>JASDDO010000008.1:179567583-181967583 GCA_030015575.1 Agapanthus africanus
AAAGCATCTCATGATTATGAACCATCATGAAGCCCCACAAATGTAAAAAACCCCTCCTCAAATACCAATTTGCACAATTGCAAATTAGTCCCTCCATCGGAAAAGTCCGGCCGGAAAGAACAAAGGAAAACCGGCCGGAACGGAATGCAAACTGGCAACTCCAGAAAAACTGGTCCCGTAATAAATTACAGGAAAACCCCGTTACTGTGCATACACACCCGCATCTGTATACCGACCGGATACAAATGCAATGAGACAAAATCTACACTGTACTATACTAGGATCCGGCTTAAACCAAAGCCGGCTAGTAATATCCGTTCGATCCTGATCCGTGCAATACCGCACGTATCCGATCGAACCTTGCCATATAACCATACGGCCACTAGTACAAACCGTCCGATCCTGATCCGTGCAATACCGCACGTATCTGATCGGACCCTGCCATATCTCCATACGGCCTCTACAGCGTTTCGCCCGAAAGCTTGAGTAACTGTAAGTGTGGTGGACTCTAAAGACTCGTCAATACTATGGCTGTGGATTTAACCACTAGCACGTCAGAGGTATAAGCCAATACGTGACGGGCCACCAGCTATTGACTAAAAGGGACGTCGACGAGCGAACTCATCCTGACACCCTACGGAGCCTGTCAGTGACAATATCCGTACAGTCCGGTCCGTTCGTCTATGAGCATCACATGGCGGGCCTATGGGGTTGGTAAAAGTCAGACCCCCCAAAAGCGGTACAAGTCGTGTCGGAGTGTAGCCCAGAACACCCTGAGATACTACTGGAATACCTACCAGTAAATCTCCTGTCTTGGCCAAGGACTTCGTGTAATGGCTCTCCTAGACACAGCGCGACCTCACCCCCAATACCGGGAGAGACGAACCCCTGAAGATCCGCCCACTGCCTCCATGTGGCTCGGGACTGTACCCAACTAAAACCTGTTTGCACGACTCCTTTGAGCCGTGGTAGGGTAGTAATCAAAGCACAGTGGGAACTCACACGAGACAAATGACGATCCCCAGGTCGATGAACTAACCTGTACACATGTCACCAGGGAACTGCTATCTGACGTCAGGTATAAGACCAACTAGCATGTTCCCGGCGAGTCCTGTCCGGTGTACTCATAACCCAATGAGCACCTGTATACATCTTAGGTGAACCAACTGACACCAGTGGCTTGTGAGACCGTCCACCGCCCCTCATCGGGGTCTCGACTGTATACACTAGTCTACTCTGGAGTATCGATGCCCTGTCTCGAAACTCCCACGACTAGGGACCTTTTAAGGATGTGCTTATAGACTACCAGCTCCCACGTATATGATCACCCTCATACTGCCGGTAGTCAAGCAAGAATCCTAGGGGCACTATCAACGTGCAATAGTGACCTGTCATGTCACCTAAAGCAGTACACGATGATAAAGGTAAACCAGATAGCATACTATCATCTCGAGTAAGACTGTCCTACCGGGATAGGTCCTCCCTCAATCATTGCAATCACGTGCCTGTGATCCAATAATCGACTCTGAGGGCACTATCTCCAACAATCTCCCACTTGCACTCAAGGCTAATTATTGCGATGTCGCATACTCACAACCTGTGTGATACCGAACACCCAACTCCCCTACTAGTCAGTCTCACAAAATCCGTTTGCGAAACTATTGCGTTCGAGGAATAGCCTTAGTGAGTGGATCCGCCTTGATGTTTCTTTCTATGCCTCTCTATATCTCAAGTTCGCGGAGAAAGCCATCTCCTGAAATGAGCAATACCTGTCTTAGAATGTCTGGATGTCTGATGGGACCTAGCTCATAAATGAACTCCAAATCCAAACTTCTTAGACTGTATCGTCAACTGAACTTAATCAGTATCCTGCGCCATACCACCCTCAGTATTGCCTTGGACCACCTGTCCAAAATACTGCCCCTCGTCAGAGGGAAAAACTATAACTCTGACAACCTCCTTGTCGTCCAGGTCACCTTGGAAGCCTGGAATGATGACCGTCTCCTAAAGGAGGCAGCCGTTATCATATCCCTAGAACATTCACTTATGTTCTAAAACTGCTTCCGACTGTTTCTCCAGGATTGGATTAATGTCAACTTATTGCATCTAGTGCAAGAACAACATCTGGTGTGGTACTTGACATCTCATGATTGACTCAATTGCCTGAGCAAGTGATCTGCCAATCATGCACATCCCTCTCCCCTTTAGTCTGTAAGACACCTTTAAAGAGGGTGACTCCATCACCTGCAAGTACACTACCGTACCGTACCAGGAGTCGTCCATTCTAAATACTCTTAGAATGCTGTCAAGGTACCCAGATCGGGAAACCACCCAAATCTAGATCTAAAAACATAGATCTAGTAACCAGTATGTCTGATATAATGTCAAATCCCATATGGAGAAAATACTGTGTGACGACCAAAGTATAACCGACTCGTAGTATAGGAATTTCTTTTCCTACTCTGTGTATGTCATCCAAATACCAGGATATCACACCCTACTCTACCTGTCTCAACAGATCTATCCCCTATTCTGATGACGTCAAACCTATGACTGTCATATCAGAAATAGATGATCTATCTCCGCTATAACTGCTTTAGTCTATAAATAGACATAGAGCTGATGTCACACCAATGCTTCCGCTGCTCCCACTGACTACGACAACCCCTCTGCCAGAGTCATATAGACGTGCACCTTCTAAAACTAGTTTAGAACGACGCTATACTCATCCTCCTGCCGGGTCTCGCAGCCTGAACAACAACAATGGCAAGTGTGGGTAAACAAGAACTTCCCTGTCACCGTCGTTGAGGCTACCGGAGTACCTCTCGGGCGCCTGAAGTTACCCACCTTATCTGCGGAGTGGCCAATGGAATGTCAAATCAGATTGAATCTTTAGGTTCAGTATCAAATCTTCAGTAATCGTTTGCGGTTCTGGAATCACTTCCAGTTCTACCATACTCCCACTACTGTTTTTGAAGAAATCCATTTTTAATAAAACTGTGGCGAGTCTAGAACAATATTTCTATTGATCTTCCAGATGGTAGAAAATCAACCCTCGTCATATCCTGGGTCAACCCACAAACAGCCATTACAGAAACGTGCCTTGAGTTATCCAGAGTCTGGTTTTAATCATAAGCCGGACAACTCCCCGTACCTTAACAACGTTAAGATATGAACTGTTCTATATCCAATATAGAACCAGAGGCACTGATTTAATTTAACCAGATTCAAATCATGCAACTGTCTCCAGTGCATGTCAACTAAATGGAGAGAGGCCGATCAGCGTTACTCAACTTAGGAATGCTTCCAATTATGAGTGACCTGAAAAGAAGCAATTTCTCTTTATCATTACTATCAACTGAATACCATACACAAGTATCTACATCTCCGATCACTTTGAAGAATCCCGATACTTGCTACACCTGGTTCTCTACTCTATTCAAAAACCTATAACTCCTCAAAACTCAGACCCTGTGTTTCTACGAAACACATGCCTAAGAACTAGAGAAGTTAAAAGTAAACAGAATATAGTATGAGGACCAACCCCTCTGTCCTAATGGACACTGGACAACACACAATACTCTGTATAAGTCCGCTGAGTCTAACAACTCTTTCACTGTGCGTCGTAGGTTGAAAACTGTACTTATGGTTAAGAAGAATTACACCGCTGTTTAATGCTCCTTACCTAACCATCCACTGATATAGGTAAATGTCATCGACATAATATCAAAAGGTATATCTCACTCTATGAAAATAGACGTACAGATATATCAATTTGAAATTGGTGCACAACAGCGGATATTCAAAACCAAATATTTGCCGACCGGCAAACAACCTAGGTGGCTTTCTCAAATATCACCAATTCCAACGAATCCCGATATAATGAGGAAGGTCACCTAATTCCCCCACTCATCATCTGTAAAACCATACAGATGTGAGAATCATACCTGGTAAATACATACCCTGGAGCAAGTGTCTAATCGGGAGATCAGTTTTCTTTTAACAGTACACAGTGAAACTGAAACATTGAAATGTTTCGATGGAGTATCCTGGTATTCCTAGTAATGCCTCTACCATTATCCAGATTCACAACTATAACCGTATAATTCTTTGCCACCTCTCCAAATCCCTTTATATGTCTTTAGTCATTACCTTCTGCACACCCATTTAGGCCAATTGGTTTTCTTCCTTCCCTACCGTTCGGCACCAGCCTATGGTTTGGAAGAAGACTATCTAATAAGCATAATGGGTGTACTGTCCTAGTCCTAGGAGCACTCGCAATGCGAGAGAAGGTGAAGATAAAAGACAACCGAATAAACCTTATTCCTATTTCTCCTGGACCAGAATCCATCCCCGAACTGGAACAAGTTCCTTTCGAGTTCGTATATAGCCATACGATGGAATATCCAATAAACTGTGGATCTTCGTAGTGATACGGAGTGTCCTGGAGAAATGCAAAGGTGATTTAGGATTGACGAAGAAATACTTGGTTTGGTCGTGAATATCAGTCGCAATTTACTTTGCCCTCTTACTAATCCCTTACTTTGTCTTAATCTTAATACCTTCTGCACACCGTTTAGGCTAATTGGTTTTCTTCATTCCCTACCGGTCGGCACCAGCCTAAGATTTGGAAGAAGACTATCCAATTTGCGTAATAGGTGTACTATCTCCTAAACTAAGGAGTACTCGTAACTTGAGAGAAGGCAAAAAGGAAAAGACAACTGAATAATCCTATCCGTTTTCTCCAGAACCGGAAACCATCCTCGAATTCCTTCGAGTTCGTATCTAACCATACGATGGTTATGTCCAATGGAAGTGGACGTTCGCAGTAATACAGGGTGTCCTGGAGAAAAGGGTAAAAGTAGGAGTGGCAATGAGGTCTGCAACTCTGACAATCCAAAAGCCAGTGTTAAGAAGGTTCGGTCAACTTGGTCTCTGAGTCGTAGTCTTAGGGTCGGGTCAATGGTCGCTGCCAAAGAGAGAGAGAAAAGAAACACTCAGCGTGCACTCTATCCTAGATCAGAATGGTTATCACTTTTTCTAATCAGGAAACCTCCCACTGTACCTCAAATTCTCCTCCAAACCTGAAAGAAGAATTAGTCGGGGTCACCCGAGGAGTAAACTAACTCATCAGTGGGAATCGGGATCCAAATATCATTGCATGATAACATGACGGAATCTGCTCACGGTGTCACACTCCAGAAGGTATGCGCATATCTGGCAAGTTTCAGTACTTTTGAAACTCCCGATGTGATTTTTACCCCATGCTCTTATGACCTTGACTTTGGCTAACAAATCATAAGTCACATGTCAAGTTCTGCCCGTTATTCTCCAGGTTAATTTGAGCCCACCCGTACAAGCCCTTGACTTTGGCCAACAAGGCTATACGACTGCCCCAAACCAACGCATTTATCTATGCTGCATATGAATAACCAACAGCTACCAAACACTGTGCCTTGACTTTGGCCAACAAACACAGCTTGAATACTATTGACTACCCATATGAAACGACGGAGGGCTATGAATGGTTTCTGGCGAAAACCTTTAACGTAATGAACTTGATATCGTTGAAGGAACTGATAGCTTTTTAGAAAATATAGTGACTAAAACCTTTACTAAAAAGGTCACTCCCGGTGAAGGGATCTCGGCTCTTTCCCCGTAGAATGGGGTGCAGGATATTCCAAATGAATACCACGATGCAAAGTAAAAGTAATCGGCTATAGTGAAGTTAATGCCCTGACGCAAACTTCTGTTCAAGGGGTCACTCCCGGTGAAGGGATCTCGGCCCTTGCCTCGTCGACTGAGGAGCAGGGTATTCCAAATGAATACCACGATGCAAAACAAAAGTGAACGTCCTTGCAATAACAGCTTTTTGAAAAGTGTTCCAACAACATCAGAATAGGTTTGTTTATCTTGCATTGATCCGAATCAACGCAGTCCCATCAATTGATCACACCAATAAAGAACGAAAATATACTGACGTACGTATATGCCATCCGCATTCGCCACTGGGTCCCGTCATCACCCGTTAGGTTAGCTTACTAACGGCAGAGCGGGGATTGGACTAGCGCGGATGAAAAACATATACAACATCTACTAATATATATACTAATATATTATATTCGCTCAAGGCGTGATAAAATGCAACATCACAGAAATGTACATCATCACAGAACAATACAGATATCTGGGATCCCCGGGTTTCACAGAGCCACTACTGAAACCCGACGTTCCCCTGGTCGCGTGGATAGCCTGTGCAATGAAATCCTAGAACCCTACGGGGGCGGCAAGTTACCCGCCAAAACCTGAAGCGAGGCAGCCCCCTTCAGCGCCGTGAATGGACCACCCAGCACTTCACGGAATCCGGTAACTTGGGCACCCCTCCTGGGTCAACCTGTACCCCCTATAAGTGCGGCGAATAGCCCGCCAATTCCAGAGTGAAGCCCCCTCCGTCCCAATGCCATGAGATGCGGGCTTGTTGCCCTCTAGAACCCGGCTATCCGTGCACCCCTCCGCGGGGTAATCCTAGTACAGAAAGTAAAATATACATACAACGGGTACATCGACCGGAACCAGGTCGTGCCCCAAAAGAATAATACAAACAGGCAGTGACGGCAGTCCACATGTCGGACGCTCGCCCCGCAATATCAAATGTACATAATACAACAAAACTGTACTAGCATTGCATCCAGGCTATCCCCCACGACCGATCCGCAACATCACAGCATAAACACAGAACATCAACGTGAAAGTCACGTTCGCAAATCCGTCTAACCGGGCTATAGCAGTTAGACCGGATTTACCGATCGAGTGACATTCACGGTCGCAGATATAATGTAAATACTGTGAAATAATGTGTTTAAAATATCCGATCGATCAAATAATTAACAAGTGGGCCCCCAAGCAATACTGTAGTACTCACAGAAATAATTGGCCCAATTTTAATATTCCAAAACCCCTAAAAACAGCCCAGAAGCCCACTGGAAAAACTTGATTCAGTGAGGACACCAATGCGCGGTGGAACCGCGGCCCAAGGGGGGTTTGGCCGCGGTTCCGCGCTTCATTGATCGAGTCACTGCGTCGAATTTTTACAGAAGTCTTAGAATTTCCAGTACATTAGTTTTTTTACAACCTGAAAAAATTTTCAAGCAAGAAAAAATTCAACAGAAAACTGATGTGAGGAAAAATGTTGATTTTGGAATTTTGGTCGATCGAAAATGCAAAACACATTAAACCAAGCTAGACGAAGTTAATGGCGAGGCTCTGATACCACTGTAAGTGCACGGCGGCGCCCCGGCCGTCAATCTGACGCCAATATGCGGAAGCGGTGATAAACTTTAATTTTGCGAACTTAGCAAACCGGCACCACCGCGCACTAGACACCCGGATCGAACCATTAAACTAGTTCTAGCTAACTACAAGAAGGGGAAGAGATATACCGAATGATCCGAGTCCTCCGGTCTTCTCGTCGTCGTCCCGATCTCCTGCGGAAACTCCGGTCGTCGCCTCCTCGCCGGAAGGGCACCACATCGCCTGTATCTTTTACGGGCTCCCACCTCAATACCGAGGCAACTCGGGCACGAAGCTGGCAAGTCGACGTGCCCAAGATTTGCTGTAGAATGTATAGTGGCTAATGTCTCTTTGGGGTATTGGAGTTGCCTTTGGATGGAGAAGAGAATGAAAATGAATTTTCCAATGGAGCTAGAATTTTATGGCATGAGATATATGAGATGAACAAAATTTTCCTTCTCATAAAAATGAGAACCCCCACCCACACCAAATTATGGCCGGCCCCTAATGAGAATGAGGAGGGAAAAAGAAAACAAGAGGGAGGTGAGTGTAGGAGAGCACAAGGGTGACCATATCCAAAACATCATCATAACAAAACTCAAATCAACATCTAATCCTTTCTCATCACAAAAAGCAAAGGAAAAGACTAAGAAAGCATCTCATGATTATGAACCATCATGAAGCCCCACAAATGTAAAAAACCCCTCCTCAAATACCAATATGCACAATTGCAAATTAGTCCCTCCATCGGAAAAGTCCGGCCGGGAAAGAACAAAGGAAAACCGGCCGGAACGGAATGCAAACTGGCAACTCCAGAAAACTGGTCCCGTAATAAATTACAGGAAAACCCCGTTACTGTGCATACACACCCGCATCTGTATACCGAACGGATACAAATGCAATGAGACAAAATCTACACTGTACTATACTAGGATCCGGCTTAAACCAAAGCCGGCTAGTAATATCCGTTCGATCCTGATCCGTGCAATACCGCACGTATCCGATCGAACCTTGCCATATAACCATACGGCCACTAGTACAAACCGTCCGATCCTGATCCGTGCAATACCGCACGTATCTGATCGGACCCTGCCATATCTCCATACGGCCTCTACAGCGTTTCGCCCGAAAGCTTGAGTAACTGTAAGTGTGGTGGACTCTAAAGACTCGTCAATACTATGGCTGTGGATTTAACCACTAGCACGTCAGAGGTATAAGCCAATACGTGACGGGCCACCAGCTATTGACTAAAAGGGACGTCGATGAGCGAACTCATCCTGACACCCTACTGAGCCTGTCAGTGACAATATCCGTACAGTCCGGTCCGTTCGTCTATG
The DNA here is from genome assembly GCA_030015575.1 of Agapanthus africanus. NCBI lineage: Eukaryota > Viridiplantae > Streptophyta > Magnoliopsida > Asparagales > Amaryllidaceae > Agapanthus > Agapanthus africanus. The sequence continues at coordinate 179,576,211 of JASDDO010000008.1, forward strand.
AGCATCGCATGGCGGGACTAGGGGGTTGGTAAAAGTCAGACCCCCAAAAGCGGTACAAGTCGTGTCGGAGTGTAGCCCAGAACACCCTGAGATACTACTGGAATACCTACCAGTAAATCTCCTGCCTTGGCCAAGGACTTCGTGTAATGGCTCTCCTAGACACAGCGCGACCTCACCCCCAATACCGGGAGAGACGAACCCCTGAAGATCCGCCCACTGCCTCCATGTGGCTCGGGACTGTACCCAACTAAAACCTGTTTGCACGACTCCTTTGAGCCGTGGTAGGGTAGTAATCAAAGCACAGTGGGAACTCACACGAGACAAATGACGATCCCCAGGTCGATGAACTAACCTGTACACATGTCACCAGGGAACTGCTATCTGACGTCAGGTATAAGACCAACTAGCATGTTCCCGGCGAGTCCTGTCCGGTGTACTCATAACCCAATGAGCACCTGTATACATCTTAGGTGAACCAACTGACACCAGTGGCTTGTGAGACCGGCCACCGCCCCTCGTTGGGGTCTCGACTGTATACACTAGTCTACTCTGGAGTATCGATGCCCTGTCTCGAAACTCCCACGACTAGGGACCTTTTAAGGATGTGCTTATAGACTACCAGCTCCCACGTATATGATCGCCCTCATACTGCCGGTAGTCAAGCAAGAATCCTAGGGGCTCTATCAACGTGCAATAGTGACCTGTCATGTCACCTAAAGCAGTACACGATGATAAAGGTAAACCAGATAGCATACTATCATCTCGAGTAAGACTGTCCTACCGGGTTAGGTCCTCCCTCAATCATTGCAATCACGTGCCTGTGATCCAATAATCGACTCTGAGGGCACTATCTCCAACATAATAAGCGGGTTCGGTCAATACATCCATATTATTATCTTGATTAAGGCGTGTCATGGTCGCTACATGGAGAGAAAGAGAAGAAAACACTTTAGCGTGCGCTCTTGCAAGATTAGATTGGTTATTATCTTATCTATTCAGGATGGCTCCCATTGTTTTTATCAAATCTTCCTTCAAAACCCTAAAAGGTAAGATTAGCCGAGATTAATTACACCCTACAAGTTCGCCAATCGGTCAGCAAGGTAGGTATTAGTACTCCGAGAGAGTCTCCCCATGCTTTCTCATGGAACTAATTAAATAACCTCGTTTCCTCAAGGGCATGGCCCCGTTAACACTTTTCTTAGACACCTACTGGATCAGCTAATTGTAAAGTGGAAAACTCTCTCAGGAGTAATACTTACTCGCAGTGGGTATTTTGATCCAACTATCATATAGAAGGTATGCAATCTCATTGCAAATTTCAACACTTGAAATTCCTGATATCTGTTTTTACCCCTAGCGACTTATGACCTTGACTATGGTCAACAAATCATAAGTGCTAGCCAAGTTCAACCAGTCATTTCGTGATTGAATTAAACCCACCCGTATGACCCTTAGCTATGGTCAACAAAGCCGTATGACTGCCCTAATCCAATCGCATCATATGCGGCAGATAAGTACTAATCAGCTACCGTACATTACGCCTTGGCTACGGTCAACAAACGTAGCACGAATACTAAATAGCACTAATCTAAAATGATGGAGGGCTACGACTGGTTTTGAAGAAAACCTTTAACGTAATGAACTTGATATCGTTGTAGAATCAGGTGATTTGAAAAAGTAGTGGTTTATGCTCCGCTTTTATAATCGAGTAGTTTTCAAAACAAACCGAGTGGGTTGTAGCATTTTCTAGTTTTGCTGAAGAGGTCATTCCCGGTGATGGGATCTAGTCTCTTTCCTCATCGAATGAGGTGATGGATATTCATAATGGAATACAGCTATGCAAAGCAAGAACTAAATCTACCTTTTTGAAAAATTTGATTCTACAACATCTTTAGGTTTCTTTTCTTTTTATTAATCTCATTAATGATGTCCCATCATTTATGTTTTCTAAACACCACAAAAGAAACGAAAATAAAACACACATATATGCCATTCGCATTCGTCACAGGGACCCGGGTCTTCACCGTAAGGTTACTTAACTTACGGCAGGGCGGGGTCAGGACTAGCGCGGATGCAAACATATATAGTGTCTACTAGTATATCATATATATAAGTAGCATTCGTCTCACGCAGTTAATATGATCACATCATACACAGAATCGGCAGAAGTAAGATATATGAAATATAGGATATACTAGGAGCTCCGTGTTTTAGATCAATCCAGTAATGAAAAACACGGATTCCACGGTCGTGATGAATAGCCAAACCCACATCCCAAGACCTCTACGAGAGCGGCAAGCAACCTTGCTAATTCTAGAGTTAGGAGAACCGGTCTCGACTCCTGGACTCTAGAACCCGGTTACTTATGCTCCCCGTCTTGGGTCTATCCTTATGCGGAAAAGTAAATAATTTACATCAATTGAGACAACAACCTTAACCCGAAAGTGTCCCAATAAAAGAATATTACATACAAAATTTACATGAATGAAAATTGAAAAACTTTCATCTTACGCAAAACCCCCTGGCTATTCAATCACGACGATCCAATATAACATATCAACCAGCAACTCAATAACATCACATGTCATTAATGTAAGTAAATATACGTATCTTTAATGTCGTTGATGTATAGCAATGAGATCGGGGATACACCACATATTACACTTACGGTCACAGAAAAGAAATGAAAACTACAATAACTAGAATCTGCATCATCACTAGACATCATAAACCCGGATTATCGCATACTCCGGATTTCATGCCTAACCCTATAAACCTTACATTTAAGTCTCGAATTGAAAAAACTTTTCAAAAACAAGTCGGGCAATTCAACAAGATTCCCGATTAAATGATCGAATGCTCGTCGAGAACTTTAGTAGATGGCCGCACCTCCGATGCCGTCAACGAAATGCACTTAGGCGGAAAACCATGGCTGCGAGCACCCGAGTTGATGCTTTTGGCCATGGGGTTCTCCTATAGTCACTTGGTCGGGGCTATGGGGGCATGGCAATCTAGTAGAGTTTCGTGGCGAGTGTTCGCGTACGATACGTGATTACGACGGAGTTTTGATCCGAATCAAAACTCCGTGGCAATCGATCAAATGAGACTAAAGTGCTAGATTTACAAATTGATAACTAGTTTTCACAAAAAAAATTAATGTGGATTCCAAAACTTGTATCACATATCAAAACTATCTAGACGATGTTAAACATTTCGATCGATATTTCAAACACCTGAAAATGACAGAGACCTCAACAACTGGAGCCTCACTTAAAATAGCCAGAAATTCCTAAATATCACAATGGAGCAGCATAAGAAATAGGAGCCATCAAATCTCCAAATATGTGAAGGAACCGCAGCCAAACCATGGGTTTGGCGGCAGTTCCGCGGCGCCTTGGATGAGTTATGGCCTCGTACTTCTTGGGGCTCCATAAAATAATCTGCATGATTCTGAATATTTTTAGTCTGAAAAATTTCAACTTTTGAAAAATGGACAGAAAATTGGAAAAGATCGGCTTTTGAACTTCGATCGAACACTTTAACGTCGTCTAGACATCGCCTAATGCTCTAGCTTGACTCCGATACCATGAAAGTATGTCTTAGCACTTCTACTAGGTTTATACAAGTATCAAGTATGCAATTTAAAAAAATCTAGAGGTCCAAGCTATACAAACCTAGAATCGAACTAGAGAATTATGGTTTTATGTAAGTGATTGGTAGAGTTTTTGCGTGCTAAGTTTGTTACCGCAATCAAGACGGTTTCTCTTGTAGCTAGCCGGTTGAGTACGGGTCGTTCGCAGGGAGATAGGAATCTTTTTCTATGTGCTTTTACGAGTTAAGTCCAATTTTCCAGGTTTGTTTTTAGATTACTTAAGTGCTAAAATGATATATATAGAGAGCTTGTTAGGGTTAGGATTAGGTTAGTTTGAGTTAGGAGTCGCTCACTTCTTTCGTTGCCACTCTTAATAGCGGTGTTACGGTAATCGGCAACAACGGGGATTAGCACGACTAGGAAGGAACTTGCGAGTATAAGCTAGGCTTTCCAACGCATAAGTTCTTCCTTTTGGTGCTTGTCCGTCCATTCTTGGCTCTTAGCCTTAACCTCCGGTTAATTCAACCACAACTGGTCTCATTACGGAATCACCGCTATCATGTAGGATAGGGTGCCGTAGGGAGCAGATTGTGGTTCAATTAACGGGAGTTCGATTTAAGATGTTGGGCAAGGAAAGAGTGAGAGAGATTTCCTTCTCTCAAACTTTCCTTATCCTACCCTAGCAAGTATGGAAACTACTCACTCATTACAAGAAAAATGAAAATAAAACAAAGGAGGAAGATAGAAAGAAAGAGGTTAGAAGATTACAACTAGCTATTTGCGACCTCACCTCGGCAAGGATCAAGCGTAAGCATCATAGTTGTTTGAGGATAAAGGAAAAGAGAACAAGAAAGAAACAAACACAAATAACAACAACTAAATTAGCAAATGAAAATTACAAGCAATAATAGTTAACAAAATAAAAAGACATGTATGGTAAGAACAAGAACTCCTTTATTCATTCTTCACTCACAAAAGCTCACTACAAGTTTTTTAATGGAGAAGAGATGAGAGGAGGAAGAACAACAACATATAACCTAAAATCTAAATACAAGATTATGGACCCTTGGCTTTGGCAAGTTCTGGACTATTTATAGGCAGGCAACTGAAAACCTAGGGCAACAATCTGTCCCTACATGAAAAGACAAAACTACCCCTGAAACATCAGCACATAAGGAGGCCGTACGGCCGCGGTTCTGCGGCCTAAGCATGCTTATGCCGCGGAACCGCGGCACTTTAGTGGAGTTGGCTTCTCGGGCTTTGTGGGGTTCCCTGGTCTGCTCTTTTCTGTAGTTTGGCATATGTTTTTTCTGATAATCTTTCCACATTTCTTCCAGAATTTTAGTAGATCAAAAGGTGATTGGATGTGGATCTTTTGCCATGATTTTTTTTGAGCTCCGCATAGATTTCTTGGATCTTGTGTTGCCATTGAGCCTTGTGCATGAAAATGACATTGATTTGCCATTTTGTCTCTTAAACTGGTGTGTGGCAACATACGGATAGAGAGCGGAGACCCGTGTTTTAGCTGTGGTTGGTAGGAACCCGGATTTTGTCGTGCTTTTCCATGAATTTCACCGTTTAGAGCCGAGAACCTGTATCCTGCAATTGACTAGCAAACACGGCTCAAGAGTACCTACCGATATGCAATGTGAGGAAAATTGGGCGGTATAAAAATGCAAAAATCTGATATGAACAAATACCCCCAAACTTATCATTTGCTCGACCCGAGTAAAGCCAATTTATTCACAAAAAATTTCCTAACCTCACTTTCACAGGGAACGCGATTGCACTGAGCATGTGCAACAAGCCGTTAAACCTCTAGGTGTCCCTAGTAGGAGGAGTGTTGTCTCCTGAGGGTTTTCAGCGGATACTACCCACAAAATCCGGTCAAGCTAGTTTTGAAAAATTACTATGATTCAAACCCCTAAAGTTTTGTTTCAGAAAATAACAATTCTATGATCCTAAGTCTAGACTATCGAACCTTTATTTTTCACATCTCGCTTCTTATTTAACTTAAGATTTTATATGTCTTTACGTGTAGTGCAAATAGTGTCGTTAAGTTCCAGAAGGGTCGAATAAAGTCATCATGTCACACAATAAAGCCCAGATAAGAATTTTGAAAGGATCACATAAGTTTTATAAAGAGTTAAGCATTTTTCAAGTTTCGTTTTCCAGTAAAGTTTCAACTTCAGAATTTCTATCTTCCTTAACAGGAAACTAGGTCTTATTTTTCACTCCACCTTTTTCTTGTTTTCATTTCATACACACCTCTGTGAACGTGCAATAGTCTTTATCATAGAATAAAACCTTCATATCTCCGCTAGAAATATTTTTTATAAAAACCTGTCTTTTGTTAAGATTATTCTCACACAAAGAACCGTTAGGAATTTTAACTCGGAGAGAACACTTGCTTGACTTTGTTTTAATCTGGACTTTCTAGGCTTCTTAGCGAGCTTTGGGCCAATGCACCCAAACCAGTTGGCTTTAGGGCATTAGGTGTAGAAACACCCCATCGGACTTAATTACTCAAGTTACCTAGGTCCAAAAACAAAAGACAATTTGGCGTGAAAATCATGATGATTCAATACGAACGGAGATATAACCGGCAGTTCAATTATTTTTTGGATAAAAGACGTGTTTAGTGGGTTCGGTGTGTAATCATTCCAATCAAGTTCCAGATGGGTTATTTTTCAGACTTAGTTCCAATTAAGGCATCAATAACATTCCTTCATATTCACTTCACTTCATAAACTATTCTTGATATTACTTATTTCAGAACAAACCTAATTTATCCTCAGAAAATCATTGATCCATTTAAAAGTTTTTAGACATAAAAAACTTGTCATCTAATTTCCAAAACTCACGACACGTGTAGTGTGATGTAAAGACGTATATCAGCTATAGTTAACTTCAAAGGAGAGTTATCTTTCAGGTTTTCAAAATATAAACATAAGATTTAGTTATTCTTATCTTATTAAACAAAACCGTCGAAATGTTGAATCAGAGTTCTCCCACTAGCTAACTTGACAGAAAAGTTTTTATATTTTTAGAAAATTTTCTGATTTTTATGGATTTTAATATGCAGATGCAAAATATACATATGAATGCGAAGGTTAGAAATGCGTACCGAGCGTACCCCCAAACTTAAACTGGACAGTGTCCTCACTGTCATTGCATTAAGAGATCAATTGAAGGGTCAAAATTGTCGGTTAGATATACAAATTTTTTTTATTTATGTTTTTAAAGAGTAAAAATGGAAAAGAATATCCACAAAAAAAAATGGTATATACATACCCCCAAACTTATTTGGAACAGTGTCCACTGTTCTTGGCTGGATAACCGAAGTTTGGTGGTAGGCAGAGGAAGATTATGCAGGGTAAACTGGCTCCTATAAGACCAGGAGCTCCTCTGTTGGTTCGGCGCTAAGGTACGGTTTAAGTCGGTGTCCATTTACTTTGAAAAATGAACCGTCCTTTGGATTCTCCAAATCCACAGCGCCCTTCGGATACACATTCCACACAAAATACGGCCCTTTCCAGCGAGATCTGAGCTTTCCTGGATGGAAGTGTAGCCGGGTGTCGTAAAGCAGTACCTGTTGACCAGGTACGAAAGTTTTGCGCAAAAGGTGTTTATCGTGAAACTCCTTCGTTCGGTTTTTAACGACAACCGCGTTATTGTAAGCCTCATCCCTAAGCTCGCTCAATTCGTTCAACTGCAGCTTCCGATGGCTGCCCGCATCTTCGAGAGACAGATTCAGTTCTTTTATCGCCTAAAATGCGCGATGCTCTATTTTGACAGGTAGGTGGCAAGCCTTTCCATAGACAAGCCGATAGGGAGACATGCCAAGATCGGTCTTATAAGCGGTTCGAAATGCCCAAAGGGCATCAGTGAGTTTCAGCGACCAATCCTTACGGTTCTTGGAAACCGTCTTCTCCAGTATCTTCTTGATTTGCCGATTTGAAACTTCGGCCTGCCCACAGGTTTGGGGGTGGTAGGGCGTAGATAGCTTATGATTAATGGAATATTTCCGCATCAAGGCCTCGAAGGTCTTATTGCAGAAATGAGTTCCATTGTCGCTAATGATAGCTCGGGGGTGCCCAAACCGGGAGAAAATGTTTTCTTTAAGAAACCTAACGACAACCTTGTTGTCGTTAGTCCGGCTGGGCATAGCCTCGACCCACTTAGAGACGTAATCAACAGCGAGAAGGATGTATAAGTTCCCGAAAGAGCTGGGAAATGGCCCCATGAAATCTATCCCCCAAACGTTGAAAATCACCACAACCAAGATTGGTTGGAGCGGCATCTCGTTCCTCCGGGATATCCGGCCCAAGTGTTGGCACCGGGAGCAAGTCTTGCAATAGTCATGAGCGTCTTTGAAGAGTTGCGGCCAGTAGAAACCACATTGCAAGATCTTCTCAGCTGTCTTTCTGGGGCCAAAATGCCCGCCACATGCTTGATCGTGGCAAAATGACAGCACACTCTTGAATTCCTCGTCAGGGACACACCGACGAATAATCTGGTCGGGATAGTACCTGAACAGATAGGGTTCGTCCCAGTAAAAGTGTTTTAATTGGGATAAGAATCGAAGTCTGTCCTGACTTGACCATTCAGTCGGTAGTAGCCCTGTGGCCAAATAGTTCACAATATCTGCGAACCAGGGTTCGCGAGATACTGTCAAGAGTTGTTCATCCGGGAAAACGTCGTTAATCGGAAGTTGAGGCGATGGCGAAGAAGGAAGTCGTGAGAGATGGTCGTCGACCACGTTTTCACATCCTCTTTTGTCCTTATTGACAAGGTCAAACTCTTGAAGCAAGAGGATCCAACGTATTAGCCGAGATTTTGCATCTTTCTTCACAAAAAGATGGTGCAGAGCAGAATGGTCTGTGTAGACAATGACTGGAGAGCCGATGAGGTAGGGCCTGAACTTTTCTAAAGCAAATACAACAGCTAAGAATTCCTTCTCAGTTGTTGTATAATTAAGTTGGGCGTCGTTCAGGGTTCGGCTAGCATAATAGATTACGTGCGACATCTTGTCGATGTGTTGTCCAAGGACAACACCAATGGCAAAGTCGGATGCGTCGCACATAATCTCAAATGGTTGCGTCCAGTCAGGTGAAGAAAGAACGGGAGCAGAAGTGAGTGAGCTTTTTAATGACTCGAACGCAGTCACACAGCTCGAGTTGAAGTCGAATGGCGTGTCCTTGGCCAGTAGAAGAGTCAAGGGCCTAGCAATCTTGCTAAAGTCCTTGATGAACCGTCTATAGAAACCGGCATGGCCAAGGAAGGCTCGGATTTCTCTGACGCATCTGGGAGGAGGGAGATTGGAAATGACCTCAATCTTCGCTTTGTCAACCTCTATGCCATTTTGCGAAATGATATGTCCTAAGACAATACCTTCGCGCACCATGAAGTAGCACTTCTCCCAATTCAAAGTGAGGTTCTTGTCCTTACATCGGGTAAGGACAGCGTCAAGATGCAGCAAACACTCGTTAAAGGAATCGCCGAAGATGGAGAAATCGTCCTTGAAGATCTCTAGGAATTTCTCCACCATGTCTGAGAAGATTCCCATCATACACCGCTGGAAGGTAGCGGGCGCATTGCATAACCCAAAGGGCATGCGACGATATGCGAACGTGCCGAAAGGACAAGTGAATGTGGTTTTGTCCTGGTCTTTTTCGGCGATGGGAATTTGATTATAGCCGGAGTAGCCATCAAGAAAGCAGTAGTACTCGTGTCCGGCCAATCGTTCAAGCATTTGGTCAATGAAAGGTAGCGGAAAGTGGTCTTTCCGCGTTGCGGCATTGAGTTTTCTGTAATCGATGCAGACTCGCCACCCAGTTTGGGTGCGAGTAGGGATTAACTCATTTGCCTCGTTAGTAATGACCCTTATGCCTGATTTCTTGGGGACAACGTGAATGGGGCTAACCCACTGGCCATCAGAGATAGGGTAAATGATACCACTATCCAGACACTTCACGATTTCCTTTTTCACAGCCTCCTTCATGACTGGATTGAGTCGCCTTTGTGGATCCCTGGCTGATTTGGCATCATCCATCAGATGAATGTGATGTTCAACGATCAGGGGACTAATCCCCTTGATGTCCGCCATGGACCAGTCAAAAGCTTGCCTATTGCTGTGCAAGACCGCAAGAAGGGCTTTCTCTTGCTCTGGAGCGAGAGAAGCCGAGATGATAACAGGGAGGGTCTCGTTCTCACCCAAGTAAGCGTACTTAAGGTGAGACGGCAAAGGCTTGAGTTCGAGCGTTGGAGGTGAAACGATTGAAGGCAATATTGGTGAAAAGGTCTCGAACTCGAAGGATTCCAGCAAAGGTTCGAAACGAGTGTAAGCGGCCGAGTTGGATGGTTCAGGCGACTCATCCGGAAATTCGAAGGATTCAAACTCGGGTGGTGAGGGGCTAAGATCGTTCAAGAACGTGAAACACTCGTAGTCGTTGTCGGGCGCAGATACAGTAGCAGGTTCGAAGAGGAACGCACTAGTGGCGTTAAGGTTATCGTGATCGAACAAAAACTCCTCGAATTCACACTCTTCAGGGGTGATCTCCTGGATTGAGCAAACGTTTAGTATATGAGCATTAGGTTCGGAGGGCTGATTCCCCAACCTAAAAATGTTGAGTTCAATTGTCATGTTTCCAAAAGATAGGTTCATCGAACCATTGCGACAATTGATCACAGCATTCGAGGTTGCAAGGAATGGGCGACCGAGTATCACCGGAATTTGATTCCGGGGGTTAGCTACAGGCTGTGTGTCTAATACAATGAAGTCAACGGGGAATATGTAGTCCCCGACCTTGATTAACACATCCTCTAGCTCACCCCTAGGATGGGTGATCGATCGGTTGGCCATTTGGAGAGTACAGTGTGTGGGTTTCAACTCTCCTACACCTAATTGCTCATATACTGAGAACGGAAGCAGGTTAACACTGGCACCAAGATCTAATAGTGCGCGGTTGATGTTCTTATCCCCAATGCTAATAGAAATTGTAGGACAACCAGGGTCCTTCCGTTTTTGTGGTAAAGATTGGGTAAGAGCATCACTCACAGCACTGGCCAAGAAAACTTTCTTGGGTACCTGAGACTTCCTCTTTTTCGTGCACAAGTCCTTTAAGATTTTCGAGTAGGATGGGACTTGTTGGACAACATCTAAAAGGGGAATGTTAATGTTAACCTGCTTAAACAACTCCAAAATCTTCTCCATTTGTGGATTTTGTTTATTGGACCTCAACCGGTTTGGAAATGGAACGTTTTTAAAATTGGTTGAGTCCAATGCTTGTGGAGGAGATTGTGGAGATGGAACGGATCCCAGAGCTGGTGTTTTCGTGGAGTGAGAAGCGGGTCCGTTCAGAGCAGAAGAAGAAGAAGAAGAAGAGCCTTTTGAAGAATGGAGAATAGGCTCAGAAGACGAAGAAGAAGAAGAAGAAGAAGAAGAAGAAGAAGCGGCCGGGGTGTCATTATCCTCATTTGTTGTGCCGATGTTGTTGTGCAGCATCCTTCCCGATCTCAATGTAGTCACGGCACTCACATTATGGTTCTGTTGTTCAAGAGCAACATGTACATTATGTGGGTGACCGGGATTTGGGAGTGGTTGAGATGGAAGCTTTCCCTTTTCTCGCTCGCTTAACGCCGCATTCAGCTGTGCAATCTGGGCTTTGATGATCTTGATGCTTTGCCCGTGTGCGGCAGTGTGTTGCACCAAAGACTGCATAGACGACTGGATGTTGGCGGTGGATTGTGTTGATTGCTTAACGAACGCCTCCAGACTTCGTTGTAGCGAGGAAACCTTATCGTTGTTTGATGGAACAAAATTGTTTTGGGGAAAAGAATTGTTGGGTGCAAAGTTGTTCGTCTGATTTTGAAAAGGTTGGGGTTGGAAGGGCTGCTGAAACTGATGTTGAGTTTGTTGTTGCGCTTGTTGTTGTGGAGGAGGTGGCCTCTGGAAATTGTTGCCTTGGAATTGATTCTGATTCTGATTCCAGGCGAAATTGGGGTGGTTCCTCCAACCGGGATTGTAGGTGGAAGAGTATGGATCATTCCTCGGTCTTTGCTGAAATGCAGCATTAACCTGATCCTGTCCTTGAGATTGTGGATTGTAAGGACACACTTCGGTTAAGTGAGAAGGATCGGAACAACAAGCGCAAATGGTACGAAGGGGAAGAACAGGGGCAGGAGCAGGAGAAGAAAATTTGCTCTCTATCGCTTCAAGTTTTCTCGTTATTGCAGCCATTTCAGCTTTCATCGCAATAGAGACATCAAGTTAGTGAATTCCTACCCTAGACTGACTGGTAGAAGTGGACGAAGAAGAAGAAGAAGTTGGTCGGGTGCTCTCCCATTGAAACGTTTGTTCCGCAAGGTCGTCGAAGAATTGCCACGCTTCCTCGTCAGATTTCGATAGGAAGTGGCCCTGACAAATGGTTTCCAACAACTGCCTGGTTGCTGGGTTCAGGCCCTCGTATAAGGTTTGGCAAAGTTGCCATTTCTCGATACCATGGTGAGGACACTGAACAAGAAGGTCTTTATGCCTGTCAAAGCACTTCCAGAAGGGTTCAGAAGGAAGCTGAGAGAATTGGTTGATTTCGTTACGGATCCTTGCGGTTTTATGATTCGGATAAAATTTTTTGAGATACGCTTTCACAAACTCGTCCCAACTGGTTATGGAGTGGGAAGTGGTGCTATACAGCCATTTTTCAGCAAGATCGCATAAAGTGAACGGAATGACCCGTAGCCGTATAGCATCGTCCGACAGCTGGGTGGTTTTCATCATGGCACAAACATTTTGGAACTTGTTGATGAAGATATAGGCATCTTCAGATTCAAGCCCATGAAATCGCGGAAGCATGTTAATGAAGTGGGGCTTAATTTCAAAGTTATCCCCATTGGCCGGTGGAATTGAAAGACAGGTGGGAAGTGCAGAACGGGTGGGATAGAAATGATCCTGGAGCGCGATTCGCTGCGGCGCTACAACAGGCGGTGGTGGTGGGTTAGTTGCCTCCGTAGGAGGTGGAGTCAATCCTGGGGTAGTCAAAGAGATGTTTGGATTAAATCCTGACATCGCAGAAGAAGAGGTTGGTGATGGTGAAGGTGAAGATGTATGAACAGAATTCCGGTCAACGTCGGAGTTGGCCGGCAAAGGTAAGGGTGAAAGAGGCGTGGACGGAGTTTCGACGTCTGAGTCGATCGCGTAGTCGGTAGCGACTAAAGTAACGCGGACTAGGCGGGCGCTAGTGTCCCGAGTCCAAGCGGACATACACTAAACGAGTTTAGTATAGTCAAAGCGGAGAAAGTGAGGGTAAGAAAACGTCAATGGAGAAATACGATAGGTGGTGGGTGGAAAAAATGGATTCTGGCGACAAAAGGCAAGTTTTTATAAAAGTTTTTGGTTTTGTGTTTTTTTTATTTTTAGAAAGAGCTTTACAGAAATATGTACGGACTTACGGCTTCAAGCAATCACAAACAAGATATGCACAATCACATCTAGATCTAGGGTCACCTAGGTCAGCTAGACAGCTCCTAACTGTTCCAAAGGGCTAGAAATAGGACCTCAAACCGCCTCTTCTCCAACAATTGCGGCCAGGTAAGTGCCAGGTAAGTGGGAGGCTCCCCACTACGTATGTAGTGGTCCTAATTAAGTAACCACTTGCCTTGGACACACTTGCGTAGACACCGCAAAAGTCAGGATAGGATAAACGGCCGATGCCTGTAACTGGTCCTCTGTCCTATTGAGCGCGAAGTCCTTAGGGCCGAGTCTAGTATTTTTTAATTTAAGCAATGGTCAATGCATATGCTTTTTGTGATTTCTGGGGTCCTGGGAAGGGTGATGAAATCCCCACCCAATCTGAATTGGTTTCAAGCCCCTTAAAGTCCGTATTAATATATGTAAAGCAATAACAATCAACTGCAATCAATTTTTTTTTATTTTTTTAGCGCGGCGCAAAGAATCCTGCACAAAAACAATTTATTGGAAGGGGGAAGAGAATTTGCGCAAAGAATGCTGCAGAAAACACAGTTCAGTGGAGTTCAGAGGAGTGGGGGGAGAGAAAAGGAGGACTTACAGAAATTTTGGCACCCTGAAGGCACCAAACGGCTGCTGTTCCACGGCCTAAGCTTGCTTATGCCGCGGTTCCGTGGCAGTAGGGTAGGATTGGGCCTTCAAAAAATTTGTAGATCCTTCTTTGGATGTCCTCTTCTTGTCTGGATTTCCTGAATTTTGATTTGCTCACTGTATCTGCTCCAGATTTTTACAGTAGACTGTTGGCTCCGTCTTGATCCGTCGCGGTGTAGCCGCGAAATATGGGTCTAACTTCCCACGTCTTTGGCACCGAACTCGACCGCCTTTGTATCCTGCACACTTGCACAAAAACTAATCAAAAATAACAAGATGGTTTTTTTACAATGTATATTTTTTTTTGTTTTTCGGTTATATTTATATTCACAAATTAACCCGAAATTACACAAAGAAATAAACTACCGTTTCCCGGCAACGGCGCCATTTGATTGGTAGAGTTTTTGCGTGCTAAGTTTGTTACCGCAATCAAGACGGTTTCGCTTGTAGCTAGCCGGTTGAGTACGGGTCGTCCGCAGGGAGATGGGAATCTTTTTCTATGTGCTTTTACGAGTTAAGTCCAATTTTCCAGGTTTGTTTTTAGATTACTTAAGTGCTAAAATGATATATATAGAGAGCTTGTTAGGGTTAGGATTAGGTTAGTTTGAGTTAGGTGTCGCTCACTTCTTTCGTTGCCACTCTTAATATCGGTGTTACGGTAATCGGCAACAACGGGGATTAGCACGACTAGGAAGGAACTTGCGAGTATAAGCTAGGCTTTCCAATGCATAAGTTCTTCCTTTTGGTGCTTGTCCGTCCGTTCTTGGCTCTTAGCCTTAACCTCCGGTTAATTCAACCACAACCGGTCTCACTACGGAATCACCGCTATCATGTAGGATAGGATGCCGTAGGGAGCGGATTGTGGTTCAATTAACGGGAGTTCGATTTAAGATGTTGGGCAAGGAAAGAGTGAGAGAGATTTCCTTCTCTCAAACTTTCCTTATCCTACCCTAACAAGTATGGAAACTACTCACCCATTACAAGAAAAATGAAAATAAAATAAAGGAGGAAGATAGAAAGAAAGAGGTTAGAAGATTACAACTAGCTATTTGCGACCTCACCTCGGCAAGGATCAAGCGTAAACATCATGGTTGTTTGAGGATAAAGGAAAAGAGAACAAGAAAGAAACAAACACAAATAACAACAACTAAATTAGGAAATGAAAATTACAAGCAATAATAGTTAACAAAATAAAAAGACAAGTATGGTAAGAACAAGAACTCCTTTATTCATTCTTCACTCACAAAAGCTCACTACAAGTTTTTTAATGGAGAAGAGATGAGAGGAGGAAGAAGAACAACAACATATAACCTAAAATCTAAATACAAGATTATGGACCCTTGGCTTTGGCAAGTTCTGGACTATTTATAGGCAGGCAACTGAAAACCTAGGGCAACAATCTGTCCCTACATGAAAAGACAAAACTACCCCTGAAACATCAGCACATGAGGAGGCCGTACGGCCGCGGTTCCGCGGCCTAAGCATGCTTATGCCACGGAACCGCGGCACTTTAGTGGAGTTGGCTTCTCGGGCTTTGTGGGGTTCCCTGGTCTGCTCTTTTCTGTAGTTTGGCATATGTTTTTTCTGATAATCTTTCCACATTTCTTCTAGAATTTTAGTAGATCAAAAGGTGATTGGATGTGGATCTTTTGCCATGATTTTTTTTGAGCTTCGCGTAGATTTCTTGGATCTTTTGTTGCCATTGAGCCTTGTGCATGAAAATGACATTGATTTGCCATTTTGTCTCTTAAACTGGTGTGTGGCAACATACGGATAGAGAGCGGAGACCCGTGTTTTATCTGTGGTTGGCAGGAACCCGGATTTTGTCGTGCTTTTCCATGAATTTCACCGTTTAGAGCCGAGAACCTGTATCCTGCAATTGACTAGCAAACACGGCTCAAGAGTACCTACCGATATGCATTGTGAAAAAATTGGGCGGTATAAAAATGCAAAAATCTGATATGAACAGTAAGCTAACTAATTCTATAACTAAGTGAAAAGGGTTACAGCCTTTGTAGACCAAGTCCTTCACTTCTATAGCTCCAAATAGTAGTTCCTAGAACTCTTCTTAGCTCCACTTGAAGAAAGGATCGAGCTTGCTAAGTGATCTTCGAAGCCAAAGATGATCTACCTTGAAGTCTCTCTAACTCAAGCTATCTCTTCACTAATCAAAGTATTAGTGAAGCAAACAACTTATACTAAAGAGCTAAGATAGTGTAGGTGTAACATTTCAGAAAAAAATTAAATATTATTTCTGGGAAATTAAATAATTAAAATAATAGATATAAAGAATATTATAATGAATGGAGATTAGTTTTAATGTTATGGTTTGATTATTTATCAAAATATTGGAAAAATTACATTGAATGTTGATTTTTAAAGAATTTGTGAGATTTAGATATTTTATTAATTATTATGTAATTAATTATATACAGGTTACTTCTAAACATGATTAATTTTCACTAATCTTGCATTAAGTATGATTTTTCATGTGATATTATACATTGTTACATTTTTCTACCTTGGCTTCCTTCTTTTTTTTTCAAGCATGGTTTGGTTTTAAATGAGAGAAAAAGAAAAGGAAGGAAAATAAAATAGAATAAATAATTGGGGACATGGAGGTATGGGCTTTGGGGAGAGGGAGAGAGAGAGAGAGAGAGAGAGAGAGAGGTCTCCTTGAACCATGGCTCCTTGTTTCACTTCATCATCTTCATCTTTTTCTTCTCCCCCTCCTCAGCCTTGGCCGCCCTCTTCCCTCCACCAACTCCACCTCCTCACACAACCCAAAATCCACACAAAAAAACTATAACCCCTTCATTAAAAATGTGCACAAGCTCACTACAAGTATTTTGGACCAAGAAAGTTTGGATTTTGAGCACTTGGGGCAACTCAAGAAAATTCTTGAGTTGCCAAATGAGGTAATTCCTTTACCATTAGTGTAGTAATTGTTTTACTTTAGCATCTATATTAGTTTAGATGTGATTAAGTGTAGATTAGTGAGCTTTGAAAGTTCCTAGATGAGATTTTGTGGAATTCTTGAGTTGTGATGATGCCTGTGAGTGTGTTAGTGACCACAAACCCCCCTTTGGTGTTAAAACTTGGAATAAATCAGAGACTAAGACCCCAAGACATGAACTTAGAAATCCCCGACGTCGGATCTGTGTAAGAATTTTGGAGTAGTTTTGTGATCTGCTCTCATCCGGAGGCCCTGAAAATTTTATAGCAATCACAGTGAGTCGTGCAGGCAACCTAGATGCTAACCCCAAGACTCGAGACCCAAACCACCTTCCATGGCCGAAAATTAATTCCTTCTGGCCGAAAATTGTAGCCAGGGTAGGGGTGTTGGGATTCGTGTTTGGTCCAAGGCTTTATCTTTAGTAAACTAGACCCTCCACATATGCAAAATTGGCTAATTCAACCTAGGGTAAAATATGGAAGTGTTTTTCATAGTTTCTGATTTCGGTTTATGAATTCTGTGAACTTGAACTTCTGTATTTGTGTTTTATCTCGATCACTTGACGTTTTTCCGTCGATATCGAGTGTTGTTCGGTTGATCTTGCATGCGTTGGCCGTAGGTTCTAACCTATGTGTGTCCCGCGTGCCGTTTTGGTTTTCGTGCGCGATTTCTGTTTACGATGCAATGTGTGTATGCTTATAGGTACCCTAAGTGGTTTCCGGATGATGAAGAGGAGGATGGAGATATCGACTTCGGCAAGCGAGGATCAAGGTGAGTAGATATATATCTACGGGGGAAGTCGGGTGGATGGTGTATAGCACCCCCGCAGTTTCGTAGTATAGTATGTGAATACTATATATATATATATAATTATGTGTATTATGATATGTGGATGATTAGAAAGAAGGATTTAGGAAATCATGGGTTAGTTAGCGTAATTGAAAGTTAATCCATTAGTTTAATTCTTAGTCGTGAAACCCTAGAATAAGGTGTGCGCACACACACACACACACGCATACATTTTACTTTCTTGTGCGTATATGGGGATAGATATATATATATATATATACATATATGTATGTGAGTATGTATATATATATACACATATATACATGGTTGATGATGATAGTATATGGTACTTGGAGATGAGTCGATGTGATTGGGCATGATGCCACGAGATCGGTGATGTGACTTGGTTCATATTATGAGATACGACATGATATTATAGCTGATCTTTAGGCGATGTGTTTTCATACACACGCATATATTTATGTTGGTATCGGAATGTACTAGACTTTAGATCAGTACCCCTAATTCAGGATATGATGATAAAGATACCAGATGAATAATGAGATAAATGTGATATTCGACCGTACCCAGATTTGGGATGCCGTATGATGGATTTACCATACGAGATATAAATATGTTGATTGATCCGCACTCTCGACTCGAGGATGTCGTATTATATATTTTATCATACGTGACGCTATTGAGGCGGGATCACCGACTACTAGATATATATCGACTCAGACTTAGGTGCTTACCTTTTCGATTAGTCTCTTAGTTTAGTCATGTAGTTTACTTAGTAGTTAGATCTAGGCGAGTCATACTTATTTCCAAAACTAACGAATCGTGAGTATTTTAAGACAGACCAAGGGATACTGCGGATATTTCAAAGGACGTACATTTTCTTAAAAACACCGTAGCCCCTATTTTCTAAACACCACGATTCATGCGATTTTAGATACCAAAAACTGTATGACTCGTATATATGAATGTATATTTCTTTATTGTTGCATTTACTATTCATTTGCCATTTATTCTTGCTGTTCGTATCGCATTACATGCTTATATGTATTTTCGTTAGTTATTATGAAACCTGTTGTTAGGACACCAGCACCATTACCGATGATGTGTATACTCCACGTACACTTGCTTGCCGGCTCACACACATCTTCATCGATAATTGCCATGACACGTACACTTTAGAAGTATTACTTCATTGACATAACTTGCTAGTTGATAGTTCCATTATGTTATTGCTTTATTATGCTAGTTTAATTATTGCATTCCTTGCTTGATATCAGATGCATTCGTATATTCATTTGTCATGCAATATTATGGAGTTTTATGCTGGTAAATTACTGTTATTTACTCTTGAGATTTGGATTTCGGATTTACATGAGATTTCTGGATTTGGAGAAACCATAAAGATTTTATAAACTTATTATCATTTTAAAGATAGAAAATTACGGTTTTCTCCTGATATGATTTGAGGGGTGTTCACTGTTAGTTTTCTCGACTCTTGATCAATACCATACACCCGATTCGAGGAGGATGATGAACTGTCTGTGGGTGCATGGTGGACCCTGTGCGATACCCCAGGGAAAGATGGTCGTAGGAGATGGCGTTGAGCCCGACAGGGGAGCACTACCGACCAGTTATTGTGACACGCCGGATATCCAGAGGATACCGACGTGGTTTTGAGATTTGATGATACAGGCCAGTCCGGATAGCCGGAGCCTGAGATATTGAGATATTGAGATATATATTTTGTGTCGATGCTTGACACTGATTCTCTGTTGATTTCATTGATGATACTCGATTTTTATACAGAAATCCCACTGAGATAAGAAAACAGTTTTCTCATTTAGATATATTCTGTTTTCATGCATTCATACATCGTATATATGATATGTTGTTATCTGAGGCACTGACACGAGCACCTGGTATTACACTTATGTATAGATGTTTACCTTTGCCATTATTCTATGCTTAAGGCTATATTATTTTGAGGATTTTATTATCGTATGACCTAGGATTGAGTCTTACATGCGATTTCTGCTCGGCGATGTTTTCTACTCACGAGTTGGCAACTCACCCTCGTTGTGCCACAGTTTCTTGCAGGTTTGCCGTACATGTTTCGTTACGGCTTGCTGGCACACTGCTTCCTTCCGGGTGATTGTTTTGGTTGGTGGGTTCACTCGCATCGTGAACACCATTGTATTTTATTTATATTTCAGTTGTATCTAGTAAAATCCATCAACCAGACTTGTATTATTGTTAGACTTAGAAGACCAGTGTATATTGTTTCGACCTTAGTGCCGCGCTTGTATTATTATGGTTTTCTTGATGATATTGGTTTTCCTTTTGAGTTTTGATCCTCGCCCTTCGGCGTTGTATATTATATTGCTTGCGTGGTTGTGACCGCCAATTGGCGAAGAGCTAGCTCCCGCTTGGGGATGCCTTTTATCATTTATGTATATTATTCATGTTGTACCCGTTTGGGGTCAGTATTTACAAAGAAGACTCTGCCGAAATTTTCGGAAAAGACTTGATGTTTTAAAAATGTTTACTACTACTTTCAAAGTGATTTATATGCAAACTTTTAAACAAGTTTTCCTTCATTTTCTTCTTTTAAATGGTTTAGATTTCTGGGATTTTGGCTTACTTGAATTAGATGGGGTCCTATAGACTTCATACGATTCAAGTGCCAGTCACGTGCCATTTCGGGTCGTGACAAAGTTGGTATCAGAGTGCTAGGTTTAACCTTGGTTCGAGTCTATGTTTGACTATGCGGAGTCTAGGGCGTATATATATATATTCGGAGCCTAGGCTTGACCTTACGAAGCTTAGACTTGGTCGAGGGGGTATTAGACCCGAACTTTCGTCGCATAGGTTGACCTTGATTGATGGAGTAGGTGACTTAAGTAGAGTGACGTACCGTATGTATGTTCTGCGGCATACTTACGATACGCTACTCCACTTAAGAAGCCTTAGGATATACATTTCCTTGCACCGTATTCTATTCATTCCTATGATCTATCCTCATCAATATCAGTTATGGTTTTATTACCACGGTTGCACGGACATGGAGATATGCGGCCAGAGTTGTGGTCAGCATGAGTTCGTATTGGACGAGGACTGACTAGGACGTAATTCCAGTGACACACGATTGCATAGATGTGTTGTTTTATTGTGTTTTTCGCACCATGAGCGTTTGATGGATTGCTTTTACTAAAATTTCTTGAACGTGCAGATCAGCACCAGAGGATCGGGCCACTGCTAGAGGCCAGCCAGAATGTGATGACCGTCAATACACCGATTATTCTTGATGATTGAGGCATTGTTCAGCGTGCGAACGAATGATCCAGTTGTTGCTGCAACTGACAAGATACCTCCTAGATGTTTGAAGCTATTGCAACATGAGTTTATACTTAGAGATATGATAGAAGATCGCTAGTCACCCAAGGAGGAATGACTAGGACATGTGGTTCGTTGCATACCCCGATGCGAGGTCATCAAATTGATTGATTCCAGCTAGAGAAGACTTCATGCAGGTACGTTGAGAGTTGATAGATACGAAAGAATGTCAGAAACCCATTTTTTCCAAGTTTAAAGTATTTGGAAAAACATGCAAGTAATTATGTGGACCCTCTAGAAGAATGAAACCCTAACTCGACATAATGACCATGGGAACAATTTTGAACCTTAGGGTTGGCGGCAGTTCCGCGGTGCCATTAGTGAGGCTTGGGTTTGCGCTTCTACGGCTGGTCCATAGGTACTATGGCATATACTTGATATTATTAAACGGTGCACCAGTGTTGAGCTCTCGGGAAATTATGGGACTTTGATGAATCGATCGAAAAATTCGACGTCATTCGGATATCATATGATGGGATATTTCACGAGAAGACTTGGACCCAAGATCGGACGTATTACGCACACCCAGTAGGCCAGAGTTCGGCATCATTGATGAGATATGTTATGAGCGACCATGATAGTTGGCCAGTGATCTTTAGAGGATGTGCCATAGCGGAACTGTTTCCATCATCATTTCAATATTGAGCCGTTGAACCGAAGAGTTATGTAACCGGCAATTCATAGTGAGAGACGAGAGCCTAAGGGCACCAGGCGCCAGATTATGAACAGGAGGCAAGGAGATATCTTGTTATGCTAGCTTTGGATGCACCGAAACCTTCTCGACTTCGAAGGAAGGACATATCGACGACAGTGGTTACGATTTACGATTTGGTGATTCGAATATCACGTGTCTATTATTTCGGATTTCGGTAATTTGGGCGATTTATTTGCATGATTGAGATTTTGTGCACCACAGTTGCATTTGACTTCGATTTGATGTCATTCGAGATGTTGATTTGGATTTCATGCCTATGGTATGCATGTGATTTGACTTGTGCTTTCATCATAGTTTTCATGCACTTTTAGTATTTTGATTCGATTTTATGCACGCTGATGCACATGGTTGCGAGATTATATACCACGGTATACCTGATTTGGATTGAGGTTTGTTGTATACCGTCGATTTCGATTATGATATTCGATATTGTTTTCGTGCACCTTGTGCACTTGATTTGGATTTTTGCGCATACTTGACGCGCTTGATGCGATTTTGGTGCACACTAGATGCACTAAATCGGGATTCTTCGTGCATATCAGATGCACTTGATATTGCTGTCAGGCACACCCGTTGCCCTTGACAGGTGTTTTCGTGCACACCCATTGCACTTAGATTTTGTTTCTGTGCACATGTATGGCATATTCTTTGATTTCGATTTCCGTGCACACCGGACGCACGTGGCATTCTTATATACATTTTGGAATTGATTTCCTTTGAGCAGTATGTTCTTATGATATTTACTATTTAGTATAGTAGCTGAGCAGGACTAGTCAGGGGACAGTACCTGATTACGTTTTTGCATGCATTGATAGTTATCGAAGTGATTTCCAAAAAAGGGAGCAATAGTCTCAGTACTTACCTACGTGTCCAAGATGACACGAAACATTTTATAAAGGAAACCCTTCTAAATTATTTTCAAAACGGCAGGACGTATGTTGAACGAAAGACATATATATGTATATAAAATTATTTTCTTACAAATAAACATCCGCTACTTGTGTTGTGATACGCGCATCGCACTGTGATTTGAGAAAGGTTTGGCATGCATTTCTTTCAGATGTTTTAACGAGTTTACAACGATGGGTACTGTGTACATGTTATATCTTTGAGTATATTATGACGGTTTTTGTGTTGGATTTTGAGTTTGGTGTCTTCACCATAACTCCGATGATTGCGTGATGCTTGACGGAGCTTGATTTTTGAGTTATACACTCTTTTCATGCGCATGCATTGCGCTACGATGTGTTTTAGGCATTTATGATTTCGGAGCCCCGACGACTTGATCGTTTTACTGAAATGTTTTAGTAATTGAGGAGTTTAAATTTAAATTCGGGTACCGAATTTATTTAAAGGGGGAAGACTGTAACATTTCAGAAAAAAATAAAATATTATTTTTGGGAAATTAAATAATTAAAATAATAGATATAAAGAATATTTTAATGAATGGAGATTAGTTTTAATGTTATGGTTTGATTATTTATCAAAATATTGGAAAAATTGTAAGGCTCCGCAGCGCCCTGGCCGTCAATCCCAGGCCAAATGCGGAACAAAAACTTTTCAAACTGACGCTATCGTAACCCTAAAAGCCGGATCGTTCGATTAACCGTAAACTAGTAAACTGTAAAAGAGTTTGGAGAGATTATATCGATCGATCCGTGTCCTTCGGTCTTCAATCTCTGCGCCAAGCTACTCGCTGCGGCGCCGACGAAGTTCGCTCTCCGATCTCGCTTGACGAAGTGGCTCCACGTCGAGGATTCTTTATTGGCTCCCGCTTCAAACCGAAGTAACTCGCACATGAAGTTTGCTAGCTGACATGTCCAAGATAAAGTAGAGATGGTGTGTGAATACTTTGTCTCAAAGCACCCAAAGATTTGGAAGGAGGTAAATGAAGTTGCCAAGTGTAATGTGAGTAAGTTTTGGACAAAAGAAAAATGAGCTTTCATAGAAAATGGGGCTCGGCCAAAATGAAAATCTCTTCTGTGGTTTTTCACCAAGTGATAAGGTGTAGTGGATGAATGATTAATTCAAGTGGCAGTGTTATATTTTGTAGCGGTGAGTGTGAATAAATTAATCAACCAATGAAAAAAAATCTCAGCCCAAACAAAAATATCTTAACCAAAATATCCTGAGCATGACAAAAGCATTCAATGCCAAATAAAAAACCCACCCACTCCATGCCACCTCAAACACTTGCCCACAAAATTGCCCACGAAATTTCCACTGAGGAAATTCGGCCACAAAAAAAAGAACTTGGCCAAAATACACTCTTCAATTAAACATTAAACAATGTTTAAATCAAATGAAAAAATTGGCAACTTCAAAAAGTAATCTTGTAACGGATCACAAGAAAACCCTTCGACCGTATATATATACCTGCATCCGTATTCGACTGAATAAGGATACAACGAGACGAAAATATTCTAACCAATCTAATACTATGATCCGGTTTAAATCAAAGCCCATTAGCATGATCCGTCCGATCATGATCCGTGCACAAGTGCACGTATATGATCGAACCCTGCCATAAAACCATACGGCCTCTACAACGTTTCGCCCGAACTTGGGAAAACTTTCTGGGGGGGACTCTAAAGACTCGTCAATACGCTGACAGTAGGTTTAACCACAAGCACGTCAGTCGCACAAGCTGTACGTAACGGCTGCCCAAGTATTAGGCTAAAGGGAAGCTGACGAGCGAACTCATCCTGAAACCCTACTGAGCCTGTCAGTGACAATATCTGTACAGTCCGGTCCGTTCGTCTATGCGTATCGCATATCGGGTCTAGGGGGCTGGTAAACGTCAGACCCCTAATAGCGGTATAAGTCGTGTCGGAGTGTAGCCCAGAACACCCTAAGAATCTACTGGAATACCTACCAGTAAATCTCACTTACCCTGGCCAGGGATTTCGTGTAATGGCTCTCTAGACACAGCGCGATCTCACCCCCAATACCGGGAGAGACGAATCCCCTGCCGATCCGCTCACTGCCTCCATGTGGCTGGGGACTGTACCCAACTAAAACCTGTTTGCACGACTCTTTTGAGCCGTGGTATGGTAGTAATCAAAGCACAGTGGGAACTCACACGAGACAAATGACGATCTCAGGTGGATAGACTAACCTGTACACATGTCACCAGGGAACTGCTATCTGACGATAGGTATAATACCAACTAGTATGTTCCCGGAGAGTTTGTCCGGTGTACTCATAACCCAATGAGCACCTGTATACATCTTAGGTGAACCAACTGACACCAATGGCTTGTGAGACCAGCCACCACCCCTCGTCGGGGTCTCAATCCGTATACACTAGTATACTCTCGGAGTATCGATGCCCAGTCTCGAAACTCCCACGACAGGGACACTTTAACGATGTGCTTATAGAACCCAGCTCCCACGTATATGATCGCCATCATACTGTTGGCAGTCAAGCAAGAATCCTATGGGCTCTATCAATGTGTAATAGTGATCGGTAATATCACCTGAAGCATGTACACGATGATAAAGGCAAACCAGATAGCATACTATCATTTTGAGTAAGACTGTTCTACCGGTATAGGACCTCCCTCAATCATTGCAATCACGTGCCTGCGATCCAATAATTGACTTTGAGGGCACTATATCCAACAATCTCCCACTTGCACTTAAGGCTAATTATAGCGATGTCGCATACTCACAGCCCGTGTGATACCGAACATCCAACTTCTCTACTGATCAGTCTCACAAAGCTTGTTTGTGAAACTATTGCGTTATAGAAATAGCCTCAGTGAGTGGATCCGCTCTGATGTTTCTTTCTATATCTCAAGTTCGCGGAGAAACCCATCTCCCGAAATGAGCAATATCTGTCTTAGAATATGTCTGGATATCTGATGGGACCTAATTCACAAATGAACTCCAAATCCAGCAAACTTCTTAGACTGTATCGTCAACTGAATTTAATCAATATCCTGCATCATGCCTCCCTCAGTATCCTCTTGGACTATCTGTCTAAACTACTGCCCCTCGTTGGAGGAAAAACTATAACTATGACAGTCACTCTGTCATCCAGGTCACCCTGGAAGCCTGGAATGATAACCGTCTCCCGAAGGAGGCCGCCGTTATCAAATCCCTAGAACATCCACTTATGTTCTAAAACTGCTTCCGAACGTTTCTCTAGGATTGGATTAATATATATATATATATAAACCTATTGCAGCTAGTGCAAAAAAAACATCTGGTGTGGTACTTGACATCTCATGATTGACTCAATTGCCTAACCAAGTGATATACCAATCATGCACATCCCTCTCCCCTTTAGTCTGTAAGACACCTTTAGAGAGGGTGACTCCATCACCTGCAGGTATACCACCATGCCAGGAGTCGTCCATTCTAAAACACCTTTAGAATGCTGTCTAAATAACCAGATTGGGACACTTCCTAAATATAGATCTAAAACCATAGATCTAGTAACCAGAATGCCTGATATTATATCCATATCCTATATGGAGAAACCACTGTGTGACAACCACAGTATAACTGATTGTAGTATATGAATTTCACTTCCTACTATGTGTATGTCATCCAAATACCAAGACATCACACCCTACTACCTTCTTAACAGATCCATCTCCTATTCCGATGAAGTCAAAGCCCATGTCTGTCACATCAAAAATAGATGATCTATCTCCGCTATATCTGCTTTAGTCTATAAATAGACATAAGCTACTTGTCCATTATGCTTCTGCTGCTCTCACTGACCATAACAACCCTCTGGCAGAGTCATATACACGTGCACTTCTAAAGCTGGTTTAGAACGACGCTATACTCATCCTCTTGCCGAGTCTCATAGTCTAGAATAGCAGTAATGGCAAGTCTGGGTAAACAAGAACCTCCCTGTCACCGTCCTTGCGACTACCGGAGTATCTCTCGGGTGCCTGAGGTTACCCACCATATCTGTGGAGTGGCTAATGGAATGTCAATCCAGATTGAATTTTTAGGTTCTATTAAATTTTTAGTAATCGTTTGCGGTTCTGGAATCACTTTCAGTTTTACCATACTCCTACTTCTGTTTTCTGAAAAAGACTACTTTACTAAAACTGTGGCGAGTCAAGAATAATATCACTATTGATCTTCCAGATGGTAGAAAGTTAACCCACGTTATAGCCCGGGTTAACCCACAAACAGCCATTACAGAAACGTGCCTTGAGTTATTGTTCACACCATAATATTGCATTATTATATTCCCCATTCTTATTCTTTTTATAAATAAACAGGTGCTTTTGACGCATGTCTGCTTCATATTACAGGTTACAGGTTCTTGGACAGAAAACAGTGAAAACGATGAAAAGACGATGCAAAAGTGGACTTTGACCAACAAACAGAAGACTCTTGATCAAGTCTACATCAAAGATAAAATTAACAAAATACAAGGCAATGCAAGGTCCAAGATTACAAAGCGAACGGTTAAAAGTCCACCACAATTATTCACTGGAGATCTGGAAGAAACATAGAAGCTATTAAAAGAACCAAATAAAAAGGAAGCCCAAAGACAGAAGAGCCCACAAAGGAAATTTCAAGGCCCAATACTTCCTTTTAATAAAAGACAAAGACATAAAATTTTACCAAAGCTTGAAGTCTACTTTGATTAGGTCTTCCTAAGGATATTTTGGTAAATGTAGACATGCGAATCAATTGTAACCTAGGGTTTCCTATCCTCTATAAATAGGAACTCTAAATCATTGTAAAGGCTATGCCTCCCTTCATTAATAAATTTCAGCATTCTTTTGGAGAGCATCATTTTTTGTAAGTTCTTTATTTTCAGCCCTAGGTTAATTTTCATTTCTTGCCCTAGATAAATTTAATTCCTTGCCTTAGTTAATCTTTTATTCTCTGCCCTAGATAAATGTATTTTAATTCCCTAATGAGTGAGTAGTCTCCTCGCTTGTTAGGGTTAGATCTGGTGAAGGTTTGAGAGACGAAGATCTCTCATCCTCTTTCTTGCCCGTCATATATTTTCATGGACTCTATGCATACATGCACATACCGCTCCCTACGGCACCCTATCCCACGAGATAGCGGTGATACCGTAGTATAAAGGCCCGGTTGTGATGGTTTTCCATGGAGGTTAGGGTAAGGATTTCTAAAGGAAGGACAAGAACCTAGAGGAAGAAACATCTTTCCAAATGGTTCTAATCCCTTTTATTAATAATTACCATAACACCTAATTAGATCTTCATATGGGTATAGAAAGCGGTGAGATTTACTGACTTTCCAAACTTAACCTAGACCTAACCCTAGCAAGACTTAGATATATATTAATTTAGTTTTTAGATTTAATAATCAATCCGGCTCCAATCGGAATTAACTCGTAAGCGCGACTAGGAAATTCACAACATCCCTGTGGACCGACCCATATTCACCGGCTAGCTACATGCGACGCCGTTCTTGATTGCGGTAATAGATAGTTTTTGGGATCAATCAAATGGCGCCGTTGCCGGGGATGGCGTGTTAAATTCCTTTTTGCAATTTCGGGTTAATCAAAATTAAAAAATCATAAAAATCTGAAAAATCAAAAAAATATAAAAATATATCATCTGTTATTTTTGGGAAGGGTATTTTTGTGTGAATTTTGCAGGATCTACGAACAAATTCGGATCTGGAAATCTACAGAGATCAAAACAGCAAATATCAAATCCGAACAAACAGAGGAATATCACAATAGACAACAGAAGAAATTTGGAGGACCGAGTCAAATAAGAAGAATCACGGTGCTCTGGTCCTAAAAAAAAAAAAAAAAAGCCGCGCGACCCTTTTTCCGGCCGCGGAACTGCCGCGCGACCCCCACTCCGGCCGCGGAACCGCCGCTCCCTGGTGGCATCATCAAAAAAAAAAAAAAAAGTTCCTCCACTGCAAATCTCTGTGAGTTTTCTCTCTCCTCCTCTACAAATCTCCGATATATCTTCTGAAAAATCTCCTGCAGGATTCTTTGCGCTTAAAAAAATATTTTCCTTTCCAAATAACAAATCTCCTGCAGGATTCTTTGCGCTTAAAAAAATCTTTTCCTTTCCAAATAATAAATTTTATGCAGGATTCGTTGCGCTATGCTTAAAATAATAATTGATTGCAAGTGATCCTTTCTGATTTGCATATCCTTAATCTTTTTGCTAAAAATATCTTTCCAAATAAAGAGCAAGAGAAAAAAGGAAAATTTTAATTATAAAACTTGCAAACTTTTAAATTCACAAAAAAAAGATTTGATTGCAAGTGATTTACTGTTTTGCATATCTTTAATCGGATTTTAAGGGGCTTTTGACCAATTCAGATTGGGTGGGGATTTCATCACCCTTCCGAGGACCCCAGAAATCACATAAAGCATTTGCATTGACCAATCTTTAATTAAAAAATACTAGACTCAGCCCTAAGGACTTCGAGCTCAATAGGACAGAGGACTAGTTATAGGCATCGACCGTTTATCCTAACCTGACTTTGCGGTATCTAGACAAGTGTGTCTAAGCCTAGTGGTTACTTAATTAGGACCGCTACTTGTAGCGGGGAGCCTCCCACTTACCTGGCACTTACCTGGCCGCAATTGGCGGTGAAGAGACGGTTTGAGGTCCTATTTCTAGCTCTTTAGAACAGTTAGGAGCTGTCTAGCTGACCTAGGTGACCCTAGATTTAGGCCTGATTTTGCATTTTTGGTTGATCAAAAGTGTGTCTTAGCTTTTTTCTCGAAAATCTTTTTGCAAATAGTTCTAAATAAAGAGGAAAAGGAAAAAGGAAAAAGGAAAAAGGAAATTTTTTTAAAAAAAGACTTGCAACTTTTGTCGCTGAGAAATCCTTGCACCACCTACCTTCTTCATCTTCTCTTTCTTCTATCATGGGTACCCCACATCATAAATCTCTTGCCGAACTTTGGTATCCCGAACCTAATTTTGCGTCGTACGTTAATGTGTTCGGTCAATTTAAAGACGATCCCTCCTTGCCAAAAATTTCGTTGAAAGATCAAATAGAAGCGTCTAGGAGAAACATTTTTACTTTACAACCCACTTTGTGTCAACCAAGTCAACCTTTACCACCTTCATATGTTGATACCACTTTTTCGAGGCCAGATGTAACTCCTAAACCTATGTCCATTGCTCAGCATATTGCTCAATCTCGTAGCCGATCTTTCACCCCTCTCCACACATCTAGTTCTAGGGATCAACAAGTCCATTTACCTTTTTATCCACATGTTGACCCTACTCCTGTCCAACCATCCAATTCCTACCAGTCCTACCCGACTGTCCCACCTTCACTAGACCCTGTTTCTACACAACCTTTTGGGAGTTTCACGTATCCAAACAATTTCGACTCTTTTACCGAAACTCCTTCACCACCCATGTCTAGTTTGGAACAGTCGTTGCAAGCTTATATTTTAGCAACAAACAAAATGGTTAGGAATGTGGAAGCGTCCGTGGCCGCCCTTATGCAACCTAGTGAACCGGTAGCTAGTCTCCAACTAGCTCCAAATTTTCCAATGTATGAGGAGACGGTTGGACAGAGTGAGAATTTGAGAGGATTTCCAAATCAATCCTACCCATACCCAATTCCAGCCCACAACTCCGGTTTTCCATCGATTGTCCAAAATAGTTCACCAGTTGAAAATAAAAACGAGTTGTGTGAATTTGTAGTTCTTGATTTGCCAGATTGTGAAGAACCCCTTTCGAGTGAAACCACACTTAATCCTTTCGATCTTTACACCTCCACTCTAGAACCTAAATCGATAAATATCCATGCTTTTGATGAGGTGTCAGAAAAAATTGATTTTCACTTGATTGAGGATATAGACGCCGGGAATATTTCGGATGATGAACATGTCGATTTAATTAAAATTTTATGTCCAATTCATCATCCCGAGTCATTAAATGTTTCTCCCGAACTTCATATGCATCTTGATTTTGATGATATTGGCGTGGATATGCAAATTTTTGAGGAGAATTATGAGGATAGTACTGAGGATAATATTGAGGTTGAACCATTTTCGTTTGATGTGTCGAATTTTCCAATACACCCTCCTGAATTCTTAACTGATACCCTTCCTCACTCACTTCCTTCCGTCCTTCCTATCGTTCCGACTGTGCAAGAGACCGTTACGCTTTCATCTCCAATACCAAGTTCGGCGTACCCATGCTTTCTTGCGGATCTTGAGGGATTTGACCCCATTTCTCGACGGGTTGATAGGTTAGCACAATCGCTTTTAACACATCGGTCATCACAAATTGTGCTAATTTATTCACTCGATTTACACCCTCAAGATCGTACTCTACTTCTTTCTCTTTTCCGCCATTCTTCTCCCCCACCGAGACCGTATCCCGTTTCTACCTCCACACGGTCTTGTGTGCTTCTCATCTCTTTTCTTTCCACTCCATTCTTTCACCAACTCGACCATTACCACGATAAGATTTTTGAATGGTTGGTGCTAATTTTTGGCTTGTGTAAGGCCAAGCTTAAGTTTGAGGGGAACCTTGTTGTATATATGTATATATATTTTTGTTTTCTTTTTCTATAAAAAAAAATAAAATTCAAAACATTAAAAAATATATAAAAAATTTTGCAAATAAATAAACAGGGGAGTGCCGGCATTTTGACCCTCTTGGTGTAGCATGACAGTGATGACACTGTCAAGTTTAAGTTTTGGGGTATGCTCGGTACGTCTTCTTCCTTCGCATTCATTTGTACATATTTTTGCATTTGCATACTTATTTTAAAACCCATAAAAAATGAAAAATTTCAAAAATTATAAAAATTATTGTATTCAATTTTGGCTAATTGACTTGAGTTTGACAGATAGGTTAACTAGCTAGGAACAACTAGATCTTTGACGTAGTAAATTAAAAACCCTAAAGATAACATTCCTTAAAGTTTAGCGGTAAAAAATATATGTCTTTGTAGTTTATTTAGAAATAGGCAAATTTTGAGTTAACTTTTTGGGATAAGTCGAAACAAAGGAAAAGTATTAATATTTTTATTAGAGTATAATTTTGAAAAATAATTCCTAGCTTAAGTCTAGATTCTGAAAATGTATACCCTACAATTTGCACAATCACGCACCTTGAAACATGGAATAGTAGAAGAGACCTTGAAATGCTCTTGTCTAAAGTCCTTAGTACAATGAAAAGAAAAGAAAAAAAATGGTGAATAAAGAAAAAAAAATGAACACTGGTTTTTGTGATTACTTAAGGCTGCAAAAATAGAAAAAATATTTTGCGAGGGTGCTTCATCACCTAGTGCCTTAGACCAACTGGTTTGGGAGTCACTGCTAAAAAGCCTTGGGTGTTACAAGACTAGGAATTACGCTTTAATGTGCAAACACATCTTGTAATCGGTTGTTGGTACCTTAAGAAGTATTAACGGTCGCATGAAGGATGTGTAAGCCAAATTCAGTTAAAAATTCACCTACTAATAAGTACTTTGGACAACGGACAAGGGTATGATTGCTTGATTTGAATTTCCAAGTGTAGGGGTGATTTATACACACACGTGGGGATATGTGATTGGAGTTTAGATGAAAGAAATGAGTGAAGAATAGAACTTGTATCTTTAATAGAGTTGATAAAAATTCCTAAGTGGAGATGGAACCGTAGAAGGAAAACATAAGAGATGCCGAAAGCTAAGTAAGTCTATAGAACATATATAATCTTAAGTTAGATGATGAGGAAGTGTGAAGAATATGGGTGGATAATTTACGAGTCGAAGATAATAGAATTCCTTGTTAGAAAACCTAATTGGAGAACAAAAGTCAATGGGCCGAGTTGATAGGATTTTGTGGGTAATATCCGCTGAAAACCCTCAGGAGACAACACTCCTCATATTAGGGACACCTAGAGGTTTAACGGCTTGTTGCACAAGCTCAGTGCAATCGCGTTTCCCTGCGAAAGTGCGGTTAGGTTTTATCGAGAATAAAAAAATAAGTTTGCTCGAGGACGAGCAAAAGATAAGTTTGGGGGTATTTGTTCACACCATAATATTGCATTATTATATTCCCCATTCTTATTCTTTTTATAAATAAACAGGTGCTTTTGACGCATGTCTGCTTCATATTACAGGTTACAGGTTCTTGGACAGAAAACAGTGAAAACGATGAAAAGACGATGCAAAAGTGGACTTTGACCAACAAACAGAAGACTCTTGATCAAGCCTACATCAAAGATAAAATTAACAAAGTACAAGGCAATGCAAGGTCCAAGATTACAAAGTGAACGGTTAAAAGTCCACCGCAATTATTCACTGGAGATCTGGAAGAAACATAGAAGCTATTAAAAGAACCAAATAAAAAGGAAGCCCAAAGACAGAAGAGCCCACAAAGAAAATTTCAAGGCCCAATACTTCCTTTTAATAAAAGACAAAGACATAAAATTTTACCAAAGCTTGAAGTCTACTTTGACTAGGTCTTCCTAAGGATATTTTGGTAAATGTAGACATGCGAATCAATTGTAACCTAGGGTTTTCTATCCTCTATAAATAGGAACTCTAAATCATTGTAAAGGCTATGCCTCCCTTCATAAATAAATTTCAGCATTCTTTTGGAGAGCATCATTTTTTGTAAGTTCTTTATTTTCAGCCCTAGGTTAATTTTCTATTCTTTCCCTAGATAAATTTAATTCCTTGCCCTAGTTAATCTTTTATTCTCTGCCCTAGATAAATGTATTTTAATTCCCTAATGAGTGAGTAGTCTCCTCGTTTGTTAGGGTTAGATCTGGGGAAGGTTTGAGAGATGCCGATCTCTCATCCCCTTTCTTGCCCGTCATATATTTTCATAGGACTCTATGCATACATGCACATACCGCTCCCTACGGCACCCTATCCCACGAGATAGCGGTGATACCGTAGTATAAAGGCCCGGTTGTGATGGTTTTCCATGGAGGTTAGGGTAAGGATTTCTAAAGGAAGGACAAGAACCTAGAGGAAGAAACATCTTTCCAAATGGTTCTAATCCCTTTTATTAATAATTACCATAACACCTAATTAGATCTTCATATGGGTATAGAAAGCGGTGAGATTTATTGACTTTCCAAACTTAAACTAGACCTAACCCTAGCAAGACTTAGATATAGATTAATTTAGTTTTTAGATTTAATAATCAATCCGGCTCCTATCGGAATTAACTCGTAAGAGCGATTGGGAAATTCACAACATCCCTGTAGACCGACCCGTACTCACCGGCTAGCTACATGCGACGCCGTTCTTGATTGCGGTTACTAGATAGTTTTTGAGACAAATCAGTTATCCAGAGTCTGGTTTTAAGAATAAGCCGGACAATTCCATATACCTTAAGATCGTTTAGATATGATCCATTCTATACACAATATAGAAACAGAGGCACTGATTTAATTGGAACCAGATTCAAATCATGCAGCTGTCTCCAGTGCTTGTCAATTAAATGGAGAGAGCCTGATCAGCATTACTCAACATAGGAGTGCATCCAAACATGAGTAACCTGAAAGAGAAACAAGTTTCTCAAAACCATTACTATCAACTGAATACCAAACACAAGTATTTACATCTTCGATTACCTTGAAGAATCCCGATACTTGTACCACGTGGTTCTCTACTTTTTTCTTCTCCTATAACTTCTCAAAACTTAGACCTTGTATTTCTATGAAACACTTCTCTATAAACTAGAAAAGTCACAAGTAAACAGAATATAGTACGGGTACCAACCCCTCTATCCTAATGGACACTGGACAACATACAATACTTTGTATAAGTCTCCTGAGTTTAAAAACTCATACCCTGTGCGTCGTAGGTTGAAAACTTTACTATAATTATGAAGAATTACACCGCTGTTTAATTCTCCTTACCTAACCATCAACTGATATAGGTAAATGTCATGGACATAATTTCAAAAAGTTATATCTCACTTTAAAAAAATAAACGTACAGATATATCAGTTTGAAATTGGTGCATAACAACGGATATTCAAAACCAAATATTTGCCGTCCGGCAAAAACCCAGGCGATTTCCTCAACTATCACCAATTACAACGAATCCCGATTTAATGAGGATGATCACCTAATTCCCAATAACTTACTCCCACTCATCATCTGTAAAACTATACAGATGTGAGAATCATACCTGGTAAATACATACTCTGGAGCAAGGGTCTAATTGGGAAATCAGTTTTCATTTAACAACGCATAGTGAAACTGGATCATGAAAATGTTTCAAAGGGGTATCCGGGTATTCCTAGTAATGCCTCTTCCATTATCCAGATTCATGATTGTAACCATATATTTCTTTTCCAACTCTCCAAATCCCTTTATTTGTCTTTAGTCGTTACCTTCTGTACACCAACGTTAGGCTAAATGGTTTTCTTCCTTCCCTACCGTTCGACACTGTTCATATCATAATTTTGCATTATTATATTCCCCATTCTTATTCATTTTACAAATAAACATGTGCTTTTGATCCATGTCTGCTACATAGTTGCAGGTTACAGGTTCTCGGAACAAAACAGTGAAAATGATGAAAAGACGCTACAAAAGTGAGACTTCGACCAACAAATAGAGAATCTTTATCATGTCTACAGTTTGAAGAACAAACGAAGATCAATGAACAATTTCACAAAGTACAAAGGCAGCGCAAAGATTCAAGACTTCAACACGAAGAGAATGGTAAAAGTCCATGACATTATGCACTGTGGAAATCTGGAAGAAACTAGAAGACATTCTGAAGAACCAAGTGAAGAAAAGCCAAGTAAAAAAGCAACAGAAAGAACACCAAAAGATTTCAGCCCAAGAGCCTCCAAGATGGCCGTGGATCCGCGGCCAAACAAGGCATATGGTCGCGGATCCGCGGCCATACAGTACACGTGTCGGTGCAAATTTGTCGTCGTCGGCGGTGCGTTGAATAGGCTTCTCAGGATAGTTTTGTAAATGTAGATAGGGATCAGATGTAACCCTAGGGTTTCTATAATTTATAAATAGAAACCCTACAGCTCTTTTTGGAGCAGGCCTCTTCTTATGCCTCTTTTTTTTTTATCAAATTCAGAATTCTATTCACTGTAATGTTTTGAAGAGAGCATCAAATAAAGTAAGTTTTTCCTTTTTATGCCCTAGTTAATTTCTTTTCTGCCGTAGTTTAGCAATTTTATTTATCTGCCCTAGTTAATTAGTTTAGCACCTTTATTTATTTGCCGTAGTTTAGATAATTAGGTTATTGAATTAAAACCAAACAAAAAATGTCTCTTTTTATCAATTCCCTAATGAGTGAGTAGTTCCTCACTTGTTAGGGTTAGGAATAGGAAAGGTTTGAGAGATGAAAATCTCTCACCCATTTCTTGCCCATCATACATTTTTATAGGACTCCATGCATACATACACACACCGCTCACTACGGCACCCTATCCCAAGAGGTAGCGGTGATACCGTAGTTTAAAAGACCGGTTGTGTATGTTTTCCATGGAGGTTAGGGTAAGAATTAAGAAAGGATGGACAAGGACCTAGAGGAAGAAACCTAGTTTCTTCCCGATCGTCCTAATCCCCTTTGTTAATTATTACCATAATACCTAAATAGATCTTAATTAGGGCATAGAAAGCGGTGAGGAATATTGAATTTCCAAATTTAACCTAAACCTAACCCTACCAAGGTTTTAAATCTAATCTAAATCAACCTTAGTTTTTATTGATAATCCAATCCAACCCCAATTGGAATTAACTCGTTAGAACAAATAGAAAATACACAAAATCCCTGTGGACCGACCCGTACTCACCGGCTAGCTACCAAGCGACGCCGTTCTTGATTGCGGTTAATATTCTTTGATCCATCTTTTAAAAGTGCACGCACGCACAAAAAATTCACATCAATCAAATGGCGACGTTGCCGGGGATGGCCTAGTTATTTTCTTTTTGTAATTTCGGGTTAATATAAAAATTGAAAAATCATAAAAACTGAAAAATAAAAAAAATATATAAAAATTTATCATCTTGTTATTTTTTGAAGGGTATGTGTTTGAATTGTGCAGGATCGAAGAATAGATTCAGATCACGAAAAATCCAGAGAGCAAAACAGCAAACAGTAGATCTGAACAAGCAGAGGATAATCAGAACAAAGAAACAGAAGAGTTATTGGGATCTGAACCGCCAAGTCAACCGCGGAACCGCCACGTTTGCCCGCTTTTGACCGCGGAACCGCCGCGGAGTGGTGACGTCATCATTTGAAAAAGTCTCTGTAATCTTTTCTTCTTCTAAACCCCCTCATCTCCTCTGAAAAATTTTCCTGCAGGGTTCTTTGCGCAAAAACATCTCTCCCTTCTCCAATAACTTGATCTTGTGCAGGATTCTTTGTGCCGCAATAATAAATTTTTTTTTTGGCAAGTGTTTATGTGTTTACTTCTTTGCATTCTTTAAAACTGACTTTACGGGGCTATAACACCAATCCAGATTGGGTGGAGATTTCATTACCCTTCCTAGGACCCCAAAAATCACAAAAAGAATTTTGCATAAACCATCGAGTTATTTAAAAAAAAAAGATCAGACTCAGCCTATAAGGACTGTCGCGCTCAATAGGACAAAGGAATAGTTGTAGGCATCGATCGTTTATCTAAACCAGACTTTGTGGTGCTTAGGCTAGACAAGTGGGGAAAGGTAACTTTAAAAGGCCCGTCTTACGGTGATTCGTGAGCGGATCCCTCCTTTCTTTACTTGTGCTTACCTGGCCACAATTGTCGGTGAAGAGGCGATTTGAGTACCTCACAACTTGCCCTTTGGAACAGTTAGGAGCAGTCTAGTTGACCTAGGAGACCTTAGATCTAGGCTTGATTGTGCATATTGTGATTGCTTGAACGCGTGTCTAAGCTTCTTATAAAAATCTTTTTGCAAAAAAAAGCTCCATATAAAAAAAAAACAGAAAAAAAAATTTACAAAAAACTTGCCATATTTGTCGCTAGAAATCCTCTGCACCCACATTCTTTTTCTTCTCCTTTCTTACATCATGGGTACCCCACCTCGCAAAACTCTTGCCGAACTTTGGTACCCTCATCCAAACATTGCTTCCTACGCGAATTGTTTTGGTCAAATTACGGACGACCCCTCCATGCCCAAAATTTCTTTGCAAGATCGAATAGAAGCGTTTAAGAGAAACAGTTCGACTCCACAATCCACTTTGCATCAACCATTTCAACCTTCACCACCTTCTTACGTTGATACTCTTTTTTCGAGTTCTGTTGTAACTCCGAAGCCCATGTCTATTGCTGAACATATTGAACAATCTCGTAACCGATCTTTCATTCCTTTCAACACTTCCAGTTCTTAGGATCAACAAGTCCATTCACCTTTTTATCCAAATGTTGATCCTACTCCTGTCCAACCATTCAATTCCTACCAGTCCTACCCGACTTTCGCACCTTCGCTAGACATTGCTTCTACACAACCATTTGGGAGTTTCACGTATCCAAACAACTTTGAATTTTTTACCGAAACCCCTTCACAACCCATGTCTAGTCTGGAACAGTCGTTGGAAGCTTATATTGTAGCAACAAACCAACAGATGAGGAATTTGGATGCGTCCATTGCTGCCCTTAATTCATCAAGACAACCTAGTGAACCGGTAGCTAGTTTCCAACTAGCTCCAAATTTTCCAATGTATGATGAGGCGGTTGGACAGATTGAGAATTTGAGTGAAGAGAGTGAGCTGTGCACCCTTCCAAATCAAACCTACCTATCCCCAATTGAATCCCACAACTCCGGTTTTGAATGTCTATCAAGCGTCCTAAATGATTCACCAGTTGAAAATAAAAAATTTGATGAGTTGTGCGACTTTGTAGTGCTTGATTTGCCAGATTGTGAAGGGTCCCTTTCGAGTGAAACCATCACCAATCCTTTTGACCTCTACACCTCCAATCTAGAACCTGAATTAATAAATATCCATGCTTTTGATGAGGTGTCTAAAAAAATTGATTTTCACTTGATTAAGAATATTTACGCAGGGAATATTTTGGATGATGAACCCGCAGATTTGACCGAATTTTTCTCTCCAATTCATCATCCCGAGTCATTAAATGTTTCTCCCGAACTTCATATGCGTCTTGAATTTGATGATAATTGCATGGATGAGATAACTTTTGAGGAGAATTATGAGGATAGTATTGAGGAGAGTATTGAGGATGAACCAGTTTTGTTTGATGAGTCGGATTTTCCCATTCATCCTCCTGAACCTTTAACTGTGACCCTTCCTAAATCACTCCCCTTCGTCTTTTCCATCGTTTCGACCACGCAAGAATCCGTCACGCTTCCATTTTCAATGTCTGGTTTACCAAATTCAACGTACCTATGTTTTCTCGCGAATCTTGAGGGATTTGACCCCATTTCTCGACGGGTTGATAGATTAGCACAATCGCTTTTAACACATCGGTTATCACAATTTGTGCTAATTTATTCACTCAATTTACACCCTCAAGTTCGTACTACACCTCTTTCTCTCTTCCGCCATTCTTCTCCTAATACATCGATACCATATTCCACCTTTCTTCTCATACGGTTTTGTGTGTTTCTCATTTCTTTTCTCTACACTCCATTCTTTCACCAACCACACCATTATAACGATAAATTTTTTGGATGGTTGGTGCTAACCTTTGGCCTGTGTAAGGCCTTGTATAGCTTGATACTGTGTTTTTCTCCCCCCTAACTCTAAACTTTAAACGTTTAAACAGTGGAAACACTGTTTCACTTAAGTTTGGGGGGACCTTTTTGTATATATATTTTGTTTTGTTTTTCTGTTAACAATAATATATATATATATATATATATATATATATATATATATATATATATATATATATAACAGGGGAATACCGGCCATTTTGACCCTCTTGGTGTAGCCTGACAGTGAGGACACTGTCAAGTTTAAGTTTGGGGGTGTGCTCGGTAAGTTTTCTTCCTTCGCATTCATATGTATATTTTTGCATTTGCATACTTATTTTAAAACCCATAAAAATTTAAAAAATTATAAAAATTGAAAAATTCAATTTTGGCTATAATTGACTTAAGTTTGACAAGACAGTTAACTAGCTAGGAAAAACTAGATCCTAGACTTAGTAAATTAAAAACTCTAAAAATAACCTTTCTTAAAGTTTAACCGTAGAAAATATATGTCTTTGTGGTTTACTTAGAAACAGGCAAATTTTGAGTTCACTTCTTGGGCTAAGTCAAAATAAGGGAAGAGTATTGATATTTTTATTAAAGTGTAAATCTGAAAAATAATCCCTAAGCTTAAGTCTAAATTCTGAAAATATATACCCTACAACTTGCACAAACACGAACCTTGAAACTTGGAATAGTAGAGCAGACCTTGAAATGCTCTTGTCTAAAGTCCTTAGTATGAAGGAAAATAAAATTAAAATACAAGTGTGAATAAAGAGATAAAAAATGAACACTGGTTTTGTAATTACTTAAGGCTGCATAAATAAAAAATATATAGCGAGGGTGCTTTATCACCTAGTGCCTTAGACTAACTGGTTTGGGAGTCGCTGCTAAAAGCCTTAGGTATTACAAGATGAGGAATTACACCTAAATGCGTGAACACATTTTGTAATCGGTCGTTAGTACCTCAAGAAGTATTAACGGTCGCATGAAAGATGTGTGAGCAATTTCATCTAAAAATTCACCAACTAAAAGTACTTTGGACAATGGACAAGAGTATAAGTGCTTGAATTGAATTTTCAAGTGTAGGGGTGATACATACACACACGTAGGGGTATATGATTGGGGTTTGGATGAGAGATAGGAATGAAAAATTAGACTTATATATTTAGTAGAGATAATAAAAATTC
This sequence comes from Agapanthus africanus, assembly GCA_030015575.1. Classification (NCBI taxonomy): domain Eukaryota; kingdom Viridiplantae; phylum Streptophyta; class Magnoliopsida; order Asparagales; family Amaryllidaceae; genus Agapanthus; species Agapanthus africanus. Next base: position 179,616,574 of record JASDDO010000008.1, read on the forward strand.
CTAAGTTGAGATTGAACCTTAGAAGGAAAATTCAAAAGATGCTAAAAGCTAAGTGAATTTACAGAACATATATAATCTTAAGTTAAATGATAAGGAAGCGTGAAAAATACGGGTTGATAATTTCTGAGTTGAAGATAATAGAATTTCTTGCTAGAAAACCGAATTGAAGAATACAGTCAATGGGTCAAATTGATAGGATTTTGTGGGTAGTATACGCTGAAAACCCTTAGGAGACAACACTCCTCCTACTAGGGACACCTAGAGGTTTAACGGCTTGTTGCACGAGCTCAGTGCAATCGCGTTTCCCTGTGAAAGTGAGGTTAGGTCTTTTTCAAGAATAAACTAGTTTTGCTTGAGGACGAGCAAACGATAAGTTTGGAGGTATTTGTTCATATCATAATTTTGCATTATTATATTCCCCATTCTTATTCATTTTATAAATAAACAGGTGCTTTTGATCCATGTCTGCTACATAGTTGCAGGTTACAGGTTCTCGGAACAAAACAGAGAAAATGATGAAAAGATGCTACAAAAGTGAGACTTCGACCAACAAATAGAGAATCTTTATCATGCCTACAGTTTGAAGAACAAACAAAGATCAATGAACAATTTCACAAAGTACCAAGGCAGCGCAAAGATTCAAGACTTCAACACGAAGCGAACGGTAAAAGTCCACGACATTATGCACTGTGGAAATCTGGAAGAAACTAGAAGACATTCTGAAGAACCAAGTGAAGAAAAGCCAAGTAAAAAAGCAACAGAAAGAACACCAGAAGATTTCTGCCCAAGAGCTTCCAAGATGGTCATGGATCCGCGGCCAAACAAGGTATATGGCCGCGGATCCGCGGCCATACAATACACGTGTCGGTGCAAATTTGTCGGCGGCGGCGGCGCATTGACTAGGCTTCTCAGGGTAGTTTTGTAAATGTAGATAGGGATCAGATGTAACCCTAGGGTTTCTATAATCTATAAATAGAAACCCTACAGCTCTTTTTGGAGCAGGCCTCTTCTTATGCCTCTTTTTTTTTATCAAATTCAGAATTCTATACACTGTAATGTTTTGAAGAGAGCATCAAATAAAGTAAGTTTTTCCTTTTTATGCCCTAGTTAATTTCTTTTCTGCCGTAGTTTAGCAATTTTATTTATCTGCCATAGTTAATTAGTTTAGCACTTTTATTTATTTTCCGTAGTTTAGATAATTAGGTTATTGAATTAAAACCAAACAAAAAATGTCTCTTTTTATCAATTCCCTAATGAGTGAGTAGTTCCTTACTTGTTAGGGTTAGGAATAGGAAAGGTTTGAGAGATGAAAATCTCTCACCCCTTTCTTTCCCATCATACATTTTTATAGGACTCCATGCATACATACACACACCGCTCACTACGATACCCTATCCCAAAAGGTAGCGGTGATACCGTAGTTTAAAAGATCGGTTGTGTATGTTTTCCATGGAGGTTAGGGTAAGAATTAAAAAAGGATGGACAAGGACCTAGAGGAAGAAACCTAGTTTCTTCCCGATCGTGCTAATCCCCTTTGTTAATTATTACCATAACACCTAAATAGATCTTAATTAGGGCATAGAAAGCGGTGAGGAATATTGAATTTCCAAATTTAACCTAAACCTAACCCTAGCAAGGTTTTAAATCTAATCTAAATCAACCTTAGTTTTTATTGATAATCCAATCCAATCCCAATTGGAATTAACTCGTTAGAACAAATAAAAAATACACAAAATCCCTGTGGACCGACCCGTACTCACCGGCTAGCTACCAAGCGACGCCGTTCTTGATTGCGGTTAATATTCTTTGATTCATCTTTTAAAAGCGCACGCACGCACAAAAAAATCACATCAATCAGGCACCAACCTATGGTTTAGAAGAAGACTATCCAATAAGCATAATAGGTGTACTCTCCTAATCCTAGGAGCAATCGCAACCTGAGAGAAGGTAAAGATAAAAAACAACTGAATAAACCTTATTCTATTTCTCTTGAACCAGAGAAATGCAAAGGTAAAGTAGGAGGGGCGATGAAATATGTGGTTTGGTCGTGAATGATAGTTGTCGCAATTTACTTTGCCCTCTTTCTGATCCCTTTATTTGTCTTTACTCATTACCTTCTGTATACCACACTTAGGCTAATTGGTTTTCTTCCTTCCTTACCGTTTAGCACCTGCCTATGGTTTGGAAGAAGACTATCCAATAAACGTAATAGGTGTACCCTCCTAATCCTAGGAGCCGTCATAACCTGAGAGAAGGTAAAAGGAAAAGACAACTGAATAATCCTATTCAATCTCTCCAGAACCAGAATCCATCCTTGAATCTGGAACAAGTTCTTTTGAGTTCGTATATAACCATACGATGGATTTATCCAATGGTAGTGGATGTTCGTAGCGATACGGGGTGTTCTGGAGAAATGCAAAGGGTAAAAAAAGGAGTGGCAATGATGTATGCAACTCAGACAATCCAAAGCCAGTGTTTTAAGAAAGTTCGATTAACTTGGTCACTGAGTCATAGTCTAGGGTCGGGCCATAGTCGCTGCCAAAGAGAGAGAGAAAAGAAACACTCTGCGTGCACTCTAACCTAGATCAGAATGGTTAATCACTTTATCTAATCGGGATGTCTCCCACAGTATGCTCAAATTCTCCTCCAAACCTGAAAGAAGAATTAGTCGGGATCACCCGAGGAATAAACCAACTCATCAGTGGGAATCGGGATCCAACTATCATCGCATGATAACGTGATGGAATCCACTCACGTTATCACACTCCAGAAGGTATGCGCATGCCTGGCAAGTTTCCTGTATGTTTGAAACTCCCGATGTGATTTTTACCCCATGCTCTTATGACCTTGACGAAGGCCAACATATCATAAGTCACATGTCAAGTTCTACCCGTCATTATCGAGATTAATTTGAAGCCACCCGTACATACCCTTGACGAAGGCCAAAATAGTAGTACGACTATCCCAAACCAATGCATCTATCTATGCAACAGAAAAGTAACAAATAGCTACCATACACTATGCCTTGACGAAGGCCAACATACATAGCATGAAAACTAAGTGCTACCTGTCTGAAATGACGGAGGGATACGAATGGTTTTTGGCAAAAAATCTTTAACGTAATGAACTTGATATCGTTGAAGGAACCTGATAGCTTTTTACAAATATATAGTGGCGAAAACCTTTGCTAAAGAGGTCACTCCCGGTGAAGTGATCTCGGCTCTTTCCTTGTGGAATGAGGTGCAGGATATTCTAAACTGAATACCGTGATGCAAAGCAAAAAGTAATCGACTATAATGAAGTTATCACCCTGACGTAAACTTCTGTCCAAGGGGTCACTCCTGGTGAAGGGATCTCGGCCCTTGCCTCGTCGAATGAGGTGCTAGATATTCATAACCGAATACCTTTGTGCAAAAAAAAAGAAAACATTCTTGTAATAACAGCTTTTTGAAAATTGTTCCAACAACATCGAATAGGTCTGTTTTCCTTGCATTGATCAGAATCAATGTAGTCCCATCAATTAATCACACCAGAAAAGAACGAAAATATGATGTAAGTATATACCATCCGCATTCGCCACTGGGTCCCGTCATCACCCGTTAGGTTACTTAACTAACGACAGAGCGGGGACTGGACTAGCGCGGGTGTAAAACATATACAACATCTACTAGTATATATATCAATATATAATAATCGCTCCAGGCGTGATAAATGCAGCATTACAGAAAAGTAATAAGAATCACAGAACAATACAGATAATCTGGGAGCCCCGGGTTTCCTTTGAGCCACAATTGAAACCCGACATTTCTCTGGTCGTGTGGATAGCCCGTGCAATGTAAACCTAGACCCCTACGAGCGCGGAAAGTTACCCGCCAAAACCAGAAGCGAGGCAGCCCCCTTCAGCAAAGTGAATGGACCACCTAGCACTTCACGGAATCCGGTAACTTGGGCACCCCTCTTTGGTTCAACCTATACCCCCTACGAGTGCGGCGAATAGCCCGCCAATTCTAGAGTGAAGCCCCATTCGTCTCAAAGCCATGAGATGCGGGCCCGTTGCCCTCTAGAACCCGGCTATCCATGCACTCCACCGCGCGGTAACCTAGTACAGAAAATAAAATATGTACAACGGGTACATCGACCTCAACCCAGTCGTTCCCCAAAAGAATAATATACAAACAGGCAGTGATGGCAGTCCACATGTCGGACGCTCGCTCCGCAGTATCAAATGTACAAATATATCCAAACTGCACTACCATTGCACGCAAGCTATCCACCATGACAATCCGCAACAATACAGCACTACACATAACATCAACGTTAATGTCACGTTCGGAAACCCGTCTAAAAGAGCTATAGAAATTAGACAAGATTTACCGCTCGAATGACATTCACGGTCGAAGTTAGTAATGTAAGTACTGCAAACTTTAAACAATGTTAGAAATTATCTAATTTGAAACAACCCCGAAAATCCCCAAACAAGTAGATAACACCATATCAAAACTGGGCTAAACAAACAATTCCACTGAACCAACATTCCAGAGACCAGACCAACACCCAAATACGAAGCCCAAACTCATCAAGATGGCTGAGAAGGCCGGAAATAACATGAAAGTGGCCGGTTTTTTTCCGAGGGAATTGGCTCGTATTTGGCCAGTGGTCTTGCGGTCATGTCAGTAGTCTTCTGTACTTTTTTAAATAATTTTAGAAGACACTTTTAAATCGACAGAAACTGAAGGTGCAGTGCAGTGAAATTGAGTCGTTTCGGTTTCAATACTTTAAAAATGTCTAATCCAACTAGTATACGGTTAATGGTTTGGCTCTGATACTATATAAGGCTACGGCAGTGCCCCGGCCGTCAATCGAGGCCAAATGCGGAACAAAAACTTTTCAAACTGGCGCTATCGTAACCCTAAAACCCGGATCGTTCCATTAACCGTAAACTAGTAAACTGTAAAAGAGTTTGGAGAGATTATACCGATCGATCCATGTTCTTCGGTCTTCAATCTCTGCGCCAAGCTCCTCGCTGCTGCGCCGACGAATTTCGCTCTCCGTTCTCGCTCGTCGAAATGGCTCCATGTCGAAGATTTTTTATACGGGCTCCCGCTTCAAACCGAAGTAACTCGTACATGAAGTTTGTTAGCCGACATGTCCGAGATGAAGTAGAGATGGTGTGTGAATACTTTGTCTCAAACCACCCAAGGATTTGGGTGGAGGTAAATGAAGTTGCCAAGTGTAATGTGACAAAAGAAAAATGAGCTTTCATAGAAAATGGGGCTCGGCCAAAATGAAAATCTCCTCTGTGGTTTTTCACCAAGTGATGAGGTGTAGTGGATGAATGATTAATTCAAGTGGCAGTGTTATATTTTGTAGCAGTGAGTGTGAATAAATTATATCTGAGCCCAACCAAAAACCCTCACCAAAAATATCTTAACCAAAATATCCTGAGCATGACAAAAGCATTCAATGCCAAATAAAAAACCCACCCACTCCATGCCACCTCACACACTTTCCCACGAAATTTCCAATGAGGAAATTCGGCCACAAAAAAAAGAACTTGGCCAAAATACACTCCTCAATTAAACATTAAACAATGTTTAAATCAAATGAAAAAATTGGCAACTTCAAAAAGTAATCTTGTAACGGATCACAAGAAAACCCCTCGACCGTATATATATACCTGCATCCGTATTCGACTGAATAAGGATACAACGAGACGAAAATATTCTAACCAATCTAATACTAGGAACCGGATTAAATCAAAGCCTATTATTATGATTCGTCCGATCATGATCCGTGCACAAGTGCACGTATATGATCGAACCCTGCCATAAAACCATACGGCCTCTACAACGTTTCGCCCAAACTTGGGAAAACTTTCTGTGGGGGACTCTAAAGACTCGTCAATACGCTGACAGTGGGTTTAACCATAAGCACGTCAGTGACACTAGCTGTACGTAATAGCTGCCCAAGTATTGAGCTAAAGGGAAGCTGACGAGCGAACTCATCCTGAAACCCTACTGAGCCTGTCAGTGACAATATCCGTACAGTCCGGTCCGTTCGTCTATGAGTATCGCATATCGGGTCTAGGGGGCTGGTAAACGTCAGACCCCCAATAGCTGTATAAGTTGTGTCAGAGTGTAGCCCAGAACACCCTGAGAAACTACTGGAATATCTACCAGTAAATCTCACTTACCCTGGCCAGGGATTTCGTGTAATGTCTCTCCAGACACAGCGCGATCTCACACCCAATATCGGGAGAGACGAATCCCCTGCCGATCCGCTCACTGCCTCCATATGGCTCGGGACTGTACCCAACTAAAACCTGTTTGCACGACTCTTTTGAGCCGTGGTAAGGTAGTAATCAAAGCACAGTGGGAACTCACATGAGACAAATGACGATCTCAGGTCGATAGACTAACCTGTACACATGTCACCAGGGAACTGCTATCTGACGATAGGTATAATACCAACTAGCATGTTCCCGGCGAGTCTGTCCGATGTACTCATAACCCAATGAGCACTTGTATACATCTTAGGTGAACCAACCGACACCAATGGCTTGTGAGATCAGCCACCGCCCCTCGTCAGGGTCTCAATCCGTATACACTAGTCTACTCTCGGAGTATCGATTCCCAGTCTCGAAACTCCCACGACTAGGGACACTTTAAGAATGTGCTTATAGACCCCAGCTCCCACGTATATGATCGCCATCATACTGCTGGCAGTCAAGCAAGAATCCTATGGGCTCTATCAATGTGTAATAGTGATCGGTAATATCACCTGAAGCATGCACATGATGATAAAGGCAAACCAGATAGCATACCATCATCTTGAGTAAGACTGTTGTACCGGTATAGGACCTCCCTCAATCATTACAATCACGTGTCTGCGATCCAATAATTGACTTTGAGGGCACTATATCCAACAAAAATTATATTGAATGTTGATGTTTAAAGAATTTGTGAGATTTAGATATTTTATTAATTATTATATAATTAATTATATACAGGTTATTTCTATACATGATTAATTTTCACTAATCTTGCCTTAAGTATGATTTTTCATGTGATATTATATATTGTTACATTTTTCTACCTTGGCTTCCTTCTTTTTTTTCAAGCATGGTTTGGTTTTAAATGAGAGAAAAAGAAAAGAAAAGAAAGGAAAAGAAAAGAAAAGAATATGAAATAGAATAAAGAATTGGGGACATGGAGGTATGGGCTTTGGGGGGGAGAGAGAGAGAGAGGGTGAGGGGTCTCCTTGAACCATGGCTCCTTGTTTCACTTCATCATCTTCATTTTCTTCTTCTCCCCCTCCTCAACCTTAGCCGCCCTCTTCCCTCCACCAAATCCACCTCCTCACTCAACCCAAAATCCACACCAAAACACCTTAACCCCTTCATTAAAAATGTGCACAAGCTAACTACAAGCATTTTGAACCAAGAAAGTTTGGATTTTGAGCACTTGGGGCAACTAAAAAAAATTCTTGAGTTGCCAAATGAGGTAATTCCTTTACCATTAGTGTAGTAATTGTTTTACTTTAGCATTTATATTAGTTTAGATGTGATTAAGTGTAGATTAGTGAGCTTTGAAAGTTCCTAGATGAGGTTTTGTGGAATTCTTGAGTTGTGATGATGCATGTGAGTGTGTTAGTGACTACAAACCCCCTTTGGTGTTAAAACTTAGACTAAATCAGAGACTAAGACCCCAAGACATGAACTTAGAAATCCCCGACGTCGGATCTGTATAGGAATTTTGGAGTAGTTTTGTGATCTGCTCTCACCCGGAGGCCCTGAAATTTTTTTAGCAATCACAGTGAGTCGTGCATGTAACCTAGATGCTAACCCCAAGACCCGAGACCCAAACCACCTTCCATGGCTGCAAATTAATTCCTTATGGCTGCAAATTGCGGCCAGGCCAGGGTAGGGGTGTTGGGATTCGTGTTTGGTCCAAGGCTTTATCTTCAGTAAACTAGACCCTCCACATATGCAAAATTGGCTAATTCAACCTAGGGTAAAATCTGGAAGTGATTTTCATAGTTTCTGATTTCGGTTTATGAATTCTGTGAACTTGAACTTTGGTATTTGTGTTTTATCTCGATCATTTAACGTTTGTACGTCGATATCGAGAGTTGTTCGGTTGATCTTGCATGCGTTGGCCATAGGTTCTAACCTATGTGTGTCCCGCGTGCCGTTTTGGTTTTCATGCGCTATTTCTGTTTACGATGCAATGTGTGTATGCTTATAGGTACCCCCTCGCGGTTTTCGGATGATGAAGATGAGGATGGCGACATCGACTTCGGCAAGTGAGGATCAAGTTGAGTAGATATATATCTACGGAGGAAGTCGGGTGGATGGCGTATAGCACCCCCGCAGTTTCGTAGTATAGTATGTGAATACTATATATATATATATAATTATGTGTATTATGATACGCAGATGATTAGAAAGAAGCCTTTAGGAAATCATGGGTTAGTTAGTGTAATTGAAAGTTAATGCTTTACTTTAATTCTTAGTTGCGAAACCCTAGAATAAGGTACACGCACTTACATACGCATACATTTTACTTTCTTGTGCGTATATGGGGATATATATATATATATATATATATATACAAACACATATATGTATGTGAGTATGTATATATATATGTATGTATGTATGTATGTATGTATGTATGTATATACATGGTTGATGATGATAGTATATGGTACTTGGAGATGAGTTGATGTGATTGGGTATGATGCCACGAGATCGGTGATGTGACTTGGTTCGTATTATGAGATACGACATGATATTATAGCGGATCTTTAGGCGACGTGTTTTCATACACACCCATATATTTATGTTGATGGTATCGGAATGTACTAGACTTTAGATCCGTACCCCTAATTCAGGATATGATGATAAGGATACCTGATGAATAATGAGATAAATGTGATATTCGACCGTACCCAGATTTGGGATGCCGTACGATGGATTTACCGTACGAGTTATAAATATGATGATTGATCTGCACTCTCGACTCGAGAATGTCGTATTATATATTTTATCATACGTGACGCTATTGTGGCGGGATCACCGACTACTAGATATATATTGACTCAGACTTACGTGGATTTCCTTAATCTTTCGATTAGTCTCTTAGTTTAGTCCTGTAGTTTACTTAGTAGAGGTTAGATCTAGGAGAGTCATACTTATTTCCAAAACTAACGAATCGTGAGTATTTTAAGACAGACCAAGGGATACTACAGATATTTCAAAGGACGTACATTTTCTTAAAAACACCGTAGCCCCTATTTTCTAAACACCACGATTCGTGCGATTTCAGATACCAAAAACTGTATGACTCGTATATATGAATGTATATTTCTTTATTGTTGCATTTACTATTCATTTGCCATTTATTCTTGCCGTTCATATCGCATTGCATGCTTATATGTATTTTCGCTGGTTATTATGAAACCTGTTGTTAGGACACCAACACCATTACCAATGATGCGTATGCTCCACGTACACTCGCTTGCCGGCTCACACACATCATCATCGGTAATTGCCATGACACGTACACTTTAGAAGTATTACTTCATTGACATAACTTGCTAGTTGATAGTTCATTATGTTTTTGCTTTATTATGCTAGTTTAATTATTGCATTCCTTGGTTGATATCAGATGCATTCATATATTCATTTGTCATGCAATATTATGAAGTTTTATGCTGGTAAATTACTGTTATTTACTCTTGAGATTTGGATTTCGGATTTCCTTGAGATTTCTGGATTTGGAGAAACCGCAAAGATTTTATAAACTTATTAACATTTTAAAGATAGAAAATTGCGGTTTTCTCCTGATATGATTTGAGGGGTGTCCACCATGAGTTTTCTCGGCTCTTGAGCAGTATCATACACCCGATTAGAGGAGGAGGATGAACTGTCTGTGGGTGCATGGTGGACCCTGTGCGGTACCCCGGGATAAGATAGTCCCAGGAGATGGCGTTGAGCCCGACATGGGAGCACTACCGACCGGTTGTTGTGACGCGACGGATATCCGGAGGATAACGACGTGGTGTTGAGATTTGATGATACAGGCCAATCCGGATAGCCGGAGCCTGAGATATTGAGATTTGATGATACAGGCCAGTCCGGATAGCCAGAGCCTGAGATATTGATATATATATTTTGTATCGATGCTTGACACTAATTCTCTGTTGATTTCATTGATGATACTCGATTTTTATACAGAAATCTCACTCAGATAAGAAACAGTTTTCTCATTTCGATGTATTCTGTTTTCATGCATTCATACAACATATATATGATATGTTGTTACCTGAGGCACTGACACGAGCACTTGGTGTTACACTTTTGAATAGATTTTTACCTTTACCATTATTCTATGCTTCAGGATATATTATTTTGAGGATTTTATTATCATATGACCTAGGATTGAGTCATACATGCGATTTCTGCTTGGTGATGTTTCTACTCACGAGTTGGCAACTCACCCCCGTTGTGGCACGGTTTCTTGCAGGTTTCGTTACGACTTGCTGGCACACTGCTTCCTTTCGGGTGATTGCTTTGGTAGGTGGGTTCACTCGCATCGTGACCACTATTGTATTTTATTTATATTTCAGTTGTATCTAGTAAACTCCATCAACCGGACTTGTATTATTGTTAGACTTAGAAGACTAGTGTATATTGTTTCGACCTTAGAGTCACGCTTGTATTATTATGGTTTTCTTGATGATATTGGTTGTCCTTTTGAGTTTTGATCCTCGCACTTCGGCGTTGTATATTATATTGTTTGTGTGGTTGTGACCGCCAATTGGCGAAGAGCTAGCTTCCGCTTGGGGATGCCTTTTATCATTTATGTATATTATTCATGTTGTACCCATTTGGCGTCAGTATTTACAAATGAGACAGCCGAAATTTTCGGAAAAGACTTGATGTTTTAAAAATGTTTACTACGACTTTCAAAGTGATTTATATGTAAACTTTTAAACAAGTTTTCCTTCACTTTCTTCTTTTAAATGGTTTAGATTTCTGGGATTTTGGCTTACTTGAATTAGATGGGGTCCTATAGACTTCATACGATTTAAGTGTCAGTCACGTGCCATTTCGGATCGTGACAATAGGTTGATAAAGTAGGTATTTTGCTCACTTTAGAAATCCTTTTCTTTTTATTTTTACAACCCAAGAAAAAAGTAGAGGAGGAAGACGATGAACTTGCATGAGTGAGAGAAAGTTGTGATGAATAATGAGAGAGAGAACAATGACCTAAAGATAATTCGGGAGATTTATTTTTAAGAGGAAAAAATGAGTGGATATTGAGTCATGTCTTGGATGCTTGTAGAAACATGTAGAAGCCATGACTCATCTCTTATTTTATTTTACTCTAAAATATTTTCTCACCCCATCTTTATCTTTAGCTCATGGTTCTCTCTCTCATTATTCATCACAACTTTCTCTCATTCTTCCAAGTTCATCTTCCCCCTCCTCTAGTTTTGTAACATTTAAGAAATATAAAATATTATTTTTTGAATTTAAATAATAAAATAATATATTTTACGAAAACTATTCGATTTGCGAATTGGGGTTTTTGTAAAATGGTATGATTAAATACCAATATTTGGAAAATAATCGGAGATAAAAATGTATTATTTATTAAAAAGGTATTTATTGGATTTAGGTATTTTATAATTAATTATGAAATTTTTATATGCAATTTAAATAAAACATGATTAGTGCACTACTAATCATGATTAAGCCAAATCCCTTTTTTTAATTAACCATGACTAGTGCACCATGACATGTTGTATTTTGTTGCATGTTTGTTTGATTTGCATTTGTGTTATTATTTCTTTAGATGAGAGAGGGAAAAAGGAAAAGAAAAGATAATTGATGAGAGAGAGGGGGGGGGCAAGAGATGACATGAGGCATGGGGGACAAAATGAGTATAGCAAGAGAGAGAGTATGAGTGTGAGAGAGGGGGGGGGGGGCTTATCTTGACCATGGAATCATTTCTTCTGTCTTCATTTTCTTCCTTCATCTCTTCATCTTCATCTCCTCTTTCCTCCACCTCCTCTACTACCTCCACAACCACTCCAAAACCATCTCAAAACCCCACACTTCCTTCATTAAAAATGATCACCACCTCATCTTTCACCCCATGGAAAGGTCAAGTTTTGATTTTGAAGACTTCCAACCATCTAGGGTTTTTCTTGAGTTGCTTCCAAGAGGTATAACCTTCTTTTCTTTTCTTGTTAATTAGTTTCCCAACCTTCTAGTTTAGTTTTAGAAATCGTTTAAGTATGTTTAGCGATCTTAGAAATTTCTAGGTTGATGTTAGTGGGTGTATGGACTTGTAAGTGGTAAATTGAGGTATAGCGAGTGTTAACAAACCCTTAGTGATGATTTTCTGGCCAAGACCAGAGACTAGAACCCAATATACGAACTTAGAATTTTTCGACATCGGGTTTTTGACAGTATGTGAGGATATATTGGAATCTGGTATCACCCGAGAGCCCCATAATATAAGTTCCCATCACCGTGAGATGAGCAGGAAACCAGTAGTTAACCCCTGAAACCCGAGACCCAAACGTCATAGTGAGGCCGCGGATATATTCCTTGTGGCCGCAAATTGCGACCACACTATAGACTTGGGTGTTGATCTTTGGTGTGTGGTTCCTTTATCTTATAGGTAGACCAACCCTATATGCAAAATCTCCCAGTTTGATCTAGGGTAGAATCTAGGAGCGATTTCCTTTGTTGCTGATTTCGGTTTTGCGATTTCTGAAACTTGGGTTTTAATATTTGAAATTGGACTTGGTCGCTGGACGTTTGTACGTCAACGATGAGTGTTATTTGGTTATTTTTGCATGCATAGAATATATGTTCTAACCTATGAGCACTTCATGTGCCTTATCGGTTTTCGGACATGATTTTAATAGCATTACGATTGTGTATTGATTGTAGGTACCTTCGCATGGACTTCCGAGATGATGAAGCACATCAACTTCAACTAAGCAAGGAGATTAGCAGGTGAGTAGATTTATATCTACGGGGGAAGTCGAGTGGATGGCGTATAGCATCCCCGCAATCATAATGGGAACCGATATATAGAATATAGTCGGAGAAACCTATGCTAGGAACTTACGGATATAATCAAAAGAGTGAGTATGAGATGATATGATTAATACAAGATGACGTGATTTGAGATGTCAATAGGAAGATATAAGTGGATATGAGCGGATATTCTTGATATGAGATCGTTAATAATATGATATGAGATCGTTAATGACATGATATGAGATCGATAAGGGTATGCCATGATATATATATATATATATATATATATATATATATATATATATATATATATATGAGAATAAAAGATGATATGCTTTACGAGACCTTAGATCCGTACTTTTGTTGATGAATAGAACGATAGGATCCCTATTCTATTTAATGCCACCGTATGATGGATTACCATACGCGAGGAGATATACCGGATGATTGATCCGCGCTCGTGATTTGAGAATGATGATCGAGGATATTTCCATATCAGATACTATGAGGCTGGATCGCCGACGTAAAGATTTTACCTGAACCATACTTATTTCCAAAACCGACGAATCGTATGCACTTTTAAATAGAAACCTCAAGGGATGCTACGGATTTTCAAATGGTGTCTTTTCCTTAAAAACACCATAACCCCCATTTTCAAAACTACGATTCGTATCATTTAAACTGACCGTATGGTTCATGTGTAGTTAAATACCTTATTATCGTTTATGTTTATGTTGGCTTATCTCTCGTGACATATGTGTTATGTTCCCGGTATTTACCGTTGTAGGATATCATCTGCTAGTACACCGGCACTATTACCGATGATACGCATGTTACACTTACACAGATTTTCCGGCTCACACATTCATCATCGGTAATTGCTATGCCTCTTGCACATTAGAATTGCTATATCATGATATTATTCTTAACTGTAAGTACATTCATTGCATGATATACTTGACATGCTCATATTACTGTTCTATGTTTCCATACATCATACTTTATGGTTACATGTATTGAGATATTGTTTCATAAGATTTCTGTTTCGTGGATTTGGGAAATCGCAAAGTACATTTTGAAAACTGGAAATATTTAAAAAGTGCAGTTTTCCCTTGATATGATATTTGTGTCCACCATGAGTTTTCTCGGTTCTGAGCTATGAGCATACCCGATTCGAGGAGTTGGATGAGCCATCTGTGGGTACATGGTGGACCCGGTAAGATACCCCGGGGCACTAAGCTCGAGATGTAGACGATGAGCCTGGCAGGGGTTGTACTACCTACTGGTGATAGTTTGAACCCGGCGGTTATCCGGAGGATACCGACCGGAGTCGTGAGATAGATATGAGGGCCGATCCGATGATGCGGCGCCTGAAAATATGAGGATTTACGTATCGATGCTGGACACGGGTTTCATGATGTTTCGAGTGTTGATGTTAGACACTCAAGTTCCATGATGAAGATGTGTCGTGGATGGACACACGTTGGTTGATTTCACATGCATACATGCATATGATTCAGATGATTATTTTTACATGATATTGGCATTGACTCTATTGTTGATATATATGCATTCATGGTCTCCCTAGATATCATAGTATTACCTTCATGATACAGTATGACGTAGGAATCGCTGTTTATTTGATTTCTACCTACAGATGTTTTCTACTCACGAGTTGGCAACTCACCCCCGTTGTGCTACAGTTTTCTTGCAGGTTCGACCGCTTGGATCAGTAGCGGTATCGCTAGCACACAGCCTGCTTCAGGGTGTTTTGCTTTGGTAGGTGGGACACATATTGGATCGTGACCATTCTTGTACCTTTTATTTCTATTGTATCTAGATAAACTCCATCAATCAGGAACTAGACTTTGTATATTGGTAGACCTAGACAGACTTGTGTTTTGCGAGAGTTAGAGTGATGGGTGTATGTTCGCTATTTGGGGTTTTTGATGTCTTGCTTTATTTATTATTCTTTCTGTTTTTGGTCTTCACCGTAGGGCATCATATATATGTTATTGCGTGGTTGTGATTCCACTAATTGGCGAAGAGCTAGCTCCCGCTTGGGGATGCCTTTTATTTGCATGTACGTGGTTTTGGATCAAATTATACAAGGGAGGTGCTGCCCAAATATTAAAGGACGAAAAGTGTTTTCAACTATAATATATAATTCAATTGCATTTTTATATATTATTAGCTATGCATTTAAAGAAGAACTTAATTTCATTATACTTTTATTCCAAAACCGCACTTCCGCTATTTTCCGCAAAAAAAAGGTTTAGATTTCTGGGCTTCGGCTTACTTGAATTACGTTATGCCTTTAGACGTTGCGTGATTTAAGTTCCGGTCATGTGCCAAATTCCGGGTCGTGAAAAAGTTGGTATCAGAGTGTTGGGTTTAACCTTGGTTGGAGTTTAGGCTTGACCTTACGGAACTTAGACTTGGCTAGGGGGGTTTGGGACTCGAGTTTTCGCCTGATAGGTTGACTTTGGTTGATGGAGTAGGTAGCTTGAGTAGAGTCACTTACCGTGTGTATGTTCCGCGGCATACTTACGACACGCTGCTCCGCTTAAGTGACCTTAGGATGTTCATTTCCTGAGATTCGTGATTCTATTCGTTCCTATGATTATACTCCCATTGATTTCAGTCCTTCAAATGATCATATATCCATTTTAGACCTGTCGATTCCTTTCGTTTCATTGATCTGTCCTCATCGATACCTACTTGAGGTTCTTGTCACCAGGGCGTTGAGCGCAGAGAGAGCTGCTGCTAGAGTCGCGGTCAGAGCGAGCTCGTCACGGACGAGCGTTGGATATGTATGCCCTAGAGGCCATTATTGTATATGTATACATATGGATGCTGGGGATTTGTATGTACAGAACGATCTTTCTCAGTTATATAGTATATTATTTTAGTTGTCTTTATCAGGATATGTGTATTTGTTTTTATTGATACTTTATCCAGCTTGCACATATTGATAAAGACTTGATATAGTAGTATACTATTATGGTTTGACTTTATCTTAACATGACATATGTTATACACGTTATTACATATTGCAGTTATATGTTGATAAAGCTCATAGGATCTTGCTTGACTACCTGCGTTGTGATGGCGATCATACTTTTGGGAGTTGGGTAGTCTATAAGCACATCCTTAAATGTCCCAAGTCGCAGGAGTATCGACATCGGGTATCGATACTCCAGAGTAGACTTGCGTGTACGTTTCTAGACCCGATGAAGGGCGGTGGTTGGTCCCACAACCATTGGTGTGATCACCAAAGATTGTATACGGGTGCTCACTGGGGGTGAGTACACTGGACGGACTCGCTGAGAACCTCTAGATAGTATTATACCTATCGTCAGATAGCGGTTCTTTTGTGACATGTGTACATGTTAGTCTTTGGACCTTAGATCTTCATTTGTCTTATGTGAGTTCCTACTGTGCTTTGATCACTACCCTACCACGACTCTACTGAGTCGTGCAAACAGCTTTTGGTTGGGTACAGTCCCGAGCCACATGGAGGCAGTGAGTGATTGTCATGGATTCGTCTCTCCAGGTATTTGGAGTTGATATCGCACTGTGTTCGATTGGTCAGGACCATAAGACCTTGGCCAAGGCAGTTGGGATTTACTGATAGGTTGATCAGTAATTTCCTGGATTGGTCCTGAGCCGAATTAGCACGAATTATCGGGTTATTAGGGTTCGATGATTACCACCACTAGATCTGGTATGTGATACTCTTAGACGAAGAGATCAGACTGTACGGATATTGTCACGGATAGGCTCAGTAGGGATCCGGATGAGTTTGCTCGTCAGCTTTCCTTTTCGACAGGTACCTGGGTAGCCGTTACGTATAGCTAGTGCCGCTGACGTGCTTGTGGTTATGGATTTATCCAGTAACGCACTGCCGGCATACTGTCGAGTCTTTAGAGTCCCACACAGAGGGTTTCTCTACTTCGAGCGAAACGATGTAGAGGCCGTATAGTTTTACGGTAGGGTTCGATCACATATGTGTACTTGTGCACGTATGATGTTTGGGCGGATAATACTAGCGAGCTTTGGTTTATGCTGGATCCTAGTATTATATCGTTGGATTATTTTCATCTCTTTTGTATTCATATTTTTTGGAATACGGATACGGGTATGTATATATGGTGAGGGGTATTCTTGTAATTTTCTACAAGAGTGCTTCTAGAAGAAGACACATCATTATTTGTTTTAACCATTTACTTAAATGATTAATGAGGTGGTGGGTGAGGTGTTATCATTCATTGAATGAAGCATGGCTACTTGGTGACTCACTTAGTGAGTCATGGATTACTATTGAGATAAGGTGGCATCTAGATATTTTGTGGAAAATATCTAGATATTTTATGGTGAAGATAATTTTTTATTATTATTTTGGGATGCTTGCTTTATTAGTCACAAGACTTAGCCATTCTTCATTCTATTCTTATGTTGCTCTCTACAACACTCTCATCTCCTCCAAGCTTCTCTTCTTCTACCTCAAACCTTAATAGTCTCATGTGTTGAGAAACCTAGGGTTCTTGAGGCAAAACAAATCCTAATCACTCTCTACATCATCTAGGGTACTTAGATTAGAATACTAAGTAACCTAGTTACCCTGGTTTAAAGGTAGGAGCTCAAAGTATACACTCTCGGGTGGATCATCTTTGACGTGAGGAAGCCGTCGATCAAGCTCGATCATGGAGGCCACTAGGAGTATGCTAAAGGAGAGGAGTGAAGACCCGAAGGACTTGAGCCTCTTGGTATAAACTCTTTTCATAGTAGATAGCTTTTTTAGTTGCTAGTGAGGTTTATGGTAGATCCGGTTTAGGGTTATTCTAGAGCCAGTTTTCAATCGTAGTAAAATTTTTGTTCCGCAATCGGCCTCGGATGATGGCCAGGGAGTCAGCATAACTTTTCATGGTATCAGAGCCATCCCATAAACCCTATACTAGCAGATTTAAACGATTTTAAAGTAACGAAACTGAAATAACTCCGAAACATTGAAACCCAAACTTCAAGTTTCTGTCGAATTTTTAAAGTCTTCAAAATTTTTTTAAACAATTGCAGAACACTACTTATGTAACAACAAGAACACCAGATAAAAACGACACCAAACTTTTGCAAAGTGGCCGGCGAGAATTGCATTTTAGCAGGTGTGGTCGGTTGGTTTAAAGCCTCTGGTGTTCGTTTTTGTTTGGTTTTCTATCTCACTTGGTTTTAGAGTTTCAGGATATGTTTGTTTTTGCCCAAGTTGGATATTTTTTTTATCTTTGGTTTTGGGGCAATACGGAGTATTTCGAAGTCGTTATTTTTAACACTGTTTAATAGTTTTCAGTGCATACACTTTTATCTGCAACTGTGAATTGCATTTGAGTGGTATAGCTCGTCTAACTGCTATATGTTATTTTAGACGGGTTTGCGAACATGATATTCATGTTGATGTTCTGTGTTTGTGCTGTGGTTGTGGTTGGATAGTCGTGGTGGACAGTGTAGGGTTTTCTTAGTTCCATGCCTAGGGTTTTCAAGCATCACACATGCCACAATAAAAAATTTAGAGGGTGCTAAGCAAACAAACCTAGGAATCGAACTAGAAAGTTTGGGTAACAACTTGTAGTATCACACACTAACTAGTGTCTAACACTAAGTGGGGAGAAATAAAACCTTTGTAGACCTCCTCTTGTGACTCCTTGGATCTTCTACAGTTTGAACCGGTTTGCTTGAATCCTTCCAAGTCCACGACAATCCACCCGGAGTCCTTTTGCTCAAGCTCCTAGCTTCACTTGATCTATGAAGAAGTGGAGCAAACAATCTGCACTAATGGGCTAGACTAGTGTAGAATGGTGATGTGGTTTGTATTCTCACTTCAAAACCCTTTCTTTTTGTGTATCTCACTCACTAGAAAACTCAAGAGAGCATGAGAGAGGTAGAAGAAGAAGATGGCAAAGCTTGAGCTCAAGTTTTTTGATTATCTCTTAATTAAAAGAGAAAAGAAAAAGAATATATTTGAGAGTCACACTCTCAACAAACCATGGTAAATAAATATCTAGATATTTTTGTAGATGAGTTAATGAACAAAGGAAATTAAACCCATGGTTAAAGTTATAGTTAAAGAGATAAGAGCGCAGAAACATTCACCATGCTTAATTTCCTTTTTCTCAATAACAAAAATATACATATATTCATTCCATGTAAGTCTTGCATTGCCATCTTTAATGTATCAACAACCAAGACAAATATGTATGCATGTATGGTGCATTCACATCATCATGTGCATGTATAAATATATATGCATACATGCATGCATACATCCAAAGTAGAAAAAGTTTAAAGAAGTGAGCTAAAAGTCAATATTAAATCAACACTTGATTTAATAAGCCGGTCATATCACATACGACGCGACCAATAGAAAAACGCCCGATTAAAATACGATATCATATACACGCATTTAATCGAGCCCCCGCGCATATTTCATATGCACACCACATCGTTTCTCCTGAGCTAGGAAACTCCTGTGTGGGACTCTAAAACTCGTCATTACGCCGGCAGTAGGTGATGATCATATCCAATACCTACAAGCCGCAAGCGGTCAGCTAAATGTAACGGCCACCTGGGTATTGAGCGATCAGAAGAAAAACAAGCGAACTTGCCAAAACTCCCGTCAAGCCAACTGGCAACACTTACTATACAGTCCGGTCTCTTCATATGATATGCTGCATATCGAGTCTAGGGATGGTATCGTTGACCCTAATAACTCAATAAGTCATAACGGTGTATGGCTCATAACAAATCGAGAAACTACTGATAACACTTATCAGTATATCTCAGCAGCCCTGGCCAGGGACTTCCTGTTATAGCCGATCAAGCATAGTGCAACATCAACCCCTAATACTGGGAGAGACGAAACCCCTCCTATCGCTCATTACCTCCATGTGCCTCGGGACTGTACCCAAAATCCACCTGTTTGCACGACTCAGTAGAGCCGTGGTATGGTGGAGATCAAAGTACACTGGGAGAACACATAAGACTCTATGACGATCTTGGGTCTACAGACTAACCTGTACCAGTGTCACCTGAGAACTGCTATCCAACAATATATATAATACCACATAGGAGTTCTCGGCGAGTCCGTTCAGTGTACCCAGTCTCTACTGAGCACCCGTATACAATCTTTGGTGTCACCACACCAGATGGATATGGGATCATCCATTGTCCATTATATGGGACAAGAATAGTATACGCTAGTCTACTCTGGAATATCGATACCCCGTCTCGATACACCCATGACTAGGAACAGTTCAAGGATATGCTTATAAACTACACATATCCCACTAGTATGATCTGCATCATAGTCCCAGTAGTCAAGCAAATATCCTATGTGTTTTATCAACATGTACCAAAAGACTAAGATGCGTGATCAAATGAACATGTCAAGATATAGTACAACCAGATAGCATACTATCATGTTGAGCAAGAATGTCCTCTGAATATATATATATATATACACATATCAATACATCCACTATCATATAATGGTCTCTAGGGCATACATATATCCAACAATCTCTCCCACTTGCACTAAGGCCAATTATTGACGTATCTCATACCCAACATCTCAAAAATTCGCTCATGCTGCGGCAGAGGGAGGGCCTTGGTGAGTAGATCCACGATGTTATTCTGTGTATCTACTCTCCAAATCTCGATCTCGTGGTGATCAACTATCTCCCGGATCAAATGATATCGCCTCAGGATGTGTCTGGATCGCTGATAGGACCTGGGCTCTTTGGACAACGCCATAGCCCCATTATTATCACAATACAATGGTATTGGATCAATAATGGTTGGAACTACTCCTAGCACCGAGATGAACTTTCACATCCAGACGGCTTCCTTGGCAGCATCATTTGCAGCAATGTACTCAGCTTCCATCATTGAGTCTGCAACGGTATCTTGTTTGGAACTCTTCCAACATACCGCCCCTCCTTTGAGGGTAAATACAAACCCTGAGATAGATTTGTTGTCATCCTTATCACTCTGGAGGCTCGAATCGGTAAAGGCCTCTATTTGGAGATCCCCGTTACCATACACCAAAAACATTTCTTTAGTGCGTCGCAAGTACTTAAGAATGTTCTTCACAACTGTCCAGTGATTCTCCCCTTGGTTGGATTGATACCTGCTTACTACACTCAGTGCATAAGCTACATCAGGGCGTGTACATATCATCTCATACATTATAGATCCTTCGGCTGAAGCGTAGAGTATAATGCTCATGCGAGCACTTTCTTCATCAGTCTTTGGGCAAAAGCCCTTAGAGAGAGTGACTCCATGACAAGCGGGTAAGGCACCCCGCTTAGAGTCTTCCATACTAAAGCTCTTTAGGATGGTGTTAATGTATCTGGTTTGGGACAATCCCAACAACCTTTTAGATCTATCCCTATAGATCTTCATGCCCAATATGTACGAGGCATCACCCAGGTCCTTCATGGAGAACCTTTGAGATAAGAACAGTTTGACCGATTGTAGCATAGGAACATCGTTTCCTATCAGAAGAATGTCATCCACGTATAATACGAGGAATGTGATAGTACTCCCTACAATCTTCTTATAAACACAAGGTTCATCTGGTTTGACGAAATCAAACTCTTTGATGACATCATCAAAACAGATGTTCCAATTCCATGATGCCTGCTTTAATCCATAAATGGATTTAAGCAACCTACATGCTTTCCCGCTGCTCCCACAATCAATAAAGCCCTCTGGCTGATCCATATAAACGCATTCTTCTAAATCACCATTTAGAAAAGCCGTTTTAACGTCCATCTGACAGATTTCATAGTCGTAGTGAGCATCAATAGCAAGTAGGATCCGAATGGATTTAAACATGGCTACATGAAAAAAAGTTTCGTCATAGTCCAGATCTGGTCTTTGACAAAATCCTTTCGCCACAAGCCTTGCCTTATAGGTCTCCACCTGCCCATCTACACCGATCTTTCTCTTAAAGATCCATTTGCACCCTACCGGTTTTACCCCAGAGGGTACAACATCCAAAATCCATACTTTGTTGGTGTACATAGACTCCATTTTGGATCTCATGGCATCCGGCCACTTCACAGAGTTACCACTCGTGATAGCTTGCTGAAAACTGGTAGGGTCATCATCATCCATGATGCAATCTTCTCTATCACCATCAATGAGAAAACCATAGTATCTCTCTGGTGGGCGAGAAGTCCTACCAGATCTATGGATGGCTAAGGTTCATAAGATTCTATTGCAACATCAGGTTCAACCAAGTCGTCATTTGTAACTTGTGTCTCTAGAACCTCTTCTAGATCTACCATATTGCCATCAGTATCATTTGGAAAAATCTCATTTTCTAAAAATGTGGCATGTTGAGAAACAAACACCTTTTGTTCTTCCTTGTGGTAGAAAAGATATCCAAATGAATGTTTTGGATATCCCACAAATATACATTTGACCGATTGTGTCTCGAGTTTGTCTGGATTCTGCTTTTTGACAAAAGCCTGACAACCCCAAATCTTAACGCGTTTAAGAGATGGTCTCTTCCCATACCATATCTCATATGGAGTGGTAGACACGGTCTTGGTTGGAACTTTGTTAAACAAAAAAGCTGCAGTCTCCAATGCATGCCCCCAAAATGAGAGAGGTAACTATGTATCACTCATCATGGATCATATCATATCTAATAGGGCACGATTCCGCCGCTCTGACACACCGTTGTGCTGTGGTGTGTAAGGGGGAGTAAGCTGAGAGAGAATCCTATTCTCTTTTAGGAAGTTCGAAAACTCTGTACTAAGATACTCTCCACCTCGATCTGATCGAAGTATTTTGATGCTCATTCCTATTTGTTTTTCTACTTCAAGTTTGTACTCCTTGAATTTCTCGAAAGCTTCAGACTTATACTTTAATAAAAACATATGACCGAATTTTGAGAAATCATCAGTAAAAGTTATGAAGTAAGAAAAACCGCCTCTCGCATGCGTAGACATTGGCCCACATACATCACTATGTATGAGGCCCAAGAGCTCTGTAGCTTTTTCTCCGTGTCCAGTAAACAGAGTTTTGGTCATTTTCCCTTTGATACAAGACTGACAAGTCGCATAAGATTTATAGTCAAAAGGATTTAAATATCCATCTTTATGAAACTTGTTTAGTCTTGTTTCATTAATATGACCAAGTCTACAATGCCAAAGAAAAGCTTCATTTATATCTGAAAATTTTCTTTTATTTGTGTGTTGTATGTTGAAAACTGTGTGTTGATTAAGGACGTATATCCCGTTATTAAGTGTATTACAACCAATCAACTCTTGATTCAGTTTAATGTTCATAACATTGTACTGCAATACAAAATGATATCCTTCATTGTCTAACAAAGAAACATATATTATATTACAAAGCATGCTTGGTACAAAATAACATGGGTTCAAAACCAATATACAACCCGACGACAACCCTAGGTGATACTCTCCCACTGAAACTGCATGTACATTGGAACCATTTCCAACTCGGAGAGTATGATCACCGGTCTTCAAAAATCTGCTATTTCTCAACGCCTGCACATAATTGCAGATATGAGAACCCGAACCGGTATCCAATACCCAGGAAGTAGAGTTTATTGAAAAACAGTTTTCATTTACGAACACACCTGAAGCTGAAACATCACCATGCTTCCTTTTCTTGAGATCAAGGTACTCAGTACATTTCCACTTCCAGTGCCCCGTCTTCTTGCAGTGAAAACATTCTCCTTTTCTTGACTTCTCAACCTTGGATTTGTCTCTCCCTGGTGCCTTCTTGATTCCACCTCTCGGTTTGGTGGATTTGTTCTTATTCCTTCCCTTGGCCTTGGCTTTTGGGACAGAAGAGGAAGATTGTCTAACAATCAGAGAGGGAGACTTTGCTTTAAGCATTCTCTCTGCACTTCTCAACATATTGAGAAGTTCGGGTAGTGACTTCTCCATGTTATGCATGTTGAAGTTTACTATGAATTGAGCAAAGGCAGAGGGAAGAGACTGAAGAACAATATCAGTATACTGTTCGTTATCCATTGACACCTTTCTAGACACCTAATGGGTTAGCTAATTGTAAAGTGCAAAAATTTTCCCGGGAGCAACTCTTGCTCACAGTGGGATCGGGATCCAACTATCTCATAGAAGGTATGCAATTTCATTGTAAATTTCAACTCTTGAAACCCCCGATATGGTTTTTACCCCTAGCACTCATGACCATGGCTATGGTCAACATATCATAAGCACTAGTCAAGTTCTACCCGTCATTTCATGATTAATTAGACCCACCCACATGACCCTTGGCTATGGTCAACATAATCATGTGACTGTCCAAATTAATCGCATCATATGCTGTATAGAAAGACATCACTTAGCTACCATACACTACGCCTTGGCTATAATCAACATACGTAGCATGAATACTAAGTACTCTACTTCCTAAAATGACGGAGGGTTGCGGATAGTTTTTAAGAAAACTTTTAACGCTTTAAACTTGATATCGTTGCAGAATCAAATGGGTTTAAAAGGAGTGGCTTAAGTTCAGCACTTTGAAAACTTGCTTTTTCATAAAAAGACGAGTAGGTTTCAAATCCGATTCTACAATATCTTTTAGGTTCATTTTTCTTTACATTAATCTCATTAATGTAGTCCTGTCATTTAAGTCCTTAAGCCATCACAGAAAAGAAACGAAAATAGAACGTACGCTTGTACCATCCGCATTCGCCACAATGTCCCGTTATGCACCGTTTGGTTACTTAACTAACGACATAGCGGGGCGGGACTAGCGCGGATGTAAAACATAAGCAACATTTATCATATATCATATATATAATACACCACTCTTCTCAACATATAAAGTGATCACATCACAGAATATCAACAGCATAAGAACATATGAAAATATAGGATATTCTAGGAGGTCCGTATTTTATATTTAATCAACAATAGAAAATACGGATTCTACGGTCATGATAAATAGCAGAGCCCACACCCTTAGACCCCTACGAGAGCGGCAAGTGACCCTACCAATTCTAGAGTTTAGGTGACCCGGTCTCGACTCCTCGAGATGGCCTCCCACTGAACCCTAGAACCCGGTCACTTATGCTCCCCTCCTTGGGTCTATCCTAATGCGGAAAAGTAAATAATATACAACAATGGTGACATCATCCTCAACCCGGAAGTGCCTCAAATAAAAGAATATTACATACAATTAATTTTACATGAATGAAAAAAAAAACTCTCATCTCACATAAAACCCTCGGCCATTCATTCACGACGATCCTGTATATCATATCTCAGCAACAAATAACATCACATAAGTAAGTATGCGTACTCCGATTGTCGTTGATGTATAGCAACGAAACCGGCGATACACCACGTACTACACTTACGGTCGCAGAAAAGAAAGTGAAAAACAACAACAATTGGAATCATCACTTTCATATAAATCTAGACGATGTTAAACGTTTCGATCGAATCAACAAACACCCATAAATTACCCCGAGAGGTCAACACTTGAGCAAAGTTAAATTACCCAAATACGTGCCACAATGTTTATGGACCAGACGTAGAAGGGTCAACCCTTGCCTCACCTATGGCGCCACGGGACTACGGTAAACCCTAAGGTTTGGTCGCGGTTCCATGGTCATAGTGTCGAGTTAGGGTTACGTTCTTCTAGAGGGTCCATAGGGATACTTGCACGATCTTCCGAATATATTCAACTTGGGAAATTCCAACACATGAAAATTTCAGAGCAGGTCTTGATGTGGGGTTTGAAGTTCGTTCGAACTGTTAAACATTGTCTAGGTTACCATTACAATGTTAAAATATACGACTACGAAACACTCTGTATTAGCCCCATATTAAAATTAACATCACATGAAATTTTGGACTAAACAAGCAATACCTGAAACCCCAAAATCTACAGACTAGAGCACAGGAGAAAATCGAGGCAAATCAGGGCACAAAGGGCTGACCTCCTCGGTTTTTTAGGGTTTGTCATCGGGTCAAATCCGATGGATTGGCTTCTTTTTTCACATGTGTTCTATATGCATCACATGCAAGCTTCTGCAGTTGCTAAAATAATTTTTAAAGATCGTTTTAAAATCAACAGAGTGCAGAATCTAGGGTTTCAGAAATCCGTATTTTCGGAGTTGTTTCGGTTTCGTATTAAATTTAACGTTGTCTAAGTTTCTAGCTTGGCTCTTATACCACTGTAGGGTTTCCTTAGCACCATGCCTAGGGTTTTCAAGTAACACACATGCCACAATAAAAAATTTAGGGGATGCTAAGCAAACTAACCTAGGAATCGAACTAGAAAGTTAGGGTAACAACTTGTAGTATCACATACTAACTAGTGGCTAACACTAAGTGGGGAGAAAAACAACCTTTGTATACCTCTTCTTGTGACTCCTTGGATCTTCTAGAGTTTGAACCGGCTTGCTTGAATCCTTCCAAGTCCACGACAATCCACCCGGAGTCCCTTTGCTCAAGCTCCTAGCTTCACTTGATCTATGAAGAAGTGGAGCAAACAATCTATACTAATGGGCTAGACTAGTGTAGAATGGTGATGTGGTTTGTATTCTCACTCCAAAACCCTTTCTTTTTGTGTATCTCACTCACTAGAAAACTCAAGAGAGCATGCGAAAGGAAGAAGAAGAAGATGGCAAAGCTTGAGCTCAAGTTTTTTGATTATCTCTTAATTAAAAGAGAAAAGAAAAAGAATATATATGAGAGTCACACTCTCAACAAACCATGGTAAATAAATATCTAGATATTTTTGTAGATGAGTTAATGAACAAAGAAAATTAAACCCAAGGTTGAAGTTATGGTTAAAGAAAGAAGAGTGTAGAAACATTCACCATGCTTAATTTCCTTTTTCCTTTTTCTCAATAACAAAAATATACATATATTCATTCCATGTGAGTCTTGCATTGCCATCTCCAATGTATCAACAACCATGACAAATATGTATGCATGTCTGTGTGAATTCACATCATCATGTGCGTGTATAAATATATATGCATACATGCATGCATACATCCAAAGTAGAAAAGGTTTAAAGAAGTGATTTTAAAGTCAATATTAAATCAACACTTGATTTAATAAACCGGTCATATCACATACGACGCGACCATAGAAAAACTCCCGATTAAAATACGGTATCATATACATGCATTTAATCGAGCTCCCGCGCATATCTCATATGCACACCACATCGTTTCGCCTGAGCTAGGAAACTCCTGTGTGGGACTCTAAGACTCAACAATACGCCGGCAGTAGGTGATGATCATATCAAACACCCACAAGCCGCAAGCGGTCAGCTAATTATAACGGCCACCTGAGTATTGAGCGATCAGAAGAAAAATAAGCGAACATGTCAAAACTCCCGTCGAGCCAACTGGAAACACTTATCGTACAGTCCGGTCTCTTTGTCTGATATGCTTCATATCGAGTCTAGGGATGGTATCGTCGACCCCATTAACTCAATAAGTCATGCCGGTGTATGGCTCATAACAGATCGAGAAACTACTGATAACACTTATTAGTAAATCTCAGCAGCCTTGGCCAGGGACTTCCTGTTATAGCCAATCAAGCATAGCGCAACATCAACCCCCAATACCGGGAGAGATGAAACCCCTCTTATCGCTCATTGCCTCCATGTGCCTCA
Source organism: Agapanthus africanus (assembly GCA_030015575.1). NCBI lineage: Eukaryota > Viridiplantae > Streptophyta > Magnoliopsida > Asparagales > Amaryllidaceae > Agapanthus > Agapanthus africanus. Next base: position 179,644,340 of record JASDDO010000008.1, read on the forward strand.
GGACTGTACCCAAAATCCATCTGTTTGCACGACTCAGTAGAGCTGTGGTAGGGTGGAGATTAAAGTACAGTGGGAGGACACACAAGACTCTATGACGATCTCGGTTCTACAGACTAACCTGTACAAGTGTCACCTGAGAACTGCTATCCGATGATAGATATAATACCACATAAGAGTTCTCGGCGAGTCCGTTCAGTGTACCCAGTCTCCACTGAGCACCCGTATACAATCTTTGGTGTCACCACACCAGATGGATATGGGATCATCAATCGCCCATCATATAGGACAAGAATGGTATACGCTAGTCTACTCTGGAATATTGATGCCCCATCTCGATACACCCACGACTAGGAACATTTCAAGGATATGCTTATAAACTACAAGTGTCCTACTAGTATGATCTGCATCATAGTCCCAGTAGTCAAACAAATATCCTATGGGCTTTATCAACATGTACCAAAAGAGTAAGATGCATGATCAAATGAACATATCAAGATAAAGTACAACCAGATAGCATATTATCATGTCGAGCAAGAATGCCCTCTGAATATATACACATACCGATACATCCACTATCATATAATGGCTTCTAGGGCATACATATATCTAACAGATAGCTTGTGGTGTAATATTAGTGGTATGGTTGAGATTCATTTGTACATTTGTTATTGCAGGGCGAGCGTCCGACACGTGGACAGCCGTTACTGCCTGTTGTATATTATTTGATTGGGGCACGACCGGGTTGAGGTCAATGTCACCATTGTACATATTATTTTTTATTTTCTATACTAGGATTACCCCGCGGTGGAGTGCATGAATAGTCGGGTTCTAGAAAGAAACAATCCCACATCTCATGGCATTGAGACAGAAGGGGCTTCACTATAGAATTGGCGGGCTATTCACCGCACTCGTAGGGGGTATAGGATGACCCACAGAGAGGCTCTCAAGTTACCGGATCCCGTGGAGTGCTGTGTGGCCCATTCACTTTGTTGACTGGGGTTGCCTCACTTCTGGGATTGGCGGGTAACTTTCCGCGCTCATAGGGGTCCAGGTTTCATTTCATAGGCTATCCACATGACCGGGAACATCAGGTTTTATTTGCGGCTCAAATGAAACCCGATGCTCTAAGATTATCCACCATTATGTGTTGCTTGTTGAGATTTTATGATGTTGCTTATTATCATGCCTGGGACGAATGTTATATATATTTATATATATACTAGTAGATGTTGTATATTTTTGCACCCGCGCTAGTCCAGCCCCCGCTTTGTCGTTAGTTAAGTAACCTAACGGGTGATGACAGGGCCCAGTGGCGAATGCAAATAGCATATACGTGCATTGTATTTTCGTTCTTTTCTGATGTGATAGGTTAATTGATGGGACCGCATTAATTTTGATTAATGCAAGAAAAGAAACCTAAAAGGATGTTGTTGGAACAAATTTCGAAAAAATATAGTTATATTCTTTCGTTTTGCATAGTGGTATTTGGTTGTGAATATCCATCTCCTCATTCTATGAGGCAAGAGCCGAGATCCTTTCATAGGGAGTGACCACTTGAGCAAAAGTCTATACTGTACATTACTCGGTTTTTTTTTCAAAACCAGAAGTTTTCAAAATCGGAGTCTAAACCAGTTCTTTTCAAAACTGCTCAGGTTCCTTCAACGATATCAAGTTCATTACGTTAACGAGTTTTTCGCCAAAATCCCAGCTGTAGTCCTCCGTCATTTCTTACAAGTATCACCAAGTATTCATGCTATGTATGTTGGCCTACGTCAAGACATAGTGAATGGTAGCTGGGTAATGTTTGTTTGCTACATAGATATGCGATTATTTGGGACATTCGTATAGTTATTTTTGCCTACGTCAAGGACTTGTACGGGTGAGTCCAAGTTAATTAAGGATAATGACGGGTTGAACATGACTAACAACTTATGATATGTTGGCATACGTCAAGATCATAAGTGTTAGAGGAAAAAACCACATCGGCAGTTTCAAATATACAGAAAACTTGCAGTTTTAGTATACCTTCTGGAGTGTGGTGACTAGGGTAGATTCTATCTAGGTCATCACACAATGATAGTTGGATCCCGATCCCCCTGATGAGTAGGATTACTCTTGGGAGTTTATTTCACTTAACAATCAATGCTATAAACCAAGTAGGTGTCTAAAACGGTGTTAGCGGGGCTACGCCTCCAGGGAAAAGAGATTACATAATTAAGGAATTTCGCGAAAGCGTTGGAAAACCTCCCTCGATGTACCGACACTAGCCTGGCCGAAAGGTTAAGCAAGTATTGTGATGTGCGATTAATCCTGACTAGTTCATCTTTTAGGGTTTGAAAAAGAATTTGAGGAAACAGTGGGAGCCATCCTGATTAGATAAATTATTAACCAATCTAATCTTGTAAGAGCGCATGCTAAGTGTTTCTTTTCTCTCTCTCCAGGTAGAAACCATTTCACGCCCTAATCAAGATAATAAAACGTATTGCTTGACCGATCCGAATTCTTATTCGGTGCTGGGGAATGTCGGTTCAGGTCTAACTTATGACAACCGTCATGAGTATGTGCAGAGGAAAGAGGATTGCATGAATTGCTTGATGATCCCAACGAAGAAGAAGCATACTATTGCATCTCCTTCAGGTGTTCTTGTTGTTGAGAACTGTTTTTCGATCATTCCTACCTCCTGGGTACTAGATACCAAATCAGGATCTCATATCTATAATTTATTGCAGTGATTGAGAAAAAGTAGGATGGTTGGACCTGGTGATATATCTCTCAGAGTAGGGAACGGAGCACAGGTTCATGCTGCTGCCGTCGGTGAATATCACCTAGTATTGCCAAATGGCAATACTATGATTTTGAACAATTGCTACTATGTACCTTCCATGGTTTGCAACATAATATCAGTTTCTTTACTCAATAAAGATGGATATAACTTTGTTCTTGATAGAAATATCATGAGCATTTATCTTGATAAGGTATTGGTTGCAGAAGGTACACTATTTAATGATATCTATGTTCTAAATCAAAACACGGTTTTTAATGTACAAAACACACGCAAGAGGAAGAGTTCAGATACGAACGAATCCTACTTATGGCATTGTAAACTTGGTCATATCGGAGAGAAAAGACTAAGTAAGTTGCATAAGGATGGATTTTTGAATTCGTTCGAATTTTCATCTTATGAAAATTGTTAGTCTTGTCTCAAGGGAAAGATGACCAAATCTCCGTTCACTGGACACGGAAAAAGAAAAGAAGAGCTCTTGGGACTCATACACAGTGATGTATGTGGTCCGATGTCTATACATGCAAGGGGTGGGTTCTCGTACTTCATCACATTCATCGACGATCTCTCTAGGTTCGGGTATATGTATCTTATGAAACACAAATATGAAGATTTTGAGAAATTCAAAGAATTCAGAAAAGAAGTAGAGAACCAGACTGACAAAAGTAGTAAGATCCCCGGATCTGATAGAGGAGGGGAGTACTTAAGCACGGAATTCCAAGAACACCTTAAAGAGAATGGAATTCTCTCTCAGCTTACTCCTTCGTATACACCACAACACAACGGTGTATCGGAGAGGAGGAACCGTACCCTATTGGACATGGTTCGCTCCATGATGAGTAATGCTGAGTTACTTTTTTCATTCTGGGGGTTTGCTCTTGAATCGGCTGCATTCATATTGAATAGAGCACCGACCAAATCAGTGCCTACCACCCCATATGAAATATAGAGTTGTAAGAGACCATGTATTAATTATATTAAGATATGGGGGTGTCCTTCCTTTGTTAAAAAGTAGAACCCAGGTTAACTCAAGGCAAGATCTATATTGTGCAAGTTTGTGGGATACCCTAAGCATTCACGGGGTATCTGTTCTACTATACCGAGGAACAGAAGGTGTTTGTTGCTCTTCACGCTACCTTTTTAGAGTGGCAATTTCTTGCAAAAGAAATTAGTGGGAGTACGGTAGAACTGGAAGAAATTTCTGAACCACAAACTGTAACAGAAGATTTGGTAGAACCCTTAGATTCAATGACCCCGGAAGAACCCCAGCCACTCCGCAGATCTAGTTGGATTTCTCATCCGCCCGAGAGATATTATGGTTTTCTTATAGACGGGGATCGAGAGGATTATATCTTGGAAGAAGATGATCCTACTAGTTTCAGGTAGGCTATTATCAGTAGGGACTCTGATAAATGGTTGGATGCTATGCAATCTGAAATGGAGTCCATGTACGGCATTAAAGTGTGGACCTTGGAATTTGCTCCACCTGGGGTAAAATCCATTGGATGCAAATGGATCTATAAAAGGAAGATTGGTGTAGACGGGCAGGTGGAAACCTATAAGGCTAGACTTGTTGCAAAAGGTTTTCGTCAAAAACCAGGATTGGACTATGATTAAACTTTTTCTCCAGTAGCTATGCTCAAATCCATTCGGATCCTACTTGCCATTGCTGCCTTCCATGATTATGAAATCTGGCAGATGGACGTAAAAACGGCTTTTCTAAATGGATGTTTGGAAGAGTGCGTTTATATGGATCAGCCAGAAGGTTTTGTAGACAGTGGGAGCAACGGGAAGGTGTGCAAGTTGCTTAAATCTATTAATGGATTAAAGCAGGCATCGCGGATCTGGAACATCTATTTTGATGAAACAGTCATGGACTTTGACTTCATCGAGAACGAGAGAGCCATGTATTTATAAGATGATTGTAAGACGAACTGTCGTATTCCTAGTCTTGTACGTGGACGACATTCCTTTGAGAGGAAACGATATTCCTATGCTACAATCGGTCAAGCTATTCTTGTCACAAAGGTTCTCCATGAAGGACCTAGGTGATGCCTCGTACATTCTGGGGATCAGAATCTATAGAGATAGATCCAAGAGATTACTGGGATTTTCACAGTCTAGGTATATAGAGACCATACTAAAGAGATTTAGTATGGAAGATTCCAAGCGCGGTAACCTACCCGGATTGCATAGAATCATCCTCTCTAAGGAGATGTCTCCCAAGACTGATGAGGAGAGGGTTCGCATGAGCATTATACCATATGCTTCGGCAGTAGGATCTATAATGTATGTGATGCTATGTACAAGAGCAGATGTAGCTTACGTGCTAAGCGTGGTGAGCCAATATCCGTCGAACCCAGGTGAGAACCACTGGACAATAGTGAAGAACATTCTCAAGTACTTGAGAAGACTAAGGAGATGTTCTTGGTTTTCGATAATGGAGACCTCAAGGTCGAGGCCTTTATCGATTCAAGCTTCCAGAGTGACAAGGATGACAGCAAGTCTGTCTCGGGTTTTGTGTTTACCCTCAATGGAGGGGCGATGTGTTGGAGGAGTTCCAAACAGGATACCGTCGCAGACTCGACGATGGAGGCTGAATACATTGCCGCGAGCGATGCGGCAAAAGAAGCGCTCTGGATGCGGCAAAAGCTTAAAAAACACTCCATTTTAAACCATTTGATTCTACAACGATATCAAGTTCAAATTTTTAAAGGTTTTCTTAAAAACCATCCGCAACCCTCCGTCATTTTAGGATGTAGAGTACTTAGTATTCGTGCTACGTTTGTTGACCTTAGCCAAGGCGTAGTGTGCTGTAGCTAAGTGATGTCTTCCTACACAGCATATGATGCGATTAGTTAGGACAGTCATATGACTTTGTTGACCTTAGCCAAGGGTCATGTGGGTGGGTCTAATTAATCACGAAATGATGGGTAGAACTTGACTAGTGATTATGATTTGTTGACCATAGCCAAGGTCATAAGTGCTAGGGGTAAAAACCATTATCGGGAGTTTCAAGTGTTGAAATTTGCAATGAGATTACATATCTTCAATGAGATAGTTGGATCCTGATACCCACTACGAGTAATTGTTACTCCTGGGAGAGTTTTGCACTTTACAATTAGCTGATCAAGTAGGTGTCTAGAAAAGTGTCAACGGGGTTACGCGCATGGAAAAACGAGGTTTATTTTAATTAGGTCCGTGCGGAAGCACGAGGAACCTCCCTGCTTGAAAAGATTGTCTCCCTGCTTGAAAAGATTGTCCAACTGATCTAAATACCGGCACTGGCCTGGTTGAAAGATTGTCGAACTTGTAGGCTGTAATTAATTCCGGCTAGTCTTTCCTTTTAAGGTTTGAAGGAAGATTTGATAAAAACAGTGGGAGCCATCCTGATTAGATAAAATATATAACCAATCTAATCTTGCAAGAGCGCACGCAGAGTGTTTTCTTCTTTCTCTCTCTCTCCAGGTAGCGACCATGTCATACCTTAATCAAGATAAAAATATGGATGTATTGACCGAACCAGCTTGTTATACTGATCTGGGAAAGGCTGGTCCCGCTCCAACTTATAATTGTTATAAGACCGAGTAGGAAATAGGGGAATACCAGTATTCCCACGCCGCCCAAACGAAGAAAGTGCATGTTGATGCATCTTCTTCGGGTGTGTTCGTTACACAGAACTGTTTCTCAGTATCCTCTACGTCCTGGGTATTTGATACCGGATCAGGATCTCACATATGTAATCTATTACATGGGCTACAGAAAGGTAGAGAACTGAGAATAGGGTGATATGTCTCTAAGTATAGAGGTTGGTGCAATTGTTGCAGCCAAATCAGTTGGCAAATACCACCTTGTATTACCAAATACATTGATTCTGAATGAATGTTATTAGATACCGAACATGATATGCAACATTATATCAGTCTCTTTATTTACTAAAGAAGGATATAATTTTGTATTGTTGGATAATGTTTTGAACATTTCCTATATCAAAGTGTTGATCGGTTCAGGCACGTTATCTAATGACATATACGTTCTAAATCAAACCACAGTTCTTAACGTACAGAACACACACAAGAGGAAGAGTTCAGAAATAAACGAATCCTTCTTGAAGCATTGTAGACCAGGTCATATCAATACGACCTGACTAGCTAAGTTACATTAAGATGCATATTTAAATCAGTTTGAATTTACATCTTATGAAACTTGCCAGTCATGTCACAAAGTTAAGATGACCATAGCTCCGTTTACTTGAAATAGAGAAAGGGTTAGTGAACCTTTGGGACTGATACATAGAGATGTATATTGTCCCCTGTCTACACATGCTAGGACTGGTTCTTTGCACTTCCTTACATTCACTGATGATCTCTCAAGATTCGGACACATGTTCCTGTTGAAAGACAAGTCTGAATCTTTTGAGAAATTCAATGAATATAAGTAAGAAGTCGAGAACCAAAACGGGTATAAGTATTATGTCCTTTGATGTGATCAGGGAGGAGAATACTTGTGCATGGAATTCTTGGACTATTCTAGTGGAGAATGAGATTCTCTCTCAGCATTACTCCTCTGTATACACCACAGCAAAATGGTGTATCGGGGCAGAGCAATCACACCCTATTCGATATGGTGTGCTCTATGATGAGTACTACTGAGTTGCCTATTTCCTTTTAGGGTTATGCGCTTCAAGAAGCTGCATACCTATTGAATTGGGTTCCAATGAAATCTGTGCCTACCACTCCATATGAGATATGGTATGGGAAGAGCCTATGTCTTAAGCATGTTATGATTTGAGGTTGTCTGGCCTATGTCTAAAAGCAAAATCTAGACAAGCTCGAGGCAAGGTCAGTTATGTGGAAGTTTGTTGGATATCCCAAGCATTCGCAAGGGAATATCTTCTACCGCACCGAGAAACAAAAGTTGTTTTATTTCTCTGCATGCCACCTCTTTAGAAAAGGAATTTTTTATAGAAGAAATTTGTGGTCATGAAGTAAAACTGGAAGGAGTTCCATCTATACAAACTACAACTGATGATTTGTTAGAACCGGAGGATTCAATAGTTCCCGACGAAACTCAGCCTCTCCGCCGATCTGGTAGGGTTCCTCATCTTCCTGAGAGATACTTCGGTTTCTCGATGACAGTGGGAGCGAGGATTGCATCATGAGATGATGAACCAACTAGTTTCGAGCAGGCCATCAAGATTAGGGACTCTGTAAGAAGGACTGGATGCTAAGCGATCTGAGATGGAATCCATATACACCAACAAAGTATGGACTTTGGTTGCTATATCTGAAGAGTTAAATCCTCCTCGGGAGCAAGTATATTTTGAGAAGATTACTTGGTGTAGATGGAAAGGTTGAGACTTTCAAAGCAAGACTTTTTGCAAAAGGTTCTCGTCATCGACCAGGCGTGGATAATGATGAAACCTTTTCTCCAGTGGCTATGCTTAAGTCCATCCGGATCCTACTTGCCATTGCTACATACCATGACTACGATATTTGGTGGTTGGGTGTCATGACTGCTTTTCTAAATACTGATTCAGAAGAGAGCGTCTATAAGTACACAGCCAGAGGGCTTCGTAGACAGTGGGAGAAGCGGAAACATGTGCAAGTTGATTTACAGGATAAAGAAGGTATCACGGAGTTGGAACATCTGTTTTGATGTGGTAGTCAAAGTGTTTGACTTCATCAAGATCGTAGATGAACCTTGTATATACAAAAAGGCAGTAGAGAGTATGGTGGTCATTCTCGTATTGTACATAGATGCCATACTCTTGATAGGAAAAGAGTTTCGTATGCTACACTCGGTCAATCTCTTCTTATCACATGGATTCTCCATATAGGATCAAGGTGATACCTCCTAAATCCTGGGTTTTGGATCTAAGAGATAGTTCTAAGTGGATGTTAGGATTCTCACTAGGTGTAGTGAGATGGTATCAATCGATCCTGGGGAGAATCACTGGATAACTTCCAGGGTGGTAAGGACGACTGAATGTCAGTCACAGGTATTATCTTTACCCTCAGTAGAGGGACGGTATGTTGGAAGAGTTCCAAGCTAGATACTGTGGCAAACTAGACGATAAAGGATGGAGACATCGCTATCAAAGATACAACCAAAGAGGTAGTCTGGGTGTATATTTGTTCATGAGATGAACTAAGTTCCTTCCATTGTGTGACAATGGAGGTGTAGCTTTGGGCCTAGGAACCCCGGTCCCATCAGTGACCCAGACATATTCTAAGGCTGTATCACCTGATCATGGAGATGGTTGATCTCCAAGAGATCGGGGTTAGGAGAGTAGACTCAGAGGTTAACACGGCGGATCCACTCACCGAGTCCTTTCCTGCGAGATACTTTTATAGGGTGTTGGGTATGCTATACTGCAACAACTGGCCTTAGTGCAAGTGGGACATTGTTAGTTGTATGTATGCCCTAGAGGCCATTATTGTACATGAGATGTATATTATAGTGGATGTTAGGACATATATAGGGAGGACTTTCTTGCTCGACATGATAGTACGCTATCTGGTAGCTCTTTATCTTAACATATATACTTACTGTCTCTCTGTTACATGTTGATAAAGCCCTTAGGATGTGTACTTGACTTCCGGGATTATGATGCAGATCATACTAGTGGGGCCTGGGTAGTCCATGAGTTCATCCTTCAATGTTCCCAGTCGTGGGAATATCGAGACGGGGCATCGATATTCCAGAGTATACTAGCGTATATCTTCTTGATCCATGTGATGGGCGATGGATGATCCCATATCCATTGGTGTTTGACATCAGAGATGTTATACGGGTGCTCAGTGGAGACTGGGTACACTGAACGGACTCGCCGAGAACTCCTAGATGGTATTATACCACACGTCAGATAGCAGTTCTCTGGTGACACTGGTACAGGTTAGTCTGTTTACCCAAGATTGTCATAGAGTCTTGTGTGTCTCCCACTGTGCTTTGATTTCCACCCAACCACGGCTCTACTGAGTCTTGCAAACAGGTGGTTTTTGGGTACAGTCCCGAGTCACATGGAGGCAATGAGCGATAGGAAGGGATTCGTCTCTCCCGGTATTGGGGGTTGATGTTGCGCTATGCTCGATTGGCCATAACTGAAATCCCTGGTCAGGGTAGATGAGATTTACTGATAAGCGTTATCAGTAGTTTCTCGCCCGTTATGGACCTTACATCGGCATGACTTATCAAGCTATTGGGGTCTGACGTTTACCACCCCTAGGCGAGATATGCGACATATCAGACGAACAGACCGGACTGTGCGGTAGTGTTACTGATTGGATTCACAGGAGCATGAGCAGGCTTACTTGTTGATCTTCTTATCGCTCAATACCCGGGTGGCCGTTACGTTTAGCACGCCTCTTGCGGCTTATGGGTGTTTGATATGATTATCACCCACTGCCGGCGTATTGACGAGTCTTTAGAGTCCTACACAGAGGTTTCCTGGCTTAAGCGAAACGGGGTAGGTGTACATATATGATATGTGCGGGACCGAGACTGATACGTGTATATGATACCGTATTGTATTCTCGCGATATGTGATATCGGCCGGGTATATGTGATATAGCCGTGTTATCGAATCAAGTGTTGATTCTACAAATTGATACACATGATATTAGTCTGTTATATGTGATATGACCGGATCATTAAATCAAGTATTGATTTAATGATTTAATGTATAATTATATATTTGATATATTACTTTACATTAACTAGTATTGGCTCACTTAAGATTGTTTTCTCACTTGATGTGCACATAGTGTATATGTGATATATACTTATGTGCATGTTTGTATCATGCTTTATGATACATGCGAACTTGGGTGTGTGTATGACTTACACCATACTTATTATAATTAAGGGTTTTATTTGTTTTAAGTAAATCAAAATGACATGGATTTTGTCATGGATTGAAAGCTTCATGAAGCTTGTAAACCATTGACCAAAGTCCACTCATTTTGTTTTACTTAAGATATTTTAAACCTAACCATTATTATAAAACCATGGTTTAGTTTATACAAGGGTTAGTATATGACACTAACTCACCCATTATTGCAAAATGATTAAGTTAATTCACCACTTGATTTTCTTCCTTAGTTCTTCTTCATCTCAACCCAAAAGCTTTCTAGGTTTTTTGTAAATGGTGAAAATAAGAGAGAAAATAAAATCTAAAGTGAGCCCGCTTCCTACTTCATCATCTTACCCACTTGCTTGGGTAGTATAGGGTGTTCTCTTCACAAAGTTTATCACCTAGTGAAAAGGTAGCTTGGGTTTGAGTCTCCTCGACGTAGATCATCTTCGGCCTTGAAGACTTCATGCAAGCTTGTTCATTTCTCCGAGGGAACCATTCTAGAGTTCGAAAAATCTTCACTTGCAGCGATCGAAGCGAAGGGACTTCAACACGATTTTTGAAAATCGTTTCGATGAAATTTCGGGAAATCGGTAAAATAAGGAGGTTTTCTGTAAAAAGTCAAAATACAAATATCTTTATTATAAAATTAAATATACATATTCTAGCTACGTAATTACTAGTATTTGGTGTTTATTGAGCCACTGGTGAAATTTTTTCCGAAATTAATTATTTTAATATTATTTTAAGTCGTCACTAATACATTTAATTAGGGAAAATTACAAATTGGAATGAGTTGAAGCAAATTTTTTGCACCATAACACATAAAACCAAATTTTAACATGTGGTTTTTGAAATGAAATGAAGTTGTTAAACGGTGTTAGAAAATATATTGTAAAAAGGCTTAAATAGTGAATTTAGTGTAAATGGATGTTTGGGGTATAGTATTTATCATTTTCCATCACCCCACACCCACACCCACACTCACACACCCTCATTTTTCCTTCTCCTTGGCTAAATTTAGCAGCCCCATCCCTAAACTTTCCCCACTTCTTTTGGATAAAAAAAAGAAAAACAAAAGAAAATAAGAAGAAGAAAGAGGTATGGGTTGGGTTGACTTGGACCTTCTTTGACCTTGCATTTCAACACCTTACTCTCTCTCTCCTCATCCCCAAAATTTGGCCGAATCCTCCTCTTTCTCACTGCAGCAGCAACCCCCTCTCTTCTCTTTCTCATTTCACCTCAAAATTTCATCACAAAATGCCCAAAAATCAACACAAAAATCCCACAAAATCAAAATCCAACTCTTACCCATTTTTCCTTAGCCCCTATAGCATGGATCTAGGAGCATGGAAGCTATTTTGGAGGCTAGGATTTGCATGGTAGATCTCAATTTGTGAGGTATAAATTTGTGCCCCATGGTTTGTTTGTTGATTAGTTGCTTAATTAAAGTTATTAGGCGTTTAATTATGGGTTTATTTGAGAGGTTGGAAATTCTAGTGAGGATTTTGATTTGGGTTAGGGTTTTCATAATTTGTTAAATGGTTTAAGTGGGTAGTTGAACCTCTTGTGAATTTGAAACCTAATCTAGTTGCTCAATTGCTTAATTTGCAAACTAGGTTTTTAGATTTAATTCAAAATGCGAGATTAAAAACATGGTTAGGGTTTGGGAAAACTTAGTAAGAGTTTTGTGTAATTGGTGTATAGTTGTGTGATGTGTTTATGCTCTTATGACATGTTAAAACAAAGTTAGTAGCTAGGTTGCTAATTGTTAGTTTAAAATTGTTAAAACTGGTTAACTTTGCAAACTAGTTTTTTTTTAAATTAATACAAAATAGTGTGATAAAATCTAGTAATTTTTAATGTGACTTAATTAAGATGATTAACGAACATTATAGCCACTAAAATTATTAAAACTTTTAGTTTGGTGCTAAAACGGGAAATTTAGGCTTACTAGGGTTCTTGAAAATAAATCGATTTGAGCAATTTTAAGGTTTTTACGAATTGTACCATATTTTCATATAAATTTTAGTGCGTTATGAACGCGTGATTGGTACGTTGAGTTTTTCTCGATGGTTTGACGTTTGTACATCGACATCGAGGGTTCGTTTGTCTATGTTTGCATGCGTAGGCGATATGTTTTGACCTATGCGTGATACGCGTGCCGATTTGGTTTTCGTATGCCGTTTCGATTCGAATTGGGTTTTTATGCGATATGATACGTTGTGACATGTAGGTACCCCCATGTGGACTTCGAGACGACAAGCAAGCGCGTGGCGACATCGGCACCGGCGAGCGAGGACCAGGTGAGTAGATTTATATCTACGGGGAGAAGTCGGGTGGATGGCGAATAGCACCCCCGTAGTTCGTGGTGATGTATACGAATACGTATACACACACATATATTGATTATATACTGTTGAGTTTTTTGATGATAAAGATAGATTTTAGGTGTGATTGGATAGGTTTAGTGTTGCGAAACCCTAGAGTAGTGGTTGCACCTCACATACACACACACCCATACTTGCATACATTCTTCTTTCACATGTGCTTATATGGGATTATATTGTTATATGTTCACATGGGTATGGGACTATGTGTTCACATACTGGATTTGAGGATAGTATTTGGGTTTGAGATGAGTCGATAAGATTTGATTAAGACCGCGAGAACGGTGATATGGCGGGATTCGTACTTGAGATACGTCCTGATATTATAGCGGATCTTGGGACGACGATACATGTGAATAGCGTTATACATTGAATGGTTGACATGTGATCGTGATATGAGATAAGATATGTTAAGATATTTATAATAAGTCGCATTAGGCGATGTATACCTCTTTATGACGATATATGATGATGATATCGGTTTGTATGAGGCTGTAGATCAGCAGTCAGATCATGACTATATTGATGATATTAGTATCGTACTAGACGTAGATCAGTACCCAGATTATGATCTTGGATAAAGAGGATACCAGATGAATAATGTGATATTGACCCATACCCAGATTTGGGGATGCCGTACGACGGAGTTACGTACGAGCTATATATTGATGATTGATCCGCACTCTTGACTTGGGATGCCTGATTATAGATATGGTATCAGATATGATATTATTGAGGCGGGATCACCGACTATACATATACAAGTATGTATATGTATCGACTCAGATGTTAGGCGGTTTCTTACCTGTAGTTCAGCTTGTTAGTTCAGCCGTATAGTTTAGTGTAGTTGCTAGACTAGATTAGACTCCTACCCATTTCAAAACTAACGGATCGTGGGTATTTTAAAAAACAGGTCAAGGGATTTTACGGATATTTCAAAAGTCGTATCTTTTTTTAAAAACACTGTAGCCCTTATTTCCAAAACCCCACGATTTGTGTTATTTCAAATGGCACCATAGTATGACGTATATATATATATATATATTAAATGCAGATTAGTTACCGTTGTGTCTAGTATTTAGCTCCCGCTCATTATTGCTGTTTGCCCCGCAACGCATACTTACATTGCTATTTCATATTGAATTGTTGATATTATACTGTTAGGACACCATCACCATTACCGATGATGCGTATGTACCACGTACACTTACTTGCCGGCTCACACACATCTTCATCGGTAATTGCCATGACACGTACACCTTAGAAAATATTATTGCTTGACTTATCTTGTTAGTTAGTAGTTTGACATGATATTAGTGTACCTGCCATATATGCCAGTTTAGACATTGTAGTTATTACTTGTCACTTCATGCATACTGCTATTCATTGTTATGCCGCATTCATTGATTTTCATGCCTATATTCACGGTTTTACGTGCTATTGATGATTTGGATTCGGATTTCATGAGATTTCTTGGATTTGGAGGAAAACTGCAAAAACATAAATAAACTTCTTCTCTCTCTTTTAAATAAAAAGTGCGGTTTTCCCATGATGTATGAGTCGTCTACCATGAGTTTGCTAATGGATTTCGAGACCCGAGTTCGTGGAGTGGAGGAACCGTTTCGGGTACATGGTGGACCCGGTGCGGTACCCCGGGACAAGAGGATCGCAGATGATGGCGTTGAGCCTGGCAGGGGAGCACTACCGACCGGTGATATTACCCGACGCGTCGGATATCCGGAGGATACCGTCGTGGTCTTGAGATTGATGGTAGGGGCCGGTCTGGACCGACGGCGCCCTAGATAGTGAGAGTGAGACATACTGAGATATTTGAGATATTGAGGTACAGAGATTACGATACAGTGATATCGAGATATTTGGATATTTGTTTTGTGTCGATGCTAGGCACTGTTTATGCTGATTTTATTTATGATACCTCGTTTTTACAAAGATACAGAAATCTCACTAATTTATGAAAGCAGTTTTCTTCAGTACATGCATTCTGTTTCATGCATTCATACATCATCCATATGATATATTGCTACCTGAGGCACTGACACGGGCACATGGGATTACACTTGGGTTGGACTTTTACCTTAGCCATTGTTATAGGCTGCTGGTTATATATTTGAGGATATATTATGATTGTTGACCTAGGATTGCGTTGTTCAAGCGATTTCTGTCCGTAGATGTTTTTCTACTCACGAGTTGGTAACTCACCCCCATTGTGCCACAGTTTCTTGCATGTTTTGCCGTACAGGTTTCATTACGGCTTGCTGGCACTACTTCCTTTTCCGGGTGATTTGCTAGTAGGTGGGTTTATTTGCATCGTACCCCCCATTATATACCTTGTATATTATTACTCTATTGTATCTGGAAGTTCCATCAACCAAACATGTATTTATTCTTGAGATAGAGACCAGTGATGTTATTCTTTCGACCTTAGAGTCGCGCGTTACATTTCTGCGGATTTCTTATTGTTTTTAGTTTCCTTTTGAGTTTTGATCCTCGCCCTTGGCGTTGTATATTATATTGCTTGTGTGGTTGTGACCGTCGATTGACGAAGAGCTAGCTCCCGCTTGGGGATGCCTTTTATTGATTTCGTATACTATTCATGTTGTATCCCGTTTGGGGGCCAGTATTTACAAAGGAGACTCTGCCGAAATTTTCAGGAAATATTTGATGTTTTTAAAAACGCATAATTCAGCTTATGCTATTAAAACTACTTGATTTAAATTGGTTTTCCTTCACTCTACTACTTTTCTTGGTTTGGATTTCTTGGTTTTTGTCTTACTTAGATTACGTACGCCTCGAGACGTTTCGTTGTTTAAGTGCCGGTCATGTTCCGTACTTTCGGGACGTGACAAAGTTGGTATCAGAGCGTTACGTTTTACCTTCGGAGCGTAGGATGACCCTTGGTTGATGGAATAGGTGACTAAAGTAGAGTGACGTACCGTGGGTATGTTCCGCGGCATATTTATGATACACTACTCCACTTAAGAAGCCTTAGGATGCACATTTCTTTGTTCAGTATTATATTCATTCCTGATCTAGCCTCATCGGTACCAGTCATGGTTTTACCGCCACGATTACGGGCAGGGAGAGCTACGGCTAGAGTTGCGGTCAGCACGAGCACATCACGAACGAGGACTGACCATGGCGTAATTCCAGGGACATACGATTGAATTGAGAGGCGTCGTCTGATTGTGTTTTCGAGCCATGAGCGTTTGACAGATCGCTTTTACGAGATTTCTCGGACGTGCCGATTAGCACCAGAGGATTGAGCCAATGATAGAGGCCAGCCAGATTTTGATGACCATTGGCGTATTGCTTTTTCATGATAATTGAGGCACTGTTCAGCGTGCAGACGAGTGAGCCAGTTGTTGCTGTGAACGACGAGATATCGCCCCAGATGTTGGAGCTATTGCAGTACGCGTTGTACTAAGAGATGATAGAAGGTCGCTAGTCACCCGCGGATGAATGACTAGGACATGTGGTTCGTTCGCTACCCCGATGCGAGGTCATCAGATAGATTGATTCCAGCTAGAGACGACTTCACGCGGAGACGTTGGGAGTCGACAGAGACGATCAAATGTCAGAAACCTATTATTCTAAGTTTCAAGTATTCGGAAAGACATGCAGGCAATTCTATGGACCCTCTACAAGAATGAAACCCTAACTCGACTTAATGACCGTGTGAAAGGCTTTGAACCTAAGGGTTTGCGGCAGTTCCGCGACGCCATTAGTTAGGCTTGGGTTTGCCCTTCTACGGCTGGACCATCGATGCTGTGGAATGTACTCGATACTGTTAAACTGTACCCAAGATGTTGAGCTCTTGGGGGATTATGAGATTTTGACGAATCGATCGGATGGTTCGACTTCATTCGGATGCTAGGTGGTGAGATGCATTTCTTGGGAGACTCCAGATACGAGGATAGCCGTAGGAGCTCAGTCCATGCAGCCATGATGAGACGAGTCCGAAGCAGTCGACATTAGAGAAAGTGGAGTAAGAGGTTCGTACGAGGTCTTGATGAGACGACATTCCACTCCGCCGACATCAGAGATGCGATACGCATGCCGAGGCATTGTACTTGGATATACCTTCCAGAAGGAGCCGCGATGAGTATGTAGCCATTCTGGAACAAGAAACAGATATAGTAAAGGACGATGACTTCCGGAAAGTTCGGCAGAGACGAGATTTGGGAGGGACCTCGACAGGACCTTTCTGGAATAAATTACGAGTAGACTTGGGCCCAGGAGTGGTCATATTACGCACACCGGCAGGCCAGAGTTCAGGATCGTCGACGAGATATGCTAGGAGTGACCACGACAGTTGGCCAGAGATTCTTGGAGGATGTGCTTGAGCGGGACTGTTCCGCCATACTTGATTTTGGGTATTTTGGGCGATCTATTCGCATGATTGATTTTGATGATTGAGTTTCATGATATTTGTCTTCATGGACCATGGTTGCACCTACTGAGTATTTACGATTTTTGCACAGTTGTTGCACTTGATATCGTTTTCGTGCCTTGGTTTCTCACGTTTATTATTTTATGGGTTTCATACAGTTGAGTCGATTTTGTGCGCAAATACGCACACGATTTGGTTTTTGCACTCGGTATGGTTCACATATGCTTGCAGTGCAGTGATACACATTTTGTGCACTACAGTTGCACTGGACTTCGATTTCGATGGTGTTGCTCGATATTTGTTTTTTGCACCTTGTGCACCTGATTGGATTTTGCGCATGTTCGGCGCTTGATATTGGATTTCATGATTTCGTGCACGATGGATGGACCTGATTTGGATTTTCGCGCATGTTGGGCGCATGTTATGAGATACGATTTTGGTGCACACCAGATGCACTAAATCTGTTAGTGTATATGCCCTAGAGGCCATTACTGTATCATACTAGTATGTATATTACTTGATGGAAGCTTGGGATATTCACAGTTGTACAGACAATCTTGCTCAATATAGTAGTATGCTACTTGGTTTGTCTCTGCTTTAAATGTGTACATGTGTGTTTATTTATTATATCACCTATACGCATTAGTAGAGCCCTTAGGATCTTTGCTTGATTACCGGCGTTGTGATGGCGATCACACTCGTGGGGGCTGGGTAATCTACAAGCACATCCTTATACACATCCCTAGTCGTGGGAGTATCGAGATAGGGCATCGACACTCCGGAGTAGACTAGCGTATGCGCTTCTCATCCCAGCACGGGAGACGGTCTGTCCCACAGCCGTCGGTACGTCGTACTTGAGATAGTATGCGGGTGCTCGTTAGGTTACGAGTACACTGGACAGGACTCGTCGGGAACTGATGGTTGGTATTATACCTATCGTCAGTTATCAGTTCCCAGGTGACATGAGTACAGCTTAGTCCGCTGACTTGACACTGTCACTTCGCCTTGAGTGTGTTCCCACTGTTCTTTGATTACTACCCTACCACGGCTCTACTGAGTCGTGCAAACAGGTAGTAGTTGGGAGCAGTCCCGAAGCACTTGGAGGCAGTGACGGTTAGACAGGATTCGTCTCTCCCGGTATTGGGGGTTAACATCGCGCTGTGTCTAGGAGAGCCATTACACGAGTAGTCCCTGGCCAGGGCAAGCGAGATATACTGGTAGGTTCCAGTGTTATCTCAGGGTGTTCTGGGCCTCACTCCGACACGACTTGTACCGCTATTAGGGGTCTGACGCTTGCCGCCCCCTAGGCCCGACATGCGATGTATCAGACGAACAGACCGGACTGTACGGAGATTGTCACATACAGACTCAGTAGGAGTTCGGATGGGTGTACCTCATCGGCCTTCTTATCGACATCTACCTGGGGACCGTTACGTACAGCTAGTGCCGCTTGCGGTCTGTGGTTAAACCCACTGCCAGCGTAGTGTCGAGTCTTTAGAGTCCCACACAGAGAGTTTCCCTGCACTGAGCGAAACGTGTAGAGGCCGTATGGTTTTACGGCAGGGCTGCGATCACTTACGTACACTTGTGTGCGTATGATGTTCGGGCAGGCAGTACTAGTGGGCTTTGGTTTAAGCCAGATCCTACTATTGCATGGATGGATTTGTTTTGTCTTCTGCGCATCCGCATTCTACGGAATATGGATGCAGGTGTGTATGCACAGTTTTCTGGAGCGATGAAGGAGGAGGTGCCTCATTAGGGTTTTGGCAGTTGGTTCGGCCAAAACCACTATGTGGCAGGCTCATTAGGGTTTTGACAGTTGATTCGGTCAAAACCATTTTTGAGGCGGACTCATTAGGGTTTTGACAGTTCGTTTGGTCAAAACCATAATGAGCCGGGGACATTATTTACTAATCCTTTCATTGATAATTTTGTTATGGCTAATTACATTGACCATTTGATCATCTTGACTTTGTTGACCTTTTGACCAAAGTTGACTTGGATCTTCTTAGAAGATCTAAAGTATTCTTTGGTTTTCTTTTTATTTAGTTATGATAATGGTCATGTCATTTGTAGCCATCACCTTTATCTTGATTGGATTTGTAATGATAATGTTTGTGCATTATTGCAACCATGGTTAGCTTTTCTCTTGGTTAAGCTTTTCATTTGCATATTCTCATTCTCTCTCTTGAAATGAGAAGCTCCATGGTTGCT
Organism: Agapanthus africanus; assembly: GCA_030015575.1. Taxonomy (NCBI): domain Eukaryota; kingdom Viridiplantae; phylum Streptophyta; class Magnoliopsida; order Asparagales; family Amaryllidaceae; genus Agapanthus; species Agapanthus africanus. Next base: position 179,663,992 of record JASDDO010000008.1, read on the forward strand.
AGAAAATCTCCTTCTTCTTCCTCCTCTTGATTTCTCCTTTGATCTCATGTGTTTAGAGAAAAAGGATTCTACTTGACAAACACATCCATACATATCCTCTACACAACCTAGGGCTTCTAGATTAGCAATCTCCTTGCCCTAGTTACCTCGGCTTGAGGTAGAGCTCGGTGTACATCTCTCGGGTGGATCGTCTTCGACTCAAGGAGGCCGCGGAGGTGACCGAAGTCCGGATCAACCGTTGAGCAAGCAATGAGAAGAACAACAAGAAGAGAAGAACATCAAAGTAGAACAACAACAAGAAGAGAAGGAGTTCAAGTTGAGGTATAACCACTAACAGAGTAGATACTTCTCATGTTAGGTTGCTAGTATATTGTTTAGCAAAGATCCGGCTTTTACGGTCCATGTTACAAAGTTTAGAAAAATTTTGATTTACCGTTTCCGCAACCCCGAAAGTACCGGGAGAGGTAACGTGGACCTAACAAAATCGAGATTCTTCGTGCATGTCAGATGCACCTGTTTTGCTGTCTGGCACACCTGTTGCCCTTGACAGATGTTTCGTGCACACCCGATGCACTTAGATGTTGTTTCTGTGCATATGTATAGTACATTTATGGATTTCGATTTCCGTGCGCACCCGACGCACATGGCATTCATATATATATTTGGGACTGATTTATGTTGGAGCAGTATATTTTATAATGTTTGCTATTTGGTTTTGTACTGAGCATGACTAGTCACAGGACAGTACCTGAGTATATTTTTGCATGCATTGATAGTTATCGAAGGGATTTCCAAAGAAGAGCTATAGTCTCAGTATTTACCTATGTGTCCGAGATGACACGAAATATTTTATAAAGGAAACCCTTCTGAAATTGCTTTCAAAACGGCGGGACATGAGCATCGCACAGCGATTTGAAGAAGATTTGGCATGCATTGCTTCCAGATGTTTTAATGATGTATATCATACTGATTTTCATTTTGGATTTAGACATTGTGTCTTCACCATGACTCCGATGATTGCGGGATGCTTGACGGAGTTTTGATTTTGAGTTATATGCTCATTTCTCATGCGCATGCGCTGCGCTACGATTTGTTTTATGTATTTATGAGTTCGGAGCCCCGACGACTTGATGGTTTTGCTTAGATGTTTTAGTATTTGGGGGGGAGTTTTAATTTAAATTCGGGGACCGAATTTCTTTAAGGGGGGAAGATTGTAACATTTTGAAAATCGTTTCGGTGAAATTTCGGGAAATCGGTAAAATAAGGGGGTTTTCTGTAAAAAGTCAAAATATAAATATGTTTATTATAAAATTAAATATACATATTCTAGCTACGTAATTACTAGTATTTAGTGTTTATTGAGCCACTGGTAAAATTTCAAATTTTCTGAATTTTTTTCCGAAATTAATTATTTTAATATTATTTTAAGCCGTCAATAATACATTTAATTAGGGAAAATTACAAATTGGAATGAGTTGAAGAAAATTTTGTGCATCATAACACATTAAACAAAATTTTAACATGTAGTTTTTGAAATGAAATGAAGTTGTTAAACGGTGTTAGAAAATATATTGTAAAAAGGCTTAAATAGTGAATTTAGTGTAAATGGATGTTTGGGGTATAGTATTTATCATTTTCCATCATCCTACACGCACACCCACACTCACACACCCCCATTTTTCCTTCTCCTTAGCTGAATTCAGCAGCCCCCTCCCTAAACTTTCCCCACTTCTTTTGGATAAAAAAAAAGAAAAAACAAAAGAAAATGAGAAGAAGAAAGAGGTATGGGTTGGGTTGACTTGGACCTTCTTTGACCTTGCATTTCAACACCTCTATCTCTCTCTCCTTATCCCCAAAATTTGGCCGAACCCTCCTCTTTATCACTGCAGCAGCAGCCCCCTCTCTTCTCTTTCTCATTTCACCTAAAAATTTCATCACAAAATGCCCAAAAATCAACACAAAAATCCCACAAAATCAAAATCCAACTCTTACCCATTTTTTCTTAGCCCCTATAGCATGGATCTAGGAGCATGGAAGCTATTTTGGAGGCTAGGATTTGTATGGTAGATCTCAATTTGTGAGGTATAAATTTGTGCCCCATGGTTTGTTTGTTGATTAGTTGGTTAATTAAAGTTATTAGGCGTTTAATTATGGGTTTATTTGAGAGGTTGGAAATTCTAGTGAGGATTTTGATTTGGGTTAGGGTTTTCATAATTTGTTAAATGGTTTAAGTGGGTAGTTGAACCTCTTGTGAATTTGAAAACCTAATCTAGTTGCTCAATTGCTTAATTTGCAAACTAGGTTTTTAGATTTAATTCAAAATGCGAGATTAAAAATATGGTTAGGGTTTGTGAAAACTTAGTAAGAGTTTTGTGTAATTGGTGTATAGTTGTGTGATGTGTTTATGCTCTTATGACATGTTAAAACAAAGTTAGTAGATAGGTTGCTAATTGTTAGTTTAAAATTGTTAAAACTGGTTAACTTTGCAAACTAGTTTTATTAAATTAATACAAAATAGTGTGATAAATTCTAGTAATTTTTAATGTGACTTAATTAAGATGTTTAACCAACATTATAGCCACTAAAATTATTAAAACTTTTAGTTTGGAGCTAAAACGGGAAATTTAGGCTTACTAGGGTTCTTGAAAATAAACCGATTTGAGCAATTTTAAGGGTTTTACGAATTGTACCATATTTTCATATAAATTTTAGTGCGTTATGAACGCGTGATTCGTACGTTGGGTTTTTCTCGATGGTTTGACGTTTGTACATGGACATCGAGGGTTCCTTTGGCTATGTTTGCATGCGTAGGCGATAGGTTTTGACCTATGCGTGATACGCGGGCCGATTAGGTTTTCGTATGCCGTTTCGATTCGAATTGGGTTTTTATGCGATACGATACGTTGTGACACGTAGGTATCCACATGCGGACTTCGAGACGACAAGCAAGCACGTGGCGACGTCGGCACTGGCGAGTGAGGACCAGGTGAGTAGATTTATATCTACGGGGAGAAGTCGGGTGGATGACGTATAACACCCCCGTAGTTCGTGGTGATGTATACGAATACGTATACACTCATATATATTGATTATATATTGTTGAGTTTTTTGATGATAAAGATAGATTTTAGGTGTGATTGGATAGGTTTAGTGTTGCGAAACCCTAGAGTAGTGGTTGCACCACACATACACACACACCCATACTTGCAGACATTCTTCTTTCACATGTGCTTATATGGGGTTATATTGTTATGTGTTCATATGGGTATGGGACTATGTGTTCACATACTGGATTTGAGGATAGTATTTGGGTTTGAGATGAGTCGATAAGATTTGATTGAGACCGCGAGAACGGTGATATGGCGGGATTTGTACTTGAGATACGACCTGATATTATAGAGGATCTTGGGACGACGATACATGTGAATAGTGTTATACATTGAATGGTTAACATGTGATCGTGATATGAGATAAGATATGTTAAGATATTTATAATAGGTCGCATTAGGCGATGTATACCTCTTTATGACGATATATGATGATGATATCGGTTTGTATAAGGCTGTAGATCAGCAGTCAGAGCATGACTATATTGATGATATTTGTATCGTACTAGACGTAGATCAGTACCCAGATTATGATCTTGGATAAAGAGGATACCAGATGAATAATGTGATATTGACCCGTACCCAGATTTGGGGATGCCGTACGACGGAGTTACGTACGAGCTATATATTGATGATTGATCCGCACTCTTGACTTGGGATGTCTGATTATAGATATGGTATCGGATATGATATTATTGAGGCGAGATCACCGACTATACATATACAGGTATGTATATGTATCGACTCAGATGGTAGGCGGTTTCCTTACCTGTAGTTCAGCTTGTTAGTTCAGCCGTATTGTTTAGTGTAGTTGTTAGACTAGATTAGACTCCTACCTATTTCAAAACTAACGGATCGTGGGTATTTTAAAAGACAGGTCAAGGGATTCTACGGATATTTCCAAAGGCGTATCTTTTCTTTAAAACACCGTAGCCCTTATTTCCAAAACCCCACAATTTGTGTTATTTCAAATGGCACCATAATATGACGTATATATATATATTAAATGCAGATTAGTTACCGTTGTGTCTAGTATTTAGCTCCCGCTCATTATTGTTGTTCGCCCCGCAACGCATACTTACATTGCTATTTCATATTGCATTGTTGATATTATGCTGTTAGGACACCAGCACCATTACCGATGATGCGTATGTACCACGTACACTTACTTGCCGGCTCACACACATCTTCATCGGTAATTGTCATGTCACGTACACCTTAGAAAATATTATTGCTTGACTTAGCTTGTTAGTTAGTAGTTTGACATGATATTAGTGTACCTGCCTTATATGCCAGTTTAGACATTGTAGTTATTACTTTTCACTTCATGCATACTGCTATTCATTGTTATGCCGCATTCATAGATTTTCATGCCTATATTCTTGGTTTTACGTGCTATTGATGATTTGGATTCGGATTTCATGAGATTTCTTGGATTTGGAGGAAAACCGCAAAAACATAAATAAACTTCTTCTCTCTTTTTTAAATAAAAAGCGCGGTTTTCCCATGATGTATGAGTCGTCCACCATGAGTTTGCTGATGGATTTCGAGACCCGAGTTCGATGAGTGGAGGAACCGTTTCGGGTACATGGTGGACCCGGTGCGGTACCCCGGGACAAGAGGATCGCAGATGATGGCGTTGAGCCTGGCAGGGGAGCATTACCGACCGGTGATATTACCCGACGCGTCGGATATCCGGAGTATACCGTCGTGGTCTTGAGATTGATGGTAGGGGCCGGCCTGGACCGACGGCGCCCTAGATAGTGAGATTGAGACATACTGAGATATTTGAGATATTGAGGTACAGAGATTACGACACAGAGATATCGAGATATTTGGATATTTGTTTTGTATCGATGCTAGGCACTGTTTATGCTGATTTCAGTTATGATACCTCGTTTTTACAAAGATACAGAAATCTCACTAATTTATGAAAGCAGTTTTCTTCAGTACATGCATTCTGTTTCATGCATTCATACATCATCCATATGATATATTTCTACCTGAGGCACTGACACGGGCACATGGGATTACACTTGGGTTAGACTTTTACCCTAGCCATTGTTATAGGCTACTGGTAATATATTTGAGGATATATTATGATTGTTGACCTAGGATTGCGTTGTTCATGCGATTTCTGTCCGTAGATGTTTTTCTACTCACGAGTTGGCAACTCACCCTCATTGTGCCACAGTTTCTTGCAGGTTTTGCCGTACAGGTTTCATTACGGCTTGCTGGCACTACTTCCTTTTCCGGGTGATTTGCTAGTAGGTGGGTTTATTTGCATCGTACCCCCCATTATATACCTTGTATATTATTACTCTGTTGTATCTGGAAGTTCCATCAACCAAACATGTATTTATTCTTGAGATAGAGACCAGTGATGTTATTCTTTCGACCTTAGAGTCGCGCGTTACATTTCTGCGGATTTCTTATTGTTTTTAGTTTCCTTTTGAGTTTTGATCCTCGCCCTTGGCGTTGTATATTATATTGCTTGTATGGTTGTGACCGTCGATTGACGAAGAGATAGCTCCCGCTTGGGGATGCCTTTTATTGATTTCGTATACTATTCATGTTGTATCCCGTTTGGGGGCCAGTATTTACAAAGGAGACTCTGCCGAAATTTTCAGGAAATATTTGATGTTTTTAAAAACGCATAATTCAGCTTATGCTATTAAAACTACTTGATTTAAATTGGTTTTCCTTCACTCTACTACTTTTCTTGGTTTGGATTTCTGGGTTTTCGGCTTACTTAGATTATGTACGCCTCGAGACGTTTCGTAGTTTAAGTGCCGGTCATGTTCCATACTTTCGGGATGTGACACTTGTCATGCCACCCTTTTAGAAAAGGAATTTTTTATGGAAGAAATTTGTGGTCATGAGGTTGAACTGGAAGGAGTTCCAGCTATACAAACTACAACCGATGATTTGGTAGAACCAGAGGATTCAATAGTTCCTGACGAATCTCACGCTCTCCGCCGATCTGGTAGGGTTCCTCATCCTCCTGAGAGATACTTCGGTTTCTCGATGACAGTGGGAGCGAGTATTGCATCATAAGATGGTGACCCAACTAGTTTCGAGCAGGCCATCAAGAGTAGGGACTCTGTAAGAATGGCTGGATGCTAAGCGATCTGAGATGGAATCCATATACACCAACAAAGTATGGACTTTGGTTGCTATATCTGAAGGGTTAAATCCCCATTAGGAGAAAGTATATCTTGAGAAGATTACTTGGTGTAGATGGAAAAGTTGATACTTTCAAAGCTAGACTTGATGCAAAAGGTTCTCGTCATCGACCAGGCATGGATAATGATGAAACCTTTTCTCCAGTGGCTATGCTTAATTCCATCCGGATACTACTTGCCATTTCTACATACCATGACAACGATATCTGGTGGTTGGGTGTCATGACTGGTTTTCTAAATACTGATTCAGAAGAGAGCGTCTATAAGTACACAGCCAGAGGGCTTCGTAGACAGTGGGAGAAGCAGAAACTTGTGCAAGTTGATTTACAGAATAAAGCAAGCATCGCGGAGTTGGAACATCTGTTTTGATGTGGTAGTCAAAGTGTTTGACTTCATCAAGATGGTAGATGAACCTTGTATATACAAAAAGGCAGTAGAGAGTATGGTGATCATTCTTGTATTGTACATAGATGCCATACTCTTGATAGGAAAGGAGTTTCGTATGCTACACTCGTCAATCTCCTCTTATCACATGGATTCTCCATATAGGATCAAGGTGATACCTCCTAAATTCTGGGTTTTGGATCTAGGAGATAGATCTAAGTGGATGTTAGGATTCTCACTAGGTGTAGTGAGATGGTATCAATTGATCCTGGGGAGAATCACTGGATAACTTCCAGGGTGGTAAGGACGACTAAATGTCAGTCATTGGCATTGTCTTAACCTTCAGTAGATGGACGGTATGTTGGAAGAGTTCCAAGCTAGATACCGTGGCAAACTAGACGATAAAGGATGGAGACATCGCTATCAAAGATACTACCAAAGAGGCAGTCTGGGTGTATATTTGTTCATGAGATGAACTAGGTTCCTTCCATTGTTTGACAATGGAGGTGTAGCTTTTGGCCTAGGAACCCCGGTCCCATCAGTGACCCAGACATATTCTAAGGCAGTATCACCTGATCATAGAGATGGTTAATCTCCAAGAGATCGAGGTTAGGTGAGTAGACTCAGAGGTTAACACGGCGGATCCACTCACCGAGGCCTTTCCTGCGAGAGACTTTTATAAGGTTTTGGGTATGCTATACTGCAACAACTGGCCTTAGTGCAAGTGGGACATTGTTAGTTGTATGTATGCCCTAGAGGTCATTATTGTACATGAGATGTATATTATAGTGGATGTTGGGACATATATAGGGAGGACTTTCTTGCTCGACATGATAGTACGCTATCTGGTTGCTCTTATCATAACATGTATACTTACGGTCTCTCTATTACATGTTGATAAAGCCCTTAGGATGTGTACTTGACTTCCAGGATTATGATGCAGATCATACTAGTGGGGCCTGGGTAGCCCATGAGTTCATCCTTCAATGTTCCTAGTCATGGGAATATCGAGACGGGGCAACGATATTCCAGAGTAGACTAGCGTATATTTTCTCAACCCATGTGATGGGCGATGGATGATCCCATATCCATTGGTGTTTGACATCAGAGATTGTAGGGTTACTAGGCACTCTAATAAGGTTCTATAAGGCATCAACCATGCCCGATTAAAATTTTAGCCGTGCCGAATAACCCTGAACAAGATCTTTGCTAGATAATTAGGGTTTCACATGCAAGTAAATATCATTTACCACTAAGTGAATACGAAATACAACCTTTGTAGATCGGTCCTTCACTTCATAAGCTCCTTGTAGTAGTCCCTTCGCTGCGATCATCGAACTCCCGGACTCTCAGACGGCTCCGTGAGAAGATGGCAACGGTTTTGCTTGAAGTCTTCGAGGCCGAATATGATCTACGTCGAGGGAATACGAACTCAAGCTACCACTTCACCAAAGTGATGCAAACACCCTATACTAAAGTGCTAGTCTAGTAGAGGATGGTGAAATAGGAAATGGGTACACTTTAGAATTTCTTTTCTCACTTTATTTCTCTCTCTTTATCAAATCCTAGCAAGCATTTGAAGGAGGAAGAAGATGAGCTCAAAAGAGAATGGAAAAACTAATTAAGAGAGAGATCTAACAATGGGTGAGTGGGTATCATATACTAACTCATGTAGAGACATAACCATGGCTACATTATAATGGTTAGGTTAATTAATATCTCAAATAAAACAAAATTAGTAGACTAAGTCAATGCAACCCAAAGCTTCATGAAGCTTCATGCATGTGAGCTCATTATCCACTAATTTTAGAATTACTTTAAATATAAAAACCTAACACTATAATTAGTATGGTATAAGTCTTATACACCCATGTAAGTTGTATCAACAACCATGATACAAAATGAACACAAATAAATATATATCACATATATATTAAGTTGTGCACAAGTGAGAAAAAAAAATGCTTAAGTGAACCAATGTTAGTTAATGTAAATTAGTATATCACATATACAATTATACACTAAATTATTAAATCAACACTTGACTTAATAATCCGGTTATATCACATATAACCGACTAATATCCAATGTATCGACTTATCGAATCAACCCTTAATTCGATAACCTGGTTATATCGCAGATAACCGATCGATACAAACATCGCGAGAATAGAATACGGTATCTCATACTCGCATTATTCTCGGTCCCGCACATATCATATATGCGCTCCTATTTCGTTTTGCCTGAGCCAGTAAAACCTCTATGTAGGATTCTAAAGACTCGTCAATACGCCGGCAGTAGGTGATGATCATATCATGCACCCACAAGCTGTCAGCGGTACTAGCTGGACGTAACGGCTACCCGGGTATTGAGCGATCAGAAGATCAGCAAGCAAGCCCGCTCTAACTCCTGTAAAAGCCTGACAGTGACACTACCGTATAGTCCGGTCTCCTCGTCTGATATGTCGCATATCAAGTCTAGGGGTGGTAAACGTCAGACCCCAATAACCGATAAGTCATGACGATGCGAGGCTCATATTGGGTCGAGAAACTACTGATAACACTTACCAGTAAATCACTAAACCAGCCCTGGCCAGGGACTTCCCTGTTATGGCCAATCTAGCATAGCGCAACATCAACCCCCAATACCGGGAGTGACGAAACCCCTCCTATCGCTCATTGCCTCCATGCGACTCGGGACTGTACCCAAAAACCACCGTTTTGCACCCCCTCTTGGATGTGGTAAGGTGGAAATCAAAGCACAGTGGGAATCACACAAGACTCTATGATGATCTCGGGTCTACAGACTAACCTGCACCAGTGTCACCAGAGAACCTCCATCTGACGTGAGGTATAATACCATCTGGGAGTTCTCGGCGAGTCCGTCCAGTGTACCCAGTATCCACTGAGCACCCGTATATCATCTCTGATGTCAAACACCAATGGATATAGGATCATCCATCGCTCATCTATATGGGTCGAGAAGGTATACGCTAGTCTACTCTGGTATATCGATGCCCCGTCTCGATACACCCACAACTAGGGACCTTGAAGGATGTACTTATAGACTACCATGTCCCCACTAGTATGATCCTCATCATAGTCCAGGCAGTCAAGTACACATCCTAAGGGCTTTACCAACATGTAGCAGAGAGACACTCAGTGTACACGTTAAGGTAAAGAGTAACCAGATAGCATACTATCATGTCGAGCAAGAAAGTCCTCCCTATATATGTCCAAGCATCCACTACAATATACATCTCATGTATAGTAATGGCCTCTAGGGCATACATATAACTAACAATCTCCCACTTGCACTAGGGCCATCTGATAACAGTGGTTGAAGTATCTCATACTCAACCATCCCATAAAAGTCTCTCTCTGGGAAAAGGCCTTTGTGAGTGGATCCGTCGTGTTTTCCTCTGAGTCTACTCTCCTGACCTCGATCCCCTGGAGATCAACCACCTCCATGATCAGGTGACACTGCCTTAGAATATGTCTGGATCACTGATGGGATGGGCGTTCCTAGGCATAAGCCACAACTCCATTGTCACACAATGGTAGGAACGAAGTTCATCTCATGAACTAATATACACCCAGACTGCCTCTTTGGTAGCATCTTTGGTAGCGATGTATCCAGCCTTTATCGTCTAGTATGCCACGGTATCTTGCTTGGAACTCTTCCAACATACCGTCCCTTTACTGAGGGTAAAGACAATGCCTATGAATGACATTCAGTCGACCTTATCACCTTGGAAGCTATCCAGTGATTCTCCCCAGGATCGATTGATACCATCTCACTACACCTAGTGAGAACCCTAACATCCACTTAGATCTATCTCATAGATCCAAAAATCTAGGATTTAGGAGGTATCATCTTGATCCTATATGGAGAATCATTGTGATAAGAGGAGATTGAGCGAGCGTAGCATAGGAAACTCCTTTCCTATCAAGAGTATGTCATCTACGTACTATACGAGGATGACCGCCTTACTCCCTACTACCATTTTGTATATACAAGGTTCATCTACTATTTTGATGAAGTCAAACGCTTTGACTACCACATCAAAACAGATGTTCTAACTCCGCGATGCCTGCTTCATCCCATAAAGCAACTTGCACACGCTTCCGCTGCTCCTACTGTCTACGAAGCCCTCTGACTGTGTACTTATAGACACTTTCTTCTAAATCACTATTTAGAACAGCAGTCATGACACCTAACCGACAGATATCGTAGTCATGGTATGCGGCAATGGCAAGTAGGATTTGGATGGACTAAAGCATAGGCCCCAGAAAAAGTTTCATCATTAGCCACAACTGGTCTATGATGCAAACCTTTAACAAGTCTAGCTTTGAAAGTCTCAACTTTTCTATGTACACCAAGTAATCTTCTCAAGATATACTTGCTCCTAATGGGGATTTAACCATTCAGATAAAGCAACCAAAGTCCATACTTTGTTGGTGTATATGGATTTCCATCTCAGATCGCTTAGATCCAGCCATTCTTACAGAGTCCCCACTCCTGATGGCCTGCTCGAAACTAGTTGGGTCATCATCTCATGATGCAATCCTCGCTCCCACTGTCATAGAGAAACTGAAGTATCTCTCAGGTGGGTGAGGAACCCTACTAGATCGGCGGAGAGGCTGAGGTTCGTTGGAAACTATTGAATCCTTTGGTTCTACCAAATCATCAGCTGAAGTTTGTATAGCTGGAACTCTTTCCAGTTCTACCTTATGCCAATTAATTTCTTCACAAGAAATTCCCTTTCACAAAGGTGGCATGTTGAGAAACAAAACATCTTTTGTTCCTCGGTTAGGTAGAAGATATTTCCTTGTGAATGCTTGGGATATCCAACAAACTTCTACAGAACTGACTTTGCCTCGAGCTTGTCCGGATTACGCTTTTAGACATAGGCTGGACAACCCCAAATCTTAACAAACTTAAGATATGGGCTCTTCCCTTTCCATATCTCATATGAAGTGGTAGGCAACTGATTTGATCGGAACCCTATTCAATAGGTATGCAACTTCACAAGTGCATAACTCCCTAAAAGGAAATAGGAAACTCAGTAGTACTCATCACAGAGCGCACAATATCAAATAGGGTGTGATTGCTCCGCCCCGTTACACCGACGTGTTGTGGTGTATACGGAGGAGTAATGCTGAGAGAGAATCTCATTCTCCTTTATAATAGTCCAGGAATCCCATGCTCAAGTATTCTCCTCCCTGATTACATCAAAGGACATAATACTTATACCTGTTTTGGTTCTCTACTTCTAACTTATTTTCATTGAATATCTCAAAAGGTCCAGACTTGTGTTTCAACAGGAACATATGTCCGAATCTTGAGAGATTATCAGTGAATGTAATGAAGTACAAAGAACTAGTCCTGGAATGTGTAGACAGGGGACTTTCATACATCAACATGTATCAATCCCAAGAGTTCACTAACTCTTTCTCTGTTTCCGATAAACGGAGCTGTGGTCATCTTATCTCTGTGACATGATCGGCAAGTTTCACAAGATGTAAATTTAAACTAATTTAAATATGCATCTATATGTAACTTCAGCTAGTCGGGTCATATTGATATGACCTAGTCTACAATGCCTCAAGAAGGATTCGTTCATTCTGAACTCTTCCTCTTATGCGTGTTCTGTACGTTAAGAACCGTGGTTTGATTTAGAACGTCTATGCTTTTAGGTAACGTGCCTGAACCGATCAACTCTTGATATAGAAAATGTTCAAAACATTATCCAACAATACAAAATTATATCCTTCTTTAATAATAAAGAGACTGATATGATGTTGTATATCAGGTTCGGTATCTAATAACATTCGTTCATAATCAATGTATTCTAGTAATACAGGGTGATAACTGCCAACATCTTGGCTGCAACAATTGCATTGTTTCCAACTCTTGAAATTTTATCACCCGTTCTCAGTTCTCCACCTATCATTAGCCCATGTAACAAATTACATATGTGGGATCCTGATCCGGTATCTCATACCCAGGACGTAAAGGATACTGAGAAACAGTTCTCTGTAATGAACACACCCAAAGATGATGCATCAACATGCACTTTCTTCGTTTGGGCGGCACGGGAATTCTGGTAATCCCCTATTTCTTGCTCTGTCTTATAACATTTATAAGTTGGAGCGGGACCAACGTTCCCCAGCTCAGTATAACAAGCGGTTCGGTCAAAACACCCGTATTATTATCTTGATTAAGGCATGATATGGTCGCTACCTGGAGAGAGAGAGAAGAAAACACTCAGCGTATGCTCTTGCAAGATTAGATTGGTTATCTTTTTATCTAATCAGGATGGCTCCCACTGTTTTTATCAAATCTTCCTTCAAACCCTAAAAGGAAAGACTAGCCGGGATTAATTACACCCTACAATTTCGCCAATCTTTCAGCCAGGCCAGTGTCGGTACTTTGAGGGAGGTTCCCCGTGCTTTCGCACGGACTTAATTAAAGTAAACCTCATTTTCCCAGAGGCGTAACCCCGTTGACACCTTTGTAGACACCAACTTGATCAGCTAATTGTCCTGTGTAAAACTCTCCCGGGAGTAACAATTACTCGCAGTGGGTATCGGGATCCAACTATCTCATAGAAGGTATGCAATCTCATTGCAAATTTCAACACTTGAAATTCACGATAATATTTTTCCCCAATCATCCTATGACCTTGACGGAGGTCAACAAACCACAGGGTGCAAGTCAAGTTGAACCCGTCATTTCTTGATTGAATCAAACCCACCCGCACGCCCCTTGATGGAGGTCAACAAGGTCGTACGACTACCATAATCCAATCTGCATCATATGCATAAACAGATAAATACTAGTTAGCTACCGCACACTATGCCTTGACGGAGGTCAACAAACGTAGCACGAATACTAAGTAGGACTTATCGGAAATCACGAAGGGCTACATCAGGTTTTTCTGAAAACCTATTGCGTAATGAACTTAATATCGCTATAGAATCGAGTGAATTTTGAAATGGAGTGATTTTGAGGCTTTCATTAGTTTTGCTAAAGAGGTCACACCCGGTGAAGGGATCTCGGCTCTTTCCTTATGGAATAAGGTGCAGGATATATCATATATATCGCTATACAAAGCAAAAACTCTAAAAGCAATCAAAAGACAAACCAAGTGTTGTAGTATCTGCCAGTTTTGCTAAAGAGATCACTCCCGGTGAAGGGATCTCGGCTCTTTCCTCATCGAATAAGGTGCAGGATATATCATATATATCGCTATGCAAAGCAAAAACTGTAGCTACCCTTTTTGAAAAATTTGATTCTACAACATCTTTTAGGTCTCTTTTCTTTCATTAATCATATTAATGAAGTCCCATCATTTAATTCACCTAAACATCACAGATAAATACGACATATACTTATGCCATCCGCATTCGCCTCGATGTCCCCTCGTGCACCGTTAGGTTAGGTAACTAACGGCAGAGCGGGACAGGGCTAGCGCGGGTGTAAAACATAAGTAACGTCTATATAATATATCATATATACTATATACAGTATCCATCTCAACATATCAAATGATCACATCACAGATATCGCAGCAGAAGAAACATATGAAATAATGGATATACTAGGAGGTCCGTGTTTTATTTTGAGCCTCTATAAAACAGGGATTCCACGGTCGCGATGAATAGACAAACCCACACCCTTAGACCCCTACGAGAGCGGCAAGCAACCCTTCCAATTCTAGAGTTAGAAGACCCGGACTCGACTCCTCGAGTTGGTCTCCCACTGGACTCTAGAACCCGGTTACTTGTGATCTCCTCCTTGGGTCTACCTAATGCGGAAAAGTAAATAATATACAATGGTGACATCATCCTCATCCCGGAAGTGCCCCAATAAAAGAATATTACATACAGTGAATTTTGCATGAATGAAAATAAAAACCCTCATCTCACATAAAACCCCCGGCTATTCAAAAACGTGACGATCCAATATAACATATCCAGCAACACATAACATCTTATGTCATCAACGTAAGTAAATATGCGTATCCCAATTGTCGTTGACATATAGCAACGAAACCGGCGATATCACATATTACACTTACGGTCGCAGAAAAGAAAGTGTAAAACTACAACAGTTGGAATCCGCAACCTCCTTAGACATCTTATGCCTAACCAAATGAATTCCTTAGACATCGCATGCCTAACAATTATAAACCCCGCATTTTAGTCTGTTTATTGAAAACTCTTTTCAATACCAAGTCGGGCAATTCAACAAGATTCCCGACATCCTGATCGACGCAAACTTTAGTAGACGCCGCACCCTCGGATGCCGTCGACGAAGTGCACTAAGGCGGAACACCGCTGCCGCGAGCACCCAAACGGATGCTTTTGGCGACGGGGTTCTCCTACAGTCACTTGGTCGGGGCTTTGGTGCGTTGCTGTCTATTAAGTTTACCCGGCGAGTATCCGCGTACACTACGTGATTGCAACGGACTTTTGATCGCATTAAAATCCCATGGCAACCGATCATCTGAGACTAAACTGCAATGTTTATAACATTAAAATTAGTTATCTCATAACTACTTGTGGATTCCAAATATTGTATCACATTCCAGATAAATAGACAATGTTAAACTTTCCGATCGAATGATCAAACACCCAAGTTTTCCCAAATAGTTCTCAACACTTCAGGAGAGTTTAAAAACATCCATCACATTCCACAGTACCAATGGTCCAGCCGTAGAAGGGTCAAGCCAACGCCTCACATGTGGCAACGCCGTACTGCCCCAAACCATAAGGTTTAGAGGCAGTTCAAGACGGTCACATAATCGAGTTAAGGTTTGTTGTCTTCCAGAGGGTCCATCGCGTAACTTGCACGATTTAGAACGTTCTTAAACAACGGAAAAATCCAACACCTGGAAATTTTCCGGGTCGGGAAAAAGTGAGTTATTGATATCCGTTCGAACTTTTTAATACTTTCTAAATTATCCAGAAAAAGAACGAAATTAAATTTTCCGATCGAATCAATGAATACAAAATAATCCCCAGAACACTCAACACTTGAGGCAGATTAAAAATACCCACAAATATTGTACCAGCACCTAAAAATATTACTGTGCCAAAACGAGTCAATAAGTCTTCTGTACGGCCGTGGATCCGCGGCATAAGCAAGGTATTGCCGCGGTTCCACGGCGGTCCGTATGACTTACTGTCTCGTTTTCCACAGTAATGCTTAAATTTCCCTGCTGGTTTTTTTAGGTATTTTTAATTCAGAAAAAATCACATTTTTAGAAAAAGTCCAGAGAGGGGTTCAAATCTTCGTTTCGCGGTTTGATTGGAGTTTTAACTTCGTAAACACGTCGTCTAATGCTCTAGCTAGGCTCTGATACTACTGTAGGGTTACTAGGCACTCTTATAAGGTTCTACAAGGCATCAACCATACCCGATTAAAATTTTAGCCGTGCCGAATAACCCTAAACAAGATCTTTGCTAGATAATTAGGGTTTCACATGCAAGTAAATATCATTTACCACTAAGTGAATACGAAATACAACCTTTGTAGATCGGTCCTTCACTTCATAAGCTCCTTGTAGTAGTCCCTTCGCTGCGATCATCGAACTCCCGGACTCTCAGACGGCTCCATGAGAAGATGGCAACGGTTTTGCTTGAAGTCTTCGAGGCCGAAGATGATCTACGTCGAGGGAATACGAACTCAAGCTACCACTTCACCAATGTGAAGCAAACACCCTATACTAAAGTGCTAGTCTAGTAGAGGATGGTGAAATAGGAAATGGGTACACTTTATAATTTCTTTTCTCACTCTATTTCTCTCTCTTTATCAAACCCTAGCAAGCATTTGAAGGAGGAAGAAGATGAGCTCAAAAGAGAATGGAAAAACTAATTAAGAGAGAGAGCTAACCATGGGTGAGTGGGTATAACTCATGTAGAGACATAACCATGGCTACATTATAATGGTTAGGTTAATTATTATCTCAAGTAAAACAAAATTAGTAGACTAAGTCAATACAACCTAAAGCTTCATGAAGCTTCATGCATGTGAGCTCATTATCCACTAATTTTAGAATTACTTTAAATATAAAAACCTAACACTATAATTAGTATGGTATAAGTCTTATACACCCATGTAAGTTGTATTAACAACTATGATACAAAATGAACACAAATAAATATATATCACATATATATTAAGTTGTGCACAAGTAAGAAAAACAAATGCTTAAGTGAACCAATGCTGGTTAATGTAAATTAGTATATCACATATACAATTATACACTAAATTATTAAATCAACACTTGACTTAATAATCCGGTTATATCACATATAACCGACTAACATCCAATGTATCGACTTATCGAATCAACCCTTGATTCGATAACCTAGTTATATCGCATATATCCGATCGATACAAACATCGCGAGAATAGAATACGGTATCTCATACTCGCATTATTCTCGGTCCCGCACATATCACATATGCGCTCCTATTTCATTTTGCCTGAGCCAGTTAAACCTCTATGTAGGACTCTAAAGGCTCGTCAATATGCCGGCAGTAGGTGATGATCATATCAATCACCCACAAGCCGTCAGCGGTACTAGCTGGACGTAACGGCTACCCGGGTATTGAGCGATCAGAAGATCAGCAAGCAAGCCCGCTCCAACTCCTGTAAAAGCCTGACAGTGACACTACCGTACAGTCCGGTCTCCTCGTCTGATATGTCGCATATCAAGTCTAGGGGTGGTAAATGTCAGACCCCTATAACCGATAAGTCATGCCGATGCGATGCTCATAACGGGTCGAGAAACTACTGGTAACACTTACCAGTAAATCTCTAAACCAGCCCTGGCCAAGGACTTCCCTGTTATGGCCAATCTAGCATAGCGCAACATCAACCCCCAATACCGGGTGAGACGAAACCCCTCCTATCGCTCATTGCCTCCATGCGACTCAGGACTGTACCCAAAAACCACCGTTTTGCATACCCTCTTGGACGTGGTAAGGTGGAAATCACACAAGACTCTATGACGATCTCGGGTCTACAGACTGTTGCGCCACGGCAGCGCCCCGGCCGTCTATCCGAGGCCAAATTGCGGAATCAAAATTTTCCTTACTTGGAAACTGGCGCTACCGCGGACAATGAAAACCCGGATCGTAACCATTAACCTAATGCTAGCTAAACAAGAGATGGGAAGAGAAGTATACCGAGCGATCCGAGTCCTCCGGTCTTCTCGTCATCGTCCCGATCTCTTGCGGAAAGTCTTGCCTCCACATCGTCGCCTCCTCGCCGGAAGGGTACCACATCGCCTGCGTCTTTTACGGGCTCCCGCCTCGATACCGAGGCAACTCGGGCATGAAGCCGGCAACTCGACATGCTCAAGATATGCTGTAGAATGTGTAGTAGATCATGCTAGTCTCATTTGGGGTTTGTAGTTGCCTTGATGGAGGAATGGGGTTAGGAAAAATGGTGCTTTCATTTTTCCAAAACAAGAAGAAGAAGGAGATGAAGAATTCCTCACAAAACAAAGATGAACTCTCTCATTCTTTTCATTCTCTCAAGTGTTCTTTCTTTCATCTAGTGAGAATGATAATATAGTGGAGGAATGAGAATCCCCACCATAAGAAGGGAGGTGAGTGTAGGATAAAGAGAATGGTGACTATATCCTAAACATCATCATCATGAACTCACATCAACATTCACCTCATATCTAATCATAATAAAGCATGAAAAGATCAAGGAAAAGAATGGTATCTAAAGATGCTATCATAATAAATACATATACAAGAAACCCCCTCCTCAAATGTAATTTGCAAAACTGCAAATTACCCCCTCCATCAGAAAAGTCCGGCCGGGAAAGAACAAAGAAAAACCGGCCGGAACGGAATGCAAACTGGCAACTCCAGAAAACTGGTCCCGTAATAAATTACAGGAAAACCCCGATACTGTGCATACACACCCGCATCTGTATTCTGACTGGATACAAATGCAATGAGACAAAATCTACACTGTACTAAACTAGGACCAGCTTAAGCCAAAGCCGGCTAGTAATATCCGTCCGATCCTGATCCGTGCAATACCGCACGTATCAGATCGAACCCTGCCATATAACTATACGGCCACTAGTACAAACCGTCCGATCCTGATCCGTGCAATACCGCACGTATCTGATCGGACCCTGCCATATCTCCATACGGCCTCTACAGCGTTTCGCCCGAAAGCTTGAGTAACTGAAAGTGTGGTGGACTCTAAAGACTCATCAATACTATGGCTATGGATTTAACCACTAGCACGTCAGAGGTATAAGCCAATACGTGACGGGCCACCAGCTATTGACCAAAAGGGACGTCGATGAGGAAGCTCACCCCGACACCCAACTGAGCCTGTCAGTGACAATATCCGTACAGTCCGGTCCGTTCGTCTATGAGCATCGCATGTCGGGCCTAGGGGGTTGGTAAAAGTCAGACCCCCAAAAGCGGTACAAGTCGTGTCGGAGTGTAGCCCAGAACGCCCTGAGATACTACTGGAATACCTACCAGTAAATCTCCTGCCTCGGCCGAGGGCTTTGCGTAATGGCTCTCCTAGACACAGCGCGACCTCACCCCCAAAACCGGGAGAGACGAACCCCTGAAGATCCGCTCACTGCCTCCATGTGGCTCGGGACTGTACCCAACTAAAACCTATTTGCACGACTCCTTTGAGCCGTGGTAGGGTAGTAATCAAAGCACAGTGGGAACTCACACGAGACAAATGACGATCCTCAGGTCGATGAACTAACCTGTACACATGTCACCAGGGAACTGTATCTGACGTCAGGTATAAGAACAACTAGCATGTTCCCGGCGAGTCCTGTCCGGTGTACTCATAACCCAATGAGCACCTGTATACATCTTAGGTGAACCAACTGACACCAGTGGCTTGTGAGACCGGCTACCGCCCCTCGTCGGGGTCTCGACTGTATACACTAGTCTACTCTGGAGAATCGATGCCCTGTCTTGAAACTCCTACTACTAGGGACCTTTTAAGGATGTGCTTATAGACTACTAGCTCCCACGTATATGATCGCCATCATACTGCTGGTAGTCAAGCAAGAATCCTAGGGGCTCTATCAACGTGTAATAGCGACATGTCAGGTCACCTAAAGCAGTACACGATGATAAAGAAAAACCAGATAGCATACTATCATTTCGAGTAAGACTGTCCTACCGGGATAGGTCCTCCCTCAATCATTGCAATCACGTGCCTGTGATCCAATAATTGACTCTGAGGGCACTATCTCCAACAATCTCCCACTTGCACTCAAGGCTAATTATTGCGATGTCGCATACCCACAGCCCGTGTGATACCGAACACCCAACTTCTCTACTAGTCAGTCTCACAAAACTCGTTGGTGAAACTATTGCGTTCGAGGAATAGCCTCAGTGAGTGGATCCGCTGTGTTGTTTCTTTCTATGTCTCTCTATATCTCAAGTTCGCGGAGAAAGCCATCTCCCGAAATGAGCAATACCTGTCTTAGAATGTCTGGATGTCTGATGGGACCTAGCTCATAAATGAACTGCAAATCCAAACTTCTTAGACTGTATCATCAACTGAACTTAATCAGTATCCTGCGCCATGCCACCCTCAGTATTGCCTTGGACCACCTGTCCAAAATACTGCCCCTCGTCAGAGGGAAAAACTGTAACTCTGACAACCTCCTTGTCGTCCATGTCACCTTGGAAGCCTGGAATGATAACCGTCTCCTAAAGGAGGCAGCCGTTATCATATCCCTAGAACACGCACTTATGCCCTAAAACTGCTTCCGATTGTTTCTCCAGGATTGGATTAATATCAACTTATTGCATCTACTGCAAGAACAACATCTGGTGTGGTACTTGACATCTCATAATTGACTCAATTGCCTAAGCAAGTGATCTGTCAATCATGCGTATCCCTCTCCCCTTTAGTCTGTAAGACACCTTTAGAGAGGGTGACTCCATCATCTGCTGGTACACTACCATGCCAGGAGTCGTCCATTCTAAATACTCATAGAATGCTGTCAAGGTACCCAGATTGGGAAACCACCCAAATCTAGATCTAAAAACATAGATCTAGTAACCAGTATGTCTTATATAATGTCCAAGTCCCTTGTGGAGAAACCACTGTGTGACGACCAAAGTATAACCGATCGTAGTGTAGGAGTTTCTTTTCCTACTCTGTGTATGTCATCCAAATACCAGGATATCACACCCTTCTACCTTCTCAACAGATCCATCCCTTATTCTGATGACGTCAAACCTATGACTATCACATCAGAAATAGATGATCTATCTCCGCTACATCTACTTTAGTCTATAAATAGACATAAGCCTGATGTCCACCAATGCTTCCGCTGCTCCCACTGACTACGACAACCCTCTGCCAGAGTCATATAGACGCGCACTTCTAAAACTAGTTTAGAACGACGCTATACTCATCCTCCCACCGGGTCTCGCAGCCTGGAACAACAGCAATGGCAGGTGTGGGTAGACAAGAACTTCCCTGTCACCGTCCTTGAGGCTACCGGAGTACCTCTCGGGTGCCTGAAGTTACCCACCTTATCTGCGGAGTGGCCAATGGAATGTCAATCCAGATTGAATCTTTAGGTTCCTTATCAAATCTTTAGTAATCGTTTGTGGTTCTGGAATTACTTCCAGTTCTACCATACTCCCACTGCTGTTTTCTGAAAAAAAATCCATTTTTGTTAAAACTGTGGCGAGTCAAGATGGTAGAAAGTCAACCCTCGTCATAGCCTGGGTCAACCCACAAACAGCCATTACAGAAACGTGCCTTGAGCTGTCCAGTGTCTGGTTTCAAGCATAAGCCGGACAACTCCCCGTACCTTAACAATGTCAAGATATGAACTGTTCTATATCCAATATAGAAACAGAGGCACTGATTTAATTGAACCAGATTCAAATCATGCAGCTGTCTCCAGTGCATGTCAACTAAATGGAAGGAGGCCGATCAGCGTTACTCAACTTAGGAATGCTTCCAGTTATGAGTAACCTGAAAGAGAAGCTAGTTCTCTTTATCATTACTATCAACTGAATACCATACACAAGTATCTACATCTTCGATCACTTTGAAGAATCCTGATACTTGCTATACTTGGTTCTCTACTCTATTCAAATACCTATAACTCCTCAAAACTTAGACCCTGTGTTTCCACGAAACATATGTCTAAGAACTAGAGAAGTTAAAAGTAAACAGAATATAGTATGAGGACCAACCCCTCTGTCCAAATGGACACTGGACAACATACAATACTCTGTATAAGTCCGCTGAGTCTAACAACTCTTTCACTGTGCGTCGTAGGTTGAAAACTGTACTTATGGTTAAGAAGAATTACACCGCTGTTTAATGCTCCTTACCTAACCATCCACTGATATAGGTAAATGTCATCGACATAATATCAAAAGGTATATCTCACTCTATGAAAATAGACGTACAGATATATCAATTTGAAATTGGTGCACAACAGCGGATATTCAAAACCAAATATTTGCCGACCGGCAAACAGCCCAGATGATCTCCTCAAATATCACCGATTTCAACGAATCCCGATATAATGAGGATGATCACCCTATTCCCAATAACTTACTCCCACTCATCATCTGTAAAACCATGCAGATGTGAGAATCATGCGTGGTAAATACATACCCTGGAGTAAGTATCTAATCGGGAAATCAGTTTTCTTTTAACATTACACAGTGAAAATGAAACATTGAAATGTTTCGGTGGGGTATTCCGGTATTCTTAGTAAAGCCTCTACCATTATCCAGATTCACAACTATAACCGTATAATTCTTTGCCACCTCTCCAAATCCCTTTATATGTCTTTAGTCATTACCTTCTGCACACCCCTTAGGCCAAATGGTTTTCTTCCTTCCCTACCGTTCGGCACCAGCCTATGGTTTGGAAGAAGACTATCCAATAAGCATAATGGGTGTACTGTCCTAGTCCTAGGAGCACTCGCAATGCGAGAGAAGGTGAAGATAAAAGACAACCGAATAAACCTTATTCCTATTTCTCCTGGACCAGAGTCCATCCCTGAACTGGAACAAGTTCCTTTCGAGTTCGTATATAACCATACGATGGAATATCCAATAAACTGTGGATCTTCGTAGTGATACGGAGTGTCCTGGAGAAATACAAAGGTGATTTAGGATTGGCGAAGAAATACTTGGTTTGGTCGTGAATAGCATTCGCAATTTACTTTGCCCTCTTACTAATCCCTTTACTTTGTCTTAACTTAATACCTTCTGTACACCATCGTTATGCTAATTGGTTTTCTTCATTCCCCACCGTTCGGCACCAGCCTAAGGTTTGGAAGAAGACTTTCCAATTTGCGTAATAGGTGTACTATCTCCTAAACCAAGGAGTACTCGCAATGAGAGAAGGTGAAAAGAAAAGACAACTGAATAATCCTATTCGTTTTCTCCAGAACCAGAAACCATCCTCGAAGTCCTTCGAGTTCGTATATAACCATACGATGGTTTTGTCCAATGGAAGTGGACGTTCGTAGTAATACGGGGTGTCCTGGAGAAAAAAAGGGTAAAAGTAGGAGTGGCAATGAGGTTTGCAACTCTGACAATCCAAAAGCCAGTGTTAAGAAAGTTCGGTCAACTTGGTCACTGAGTCATAGTCAAGGGTCGGGTCAAAGGTCGCTGCCAAAGAGAGAGAGAAAAGAAAACACTCAGCGCGCACTCTAACCTAGATCAGAATGGTTACCAATTTATCTAATCTGGAAACCTCCCACTGTACCTCAAATTCTCCTCCAAACCTGAAAGAAGAATTAGTCGGGGTCACCCGAGGAGTAAACTAACTCATCAGTGGGAATCGGGATCCAACTATCATCGCATGATAACTTGACGGAATCCACTCAAGTCACCACACTCCAGAAGGTATGCGCATGCCTGGCAAGTTTCAGTTCTTTTGAAACTCCCGATGTTTGTTTTTACCCCTAGGACCCAAGTGACCTTGACAATGCCAACAAATCAAAGAGTCCTAGTCAAGTTCTACCCGTCATTATCTTGATTGCGTTAAACCCACCCGTACGAGTCCTTGACAATGCCAACAAGACCGTACGACTGTCCTAACCAATCCACTTATCCATGTGACAGAAAAGCATTACATAGCTACCGAACACTACGCCACGGCAATGCACGACAAACGCAGCACGAATACTAAGTAATACTAATCTGAAATGACGGAGGGCTACGACTGGTTTTTGGCGAAAAACCTTTAACGTAATGAACTTGATATCGTTGAAGGAACTGGATAACCTTTTAGAAAATATAGTGACGAAAACCTTTACTAAAGAGGTCACTCCCGGTGAAGGGATCTCGGCTCTTTCCCCGTAAAATGAGGTGCAGGATATTCCAACTGAATACCACGATGCAAAGCAAAAGTAATCGGCTATAGTGAAGTTAATGCCCTGACGCAAACTTCTGTCCAAGGGGTCACTCCCGGTGAAGGGATCTCGGCCCTTGCCTCGTCGACTGAGGAGCAGGATATTCCAAATGAATACCACGATGCAAAACAAAAGTGAACGTCCTTGCAATAACAGCTTTTGAAAAGTGTTCCAACAACATCAGAATAGGTTTGTTTATCTTGCATTGATTCGAATCCAGGCAGTCCCATCAATTGATCACACCACAAAGAACGAAAATATACTGATGTACGTATATGCCATCCGCATTCACCACTGGGTCCCGTCATCACCCGTTAGGTTACTTAACTAACGACAGAGCGGGGACTGGACTAGCGCGGATGCAAAACATATACAACATCTACTAATATATATACCAATATATTATATTCGCTCAAGGCGTGATAAAATGCAACAACACAGAAATGTACAACATCACAGAACAATACAGATATCTGGAAGCCCCGGATTTCACAGAGCCGCTGCTGAAACCCGCCGTTCCCCTGGTCGTGTGGATAGCCTGTGCAATGAAATTCTAGACCCCTACGGGCGCGGCAAGTCACCCGCCAAAACCTGAAGCGAGGCAGCCCCCTCCAGCACCGTGAATGGACCACCCAGCACTTCATGGAATCCGGTAACTTGGGCACCCCTCCTGGGTCAACCTGTACCCCCTACGAGTGCGGCGAATAGCCCGCCAATCCTAGAGCTAAGCTCCCTCCGTCTCAATGCCATGAGATGCGGGCCCGTTGCCCTCTAGAACCCGGCTATCCGTGCACCCCTCCGCGGGGTAATCCTAGTACAGAAAGTAAAATATACATACACCGGGTACATCGACCGCAACCAGGTCGTGCCCCAAAAGAATAATACAATCAGGCAGTGACGGCAGTCCACATGTCGGACGCTCGCCCCGCAATATCAAATGTACATAATACAACAAAACTGTACTAGCATTGCATCCAGGCTATCCCCCACGACCGATCCGCAACAACACAGCATAAACATAGAACATCAACGTGAAAATCACGTTCGCAAATCCGTCTAACCGGGCTATAGCAGTTAGACGGGATTTACCGATCAAGTGACATTCACGGTCGCAGATATAATGTAAATACTGTGAAATAATGTGTTTAAAAATATCCGATCGATCAAACAATTAACAAGTGGGCCCCCAAGTAAAACTGTAGCACTCACAGAAATAATTGGCCCAATTTTAATATTCCAAAACCCCCAAAAAAAGCCCAGAAGCCCACTGGGAAAAAATGATGCAGTGACGTCACCAATGTGCGGCGGAACCGCGGCCCAATGGGGGGTTTGGCCGCGGATCCGCGCTACATTGGTCGACTGACTGTGTCGAATTTTCCCAGTGGTCTTAGAATTTCCTGCACATTATTTTTCTGCAACCTGAAAAATTTTTAGAAACCAAAAAATTTCAACAGAAAACTGATGTGTACAAAAATGAGTTTTTTGGAATTTTGGTCGATCGGAAATGCAAAACACATTAGAACAAGCTAGGTAAGGTTAATGGCATGGCTCTGATACCATGTTGCGCCACGGCAGCGCCCCGGCCGTCTATCCGAGGCCAAATTGCGGAATCAAAATTTTCCTTACTTGGAAACTGGCGCTACCGCGGACAATGAAAACCCGGATCGTAACCATTAACCTAATGCTAGCTAAACAAGAGATGGGAAGAGAAGTATACCGAGCGATCCGAGTCCTCCGGTCTTCTCGTCATCGTCCCGATCTCCCGCGGAAAGTCTTGCCTCCACATCGTCGCCTCCTCGCCGGAAGGGCACCACATCGCCTGCGTCTTTTACGGGCTCCCGCCTCGATACCGAGGCAACTCGGGCATGAAGCCGGCAACTCGACATGCTCAAGATATGCTGTAGAATGTGTAGTAGATCATGCTAGTCTCATTTGGGGTTTGTAGTTGCCTTGATGGAGGAATGGGGTTAGGAAAAATGGTGCTTTCATTTTTCCAAAACAAGAAGAAGAAGGAGATGAAGAATTCCTCACAAAACAAAGATGAACTCTCTCATTCTTTTCTTTCTCTCAAGTGTTCTTTCTTTCATCTAGTGAGAATGATAATATAGTGGAGGAATGAGAATCCCCACCATAAGAAGGGAGGTGAGTGTAGGATAAAGAGAATGGTGACATATCCTAAACATCATCATCATGAACTCACATCAACATTCACCTCATATCTAATCATAATAAAGCATGAAAAGATCAAGGAAAAGAATGGTATCTAAAGATGCTATCATAATAAATACATATGCAAGAAACCCCCTCCTCAAATGTAATTTGCAAAACTGCAAATTACCCCCTCCATCAGAAAAGTCCGGCCGGGAAAGAACAAAGAAAAACCGGCCGGAACGGAATGCAAACTGGCAACTCCAGAAAACTGGTCCCGTAATAAATTACAGGAAAACCCCGATACTGTGCATACACACCCGCATCTGTATTCCGACCGGATACAAATGCAATAAGACAAAATCTACACTGTACTAAACTAGGACCGGCTTAAGCCAAAGCCGGCTAGTAATATCCGTCCGATCCTGATCCGTGAAATACCGCACGTATCAGATCGAACCCTGCCATATAACTATACGGCCACTAGTACAAACCGTCCGATCCTGATCCGTGCAATACCGCACGTATCTGATCGGACCCTGCCATATCTCCATACGGCCTCTACAGCGTTTCGCCCGAAAGCTTGAGTAACTGAAAGTGTGGTGGACTCTAAAGACTCGTCAATACTATGGCTGTGGATTTAACCACTAGCACGTCAGAGGTATAAGCCAATACGTGACGGGCCACCAGCTATTGACCAAAAGGGACGTCGATGAGGAAGCTCACCCCGACACCTAACTGAGCCTGTCAGTGACAATATCCGTACAGTCCGGTCCGTTCGTCTATGAGCATCGCATGTCCGGCCTAGGGGGTTGGTAAAAGTCAGACCCCCAAAAGCGGTACAAGTCGTGTCGGAGTGTAGCCCAGAACGCCCTGAGATACTACTGGAATACCTACCAGTAAATCTCCTGCCTCGGCCGAGGGCTTTGCGTAATGGCTCTCCTAGACACAGCGCGACCTCACCCCCAATACCGGGAGAGACGAACCCCTGAAGATCCGCTCACTGCCTCCATGTGGCTCGGGACTGTACCCAACTAAAACCTGTTTGCACGACTCCTTTGAGCCGTGGTAGGGTAGTAATCAAAGCACAGTGGGAACTCACACGAGACAAATGACGATCCTCAGGTCGATGAACTAACCTGTACACATGTCACCAGGGAACTGCTATCTGACGTCAGGTATAAGACCAACTAGCATGTTCCCGGCGAGTCCTGTCCGGTGTACTCATAACCCAATGAGCACCTGTATACATCTTAGGTGAACCAACTGACACCAGTGGCTTGTGAGACCGGCCACCGCCCCTCGTCGGGGTCTCGACTGTATACACTAGTCTACTCTGGAGAATCGATGCCCTGTCTCGAAACTCCTATGACTAGGGACCTTTTAAGGATGTGCTTATAGACTACTAGCTCCCACGTATATGATCGCCATCATACTGCTGGTAGTCAAGCAAGAATCCTAGGGGCTCTATCAACGTGTAATAGTGACATGTCAGGTCACCTAAAGCAGTACACGATGATAAAGATAAACCAGATAGCATACTATCATTTCGAGTAAGACTGTCCTACCGGGATAGGTCCTCCCTCAATCATTGCAATCACGTGCCTGTGATCCAATAATTGACTCTGAGGGCACTATCTCCAACACAGACTAACCTGCACCAGTGTTACCAGAGAATTGCCATCTGACGTGAGGTATAATACCATCTGGGAGTTCTCGGCGAGTCCGTCCTGTGTACCCAGTCTCCACTGAGCACCCGTATATCATCTCTGATGTCAAAAACCAATTAATATGGGATCATCCATCGCTCATCTATATAGGTCGAGAAGGTATACGCTAGTCTACTCTGGTATATTGATGCCCCGTCTCGATACACCTACGACTAGGGACCTTGAAGGATGTACTTAAAGACTACCATGTCCCCACTAGTATGATCCTCATCATAGTCCAGGCAGTCAAGTACACATCTTAAGGGCTTTTCCAACATGTAGCGGAGAGACAATCAGTGTACACGTTAAGGTATAGAGTAACCAGATAGCATACTATCATGTCGAGCAAGAAAGTCCTCCCAATATATGTCCAAGCATCCACTACAATATACATCTCATGTATAGTAATGGCCTCTAGGGCATACATATAACTAACAGAGATGGTATACGGGTGCTCAATGGAGACTGGGTACACTGAATGGACTCGCCGAGAACTTCTAGATGGTATTATACCTCACGTCAGATAGAAGTTCTCTGGTGACACTGGTACAGGTTAGTCTGTCGACCCAAGATCGTCATAGAGTCTTGTGTGTCTCCCACTGTGCTTTGATTTCCACCTTACCACGGCTCTACTGATCGTGCAAACAGGTGGTTTTTAGGTACAGTCCCGAGTCACATGGAGGCAACGAGCAATAGGAGGGGATTCAACTCTCCCGGTATTGGGGGTTGATGTTGCGCTATGCTCGATTGGCCATAACTGAAATCCCTGGCCAGGGTAGATGATATTTACTGATAAGCGTTATCAGTAGTTTCTCGCCCGTTATGGACCTTACATCGGCATGACTTATCAGGCTATTGGGGTCTCACTTTTACCACTCCTAGGCAAGATATGTGATATATCAGACGAACAGACCGGACTGTGCGGTAGTGTTATTGATTGGATTCGCAGGAGTATGAGCAGGCTTGCTTGTTGATACGATTCGTGTGCTGTTTTGGTTTTCGTGCGTGATTTCGTTTACGATGGTAGATATATAATATGTAGGTACCCTACGTGGATTTCGAGACGATGAGGATGAGCGTTACGTCGTCGACTCCAGCAAGCAAGATAGAGGTGAGTAGATTATATCTACAGGGGAAGTCGGGTGGATGTTGTATAGCACCCCCGTAAAGTCGTAAGAAACAATGTGATGTGATATATATATACATTTATATGTTATTGAGAGATTTTAACACTTAGCAGGAAAAGTTTTAGGAGATTATGGGTTTAGTGTTAGCGAGAAGTGAAGAAAGGACTTTAGTCGATTTCTCAGTCATGAAAACCTAGAGTAAAGATTTGCATACGCGCACATATACAAACTCGTATACATTTACTTCCTTGTGCGTATTGGGGACTGATTGATCGTTTCCGTGTCGTGTTTATAAATGTTTCACAACCAAAGAAATTTATACCGCAATCAATTGACGGTGTCTATTGTAGTTTCGTCGGTGAATGCCGATCGTCCACTGAGAAAGTGTGATTTGCTCGTTATTGTTTTAGTTGAGTCGAAAATTAAAAGACAAAAGAAATTGCAAGAAAATTGATTCAAGATTTGTGAGTTTTCATTTCAAGAAACATGAAGAAAATAAAGATCTAGAATCAAGAATCAAGAAATGTCCCAATCGTTTGAATTATCAAGATTTGTTAAGTAGTTTGTAGGAATCGATCCAATTGATAGTGATTATGAATACTAATGATTACTAATTCTTATCTATTGAAGATTTGTTTCTAGATTGATGATGATCAATGAGGATTAGGGATCTATTGAAGAAACTAAGGTTTCTCCATCATCATCCCTTGTCCTTTCATTAATTATCATTCAAATTCTAGCCTCTAGCAAAGAGAATCACCGATCGTTGATCTCTAATTTGGAGCGAAGAAAGCGATCTTGCTCAAATTAGGTTTTCGATGATTCAATTTCCTAAAGTTTACAAAACTCATAAGACTTAAGAATCATTCAAGAATTTCATCAACATCATCTACCTATTCTCTCGATTCCACTACAAGCGGAGATTTTACTCAAACATTATGAAAATAAATGAATCAAAGATCAAGAAGTTTCATAACGCAAGAATGTAAAGAAAGCAAGAATTTCAATTATCACCTTTATTAAATCGACGACTAATTACACATTTCCTCAATTCGAGGTTACAAGATGTTGCTCTCGATCGCTCCTTTTGAAGAGGTAACTAGATCCGTCGAAGTTCGCTCCGCTCGATCTCCGTGAGTCGCGGATCGTCGTGGATCTCTTACTCGGATGAAGATTGGCTTCGCAGATAAACGATCGATGGTTGCTTGTTTGATTTGCTTCTCAAAATGATCTTGATTTTGCTTTGGAATTGGATTTGGGTTAGGGTTTTTTTTGGTATCAAGTTGTGTCACTCAACTTGAATTTGAATTGTGGCTCTCAATTTTTAACAACTAATCAACTCTTGAACAACCTTTGTAATGAAGCCCTATGTCCCCTTTTATAACTTTCCCCTTTAGCTTCCCCTAGAAGCTTGATTTAGCTTCCCTTGGAAGCTTGGTTTTTATGAAGCTTGCATAGGAAGCTAGGTAGTTGTATAAAAGTTTCTAGATTAAGCTAGTTAGCTAGCTTTCATGAGAAGCTTGGTTGTTATAAGGCTTGCATGAGAAGCTTGGTAGGTATTAAGCTTGCACAAGAAACTTGGCTGTTAGAGGGGAAGCTTCTGGAGAAATCTACAAAATTCGAAACGTCTTGGAGAAGCTTGGCCGTTAAAATAGAAGCCTCAAAAAACGTTTCTGCCACCGATGAGTCAACGCGGCCGCGGATCCCCAGCGGATCGGCCTGACTCGGCCACAGATCCGCGGCCTTTTGATGGAGTTGCTGCATGAAATCTTCAGGGTATTTTGGTGTTGGCTTTATGGCACTTTCCTGATATTTGGAATATTTTTATACTTTCTTGTTTACTGTCAGATTTCAAGTCTTTGACTTGACGTATTTTGTCAGCACTTTTAGCAGTTCCGGCTCATTTACCTGGAGAATTTCCTGCACACAATCTCGAGACAAGTGTTTGATATACAAAAGATCACGTATGCAATAATAAACACACAATTTCCCTCATAATGCTGGTTATAATGTATAACACATGTTATTTGGTATTTTTGCAGACAAATTGCTAATATGTGCTATATTTATACCAAACACCTTTACATGATTACAAATAGTAGGGAAATTACTATGTTAAAAATGCAATATTTTCGACTGATCAAATTCCCCCAAACTTAATTTTGGTCGTCTCGAGCAAACTTGTTTTATTCAAAAGAAGGAGAAAATATAAGAAAAAGAAAAATTAACCAGCACACTTTCGTAGGCAACACGATTGCACTGAGCACGTGCAACAAGCCTTTAAACCTTTAGGTGTCCCCAGTAGGAGGAGTTCTGTCTCCTGAGGGATTTCAGCGGATTGCACCCACAAAATCCCATAATAAAAGGAAGACCATGAAAATTACATATAAAGATAAGAATTGTAAAAGAAAGACTTTGAAAATTAGAGTTTCCAACTATACTAGCTTTTCGGTTGTCATGAGTCCTATCTTAATAGTCATGAAAAGATGTTAGAAGTCACATCATCTCTCAATAAAACATCGTCTTTATTCTTCATTCCTACCTTTCTTCCAAACATCGATCATATACCCCTACGTGTGTGTAAAAGAACATCCCTACACTCGGAGAATTCAATTCAAGCTATCATACTCTTGTCCATCTACCCCATTATGTTTTAGTCGGTGAATATTTAGATGAATTTGCTCACACATTTTTCATGCAACCGTTAATACTTCTTGAGATACTAACCGACCGATTACTCATGTGCTTGCTTATTAGGTGTATTAGCATTTTCTTCATCTTTCACCACCTAAGGCTTAGCAGTGACTCCCAAACCAGTTGGTCTAAGGCACTAGGTGATGAAGCACCCTCGCTATATTTTTTTATTGCTGCCTTGGTGATAACAAAACCAGTGTTCATTTTTCTATACCATTTCATCTTTTATTCATTTATAATTTCCTTCATACTTTGGCTTTTAGACAAGAGCATTTCAAGGTATCCTCTACTATCCCGAGTTTCAAGACGTGTGTAAGTGCGTATAGTAGGGTATCAACATTCAAATGTTTGGCTTCCAGAATAGGAACTATTTTTCAGACTTATTTTTATCCTCAGATTAGTGACTTCTTTCATCTTACTAACCCTTGGGACAACGGCTCATAACTACTTATTACTAGTTCGTTTAAGAAAACTTCTAATTTTCTTGGTTTCTTAAATTTTTCCAATCTTTTGGATGTAATTTTTCACTATCTAATCTTTTATTATCAAATTAAATATTAAATATTTTTATCTTTTGAAATTTTTAATTTTTTAATTTTTATTATTTTTATATGTTTTTAAAATTTTTGTGCTTATGCAAAGTATGATGCAAAATGATGCGTAAATAAGCACAAACCTCCCCCAAACTTGTTTTCAACAGTGTCCTCACTGTTGCCATCTGCTGGATCACAAAAACCTGTAAGCCTGGGAGGAAATTTATTAACGGGGGCAATAAATATGATCGTGAAAATCCTCCCCAAAACTTATTCTTTTCACTCACCTCCATTCTAAAGATGATACAGTATTTTACAAGACATGGAGGTGAGACGAAGGAATTTTAATCAAGATAAAATGGCTCCTGTAAAAATAGGAGCTCCTCCGTGGGGTCAGTGGAAAAATATGGTTTTAATCTATGTCCATTTACTTTGAAAAATGTACCGTTTTCAACATTTTAAACCTCAACTGCCCCGTGCGGGTATACATACCGCATAACAAAATGTCCTTTCCACCGAGATCGTAGCTTACCCGCATGAAGATGGAGTCGTGAATCATAAAGAAGGACTTGTTGACCAGGTGTAAAAGTTTTTCTCACAATGTTTTTATCGTGAAATACCATAGTCCGGTTCTTTACAATTACAGCATTATCATAAGCTTCATCGTGGAGTTCTCTTAGCTCGTTTAATTGCAGCTTCCGAAAGTTGCAGGCTTAATTTAAGTCAAAGTTAAGTTCTCTAATGGCCCACATTGCTTTGTGCTCAATCTCGACCGGAAGGTGACAAGCCTTTCCAAACACTAGTCTGTAAGGAGACATACCTAGATCGGTTTTATATGCAGTTCGGAACGCCCAAAGAGCATCCGTTAATTTGGTTGACCAATCTTTTCGATTTTTAGAAACCGTTTTCTTCAAAATTTGTTTGATTTGTCTTTTTGAAACCTCAGCTTGCCCGCTCGTTTGGGGATGATAGGGTGTGGAAAGTTTGTGGTTGATTGCATATTTCTGCATTAAAGTCTCGAAAGACCGATTGCAGAAATGCGTCCCGTTATCGCTAATGATAGCGCGTGGGTGTCCAAATCGCGAAAAGATGTTTTCTTTTAAAAACTTAATGACAACTTTTTTGTCATTTGTGCGACAAAGAATAGCTTCAACCCATTTCGAGATGTAATCAACCACAAGCAATATGTATAAATTCCCGAAAGAGTTGGGAAAAGGACCCATAAATTCAATACCCCAAACGTCAAAAATTTCAAACACCAAGATGGGTTGAAGTGGCATTTTATTTCTCCGGGAAATCCTACCAATTTGTTGACACTGTGCACAGGTTTTGCAATGATCAAATGCATCTTTGAACAAAGTCGGCCAATAGAAACCGCATTGCAAAACCTTTTCCGCCGTCTTTCGAGGACCGAAATGACCCCCACATGCCTGATAATGACAAAAAGATAGAACACTCTTGAATTCATCATTAGGGACACATCTGCGAATGATCTGGTCAAGACAATACTTAAACAGATAGGGTTCATCCCAATAAAAATGTTTTACTTGGGATAGAAATCGATGTTTGTCCTGTTTCGACCATTCGCGGGGAATAAGTCCCGTAGCAAGATAATTCACAATATCCCTGAACCAAGGTTCAGTGGATACATTAAAGAGTTGTTCGTCTGGAAAAGAATCATTGATCGGCAGGGTCACAGGTGAAGAAGAGATGCACGACAGATGGTCGACTACCACGTTTTCACATCTTTTCTTATCTTTAATAACAAGATCAAATTATTGTAATAGAAGGATCCAACGTATTAGCCTACCTTTAGCATCCCTCTTCGCCAAAAGATGTTTCAAGGCGGAGTGTCAGTGTACACAACAATAGGTGAGCAAATAAAGTAAGGCCTGAATTTTTCTGATGCGAATACAACTGCCAAAAGTTCTTTTTCGGTAGTTGTATAGTTAACTTGAGCATCGTTCAGGGTCTTACTTGCATAATAGATCACGTGTGGTATCTTTTCAATGTGCTGTCCTAAGACTGCACCAACTGCAAAATCTGATGCATCACACATAAGCTCAAATGGGTGGTTCCAATCTGGAGATGATAGAATGGGGGCTGTAGTGAGAGATTGTTTGAGTGAGTCAAATGCTGCCTCACAATCCGAGTCAAAGTGAAAGGTTGTGTCCTTGGCCAAGAGAAGAGTTAAAGGTCTAGAAATTTTTCTAAAATCCTTAATGAATCTCCTGTAAAAACCTACATGGCCAAGAAAGGATCGTATATCCTTGACGCATTTGGGATGAGGAAGGTTTTGAATGACATCAATTTTAACTTTGTCAACTTAATGTCTTTTCGTGAAATAACATGTCCAAGCACAATTCCTTCTTGGACCATGAAATTGCATTTTTCCCAATTCAAGGTTAAGTTCTTCTCCTTACAACGAATAAGAACTTTGTCAAGATGAGATAGGCAGTCAGCAAAAGAATCTCCGAATATCGAGAAATCGTCTATGAAAATCTCCAGAAAATTCTCGACCATGTCCGAGAATATCCCCATCATACACTGCTGAAATGTAGTGGGAGCATTGCATAACCCAAAGGGCATGCGTCTATAAGCAAAAGTACCAAAAGGAAAAGTAAATGTGGTTTTGTCTTGATCCTTTTTGGCAATAGGGACCTGGTTATAGCCAGAGTATCCGTCCATGAAACAGTAATATTCTCGTCCAGCTAAGCGTTCTAGCATTTGGTCAATGAAAGGAAGAGGAAAGTGGTCTTTCCTCGTTGCGGCATTGAGTTTTCTATAATCAATACATACACGCCACCCAGTTTGAGCGCGTGTCTGGATTAACTCATTAGCCTCATTTGTTATGACCGTGATGCCAGATTTCTTAGGGACGACATGAATTGGACTTACCCATTGGCTATCGGAGATTGGGTAAATGATACCATTGTCAAGGCATTTGACGATTTCTTTCTTCACCGCCTCCTTCATGACGGGGTTTAACCGTCTCTGTGGTTCTTGGGTTGGCTTGGCTTCATCCATCAGATGTATATGATGTTCTACAATCAAGGGACTAATCCCTTTGATGTCAGCCATAGACCAACCAAACGCCTGCCTATTAGATCTCAATACCGTTAAAAGCGCATTCTCTTGCTCTGAGGCTAGAGAAGCGGATATGATCATAGGTAAAGATTCATTCTCACCTAAATATGTATATTTAAGATGAGAAGGTAAAAGTTTGAGAACTAATGCTGGCGGAGAAATTATAGAAGGTGGGGTCATCGAATAATATTCAGAGTCACAAAGAAGCTCGTAGCCTGCAAAAGATACAGACTCAGAAAGTGATGAGTCAAGAGTGTCAGACTCAGGAGTGGAAAGAGTGTCCTCACTAAGATGTGCAAGATCAAACATTGATGTGCTAATGTCGTCGAGATCTTCAAAGAAAATTTCATCAACTTCGCAACTTTCGGGAGCAATCTTGTGGACAAAACAGACATCAAGTATGTGACCAGAGGGTTCAGACGGCTGACTTCCAATTTTATAGATGTTCAGTTCAATTGTCATTTTTCCAAAAGATAGGTTCATTGAAAAGTTTCGACAGTTAATGACAGCATTGGAAGTGGCATGGAATGGTCGACCCAGAATCACCGGAATTTGGTTCCGTAGGTTTGCCACAGGTTGTGTATCGAGAACAATAAAGTCCACAGGGAATATAAATTCCCTGACTTTTATCAACACATCTTCCAGTTCACCCCTAGGTTTGGTGATTGAACGGTCTGCCATTTGGAGAGTGCAATGAGCAGGTTTTAACTCTCCAATCCCTAACTGCTCATAGACATAGTATGGAAGAAGGTTAATGTAGGGTTACTAGGCACACTAACAAGGCTCTATAAGGCATCGACCATGCCAAAATTAAATTTTTTATGTGCCGAATAACACTAAGCAAGATCGTATACTAGAGTTTAGGTGAAACAATTAGCAAGTAAACAACTTTACTCTAAAGGGAATACGAAATACAACCTTTGTAGATCAGTCCTTCACTTCTTTAGCTCTTTGATGAAGTCCCTTCGCTGCGATCGTAGTTCTCCCGGACCCTTGCATGGCTTCACGAGGCGAAAGGTGCGACCTTGCTTGAAGTCTCCGAGGCCGAAGATGATCTACGTTGAGGGAATTCCGACTCAAGCTACTACTTCACTAATTTGAGAATTAGTGAAGCAAACACCCTATACTAAAGTGCTAATCTAGTAGAGGATGGAGAAATAGGAAGTGGGTTCTCTTTGGAGTTTTGTTTCTCACAATCTATCTTACTTTTTTTCAAAACCCAAGCAAGCTTTTTCTCTTGCTCAATGAAGAAGAAGATGATGAACAAAAGAAAAGAAATGAGGATAATGTTAAGTGAGAAAGCTAACCATGGTGAGTGAGTATCATATACTAACCCTTGTAGAGTGATAACCATAGCTAAGTGTGTGATGGTTAGGTTAAAGTCCAAAGTAACAACAAATCTAGTGGACTTTAGTCAATGCATCCACAAGCTTCCACAAGCTTCATGCATTTTCTAATTTTCCACTAATTTTGTAATTACTTTTAAACATTAAACCCAATCATAACAAATAGGATGGTGTATGTCTCATACACACATGAATGTTGTATCATCAACCATGATACAATATGATAACACATTTTAACATATATCATATATATGTTAAAGTAGTGTACATGTGAGAAAAAACCCTAAGTGAACATGTGTTAGTAAATGTAAACTAGTATATATAATATACAATTATACACTTAATTATTAAATCAACACTTGACTTAATAATCCGGTCATATCTCATATAACCGACTAACATTCATCGTATCGACTTATCGAATCAACACTTGATTCGATAACCCGGTCATATCATATATAACCGACCGATACAAAAAGTCGTGAGAATAAAATACGGTATCACATACACGCATTATTCTCGGTTCCGCACATATCACATATGCGCTCCTATTTCGTTTTGCCTGAGCCAGTAAAACCTCTATGTAGGACTCTAAAGACTCGTCAATACGCCGGCA
Organism: Agapanthus africanus; assembly: GCA_030015575.1. Lineage (NCBI taxonomy): Eukaryota > Viridiplantae > Streptophyta > Magnoliopsida > Asparagales > Amaryllidaceae > Agapanthus > Agapanthus africanus. Next base: position 179,701,359 of record JASDDO010000008.1, read on the forward strand.
GTAGGTGATGATCACATCAAGTACCCACAAGCCGTCAGCGGTACTAGCTGGACGTAACGGCTAACCGGGTATTGAGCGATCAGAAGATCAGCAAGCAAGCCCGCTCCAACTCCTGTAAAAGCCTGCCGGTAACACTTACCGTACAGTCCGGTCTCTTCGTCTGATATGTCGCATATCAAGTCTAGGGGTGGTAAACGTCAGACCCCAATAACCGATAAGTCGTGCCGATGTGAGGCTCATAACGGGTCGAGAAACTACTGGTAACACTTACCAGTAAATCTCTAAATCAGCCCTGGCCAGGGACTTCCCTGTTACGGCCAATCGAGCACTGCGCAACATCAACCCCCAATACCGGGAGAGACGAAACCCCTCCTATCGCTCATTGCCTCCATGTGACTCGGGACTGTAACCAAAAACCACCGTTTTGCACGCCCTCATGGACGTGGTAAGGTGGAAATCAAAGCACAGTGGGAATCACACAAGACTCTATGACGATCTCGGGTCTACAGACTAACCTGCACAGGTGTCACCAGAGAACTGCCGTCTGACGTGAGGTATAATACCATCTGGGAGTTCTCGGAGAGTCCGTCCAGTATACCCAGTCCCCACTGAGCACCCGTATACCTTCTCTGATGTCAAACACCAATGGATATGGGATCATCCATCGCCCATCTCATGGGTCGAGAAGCGTATACGCTAGTCTACAGTGGTATATCGATGCCCCGTCTCGATACACCCATGACTAGGGACCTTGAAGGATGTACTTATGGACTACCATGTCCCCACTAGTATGATCCGTATCATAGTCCAGGTAGTCAAGTACACATCCTAAGGGCTTTACCAACATGTAACGATAAGACAGTATAAAGAGACAAGTATACATGTTAAGATAAAGAGCAACCAGATAGCATATTATAATATCGAGCAAGAAAGTCCTCTCTATATATGTACAAGCATCCAATATAATATACATCATCTGTATAATACTGGCCTCTAGGGCATACATAGAACTAACAATCTCCTACTTGCACTAGGGCCAGCTGCTGTAGTATCGCATACCGAGCATCCCGAAGAGTCTCTCAAACTGTATCTGGGGAATGGCCTTCGTGAGTGGATCCGCTGTGTTATTCTTCGTGTCAACCCTCCTGACCTCGATCTCCCGGCGATCAACTATCTCCCGGATCAGGTGATACCGCCTTAGAATATGCCTGGATCACTGATGGGACCTGGGTTCCTTGGCCAATGGCACCTCTCCATTGTTATTGCAATACAAAGGTATTGGATGTTCAATGGATGGAACCACTCCAAGTTCAGTAATGAACTTCTTGATCCAGACCGCCTTTTTGGCAGCATCGTTGGCAGCGATGTATTCAACCTCCATCGTCGAGTCTGCCAGGGTTTCCTGCTTGGAACTCTTCCAGCTAACCATCCCTCCGTAAAGGGTAAAGACAAATCCCGACTGCGACTTAGAGTCGTCCTTATCACTCTGGAAGCTTGAATCGGTAAAGGAATCCACTTGGAGTTCTCCATTACCATACACCAAGATCATCTCTTTAGTCCTTCGCAGGTACTTGAGAATGCTCTTCACATCTGTCCAGTGACTCTCTCCAGGATCAGCTTGATACCTACTCACTACACATAGTGAGTATTCTACATCGGGTCTGGTACATAGCATCGCGTACATGATAGAGCCTACTGTCGAAGCATAGGGTATCCCTTGCATGCGAGCTCTCTCCAAATCAGTCTTGGGAGACATCTCTTTGAAGAGAGTGAGCCCTGAGATCATGGGTAAAAACCCACGCTTGGACTCTTCCATACTAAACCTATTTAGTATGGTGTCAATGTACCTGGATTGGGACAATCCCAATATCCTTTTAGATCTATCTCTATAGATCATAATTCCCAATATGCAGGAGGCATCACCAAGATCTTTCATTGAGAATCTTTGTGATAAGAAGAGCTTCACCGATTGCAGCATAGGAATATCATTTCCTATCAAGAGTATGTCGTTCACGTACAATACGAGGAAGACAACCTTACTCTCTGCCACCTTCTTGTAGATACAAGGTTCATCTACATTTTTGACGAAATCAAACTCTTTGATAACGACGTCAAAGCAGATGTTCCAACTCCGCGATGCTTGCTTTAATCCATAAATGGATTTAAGCAGCTTGCACACCTTCCCGCTGCTCCCACTATCTACGAAGCTCTCTGGCTGAGTCATGTACACGCACTCTTCTAAATCACTGTTTAGAAAGGCGGTCTTAACATCCATTTGCCAGATTTCGTAGTCATGATATGCAGCGATGGCAAGCAAGATCCGGATGGATTTAAGCATAGCCACTGGAGAAAAGGTTTTGTCATAGTCCACACCTGGTTTTTGACGAAAACCTTTTTCAACAAGTCTAGCTTTGAAAGTCTCTACTTTCCTATCTACACCAAGTTTTTTCTTGAAGATCCACTTGCTCCCAATGGGTTTTACCCCTTCAGGAGCAACTTCCAAAGTCCACACTTTGTTGGTGTACATGGATTCCATCTCGGACCGCATTGCATCCAGCCATTTCACTGAGTCCCCACTCGTGATGGCCTGCTCGAAGCTAGTTGGGTCATCATCAACCATGATGCAATCCTCGCTCCCACCATCCATGAGAAAACCGTAGTATCTCTCAGGTCGGTGAGGAACCCTACTATATCGGCCGGAGTGGCTGTAGTTCATCGAGAACTACCGAATCCTCTGGTTCCACTAGATCTTCTGTTGCAGCTTTTGTAGCTGGAACCTCCTCCAGTTCTACCTCATGACCACTAATCTCTTTTGCAAGAAATTCCTTTTCTAAAAAGGTGGCATGCCGAGAAACAAACACCCTTTGTTCCTCAGTGTGGTAGAAGATATACCCTTGAAAATTCTTGGGATATCCTACAAATTTGCATAGAACAGACCGTGCCTCGAGTTTGTCCGGATTTTGTCGTTTGACATAGGCTGGACAACCCCATATCTTTACATAGTTAAGACATGGTCTCTTCCCTTTCCATATCTCATATGGAGTGGTAGGCACAGATTTGGTGGGGGCCATATTCAATAGATCTATGGATTTCTCTAGCGCATACCCCAGAAGGAAATAGGTAACTCAGCCGTGCTCATCATAGAGCGCACCATATCTAATAGGGTGCGGTTCCTCCGTTCAGATACACCGTTGTGCTGTGGTGTACATGGAGGAGTCAGCTGAGAGAGAATCCCATTCTCTTTTAGGAAGTCCAGGAATTCATTGCTCAAGTATTCACAGCTGACGATCAGATCGTAGGATTTTAATACTTTTTCCGGTTTGGTTCTCGACTTCTTGTTTATATTCTCTAAATTTCTCAAAAGCTTCAGACTTGTGTCTTATCAAGAACACATGTCCGTATCTTGAGAGATCGTCAGTGAATGTAATGAAGTACGAAGAACCATCCCTGGCATGTGTAGACATGGGACCGCATACATCACTATGTATCAGTCCCAAGAGTTCGGTAACTCTTTCTCCGTGTCCCGTAAATGGAGTTTTGGTCATCTTGCCTTTGAGACATGACTGGCAAGTGTCATAAGATGAAAATTCGAACGGTTTCAAATATCCATCTTTATGCAACTTAGCTAGTCATGTCGCATTGATGTGACCCAGTCTACAATGCCACAAGAAGGATTCGTTCAGTTCTGAACTCTTCCTCTTGTGTGTGTTTGTTATGCTCAGAACTGTTGATTGATTTAGAACATAAATGCCATTGCACAACGTGCCTGATCCAACCAACTTTTGGTTTAGGAAAATGTTCATAATATTATCCAGCAATACAAAATTATATCCCTCTTTACTCAACAAAGAAACCGATATAATGTTGCATATCAGGTTCGGCATGAAATAGCATTCGTTCAGAATCAATGTATTACCAGTTGGCAATACAAGGTGATATTCCCCGACGGTTTTAGCTGCAACAATTGCACCATTTCCAACTCTTATGTTTTTATCACCTTCTCCAAGTTCTCTACCTTTCCTAAGCCCATGTAACTGATTACATATATGGGATCCTGACCCGGTATCTAATACCCAGGACGTAGAGAAAATGGAGAAACAGTTCTCTGTAACGAACACACCCGAAGAAAATGCAACAACATGTACTTTCTTCATTCGGGTGGCATGGGAATCCTGGTATTCCCCTATATCCTGATCAGTCTTATAACTCTTATAAGAAAGAACGGAACCGACGTTCCCCAGCACAGTATAACATGCGGGTTCGGTCAATACATCCATATTATTATTATCTTTATTAAGGCATGATATGGTCGCTACCTGGTGAGAGAGAGAAGAAAACACTTTAGCGTATGCTCTTGCAAGATCAGATTGGTTATTATTTTATCTAATCAGGATGGCTCCCACTGTTTTTATCAAATCTTCCTTCAAACCCTAAAAGGAAAGACTAACCGGGATTAATTACACCCTACAACTTCGCCAATCTTTTAGCCAGGCCAGTGTCGGTACTTTGAGGGTGGTTCCCCGTGCTTTCGCACGGACCTAATTAAAGTAAACCTCGTTTTCCCAGAGGCGTAACCCCGTTGACACCTTTCTAGACACCTACTTGATCGGCTAATTGTCCTGTGTAAAACTCTCCCGGGAGTAACAATTACTCGCAGTGGGTATCGGGATCCAACTATCTCATAGAAGGTATGCAATCTATTGCAAATCTCAACACTTGAAATTCCCGATAATATTTTGCCCCTAACGTGCTATGACCTTGACGAAAGCCAATAAACCATAGCCCACTAGTCAAGTTCAACCCGTACATTTCTTGATTGAATTAAATCCATCCGCACGACCCTTGACGAAAGCCAACAAAGCCGTACGAGTACCCTAATCCAATCGCATCATATGCAGCAGATAAGAAGTACATAGCTACCGCACACTACACCTTGACGAAAGCCAACAAATGCAGCACGAATACTATATACAACTTATCTGAAATGACGAAGGGCTACGACAGGTTTTTCTGAAAACCTATTGCGTAATGAACTTGATATCGTTGTAGAATCTAGTGAATTTTGAAATGGATTGATTTTGAGGCTTTTATTAGTTTTGCTAAAGAGGTCACTCCCTGTGAAGGGATCTCGGCTCTTTCCTTATGGAATAAGGTGCAGGATATATCATATACATCGCTATGCAAAGCAAAACTCCAAAAGCAGTCAAAAGTCAAACCGAGTGTTGTAGCATCTGCCATTTTTGCTAAAGAGGTCACTCCCGGTGAAGGGATCTCGGCTCTTTCCCCATCGAATAAGGTGCAGGGTATATCATATATACCGCTATGCAAAGCAAAACTGTAGCTACCCTTTTTATTTGAAAATTTGATTCTACAACATCTTTTAAGTTTCTTTTCTTTCATTAATCACATTAATGAAGTCCCATCATTTAAGTCACCTAAACATCACAGATAAATACGACGTACACTTATGCCATCCGCATTCGCCTCGATGTCCCCTCGTGCACCGTTAGGTTAGGTAACCAACGGCAATGCGGGGCAGGGCTAGCGCGGGTGTAAAACATAAGTAACGCCTATATAATATATCATATATACTATATACAGTATTTATCACAGAACATCAAATGATCACATCACAAATATCACAACAGAAGAAACATATGAAATATTGGATATACTAGGACGTCCGTGTTTTATTTTGAGCCTCTATAAAACACGGATTCCACGGTTACGACGAATAGCCAAACCCACACCCGTAGACCCCTACGAGAGCGGCAAGCAACCCTACCAATTCTAGGGTTAGGAGACCCGGACTCGACTCCTCGAGTTGGTCTCCCACTGGACCCTAGAACCCGGTTACTTGTGCTCCCCTCCTTGGGTCTATCCGAGTGCGGAAAAGTAAATAATATACAAATGGTGACATCGACCACATCCCGGAAGTGCCCCAATAAAAGAATATTACATACATTTAAATTTACATGAATGAAAATAAAAACTCTCATCTCACATAAAAAAACCCGGCTATTCTAAACGCGACGATCCAATATAACATATCCAGCAACACATAACATCACATGTCATCAACGTAAGTAAATATGCGCATCCTAATTGTCGTTGACATATAGCAACGAAACCGGCGATATCACATATTACACTTACGGTCACAGAAAAGAAAGTGTAAAACTACAACATTTGGAATCCACAATCTCTTTAGACATCGTAAATCCGAAATATCACATATTTCGCATTTCATGCCAAACTGTGTGAATTCCACATATTGTATCACATTCCAGATAAATAGACAATATTAAACATTCCGATCGAATATTCAAATACTCAAGATTTCCATAATAGCTCAACTTTTGAGCGGAGTTCAAAGATTCCAGAATACGTCACAGTAGCAACGGTCCAGCCGTAGAAGGGTCAAGCCAACGCCTCATAAGTGGCACGCCGTACTGCCCCCAACCCTAAGGTTCAAAGGCCAGTTCAAGACGGTCACATAATCGAGTTAAGGTTTGTTGTCTTCTAGAGGGCCCATCGCGTCACATGCACGTTTTTCCGAAAAATTTAAACCCGAGAAAAATTCAAAACTTGAATGTTTTTCGTGCCGGGAAATTAATGAGTTAATGATATCCGTTCGAACATTTTAATACTTTCTAAATTATCCGGAATAACATAACAAAATTAAATTCTCCGATCGAATCGACGATTACAAAATAAACCCCAAAATACTCAACACTTGAGTCAGGTTAAAAAATACCCATAAAATAGCAATAACAGAGAAGGGTATTACTGTGCAAAAAATAAAAGACAAGCTCACTGTACGGCCGCGGAGCCGCGGCACAAGCAGGGTATTGCCGCGGTTCCGCGGCCATCCGTACGACTCACTTTGTCGTTTTGCACAATAATTCCTAAAATCACCTGCTGAATTTTTTAGGTATTTTTAATTCCAAAAAATCACAGATTTTGAAAAAAGTCCAGAGAGGGGGTTAAAATTGCGTATTCGGGTTCGTTCGGAGGTTTAACTTCGTTAACACATCGCCTAATGCTCTAGCTAGGCCCTGATACCACTGTAGGGTTACTAGGCACACTAACAAGGCTCTATAAGGCATCGACCATGCCAAAATTAAATTTTTTATGTGCCGAATAACACTAAGCAAGATCGTATACTAGAGTTTAGGTGAAACAATTAGCAAGTAAACAACTTTGCTCTAAATGGAATACGAAATACAACCTTTGTAGATCGGTCCTTCACTTCTTTAGCTCCTTGATGAAGTCCCTTCGCTGCGATTGTGGTTCTCCCGGACCCTTGCATGGCTTCACGAGGCGAAAGGTGCGACCTTGCTTGAAGTCTCCGAGGCCGAAGATGATCTACGTCGAGGGAATTCCGACTCAAGCTACTACTTTACTAATTTGAGAATTAGTGAAGAAAACACCCTATACTAAAGTGCTAATCTAGTAGAGGATGGAGAAATAGGAAGTTGGTTCTCTTTGGATTTTAGTTTCTCACAATCTATCTCACTTTTTTTCAAAACCCTAGCAAGCTTTTTCTCTTGCTCAATGAAGAAGAAGATGATGAACAAAAGAAAAGAAATGAGGATAATGATTAAGTAAGAAAGCTAAACATGGTGAGTGAGTATCATATACTAACCCTTGTAGAGCCATAACCATAGCTAAGTGTGTGATGGTTAGGTTAAAGTCCAAAGTAAAAACAAATCTAGTGGACTTTAGTCAATGCATCCACAAGCTTCCACAAGCTTCCACAAGCTTCATGCATTTTCTAATTTTCCACTAATTTTGTAATTACTTTTAAACATTAAACCCAATCATAACAAATAGGATGGTGTATGTCTCATACACACATGAATGTTGTATCATCAACCATGATACAATATGATAACATATTTTAACTTATATCATATATATGTTAAAGCAGTGTACATGTGAGAAAAAATCCTAAGTGAACATGTGTTAGTAAATGTAAACTAGTATATCTAATATAGAATTATACACTTAATTATTAAATCAACACTTGACTTAATAATCCGGTCATATCTCATATAACCGACTAACATTCATCGTATCGACTTATCGAATCAACACTTGATTCGATAACCCGATCATATCATATATAACCGACTGATACAAAAAGTCGCGAGAATAAAATACGGTATCACATACACGCATTATTCTCGGTCCCGCACATATCACATATGCGCTCCTATTTCGTTTTGCCTGAGCCAGTAAAACCTCTATGTATGACTCTAAAAACTCATCAATACGCCGGCAGTAGGTGATGATCACATCAAATACCCACAAGCCGTCAGTGGTAATAGTTGGACGTAACGGCTAACCGGGTATTGAGCGATCAGAAGATCAGCAAGCAAGCCTGCTCCAACTCCTGTAAAAGCTTGCCGGTAACACTTACAGTACAGTCTGGTCTCCTCGTCTGATATGTCGCATATCAAGTTTAGGGGTGGTAAACGTCAGACCCCAATAACCGATAAGTCGTGCCGATGTGAGGCTCATAACGGGTCGAGAAACTACTGGTAACACTTACCAGTAAATCTCTAAATCAGCCCTGGCCAGGGACTTCCCTGTTACGGCCAATCGAGCACTGCGCAACATCAACCCCCAATACCGGGAGAGACGAAACCCCTCCTATCGCTCATTGCCTCCATGTGACTCGGGACTGTACCCAAAAACCACCATTTTGCACGCCCTGATGGACGTGGTAAGGTGGAAATCAAAGCACAGTGGGAATCATACAAGACTCTATGACGATCTCGGGTCTACAGACTAACCTGCACAAGTGTCACCAGAGAACCGCCGTCTGACGTGAGGTATAATACCATCTGGGAGTTCTCGGCGAGTCCGTCCAGTGTACCCAGTCCCCACTGAGCACCCGTATACCATCTCTGATGTCAAACACCAATGGATATGGGATCATCCATCGCCCATCTCATGGGTCGAGAAGCATATACGCTAGTCTACACTGGTATATCGATGCCCCGTCTCGATACACCCACGACTAGGGACCTTGAAGGATGTACTTATGGACTACCATGTCCCCACTAGTATGATCCGTATCATAGTCCAGGTAGTCAAGTACACATCCTAAGGGCTTTACTAACATGTAACGATAAGACAGTATAAAGAGACAAGTATACATGTTAAGATAAAGAGCAACCAGATAGCATACTATCATATCGGGCAAGAAAGTCCTCTCTATATATGTCCAAGCATCCAATATAATATACATCATCTGTACAATACTGGCCTCTAGAGCATACATACAACTAACAGTTAACACTTGCGCCAAGGTCAAGTAAAGAACGGTTGATGTTTTTACCCCCAATAGAAATCTATATCGTAGGACATCCTGGGTCCTTACATTTCTTTAGTATCTGTGGGGTAAAAGCAGTGCTAATATTATTAGTCATGAAAACCTTTTTGGTCACTTGAGTCTTCCTCTTACTAGTGCACAAGTCTTTGAGAATTTTCGCATAAGCGGGGACTTGTTGAATAACATCTAGGAGAGGGATGTTGATGTTAACCTGTTTAAACATTTCCATAATCTTCTCCATATGTGGACTCGATTTGTTTTCCCTTAACCGATTAGGATAAGGAGCTTTAGCAATAAGAGTTGGGTCCAACATTGGAGAAGGTGGTGTGTGTGGAACTGATCCCAGAATAGAAGTGGGGATCGTCTTTGGTGGACTAGAAGAGGTATGCTGAGGTGTCGAGCCTTGGGGAAAACGAAGAATAGGCTCGCAAGAAGGTGGTGGGGTAGAAGAACTAGGGTCAGAAGTAGAAGTAGATGTGGAAGGAAAAATGTCAGCCGGGGTTTCATTGATTAATTTTTTATGATTATCAATCTCTTCCCCAACTTGATTATTCTGCACTCTTCCTGATCTCAATGTTGTAATGGCATTCACATTGTAGTGTTGTGAATGCCCAGGATTCGGTAGGGGTTGAGACGGAAGTTTCCCTTTCTCTCTCGCACTCATTTCGGCCTTTAATTGTGCAATTTGTGCTTCCATCGATTTTAAACTCTCAGCTTGGGAGGTGGAGTTTTTCTTTATATCATAGACTGAAGACTGAATCTCGGCCGAAACTTGCATGAAATTTTTCAGAATCAAATTCATGGTTTGTGCTAGTGAAGAGGATTCATCAGTACCGGTCAACTGCAAAGGATTATACGGTGCAGGTGTGTTGATCGGGTTTTGAAAGTTTTGTGATTGGTAGGGGTGCTGACTCAGTTGAAGTGGTTGCTGTTGTGCTGGAGGACCCTTTTGGAAATTATTTTGATTTGGAACCATGTTTTGAGTTTGTTGTTGGTTCCAAGCAAAGTTAGGGTGATTACTCCAACCCCGATTATAAGTGGAAGTATACGGATCGTTTCTAGGTCTTTGTTGGAAAGCAGCATTGGTATGCTCTTGACCTTGAAACGGAGAATTCAAAGGACATTCTTCCGTAAGATGAGATGGATCAGAACAACATCTACAGACAGTTTTGGAGAGCGACATCTGATTTAGGGAGGCTGCTAAAAATTTATGTTCCATAATTTCGAGTTTCTTTTGCATTGCTGCTATTTCAGCTCTAACTCCTATGGAAACATCAATTTGGTGAATGCCACCCCTGGACGATGACTGGTTTATACTCTCCCACTGTAAAGATTTTTCAGCGAAATCTTCTAAAAATCTCCAGGTTTCACCATCATCTTTATTCATGAAGGTTCCTTGACACATGGATTCAAGGTTCTGTTTTGTTGTAGGATTAATGCCTTCATATATGATTCTGCACAGATCCCATCTAGGAATTCCATGATGAGGACATTGAACTAACAGATCCTTGAAGCGTTCAAAACACTTCGAGAATGGTTCATTTGGAAGCTGGGTAAATTGAGTTATTTCGCTACGGACTCGAGCTGTTTTATGATTGGGGTAGAATTTCATTAGGAATGCTGGTACGAATTCTCCCCAGTTCGAAATAGAATGTGCGGCTGTGTTATAAAGCCATTTCTCGGCTATATCGCACAAAGTAAATGTAAGAAGACGTAATCTCATAGCATCCACAGAAAGCTGTGAAGTACCCATTATAGCGCATACATTTTCAAATTTGGTAATAAAGACGTATGCGTTTTCAGATTCGAGACCGTGATATTTTGGTAGAAGATTGATGTATTGTGGTTTGATTTCAAAATTGTCCCCATTGGCTGGTGGAATGGTGAGACATGTCGAAAGAGGACCTCGCATAGGGTAACATCTCTCTTGGAGAGAGATGCGGGGCGGATTCTGCGCACCTGCGGGCGGTGACAAAGTAGTGTTAAAGAAGTTCGATGGAGAATTGTCCATCGAAGTGGGTGTGGTGGAGGGTAAAGAAAAAGTAGACGTAGAAATACTGACTTCGGAGTCGATAGGAGGAACGCGGACAAGAAGGGCACTAGAATCACGTGTCCAGCCGAGCATGCACTAAATGGTTTAGCACAAGTGGCAACGTTGTGATAATTAAGGAAAAGATGAGTTTGTGTTTGGTTTGAAAAAAAAAACGGATTTTTGAAAAATTCACACAAACAATGCACAAGCAATCCTAAATCTAGTGGTCACCTAGGTCATGTCTCTAGACCGCTCCTAGACTTCCAGAAGACAAGTCGCAAGATAGATCTTCTACTGCCTCTTTGCCTCTCTTGTGGCCAGGTAAGTGCCAGGTAAGTGGGAGGTTCTCCACTACGTAAGTAGTGGGCCTAATTAAGTAACCACTTGCCTTAGACACACTTGCCTTAGACACCACAAAAGAAACGCGGATAAGCAATAGATTACCCACGACCTCCTTCTGTCCTAATTGAGCGCGACGGTCCTTAGAGTCTTGTCTAGATTTCTTTTAATTAATGAGGGTGATGCGGATGCAAGTTAGTGATTTTTAGGGCTTAGGAAGGGTAATGAACTCCCCACCTAATCTGAATTTGGTCTTTGCCCCTTAATTTCCGTGTTAAAAAATGCAAACAACCAAGATCAAACACGCACAATTTTTCTTTTTGCGGCGCTGCGAATTTTTGCAAAGAAACCTGCAGAAATCGGTTAATGGACAGATCAGGGAGGAGATAAGAAAGACAGAAGTATACCTGAGAAGTTTGGTGCACTGAAACCCTAATCAGGCCGCGGAACCGCCGCAAAATGGCTAGTTTTGCCGCGGATCCGCCGCAAGACAGAGAGATCCATGCACAAAAATTTCAGCAAATGCTCATGTTTCCTCTCTGGACTTTTTGAGATGTCCTGAAAATTTTTCCTCTCGCTCCACAGATTCCAGATCTCCTTGCAACAAATCACAACAAATCATTAAGCGCTTGTTCGAATTTTGATCTAAAAATTCTGATGGAATAATAAATTTTCCAAGTCAATTTACAAAAACGAACAAATTAGCACACTATCCCCGGCAACGGCGCCATTTGATTGATCGTTTCCGTGTCGTGTTTAGAAATGTTTCACAACCAAAGAAATTTATACCGCAATCAATTGACGGTGTCTATTGTAGTTTCGTCGGTGAATGCGGATCGTCCACCGGGAAAGTGTGATTTGCTCGTTATTGTTTTAGTTGAGTCGAAAATTAAAAGATAAAAGAAATTGCAAGAAATTTGATTCAAGATTTGTGAGTTTTCATTTCAAGAAACATGAAGAAAATAAAGATCTAGAATCAAGAATCAAGAAATGTTCCAATCGTTTGAATTATCCAGATTTGTAAAGTAGCTTGTAGGAATCGATCCAATTGATAGTGATGATGAATACTAATGATTACTAATTCTTATCTATTGAAGATTTGTTTCTAGATCAATGACGATCAATGATGATTAGGGATCTATTGAAGAAATTAGGGTTTCACCATCATCATCCCTTGTCCTTTCATTAATTATCATTCAAATTCTAGCCTCTAGCAAAGAGAATCACCGATCGTTGATCTTTAATTTGGAGCGAAGAAAGCGATCTTGCTCAAATTAGGTATTCGATAATTCAATTTCCTAAAGTTTACATAACTCATAAGACTTAAGAATCATTCAAGAATTTCATCAATATCATCTACCTATTCTCTCGATTCCGCTACAAGCGGAGATTTCACTCAAACATCATGAAAATTAATGAATCAAAGATCAAGAAGCTTCATAACGCAAGAATGTAAAGAAAGCAAGAATTTCAATTATCACCTTTATTAAATCGACGACTAATTACACATTTCCTCAATTTGAGATTACAAGATGTTTCTCTCGATCGTTCCTTTTGAAGAGGTAACTAGATCCATCGAAGTTCGCTCCGCTCGATCTCCGTGAGTCACGGATCGTCGTGGATCTCTTACTCGGATGAAGATTGGCTTCGCGGATAAAGGATCGATGGTTGCTTGCTTGATTTGCTTCTCAAAATGATCTTGATTTTGGTTTGGAATTGGATTTGGGTTAAGGTTTTTTTTTTTGGTATCAAGTTGTGTCACTCAACTTGATTTTGAATTGTGGCTCTCAATTTTTAACAACTAATAAACTCTTGAAAAACCTTTATAATGAAGCCCTATGTCCCTTTTTATAGCTTTCCCCTTTAGCTTCCCCTAGAAGCTTGATTTAGCTTCCCTTGGAAGCTTGGTTGTTATGAAGCTTGCATAGGAAGCTAGGTAGTTGTATAGAAGTTTCTAGATTAAGGTAGTTAGGTAGCTTGCATGAGAAGCTTAGTTGTTATAAGGCTTGCATGAGAAGCTTGGTAGGTATTAAGCTTGCACAAGAAGCTTGGCTGTTAGAGGGGAAGCTTCTGGAGAAATCTACAAAATTCGAAACGTCTTGGAGAAGCTTGGCCGTTAAAATAGAAGCCTCGGAAAAAGTTTCTGCCACCGATGAGTCAACGCGGCTTCGGATCCGCGGCGGATCGGCCTGACTCGGCCGCGGATCTGCGGCCGATTGATGGAGTTGCTGCATGAAATCTTCAGGGTATTTTTGTGTTGGCTTTATGGCACTTTCCTGATGTCTGGAATATTTTTATACTTTCTTGTTTACTGCCAGATTTCAAGTCTTTGACTTGACGTATTTTATCAGCACTTTTAGCAGTTCCGGCTCTTTAGCTGGAGAATTTCCTGCACACAATCTCGAGACCAGTGTTTGATATACAAAAGATCACGTATACAATAATAAACAAACAATTTCCCTCATAATGCTGGTTATAATGTATAACACATGTTATTTGTTATTTTTGCAGACAAATTGCTAATATGTGCTATATTTATACCAAACACCTTTATATGATTACAAATAGTAGGGAAATTGCTGTGTTAAAAATGCAATATTTTCGACTGATCATGGACATACATATATTGGTATTCATATACTTGGATGATGGGGATGTTATATGATACTTGGGAATGAGTCGATATGATCGGGCATGATGCCGTGAGATATTTAATATGTGAACGAGATATGTCATGATGTTATAGCGGATCGTTGGACGACGATACCATATGGATGATGATATATATATATATATATATATATATATATATATATATATATATATATGATAGTTGACATATGATCGAGATATGAGATGAGATAGGCTATGATATTTATAATGGATCGCTTGGGCGATGTTTACTTCTATATGATAATATGTGTGGATGACATCGGATTGTAGGAGACTTTAGATCAGTAGCCGGATCATGATATTGTTGATGCTATTAGTAGTGTACTAGACTTAGATCAGTACCCCTTGCTCTAGATATGTGATGATGTGGATACCAGATGAATAATGAGATAAATGTGATATTTGACCCGTACCCAGATTTGGGATGCCGTACGATAGATTTACCGTATGAGATATAGTTATGAGGATAGATCCGCACTCTTGACTCGAGGATGTCATATTATTTATTGTATCGTACGGGATACTATTGAGGCGAGATCACCGACTACTAGATATATATATAGATCGACTCAGACTTACGTGGATTCCTTTACCTTTTTGACCGGGCTTGAGTCATACTCATTTTCAAAAGTGGAGAATCGTGAGTATTTTAAATACTAAACTGTATGACTCGTATATTGGGTAGGTATATTTTCTCAGTGTTGTTGTTACATCACTTTCTGTATATTCATGATGTTTCATCGCATTGCATGCTTGTACATATGTTATCTGTAATTATCATGAAACCCTGCTGTCAGGACACCAACACCATTACCGATGATGCGTATGTTCCATGTACACCTGCTTGCCGGCTCACACACATCATCATCGGTAATTGCTATGTCACGTACACTTTAAAAAATACTATTCATTGACATAGCTTTCATATGCTAGTTTAACTATTGCATTAATTGCATGATATCAGATGCATTCATATATTCATTGGTCATGCAGTATTATGGAGATTTATACCGAAATTCACTGTTTACTTACTCTTGATTATGGATTTCGGATATTCATGAGATTTCGGGATTTGGGGGAAAATCGCAAGAATATATATAAACTTCTCTCTCTCTCTCTCTCTTTAAAATGCAAGTTGCGGTTTTCTCGTGATGTATGAGTCGTCCACCATGAGTTTTCATGATAGCTGTTGGATTTCGAGACCCGTTTCGAGGAGTAGTATGAACCGTCTCGGGTACATGGTGGACCCGGTATGGTTCCCCAGGGCGAGAGTGATTTCATGGAGGATGATGAGCCTGGCAGGGGCAGACTTTCTACCGGTGATTGTTTGGCGCGGCGGATATCCGGAGGATACCGTCCGCGGTCGTGTGATTTGATGATATGGGCCGATCCGGACTGACGGAGCCCTAGATATTGAGATATTGGAATTTGAGACACTGAGATTTTGATATTTGAGATATTGAGATACTGAGATTTATGTTTTGTGTCGATGTTTGACACTGATTTCTCTGCTGATTTCATGATGTATTCTGTTTCCATTCGTCATGCATTCATACATCATATATCTGTTAGGTTGCTATCTGAGGTACTGACTCGAGCATGTAGTATTACACTTATACATAGGTGGACCGGGATATTTATTGGAGGATATTACTTGTTATGACCTAGGATAGCGTCATATATGCGATTTCTACTCGTAGATGTTTTCTACTCACAAGTTGGCAACTCACTCCCGTTGTGCCACAGTTCTTTGCAGGTTTTGCTATACAGGTTTCGTTGCAGCTTTGCTGGAACACTGTTCCTTCCGGGTGATTGCATTGGTCGGTGGGTTCTTTTGCATCAGGACGACCATTGTGTATTTGTTATTTCAGTTGTATCTAGTAAAACTCCATCAACCAGACTTGTATATTTGATAGACATAGAAGTCCAGTGTATATTATTTTCGACCTTAGATTCGTGCGTTGTATTATTATGGGTTTTCTTGATGTTTTGAGTTTCCTTTTGAATTTTGAACCTCGCCCTTCGGCGTTGTATATTATATTGCTTGAGTGGTTGTGACCATCAATTGACGAAGAGCTAGCTCCCGCTTGGGTATGCCTTTATTCATTATATATTCTTTATCAGGTTTGTACCCGTTTGGGGTTAGTTTTTACAAAGGAAACTCTGCTAAAATTTTCAGAAAAGACTTGAGGTTTAAAAAATACATACTTCGGCTTATGTTGTTAAACTCCTTGCTTTAAAATTGGTTTTTTCTTCACTCTACTGCTTACTTGGTTTAGATTTCTGGGTTTTGGCTTACTTAGATTACGTACGCCTCGAGACGTTTCGTAGTTTAAGTGTCGGTCATGTTCCGTACTTTTCGGGTCGTGACATCAAGGAAATTATCGTAATCGCAGTTAGGTGATTATGATGATTCAGGGATGACCTATACCGGTAGAACAGTCTTACTCGAGATGATAGTATCCTATCTGGTTTGTTTTTATCATCATGCTTTATGTGGTTATACAGATCACTATTAAATGTTGATAGAACCCATAGGATTCTTGCTTGACTACCAGCATTATGATGGCGATCATATATATGGGAGCTGGGGTTCTATAAGCAAATCCTTAAATGTCCCTAGTCATGGGAGTTTCGAGATTGGGCATCGATACTCCAGTGTAGACTAGTGTATACTCATCAAGACCCCGACGAGGGGCAGTGGCCCGGTCTCACAAGCCATTGGTGTTAGTTTGTTCACCTAAGATAGTATACAGGTGCTCATTGGGTTATGAGTACACTGGACGGACTCACCGGGAACCTGCTAGTTGGTATTATACCTATTGTCAGATAGCAGTTCCCAGGTTACATGTGTACAGGTTAGTCTGTCGACCTGAGATCGTCATTTTTCTTGTGTGAGTTCCCACTGTGCTTTGATTACTATCCTTCCATGGCTCAAAGGAGTCATGCAAACAGGTTTTAGTAGGGTAAAGTCCCGAGCCACATGGAGGCAGTGAGCGGATCATCGGGGATTTGTCTCTCCCGGTATTGGGGGTTGATGCCACACGGTGCACGGGTGGCCATCACCAGAAATCCTTGGCCAAGGTAGTCAAGAATTACCGATCTAAGATCGGAAGTTTCTCATGTGGTGATGGGTTTCATACCGACACGAATTATCGCGTTATTTAGGGTTTGACTTTATCCACCCCCCTAGACTCGATATGCGATACTCTTAGACGAACAGACCGGACTGTACGGATATTGTCACTGTCAGGCTCAGTAGGGGTTTGGATGAGTTTGCTCGTCGTCCTTCCTCTTTCGCTTAATACCTGGGTAGCCTTTACGTACAGCTAGTGCCGCTGACATACTTGTGGTTAAACCCACTGCCAGCGTATTGACGAGTCTTTAGAGTCCCATACAGAGGGTTTTCACGGTTCAGGCGAGATATGGTGTAGATGACGTATGTTGGTACATACAGGTGTCCAATTAAATATGTGTACAGGCTGCACAGACTTTAATCGGACGGTTGATAATACTAGCGGCTTAGGATTAAGCCGGATTATTAAATCAAGTTTTTATTTAATAATTTATATATATGTATTTATATATATGTATTCTAGTATTACTGTTCACTATTCATTTTCTCTTTTGGCTATTCGTATTTTTGTACGATACGCGTATATGTATTTCGATACGTGTACGGGGAAGTATTCCGTATTTATAAGGAATAACTTCTAGAAGATGGCCACCTCATTATTGATTTTCTTTTTAGAAAATAAATTATGGAAATGTGGTGGAGGGGTGAGTTGGCATGAGCATGGGTTTTGGCATGTTGAGAGGCATGGCTCTCATTTGTTTATTTGAAAAAGAGATGAGATATTTTTGTTGGATGAGAGAGAGAGAGTGAGGGGGCATCCACTTTCTTTTGTATGGCTTGCTCATTTCATTTCTTCACAGGCTTGCTTCATCACTCATTCATTCATTCTCACTTGGAGAAAATACTTAGCACATTTCTTTAGTTGCTCATGCCACATGTTTCCTCACCTCCTTTTCATTTTCTTTAGTTGCTCATGGAGCATTTGTGATGAGAGAAAACTATAGTGACACATTTGTACACCTCCACTCTCCATTGCTAGCAACCTTGGAGCGTCGGTTGCCTCGCTCGGCGAGGCTGAAGCTTGCGCCGTTTCCCTCGGGTGGATCATCATAGATAGAGGAAGACTGGCAATCAAACTCGATTCACAACCACTAGGAGCTTGGGATGATAGTTCAAGACCGAAGGACACGGATCAACTCGGTATAACCATTCTAACTTCTTTATATATGCTTGCTAGTATAGGGTTTTGGTTAGATCCTGGTAGCGCCAGTTTAGAAAATTTTTGTTCCGCATTTGGCCACAGTTTGATGGCCGGGGCGCTGCCGTAACCCAACATGGTATCAGAGCCAACCCGTAAACCCCTTACTAGCAATTTTAGACAATGTTAAACTATCGAAACAGAAACAACTCCGAAACATCACTCGATGTATTCCAGTTTCTGTCAATTTTTTCGTGTCTTCAAAAAATTATTTTAGCAACTGCAGAAGACTACTTAAGTTACCACTAGACCACACCGCAAATACGAGCCAGTTTCACCCGTTTGGAATCGTCCACATGTGCAAATTTTCCGAGCTCGCCGGCCCTGCACTTCAGTTTGGGCTTCGTATTTTGGGTATGGTCTGGTCTCTGGAATATTGGTTCAGTGGTATTGCTTGTTTTCCCCATTTTGGATATTTTGTTATCTATTGTTCAGAGGCAATTCGGGGTGTTTCGAAGCCGATGTTTTAGAACTGTTTAAATGTTTACAGTACATGCATTACTATCTGCGACCGTGAATGTCATTCGAGCGGTACAACTCGTCTAATTGCTATATGTTCTTTTAGAAGGGTTTGCGAACGTGGCATTCACGTTGATGTTCTGTGTTGGGCTGTGATTGTGGTTGGATCGTCGTAGTGGATAGCTTTGGTGAAATGTTAGTACTGTTTAGTTTCATTTGTACATTTGATATTGCAGGACGAGCGTCCGACATGTGGACTGCTGTCACTGCCCGTTTGTATATTATTTTTATTTTTTGGACACGACCGGGTTGAGGTCGTTGTCACCCATGTATATTATTTTCTTTTCTGTACTAGGATTACCCCGCGGTGGAGTGCACGACTAGCCGGGTTCTAGAGGGCAAAGGGTCCGCATCTCATGGCGTTGAGACGGAGGGGACCTTACTCTATAATTGGCGGGCTATTCGCCGCACTCGTAGGGGGTATAGGATGACCCGCGGAGGGGTATCCAAGTTACCGGATTTCGTGAAATGCTGGGTGGCCCATTCACGTTGTTGAAGGGGGTTGCCTCACATCTGGTTTTGGCGGGTAACTTGCCACGCTCGTAGGGGTCTATGTTTTCATTGCACATGCTATCCACACGACAGGGGAATGTCGGGTCTCATTTGCGGCTCAAGTGAAACACGGGGCTCTAGGATTATCCACCACTCTGTGTTGCTTGGCTGAGATTCTGTGATGTTTCTTTATACATGCCTGGAACGATTGTTATATATATTTATATATATACTAGTAGATGTTGTATATGTTTTGCACCCACGCTAGTCCAGTCCCCGCTCTGTCGTTAGTTAAGTAACCTAACGAGTGATGATGGGACCCAGTGCGGAATACGGATGGCATATACGTACATCGTATTTTCGTTCGTTTCTGGTGTCATTAATTGATGGGACTGTGTTGATTTTGATCAATACAAAGATAAAACAAACCTATATGATGTTGTTGGAACCAAGTTTTTAAAAACTGACATTACAGAAGTTTTCTTTCGCTTTGCACAATGGTATTTGGTTATGAATATCCAGCACCTCAATCGACGAGCAAGGGCCGAGATCCCTTCACCGGGAGTGACCCCTTCGGCAGAAGTTTGCGTCAGCGTAATAACTTCACTATAGTCGATTCTTTTGCTTTGCATCGTGGTATTCATTTTGGAATATCCTGCACCTCATTCGATGAGGAAAGAGCCGAGATCCCTTCACCGAGAGTGACCTCTTTAGCAAAAGTTTTCACCACTATTTATTTATAAAACCACTCGGTTCCTTCAACGATATCAATTTCATTACGTTAAAGGTTTTTCTCCAAAAACCAGCCGTAGCCCTCCGTCATTTCTTACAAGTATTGCTTATTATTCATGCTATGTATGCTGGCCTACGTCAAGGCATAGTGTATGGTAGCTGGGTAATGCTTCTTTGTGGCATGGATATGCGATTATTTAGGACAGTCGTACAGTTAATTTGGCTTACGTCAAGGACTTGTACGGGTGAGTCTAAGTTAATCCAGGATAATGATGGGTTGGACTTGACTAACGACTTATGATATGTTGTCCTACGTCAAGGTCATAAGTTGTTAGGGGTAAAAACAAACATCGGGAGTTTAAAACATACATGAAACTTGCCAGGCATGCGCATACCTTCTGGAGTGTGGTGACTTGAGTGGCTTCCATCAGGTTATCATGCGATGATAGTTGGATCCCGATTCCTACTCATGAGTAAGTTTACTGCTCGGGTGATTTTAGATCATCCCGACTAATTCTTCTTTGGGTTTGGAGGAGAATTCGAGGAAACAGTGGGAGACATCCTGATTAGATAAAGTGTTTAACCTTTCTGATTTAGGTTAGAGTGCATGCTGAGTGGTTCTTTTCTCTCTATCTTTGGCAGCAACCATGGCCCGACCCTTGACTAATACACATGAACCAAGTTAACCGAACCTTCATAAAACACTTTGGCTTTTGGAATGTCATGGTGTCGCAAAATATCCGTGCCATTTCTATATCACCTTTGCATTTCTCCAGAACACCCCATATCACTATGAATATCCACTCCTATTGGATAAATCCATCATATAGTTACATACGAACTCGAAGGAACTTGTTCCAGATTCGAGGATGGATTCTGGTTCTGGAGAGATTGAACATGATTATTGGTTGTCTTTTGTCTTTACCTTCTCTCAGGTTGTGAAGGCTCCTAGGATTAGGAGAGGGTACACCTATTCAGCTTATTGGATAGCCTTCCTCCAAACCATAGGCAGATTCCGAACGGTAGGGAAGGAAGAAAATCAATTAGCCTAAAGGTGGTGTACAGAAGGTAATAAGTAAAGACATATAAAGGGATTAGAATAAGGGGACTTCTATCATTCACGAAAAAACCGTGTATACCCCTACCACTCCCACATCCACTTTGAATTTCTCCAGAATACTTCGTATCACTATGAATGTCCATAATGCTTGGACATGCCATTGTATAGTTGCATACGAACTTGAAGGAATTCCTCCCAGATTCGAGGATGGTTTCCGATTCAGGAGAAATAGAATAGGATTATTCAGATGTCTTTTCCCTTTACCTTCTCTCAGGATACGAGGGCTCCTAGGACTAAGAGGGTACACCTATTACGCTTATTGGATAGTCTTCTTCCAAGCCATAGGCTAGTGCCGAAGGGTAGGGAAGGAAGAAAACCAATTAGCCTAAAGAAGGTGTACAGAAGGTAATAAGTAAAAACATAATAAAAGGATTGAAGTGAGGGCAGGTAAGTATATGGTTACTGTCATTAATCAGGATAATGGAAGAGGCATTACAAGGAATACCAGGTTATCCCTTCGAAACATTTTTCATGTTTCAGTTTTAACTATGCAATGTTAATTGAAAACTGTTTTCCCAATTGGATTCTAACTCCAGGGTATGTATTTACCAGATTCGTTTCTCACATCTGTATAGTGTTACGGATGGTGAGTGGGAGTAAGATATTGGGAATTGGGTGATTAGATTCTCATTATATCATAATTCGTTGTAATTGTTGATATTTGAGGAAATCGTCTGGTTTTTTACGGATGGAAAATATTTGGTTTTGAATATCCGTTGTTATGCACCAATTTCAAACTGATATATCTGTATGTTTATTTTATAAAGTGAGATATAACTTTTTGAAATTATGTCTATGACATTTACCTATATCAGTTGGTGATTAGGTAAGGCACATTCAACAACGGTGTAATTCTTCTTAACCATAGTACAGTTTTCAACCTACGACGCACAGGGTTTGAGTTATTGAACTCAGAGGACACGTACAAAAGTATTATATGTTGTCCAGTGTCCATTAGGACAATGGGGTTGGTACTCATACTATATTTTGTTTACTCATGACTTCTCCAGTTCTAGACAAGCATTTCGTTGAAATACAGGGTCCGGATTTTGAGAAGTTATAGGTATATGAATAAAGTAGAGAACCACATGCTTCAAGTATCAGGATTCTTAAAGGTGATCGAAGATGTAGATACTTGTGCTTGGTATTTTGTTGATAGTAATGGTCTTGAGAACTTGCTTCTCTTTTAGATTACTCATATATGGATGCGCTCCAAGATGAGTAATGTTGATTGGCCTTTTTCCATTTAGTTGATATGCAATGGAGACAGCTGCATGATTTTGAATCTGGTTCCAATTTAATTAGTGCTTTTGCTTCTATATTGGATATAGATAGAATCAATTTATATCTTAACGATGTCAAGATATAGGGAGTTGTCTGGATAATGCTTAAAACCAGAATCCGGATAAACTCAAGGCACGTTTCAGTAATGGCAGTTTGTGGGTTATCCCGGGCTTTGACGATGGTTAACTTTCTACCATAGGAAGATCAATAGTGATATTGTTCTTGACTCACCACAGTTTTAGTAAAATAGATTTTTTCAGAAAACAAAAGTGGGAGTATGGTAGAACTGGAAGTGATTCCAGAACTACAAACGATCACTGAAGATTTAATAGAACCTGAGAATTCAATTGGATTTGACATTCCATTAGCCACTCCCCAGATTTGGTGGGTAACCTCAGGTACCCGAAAGGTACTTCGTTCTTCTCAGAGACGGTGACAGGGAGGTTCTTGTATACCCATACTTGTTATTGCTGATGTTCTAGACTATAAGACCCGGCAGGAGGATGAGTATAACGTCGTTCTAAACCGGCTATAGAAGTGCACGTGTATATGACTCTGCCAGAGGGTTGTTGTAGTTAGTGGGAGCAGCGGAAGCATAGTGGGAAAGTAGCTTATGTCTATTTATAGACTAAAGCAGGTATAGAGGAAATAGATCATCTATTTTTGATGTGATAGTCATAGGCTTTGACTTTATCAGAATAGGAGATGGATCTGGTAAGAAGGTAGTAGGGTGTGATGTCCTGGTATTTGGGATGGCATGCACTTTATAGAAAGTGAAATTCCTATACTACGATTGGTTATACTCTGGTTGTCACACAGTTGTTTCTCCACATAGGACATGGATATAATATCAGGGTTTCTGGTTACTAGATCTAGATTTGGGAAGTGTCCCAATTTGGTTACTTGACACTATTCTAAAGTGTTTTAGAATGGACAACTCCTAGCATGGTGGTGTACCTGCAGGTGATGGAGTCACCCTCTCCAAAGGTGTCTTACAGACTAAAGGGGAGAGGGATCTGCATGAACAGCATATCACTTGCTTAGGCAATTGAGTTAATCATGAAATGTTAAGAACCATACCAGATTTTGTTTTTGCACTAGATGCAATAAACATATATTAATCCAATCTTGGAGAAATGTAGGGACGCAGTTTATAAACATAAATGGATGTTCTAGGGATATGGTAACGGCAGCCTCCTTCAGGAGACGGTTGTCATTTCAGGCTTCCAAGATGACCTGGATGACAAAGTAGCTATCTGAGTTATAGTTTTTCCCTTTTCTGAGGGACATTATGTTGGACAGGTGGTCCAAGCAGATACTGAGGAAGGCATGGCACGGGATACTGATTAAATTCAGTGGATGATACAGTCTAAGAAGTTTGCTGGATTTGGTGTTCATTTGTGAACTGGGTCCCATCAGATATCCAGACAAATTCTAATACAAGGTATTGCTCATTTCGGGAGATGGTTATTCTCCACGAATTTAAGATATAGAGCGATAAAGATAGAAACTGTCACGACCCGAAGTTTGTCCCGTGACCGGCACTTAACCACGTAACGTCTACAGGCGTAACGCAGCTAAGTGAACCGAAAACCCAGAAATCAAACCAGTAAAAGTATAGAGTGTTTAAGTTTTAAAAGGAAGTATTTATTAAAGTGACAAGAATTCTTAAGTAAATAATCACCAAGATAGAAATATACGACGCCGTAGCGAAGATCAAGATCCACAAGTGGGAACATCACAGATAGGATAAACTGCAAGTACAGTCGTCTCACAACGAGCTCGACACCAGAATACAGATAATATACATCATCGTCCTCACACTGTCTCTAAGTCAAATACATACATGGTAGATGGAGAATACTAGATACAACAATGTACATAACTGAAAGATAAACAGATACCGCACAAAACCCACCTATCAGCAAAAGAGCTAGTACACCAACTGTAGGGGTATCTGTGTCAAAAGATGCAAAACGCAGCCTGCCGCGACTACTCCGAAGGGCAACCTGCAAACACTGTGGCACAACGGGGGGTGAGTTGCCAACTCGTGAATAGAGATAACATATAAAGGTAATCGCGAGCATGCACGTACTGCGCTACTCTATCATATGCCAACAGATGATATCAATATGTAATAAGCAGTATGTGCAATAATCATGCAAGTGCTCTATCAGGTAATATAACTACAGGATGAGATACAATAATGAATGCTGAGCATGGGAAGTATAACATCTACACGGAATGTCAACGTGGAATATGTAATCGGTGTCCATCAATGCACCCCAAATTCCAACAACCCAGACGCCGGCACTCCCATCGGCCCTCAAATCCTGTACATCACTGAGAATCACGAGTGCCCAACATCGGCACCCAAATATCATAAATACTCATGTCTAGCATCGACACGCAAATCTTCCTATATCGGGCATCCGTCAGTCCGGGTCAGCCCCCTCTCTCATATGTCTATCGGGCATCCGTCAGTCCGGGTCAGCCCTATCTCTCATATATATCTATCGGGCATCCGTCAGTCCGGGTCAGCCCTCTCTATCTCATATATATCTATCGGGCATCCGTCAGTCCGGGTCAGCCCTCTCTCTCATATATATCTATCGGGCATCCGTCAGTCCGGTTTAGCCCCCTCTATCTCATATATATCTCGCTCTAGCACCGAGAAAACATATGGTAGACGCACCGAAATATCATATCAAGGGAACCGGGTTTTTAAATGATTACATGTTTGAAATAGCCACGGTTCCCAAATCCAAAAATCACATGTAATCCAACCCAATATGCATGTCAACGTGATGTGATATGTGCATCAAGTATGAATATCATGTCAAGTCACATAAAGATGAGCTACAGCATAATGATCCGATGTGATATATGCATCAAGTATGAATATCATGTCAAGTCACATAAAGATGAGCTACAGCATAATGATCCGATGTGATATATGCATCAAGTATGAATATCATATCAAGACACATAAAGATGAGTTACAGCATAATGATCCGATGTGATATATGCATCAAGTATGAATATCATGTCAAGTTCTACAGTGTGAGTGTCATGGCAATTACTAACGGTGTGTGTGTAGCATGCAGGATAGTGCTCGTGCAACATGAACCGTTAGTAATGGTGCGGTGTTCTATCAATTCTAGTTTATATACATATATCAGGGAATGTGGTATGCACTAAATAGTAGCCATGAACAGTCAATGTATGGAAATGTAGCTACAAGATCTTATCATCCCTGACGTAGAACGCCATGCGGCCGATATCCCCGTAGATGTTAAATCTACTCACCGTAGTCTTTCGCTAGGTATAGCCGATGACTTGTTTCCCTTTCTTCGCGGCGTCCGTCGCACTTGCCTGCGAACCTAGAATTCCACAGAATATCACGCATAAGCTCACAACCATACAAACACGACATTTAAGGTCAACTAGAAACCCGTGTCGCAACCCAAGCGCGCGTGTGCGCGATACGCTAAAACGTGTGATTACGCGCCTGAAGTCGCTCCGACGCGTCGGGATACGCAGAAACCCCAAACCCACACACACGTATCACGCATGTCGCTAAAGATTAAAAATACGTGAAATAGGGTATTCTACTCCAGATTTAGGTACAGAACAGATATTATAAAAATAGATATACCAAAATACCCCACATAGCAGCAGACTCCTGTGACCCAAACCCCAACCCCCAAATCACTAATCTGGCCGCAAATTGCGGCCAGAACTCATTTTTTCGGCGGCCTGGGTAAGGAGGTGGGCCCCCGGGTTTGGTGTGTACACTCTATACCCCCTGTGTATGCTACAGTAAATCCAATTTCATTCTGAAACAACTCGGGTTGCAGCAGATCCTACAGAACCCTATTTCTAGTTAAAATCCACACTTTTGCACAAAAATGAAACTTTAGGGTATTTTTATGAAACCTGAAGCAATACCCAGGTCTAAAACCACACTAATAACTCATTAACAAGCTAATCAAGCCACAACAACATAAATTTTAACATATCATCACTAAAACCCTTCAATAGCACTAAAATTGCACAAAAAGGTGATATTTTGAAACTAAACATGCAAGTTATGGAGATAGGGTGCTAGGAGTGAGATTTATACCTTCAAATGACCTTAGAAAAACCAAAAGTTCCAGCTTTAACCTTAAGTGTGAAGATTTGCCTCCAAACACCTCAAAGAGCTCACTTTTCCATGGTTTTGTGATGAAAATGTGTTGATTGTGTAGGGTTTTTGTGTAGGGATCAAAGAGAAGTGAAAAGGAGAGGGAAAGATGAAGGAAAGCTAGGGTTTTTCTGCTGGAATTTCTGTAGAATTCAGAAATGAGGAGGAAGAGAGAGTAGAGAGAAGAAAAGGGTCAAAAAAGTCAAAGCTCTTTACCTAACACCATGCCTCAATTTTCTATTGGATTTGAATAATTGAATGGGGTTTTGTTTTGATAAAAGGGGTGGGGAAAAATAACAACCATGCATGAAAGAAAATGGTTAACATATTAACACTTTTTACCTAGGTCACAAAAATTGTGCTAAGTGTGCAAGTGTACACTACAAAGGAAAATTTTCCAATTAGGATAAACCCGACTAAAATAACTAATAATCCTATGTACACATATAATAACATGAAAAACATTAAAATGAAATTTCAAAGTGTTACAATCTACCCCCTTAAAGAAATTCGGTCCCCGAATTTTCAAAATCTAACTACACGTACCTTCAAAAAGTTGGGGATACCTCTTCCTCATCTCGCTCTCGGTCTCCCAAGTGACCTCCTATCTGCTTGGACCACACCAAAGTACCTTGACGGACAGTATCTCTTTCGACCTCAATTTCTTCACTTGTCGATCCAAGATCATCACCGGCTGCTCTGTAGGGTTCCTAGACACACACAAGAGGTTCCACAAGGCATCAACCATGCCAAACAAAAATTTTCCGGTGCCGAGAAACCCTAATAAAGATCCTTTACTAGAAGTAAAGGCGAAAAGCAAGCAAGTAAACAACTTTATTGCTAAGTGAAAAGGGACTACAACCTTTATAGATCCGCTCCACCATTTCTTTAGCTCCGTGTTGACGTCCCTCCGCTGCGATCATCGGATCCTGGACTCTTGCGATGGTTTCATCAGAGAAATGATCGGGCTAGGTCATTGACTTCGAGGCCGAAGATGATCTACGTCGGGGAGACTCAAACTCAAGCTATTCCTTCACTTGGTCAAAAACTTTGTGAAGAGAACACCCTATACTACATGGCAAGTGGTTGAGGATGAAGAAATAGGAAGTGGGTTCACTTTAGAATTGGATTTCTCACTCTTTTTCCCATGGCACCATTGGAGCTCTCAAGCTTTTGTGAGCTTGATGAAGATGAAGAAGAAGAAAAGAATCATATGAATTAAAAGAATAATATGAATACTTATCTTTTTAATCATGGCACCATGGTTGAGTTAAGCCCTCATGCTTAACTCATGTAGAGAATTAACCATAGCATAAGGTTAAGGGTTGGGTTAGCTAATATCTTAAACAAATGACAAAGAGAGTTGACTTTGTCAATGTTTATCAAGCTTCATGAAGCTTGATAACTTTGACCAAAGTCACTCTCTTTTGTTATATGCTTAGGAAAATAGTAAACCCTAATCTAACCTTGATTTGGTTCAAGTCTCATACACACAACTTGTTTGTATCATCAAGCATGATATAAACATGTACACTTGCATATATCACATATAAACAATGTGCACATTCAAGTGAGAAAATCAATCTTAAGTGAACCAATACTAGTTAATGTAAAGTAATATATCAAATATATAATTATACATTAAATCATTAAATCAAAACTTGATTTAACGATCCGGTCATATCGCATATAACCGACTAATATCAATAGTAACAACTTATCGAATCAACACTTGATCCGATAACCCGGCTATATCGCATACAACCGATCAATGTCACAAATCGCGAGAATAGAATACAGTATCACATACTGGTATTATTCTCGATCCCGCACATATCTCATATGCGCTCCTATTTCGTTTCGCTTGAGCCAGGAAACCCCTGTGTAGGACTCTAAAGACTCGTCAATACGCCGGCAGTAGGTGATGATCATATCAAACAGCCACAAGTCGCAAGCGGTCTTCTAAACGTAACGGCCACCCAGGTATTGAGCGATCAGAAGATCAACGAGCAAGCCCGCTCACTCTCCAGTGAATCCAACCAGTAACACTACCGTACAGTCCGATCTGTTCGTCTGATATGTCGCATATCTCGTCTAGGGGTGGTAAACGTCAGACCCCAATAACTCGATAAGTCGTGTCGATATGAGGCTCATAACGGGTCGAGAAACTACTGGTAACACTTACCAGTAAATCCCTAAATCAGCCTTGTCCAAGGACTTCCTGTTATAGCCAATCGAGCACTGCGCAACATCAACTCCCTATACCGGGAGAGACGAAACCCCTCCTATCGCTCATTGCCTCCATGTGATTCGGGACTGTACCCAAAAACCACCGTTTTGCACGCCCTCTTGGATGCGGTAAGGTGGAAATCAAAGCACAGTGGGAATCACACAAGACTCTATGACGATCTCGGGTCTACAGACTAACCTGTACCAGTGTCACCAGAGAACTGCCATCAGACGTAAGGTATAATACCATCTGGGAGTTCTCGGCGAGTCCGTCCAGTGTACCCAGTCTCCACTGAGCACCCGTATATCATCTCTAATGTCAAACACCAATGGATATGGGATCATCCATCGCCCATCTGTATGGGTCGAGAAGGTATACGCTAGTCTACTCTGTTATATCGATGCCCTGTCTCGATACACCCACGACTAGGGACTTTGAAGGATGTACTTATGGACTACCATGTCCCCACTAGTATGATCCGCATCATAGTCCACGTAGTCAAGTAAACATCCTAAGGGCTTTACCAACATGTAACAGAGAGACAATCAGTGTACACGTTAAGGTAAAGAGTAACCAGATAACATACTATCATATCGAGCAAGAAAGTCATCCCTATATTTGTCCAAGCATCCACTACAATATACATCCTATGTATAGTAATGGCCTCTAGGGCATACATATAACTAACAATCTTCCACTTGCACTAGGGCCATCTGATAGCAGTGGTTGTAGTATCTCATACACAACCATCCCATAAATGTCTCTATCTGTGATAAGGCCTTTGTGAGTGGATCCGCCGTGTTGTCCTCTGAGTCTACTCTCCTAACCTCGATCCCCTAGAGATCAACCATCTCCATGATCAGGTGATACTGCCTAAGAATATGTCTGGATCACTGATGGGATGGGCGTTCCTTGGCATAAGCCACAAGTCCATTGTCACACAATGGGAGGAACGAAGTTCATCTCATGAACTTATATACACCCAGACTGCCTCTTTGGTAGCATCTTTAGTAGCGATGTATCCAGCCTTTATCGTCTAGTATGCCACGGTATCTAGCTTGGAACTCTTCTAACATACCGTCCCTTTACTGAGGGTAAAGACAATGCCTGCGACTGACATTCAGTCGTACTTATCACCCTGGAACCTTTCCAGTGATTCTCCCCAGGATCAATTGATACCATCCCACTACAACTAGTGAGTATCCTAATATCCAATTAGATCTATCTCATAGATCCAAAATCCAGGATTTAGTAGGTATCACTTTGATCCTATATGGAGAATCCTTGTGATAAGCGGAGATTGACCTTGCGTAGCATAGGAAACTACTTCCCTATCAAGAGTATGTTATCCACGTACTCTATGAGGATCACCACCATACTCCCTACTACCTTTTTGTATATACAAGGTTCATCTACCATTTTGATGATGTCAAACTCTTTGACTAATTCATCAAAACAGATGTTCCAACTCCGCGATGCCTGCTTTATCACATAAAACATCTTGCACACGTTTCCGCTGCTCCCACTGTCTACGAAGCCCTCTGACTGTGTACTTATAGACGCTTTCTTCCAAATCATCATTTAGAAAAGCAGTCAAGACACCCAACCGCCAGATATCGTAGTCATGGTATGTAGCCGTAGCAAGTAGGATCTGGATGGACTTAAGCACAGCTACTTAGAAAATGTTTCATTATAAGCCATAACTGGTCTATAATGCAAACCTTTAACAAGTCTAGCTTTGAAAGTCTCAACTTTTCCATGTACACCAAGTAATCTTCTCAAGATATACTTGCTCCTGATGGGGATTTAACCCTTCAGATAAAGCAACCAAAGTCCATACTTTGTTGGTGTAAAAGGATTCCATCTCAGATCGATAAGCATCCAGCCATTCTTACAGAGTCCTACTCTTGATGGCCAGCTCGAAACTAGTTGGGTCATCATCTCATGATGCATTCTTCGCTCCCACTGTCATAGAGAAACCGAAGTATCTCTCAGGTGGGTGAGGAACCCTACTAGATCGGCGGAGAGGCTGAGGTTCGTTGGTTATTATTGAATCCTTTGGTTCTACCAAATCATCAGCTGCAGTTTGTATAGCTGGAACTCTTTCCAGTTCTACCTCATGTCCACTTATTTCTTCACAAGAAATTCCCTTTCACAAAGGTGGCATGCTGAGTAACAAAACATCTTTTGTTACTCGGTTAGGTAGAGATATTCCCTTGCGTATGCTTGGGATATCCAACAAACTTCTACAGGTCTGACTTTGCCTCGAGCTTGTCCGGATTTTGCTTTTAGACATAGGCCGGACAACCCTAAATCTTAACTGACTTAAGAGATGGGCTCTTCCCTTTCCATATCTCATATGAAGTGGTAGGCAACTGATTTGATCGGAACCCAATTCAATAGGTATGCAACATCATAAGTGCATAACTCCCTAAAAGGAAATAGGAACTCAGTAGTACTCATCATAGAGCACACCATATCACATAGGGTGTTATTGCTCCGCCCCGATATACCATCGTGCTATGGTGTATACGGAGGAGTAATGCTGAGAGAGAATCTCATTCTCCTTTAGAATAATCCAGGAATTCCGTGCTCAAGTATTCTCCTCCTTGATCCCATCAAAGGACATAATACTTATACCCCATTTTTGGTTCTCTATTTCTAACTTATATTCTGTGAATATCTCAAAAGGTTCGGACTTGTGTTTCAACAGGAACATATGTCTGAATCTTGAGAGATTATCAGAGAATGTAATGAAGTACAAAGAACCGGTCTTGGCATGTGTAGACAGGGGACCTGTAGGGTTCCTAGGCACACTAATGAAGTCTCACAAGTGATCAAACATGGCCAATTAAAATTTTACAAGTGCCGAGAAACCCTAATACGGATCGTTAACTAGATGTATAGGCAATGCGATGCAAATAAAAAATTGTAGCTAAAGGAAAGGGGATACAACCTTTGTAGATCCGGTCCTCCACCTCCTAGGCTCCATGATGACGTCCCCTCGCTGTCCATATCGGATCCCGGACTCTAGCATCGGCTTCATCGGATAAATAGGCGGGCTAGGTCGTCGGCTTCGATGCCGAAGATGATCTACGTCGAGGCAACACAAGATCAAGCTCCAACTTCACCAAGTCATGAAACTTGTGAAGAAAACATCCTATACTACTTGGCAAGAGGTATAGGATGAAGAAATAGGAGGTGGGTTCACTTTAGAATTGGATTTCTCACTCTTTTGCTCAAGATGCCATTAATGGTGGCAAGTTTTCTTCTTGAAGAAGAAGAAGAAGATAATAGAATATGATAAGTTATTTTCAAAATAGAAAATAATATCAATACTTATCATATGGAAACCATGATTAGGTGTAGAGAATAGACTATGGTTAGTGGGAATGGTTAGGGTTAAGCATGTGACAAATATGGTGGACTTGTTCAAAACTTCAAGAAGCTTCAACAAGCAAACAAAGAAAGCCACCATATCATTTTCTTTTCCAAAATAAATAAATAAATAAATAAGTAAGTAAATAATCAAAACCGTAACCATTCATATAACCATGGTTTAATTCTTTACACAAACCCAAGTGAGCTTGTATCATCAAACATGATACAAACAAGTGCACAAAAGTATCACATATACAATGTGCATTTCAAGTGAGAAAATCCATTTAAAGTGAACCGATACTAGTTAATGCAAAGTAATATATCAAATATATAATTATGCATTAAATCAATACTTGATTTAACGATCCGGTCAAATCGCATATAACCGACTAATATCCAATGTATCGGCTTATCGAATCAATCCTTGATTCGATAACTAGGTTATATCGCATACAACCAATCGATACATTCATCGCGAGAATAGAATACGGTATCACATACACGCATTATTCTCGTTCCTGCACATATCTCATAAGCGCTCCTATTTCATTTCGCTTGAGCCAGGAAACCTCTGTGTAGGACTCTCAAGACTCGTCAATACGCCGGCAGCAGGTGATGATCATATCAAACACCCACAAGCCGCAAGCGGTCTGCTAAACGTAACGGCCACCCGGGTATTGAGCGATCAGAAGATCGACGAGCAATCCCGCTCAAACTCCTGTGAATCCAACCAGTAACACTTACCGTATAGTCCGGTCTGTTCGTCTGATATGTCGCATATCTCGCCTAGGGGTGGTAAACGTCAGACCCCAGTAGCTTGATAAGTCATGCCGACGTAGGGTCCATAACAATCGTGAAACTACTGATAACTCTTACCAGTATATCACTACAACCCTGGCCAGGGATTTCCTGTTATGGCCAGTCGAGCATAGCGCAACATCCACCCCCAATACCGGGAGAGATGAATCCCCTCCTATCGCTCATTGCCTCCATGTGAATCGGGACTGTACCCAAAAACCACCTGTTTTCATGACTCAGTAGAGCCATGGTAGGGTGGAAATCAAAGCACAGTGGGAGACACACAAGACTCTATGACGATCTCGGGTCAACAGACTAAGCTGTACCAGTGTCACCAGAGAACTGCCATCTGACGAGAGGTATAATACCATCTGGGAGTTCTCGGCGAGTCCGTTCAGTGTACCCAGTCTCCACTGAGTACCCGCATACCATCTCTGATGTCAAACACCAATGGATATGGGATCATCCATCGCCCATCACATGGGTCGAGAAGATATACGCTAGTCTACTCTGGAATATCGATGCCCCGTCTCGATATTCCCACGACTAGGAACAATGAAGGATGTACTCATTGACTACCCAGGCCCCACTAGTATGATCTTCATCATAGTCCTGGAAGTCGAGTACACATCCTAAGGGCTTTATCAACATGTAACAGAGAGACTGAAAGTATACATGTTCAGATAAAGAGCAACCAGATAGCGCACTATCATGTCGAGCAAGAAAGTCCTACCTATATATGTCCTAGCATCCACTACAATATACATCCTATGTACAGTAATAGCCTCTAGGGCATACATATAACTAACAATCTCCCACTTGCACTAGGGCCATCTGTAGCAGTGGTTGCAGTATCACATACTCAACCATCTCATAAAAGTCTCTCTTTAGGAAAAGGCCTTCGTGAGTGGATCCGCCGTGTTGTCCTCTGAGTCTTCTCTCCTTACCTCAATCACCCTGGAGATCAACTATCTCCATGATCAGGTGATGCTGCCTCAGAATATGTTTGGGTCACTGATGGGATCGGGGTTCCTGGGTCAAAGCCACACTTCCATTGTCATACAATGGTAGGAACCTAGTTCATCTTATGAACCAATATACACCCAAACTTCCTCTTTGGTAGTATCTTTAATAGTGATGTTACCAGCCTTTATCGTCTAGTTTTCCACGGTATCTAGCTTGGAACTCTTCCAACATACCGTCCCTCCACTAAGGGTAAAGACAATGCCCGCGACTGACATTCAGTCGTCCTTATCACTCTGGAACCTTTCCAGTGATTCTCCCCAGGATCAACTGATACCATCTCACTATAACTAGTGAGAATCCTAACATCCATTTAGATCTATCTCATAGATCCAAAACCTAGGATTTAGGAGGTATCACTTTGATCCTATATGGAGAATCTATGTGATAAGAGGAGATCGAACGATCGTAACATAGTAAACTCCTTTCCTATCAAGAGTATGTCATCCACGTACTCTACGAGGATCATTACCATACTCCATACTACCCTTTTGTACATACAAGGTTCATCTACCATTTTGATGAAGTCAAACTCTTTGACTACCACATCAAAACCGATGTTCCAACTCTGCGATGCCTGCTTTATCCTGTAAAGCAACTCGTACACGTTTCCGCTGCTCCCACTGTTTACGAAGTTCTCTGGCTGTGTTCTTATAGACGTTCTCTTCTAAATCAGTATTTAGAAAAGCAGTCAGGGCACCCAACTACCAGATATCGTAGTCATGGTATGTAGCAATGTTAAGTAGGATCCGGATGGACTTAAGCATAGTCCCTGGAAATGGTTTTATCATTATCCACACCTGGTTGATGACTAAAACCTTTAACAAGTCTAGCTTTGAAAGTCTCAACTTTTCCATCTACACCAAGTAATCTTCTCAAGATATACTTGCTCCTGATGGGGATTTAACCCTTCAGATATCGCAACCAAAGTCCATACTTTGTTGGTGTATATGGATTCCATCTCAGATCGCTAAGCATCCAGCCATTCTTACAGAGTCCCTACTCTCGATGGCCTGCTCGATACTAGTTGGGTCATCATCTCATGATGCATTCCTCTTTCCCACTATTATCGAGAAACCGAGGTATCTCTCAGGCAGGTGAGGAACCCTACTAGATCGGCGGAGAGGCTGAGGTTCATCGGGGACTATAGAATCCTTTGGTTCTGTCAAATCATCAACTGCAGTTTTGTATAGATGGAACCTTTCCAGTTCTACAGAACTGACCTGGCCTCTATCTTGTCCGTATTTTTCTTTAGACATAGGCCGGACAATCCCAAATCTTAACTTACTTAAGAGATAGGCTCTTCCCATACCATATCTCATATGGAATGGTAGACAGTGATCTGATTCGAACCTAATTCAATAGGTATGCAACTTCTCAAGTGCACAACTCCCTAAAAGGAAACAGGTAACTCAGTGATACTCATCATAGAGCACCCCATATCATATAGGGTGCTAATGGTCCGTCCTGATACACCGTTGTGCTGTGGTGTATTCAGAGGAGTAATACTGAGAGAGAATCACATTCTCCTTTAGAATAGTCCAGGAATGCCATGCACAAGTATTATCCTCCCTGATCTTATCATAGGACATAATACTTATACCCGTATTGATTCCCTACTTCTAACTTATATTCTGTGAATATCTCAAAAGGTTCGGACTTGTGTTTCAACAGGAACATATGTCTGAATCTTGAGAGATTATCAGAGAATGTAATGAAATACAAAGAACCAGTCTTGGCATGTGTAGACATGAGACCTTACATACATCATCATGTATCAGTCCCAAGAGTTCATTAACTCATTCTCTGTTTCCAATAAACAGGGCTATGGTCATCTAATCTTTGTGACATGACTGGCAAGTTTCACAAGATGTAAATTCAAACTGATTTAAATATTCATCTAAAATGTAACTTCATCCAGTCGGGTCGCATTGATATGACCTAGTCTACAATGCCTCAAGAAGGATTCGTTCATTTCTGAACTCTTCCTCTTGTGTGTGTTCTGTATACAAGGAACTGTAGTTTGATTTAGAACATCAATGCTTTTAGATAACGTGCCTGAACCGATCAACTCTTGATATAGGAAATGTTCAAAACATTATCCAACAATACAAAATTTTATCATTTCTTTAATAAATAAAGAGATTGATATGATTTTGTATATCAGGTTCGGTATCTAATAGCATTTATTCAGAATCAATGTATTGGTAATACAGGGTGACAGTGACCAACAGACTTGGCTGCAACACTTGCCCCGTTTTCTGTCTCATGAAACTTGTCACCCTTTCTCAGTTTTCTATCCATTTGTAGCCCTATGTAACAGATTACATATCTGGGATCCTGATCCGGTATCAAATACCCAGGATGCAGAGGATACTGAGAAACAGTTCTTTGTAATGAACACACCCGAAGGAGATGCATCATATGCACTTTCTTCGTTTGGGCGGCATAGGAATTTTGGTATTCCCCTATCTCCTGCTCTGTCTTATAACAATTATAAGTTGGAGCGGGACCAACGTTCCCCAGCTCAGTATAACAAGCGGGTTCGGTCAATACATCCATATTATTATCTTGATTAAGGCATGATATGGTCGCTACCTGGAGAGAGAGAGAGAAGAAAGCACTCTGCGTGCGCTCTTGCAAGATCAGATTGGTTATTTATTTTATCTAATCAAGATGGCTCCCACTGTTTTTATCAAATCTTCCTTCAAACCCTAAAAAGAAAGACTAGCTGGGATTAATTACACTCTACAAGTTCGCCAATCTTTCAGCCAGGCCAGTGTCGGTACTTTGAGGGAGGTTCCCCGTGCTTTCGCACGGACCTAATTAATGTAAACCTCGTTTTCCCAGAGGCGTAACCCCGTTGACACCTTTCTAGACACCTACTTGATCGGCTAATTGCAAAGTGCAAAACTCTCCCAGGAGTAACAATTACTCGCAGTGGGTATCGGGATCCAACTATCACATAGAAGGTATGCAATCTCATTGCAAATTTCAACACTTGAAACTCCCGATAATGGTTTTTACCCCTAGCACCTATGACCTTAACTATAGTCAACAAATCATAAGTACTAGTCAAGTTCTACCCGTCATTTCGTGATTAATTAGACCCACCCACATGACCCTTAACTAAGGTCAACAAAGTCACGCGACTGTCCTAACTAATCGCATCATATGCGGTGTAGGAAGACATCACTTAGCTACCGTACACTGTGCCTTGACTATGGTCAACAAACACAGCACGAATACTAAGTACTCTACTTCCTAAAATGATGGAGGGTTGCGGCTGGTTTTTATGAAAACCTTTAACGCTTTGAACTTGATCTCGTTTCGGAATCAAATGGTTTTTTAAATGGAATGTTTTTTGAGGCTTTTCTAGTTTTGCTAAAGGGGTCACTCCCGGTGAAGGGATCGTCGGCCCTTTCCTCGTCGAATGAGGTGCGGGATATATCATATATATCACTGTGCAAAGCAGAAACTATAAAAGCAATCAAAAGACAAACCGAGTGTTGTAGCATCTGCCAGTTATTGCTAAAGGTGTCACTCCCGGTGAAGGGATCTCGGTCCTTTCCTTATCGAATAAGGTGCAGGATGTTCTATAATGAACACCGCGATGCAAAGCAAGAACTGTAGCTACCTGTTTTTATTTTGAAATTCGATTCCACAACATCAATTAGGTTTATTTTCTTTCATTAATTTCATTAATGAATATCCCATCATTTAAATTACCTAAACATCACAGATAAATATGACGTACACTTATGCCATCCGCATTCGCCTCGATGTCCCCTCGTGCACCGTTAGGTTAGGTAATTAACGGCAGAGCGGGGCAGGGCTGGCGCGGGTGTAAAACATAAGTAACGTCTATATAATATATCATATATACTATATATTATATCTATCACAGAACATCACATGATCACATCACAGATATCGCAGCAGAAGAAACATATGAAATATTGGATATACTAGGACGTCCGTGTTTTCAATACGAGCCAGTATAAAACACGGATTCCACGGTTGTGATGAATAGCCAATCCCACACCCCTAGACCCCTACGAGAGCGGCTAGCAACCCTACCAATTCTAGGGTTAGGAGACCCGGACTCGACTCCTCGAGTTGGTCTCCCACTGGACCCCAGAACCCGGTTACTTGTGCTCCTCTTCTTGGGTCTATCCTAATGCGGAAATGTAAATAATATACAATGGGTGACATCTTCCGCAACCTGGAAGTGCCCCAATAAAAGAATATTACATACAAGTTTTTACATGAATGAAAATGAAAAACACTCATCTCACATAAAAAAAACCCCGGCTATTCAAACACGACGATCCAATATAACATATCCAGCAACACATAACATCACATGTCATCAACGTAAGTAAATATGCGCATCCCAATTGTCGTTGACATATAGCAACGAAACCGGCGATATCACATATTACACTTACGGTCACAGAAAAGAAAGTGTAAAACTACAACAGTTGGAATCCGCAACCTCTTTAGACATCGCATGCCTAATCAAATGAAATACTTAGACATCGCATGCCTAACAATTATAAACCCCGCATTTTAGTCTCATTATCGAAAACACTTTTCAATATCAAGTCGGGCAATTCAATAAGATTCCCGAAAAACTGATCGAATGCTCGTCGCAAACTTTAGTAGGCGGCCGCACCACCGATACCGTCGACGAAGTGCACCATGGCGGAACACCGCTGCCGCGAGCACCCGGACGGATGCTTTCGGCGACGGGGTTCTCCTACAGTCACTTGGTCGGGGCTATGGAGTGAGGCTGTCTATTAAGTTTTATCGGGCGAGTATCCGCGTACGCTACGTGATTGCGACAGACTTTTGATCACATCAAAATTCCGTGGCAACCGATCAAGTGAGACTAAACTGCTATGTTTATAACATTCATTCAGTTATCTCATAACTATTTATGAATTCCAAGTATTGTATCACATTCCGGATAAATAGAAAATGTTAAACTTTCCGATCGAACAATCGAACACCCAAGTTTTCCCGATACAGCTCAACACAAGAAATAAGTCTAAAAACATTCAGTTCGTGCCTCAGTACCAACGGTCCAGCCGTAGAAGGGTCAAGCCAACGCCTCACATGTGGCACGCCGTACTGCCCCAAACCCTAAGGTTCAAAGGGCAGATCAAGACGGTCACATAATCGAGTTAAGGTTTGTTGTCTTCTAGAGGGACCATCGCGTTACTTGCACTACTTAGAATGTCATTAAACTACAGAAAAGTCTAACAATTGGAAATTTCCCGGCAGGGGAAGAAGTGGGTATTTATATCCGGTCGAACTTTTTAACATATTCTAAAATTACCCGGAAAAACACACTGACAAAATTGGACAATCCGATCGACACACCGAGTCCCTAATACAACCCAGAAAACTCAACTCTTGAGTTCAGATTAAAAATTCCCAGGAAAACCATTACGACAAAATAGAAGTTACTGTGTAAAATTCATTGAACAAGGAGGCCGTACGGCCGCGGAACCGCCGCACGAGCCATGCTCGTGCCGCGGAACCGCGGCGTTTTGATGGAATTGGGCTATCGAATTTCACTGTAACTCTTACAATCACCTGCTGATTTTTCTGCATATTTTTAATCTGGAAAAAACCCAGTTTTTGGAAAAAGTCCAGAGAGCAACTTTGAATTAGGGTTTCGGTTCGATCGGACTTCTAATTCCGTCTACGCATCGCCTAAGGCTCTAGCTAGGCTCTGATACCACTGTAGGGTTCCTAGGCACACTAATGAAGTCTCACAAGTGATCAAACATGGCCAATTAAAATTTTACAAGTGCCGAGAAACCCTAATACGGATCGTTAACTAGATGTATAGGCAATGCGATGCAAATAAACGAATTATAGCTAAAGGAAAGGGGCTACAACCTTTGTAGATCTGGTCCTACACCTCCTAGGCTCCATGATGACGTCCCCTCGCTGTCCATATCGGATCCCGGACTCTAGCATCGGCTTCATCGGATAAATGGGCGGGCTAGGTCGTCGGCTTCGATGCCGAAGATGATCTACGTCGAGGCAACACAAGATCAAGCTCCAACTTCACCAAGTCATGAAACTTGTGAAGAAAACATCCTATACTACTTGGCAAGAGGTATAGGATGAAGAAATAGGAGGTGGGTTCACTTTAGAATTGGATTTCTCACTCTTTTGCTCAAGATGCCATTAATGGTGGCAAGTTTTCTTCTTGAAGAAGAAGAAGAAGAAGATAATAGAATATGATAAGTTATTTTCAAAATAGAAAATAATATCAATACTTATCATATGGAAACCATGATTAGGTGTAGAGAATAGACTATGGTTAGTGGGAATGGTTAGGGTTAAGCATGTGACAAATATGGTGGACTTGTTCAAAACTTCAAGAAGCTTCAACAAGCAAACAAAGAAAGCCACCATATCATTTTCTTTTCCAAAATAAATAAATAAATAAATAAGTAAGTAAATAATCAAAACCCTAACCATTCATATAACCATGGTTTAATTCTTTACACAAACCCAAGTGAGCTTGTATCATCAAACATGATACAAACAAGTGCACAAAAGTATCACATATACAATGTGCATTTCAAGTGAGAAAATCCATTTAAAGTGAACCGATACTAGTTAATGCAAAGTAATATATCAAATATATAATTATGCATTAAATCATTAAATCAATACTTGATTTAACGATCCGGTCATATCGCATATAACCGACTAATATCCAATGTATCGGCTTATCGAATCAATCCTTGATTCGATAACTAGGTTATATCGCATACAACCAATCGATACATTCATCACGAGAATAGAATACGGTATCACATACACGCATTATTCTCGGTCCTGCACATATCTCATATGCGCTCCTATTTCATTTCGCTTGAGCCAGGAAACCTCTGTGTAGGACTCTGAAGACTCGTCAATACGCCGGCAGCAGGTGATGATCATATCAAACACCCACAAGCCGCAAGCGGTCTGCTAAACGTAATGGCCACCCGGGTATTGAGCGATCAGAAGATCGACGAGCAAGCCCGCTCACACTCCTGTGAATCCAACCAGTAACACTTACCGTATAGTCCGGTCTGTTCGTCTGATATGTCGCATATCTCGCCTAGGGGTGGTAAACGTCAGACCCCAGTAGCTTGATAAGTCATGCCGACGTAGGGTCCATAACAATCGTGAAACTACTGATAACTCTTACCAGTATATCACTGCAACCCTGGCCAGGGATTTCCTGTTATGGCCAGTCGAGCATAGCGCAACATCCACCCCCAATACCGGGAGAGATGAATCCCCTCCTATCGCTCATTGCCTCCATGTGAATCGGGACTGTACCCAAAAACCACCTGTTTGCATGACTCAGTAGAGCTGTGGTAGGGTGGAAATCAAAGCATAGTGGGAGACACATAAGACTCTATGACGATCTCGGGTCAACAGACTAAGCTGTACCAGTGTCACCAGAGAACTGCCATCTGACGTGAGGTATAATACCATCTAGGAGTTCTCGGCGAGTCCGTTCAGTGTACCCAGTCTCCACTGAGCACCCACATACCATCTCTGATTTCAAACACCAATGGATATGGGATCATCCATCGCCCATCACAGGGGTCGAGAAGATATACGCTAGTCTACTCTGGAATATCGATGCCCCGTCTCGATATTCCCACGACTAGGAACAATGAAGGATGTACTCATTGACTACCCAGGCCCCACTAGTATGATCTTCATCATAGTCCTGGAAGTCGAGTACACATCCTAAGGGCTTTATCAACATGTAACAGAGAGACTGAAAGTATACATGTTAAGATAAAGAGCAACCAGATAGCGCACTATCATGTCGAGCAAGAAAGTCCTACCTATATATGTCCCAGCATCCAATACAATATACATCCTATGTACAGTAATGGCCTCTAGGGCATACATATAACTAACAGGACCCTCATACATCAATATGTATCATCCCAAGAGTTCACTAACTCTTTCTCTGTTTCCTATAAACAGAGCTATGGTCATCTTATCTTTATGACATGACTGGCAAGTTTCACTAGATGTAAATTCAAACTGATTTAAATATGCATCTTAATGTAACTTTAGCTAGTCGGGTCGTACTGATATGACCTAGTCTACAATGCCTCAAGAAGGATTCGTTCATTTCTGAACTCTTCCTCTTGTGTGTGTTCTATATACTAAGAACTGTGGTTTGATTTAGAACGTCAATGCTTTTAGATAACGTGCCTGAACCGATCAACTCTTGATATAGGAAATGTTCAAAACATTATCCAACAATACAAAATTATATCCTTCTTTATCTAAATAAAGAGACTGATATGATTTTGTATATCAGGTTCGGTATCTAATAAAATTTGTTCAGAATCAATGTATTCTGGTAATACAGGGTGACAGTGACCAACAGACTTGGCTGCAACACTTGCACCGTTTTCTGTCTCATGAAACTTATCATCCGTTCTCAGTTCTCTACCTTTCTGTAGCCCTATCTAACTGATTACATATCTGGGATCCTGATCCGGTATCAAATACCCATGACGCAGAGAATACTGAGAAACAGTTCTTTGTAATGAACACACCCGAAGGAGATGCATCTCATGCACTTTCTTTGTTTGGGCGGCACGGGAATTCTGGTAATCCCTAATTTCCTGCTCTGTCTTATAACAATTACAAGTTGGAGCGGGACCAATGTTCCACAGCTCAGTATAACAAGCGGGTTCGGTCAATGTATCCGTATTATTATCTTGATTAAGGCGTGACATGGTCGC
Organism: Agapanthus africanus; assembly: GCA_030015575.1. Classification (NCBI taxonomy): domain Eukaryota; kingdom Viridiplantae; phylum Streptophyta; class Magnoliopsida; order Asparagales; family Amaryllidaceae; genus Agapanthus; species Agapanthus africanus. The sequence goes on from JASDDO010000008.1 coordinate 179,744,643, forward strand.
TACCTGGAGAGAGAGAGAAGAAAACACTCTGCGTGCGCTCTTGCAAGATCAGATTGGTTATTATTTTATCTAATCAGGATGGCTCCCACTGTTTTTATCAAATCTTCTTTCAAACCCTAAAAGGAAAGACTAGCCGGGATTAATTACACGCTACAAGTTCGCCAATCTACCAGCCAGGCCAGTGTCGGTACTTTGAGGGAGGTTCCCCGTGCTTTCGCACGGACCTAATTAAAGTAAACCTCGTTTTCCCAGAGGCGTAACCCCGTTGACACCTTTCTAGACACCTACTTGATCGGCTAATTGTAATGTGTAAAACTCTCCCAGGAGTAACAATTACTCGCAGTGGGTATCGGGATCCAACTATCTCATAGAAGGTATGCAATCTCATTGCAAATTTCAACACTTGAAATTCCTGATATTATTTTGCCCCTAGCAGCTATATGACCTTAACATAGTCAACAAATCATAAGTGCTAGTCAAGTTCAACCCGTCATTTCCAGATTGAATTAAACCCACCCGAACGACCCTTAACATAGTCAACAAAGTCGCACGACTACCCTAATCCAATCGCATCATATGCTTATACAGATAAGCACTAATTAGCTACCGCACACTACGCCTTAACATAGTCAACAAACGTAGCACGAATACTAACTAGTACTTATCTGAAATGACGGAGGGCTACGACAGGTTTTTAAGAAAACCTATTGCGTAATGAACTGGATATCGTTGTAGAATCAAATGATTTTAAAATGGAGTGTTTTTTAGGCTTTTCTAGTTTTGCTAAAGGGGTCACTCTTGGTGAAGGGATCGTCGGCCCTTTCCTCATCGAATAAGGTGCATGATATATCACATATACCGCTGTGCAAAGCAAGAATTATAGGAGCAATCAAAAGAAAAACCGAGGGTTGTAGCATCTGCCAGTTATTGATAAAGGAGTCACTCCCGGTGAAGGGATCTCGGTCCTTTCCTTATCGAATAAGGTGCAGGATGTTCTACAAGGAACACCGCGATGCAAAGCAAGAACTGTAGCTACCTGTTTTTGAAAATTCGATTCCACAACATCTTTAGGTTTCTTTTTCTTTCATTAATCATATTAATGAAGTCCCATCATTTAAATTACCTAAACATCACATATAAATACGACGTACACTTATGCCATCCGCATTCGCCTCACATGTGGCACGCCGTACTGCCCCAAACCCTAAGGTTCAAAGGGCAGTTCAAGATGGTCATATAATCGAGTTAAGGTTTGTTGTCTTCCAGAGGGTCCATCGTGTTACTTGCACTACTTAGAACGCTTTCAAACTACGGAAAAATCCAACACTTGGAAATTTCCCGGCAGGGGAAAAATTGGGTATTTTTATCCGGTCGAACTTTTTAACATATTCTAAATTATCCGGAAAAAAAAGACAAAGTTAAAGATTCCGATCGAATCGACGAACTCCCAATATAACCCAGAAAACTTAACACTTGAGTATAAGTTAAAATTACCCAGAAAACACAGGAATCAATATAGAACATTACTGTGCAAAGCACGTGCCAAGAATCAACTTTGTGGCCGCGGAACCGCCGCACATGCTAGGGTGGGGCCGCGGTTCCGCGGCTCTTTAGTTGACTTGGGCTCACGTGCTTCACAGTAACTCTTATAATACCCTACTGTATTTTTTTGGATATTTTTAATTTGGAAAAATCCACATTTTCAGAAAATGCACAGAGAGGGTTAAAAGTTAGGGTTTCGGGGTTCGATCGGATTTCTAACATCGTCTACACTTCGCCTAAAGCTCTAGCTAGGCTCTGATACCACTGTAGGGTTCCTAGGCACACACAAGAGGTTCCACAAGGCATCAACCATGCCAAACAAAAATTTTCCGGTGCCGAGAAACCCTAATAAAGATCGTTTACTAGAAGTAAAGGCGAAAAGCAAGCAAGTAAACAACTTTATTGCTAAGTGAAAAGGGACTACAACCTTTGTAGATCCGCTCCACCATTTCTTTAGCTCCGTGTTGACGTCCCTCCGCTGCGATCATCGGATCCTGGACTCTTGCGATGGTTTCATCGGAGAAATGATCGGGCTAGGTCATTGACTTCGAGGCCGAATATGATCTACGTCGGGGAGACTCAAACTCAAGCTATTCCTTCACTTGGTCAAAAACTTTATGAAGAGAATACCCTATACTACATGGCAAGTGGTAGAGGATGAAGAAATAGGAAGTGGGTTCACTTTAGAATTGGATTTCTCACTCTTTTTCCCATGGCACCATTGGAGCTCCCAAGCTTTTGTGAGCTTGATGAAGATGAAGAAGAAGAAGAAGAAAAGAATCATATGAATTAAAAGAATAATATGAATACTTATCCTTTTAATCATGGCACCATGGTTGAGTTAAGCCCTCATGCTTAACTCATGTAGAGAATTAACCATAGCATAAGGTTAAGGGTTGGGTTAGCTAATATCTTAAACAAATGACAAAGAGAGTTGACTTTGTCAATGTTTATCAAGCTTCATGAAGCTTGATAAATTTGGCCAAAGTCACACACTTTTGTTATATGCTTAGGAAAATAGTAAACCATAATCTAACCTTGATTTGGTTCAAGTCTCATACACACAACTTGTTTGTATCATCAAGCATGATACAAACATGCACACTTGCATATATCACATATAAACAATGTGCACATTCAAGTGAGAAAATCAATCTTAAGTGAACCAATACTAGTTAATGTAAAATAATATATCAAATATATAATTATACATTAAATCATTAAATCAACACTTGATTTAACGATCCGGTCATATCGCATATAACCGACTAAAATCAATAGTAACAACTTATCGAATCAACACTTGATCCGATAACTCGGCTATATCGCATACAACCGATCAATGTCACAAATCGCGAGAATAGAATACAGTATCACATACTGGTATTATTCTCGGTCCCGCACATATCTCATATGCGCTCCTATTTCGTTTCGCTTGAGCCAGGAAACCCCTGTGTAGGACTCTAAAGACTCGTCAATACGCCGGCAGTAGGTGATGATCATATCAAACACCCACAAGCCGCAAGCGGTCTGCTAAACTTAACGGCCACCCGGGTATTGAGCGATCTGAAGATCAATGAGCAAGCCCGCCCACTCTCCAGTGAATCCAACCAGTAACACTACCGTACAGTCCGGTCTGTTCGTCTGATATGTCGCATATCTCGTCTAGGGATGGTAAACGTCAGACCCCAATAACTCGATAAGTCGTGTCGATATGAAGCTCATAACGGGTCGAGAAACTACTGGTAACACTTACCAGTAAATCCCTAAAGCAGCCTTGGCCAAGGACTTCCTGTTATAGCCAATCGAGCACTGCGCAATATCAACTCCCTATACCGGGAGAGACGAAACCCCTCCTATCGCTCATTGCCTCCATGTGATTCGGGACTGTACCCAAAAACCACCGTTTTGCACGCCCTCTTGGATGTGGTAAGGTGGAAATCAAAGCACAGTGGGAATCACACAAGACTCTATGACGATCTCGGGTCTACAGACTAACCTGTACCAGTGTCACCAGAGAACTGCCATCTGACGTAATGTATAATACCATCTGGGAGTTCTCGGCGAGTCCGTCCAGTGTACCCAGTCTCCACTAAGCACCTGTATATCATCTCTGATGTCAAACACCAATGGATATGGGATCATCCATCGCCCATCTGTATGGGTCGAGAAGGTATACGCTAGTCTACTCTGGTATATCGATGCCCTGTCTCGATACACCCACGACTAGGGACTTTGAAGGATGTACTTATAGACTACCATGTCCCCACTAGTATGATCCGCATCATAGTTCAGGTTGTACACATCCTAAGGGCTTTTCCAACATGTAACAGAGAGACAATCAGTGTACACGTTAAGGTAAAGAGTAACCAGATAGCATACTATCATATCGAGCAAGAAAGTCATCCCTATATATGTCCAAGCATCCACTACAATATACATCCTATGTATAGTAATGGCCTCTAGGGCATATATATAACTAACATGCTCTGCATAGGAAAGGTCACACTCCAGCTGGATCGTCGGGTGCTGAATCGCATGCGAAGGATCATGAAGATATCTGCGGAGCATCGAAATGTGAAATACAGGGTGCACGTCTGGAAAACTGGGCGGAAGGGCTAACCGATACGCAACTGCACCAACACGCTCGAGGATCTCGAAGGGGCCCACAAATCTGGGACTAAGCTTCCCCTTCTTCCCAAATCTTATCACACCTTTCATTGGGGAGACTCTCAAGAAAACATGGTCACCAACAGAAAACTCAAGTCTGCGCCGCCGACGGTCCGCATAAGATCCCTGCCTACTCTGGGCTGCTCTCATCCTATCGCGAATCAACTGGATCTTCGGGGTCGTCTCCTCCACAATCTGTGGCCCTAAGATACTGCTCTCACTGAGCTCTGTCTAACAGGTGGGCGATCTGCATCTCCTCTCATAAAGAGCCTCAAACGGTGCTATCTGAATGGTCTCCTGGTAGCTGTTGTTGTAGGAGAACTCTACTGAGGATAAATGATGATCCCAGCTAACTCCAAAGTCTAAGACGCACGCTCTGAGCATGTCCTCGAGAGTCTGAATAGTCCGCTCTGAGTGTCCGTCGGTCTGCGGATGAAAAGCTGAGCTGAAGCTCAAGCGAGTGCCCAAAGCCTCCTGAAGTCTCTGCCATAGCCGGCTGGTAAACTGGGTGCCTCTGTCGGACACGATACATGTCGGAACTCCGTGCAGTCGTACAATCTCGTCGATGTAAATCTGGGCATACCGAGTAAATCCGAAAGTCGTCTTCACCGGTAGGCAGTGAGCCGCTTTCGTCAACCGATCCACGATCACCCAGATGGAGTCATACCCTTGACTAGTCCTGGGTAGACCCACAATGAAGTCCATAGAAGTCTGCTCCCATTTCCACTCCGGAATGGGTAACGGCTGTAGCTCTCCCGCGGGCCTCTAGTGCTCAGCCTTGACTTGCTGACAAGTCAGGCATCTCGACAAAAAATTTGCGATGTCTCTCTTCATTCCGTCCCACCAGTAAACACCTCTCATATCATGGTACATCTTGGTGGAACCGGGATGAACACTGTATACCGATCGATGTGCCTCCTCAAGAATCTCTCGCCGCAATCCATTAGCATCTGGTACGCACAGTCTAGTCCCGAATCGTAGTATTCCCTGATCATCGATCACGAACTCGGAAAATCTGCCCTGTCCCATCTGTGTCCTGATCTCTGAACATTGGTCATCACAGTGCTGTGCCTCATGTATACGGTCAAACAACTGTGGGCGTGCATGAACATGCGCAATCTGTCCTCCGATCGACGTAACTCGAACTGTACCCGGCTGTTGCATAAGATCTTCCAATCTGCCGACGACTGCCTCTGCGCTGTGCTCAAACCAGATAGACTACACCCGGGCCTCCTGCTCAAAGCATCCGCCACTACATTAGCCCTGCCCGGGTGAAACAAGATCTCGCAATCGTAGTCCTTCACTAACTCCATCCATCGGCGATGTCTAAGGTTCAAGTCTCACTGCTGGAATATATACTTTAAGCTCTTGTGATCAGTGAATATCTGGCACGACTCTCCTTATAGGTAATGTCGCCAGATCTTAAGTGCAAAGACCACTGCAGCCATCTCCAAATCGTGAGTGGGGTAATTCTGTTCATGTTTCTTCAATTGCCGCGAAGCATACGCGATCACCCTGTCATGCTGCATCAATACGCCCCTAGCCCCACTCGTGAAGCATCACAATATACCAAAAATCCGCCTGATCCTGAAGGCAATGGTAATACTAGTGTCGTAGTCAGTAGAGCCCGTAGCTGCTGAATACTTTGCTCGCACTCCTCCGTTCAATCGAAAGGAACTCCCTTCCGGGTCAACCCGGTCAAAGGTGTAGCAATGCGAGAGAAGTCCTGCACGAATCGCCTGTAATAACTTACCAGCCCTAGAAGCTGCTAACCTCCGTCACTGACGTGGGTCTAGGCCAACTCCGAACGGCCTCAATCTTCCTTGGGTCTATGCATATACCATCTCGTGTAATCACGTGCCCCAAGAAGTCTACGCTGTCCAGCCACAAAGCACACTTGGAGAATTTGGCGAAAAGCTGATGCTCCCTCAACGTCTGCAGTGTAATCCGCAGGTGCTGCTCGTGCTCCTCTCGACTCTGAGAATACACTAGAATATCGTCAATGAATACTATGATGAACAGATCAAGATACGGCCAGAAAATGCGGTTCATCAAGTCCATAAATGTTGCTGGCGCGTTGGTGAGTCCGAACGACATCACCAAAAAAACTCATAATGGCCGTAACGCGTGCGGAAAGCTGTCCTAGGAATGTCCTCCTGTCGAACCCGCAGCTGATGGTAGCCTGATCGCAAATCGATCCTCGAAAAGTATCCTGCCCCCTGAAGCTGGTCGAACAAATCGTTGATGCGTGGCAAATGATACCTGTTCCGCATTGTCACCCTGTTCAGCTGACGGTAGTCGATACACAAATGCATACTGCCGTCCTTCTTCTTGACAAACAGGACTGGAGCACTCCAAGGAGAAACACTGGGTCGAATGAGTCCCTTATCCAGCAAATCTTGAAACTGACCCTTCAATTCTCTAAGTTCCGCCGGGGCCATCCGATAAGGCGGTACAGAAATAGGCCCCGTGCTAGGAACCAAACCAATACAGAAAGAAATATCACGCTCGGGCGGTAGCCCAGGAAGCTCGTCAGGGAACACATCAGGGAACTCGCTAACAACCGGAACCTGATCCATCGGAACCTCTGTAGCTCTAATATCGCAAACATAGGCGAGAAATCCTTGACATCCCTACCTCAAAAGCTGTCTAGCATGAAAAAAGAAATCACACTGTTAGGGGTGGCACCACGGTCCCCCAACACAACAAAAACCGACTTGCCGGGAAAACAAAATCTAACTGTCTTCTCACGGCAGTCAACAGAAGAATAGCACGTGGCTAACTAATCCATGCCCAAAAGAACGTCGAAGTCCAACATCTCAAGAAGGATTAAATCGACCGGCAACTCTCTCTTGCCAAAACGGACGGTACAGGATCGGAACATGTGACTAGCGACAAACGACTCTCCCACAGGAGTAGTCACAACCAGCGGCTGATCAAGCAAACCGGACTCTCTACCCAAACTCAGCACAAAGTGTGTGGAAATATACGAGTGTAACAAAAAGGACATAGTGAAGGAGTACCTGAAACCACGGGATTGGACGTCTAAGCATCCTGATGAGTCGAAGCGAAGACTTGGGCCTGCCCTTCATCTGCGACTGACCGAACTCCTTCTCTACTAGCATGACCCCTCTGCGCGAACCTTCCTTGTCCACGACGTCTCAGGCTACGACCCTGACGTGGTGTGAAGGAACACTGCCTGATGAGGTGTTGAAGGCTTCCGCATCGTAAACATCTACGCGCTGACTGCTGTCCTTCCTGGGGATGAGAGCCAAACGACTGTCCTCGGCCTAAGCCTCTGCTCTGGGCTGGTACACCAGTACGATTCATCAACTGTTCTGGAACTCTCACGGTCTCTGGAAGACGTGTCCCGTAAACTGGGGCTGTCTCCACCGGTGCTATGTAGGGGACGGAATACTGCACGATAATCGCAAGGAACAACTGGGTAACATGGGTGATTACCACCTGTCGCTGCGCTCGAACGACCTCCATCAACGAGCTCATCGCCTGGCGCAAGCCCTGCACCTCTACCACTAGTCTAGCGATCTGAGCTGTCGTAGGGGGAACAATCTGTCCTGGTACAACAGGGGTACTACTCGGATCAGTCCTCATCTCAGATGAATCAACTCGAACCTCGGCTCTCACGGCCGCTCTCTCCACCCTCGTAGTCCTTGGCGGCATAATGGCTGAAAAGAAGGTAGGATTCGATGAGGATACGGAAATCGAATCGGAAGAATGTATATACTCAACAAGGAATTTCAATCAATAAGTCCTAAGGTCGCTTAGGCGGAGTACCGTGTCGTGAGTATGCCGCGGAACATACGCACACTACGCCACTCTGTTGCAGCTACCTACTCCATCATACCGGGGTCATCCTACACTCCGAAGGTAAAACCTACGCTCTGATACCAACTTTGTCACGACCCAGCTAAGTGAACCGAAAACCCAGAAATCAAACCAGTAAAAGTATAGAGCGTTTAAGTTTTAAAAGGAAGTATTTATTAAAGTGACAAGAATTCTTAAGTAAATAATCACCAAGATAGCAATATACGACGCCGTAGCGAAGATCAAGATCCATAAGTGGGAACATCAAAGATAGGATAAACTGCAAGTACAGTCGGCTCACAACGAGCTCGACACCAGAATACAGATAATATACATCATCGTCCTCACACTGTCTCTAAGTCAAATACATACATGGTAGATGGAGAATACTATATACAACAATGTACATAACTGAAAGATAAACAGATACCGCACAAAACCCACCTATCAGCAAAAGAGCTAGTACACCAACTGTAGGGGTATCTGTGTCAAAAGATGCAAAACGCAGCCTCCCGCGACTACTCCGAAGGGCAACCTGCAAACACTGTGGCACAACGGGGGGTGAGTTGCCAACTCGTGAATAGAGATAACATATAAAGGTAATCGCGAGCATGCACGTACTGCGCTACTCTATCATATGCCAACAGATGATATCAATATGTGATAAGCAGTATGTGCAATAATCATGCAAGTGCTCTATCAGGTAATATAACTACAGGATGAGATACAATAATGAATGCTGAGCATGGGAAGTATAACATCTACACGGAATGCCAACGTGGAATATGTAATCGGTGTCCATCAATGCACCCCAAATTCCAACAACCCAGACGCCGGCACTCCCATCGGCCCTCAAATCCTGTACATCACTGAGAATCACGAGTGCCCAACATCGGCACCCAAATATCATAAATACTCGTGTCTAGCATCGACACGCAAATCTTCCTATATCGGGCATCCGTCAGTCCAGGTCAGCCCCCTCTCTCATATGTCTATCGGGCATCCGTCAGTCCGGGTCAGCCCTCTCTCTCATATATATCTATCGGGCATCCGTCAGTCCGGGTCAACCCTCTCTATCTCATATATATCTATCGGGCATCCGTCAGTCCGGGTCAGCCCTCTCTCTCATATATATCTATTGGGCATCCGTCAGTCCGGGTCAGCCCCCTCTATCTCATATATATCTCGCTCTAGCACCGAGAAAACATAAGGTAGACGCACCGAAATATCATATCAAGGGAACCGGGTTTTTAAATGATTACATGTTTGAAATAGCCACGGTTCCCAAATCCATAAATCACATGTAATTCAACCCAATATGCATGTCAACGTGATGCGATATGTGCATCAAGTATGAATATCATGTCAAGTCACATAAAGATGAGCTACAACATAATGATCCGATGTGATATATGCATCAAGTATGAATATCATGTCAAGTCACATAAAGATGAGCTACAGCATAATGATCCGATGTGATATATGCATCAAGTATGAATATCATGTCAAGTCACATAAAGATGAGCTACAGCATAATGATCCGATGTGATATATGCATAAAGTATGAATATCATGTCAAGTTCTACAGTGTGAGTGTCATGGCAATTACTAACGGTATGTGTGTAGCATGCAGGATAGTGCTCGTGCAACATGAACCGTTAGTAATGGTGCGGTGTTCTATCAATTCTAGTTTATATACATATATCAGGGAATGTGGTATGCACTAAATAGTAGCCATGAACAGTCAATGTATGTAAATGTAGCTACAAGATCCTATCAGCCCTGACGTAGAACGCCATGCGGGCGATAACCCCGTAGATGTTAAATCTACTCACCGTAGTCTTTCGCTAGGTATAGCCGATGACTTGTTTCCCTTTCTTCGCGGCGTCCGTCGTACTTGCCTGCGAACCTAGAATTCCACAGATTATCACGCATAAGCTCAAAACCATACAAACACGACATTTAAGGTCAACTAGAAACCCGTGTCTCAACCCAAGCGCGCATGTGCGCGACACGCTAAAACGTGTGATTACGCGCCTAAAGTCGCTCCGACGCGTCGCGATACGCAGAAACCCCAAACCCACACACACGTATCACGCGTGTCGCTAAAGATTAAAAATATGGGAAATAGGGTATTCTGCTCCAGATTTAGATACAGGACAGATATTATAAAAATAGATATACCAAAATACCCCACATAGCAGCAGACTCCTGTGACCCAAACCCCAACCCTCAAATCACTAATCTGGCCGCAAATTGCGGCCAGAACTCATTTTTTCGACGGCCTGGGTAGGGAGGTGGGCCCTCGGGTTTGGTGTGTGCACTCTATACCCCCTGTGTATGCTATAATAAATCCAATTTCATTCTGAAACAACTCGGGTAGCAGCAGATCCTACAGAACCCTATTTCTAGTTAAAATCCACACTTTTGCACAAAACTGAAACTTTAGGGTATTTTTATGAAACCTGAAGCAAAACCCAGATCTAAAACCACACTAATAACTCATTAACAAGCTAATCAAGCCACAACAACATAAATTTTAACATATCATCACTAAAACCCTTCAATAGCACTAAAATTGCACAAAAAGATGATATTTTAAAACTAAACATGCAAGTTATGGAGATAGGGTGCTAGGAGTGAGATTTATACCTTCAAATGACCTTAGAAAAATTAAAAGTTCCAGCTTTAACCTCAAGTGTGCAGATTTGCCTCCAAACACCTCAAAAAGCTCACTTTTCCATGGTTTTGTGATGAAAATGTGTTGATTGTGTAGGGTTTTTGTGTAGGGATCAAAGAGAAGTGAAAAGGAGAGGGAAAGATGAAGGAAAGCTAGGGTTTTTCTGCTGGAATTTCTGTAGAATTCAGAAATGAGGAGGAAGAGAGAGAAGAGAGAAGAAAAGGGTCAAAAAAGTCAAAGCTCTTTACCTAACTCCATGCCTCAATTTTCTATTGGATTTGAATTATTGAATGGGGTTTTGTTTTGATAAAAGGGGTGGGGAAAAATAACAACCATGCATTAAAGAAAATGGTTAACATGTTAACACTTTTTACCTAGGTCACAAAAATTGTGCCAAGTGTGCAAGTGTATACTACAAAGGAAAATTTTCCAATTAGGATAAACCCGACTAAAATAACTAATAATCCTATGTACACATATAATAACACGAAAAACATTAAAACGAAATTTCAAAGTGTTACAGAAAGACTGGAGCGGATCTACTCACTGAGGCTATTTCTCGAACACAGTAGTTTCACAAATGAGCTTTGTGAAACTGCTTAGTAGAGAAGTTGGGTGTTCGGTATCACACGAGTTGTGAGTATGCGACATCGCAATAATTGGCTTTAAGTGTAAGTGGGAGATTGTTGGCTATAATGCCCTCAAGGCAATTATCATAATCGTAGTTAGGTGATTATGATGATTGATGGAGGACCTATACTAGTAGAACAGTCTTACTCGAGATGATAGTATGCTATCTGGTTTGTTTTTATCATCATGCTTTATGTGGTATTACAGGTCACTATTACATGTTGATAGAGCCCATAGGATTCTTTCTTGACTACCAGCATTATGATGGCGATCATATATGTGGGAGCTGGGGTTCTATAAGCAAATCCTTAAATGTCCCTAGTCGTGGGAGTTAAGAGACTGGGCATCGATGCTCCAGTGTAGAGTGGTGTATACTGATCGAGACCCTGACGAGGGGCGGTGGCCCGGTCTTACAAGCCAATGGTGTTAGTTTGTTCACCTTATATAGTATTCTGGTGCTCATTGGATTATGAGTACACTGGACGGACTCGCCGGTAACCTGCTAGTTGGTATTATACCTATTGTCAGATTGCAGTTTCCAGGTGACATTTGTACAGGTTAGTCTGTTGACCTGAGATTCTCATTTGTCTCGTGTGAGTTCCCACTGTGCTTTGATTACTACCCTACCACGGCTCAAAGGAGTCGTGCAAACAGGTTTTAGTTGGGTACAGTCTCGAGCCACATGGAGGCAGTGAGCGGATCGTCGAGGATTCGTCTCTCCCGGTATTATGGTTTGATGTCGCACAGTGCAGGGTGGCCATCATCAGAAATCCTTGGCCAAGGAAATCGAGAATTACTGATTTAGGATCGGTAGTTTCTCATGTAGTGATGGGTTCCATACCGACATGAATTATCACGTTATTAGGGGTCTGACATTATCCACCCCTCTAGAATCGATATGCGATACACTTAGACGAACATATCAGATTGTACGGATATTGTCACTGTCAGGCTCAGTAGAGGTTTGGATGAGTTTGCTCGTCGGCCTTCCTTTCGCTCAATACCTGGGTAGCCGTTACGTACAGCTAGTGTCGCTGACGTGATTGTGGTTAAACCTACTGCCAGCGTATTGACGAGTCTTTAGAGTCCCACACAAAGGGTTTTCATGGTTCAGGCGATATAGTGTAGATGACGTATGTTGGTACATACATGTGTCCGATTAAATATGTGTACATGCTGCACAGGCTTTAATCGAACGGTTGATAATACTAGCGGCTAAGGATTAAGCCGGATTATTAAATCATGTTTTGATTTAATAATTTATATATATGTATTTATATATATGTATTCTAGTTTTACTATTCACTATTCATTTTCTCTCTTGGCTATTCGTATTTTTGTATGAATATGCGTATATGTATTTCGATACGTGTATCGGGAAGTATTCCGTATTTATACGGAATAACTTTTAGAAGATGGCCATCTCATTATTGATTTTCTTTTTATGAAATCAATTATGGAAATTAAGTGGAGGGGTGAGTTAGCATGAGCATTGGTTTTGGCATGTTGAGAGGCATGGCTCTCATTTGTTTATTTTAAAAAGAGATAAGATATTTTTGTTGGATGAGAGAGAGAGTGAGGGGGCAGCCACTTGCTTTTGTATGGCTTGCTTATTTCATTTCTTCATATGCTTGCTTCATCACTCACTCATTCATTCTCACTTGGAGAAAATACTTAGCACATTTCTTTAGTTGCTCATGCCACATGATTACTCACCTCCTTTTCATTTTCTTGAGTTGCTCATGGAGCATTTGTGATGAGAGAAAATTATAGTGGCACATTCCTACACCTCCACACTCCTTTGCTAGCAACCTTGGAGCGTCGGTTGCCTCGCTCGGCGAGGCTGAAGCTAGCGCCGTTTCCCTCAGGTGGATCATCGTTGATGGAGGAAGACCGGCAACCAAACTCGATTCGCAACCACTAGGAGATTGAGATGATGGTTCAAGACCGAAGGACACGGATCAACTCGGTATAACCATTATAACTTCTTTATATATGCTTTCTAGTATAGGGTTTAGGGTAGATCCGGGCATCGGGTAATGGTAGCGCCAGTTTAGAAAATTTTTGTTCCATATTTGGCCACAGTTTGATGTCCCGGACGCTGGCGTAACCCAACAAGAACTAGAGAAGCTGTCAAAAACAAAACCGAGTGGGTTTTAGCATTTACTAGTTTTTCTAAAGAGGCCACTCCTGGTGAAGGGATCTCGGCTCTTTCTTCATCGAATTAGGTGCTGGATATTCATCAAGGAATACCACTATGCAAAGCAAAAAATAGAGCCACCCTTTGTGAAAATTTGATTCTACAACATCTATAGGTTTCTTTATTTTCATTAATCTCATTAATCAATTCCCGTCAATTAATGTTTCCTAAACATTACAGAAAAATGTAACGAAAATAGAACGTATGCTTATGCCATCCGCATTCACCACTGGGCCCGGTCATCCACCATTAGGTTACTTAACTACTGGCAGAGCGGGGGCTGGACTAGCGTAGGTGCGAAACATAAATAACGTTTATTATATATCATATATATAATAGTACATTCATCTCATGCAGTTATATCATTAACATCCCAGAATCACACAGTAGAAGAAACATATGAAATATTGGATACACTAGGATGTCCGTGTTTTAAATTTAGCCAATAATGTAAAACACAGATTCCACAGTCGTGATGAATAGCCAAACCCACATCCCTAGACCCTTACTAGAGTGGCAAGTAACCTTACCAATTATAGAGTTAGGAGACCCGTTCTCAACTCCTTGAGATGGACTCCCACTGGACTCTAGAACCCGGTTGCTTGTGCTCCCCGCCTTGGGTCTATCCTAATGCGGAAAAGTAAATAATATACAACAGTGGTGACATCATCCTCAACCCGGAGGTGCCCCAATAAAAGAATACTATATACAGATTTTACATGAACGAAAACAAAAACCCTCATCTCATATAAAAAAAACCCGGCTATTCTTTCACAACGATCCAATAAATCATATCAACAGCAACACATGATATCACATATCATCAACGTAAGCAAATATGCGTATCTCTAAAATTCATTGACATATAGCAACGAGATTGGGATACCCCACATATTACACTTACGGTCACAGAAAAAGAAACAGATACTATAATAATTTGAATCCGCAATTTCCTTAGACATCATAAACCCGGAATATCTCATATTCTGGATTTCATGCCTAACTTATAAAACTTGCATTTTAGTCTCAAATTGAAAACTCTTTTCAATTGGTTGTCGTATAATTTAACAATATTCTCGTCTTAGTGATCGCGTACAATACGCAATTGCGATGGAGTTTTGATCCGAATCAAAACTTCATAGCAATCGATCAATTGTGACTAAACGGCTAGATTTACAATATACTAATTAGTTTTCATACAACTAATAAATCCAGATTTTAATAATTGTATCATACACATCACAAAGCTTGTAAAGTAACCACGACATTAGAATTCCGCACGCAATTAGTAAACTTAACCAATTTTTCCAAGACATGAAAAATCTAGTGAGCTAAAGTTCCAAAACTGATCGTTTTAAACCAATCCGGAAGTCGAAACGAACTCGAAACCCGCTCGAATCTTCATGGGAGAAAAGATCCAAAAATTAACTATCGAATAGGAGGACTAGAGATGGTACCCCACCCCCGAGGCCACCACGAGGTGTCCAGGGGTGAGGCACACCCAAAACTGCCTAAGGTGGGGCAGTTTCGGGTCCCCACCGCCAAGACCAGCTTGTGGTGGTCTTGTGGAGTGGTCCCAGCCATTCCGTCCCATCCCCCAGGGTGTGCACACTCTACCCCGCAGCTTCTCGGTTCAAACCGTGAGCCCGCGGGTTGTGCAAACAACTCAAAACATCATTTTCGAAATTGTTTTTATCGGCAGTTTTTGCGCGACAAAAACAACGGATTTCTAGCATCGCTACAAGTTATCCTAATGTTCTAGCTTGGCTCTAATACCATGAAAGTCGACCTTAGCACCACCATGAGGTTCTAGAGGTATCAAGCATACCAAATTTTATTTTTATTAGGTGCTAAATTAGACTAATAAGATCTTTACAAGAATATTTTGGGTTTGCCTTTGTGATGTGATGAACTTAAGAGAAAAAAAGAGCATACAACTTTTGTAGTTTGAGTCCTTCTCTTCAATAGCTCCGGGTTGAAGTCCACGCAACTCTACTAGGCTCCTCTTCGAGTTGAACGAATCTCCTTCGTAATCTTCGCGCCAAAGACGATCCATCCGAAGTCCACAAGCTCAAGCTAAGCCTTCACTAATCTCATTAGTGAAGGAAACACTCCACATAAAATTGCTAATCTAATGTGTGATGGTGAAGTAAGGTTTTAATTTGCTCACTAGGTTTGTGTTCAAGCTTCATGGTTCACATCACATGTGAGGGTTGAAGCTTGACCTATAGCAATTGAAGAAGAAGAAGAAGCTAGAGAGCAACCATAGGAGCAAAGCATGAAAATAGCTAAGTGTTGAGAATGAGACTAGAATGAATGGCAACTCTTGACACCAACTCATTCAAGCATGGAATTTTGCAATATAAAATTCCAACAATGCTTGAATAGTGAGTCAAGATGAAAAAGCTATGAATAAAGCCCAAGTTTGCAACCATGCTCTCATTTTCCACCTCATTTCTATTTTTCTCAAAAATAGAAATTCAAGCCATGCTTCATTATATATATATATATATATATATATATATATATATATATATATATATTATGAAGAATAATTAGCGAGCCAATGATATTAGTTAAGATATAATTATATCACATATAATATATATCACATTATGAAATCAACACTTGATTTAATAATCCGGTTATATCACATATGACCGAATAATATCATTTATCGGTATATCACATTATTAAATCAACAATTGATTCGACAATCTGGTTATATCACATATAACCGAACCGATAACAGATAAGTACTAGATTACAATACGGTATCATATACACGTATTTAATCAGGCCCACACACATATCACATATGTGTCCTACTTCATTTCGCTCGAACCAGGAAACTTCTGTGTGGGACTCTAAAGACTCGTCAATACGCCAGCTGTAGATGATGATCATATCAATCACCTACAAGCCGTCAGCGGTCCTAGCTGGACGTAACAGCTACCCGTGTATTTAGCGATATGAAGATCAAGAAGCAAGCTTGTCCATACTCTCTATGAAGCCTATCGGTAACACTATTGTACAGTCCAGTCTCTTCGTCTGATATATCGCATATCATGTCTAAGGGTGGTAAACGTCAGTCCCCAGTAACGTGATAAGTCATGCCGATGTCTGGCCTATAACGGTTTGAGAAACTACTGATAACTCTTATCAGTAATCTCAGCAGCAGCCCTAGCCCGGGACTTCCAGTTATAGCCAATCGAGCATAGCGCATCATCAACCCCCAATACCGGGAGAGATGAAACCCCTCCTATCACTTATTGCTTCCATATGACTCGGGACTGTACCCAAAATCCACCTGTTTGCACGACTCCTTTGATCCATGGTAGGGAGGAAATCAAAGCACGGTAGGAGCCACACAAGACTCTATGACGATCTCGGGTCTACAGACTAACCTGTACCAGTGTCACCAGAGAACTGCTATCTGACGATAGGTGTACTACCACATAGGAGTCCTTGGCGAGTCATGTTCGGTGTACCCATTCTCCAATGAGCACCCGTGTACAAAAATTTATGTCACACACCAATAGTTGTGGGATCAACCATCGCCCTCTAAGGGACAAGAAACTTACACACTAGTCTACTCTGGAATATCGATGGCCTAGTCTCGATATTCTCTCGACTAGGAACTGATTAAAGGATGTACTTGTTGACCACCCTGGCCCCTCTAGTATGATCTCATCATAATCCTGGCAGTCAAGTACATATCCTAAAGGCATTATCAACATGTAAGAGACATTTAGTATAAAGACTAGTCTATATGTTAGTTATATGTATGCCCTAGAGGCCATTACTATACATGGGATGTATATTGTAGTGGATGCTTGGACATATATAGGGAGGACTTTCTTGCACCACATGATAGTATGCTATCTGGTTGCTCTTTACCTTAACGTGTACACTGATTGTCTCTCTGTTACATGTTGGTAAAGCCTTTAGGATGTGTACTTGACTACCTGGACTATGATGCGGATCATACTAGTGGGGACAAGGTAGTCCATAAGTACATCCTTCAAGGTCCCTAGTCATGGGTGTATCGAGACGGGGCATCGAAAAACCAGAGTAGACTAGCGTATACCTTCTCGACCCATACAGATGGGCGATGGATGATCCTATATCCATTCGTGTTTGACATCAGAGATGATA
Source organism: Agapanthus africanus (assembly GCA_030015575.1). Classification (NCBI taxonomy): domain Eukaryota; kingdom Viridiplantae; phylum Streptophyta; class Magnoliopsida; order Asparagales; family Amaryllidaceae; genus Agapanthus; species Agapanthus africanus. Next base: position 179,762,348 of record JASDDO010000008.1, read on the forward strand.
TACGGGTGCTCAGTGGAGACTGGGTACACTGGACAGACTCGCCGAGAACTCCCGGATGGTATTATACCTCACGTCAGATGGCAGTTCTCTGGTGACACTGGTACAGAGTAGTCTGTAGACCCGAGATCGTCATAGAGTCTTGTGTGATTCCCACTGTGGTTTGATTTCCACCTTACCACGTCCAAGAGGGCGTGCAAAACGGTGGTTTTTGGGTACAGTCCCGAATCACATGGAGGCAATAAGCGATAGGAGGGGATTCGTCTCTCCCGGTATAGGGAGTTGATGTTGCGCTGTGTTCTATTGGCTATAACCGGAAATCCCTGGCCAGGGTTGCTGAGATTTACTGGTAAGTGTTACCAGTAGTTTCTCGAACTGTTATAGACCTCATATCGACACGACTTATCGAGCTATTGGGGTCTGACGTTTACCACCCCTAGGCAAGATATGCGACATATCAGACGACGAGACCGGACTGTACGGTAAGTGTTACTGGTTGGATTCATAGGAGTGTGAGCGGGCTTGCTCGTTGATCTTCTGATCGCTCAGTACCCGGATGGCTGTTATGTTTAGCAGACCGCTTGCGGCTTGTGGGTGTTTGATATGATCATCACCTGCTGCCGGCGTATTGACGAGTCTTTAGAGTCCTACACAGAGGTTTCCTGGCTCAAGTGAAACGAAATAGGAGCGCATATGAGATATGTGCGGGACCGAGAATAATACCAGTATATGATACTGTATTCTATTCTCGCGATTTGTATCATTGGACGGTTATATAAGATATAGCCGGGTTACCGAATCAAGTGTTGATTCGATACATTGATACACTTGATATTAGTCGGTTATATGCATTATGACCGGATCATTATAACAAGTGTTGATTTAATGATTTAATGTATAATTATATATTTGATATATTACTTTACATTAACTAGTATATGTTCACTTAAGATTGATTATCTCACTTGATTGTGCACATTGTATATATGATATATGTTTGTGCACTAGTTTGTATCATGTTTGATGATACATGCAAACTTGGGTGTGTGTTTACTTTAAACCATGTTTAGGTAAATGGTTAGGGTTTTAATTTATTTATTCATTTATTTATTTATTCTTTTGGGCAAGAAATAAAATGGTGGCTTCTTTTGTTTTCACTTGAAGCTTCATGAAGCTTTGACCATTTTGTTTCTTTCCTTAACCTAACCATTCACCTAAACCCTAGTTTAGTCTCTACACTTGTTAAACTCACCCATGGTTGCATTATGATAACCATCACTTGATTTTCTTTTTGGAAATAATTCATAATTCATAATTCTTTTTCTTTCTTCTTCTTCATCTTCTTCATGAAGAGAAGAAACCATTGCTAGATTTTTCCAAGTGATGATTCCAAGTGAGAAATCAAAATCCAAAGTGAACCTACTTCCTATTTCTTCATCCTCTATCACTTGCCATGTAGTAGAGGGTGTTTTCTTCACAAGTTCCTTGACCTAGTGAAGATGGAGCTTGAGTTTGAGTCGCCTCAACGTAGATCATCTTCGGTATCGAAGTCAACGACCTAGCCCGCCCATTTCTCCGATGAAATCGACGCTAGAGTCCGGGATTCCGATGATCGCAGCGGAGGGACGTCAACACGGAGCTAGAGAAGTGGTGGACCGGATCTACAAAGGTTGTATTTCCATTCACTTAGTAGTTAAGTTGTTAACTTGCTTGTAGTTTCGCCTTTACCTCTAGTCAACGATCTTGCATAGGATTCTTAGGCACATGAAAAATTTGAATTTGGCATGGTTGATGCCTTGTGGAACCTCTTGAGTGTGCCTAGTAACCCTATAAGATAAAGGTAACCTTATTGCATACTATCATATCGAGCAAGAAAGTCCAATATATATATGTCCAAGCATCCACTATATCATCAATAATGGCCTCTAGGGCATACATATTCCTAACACTAGCTCCCACGTATATGATCGCCATCGTAATGCTGGTAGTCAAGCAAGAATCATATGGGCTCTATGAACATATAATAGTGATCTGTAATACCACAAAAATTATGTACATGATGATAGAGACAAACCAGATAGCATACTATCATCTCGAGTAAAATTGTTCTACCTGTATTGGTCCTCCCTCAATCATCACAATCGCGTTCCTGTAATTACAATAATTGACTTGAGGTAACTATAGCCAACATAAGGTTTTTCATTGCACAGGCTATCCACACGACCGGGGAACGTCGAGTTTCATTTGCGTCTCAAATGAAACCCGGGGCTCCTAGATTATCTGTTATTCCATGTTGCTTATTAATGTTTTGTGATGTTGTTTATATCATGCTTGGGACGAATGGTTATATATATATATATATTTTTATATATACTAGTAGATGTTGTTTATGTTTTGCATCCGTGCTAGTCCTGCCCCTGCTCTGCCGTTAGTTAAGTAACCTAACGATGCATGATGGGACCCCGTGGCGAATGCGGATGGCATATACGTACATTTTATTTTCGTTCTTTTATGGTGTGATAGGATTTAATTGATGGGACTGCATTAATTTTAATTAATGCAAGAAAATAAACCTAAAAGATGTTTTTGGAACAAATTTTGAAAAACTATAGTCATACCCTTTCGCTTTGCATCGTGGTATTCGGTTAGGAATATCCAGCATCTTATTCGAGGAGGCAAGAGCCTAGATCCCTCCACGGGAAGTGACCTCTTGAGCAAAAGTTTATGTTATTATATAATACTCAGTTTTCTTCAAAACCACTAATTTTCAAAAGCGGAGCCTAAGCTACTCCTTTTCAAAACTGCTCGGTTCCTTCAACGATATCAAGTTCATTACGTTAATGGTTTTTCGCCAAAAACCTGTTGTAGCCCTCCGTCATTTCTTACAAGTGTTACTTAATATTCATGATATGTATGTTGACCTCTGTTAAGGCATACTGAATGGTAGCTAGGCAATGCTTGTTTCTTGTATAAAGATGCGATTATTTTGGACAGTCGCACGGTCATGTTGTCTTCTGTCAAGGGTTCGTGCGGGTGGGTCTAAATTAAACAAGGAAAATGCCAGCTTGAACTTAACTTATGACTTATTACATGTTGACCTCTGTCAAGATCATAATCCTCTTGGGGCAAAAACACATCGGGAATTTCAAATATACAGGAAAGTTGCTGGTGTTGCATACCTTCTGGAGTGTGGTAACTAGAGTGGCTTCCTTTTAGGTTATCACGCGATGATAGTTGGATCTCGATTCCACTGATGAGTAGGGTTACTCTTGGGAGATATTTTTCACTTCACAACTCGCTAACCTATTAGGTGTTTCGAAAAGTGTTAACTGGGCTACGCCTCTGTAGAAATAAGGTTTATTTTAATTAGGTCCGTACGAGAGCACGGGGAACCTCCCTCGGAGTACCAACACTCACCTGGATAAACGGTTAGCAAACTTGTAAGGTGAAAATGATCCCGACTAGTTTTCCTTGTAGGGTTTGAAGGAATATTCGAGGAAATAGTGGGAGCAATCTTGATTAGATAAACTAATAACCAATCAAATCTTGCAAGAGTGCACGCTGAGTGTTTTTTTCTTTCTACCCAGATAGCAACCATGTCACGCCCTAATCAAGATAATAAAATGTTTGACTTGACCGAACCAGCTTATTACATTGGGTCGGAGACCATCGGTTCGGCTCTAACTTGTGACAACTGTCATGAGTATAGGCAAGGGAAAGAGGACTGTATAGAATTCCATATGACCCTATTGGAGGGGAAGCATTTTAATGCATCTTCTTAGGGTGCATTTGTTATTGAAAACTGTTTTTTCGGTCAACCCTACCTCCTTGGTACTAGATTTCGGATCAGGACCTAATATATGTAATTTATTGAAAGGACTAAGAAAAAGTAGAATGGTTGGACCAGGTGATATGTGTCTCAGAGTAGGGAACGGAGCATAAGTTGATGCTGGTGCCGTCGGTGAATATCACCTTGTATTGCCATGCGGGAATACTATGATTTTGAACAATTGCTACTATGTGTTAGTGTATATGCCCTAGAGGCCATTACTGTATCATACTAGTATGTATATTACTTGATGGAAGCTTGGGATATTCACAGTTGTATATAAAATCTTGCTCGAAATGGTAGTATGCTACTTGGTTTGTCTCTGCTTTAATATGTGCATGTGTTTCTTTTAGCATATCGCTTATATACATATTAGTAGAGCCCTTAGGATCTTTGCTTGATTACCAGCGTTGTGATGGCACTCACACTCGTGGGGGCTGGGTAATCTATAAGCACATCCTTATACAGGTCCCTAGTCGTAGGACTATCGAGACAGGGCATCGATACTCCAGAGTAGACTAGCGTATGCGCTTCTCATCCAAGCAAGGGAGACGGTCTGTCTCAGAGCCGTCAGTACGTCGTACTTGAGATAGTATGCGGGTGCTCGTTAGGTTACGAGTACACTGGACATGACTCGTCGGGAACTGTTGGTTGGTATTATACCTATCGTCAGTTATCAGTTCCCAGGTGACATGAGTACAGCTTAGTCCGCTGACTTGACACTGTCACTTCGCCTCGAGTGTGTTCCCACTGCACTTTGATTACTACCCTACCACGGCTCAAAGGAGTCGTGCAAACATGTAGTTTTTGGGTGCAGTCCCGAAGCACTTGGAGGCAGTGACGGTTAGACAGGATTCATCTCTCCCGGTATTGGGGGTTGACATCGCGCTGTGTCCAGGAGAGCCATTACACAAGTAGTCCCTGGCCAGGGCAAGCGAGATATACTGGTAGGTTTCCAGTGTTATCTCAGGGTGTTCTGGGCTACACTCCGACACGACTTGTACCGCAATTAGGGGACTGACATTAACCGCCCCCCTAGGCCCGCCATACGATGTATCAGACGAACAGACCGGACTGTACGGAGACTGTCACATACAGGCTCAGTAGGAGTTCAGATGGGGTCACCTCGTCAGTCTTCTTATCGGCATCTACCTGGGGACCGTTACGTACAGCTAGTGCCGCTTGCGGTCTGTGGTTAAACCCACTGCCAGTGTAGTGTCGAGTCTTTAGAGTCCCACACAGAGAGCTATTCGCCTTTAGGCAAAATGAGTAGAGGTCGCATGGTTTTGCGACAGGGTTCGTTCACATCCGCGCACTTGTGCACGTTTGCTGTCCGGACAGCTTATACTAGAGGGCTTTGGTTTAAACCAGATCCTAGTATATGATTTGGGATTGGTTTTATCTCATTGTATTCGTGTTCCTCGGATCACGAATACGGATGCGTATGCACAGTTGATTGTGACAGAGGGAGAGGACTTTGATTAGGGTTAATGACTATTGTCTTTTTATTAACCCTAATGCTTATGTGTGTATTATGATTAATTGATATTAGTTAAATATAATTGTGCATGGTTAGGGTTGTTGACCATTTGACTATCTTGACTTGTTGACCAAGGTTGACACTTTGACCATCATCATTCCATATAAAAGATGCTCTTTGATCCTTGCAATTAGCATTAAATATGAAATGATAATGGTCATGTCTTGATTAAGCCATGACAATTATCTTTCTAATTATCAATTTACTTAATTCACACATATTTGTGATAATGGTTCTATTATTCTCTCATTCTATCATATGCTTTCTCTCTCCTCCTCTTCCTCTCTCTCAAGCTCTCCCCTCTCATGTGTTGAGAAACGCTTGAGCTTGAGAAAAACCTCTCCTTGATAATCTTTACTCTCATCTAGGGTTCTAGGATTAGCACTTCTAGCACCTTAGTTACTTCTAGCTTGGAGTTGAAGCCAAAGGTTGAGGCTCTCGGGTGGATCCTTCTTCGACTAGAGAAGGCGACAAGGTGATCTCTTTCTTCCACTCCAAGGAGCAAGGAGAGAAGGACATAAAGCTCAAGGTATAACCTTTCTACCCTATAGCTAAATCTAGTTAGCTTTTATTTAGTTTTTGTTTAGCAAAGATCCTCCTTAAGCTAGTCCATGTTGCCTAGCATGATAAAAATCCGATTTTTATTCCGTTTTCCGCCTCCCCGCAAGCACCGGGGTGGGCAACGTGGACTTACAGTGGTATCAGAGCCTAACTAAACATAAACTAGCTAGGTAGTAAAGTGTATGGAAGTTTGATCGGAAAAATCGCAAAACCTAAACATCAAAACCCTAACTTTCTGTTGAAATTTTTTCTGCTCAAAAAATAAAAATTCATACTTGAAAAATCGTCTCGGGGTTTTGTGAAGAAGCACACCAAAAACGGTAAAGTGAACAGTTCAAAGCGCGGCGGTTCCGCGGCACAAGCATGCCTATTGCCGCGGAACCGCGGCCGTTTTGAGTCTGTTCTGGACCGGGTTTGGTGCAGTATTCTTATGGTAAGGTTTTGGGATTTTTAAGATGGTTTATTTGTGCCCAGATTTTCCAGAAAAGAAATTTGTATTTGGGGGCCTATAAATCCGTATTTTTGGTCGAACTTCACTACACTTTGACTAATGGGTTATATCTGTGATGTTTATATGTATTTAACGTCTACTAATCGCTATACATCGATTAGTGGGGGTTATACATATCTGTGATCTGTGTTTGTTGATGATATGTGTATATGAATGTGTTTGATTGTCGCGGGTGAATAGCCGGGGTGGATGTGAAATGAGTGTTTCTTTTTCTTTCATTCATGTAATATGTAAATTGATGTAATATTATTTGTTTGGCCGCACAACCGGGTCAGGGTTGTAGCCGTCATTGTATAATTCTTTTTACTGTTTTTGCTCCTAGGATAGACCCATGGAGGGGGTGCACAAACTACCAGGTATCTCGAAGTGCCGAGTGGCCTACTCACGGAGTTGAGGGAGGTTGCTTCGCTTCGGGTACTTGGCGGGTAGTTTGCCGCACCCGTAGGGGTCTTGGGTGGGGTATTGGCTATTCACCGCGACCGTGTAATCCGCTTTTCGTTGCAGGCTCGAACGCATTGCGGATTCCTAGTATATCCAATGTATTCATCAGTGATCTGTAATGTCTATCATTGCTATATATTTATATACTATAACTATTTAGGCGTTGCTTATGTTTTACAGCCGCGCTAGCCCAGCCCCCGCTCTGTCGTTAGTTAAGTAACCTAACGGGTGATGACGGGGCCCCGTGGCGAATGCGAATGGCATAAGCGTACGTCATATTTTGGTTGTTTTCTGCAATGGTAGGATTAAATGATGGGACGCATTAAAAGAACTAATGCAAGAAAATAAACCAGGTAAAAGTCGATTGGAACACTTTGAAAACCACTCGGTGTTTTTCAAAACTAAACTTTTAAACGCGGAGCTTGAACCACTCCTTTTAAAAGCTATCTCGTTCCATCGATCATATCAAGTTCACTACGTTCACGGTTTCGCCAAAACCATTCGTAGCCCTCTATCATTTCAGTTAAATATTCGGTAGTATTCAAGCTATGTATTTTGACCTCACGCCAAGGCATAGTGATTGGTAGCTGCCGGATATTTATCTGTTGCATAGATAGAATGCGTTGGTTTGAGACAGTCATACTGCCATTTTGGCCTACATCAAGGGTAGGTACGGGTGGGTTCAAATTAACCGGGATAATGATGGGAAGAACTTGACATGTGACTTATGACATTTTGACCTCACGCCAAGGTCATAAGAGCATGGGGCAAAAATCCACATCGGGAGTTTCATAAGTACTGAAACTTGCTAGCGCTGCATACCATTTGGAGTGTGATGATTCTTGTAGGATTCCTTCGGTTTTATCACGCGATGATATTTGGATCCCGATCCTACTGTGAGTATATGCTACTCCTCGGGAAAATTCTCACTTAACGATCAATGCTATAAACCTAGCAGGTGTCTAGAAAGGTGTTAGCGGGGCTACGCCTACAGGGAAAAGAGGTTACTTAATTAAGGAACTTCGCGAAAGAGTTGGAAAACCTCCCTCGAAATACCGATACTGGCCTGGCTGAACGGTTAAGCAAGTATTATACGGTGAGATTGATCCCGACTAATTCTTTCTTTATGGTTTGAGAAGGGATTCGAGAGACAGTGGGAGCCATCCTGTTTAGACAAACTAAAAACCACTCTAAACTTGCAAGAGCATCATGCTAAAGTGTTTCTTTTCTCTCTCCTAATTGCAGCGACCATTCAACATGACCGGACTTAAGTTATTACTAGATAAAAACATACTGACAGGGCCAAACTATAAAGATTGGCTCAGGAATGTCAAGATGGCAATCACTTACGACAAGTTGGGGTATGTCCTTACCACCAAAGCTCCCCCTGTCCCAGGTCCCACCTCCAGCGTCGCGGATGTAGAAATCCGTAAGACATGGGAGATAGATTGCGCGAAGGCCAGATGCCTCGTGCTTGGCTCGATGGACAACGAACATCAGAGGAGGCAAGAGAATATGGACCTAGAGTCCATATTTCTTCATACAAAAGAACTGTATGGAGAGCAGTCTCGTATCGCAAGATACGAAGTGTCGAAGAAGCTATTTTCGGCAAGATTGGCCTTCGGATCATTGGTAGCGGAACACGTGCTTAAGATGATTGGCTACATAGAGGAGCTCGCGGACCTCGGGACCACGTTGGAGAATGAACTCTACACTGATTTGATTCTCCAGTCCCTTCCTTCCACTTACGCCCAGTTTATCCTTAACTTCAACATGCAAGGAAAGGAGGTTGAACTTTCCGAACTTCTGAACATGTTGAGGAGTGCGGAGGGCACCCTACAGAAAGGTAGGGAGACATCCACTTTGTTTGTAGGAGGATCTTCCTCTTCTAAGTCCAGGGCGAAAGCCAAGGTTAAGAAGAAGAAAGCTCCCGCCAAACCAAGAGGCGGTGTCAGTAAAGTGGATACGAAGGGAAAAGGAAAGGCAACAAAGGTAGCGGAAAAGCTGGTGGGGAAGGAAGAATGCTTCTACTGTCACAGAAGTGGACACTGGAAACAGGATTGCAAGGCTTGGAAGGCCAGAACCCAGGATCTGAAGTGAGTTGCGGCTTCAGCTTCAGGTGTGTATGTTATTGAAAACTGTCTATCAATAAACTCTACATCCTGGGTATTGGATACCGGATCAGGATCTCATATCTGTAATTCTTTGCAGGCGTTAAGAAAGCGTAGAGTTTTGAAGGCAGGTGACATGACCCTCAGAGTTGCAAACGGAGCTAGCATGGATGCTGAGGCCGTGGGGGACTATCACCTGGGATTGTCGGATGGACACTTTTTGGTTTTGCGTAGTTGTTATTTTGTACCAAATGCAACCTGTAATATCATTTCTGTATCTTTATTATCTAAAGAAGGTTATGAATTTGCATTTGTAAGTAATGTAGTGAACATTCACCTTAATCAAGTTTTGATTGGGTCAGGTACATTAAACAACGGTATATACGTATTAAACCAACCACAGATTTTCAATGTCCAGAATACACACAAAAGAAAGTCTCCAGAAATCAATAAAAATTTCTTTTGGCATTGTAGACTCGGTCACATCAATGAGAGAAGGTTTACTAAGTTACATACAGAAGGATATTTGGATCCGTTCGAATATCAATCATATGCAACTTGTCAATCCTGTCTCAAAGGAAAGATGACAAAGTCTCCGTTCACTGGACACGGAGTAAGAGCGAGCGAGCTCTTGGGACTCGTACACAGCGACGTGTGCGGTCCAATGTCTACGCATGCACGAAGCGGTTATTCTTACTTCATTACTTTTACGGATGATTTTTCAAGGTTCGGACATGTCTTCCTAATGAAGCATAAATCTGAAGCTTTTGAAAAATTCCAGGAATATAAGAATGAAGTAGAAAAACAAACATGCAAAAGTATCAAGACACTAAGATCTGATCGAGGTGGTGAATACTTGAGTGCCGAGTTCCTGGGTTACTTAAAAGAGAATGGACTTCTCTCTCAGCTTACTCCTCCATACACTCCGCAACATAACGGTGTATCGGAGAGATGGAACCGAACCCTATTGGATATGGTACGGTCCATGATGAGTAACGCTGAGTTGCCGCTATCGTTCTGGGGATATGCGCTAGAATCAGCTGCATACCTTTTGAACCGAGTTCCCACTAAGACTGTGCCTACCACACCATATGAGTTATGGAGTGGGAAGAAACCCTATCTTCAATACCTGAAGATTTGGGGATGTCCAGCTTTTGTCAAAAAGCAGCATGCGGACAAACTCGAGGCACGCTCAGTACTGTGCAAGTTTGTGGGATACCCAAAGAACTCCAGGGGGTATCTTTTCTATTACGCAGAGGAACAAAAAGTCATTGTTTCTCGTAATGCCCACTTTCTTGAACACCAGTTCTTAGAAAAAGAAATAAGTGGGAGCGCAATAGAACTGGAAGAAATTCCAGAACCACAAGCTATTACTGAAAGCTTAGTAGAACCAGAGGGTTCGAAAGATCAGGACATTCCCATGCCACTCCGCAGGAGTAGTAGGCAGTCTCTTCCGCCCGAGAGATACTACGGTTTTCTCATAGACGGGGATAGAGAGGATTGCATCATAGATTGTGATGAGCCTACTAGCTTCCAGCAAGCCATTCAGAGCGTCGACTCGGTAAAATGGCTGGATGCAATGCGGACCAAAATGGAGTCCATGTACACCAACAAAGTATGGACGTTGGACATTGCTCTAGATGGGGTAAAACCCGTAGGATGCAAGTGGATCTTCAAAAGGAAGATTGGTGTAGATGGACAGGTTGAGACCTATAAATCTAGACTAGTTGCAAAGGGTTTTCGTCAGCGACCTGGTTTGGACTATGACGAAACCTTTTCTCCAGTAGCTATGCTGAAATCCATTCGGATCCTTCTTGCCATTGCTACCTTCCACGATTATGAAATTTGGCAAATGGACGTAAAGACCGCTTTTCTAAATGGACATTTAGAGGAGTGTGTCTATATGGACCAGCCAGAGGGTTTCATTCAGAGTGGGAGCAGAGGAAAGGTGTGCAAGTTTCTTAAGTCCATTTATGGACTAAAGCAGGCATCGCGGAGTTGGAACATCTGTTTTGATGAGACGGTCAAGGAATTTGGCTTTATCAAAAATCCAGATGAACCATGCATCTATTGTAGATTTGTAGCGAGAAATGTAGTATTCCTCGTTTTATACGTGGATGACATTCTCTTAATAGGAAATGACATTCCTATGCTACAATCTGTCAAGGGGTTCTTGTCACATAGGTTCTCCATGAAATACCTGGATGATGCCTCATACATTCTGGGGATCCGGATCTACCGTGACAGATCCAAGAGGATTTTAGGACTCTCACTGTCCAGGTACATCGACACCATACTGAAAAGATTCAGTATGGAAGATTCCAAGCGCGGTAATCTACCGGCTTGTCACGGGATCACTCTCTCCAAAGAGATGTCTCCCAAGACTGATTTGGGGAGGGATCGCATGTCTATTATACCCTACGCTTCTGCGGTAGGCTCTATAATGTATACGATGTTGTGTACCTGACCAGATGTGGCTTATGCACAGAGTGTGGTAAGCAGGTATCAGTCAAACCCTGGGGAGAAACATTGGATAGCGGTAAAGAACATTCTCAAGTACCTGAGAAGGACTAAGGAGATGTTCTTGGTGTATGGCGGAAAAGACCTCCAGATTGAGGCCTTTGCTGACTCCAGCTTCCAGAGTGACAAGGATGATTCCAAGTCCATGTCGGGTTTTGTCTTTACCCTCAATGGAGGGGCGGTGTGTTGGAAGAGCTCCAAACAGGAAACCGTTGCTGACTAGACTATGGAAGCGGAATACATCGCTGCATCTGATGCCGCAAAAGAAGCTGTCTGGATGAGGAAGTTCTTGAAAGAACTTCAGGTGGTTCCGTCCATTGCTGACCCAATACCTCTGTATTGCGACAACAACGGGGCTATAGCTTTAGCGAAGGAACCCAGGTCCCATCAGAAATCCAGACACATCTTAAGGCGGTATCACCTGATCAGGGAGATCGTGGATCGCCAGGAGATCGAGGTTCGGAGGGTTGCTTCAGAAAATAACACTGCAGATCCATTCACGAAGGCCTTACCCCAGACTCAGTTCGAGCGGCTGATCGAGATGATAGGTCTTCGATACGCCAGTACATGGCCTTAGTGCAAGTGGGAGAGTGTTAGTGTATATGCCCTAGAGGCCATTACTGTATCATACTAGTATGTATATTACTTGATGGAAGCTTGGGATATTCACAGTTGTATATACAATCTTGCTCGAAATGGTAGTATGCTACTTGGTTTGTCTCTGCTTTAATATGTGCATGTGTTTCTTTTAGCATATCGCTTATATACATATTAGTAGAGCCCTTAGGATCTTTACTTGATTACCAGCGTTGTGATGGCGCTCACACTCGTGGGGGCTGGGTAATCCATAAGCATATCCTTATACAGGTCCCTAGTCGTAGGACTATCGAGACAGGGCATCGATACTCCGGAGTAGACTAGCGTATGCGCTTCTCATCCCAGCACGGGAGACGGTCTATCCCACAGCCGTCAGTACGTCGTACTTGAGATAGTATGCGAGTGCTCGTTAGGTTACGAGTACACTGAACAGGACTCGTCGGGAACTGTTGGATGGTATTATACCTATCGTCAGTTATCAGTTCCCAAGTGACATGAGTACAGCTTAGTCCGCTGACTTGACACTGTCACGTCGCCTCGAGTGTGTTCCCACTGCACTTTGATTACTACCCTACCACGGCTCAAAGGAGTCGTGCAAACAGGTAGTTTTTGGGTGCAGTCCCGAAGCACTTGGAGGCAGTGACGGTTAGACAGGATTCGTCTCTCCCGGTATTGGGGGTTGACATCGCGCTATGTCCAGGAGAGCCATTACACAAGTAGTCCCTGGCCAGGGCAAGCAAGATATACTGGTAGGTTTCCAGTGTTATCTCAGGGTGTTCTGGGCTACACTCCGACACGACTTGTACCGCTATTAGGGGACTGACATTCACCGCCCCCTAGGCCCGCCATGCGATGTATCAGACGAACAGACCGAACTGTACGGAGACTGTCACATACAGGCTCAGTAGGAGTTCAGATGGGGTCACCACGTCAGTCTTCTTATCTGCATCTACCTGGGGACCGTTACGTACAGCTAGTGCCGCTTGCGGTCTGTGGTTAAACCCACTGCCAGCGTAGTGTCGAGTCTTTAGAGTCCCATACAGAGAGATATTCGCCTTTAGGCAAAATGAGTAGAGGTCGCATGGTTTTGCGACAGGGTTCGTTCACATCCGCGCACTTGGCACGTTTGCTGTCCGGACAGCTTATACTAGCGGGCTTTGGTTTAAGCCAGATCCTAGTATATGATTTGGGATTGGTTTTATCTCTTTGTATTCGTGTTCCTCGGATCACGAATACGGGTGCATATGCACAATTGATTGAGACAGAGGGAGAGGACTTTGATTAGGGTTAATGACTATTGTCTTTTTATTAACCCTAATGCTTATGTGTGTATTATGATTAATTGATATTAGTTAAATATAATTGTGCATGGTTAGGGTTGTTGACCATTTGACTATATTGATTTGTTGACCTAGGTTGACACTTTGACCATCATCATTCCATATAAAAGATGCTCTTTGATCCTTGCAATTAGCATTAAATATGAAATGATAATGGTCATGTCTTGATTAAGCCATGACAATTATCTTTCTAATTATCAATTTACTTAATTCACACATATATGTGAGAATGGTTCTATTATTCTCTCATTCTATCATATGCTTTCTCTCTCCTCCTCTTCCTCTCTCTCAAGCTCTCCCCTCTCATATGTTGAGAAACACTTGAGCTTGAGAAAAACCTCTCCTTGATAATCTCTACTCTCATCTAGGGTTCTAGGATTAGCACTTCTAGCACCTTAGTTACTTCTAGCTTGGAGTTGAAGCCAAAGGTTGAGGCTCTCGGGTGGATCCTTCTTCGACTAGAGAAGGCGACAAGGTGATCTCTTTCTTCCACTCCAAGGAGCAAGGAGAGAAGGACATAAAGCTCAAGTTATAACCTTTCTACCCTATAGCTAAATCTAGTTAGCTTTTAGTTAGTTTTTGTTTAGCAAAGATCCTCCTTAAGCTAGTCCATGTTGCTTAGCTTGATAAAAATCCGATTTTTATTCCGTTTTCCGCCTCCCCGCAAGCACCTGGTGGGCAACGTGGACTTACACTATGTACCTTCCATGCTTTGCAAAATCATATCAGTTTCTTTACTTAATAAAGATGGATATAAGTTTGTTCTAGATAGAAATATCATGAACATTTATCTTAATCAGGTATTGGTTGCAGAAGGTACACTGTGTAATTGTATTTACGTTCTAAATCAAAACATAGTTCTCAAAGTACAAAACACACGCAAGAGGAAGAGTTCAGATGTGTACGAAACCTGCTTGTGGCACTGTAGACTTGGTCATATCGGTGAGAAAAGACTAAATACGTTGCATAAGGATAGGTATCTGAATCCGTTCGAATTTTCAACCTATGAAACTTGTCAGTCTTGTCTCAAGGGAAAGATGACCAAATCTCCGTTCACCGGACACGGAGAAAGAGCTACAGAGCTCTTGGGACTCATACACAGTGATGTGCATGGTCCATTATCAATACATGCAAGGGGTGGGTTCTCGTACTTCATTACATTCACTGATGATCTCTCTAGATTCGGACATGTATTTTTGATAAAACACAAATCCGAAGCTTTTGAGAAATTCAAGGAATATAAAAGAGAAGTGGAGAAATAGACTGGAAAAGGTATCAAGATCCTCTGATCAGATCGAGGAGGAGAGTACTTAAGTACAGAATCTATTTACTATCTAAAAGAGAATGGAATTCTCTCTCAACTCACTCCTCCATATACACCACAACACAGAGGCGTATCGGACAGGAGGAATCGTACCTTTTTAAATATGATTCGCTCCATGATGAGTAACGCTGGGTTACCTTTTTCATTATAGGGATAAGCGCTGGAATCAGCAGCGTATTCATTGAATCAAGTTCCATCCAAATCTGTGCCTCAAACTCCTTATAAAATATGGAAAAGAAGAAGACCATGTCTTAAAAGGGTTAAGATGTGGGGTTGTCCAACCAATGTTAAAAAATATAATCCAGACAAACTCGAGGCACGATCAATATTGTGTAAATTTATGGGATATCCAAAGCATTCAAATGGATATCTGTTCTACCACACCGAAGAACAGAAGGTGTTTGTTGCTCAGGACGCCACTTGTTTAGAATGGCAATTTCTTGCAAAAGAAATTAGATAGAGCACAGTAGAACTGGAAGAAATTCTGGAACCATAAACTGAAACTGAAGATTTGGTGAAACCTGAGGATTCAATAATCCCAGAGAAACCACAGCCACTCCGCATATCTAGTAGGATTTCTCATCCATTCGAGAGATACTATGGTTTTCTCATAGATGGGGATCGAGAGGATTACATCTTGGAAGAAGATGATCCTACTTGTTTCGAGCAGGCCATTAATGTTAGTTATATGTATGCCCTAGAGGCCATTACTGTACATAGGATGTATATTGTAGTGGATGCTGGGACGTATATAGGAAGGACTTTCTTGCTCGACATGATAGTATGCTATCTGGTTGCTCTTTACCTTAACGTGTATACTGATTGTCTCTCTGTTACATGTTGGTAAAGCCCTTAGGATGTGTACTTGACTACCTGGACTATGATGCGGATCATACTAGTGGGGACATGGTAGTCTATAAGTACATCCTTCAAGGTCCCTAGTCGTGGGTGTATCGAGACGGGGCATCGATATACCAGTGTAGACTAGCGTATACCTTCTCGACCCATACAGATGGGTGATGGATGATCCCATATCCATTGGTGTTTGACATCAGAGATTATATACGGGTGCTCAGTAGAGACTGGGTACACTGGACGGACTCGCCGAGAACTCCCAGATGGTATTATACCTTACGTCAGATGGCAGTTCTCTGGTGACACTGGTACAGAGTAGTCTGTTGACCCGAGATCGTCATAGAGACTTGTGTGGTTCCCACTATGCTTTGATTTCCATCTTACCACGTCCAAGAAGGCGTGCAAAACGGTGGTTTTTGGGTACAGTCCCGAGTCACATAGAGGCAATGAGCGATAGGAGTGGATTCATCTCTCCCGGTATAGGGAGTTGATGTTGCACTGTGTTCGATTGGCTATAACCGGAAATCCCTTGCCAGGGTTGCTGAGATATACTGGTAAGTGTTACCAGTAGTTTCTCGAACTGTTATAGACCTCATATCGACACGACTTATCGAGCTATTGGGGTCTGACGTTTACCACCCCTAGGCAAGATATGCGACATATCAGACGACGAGACCGGACTGTACGGTAGTGTTACTGGTTGGATTCACTGGAGTGTGAGCGGGCTTGCTCGTCGATCTTCTGATCGCTCAATACCCGGGTGGCCGTTACGTTTAGCAGACCGCTTGCGGCTTGTGGGTGTTTGATATGATCATCACCTGCTGCCGGCATATTGACGAGTCTTTAGAGTCCTACACAGAGATTTCCTGGCTCAAGAAAAACGAAATAGGATTGCATATGAGATATGTGCGGGACCGAGAATAATACCAGTATGTGATACTGTATTCAATTCTCACGATTTGTAACATTGATCGGTTATATGCGTTATAGCCGGGTTATCGGATCAAGTGTTGATTCGATAAGTTGTTACTATTGATATTAGTCGGTTATATGCGATATGACCTGGTCGTTAAATCAAGTGTTGATTTAGTGATTTAATGTATAATTATATATTTGATATATCACTTTACATTAACTAATATAGGTTCACTTAAATGGATTTTCTCACTTGAAGTTCACAAGTTGTATATGTGATATACTTTTGTGCACTTGATTGTTTCATGTTTGATAATACATGTTAACTTGGTTAAGTGTAAAGATTAAACCATGGTTAAGTTAATGATTAGGGTTTTTATTATCTTATTTATTTATTTATTTGTTTTGGAAAAGATAAAGAAAGTATGGTGGCTTTGTTTGTTTGTTTGTTGAAGATTCATGAAGCTTTGACTTAGTCACCATTCTTGTCTTCATACTTAACCCTAACCATTTAAACAAACCATGGTCTATTCTCTAAACTTAACTAAGGTTAGTATTATGATAAGTATTCATTTTCCTTTTCATTTTAATAACTTATCATAATGTTATCATCTTCTTCTTCTTCATCTTCAAAGAAGAAAAGCTTGCCTCATCAATGGCAAGTGATGAAATCATGTGAGAAATCCAATTCTAAAGTGAACCCACTTCCTATTTCTTCATCCTCTACCTCTTGCCAAGTAGTAGAGTGTGTTTTCTTCACAAGTTTCATGACTTGGTGAAGTTGGAGCTTGATCTAGTGATGCCTCGACGTAGATCATCTTCGGCACGAAGCCGACGACCTTGCCCGCCCATTTCTCCGATGAAGCCGACGCTTGAGCCCGGGATTTCATTTGGACAGAGGAGAGGACTTCATTATGGAGCTATGGAGGTGGAGAAACGGATCTACAAAGGTTGTATTTCCGTACACTTAGTTAAAGTTGTTAACTATTCTCATTTGTCGCCTAAACTTCTAGCCAACGGTCCGTATTAGGGTTTCTCGGCACCGTTAAATTTGAAATTGGCATGGTTGATGCCTTGTGAGCCTTCTTGAGAGTGCCTAAGAACCCTACAGTGGTATCAGAGAATAGCTAGAGCCTTAGGCGAAGTCTAGACGGAGTTTGAAGTCCGATCGAACCGAAACCCCAATATTTCCATGCTCTCTGGACATTTTCTGAATTTGTGGATTTTTGAGAATTAAAAATATGCACAAAAATCAGCAGGTATTTCTAAGAATTACTGTGAAGTTCGAGCACCTAAGTCCACCAAAGCGCGGCGGAACCGCGGCATTAGCATGCTAATGCGGCGGTTCCGCGGCCCTTTTGTCTCTTCTTGCAATCAATTTTGCACAGTAATTCCTAGTTTTCAGTGCTGGTTTTCCTGGGAATTTTTAATGTTTTTTCAAAGTTGAATTTTTTGGGTTGTATTGGGGACTCGGTGTATCGATCGGATTGTCTAATTTTGTCAGTATGGAGTTCCGGGTATTTTTAGAATATGTTAAAAAGTTCGACCGGATATAAATACCCACTTTTTCCCCTGCCGAAAAATTTCCAATTGTTGGATTTTTCCGTAGTTTAACGACGTTCTAAGTAGTGCAAGTAACTCGATGGACTCTCTAGAAGACAACAAACCTTAACTCGATTATGTGACCGTCTTGAACTGCCCTTTGAACCTTCGGGTTTGGGGCAGTACGGCGTGCCACATATGAGGCGTTGGCTTGACCCTTCTACGGCTGGACCGTTGGTACTGAGGCACGAACTGAATGTTTTTAGACTTGTTTCATGTGTTGATCTATATCGGGAAAACTTGGGTGTTTGAATGTTCGATCGGAAAGTTTAACATTTTCTAATTATCTGGAATATGATACAATAATTGGAATTCACAATAAGTTATGAGATAACTGATTGAATGTTATAAACATAGAAGTTTAGTCTCACTTGATCGGTTGCCACGGAATTTTGATGTGATCAAAAGTCCGTCGCAATCACGTAGCGTACGCGGATACTCGCCGAGTAAACTTAATAGACAGCCTCACTCCATAGCCCCGACCAAGTGACTGTAGGAGAACCCCGTCGCCGAAAGCATCCGTTCGGGTGCTCCCGGTAGCGGTGTTCCGCCTTGGTGCACTTCGTCGACGGTATCGGGGGTGCGACCGTCTACTGAAGTTTGCGACGAGCATTCGATCAGGATGTCGGGAATCCTGTTGAATTGCCCGACTTGACATTGAAAAGTGTTTTCGATAATGAGACTAAAATGCGGAGTTTATAATTGTTAGGCATGCGATGTCTAAGTATTTCATTTCATTAGGCATGCGATGTCTAAAGGGGTTGCGGATTCCAACTGTTGTAGTTTTACACTTTCTTTTCTGTGACTGTAAGTGTAATATGTGATATCGCCGGTTTCGTTGCTATATGTCAACGACAATTGGGATGCGCATATTTACTTACGTTGATGACATGTGATGTTATGTGTTGCTGGATATGTTATATTGGATCGTCGTGTTTGAATAGCCGGGGTTTTTTTTACGTGAGATGAGTGTTTTTCATTTTCATTCATGTAAAAACTTGTATGTAATATTCTTTTATTGGGGCACTTCCAGGTAGCGGAAGATGTCACCCTTTGTATATTATTTACTTTTCTGCACTAGGATAGACCCAAGGAGGAGGGCACAAGTAACCGGGTTCTGGAGTCCAGTGGGAGACCAACTCGAGGAGTCGAGTCCGAGTCTCCTAACTCTAGAATTGGTAGGGTTGCTTGCCGCTCTCGTAGGGGTCTAGGGGTGTGGGTATGGCTATTCATCACGACCGTGGAATCCGTGTTTTATACTGGCTCGTATTGAAAACACGGACGTCCTAGTATATCCAATATTTCATATGTTTCTTCTGCTGCGATATCTGTGATGTGATCATGTGATGTTCTGTGATAGATACAGTATATAGTATATATGATATATTATATAGGCATTACTTATGTTTTACACACGCGCTAGCCCTGCCCCGCTCTGCCGTTAGTTACCTAACCTAACGGTGCATGATGGGACATCGAGGCGAATGCGGATGGCATAAGCGTACGTCGTATTTATCTGTAATGTTTAAGTACTTAAATGATGGGACTTCATTAATATGATTAATGAAATAAAAGAAACCTAAAGATGTTGTAGAATCGAATTTCAAAAATAAAAAAGGTATCTACAGTTCTTGCTTTGCACAGCGGTATATGTGATATATCCTGCACCTTATTCGATAAGGAAAGGACCGAGATCCCTTCACCGGGAGTGACTCCTTTAGCAATAACTGGCAGATGCTACACCCCTCGGTTTGTCTTTTGATTGCTTTTAAGTGTTTTTGCTTTGCACAGTGATATATATGATATATCCCGCACCTCATTCGACGAGGAAAGGACCGACGATCCCTTCACCGGGAGTGACTCCTTTAGCAAAACTAGAAAAGCCTCAAAAACACTCCATTTCAAAAATCATTTGATTCTACAATGATATCAAGTTCATTACGCAATAGGTTTTCATGAAAAACCTGTCGTAGCCCTCCGTCATTTCAGATAAGTACTAGTTAGTATTCGTGCTGCGGTAGTTTGGCATTCGTCAAGGCGTAGTGTACGGTAGCTAACTAGTATTTATCTGCTTATGCATATGATGCGGATTGGATTAGGGTATTCGTATGGCGTTGTTTGGCATTCGTCAAGGGTCGTGCGGGTGGGTTTAATTCGATCAAGAAATGTACGGGTTGAACTTGACTAGTGGACTATAGGTTGTTTGGCATTCGTCAAGGTCATAGAACACTAGGAGCAAAATATTATCGGGAATTTCAAGTGTTGAAATTTGCAATGAGATTGCATACCTTCTATGAAATAGTTGGATCCCGATACCCGCTGCGAGTAAGAGTTACTCCTGGGAGAGTTTTACACATTACAATTAGACGATCAAGTAGGTGTCTAGAAAGGTGTTAATGAGGTTACGCCTCTGGAAAAACAAGGTTTACATTAATTAGGTTCATGCGAAAGAACGGGGGACCTCCCTCAAAGTACCGACACTGGCCTGGTTGAAAGATTGGCAAACTTGTAGTGTGTAATTAATCCCGGCTAGTCTTTCCTTTTAGGGTTTGAAGGAAGATTTGATAAAAAGCAGTGGGAGCCATCCTGATTAGATAAAATAATAACCAATCTATTCTTGCAAGAGCGCACGCTGAGTGTTTTCTTCTCTCTCTCTCCTGGTAGCGACCATATCACGCCTTAATCAAGATAATAATATGGATTATTGACCGAACCCGCTTGTTATACTGAGCTGGGGAACGTTGGTCCCGCTCCAACTTATAATTGTTATAAGACAGAGCAGGAAATTGGGGAATACCAGATTTCCCGTGCCGCCCAAACGAAGAGAGTGCATGCTGATGCATCATCTTCGGGTGTGTTCATTACAAAGAATTGTTTCTCAGTATCCTCTGAATCCTGAGTATATGATACCGGATTAAGATCCCAGATATGTAATCTGTTACTGTAGGGTGTTTTTCGTCACCCCATTGAGATGGGAATACGCGAGCGCTTGTCAGGCGTACTACAGATTCCCCCTGCCTAGGGTAGGCCGGGGTTTAATGATTGTGGGGATCCGAATCTCCGGCAGCCGCGGACTAAGCTGCCGTTAATTACCCCTCGCCTTTGGGGCGAGGGAACCTCCGATTAACGGGTTAAATTGGTCATGCGAACTCAATGTGCAGTGTGCGTGTGTTTTGTTTTGAAAGGGGGTTTTGGATATATCGGGAGCCACGCAGAGTTTTTACGGGGGTCCCGCTATATGTGTGAATTTGTATACATATGTATATGTATATGTATGTACATAAAAAGAAGGGGAAAAGGCATCCAAGGGATACGTGGAGGCCCGCGCCTTGAGCGCTGTGCGCTTAGGTGCTGTGTGCGCAGGCGCGCGCGCGCCACGTGTCGGCACGTGGGCGCTTTGCGCAAGAGCGCTGCGCGCAGGTGCGCAAGAGCGCGTGCGCCACGTGTCGGCACGTGGGCGTTTTGCGCAAGAGCGCTGCGCGCAGGTGCGCAAGCGCCCGCGCGCGCCACGTGTCGGCACGTGGGCGCTTTGCGCAATGCGTGGTGCGCGCAGGTGCGCAAGCGCGCGCGCGCCACGTGTCGGCACGTGGGCGCTTTGCGTAATGCGCGTTGCGCGCAGGTGCGCAAGCGCGCGCGCGCCACGTGTCGGCACGTGGGCGCTTTGCGCACGTGCGCAAGCGCGCGCGCCACGTGTCGGCACGTGGGCGCTTTGCGCACTTGCGCTGCGCGCTGGAGCGGACAAGAGGCTTTTAGCCTAAAAAAAGATTTCTCAAAAGAGAAATCAGAGAGGAGTCGGGCTCCTGAATGTGTTTTGGTTTTAATGGAAGTGTTTCTTCTTCTTCCTCCTGTTGCTTGCTGGATCTTGAAGATCAAGAGATGTGAAATCTCAAAATCTCTCATTTCTGAAGATCTGATGACAATCCAAGTTCCCCTTTGTGGGTTTTGTGGTGAAAAACTAATTTGTTTTATAAAAAGAAGAGTAAAACTCTTGATTTAATTCAAAAGAAAGAAGAAGGTTTTGGAACCTTGAAGAAGAAGAATAGATCTCAGATCTGGAAACTTTTTTGGAGAGAGAAAAAGTTTTTTGGGATATTTCATTATACTTGCCTTTATAGGCCATTCATTTTACACATAGCCCCTTGGGCTTCACAAAATGGCATTTTGCCTATCCCATGGCTCATGTGCCATTTCTTTTTGCACATAAGCCATGGGCTTTACAAAAATTTGGCTTTATGCCCATTTTCTTACATTTATCCATAAAATAAAATAAAAGAAAATGCAACAAAATTATTTATTACAAAATTTTTATCTTGGCATGGGGGAAGGCCGGCCGCTTCATGTTCGGGCTCGACCCGGGCATGGGCCCACTGGGTCTGGGCTTGGGCCCATTTGGCTTGGGGTTGACTTGGATTTTGACTTGGTCAACCGGGGTGTAAATTTTTACCCCAACAAATTGCCCCCCATCAATAAATGCACACCACATATGTGGGTCGTGTGCATGAAGTTGATGGAGCTTCTTTCACGTGGAGGCGACTTGATTCGGTTCCCACCTTTTGGGAAGCTGGCACTGCCCTTTTTACGACATAGACGGTCGTTGCTTGACATGTCTCCGAGACGGAGTGTCCGTGATAGACGTTTTCCCTGGCCCGGAGTTATCTGGTTCCCGCTTTGTAGGAATCCTGCGCTGCCCTTTTTGCGACTTGGACGGTCGGTGCTGCCCTTTTAGCGACTTGGACGGTCGTTGCTGCCCTTTTAGCGACTTGGACAGTCGGTGCTGCCCTTTTAGCGACTTGGACGGTCGGTGCTGCCCTTTTAGCGACTTGGACGGTCGGTTCTGCACTTTTAGCGACGTGGATAGTCGATGCTTCCCTTTTAGCGACGTGGACGGTCGATGCTGCCATTTTTCCGACTTGGACGGTCGGTGCTGCCCTTTTAGCGACGTGGACGGTCGATGCTGCCATTTTTGCGACTTGGACGGTCGGTGCTGCCCTTTTAGCGACGTGGACGGTCGATGCTGCCATTTTTGCGACTTGGACAGTCGGTGCTGCCCTTTTAACGACGTGGACGGTCGATGCTGCCATTTTTGCGACTTGGACGGTCGGTGCTGCCCTTTTAGCGACGTGGATGGTCGGTGCTGCCCTTTTAGCGACGTGGACGGTCGGTGCTGCCCTTTTAGCGACGTGGACGGTCGGTGCTTGATTTGACTTGCTCTGCTTCTTGCAATGTCAGGGGTAGACTTGACTTGCTCCGCTTCTTGCGGTGTCGGAGTGGAAGTTGACT
Organism: Agapanthus africanus; assembly: GCA_030015575.1. Lineage (NCBI taxonomy): Eukaryota > Viridiplantae > Streptophyta > Magnoliopsida > Asparagales > Amaryllidaceae > Agapanthus > Agapanthus africanus. The sequence goes on from JASDDO010000008.1 coordinate 179,785,771, forward strand.
TGTTGATTTTGATTTGGGTTGACATCGGCATCGCTATACTGGAATATGGTACCAGGAGCGAATCATCATCTGTCATGGAGAGGATTTTGGGATTTTGGTTTTTGTTTGGCATCTGCATTGCTGCACTGGAATAATGCCAGGAGCAACTCATCATTTGCCCCGAGAGGATTTGGGAGAAATTGGGATTGTTTTACGCCCGTAGATTGTATACGGTTTTGCAGGACGTATGATCCAGACCGTAGGGCCGGAAAAATTTTGGGACTTTGTCGGCGTCTGCATCGCTGCACTGGAATATGGTACCAGGAGCGACTCATCATTCGCCGTTGGGGTATGGGATTTGGAATTTGGTTGGCGTCTGCATCGCTGCACTGGAATATGGTACCAGGAGCGACTCATCATTCGCCATTTGGGGATTGGGGAGCGATGGCTTAGGAGACAGGTTTAGATCCCTATCGCCTAAGGCTTTTCAATTTTATGGGCCGTGAGGGTCCCATAAAAGCATTTCCTCCCTACGAGTCGTAAGGATCCCGCAGGTGTATTTTCTCCTTAAGAGTCGTGAGGACTCCTAAGTGTGTTTTTCCTTTATGAGTCATAAGGATCCCACAAAGGTTTGTTCTCCTCATGTATCGTGAGGACACATGAGTGGGTCTTCTCAATGGAGCATAATTCCAAAGGCGGAGACCAGCCGCGTAACTGGTAATTGTGGTGGGGCATGGGTATGACGAGAATTATTTAGGTCCGTGGATTGTATACGGTAGTCAACTTGGGGACCAACCGTAGGGCTGGGAGAATTTTGAGAAATTGGATTTTGGTTGGTGTCTGCATCGCTGCACTGGAATATGGTACCAGGAGCGACTCATCATTCGCCGTTTGGGGACTTGGAATTTAGATCTTGTTTGGCATCAGCATAGCTGCACTGGAATAATGCCAGGAGCAACTCATCATTTGCCTCGGGAGAACTTGGGATTTGGGTTTTTGGTCGGCATCAGCACCCCTAACACTGAAGCGAAATGCCAGAAGCGAATCATCATTTGTCGTTGCCCATTGGGGAACGATGGCTTAGGAGATAGGTTTGGGTCCTACCACCTAAGGCTTTTCAATTTTATGGGCCGTGAGGGTCCCATAAAAGCATTTTCTCCCTACGAGTCGTAAGGATCTCGCAGGTGTATTTTCTCCTTAGGAATCGTGAGGATTCCTAAGTGTGTTGCTCCTTTGTGAGTCGTAAGGATCTCACGCAGGGGTTTTCTCCTCACAAGGTCGAGAGGACTTTGTGAGTGTATTTCATCTCTTTTCAGTAGTTTGCGCCCTTTCGGGTTTTCACAGACTCGCCGGTAGTCCTGCTGTTTTTACTCACGGAGCCCTTTCGGGTTTTCATCCGTGCCCATTTTGCTTGTGGGCATACCGTTTATTTCTTCTTCTTCTTTTTTTTTCTTTCTTCTTCTTCTTTTTTTTCTTTTTTTTTGCCGCTGGTGGGACTTTAAAGTAGTCTCACCGGCAGGATTTGGGAGAAATAGTGGTCATTTACGCCCGTGGATTGTATACGGTTTTGCAGGATGTCTGATCCGGACCGTAGGGCTGATGTGCTCAATTCGCCTGCGACTTGGAGCATTCATGTGTAGTATTTCTTGAGATATCGTCCATTGATGGGTGGCATGGGCCTTTCTCCCTCTGCACTTATTAGTTGGTAGGATCCTCCGTCGAATACTTTCTCAATGACGTATGGTCCTTCCCAGTTCGGCTCGAATTTTCCCTTGGTATGTCGATTGGGGATAATCGGTATTTTGAGGACCAACACCAATTCACCTTTCTTGAAAGCGTGGAGACGGGTTATCTTGTCGTAGGCCCGTGACATTTGGGCTCGGTATAGCTCCAGACTTTGCTGCACCGCGAGCCTCTTTTCTTCGAGGGCATCGAGTTCTTCAAGTCGAAGGAGCACGTTTTCCTCCTCCGTCAACTCATGCTGAACGGCCATTCTTAAACTTGGAACTTCGACTTCGAGAGGGAGGACCGCCTCCACTCCGAAGAGCAATGAGTATGGAGTGGACTGAGTTGGAGTACGGTGCGTGGTACGATACGCCCACAATGCCTCGTGAAGCTTGAGATTCCAGTCTCTCTTGTTGGCTGAAGCATTTTTCCTCAGGAGCTTGCATAGAGTCTTATTGAAGGCTTCGGCTAGCCCATTGGCTCTTGGATTATAGATGGAGGAATATCTCCAGTCTATCTTGTGCTGAGTAGCGAACCTTGAGACATTGAAGCTCTTGAAAGAAGGCCCGTTGTCAGAAATGATTCTTCTTGGTGTACCGAAGCGGTATAGAATATTATGCTGGAAGAATGTCAGAATATCCTTTGTCTTAACTTCTTTTAGCGGGACAGCTTCAGCCCATCTGGAGAAGTAGTCCATCGCGGCCAGTATAAACCGGCGGCCTTTAGATGACGGAGGATCAATTGGGCCAACAATGTCGGTGCACCAAACTTCGAAGGGCCACGACGCCACCGTAGGATGCAATGGATTGGGATGCTTGTGAATAAAATCACCGTGAATTTGGCAGATATAACATTTCTTTGCATGCTCTCCGCAATCCCGTATCATGGTGGGCCTGTAATACCCAAGCCGTTTGATTTGAAGTCGCATCTTGGGGCCAGATTGGTGAGCACCGCAAACGCCCGAGTGGACATCTTTCATGACCTTTTGGGCTTCGGCCAATGACACACACCTGAGCCAGAGTTGGTCATATGACCTGCGGTATAACGTGTCATTTACAAACACGTATCGGAGAGCTCTTTTCTTCAGCTGAATCCTCGCAGATTTTTCTTTGGGCAGCTTGTCGTATCGGAGGTACTCTATGAAGGGTTCTCTCCAATCGGGCTCGTCTTGGATGACCGAAGCTTCTTCCGCAGGACTGCTCTTCTGTTCCGCGCTTTTCTCTTCTCGTAGAGAGACTGGGGGTAGAATTTGCCGACTCCTGACTGTGATCAGAATTTCGTCCATGTCAGGATCAGCCAGCTCCTTGGCCAAGCGAGCGAGTACATCAGCCTTTCCGTTCAACGCTCTAGGGACTCTCGTTAGTTCAATATGAGTGAACCGTTTCATGAGTTCCACCACTCGACTTCTATACCGAGCTAACTCGGGTTTGTATATCTTATAGTCGCCGCTTACTTGGTTGACGACAAGTTGGGAGTCACCATAGACTCGTAGCCGACGGATTTCCATTTCTACGGCAAGCTCCAAACCAGCTATCAGAGCTTCATACTCAGCTTCATTGTCTGTCCGAGGCTCGGTGAGAGTAAAAGAACGCCGTAGGGTTCCCATTGATGGTGTGATGAACACCAATCCTATCCCTGCTTTTATCTCCGGGACGCTTGATTTACTGGAGGTCCTTATTGACGAGGCTCCATCGAAGTAGAGCTCCCAACATGGCTCGTCTTCCTCGAGGTGCAGCACTTGTTCGTCGGGTAACTCACAATTTAGCGGCGACCCTTCTGGTATGGGATGAGCAGCGAGAAAGTCTGCAAGAGCTTGCCCTTTTACTGCTTTCTGAGGAGTGTAAACTATGTCAAACTCAAGTAGCATGACAGCCCATCTTGCCATTCTGCCGGATAGGCTTGCTTTGGTCATCAAGTGTTTGAGCGGGTCGACCTTGGAGATCAGCATAACCCGATGAGCGAGCAAATAGTGCCTCAGCTTCTTCACAGCGAATATTAGAGCCAGGCATTGCTTTTCGATTGGGGAGCAGTTGTGTTCCGTCCCGACTAGAGTTCGACTGAGGTAGTAGAGGGCATTTTCTTTTCCTTCCTCGTTATTCTGGGCAAGGAGCGCACCGAGTGACTCGTCCAGCGCGGCAGTGTAGAGAATCAGCGGTTTATTTGGAATGGGAGCGGCCAGCACTGGAGGGTGCAACAAGTATTGTTTAATGCTTTCGAACGCTGCTTGACATTCGGCATCCAAGATAAAAGGAGCTCCTTTCTTCATGAGCTTTGAGAAGGGCCTACATCTCCCTGATAAATTTGAGATAAACCTCCGTATATAAGCAAGCTTGCCTTGAAAAGATCTTAGCTGCGTCAGACTCTTCGGAGGGGGCATCTCCATGATGGCCTTTATCTTTGATGGGTCAACTTCGATCCCTCGATGTCGGACTATGAAGCCCAGGAATTTTCTTGATGACACACCAAAAGCGCACTTCAGAGGATTCATCTTCAGATCGTATTCCCTCAGTCTGGTGAGAACGGTCCTAAGATCTTTGATATGATCGGCCTTGGCTTTAGTCTTGACGACCAGATCATCAACATAGCATTCGACGACTTTATGGATTAGGTCATCAAAGATATTAGTCATCGCCCTTTGATATGTAGCACCTGCGTTCTTCAGTCCGAATGGCATTACCTTGTAGCAATATATTCCGATCGGGGTTCGAAATGCTGTGTGCTTCTCATCCTCAGGCGACATCTTGATCTGATTATATCCAGACGAGCCGTCCATAAAGGTGAACAGTTCGTAATTTGAGGTGTCATCGACCATCATTTCCATGACCGGTAGCGGGAAGTCGTCTTTAGGACATGCCTTGTTGAGGTCCCTGAAATCGACACAAACTCGGATCTGCCCATTTTTCTTCTTCACTGGGACTATGCATGCGACCCAGTCTGCATATTTCTCTTCCCTGATGAAGCCGGCATCGATGAGTTTCTTGGTTTCCTCGATGACCTTTTCTTCCAACTCCCTTCTCATTCTTCGAGGAGCTTGTTTGACTGGCTTAGCATCAGGAGATATAGCCAGCTTATGCACGGCTACCTCAGGGGAAAGGCCAGGCATTTCTTTGTACGTCCACGCGAAGCAGTCGACGAACTCACGCAGCAGGGAAATTATCTGCTCTTTCATTTCCTCCGACAAGAGTGAGCTGATGTAGGTCGGCCTTGGATTATCGGGCGTTCCTAAGTCAATCTCGGTTAGCTCATCAAAGGTTGCTTGTCCGCCATCTTCGAGCTCTTGAGGAGCTTCTTCTGGCTCGGCTATTTCGTCGTCATCATTTGATCTTTCGCTGGCCTCACCAACATGGATCATGTAGCACGCTTTGGAATCAGGTTGAATGTAACCTATTCCCCGTCTGTCTGGAATTCGTCCATCGATGAGTGCTCGGACTTGGGGTGGATGCCATAGCCCTTCGTAAAACTTTTCTTCGGACTCCGTTTGATATAACCGGCATCCGCACTTTTTAAAGTATTCCCGCATCTCGGGCGCATAGTATCTGGGATTGAGAACGGCTCTTATGCCCCTCTCATAGGGAAGGCACGCGACAGAAAGATCGTCCGGGTGCACAACGGGGTTTGACCTGTAAAACAGGATGCCCTTCTGTCCGTTTTTGCTCTCGGGCACGTAGAAAGTTTTCAGCTGGTCCACGGTAGAGACTGACAATGCGTCGAGATCTTTGCATATCCGTTCCGGCACCCTTGTGATGGCCAGGGACCCTTCAGCGACTTCGAAGGTCTCTCGTAGTTTCGCTTGCTGCATGGGGGAGCGATCTGCACAGCTGTTGCACGACAGGTCCTCTTCTTCTGACTCTTCAGTGTCACTGCCAAGATGAGGGCGGACTTTGCTGCTAGATGGGCCTTCAGTAACAGATTCGTCCGTATCGCTGCCGAAATGAGGGCGAGTTTTGTGGAAGGACGGGCTTCCAGCATCGGACTCATCAGTGTCGCTGCCGAAATGCGGGCGCACTTGGGTATTTTTGCTTTTGAAAGTGATAGCCGGCGCAGATTTGCTTTTGAGTCTTGGGGCCGTTCTATCCTCAGTTAGTTGTGGCTTAGCATTTTGGTTGTTCATAAAGTACCGAGAATCTTCATATCGGACTTCATGCACACCAAATGGCTGGATGTCTCCGTCAATGCGTCTTTCTTCGCCATTTTTAGTATACTTCATGCATTGATGGAGAGTTGACGGAATGATGCCGTAATCGTGGAGCCACGGCCGCCCCAAGAGAAACTTATAAGACGTGTCGGCGTCGATCACGTATATCTTTGCTTCAGTTTGCAGGTCGCCAAATTTGATTGGCAAAGCTATAGACCCCAGAACTTGCTGGCAATTTTGGTTGAAGCCTTGAATGACAATCCTTTCCCTTGACAGGTGTCGGACGTCCATTGAAAAACTCTTCAGAGTTCGCAAGTTCATGATGTTCTCTGAGGACCCCGGATCAATCAATATACGATTAATTCGATCTCCGTCGCTGTACCCGGTCACGTAAAGCGGCCGATTATGTTCAGCCGTTCCCAGTAGCAAGTCTTCATCCTTAAATGTGACTGCGGCGGCATGCAAAGCGTGCTGGGCTTCTTTCATATTAATTTCCGCAAAGTGAGCCTGATACCGCTCGGGGTTTTGTAGAGCGTGAATGAGAACATCTCTAAGCTCCTTAGATAGGACCAAGGCGTCGTAGATGCTCAGGAGAGACGGAAGCTTCCGGAGATGCGCCAAGACATTATAGTCCACTGAGGAAGGACTTATGTTTTCATCAGCCGGTTCTCTGCCATCTTCTTCATTAGCGACTTGTTTTTCCTTCCCTTTTGGGGCATTGCCCTGATTTGGCGGTAGAGCCCTGCCGCTTCTGAGCTGGATTTGATTGGCCTTTGTGGTGAGCTCCTCGTCCTCTTCCGGAAAACAGAGATCATCCTCGGAGTCGCTGCCAAGATGGATGGCGTAGCAGGTCACTACTGGGATCTCTTCATTGGAGTCTTCTTCTAACTCCTCCAGAATTTCAGCCGCTTGTACAGGGAAGAACTCCTTCAATTGAATCAATGTTCTTTCCTTTTGTTCATATTCTTCGAGGGAATCGATATACTTTTGAATGGTCGATCTCCCTGCAGACTCTTTTTCGCGCCGAGCTGCACTTTTCTTCTTCTTGAGCTTCTTAGATTTTGAGCCTGATGGAGCCGCATTGGCAGCTGGACTGGTAGGCTTCTTCTGTCCTTCCCATTCCATCCTGGGCTCTTTCTGAAGTAGCTTTAGCATCTTCTTCGTCTTATTAGATATGTGCGTACTCCACGGAGGCCGCGATGAGTCAGTTTCGTTTGTCATGGCAGCAGGTTCAGCTGTCTGCTCCCAGAAGGCTTCAACTTTTGTCTGTATAAAGTTGGCGGTTGCAACTTGATTGTTCACCAACACGCTTTTGGACAGCTCGATCTCTCCAGCCTTGTACTGCTTCTCGACCCAGTCTTTGAAGATATAGCAATCCTCGATCGCATGGCTCACTACTCGGTGGTACGGGCAATACAGAGGATTGTCGGTCATTTTTGCTTCTTGGGGTCTTTTCGACTCCGGCAATTGTAGGCCGTTGTTCAAGGCATCTTTAAATATCTTGCGGACCTTGTCCCTTCTGAAAGAGTAAACCTTGTTCTTCTTCTCCTCTAGGGAAGGTCCATCTCCTCCCAGCAATGGCTTTCGAGACCGGTTGGTTTTGGATTCGCCCGCCCTTCGCTTTTTCTTCATTGTCGGAGGCATTGAAGACATTGGTACTGCTGGAACTCCCGCTTCTACGGTTGTCGTCCCGCTTTCTTTTCCAGGTTTTGTCTCTCCGAGAATCCGGTGGGGACTCTTGCTTTGAGCGTTCCAGCATTTGGACTTTCTTGGTTAGCTCCTGAAATGTCTTGAGGCCCGTTGTACACAAGAATGGGACCATCCAATTGCTGAGGTTCCCAATGAGAAGGCTGACGGACTGGTCCTGCTCCAGCGGCGGTTCGCACTTGACTGTAAGATTACGCCATCGGGCGATAAAGTCGGTGTTGCTTTCATTCTTCCCCGGCTTGGTCCTCACAAGGTCGGCAATGGAGATTTTATCACTGAAACTCATGAATCTTTGCCGGAACAGAGACTCCATTTGGGCAAAGGTAATGACGGACCCGTCCGGTATACTCGCATACCAGTCGAAGGCGACGCCGGTCAGGCTGTTGACAAACTGACGAAGAAGGAGCGCGTCATTGCACCCTGTATTTCCGCACGATGCTTTGAAGTGGGCGACGTGCTGGTTTGCATTCCCCGTTCCATCAAATCTTCCGAACTTAGGAATTACGTAGCCGCTTGGGAACTCAATCAGATCGTACTGCGCGGGATATGGCCGCCCACTACTGCCGATTTCTTTCTGAGCTTCGGCTTCGGCCACCAATGTTTTAACCTTGCTGGTGACCAAATCCATTATCCGATCCTGTGTTAGCGGGATGGTGCTATCTGGGGCCAAGGCGTCCCCAGAAGCGGAATGCGGCCGGCTTTCATGCGGCTCGACCAGTCTTGGTCCCAAAGGAACAGGCATTGGCTGCCTCGGATTGTCATCACCCGGCTGATTAGTAGCGGTTTGTGTCTGATTGGGAGGCGCTCGAGCAATTTGAGCAGTAAGCTGCATCACCACGTTCGTTAAGTCATCAATCTTCGAATAGGGCATGGCCATCTCTTTATCTTTGCTCCTGAGCTGTTTTCGAAGCTCTTGAAGTAGCTCTTGCTCCGCAGTCCTGGGGCGGAAAGTCGGCTCTTCCTCGCTGTCCGAGCTTGACTCTGCATGGATCGAGGGGTCTTTCTGCCTATCATCCTCATCGAGAGGGTTTTCTTCATCCAGCGGGGGCGGCTGTTCTTGGGCGGCGGCAACCACATTCAGGCTAGATTGGGCTTGGGATGTGGTGGCCCCGTCCTTGCTTTTGCTGCGAAGGTTGTCGCTGGGGCGCCCGCCCGCCATATAGACCGTATGGATGATATATCAAACCGTCTTTCTATCATTGGCGGCTGATTTCACGGATCGCTGTCTTGACCCCCTTGCTTCGGTAGCTGGTAGTCGATTGAAGGCGGCTGGCCTAACCAGGTTCTTGAATGGTGCTGGCGCTTCTTTTCTGGGTTTGCCCCGCTGCTTTCGCGCGGCACAGAGTGCTTGATAGACTCTTGAAGAGACAGTGTCATACTTTTTCTGTTGGGGCCGGGACATGTCTCTTTGTGGCGCTGTTAGGACCGCTGTTTTCTTGATTCTGGCGGTCATGGCGTTTTTCTGAACCCACTTCAGAGGCTCGAAGGAATTGTTGATTCTTACGTCCGACTCAGCCGTCGTCGCGGGGCAACCCTGCACTTGGAACTTCACATGATTCCATTTGGCCGAAGCCTTGGCCCTCTTGTTGGCTCGATACCTGAGCCGCTTCTGCCTTAACTTTTCTGTTCTAAGCACCTGGCAGACTTCAGCTCCTCGGGAAGACGCCGCAGACCGATTGATGGAGGGCCTTGGAAATACGCCCGATTGTGCATTTGTTGGAGTCATCGCCTGAGCTCGTACGCAGCACTTAATGTTTCCCTTCGCATCGGAAGTCTTGCCCCCAGCTAGAGCGCCAGGGACTCGTTCAGACACCATCTTAAGTTTCGGTTGTGGTGCCTTGGCGATCACGACATTCGGCCTCTTACCCTTTGAGACCGGCTTGGCCACCTGTTCCGCCGGGATCTCTGCCAAATAAGCGCTTCCGGCAGGGTAGATGATGACAGAGCCAAACTGGCGGGGCGGTTCCTCCCATTGTCGACTGAGGCTTGCGGGAAGAACCACACGAGCGTTGATCTTGACCACGTACGGAATCGGGGTCACGTTGGAAGCTGAATTCGTTTGGGAAGACATTGTCGTCGAAGGTTGATTGCTGCACGAAAAAAAAACATCATTTCAGTATAAGCAATCGATATGTATATTGATTGAGTTCGCATGAACGTTTAACCCGAAATATGGGAGGAGAGATTTGTCCCACCGGGCGTGCCAGAATCTGTAGGGTGTTTTTCGTCACCCCATTGAGATGGGAATACGCGAGCGCTTGTCAGGCGTACTACAGATTCCCCCTGCCTAGGGTAGGCCGGGGTTTAATGATTGTGGGGATCCGAATCTCCGGCAGCCGCGGACTAAGCTGCCGTTAATTACCCCTCGCCTTTGGGGCGAGGGAAACTCCGATTAACGGGTTAAATTGGTCATGCGAACTCAATGTGCAGTGTGCGTGTGTTTTGTTTTGAAAGGGGGTTTTGGATATATCGGGAGCCACGTAGAGTTTTTACGAGGGTATGTATATGTGTGAATTTGTATACATATGTATATGTATATGTATGTACATAAAAAGAGGGGGGAAAGGAATCTAAAGGATGCGTGGGGGCCAGCGCCTTGAGCGCTGTGCGCTTAGGTGCTGTGCGCGTAGGCGCGCGCACGCCACGTGTCGGCACGTGGGCGCTTTGCGCAAGAGCGCGCGCGCCACGTGTCGGCACGTGGGCGTTTTGCGCAAGAGCGCTGCGCGCAGGTGCACAAGAGCGCGCGCGCCACGTGTCGGCACGTGGGCGTTTTGCGCAAGAGCGCTGCGCTCAGGTGCGCAAGCGCCCGCGCGCGCCACGTGTCGGCACGTGGGCGCTTTGCGCAATGCGCGTTGCATGCAGGTGCGCAAGCGCGCGCGTTGCGTGCAGGTGCGCAAGCGCGCGCGCGTGCCACGTGTCGGCACGTGGGCGCTTTGCGCAATGCGCGTTGCGCGCAGGTGCGCAAGCGCGCGCCACGTGTCGGCACGTGGGCGCTTTGTGCACTTGCGCAAGCGCGCAGGTGCGCAAGCGCGCGCGCCACGTGTCGGCACGTGGGCGCTTTGTGCACTTGCGCTGCGCGCTGGAGCGGACAAAAGGCTTTTAGCCTAAAAAAAAGATTTCTCAAAAGAGAAATCAGAGAGGAGTCGGGCTCCTGAATGTGTTTTGGTTTTAATGGAAGTGGTTCTTCTTCTTCCTCTTATTGCTTGCTGGATCTTGAAGATCAAGAGATGTGAAATCTCAAAATCTCTCCTTTCTTAAGATCTGATGACAGATCCAAGTTCCCCTTTGTGGGTTTTGTGGTGAAAAACTAATTTGTTTTATAAAAAGAAGAGTAAAACTCTTGATTTAATTCAAGAGAAAGAAAAAAGGTTTTGGAACCTTGAAGAAGAAGAATAGATCTCAGATCTGGAAACTTTTTTAGAGAGAGAAAAAGTTTTTTGGGATATTTCATTATCCTTGCCTTTATAGGCCATTCATTTTACACATAGCCCCTTGGGCTTCACAAAATGGCATTTTGCCTATCCCATGGCTCATGTGCCATTTCTTTTTGCACATAAGCCATGGGCTTTACAAAAATTTGGCTTTATGCCCATTTTCTTACATTTATCCATAAAATAAAATAAAAGAAAATGCAACAAAATTATTTATTACAAAATTTTTATCTTGGCAAGGGGGAAGGCCGGCCGCTTCATGTTCGGGCTAGACCCGGGCATAGGCCCACTGGGTCTGGGCTTGGGCCCACTTGGCTTGGGGTTGACTTGGATTTTAACTTGGTCAACCGGGGTGTAAATTTTTACCCCAACAGTTACATAGGGCTACAAAAGGGTAGAAAAACTGAGATCGGGTGATAAGTTTCATGAGACAGAAAACGGGGCAAAAGTTGCAGCCAAGTCTGTTGGTCACTGTCATCCTGTATTACCAATACATTGATTCTGAACGAATGTTATTAGATACCGAACCTGATATACAAAATCAAATCAGTCTCTTTATTAGTAAAGAAATGATAAAATTTTGTATTGTTGGATAATGTTTTGAACATTTCCTATATCAAAAGTTGATCGGTTCAGGCACGTTATCTAAAAGCGTTGATGTTCTAAATCAAACTACAGTTCTTAGTATACAGAACACACACAAGAGGAATAGTTCAGAAATGAACGAATTCTTCTTGAGGTATTGTAGACTAGGTCAGATCAATGCGACCCGACTGGCTGAAGTTACATTTAGATGTATATTTAAATCAGTTTGAATTTACATCTTCTGAAACTTGCCAGTCATGTCACAAAGATAAGATGACCACAGCTCTGTTTATTGGAAACAGAGAAAGAGTTAATGAACTCTTGGGATGATACATGTTGATGTATGTAAGTCCCCTGTCTACACATACCAAGACCGGTTCTTTATACTTCATTACATTCTCTGATGATCTTTCGAGATTCAGACCTATGTTCCTGTTGAAACACAAGTCCGAACCTTTTAAGATATTCACAGAATATAAGTTAGAAGTAGAGAACCACAATATGAGTATAAGTATTATGTCCTTTGATGAGATCAAGGAGGAGAATACTTGAGCATGGAATTCTTGGACTTTTCTAAAGGAGAATGAGATTCTCTCTCAGCATTACTCCTTCGTATACACCATAGCACGATGGTATATCGGGGCGGAGCAATCACACCCTATATGATATGGTGTGCTCTATGATGAGTACTACTGAGTTACCTATTTCCTTTTGGGAGTTATGCACTTGAGAAGCTGCATACCTATTGAATAGGGTTCCAATCAAATCAGTTGCCTACCATTTCATATATGATATGGAAAGGGAAGAGCCCATGTCTTAAGCTAGTTAAGATTTAGGGTTGACCGGCCTATGTCTGCAAGCAAAATCCGGACAAGCTCGAGGCAAGGTCTGTAATGTAGAACTAGAAAGGTTCCAGCTATACAAAATACAACAGATAATTTGGTAGAACCAAAGGATTCAGTAGATTCCAACGAACCTCAGCCTCTCCGCCGATCTAGTAGGGTTCCTCACCCACCTGAGAGATACTTCGGTTGCTCTATAACAGTGGGAGCGAGGATTGCATCATGAGATGATGACCCAACTAGTTTCGAGCTGGCCATCAGGAGTGTGACTCTGTAAGAATGGCTGGATGCTTAGTGATCTGAGATGGAATCCATGTACACCAAAAAAGTATGGACTTTGGTTGCTATATCTGAAGGGTTAAATCCCCATCAGGAGCAAGTATATCTTGAGAAGATTACTTGGTGTAAATGGAAAAGTTGAGACTTTCAAAGCTAGACTTGTTAAAGGTTTTTGTCATTGACCAGGCGTGGATAATGATGAAACCTTTTCCAGTACCTATGCTTAAGTCCATCCGGATCCTACTTGCCACGGCTACATACCATGACTACGATATCTGGTGGTTGGGTGTCATGACATCTTTTCTAAATGATATTTTAGAAGAGAGCGTCTATAAGTACACAGCCAGAGGGCCTCGTAGACAGTGGGAGCAGCGGAAACGTGTGCAAGATGTTTTATGTAATAAAGCAGGCATCGCGGAGTTGGAACATCTGTTTTGATGAGTTAGTCAAACAGTTTGACATCATCAAAATGGTAGATGAACCTTGTATAAACAAAAACGTAGTAAGGAGTATGGTGGTGATCCTCGTAGAGTACGTGGATGACATACTCTTGATAAGAAAGGAGTTTCTTATGCTACGCTCGATCAATCTCCGTTTATCATAAAGATTCTCCGTATAGGTTCAAAGTGATACCTACTAAATCCTGGATTTTGGATCTATGAGATAAATCTAATTGGATGTTAGGATACTCACTAGTCGTAGTGAGATGGTATCAATTAATCCTGGGGAAAATCACTGGAAGTGTTCCAGGGTGATAAAGATGACTGAGTGTCAGTCACAGGCATTGTCTTTACCCTCAGTAAAGGGACGGTATGTTGGAAGAGTTCCAAGCTAGATAACGTGACATACTAGACGATTAAGGCTGGATACATCGCTACTTAAGATGCTACCAAAGAGGCTGTTTGGGTGTATATTGGTTCATGAGATGAACTACGTTCCTCCCATTGTGAGACAATGGAGTTGTGGCTTATGCCAAGGAACGCCGGTCCCATCAGTGATCCAGACATATTCTAAGGCAGTATCGCCTGATCATGGAGATAGTTGATCTCCAGGGTGATCAAGGTTAGGAGAGCAGACTCAGAGGATAACACGGCGGATCCACTCACGAAAGCCTATTCCCAGAGATAGACTTTTATGGGATGGTTGAGTATGAGATACTACAACCACTGCTACAGATGGCCCTAGTGCAAGTGGGAGATTGTTAGTTATATGTATGCCCTAGAGGCCATTACTGTACATAGGATGTATATTGTAGTGGATGCTGGGACGTATATAGGAAGGACTTTCTTGCTCGACATGATAGTATGCTATCTGGTTGCTCTTTACCTTAACGTGTATACTGATTGTCTCTCTGTTACATGTTGGTAAAGCCCTTAGGATGTGTACTTGACTACCTGGACTATGATGCGGATCATACTAGTGGGGACATGGTAGTCTATAAGTACATCCTTCAAGGTCCCTAGTCGTGGGTGTATCGAGACGGGGCATCGATATACCAGTGTAGACTAGCGTATACCTTCTCGACCCATACAGATGGGTGATGGATGATCCCATATCCATTGGTGTTTGACATCAGAGATTATATACAGGTGCTCAGTAGAGACTGGGTACACTGGACGGACTCGCCGAGAACTCCCAGATGGTATTATACCTTACGTCAGATGGCAATTCTCTGGTGACACTGGTACAGAGTAGTCTTTTGACCCGAGATCGTCATAGAGTCTTGTGTGGTTCCCACTGTGCTTTGATTTCCATCTTACCACGTCCAAGAGGGCATGCAAAACGGTGGTTTTGGGGTACAGTCCCGAGTCACATGGAGGTAATGAGTGATAGGAGGGGATTCGTCTCTCCCGGTATAGGGAGTTGATGTTGCACTGTGTTCGATTGGCTATAACCGGAAATCCCTGGCCAGGGTTGCTGAGATATACTGGTAAGTGTTACCAGTAGTTTCTCGAACTGTTATAGACCTCATATCGACACGACTTATCGAGCTATTGCGGTCTGACGTTTAACACCCCTAGGCAAGATATGCGACATATCAGACGACGAGACCGGACTGTACGGTAGTGTTACTGGTTGGATTCACTGGAGTGTGAGCGGGCTTGCTCGTCGATCTTCTGATCGCTCAATACCCGGGTGGCCGTTACGTTTAGCAGACCGCTTGCGGCTTGTGGGTGTTTGATATGATCATCACCTGCTGCCGGCGTATTGACGAGTCTTTAGAGTCCTACACAGAGGTTTCCTGGCTCAAGCAAAACGAAATAGGAGCGCATATGAGATATGTGCGGGACCGAGAATAATACCAGTATGTGATACTGTATTCAATTCTTGCGATTTGTAACATTGATCGGTTATATGCGTTATAGCCGGGTTATCGGATCAAGTGTTGATTCGATAAGTTGTTACTATTGAGATTAGTCGGTTATATGCGATATGACCGGGTCGTTAAATCAAGTGTTGATTTAGTGATTTAATGTATAATTATATATTTGATATATCACTTTACATTAACTAATATAGGTTAACTTAAATGGATTTTCTCACTTGAAGTTCACAAGTTGTATATGTGATATACTTTTGTGCACTTGATTGTATCATGTTTGATAATACATGTTAACTTGGTTAAGTGTAAAGATTAAACCATGGTTAAGTTAATGATTAGGGTTTTGATTATCTTATTTATTTATTTATTTGTTTTGGAAAAGATAAAGAAAGAATGGTGGCTTTGTTTGTTTGTTTGTTGAAGATTCATGAAGCTTTGACTTAGTCACCATTCTTGTCTTCATACTAAACCCTAACCATTTAAACAAACCATGGTCTATTCTCTACACTTAACTAAGGTTAGTATTATGATAAGTATTCATTTTCCTTTTCATTTTAATAACTTATCATAATATTATCATCTTCTTCTTCTTCATCTTCAAAGAAGAAAAGCTTGCCTCATCAATGGCAAGTGATGAAATCATGTGAGAAATCCAATTCTAAAGTGAACCCACTTCCTATTTCTTCATCCTCTACCTCTTGCCAAGTAGTAGAGTGTGTTTTCTTCACAAGTTTCATGACTTGGTGAAGTTGGAGCTTGATCTAGTGAAGCCTCGACGTAGATCATCTTCGGCCCGAAGCCGACGACCTTGCCCGCCCATTTCTCCGATGAAGCCGACGCTTGAGCCCGGGATTTCATTTGGACAGCGGAGAGGACTTCATTATGGAGCTATGGAGGTGGAGAAACGGATCTACAAAGGTTGTATTTCCGTACACTTAGTTAAAGTTGTTAACTATTCTCATTTGTCGCCTAAACTTCTAACCAACGGTCCGTATTAGGGTTTCTCGGCACTGTTAAATTTGAAATTGACATGGTTGATGCCTTGTGAGCCTTCTTGAGAGTGCCTAAGAACCCTACAATTAACAGTAGGGACTCTGTAAAATAGCTTTCTGCTATGCAATCCAAAATAGAGTCCATGTACACCAACAATGTTTGGAGCTTTGGATGCTGCTCCTCCTGGGGTAAAACTCGTTGGATGCAGTAGATCTTCAAAAAGAAAATTGGTGCAGATGGACAGGTGGAAACCCATAAACCTAGACTTGTTGCAAAAGGTTTTCGGCAATGACCAGGAGTGGACTATGATGAAACCTTTTCTCCAGTGGCTATGCTGAAATCCATTCGGATCCTACTTGGCATTGCTGCCTACTATGACTATGATATATGGCAGATGGATGTTAAAACGGCTTTTCAAAATGGAAGTTTAGAAGAGTGCGTTTATATGGATCAGGCGGAGGGATTCATAGACAGTAGAAGTAGCGGGAAGGTGTGCAAGCTGCTTAAATCAATTTATGGATTAAAGCAAGTGTTGCAGAGCTGGAACATCTGTTTTGATGAGACAGTCAAGGAATTTGAATTCATCAAAAATGAGGATGAACCATGTATTTATAAGAAGATTGTAGGGAGAACTGTTGTATTCCTCGTCCTGTATGTGGATGACATTCTCTTGATAGGAAATAACATTCATGTTGCAATCGGTCAAGCTGTTCTTGTCACAAAAGTTCTCCATGAAGGACCTGAGTGATGCCTCCTATATTCTGGGGATTAAGATCTATAGAGATAGATCCAAGAGACTGTTAGGACTTTCACAGTCCATGTACATTGAGACCATATTAAAGAGATTTAGTATGGAAGATTTCAAGAGCGGTAATATACCCGCATTGCATGGAATCACCCTCCCTAAAGAGATGTCTCACAAGACTGATGAGGAGAGGGTTCGCATGAGCACTATACCCTACGCTTCGGCGGTAGGATCTATAATGTATGCGATGCTGTGTGTACAAGACCAGATGTAGCATATGCGCATAGCGTGGTAAGCCGGTATCAGTCGAACCATGGTGAGAATCATTAGACAGCTGTGAAGAACTTTCTTAAGTACCTAAGAAGGGCTAAGGAGATGTTCTTGGTTTACGGTTATGGAGACCTTCAGGTCGAGTCCTTTACCGACTCAAGCTTCCATAGTGACAAGGATGATAGCTGGTCTATCTCGGGTTTTGTGTTTACCCTCAACGGAGGGGCAGTCTGCTGGAAAAGTTCCAAATAGGACACCGTCACAGACTTGACGATGGAGGCTCAATACATTGCTGTCAACGATGCCGCAAAAGAAGCGGTCTGGATGAAGAAGTTCATTACTGATCCAGAGGTGGATCCGTCCACTGTTAATCCAATACCTTTATATTGTGATAATAATGGGGCTATAGCTTTAGCGAAGGAACAACGGTTCCATCAAAAGTCCAGACACATCTTAAGGCGGTATCACCTGATCAGGGAGATCGTAAATTGTCGGGAGATCGAGATCTGGAGAGTAGATACGAAAAATAACACGGCGGATCCATTTACCAAGGCCCTCCCTCAAGCACAGTTCGAGCGACTTTTTGAGATGTTGGGTATGCGATACGCCAACAACTGGCACTAGAGCAGACGTTGGGTGTTCGGTACGCCAATTACAGGCCTTAGTAAAAGTGGGAGATTGTTGGATATGTATACCCTAAAGGCCTGTATTGTATAGGATATTAGGATTATGTATGTACAGGACAATCTTGCTCAGTTGTATATAATATATTATCTGAGTTTTCTTTGTCTTAATATGTGTATTTTTTTCTCTTGCTGCTTTATATTGTTTACAAATATTGATAAAGACTCGATACAATGGTATACTATTTTGGTTTGTCTTTATCTTAACATGTGCATATGTTATACTCGATATCACATATGGCGGATACATGTTTATAAAGTCTGTAGGATTTTTCTTGACTATCAGCGTTATGATGACGATCATACTAATGGGAGCTGGGTAGTCTATAAGCACATCCTTAAATGTCCTAAGTCGTAGGAAAATCGAGACCAGGTATCAATATTCCAAAGTAGACTTGTGTATATATTTCTAGACCCCGACAAAGGGTGGTGGTTGGTCCCACAGCCATTGGTATGATCACCTAAGATTGTATACAGGTGCTCACTATGGGTGAGTACACTGAACGGACTCACCGAGAACCTCTAGATTGTATTATACATATTGTAAGATAGAGGTTCTCAGGTGATATGAGTACATGTTAGTCTTAAGACCTGAGATCATCATTTGTCTCATGTGAGTTCCCCTATGCTTTGATCACTAACCTACCATGGCTCTACTGAGTCGTGCAAACAATTTTGGTTGGGTACAGTCCCGAGCCATATGGAGGCAGTGAGTGATTGTCAAGGATTCATCTCTCCCGGTATTAGGAGTTCTAATCGTACTGTGTCCGGTTGGCCAGAACTATAAGACCTTGGCCAAGGCAGTTGAGATTTACTGATGGTTAGATCAGTAGCTTCTCGGAATGGTCCTGAGCCATATCGACACGACTTATCGGTTAAGTAGGGGTTTAACGTTTACCACCCCCTAGACCCGGCATGCGATACTCTCGGAAAAAGAGACAGGACAGTACGAAAATTTTCACGGATAGGCTTAGTAGGGGTTCGGATGAGCTTGCTCGTCGGCTTTCTTTTCGACAGGTACTTGTAGCCGTTACGTACAGCTAGTACCGTTGACGTGCTTGTAGTTAAACCTACTGCCAGCGTATTGTCGAGCCTTTAGAGTCCCACACAGAGGGTTTCTCTGGTTCAGGCGAAATGATGTGGTGGTCGTATATTTATACGTGCAGGGTTTTGATCAAGTATTGATTTAATAATTTACATATACACATTTCGATATGTATATTCTAGTGTCATTCAGATTTTCGATCGAGAAGGGTTCCGATCGAATGATAATACTAGCCGGCTTAGGATTAAGCCTCAGGTATTGATTTAATAATTTAAATATACATATTTCGACATGTATGTTCTAGTGTAATCTAGGTTTTCGGTTAGACGTTGATAATACTAGCGGGCTTAGGATTAAGCAGGTTTGTTAAATCAGATATTGATTTAATTCTAGTATTATATTAGTGGTATTATTCTATCCCTTCGGTAGTTGACCATAGTTAATGTCACGACCCGAAGGTACAGAACGTGACCGACACTTAAATTACGAAACGTCTAGAGGTGTAACGTATTCTAAGCAAGCCGAAGCCCAGAAATCTAAACCAATTAAAAGAAGAAGTGTAGGAAAACAAGTTTAAAAGCAACATCAAATTTTCTCAAAAAATTCGGCAGTCTCCTTTGTAAAAACTGGCCCCAAACGGGTACAAATAATAATAATAATAATATACACAAGCAATAAAAAGGCATCCCCAAGCGGGAGGTAGCTCTTCGCCAATTGGCAGTCACAACCACACAAGCAATGTAATACACAACGCCGAAGGGCGAGGATCAAAGCTCAAAAGAAAACCATCAAAAACCACCAGAAAACAATAATAATACAAGCACGACTCTAAGGTCGAAAGAAAAACAACTAGTTTTCTAATCTACCAAATAATACAAGTATGGTTGATGGAGCATACTAGATACAAATGAAATAATAAAGTACAACGGCTGTCCTGATACAAGTGAACCAACTTATCAAGCAATCACCCTGAATGAAATGGTGTGCCAGCAAGCCGCCAAGGAAACTTGTACATCTAAACCTGTAAGAAAATTTTGGCACAACGGGGGTGAGTTGCCAACTCGTGAGTAGAAGACATCTGCGGTTAGAAATCGCATGCACGACGCTCTTCTAGGTCATATAATATACTTAACATAACACTAGACAACTAGTAGTGATAGGGTGATGGGCTATGCATAAGTGTAATACTCAGTGCTCGTGTCAGTGTCACTAAGTGGCAACATGTCATGTATGTATGTGATGTATGAATGCATCATGAATGAAACAATCAACCATGAAATCTGGACATATCTGTATAAGAAAATCTTTAACTTTTATCATTGTAAAATTTATATGGTAATCATCAATGAAATCCATGGAAATCCATGTCAAGTATCGACACAAAACATATATATCTTAACGTCTCAAAATCTCAAAATCTCGAAATCTTAATATCTCGGGCTCCGTCAGTCCGGATCGGCCCATATCATCAAATCTCACGACAACGGTCGGTATCCTCCGGATATCCGCCGCGCCAGACATCACCGGTAGGTAGTCTTCCCCTGCCAGGCTCATCATCTACAACTCGAGTTTCTTGCCCCGGGGTACCATACCGGGCCCACCATATACCCAAGACAGTTCATCAACTCATCGAATCGGTCTCGAAATCCAACAGAAAACATGAAATCTCATGGTGGATGACACATACATCACGAGAAAATCGCAACTTGCATTTTTAAAAATGATGAAACTAAGCTTTTATTAAATTCTTGCGCTTTCCCCCCAAAATCCAGAAATCTCAAAGAAATCTAAAATCCCAAAATCATGAGTAAGTAAATAATGAGTATCGGTATAAGCCTCACAATACTGCATGATAATATGAATATGTGAATGCATGAAGTGTCTATGTAATAAATGCAATGTCTATACTAGCAAGTGAGAGTAATCACACAATATTATATTGGACTAGCATTTAGCTGATTATATAAATAAAAAGATAATACGTTCTAAAGTGTACGTGACATCGCAATTACCGATGATGATGTGTGTGAGCCGGCATATAAGTGTATGTGGAACATGTGCATCATCGGTAATGGTGCTGGTGTCCTAACAAGCAAAGTTTCATATTAGCTAAAGAAACATATGTATGAACATGCAATGCGATGAATACAACATGAACATAACGGTGAATGTGTAGTAAACACACAACTAGAGAATACATACTAATTACGAGTCATACAGTTTGTTGTTTGAAAAAACACAAATCGTGGTTTTTAGAAAATTAGGGGCTACGGGGTTTTTTAAGAAAAGATATGTCCTTTGAAAAATCCGTAGTATCCCTCAGGTTGTTTTTAAAAATGCGCACAATTCATTAGTTTTGAAAATAAGTATGACTCGAGCCTAAACTAATATCTACCTAACCAGCTAAGAAACTAACTAAAGAAACTAGTCGAAAGGTAAGAAGAATCCTCTTAAAGTCTTAGTCGATATCTCTAGTAGTCGGCGATCCAGTCTCAACCGCGTTACGTATGTAGTACGACTTTCTCGAGTCAAGAGTGCGGATCAATCATCACATCTATGCCTCGTACGGTAAAATCCATCGTACGGCATCCCAAAATCGGGGTACGGGTCAACTATCACGTATATATACATCATCGTTCGTGTAGTATCTGTTGGAGATAGTGCCCTCAAAGTCAATTATTGGATCGCAGGTACGTGATTGCAATGATTGAGGCAGGATCTATACCGATATGACAGTCTTGCTCGAGATGATAGTATGCTATCTGGTTTGTCTTTATCATCGTATACATGCTTTAGTTCACTATTGCATGATGATAGAGCCCATAGGATTATTCCTTGACTACCAGCAGTATGATGGCGATCATATACGTGGGAGCTGGGGTCTGTAAGTACATCCTTAAAGTGTCCCTAGTCGTGAGAGTTTCGAGACAGGGCATCGATACTCCATAGTAGACTAGTGTATACAGTTGAGACCCCGACGAGTGGCGGTGGCCGGTCTCACAAGCCATTGGTGTCAGTTAGTTCACCTAAGATGTATACAGGTGCTCATTGGGTTATGAGTACACCGGACAGGACTCGCCGGGAACATGATAGTTGGTATTATACATATCGTCAGATAGCAGTTCCCTGGTGACATGTGTACAGGTTAGTTCATCGACCTGAGGTCGTCATTTGTCTCGTGTGAGTTCCCACTGTGCTTTGATTTCTACCCTACCACGACTCAAAGGAGTCGTGCAAACAGGTCTTTTTTGGGTACAGTCCCGAGCCACATGGACGCAAGTGAGCGGATCGACAGAAGATTCGTCTCTCCCGGTATTGGGGGTGAGATCGCGCTGTGTCTAGGAGAGCCATTACACAAAGCCCTCGGCCGAGGCAGGAGATTTACTGGTAGGTACTCCAGTAGTATCTTAGGGTGTTCTGGGCCACTCTCTGACACGACTTACACCGCTATTGGGGGTCTGATGTTACCAGCCCCTAGGCTGATATGCGATACTCTTAGACGAACGGACCGGACTGTATGTATATTGTCACTGTTAGGCTCAGTAGGGTTTATGGATGAGTTCGCTCGTTAGCTTCCCTTCCAATCAATACATAGGCAACCGTTATGTACAGCTTATACCTCTGACGTGCTAGAGGTTATACCCAGTGCCAGTGTGTTGATGAGTCATTAGAGTCCCCCACAGACACTTTCCCAAGTTCGGGCGAAACGTTGTAAAGGCCGTATGGTTTTATGGCAAGGTTCGGAAAATGCACGTGCGTTTTCGCACGTGTCATTTTTCGGGCAGATAATACTGGTCGGCTTTGGTTTAAGCCGGATCCAAGTATTATGCTATGTAGATATAATATCTTTGTCTCATTTGCATTTGTATTCGGTCGTAATACAAATGCGTGTATGTTTATACCGATACGGGGTTATCCTGAAATTCGTTTCAGGATCACTTTTGGAAGTTGCCAGTTTCCAGTTTTCTATCAGCCGTATTTAACATTCGGTTAAATACGGATTTATCTTTTCTTGAGATGGGTGTGGAAGTTTCTAAAGGCTTCTAGAAGGTAGTGACTAGGTTCATGCATCTTTGTGACTCATTAGTGCATTTAATGATGTTTGATGACTAGGGTTAATGATTCATCATTTGCATTGAATGTGTTCATACAAGGTGTTATGTGTCTCATCCTCTTCAATGATCTTGTGATCACCTCCCCCTCTCCTTCACTCACCTCCCTCCCCTCTATATAATGGCCGGCCTCCCCCCTCTTGTGGGATTATGGTTGTTGCTCATTTGGGAAAAAGATTAGGAATTTGTTTCATGGAAATTTCATATGCCCATTTCTCATTTCCCCGATTCAAAAGGCAACTTCATTAACCGTTCGTCCATAGCCGTGGACGTAACAAGACAAAGTGTTCTACTCATTCTCTACATCAATCTTGGTCATCTCTTTTGGCAAACTTGATGATCAAGTTGCCTCAGTTCAGAGGCGGGAGCCCGTTTAAAGATCCTTCGACGTGGTGCCACCTAGATGAGAAGACTGGAGATTCAGGAGATCGGAGCAGCCGCAACAAAGCGTGGGATGATGGTTGAGGACCGAAGGACTCGGATCGTTCGGTATAACTCTTCTACCCATTTTGTAGTTTGTTAGTTTAGCTTTAATGGCAGATCCGAGTTATAGTACGCGATAGCGCCGGTTGTAAAATGTTTTTGTTCCGCATTTGGCGTCTGTTAGACGGCCGGGGTGCTACCGTGGACTTACAGTGGTATCAGAGCCTCACCATTAAGCTATACTAACTTGTGCTAACACGTTTAAAAGATCGATCGAACGGAATTTCCGAAATCACATTTTTCAGCACTAAAGTTTCTGTTGATTTTTAAAAGGGTCTTAAAATTATTTTGAGCATCACAGAAAAACAAGCAGGCTTTTTAAAGAATAACAGAGAAATACGGTCCACTGAATCGTCCGTACGACCGCGGAACCGCGGCCGTCTTGGCGTTTCAGTTGGTTATTTTTCTACTGTTGGTTCTTTGTTGGAAATTGTAGTTTCTGGTATAGTTCTTTTGGGCCCAGTTTTTGTTACTGTACAGCAGATGTACGAGGGGCCCACTTCTAGAAATTTTGTCGATCGAAATATTAAATTTGTTAGTATGCAGTATTTACATTATATCTCCGACCGGGAGTGTCATTTGAGCGGTAAACCGCGTCTAATTGCTATAGTTCTTTTAGACGGGTTTGCGAACGTGACATTCGCGTTGATGTTCTGTGTTGTGCTGTGATGTTGCGGATATGTCGTGATGGATAGCAGTGTGCAATGGTAGTGCAGTTTGGATTTATTTTTACATTTGATATTGCGGGGAGAGCGTCCAACATGTGGACTGCCGTCACTGCCTGTTGTATAATATTCTTTTGGGGCACGACCGGGCTGAGGTCGATGTACCCGTTGTACATATTTTTATTTCTGTACTAGGTTTATCCCGCGAAGGAGTGCACGGATAGCCGGGTTCTGGAGGGCAACGGGTCCGTATCTCATGGCTTTAAGAGGCAGAGGGACCTCACTCTAGAATTGGCAGACTATTCACCGCACTCGTAGGGGGTACTGGTTGGCCCAAGATGGGGTGCTCAATTTACCGGATTCCGTGAAGTGCCGGGTGTTCCATTCACTATGTTGTGGGGACTACCTCGCTTCAGGTTTTGGCGGGTAACTTGCCGCACCCGTAGGGGTCTAGGTTTCATTTCACAGGCTATCCACACGACCAGGGGAACGTCGGTTTTCAGCAGGGGCTCTATGAAACCCGGGGATCCCAGATTATCTGTATTGTTCTGTGATGCTTATTACTTTCTGTAATGTTGCATATTATCACGCCTGGAGTGATTATTGTATATTAGTATATATACTATTAGATGTTGTATATGTTTTACACCCGCACTAGTCCAGCCCCCGCTATGTCGTTAGTTAAGTAACCTAACGGGTGATGACGGGACCCAGTGACGAATGCGGATGGCATATACGTACATTTTATTTTCGTTCTTTTCTGGTGTGAATGATTGATGGTACTGCGTTGATTCTTATCAATGCAAGATAAAAAAAACCTATATATGATGTTGTTGGAACAAATTTTAAAATGTGTTATTACAAAGATGTTTCCTTTTGTTTTGCATAGCGGTATTCAGTTAGAATATCCTGCACCTCATTCGACGAGGCAAAGGCTGATATCCCTTCACCGGGAGAGACCCCTTGGGCAGAAGTTTGAGTCAAGGTAATAACTTCAATATAGTCGATTACAAGTTGCTTTGCATCGAGGTATTCGGTTGGAATATCCTGCACCTCATTCCACGAGGAAAGAGCCGAGATCCCTTCACCGGGAGTGACCTCTTTAGCAAAAGGTTTTCACCACTATATTTTTATAAAAAGCTATCAGGTTCCTTCAACGAGATCAAGTTCATTACGTTAAAGGTTTTTTGCCAAAACCAGGCGTAGCCCTCCGTCATTTCTTATGGATGGTTAGTAGTATTCAAGCTATGTTTGTTGACTAAAGTCAAGGCATAGTGTTTGGTAGCCTCTGGGTATTCATCTGTTGCATAGATAGATGCGTTGGTTTGGGACAGTCGTATTACCTTGTTGACTAAAGTTAAGGGTATGTACGGGTGGGTTCAAATCAACCTGGACAATGACGGGTAGAACTTGACATGTGACTTATGATTTGTTGACTAAAGTCAAGGTCATAAGAGCATGAGGCAAAAATCATATCGAGAGTTTCAAACATAAAGAAACTTGCCAGGCATGCGCATACCTTCTGGAGTATGATAACTTGAGTGGCTTCCATCAAGTTATCATGCGATGATAGTTGGATCCCGATTCTCACTGATGAGTTGGTTTACTCTTCGGGTGATCCCGACTAATTCTTCTTTCAGGTTTGGAGGAGAATTTGAGGTTACAGTGGGAGGTTTCCTGATTAGATAAAGCGATAACCATTATGATCTAGGTTAGAGTGCACGCAGAGTGTTTCTTTTCTCTCTCTCTCTTTGGCAGCGACTTTTGACCGACCCTAGACTATGACTCAGTGACCAAGTTGATCAAACCTTATTAAAATACTGGCCTTTGGATTGTCTTAGTTGCATAAGTCATTGCCGCTCCTTCTTTTACCTTTTGTATTTCTCAGAACACCCCGTATTACTACGGATATCCACTTCCATTGGATAGATCCATCGTATGGTTATATACGAACTCGAAGGGACTTCTTCGAGGATGGATCCAGGTTCAGGAGAAATAGAATTAGTTTATTCAGTTGTCTTTTATTATCACATTCTCTCAGGTTGCGAGGGCTCCTTGGTTTAGGAGAGTACACCTAATACGCTTATTGGATAGTCTAAGTCCAAACGATAGGCTGGTGCAGAAAGGTAGGGAATGAAGAAAACCAATTAGCCTAAGTAGGGTGTACAGAAGGTAATAGCTAAAGACAAAATAAATGGATTAGAAAGAGGGCAAAGTAAATTGCGACTGTTATCATTCACGACCAAATCGCGTACTTCATCGCCACTCCTATTTCACCTTTGTTTTTTCCCCAGTTCGGGAGAAATAGAATAAGGTATTATTCAGTTGTCTTTTATCACCACCTTCTCTCAAGTTACGAGTACTCCTAGGATTAGGAGAGTACACCTATTATGCTTACTGGATAGTCTTCTTCCAAACCATAGGCTGGTGCCGAACGGTAGGGAAGGAAGAAAACCATTTAGCCTAACGTTGGTGTACAGAAGGTAATGAATAAAGACAAATAAAGGGATTTGGAGAGATGGCAATGAAATATACGGTTAAAGTCATGAATAGGATTATGGAAGAGGCATTACTAGGAATACCAGAATACCCATATGAAATATTTTGATGTTTCAGTGCATTATTAAAAGAAAACTAATTTCCCCATTAGATACTTACTCCAGGGTATGTATTTAACAAGTATGTTTCTCACATCTGTATAGTTTTACAGATAATGAGTGGGAGTAAGTTATTGGGAATTAGGTGATCATCCTCATTATATCGGAATTCGTTGTAATTGGTGATATTTGAGGAAATCTCCTGGGTACAGTTTTCAACCTACGACGCACAAGGTTTTGAGTTATTCAACTCAGCGGACTTATACAGAGTATTGTATGTTGTCCAGTGTCCGTCAGGACAGAAGGGTAGGTCCTCGTACTATGTTATGTTTACTTGTGACTTCTCTAGTTTTTAGACAAGTGTTTCGTAGAAATACAATGTCTAAGTTTTGAGAAATTATGGGTATAAGAATAAAGTAGAGAACCAGTTGTCGCAAGTATCGAGATTCTTCAAAGAGATCGAAGATGTAGATTCTTGTGATTGGTATTCAGATGAAAGTAATGGTTTGAGAAACTCGTTTCTCTTTCAGGTTACTCATAATTGGATGGATTCCTAAGTTGAGTAATGCTGAGTAGCCTTTTTCCATTAAGTTGATATGCACTGGAGACAGTTGCATGGTTTGAATCTGGTTACAATTAAATTAGTGCCTCTATTCATATATTATATATAGAATGGTTCATATCTTAACGATGTTAAGATACGGGGAGTTGTCCAGCTTATGCTTAAAACCAGACATTGGATAACTCAAGGCACGTTTCTGTAATGGTTGTTTGTTGGTTGACCCTGGCTTTGACGAGGGTTGACATTTCTACCATCTGGAAGATCAATAGTGATATTGTTCTTGACTCGCCACAGTTTTATTAAAATGGACTTTTTCAGAAAACAGTAGTGGGAGTATGGTAGAACTGGAAGTGATTCCAGAACCGCAAATGATTACAGAAAATTTAATAGGACCTATATATTAAATCAGGTTTGACATTCCAATAGCCACTTCGCAGACATGGTGGGTAACCTCAGACACCCGAGAGGTACTCTGGTAGCCTCAAGGATAGTGACAGGGAGGTTCTTGTTTACCCAGACTTGACACTACAGTTGCTCCAGACTATGAGACCCGGCAGGAAGATATGTATAGCGTCATTCTGAACTGGCTTTAGAAATGGACGTATATATTATTCTACCAGAGGGTTGTCGTAGTCAGTGGGAGCAGCAGAAGCATAGTGGGCAAGTGTCTTATGTCTATTTATAGGCTTGAGCAGATATAGCGGAGATAAGATCATCTATTTTTGATGTGACAGTCATGGGTTTGACTTCATCAAAATAGGGGGTGGATCTGGTGAGAAGGTAGTAGGGTGTCATGTCCTGGTATTTGGATGACATACACAGAGTAGGAAGTAAAATTCCTATACTACGGTCGGTTGTACTATGGTTATTACACAATTGTTTCTTCACAAAGGACATGGATATAATATCAGACATTCTGGTTACTAGATCTATGGTATTTAGATCTAGATTTGGGTAGTTTCCCAATTTAGGTACTTTGACAGTATTCTAATAGTATTTTAGAATAGATGTCTCCTGGCATGGTGGTGTACCTGCTGGTGATGGAGTCACCATCTTTAAAGGTGTCTTACAGACTAAAGGGGAGAGGGAAGTGCATGATTGGAAGATCACTTGCTTAGGCAATTGAGTCGATCATGAGATGTCAAGTACCACACCAGATGTTATTTTTACACTTGATGCGATAAGTTTATATTAATCCAATCCTGAAGAAACATAAGGAAGCAATTTTAGAACATAAGTGCTTGTTCTACGGATTTGATGACAACAGCCTCCTTCGGGAAACGGTTATCATTCCAGGCTTCCAAGGTGACATCGATGACAGAGTGATTGTTAGAGTTATAGTTTTCACTCTGACGAGGGACAATATTATGGACAGGTGGTCCAAGAGGATACTGTGGGAGGCATGGTGCTGGAAACTGATTAGGTTCAGTTATCAATAACGTCTAAGAAGTTTGGATTTGGAGTTCATTTATGAACTAGGTCCCTTCAGATATTCAGACATATTCTAAGACAGGTATTACTCGATTCGGAAGATGGCTTTCTCCGCGAACTTGAGATTAAGAGAGACATAGAAAGATACATCAGGGCGGATCCACTCGCTGAGGCTATTTCTCGAACACAAGAGTTTTACAAACTTTCTTTGTGAAACTGATTAGTAGAGGAGTTGGATGTTCGGTATCACACGGGCTGTGAGTATGCGACATCGCAATAATTAGCCTTAAGTGCAAGTGGGAGATTGTTGGAGATAGTGCCCTCAAAGTCAATTATTGTATCGCAGGTACGTGATTGCAATGATTGAGGCAGGACCTATACCGATATGACAGTCTTGCTCGAGATGATAATATGCTATCTGGTTTGTCTTTATCATCGTATACATGCTTTAGTTCACTATTGCATGATGATAGAGCCCACAGGATTCTTGCTTGACTACGAGCTGTATGATGGCGATCATATACGTGGGAGCTGGGGTTTGTAAGCACATCCTTAAAGTGTCCCTAGTCGTGGGAGTTTCGAGACAGGGCATCGATACTCCATAGTAGACTAGTGTATACAGTCGAGGCCCCGACGAGGGACGGCGGCCGGTCTCACAAGCCATTGGTGTCAGTTAGTTCACCTAAGATGTATACAGGTGCTCATTGGGTTATGAGTACACCAGACAGGACTCGCCGGGAACATGCTAGTTGGTATTATACATATCGTCAGATAGCAGTTCCCTGGTGACATGTGTACAGGTTAGTTCATCGACCTGAGGTCGTCATTTGTCTCGTGTGAGTTCCCACTGTGCTTTGATTTCTACCCTACCACGGCTCAAAGGAGTCGTGAAAACAGGTCTCTTTTGGGTACAGTCCCGAGCCACATGGAGGCAAGTGAGCTGATCGGCAGGGTATTCGTCTCTCCCGATATTGGGGATGAGATCGCGCTGTGTCTAGGAGAGCCATTACACAAAGCCCTCGGCCGAGGCAGGAGATTTACTGGTATGTACTCCAGTAGTATCTCAGGGTGTTCTGGGCCACTCTCTGACACGACTATACCGCTATTGGGGGTCTGACGTTACCAGCCCCTAGGCCAATATGCAATACTCATAGACGAACGGACCGGACTGTATGTATATTGTCACTGTTAAGCTCAGTAGGGTTTATGGATGAGTTCGCTCGTCAGCTTCCCTTCGAATCAATACATAGGCAACCGTTACGTACAGCTTGTACCTCTGATGTGCTAGAGGTTATACCCAGTGTCAGTGTGTTGATGAGTCATTAGAGTCCCCCACAGACACTTTCCCAAGTTCGGGCGAAACGTTGTAGAGGCCGTATGGTTTTATGGCAAGGTTCGGAAAATGCACATGCGTTTTCGCACGTGTCATTTTTCGGGCAGATAATACTGGTCGGCTTTGGTTTAAGCCGGATCCAAGTATTATGCTGTGTTGATATAATATCTTTGTCTCAGTTGCATTTGTATTCGGTCGTAATACAAATTCGGTTATGTTTATACTGATACGGGGTTATCCTGAAATTCGTTTCAGGATCACTTTTGGAAGTTGCCAGTTTCCAGTTTTCTATCAGCTGTATTTAACAATCGGTTAAATACGGATTTATCTTTTCTTGAGATGGGTGTGGAAGTTTCTAGAGGCTTCTAGTAGGTAGTGACTAGGTTCATGCATCTTTGTGACTCATTAGTGCATTTAATGATGTTTGATGACTAGGGTTAATGATTCATCATTTGCATTGAATGTGTACATACAAGGTGTTATGTGACTCATCCTCTTCATTGATCTTGTGATCACCTACCCCTTTCCTACACTCACCTCCCTCCCCTCTATATAGTGGCCGGCCTCCCCCCCTCTTGTGGGATTATGGTTGTTGTTCATTTGGGAAAAAGATTAGGAATTTGTTTCATGGAAATTTCATATGCCCATTTCTCATTTCCCCGATTCAAAAGGCAACTTCATTAACCGTTCGTCCATAGCCTTGGACGTAACGAGACAAAGTGTTCTACTCATTCTCTACATCAATCTTGGTCATGTCTTTTGGCAAACTTGATGATCAAGTTGCCTCGGTTCAGAGACGGGAGCCCGTTTAAACATCCGTCGACGTGGTGCCACCTGGACGAGAAGACTGGAGATTCAGGAGATCGGAGCAGCCGCAACAAAGCGTGGGATGATGGTTGAAGACCGAAGGACTCGGATCGTTCGGTATAACTCTTCTACCCATTTTGTAGTTTGTTAGTTTAGCTTTAATGGCAGATCCGGGTTATAGTACGCGATAGCGCCAGTTGTAAAATGTTTTTGTTCCGCATTTGGCGTCTGTTAGACGGCCGGGGCGCTACCGTGGACTTATAGTATCATCATCAAACAATATCATGATCAAGTGTATTGTACTATAATCGCATACATTCTAATATCATCAAACATATATCATCGTCTGTGTAAATATACATCGTCAAATGATCCACTAAAATATCATGCAATATATCATATCGTGATTAAGTCACATATTACGATCTGGGTCTTATTCTAGAGTCTCGTTCATTTCAATGTCACCTACACATATTATCGTTTATATATATATATATATATATATATAATCCATTACCCAACGATCCGCTAATATCATAACACATTTCATATCATATCTCGATCATATATCCAATAACTCACGGCATCATGCCCGATCATATCGACTCATCCCCAAGCATCATATAATATCTGTTGGAGATAGTGCCCTCAGAGTCAATTATCGGATCACAGGCACGTGATTGCAATGATTGAGGGAGTAAAATGGCTGGATGCAATGCGGACCGAAATGGAATCTATGTACACCAACAAAGTATGGACGTTGGACGTTGCTCCAGACGGGGTAAAACCCGTAGGATGCAAGTGGATCTTCAAAAGGAAGATTGGTGTAGATGGACAGGTTGAGACCTATAAAGCTAGACTGGTTGCAAAGGGTTTTCGTCAAAGACCTGGTTTGGACTATGACGAGACCTTTTCTCCAGTAGCTATGCTGAAATCCATTCGGATCCTTCTTGCCATTGCTGCCTTCCACGATTATGAGATTTGGCAGATGGACGTAAAGACAGCTTTTCTAAATGGAAATTTAGAGGAGTGTGTCTATATGGACCAGCCAGAGGGTTTCATTCAGAGTGGGAGCAGCGGAAAGGTGTGCAAGTTGCTTAAGTCCATTTACGGACTAAAGCAGGTATCGCGGAGTTGGAACATCTGTTTTGATGAGACGGTCAAGGAATTTGGCTTTATCAAAAATCCAGATGAACCATGCATCTATAGTAGATTTGTAGCGAGAACTGTAGTATTCCTCGTTTTATACATGGATGACATTCTCTTAATAGGAAATGACATTCCTATGCTACAATCTGTCAAGGGGTTCTTGTCACACAGGTTCTCCATGAAAGACCTGGGTGATGCCTCGTACATTCTGGGTATCCGGATCTACCGTGACAGATCCAAGAGGATATTAGGACTTTCACAGTCCAGGTACATCGACACCATACTGAAAAGGTTCAGTATGGAAGATTCCAAGCGCGGAAACCTACCGGCTTGTCACGGGATCACCCTCTCTAAAGAGATGTCTCCCAAGACTGATTTGGAGAGGGATCGTATGTCTATTATACCCTACGCTTCTGCGGTAGGCTCTATAATATATGCGATGTTGTGTACCAGACCGGATGTAGCTTATGCACTCAGTGTGGTAAGCCGGTATCAGTCAGACCCAGGGGAGAAATACTGGATAGCGGTAAAGAACATTCTCAAGTACCTGAGAAGGACTAAGGAGATGTTCTTGGTGTATGGCGGAAAAGACCTCCAGATCGAGGCCTTTGCTGACTCCAGCTTCCAGAGTGACAAGGATGATTCCAAGTCCATGTCGGGTTTTGTCTTTACCCTCAATGGAGGGGCGGTGTGTTGGAAGAGTTCCAAATAGGAAACCGTTGCGGACTCGACGATGGAAGCGGAATACATCGCTGCATCTGATGCCGCAAAAGAAGCTGTATGGATAAGGAAGTTCTTGAAAGAGCTTCAGGTGGTTCCGTCCATTGTTGATCCAATACCTCTGTATTGCGACAACAACGGGGCTATAGCTTCAGCGAAGGAACCCAGGTCCCATCAGAGATCCAGACACATCTTGAGGCGGTATCACCTGATCAGGGAGATCGTGGATCGCCAGGAGATCGAGGTTCGGAGAGTCGCTTCAGAAGATAACACTGCAGATCCATTCACCAAGGCCTTGCCCCAGACTCAGTTCGAGCGGCTGATCGAGATGATAGGTCTTCGATACGCCAGTACATGGCCTTAGTGCAAGTGGGAGATTGTTAGTGTATATGCCCTAGAGGCCATTACTGTATCATACTAGTTTGTATATTACTTAATGGAAGCTTGGGATATTCACCTTGTATAAACAATCTTGCTCAATATAGTAGTATGCTACTTGGTTTGTTTCTACTTCAATGTGTACTTGTGTTTATTTCAGTATATCACCTATACACATTAGTGGAGCCCTTAGGATCTTTGCTTGATTACCAGCGTTGTGATAGCAGTCACACTAGTGGGGGCTGGGTAATCTATAAGCACATCCTTATGCAGGTCCCTAGTCGCAGGACTATCGAGACAGGGCATCGATACTCCGGAGTAGACTAGCGTATGCACTTCTCATCCCAGTGTGGGAGATGGTCTGTCCTACAGCCATCAGTACATCGTACTGGAGATAGTATACGGGTGCTCGTTAGGTTACGAGTACACTGGATAGGACTCGTCGGGAACTGACTGTTAGTGCACGGCGGCGCCCCGGCCGTCAATCCGACGGCCAAATGCGGAAGCGGTGAAAAACTTTAGTTTTGCGGACTTAGCAAACCGGCACCACCGCGCACTAAACACCCGGATCGTAACCATTAACAAGTCTAAGCTAACTAGAAGACGGGTTAGAGATATACCGACTGATCCGAGTCCTCCGGTCTTCATCTCCACTCCGATCTCCTCGCGGAAACTCCGGTCGTCTCCTCCTCGTCGGAAAGGGCACCACGTCGCCTGCATCTTTTACGGGCTCCCGCCTCAATACCGAGGCAACTCGGGCGCGAAGTTGGCTAGCCGACGCGTCCAAGGTTTGCTGTAGACTAGTGTGGAAACTTGTCTCTTTGGGGTTTAAGAGGTTGCCATGTATGAAGGAATTTTGCACAAAGATATTCATGGATCAAAACTTGAAGAAGAATGGAGCCTTCTAGCAAATGAGCTCGGCCAAGCCATTTATATGCTCACTGGAAATGAAACCATGAAGCTTTTCCTCTGATGAATGTGTGCATGAATGAAGTCCATTGAAATAAAACCATGCTTCAATTAAAATCATTCACAGCACACTAAAAACAAAATGGGGGGAGGGCCCACTAATATGCATGAAATGAATTAATCACACACACAAATTAAAACATGCTCCATGCCCAAACAGTGGCCGGCCCAAATCAAGGAACCAAGTGGGAAAATGAATGGAAATCTAAAAGGAAAAAAGTCACAACCATTTCCAAAACATCAACCATACCTCAAACTTTAAACCCATACCCTCTTATTAAATGCAAGTGATGGTAAAGAGAATGATGATGGTCAAATCATAAACCCACATAAGCAAGAAACCCCCTCCTCAAATGTAATTTGCAAAACTGCAAATTACCCCCTCCATCGGAAAAGTCCGGCCGGGAAAGAACAAAGGAAAACCGGCCGGAACGGAATGCAAACTGGCAACCCCAGAAAACTGGTCCCATAATAAATTACAGGAAAACCCCGATACTGTGCATACACACCCGCATTTGTATTCCGACCGAAATACAAATGCAAAAAGACAAAACTACACTGTCAAATACTAGGATCCGGCTTAAGCCAAAGCCGGCTAGTAAAAACCGTCCGATCACGATCCGTGCAATACCGCACGTATCTGATCGAACCCTGCCATATCTCCATACGGCCTCTACAGCGTTTCGCCCGAAAGCTTGAGTAACTGAAAGTGTGGTGGACTCTAAAGACTCGTCAATACTATGGCTGTGGATTTAACCACTAGCACGTCAGAGGTATAAGCCAATACGTAACGGGCCACCAGCTATTGACTAAAAGGGACGTCGATGAGCGAACTCATCCTGACACCCTACTGAGCCTGTCAGTGACAATATCCGTACAGTCCGGTCCGTTCGTCTATGAGCATCGCATGTCGGGCCTAGGGGGTTGGTAAAAGTCAGACCCCCAAAAGCGGTACAAGTCGTGTCGGAGTGTAGCCATGAACACCCTGAGATACTACTGGAATACCTACCAGTAAATCTTCTGCCTTGGCCAAGGACTTCGTGTAATGGCTCTCCTAGACACAGCGCGACCTCACCCCCAATACCAGGAGAGACGAACCCCCGAAGATCCGCTCACTGCCTCCATGTGGCTCGGGACTGTACCCAACTAAAACCTGTTTGCACGACTCCTTTGAGCCGTGGTAGGGTAGTAATCAAAGCACAGTGGGAACTCACACGAGACAAATGACGATCCCCAGGTCGATGAACTAACCTGTACACATGTCACCTGGGAACTGCTATCTGACGTCAGGTATAAGACCAACTAGCATGTTCCCGGCGAGTCCTGTCCGGTGTACTCATAACCCAATGAGCACCTGTATACATCTTAGGTGAACCAACTGACACCAGTGGCTTGTGAGACCGGCCACCGCCCCTCGTCGGGGTCTCAACTGTATACACTAGTCTACTCTGGAGAATCGATGCCCTGTCTCGAAACTCCCACGACTAGGGACCTTTTAAGGATGCGCTAATAGACTCCAGCTCTCACTTATATGATCGCCCTCATACTGCTGGCAGTCAAGAAAGAATCCCAGGGGCTCTATCAACGTGTAATAGCGACCTGTCAGGTCACCTAAAGCTGTACACGATGATAAAGGTAAACCAGATAGCGTACTATCATCTCGAGTAAGACTGTCTTCCCGGGATAGGTCCTCCCTCAATCATTGCAATCACGTGCCTGTGACCCAATAATTGACTCTGAGGGCACTATCTCCAACAATCTCCCACTTGCACTCAAGGCTAATTATTGCGATGTCGCATACTCACAGCCCGTGTGATACCGAACACCCAACTCCTCTACTAGTCAGTCTCACAAAAACCGTTTGTGAAACTATTGCGTTCGAGGAATAGCCTCAGTGAGTGGATCCGCCTTGATGTTTCTTTCTATGTCTCTCTATATCTCAAGTTCGCGGAGAAAGCCATCTCCCGAAATGAGCAATACATGTCTTAGTATGTCTGGATGTCTGATGGGACCTAGCTCATAAATGAACTCCAAATCCAAACTTCTTAGACTGTATCGTCAACTGAACTTAATCAGTATCCTGCGCCATGCCTCCCTCAGTATTTCCTTGGACCACCTGTCCAAAATACTGCCCCTCATCTAAAGGAAAAATATAACTCTGACAATCACCCCGTCGTCCATGTCACCTTGGAAGCCTGGAGTGATAACCGTCTCCTAAAGGAGGCAGCCGTTATCATATCCCTAGAACATTCACTTATGTTCTAAAACTGCTTCCGACTGTTTCTCTTGGATTGGATCAATGTCAACTTATTGCATCTAGTGCAAGAACAACATCTGGTGTGGTACTTGACATCTCATGATTGACTCAATTGCCTAAGCAAGTGATCTTCCAATCATGCACATCCCTCTCTACTTTAGTCTATAAGACACCTTTAGAGAGGGTGACTCCATCACCTGCAGGTACACTACCATGCCAGGAGTCGTCCATTCTAAATACTCTTAGAATGCTGTCTAAGTACCCAGATTGGGAAACTACCCAAATCTAGATCTAAAACCATAGATCTAGTAACCAGTATGTCAGATATTATGTCCAAGTCCCATGTGGAGAAACCACTGTGTGATGACCAAAGTATAACCGATCGTAGTATAGGAGTTTCCTTTCCTACTACCTTCTCAACAGATCCATCCCCTATTCTGATGACGTCAAACCTATGACTGTCACATCAGAAATAGATGATCTATCTCCGCTACATCTGCTTTAGTCTATAAATAGACATAAGCCTGATGTCCACTAATGCTTCCGCTGCTCCCACTGACTACGACAACCCTCTGCCAGAGTCATATAGACGTGCACTTCTAAAACTAGTTTAGAACGACGCTATACTCATCCTCCTGCCGGGTCTCGCAGCCTGGAACAACAACAATGGCAAGTGTGGGTAAACAAGAACTTCCCTGTCACCGTCCTTGAGGCTACCGGAGTACCTCTCGGGTGCCTGAAGTTACCCACCTTATCTGCGGAGTGGCCAATGGAATGTCAAACCAGATTGAATCTTTAGGTTCCTTATCAAATCTTCAGTAATCGTTTGCGGTTCTGGAATCACTTCCAGTTCTACCATACTCCCACTACTGTTTTTGAAAAAATCCATTTTTAATAAAACTGTGGCGAGTCTAGAACAATATTTCTATTGATCTGTCAGATGGTAGAAAGTCAACCCTCGTCATAGCCTGGGTCAACCCACAAACAGCCATTACAGAAACGTGCCTTGAGTTGTCCAGTGTCTGGTTTTAATCATAAGCCGGACAACTCCCCGTACCTTAACAACGTTAAGATATGAACTGTTCTACATCCAATACAGAACCAGAGGCACTGATTTAATTGAACCAGATTCAAATCATGCAGCTATCTGCAGTGCATGTCAACTAAATGGAAGGAGGTCGATCAGCGTTACTCAACTTAGGAATGCTTCCAATTATGAGTAACCTGAAAGAGAAGTTAATTACTATCAACTGAATACCATACACAAGTATCTACATCTTCGATCACTTTGAAGAATCCCGATACTTGCTACACCTGGTTCTCTACTCTATTCAAATACCTATAACTCCTCAAAACTTAGACCCTGTGTTTCTACGAAACACATGTCTAAGAACTAGAGAAGTTAAAAGTAAACAGAATATAGTATGAGGACCAACCCCTATGTCCTAATGGACACTGGACAACATACAATACTCTGTATAAGTCCGCTGAGTCTAACAACTCTTTCACTGTGTGTCGTAGGTTGAAAACTGTACTTATGGTTAAGAAGAATTACACCGCTGTTTAATGCTCCTTACCTAACCATCCACTGATATAGGTAAATGTCATCGACATAATATCAAAAGGTATATCTCACTCTATGAAAATAGACGTACAGATATATCAATTTGAAATTGGTGCACAACAGCGGATATTCAAAACCAAATATTTGCCGACCGGCAAACAGCCCAGATGATCTCCTCAAATATCACCGATTACAACGAATCCCGATATAATGAGGATGATTACCCTATTCCCAATAACTTACTCCCACTCATCATCTGTAAAACCATACAGATGTGAGAATCAAACCTGGTAAATACATACCATGGAGCAAGTGTCTAATCGGGAAATCAGTTTTCTTTTAACAGTACACAGCTGAACTGAAACATTGAAATGTTTCAATTGGGTATCTTGGTATTCCTAGTAATGCCTCTTCCATTATCCAGATTCACAACTATAACCGTATAATTCTTTGCCACCTCTCCAAATCCCTTCATATGTCTTTAGTCATTACCTTCTGCACACCCCTTTAGGCCAATTGGTTTTCTTCCTTCCCTACCGTTCGGCACCAGCCTATGGTTTGGAAGAAGACTATCCAATAAGCATAATGGGTGTACTGTCCTAATCCTAGGAGCACTCGCAACGCGGGAGAAGGTGAAGATAAAAGACACCTGAATAAACCTTATTCCTATTTCTCCTGGACCAGAATCCATCCCCGAACTGGAACAAGTTCCTTTCGAGTTCGTATATAACCATACGATGGAGTATCCAATAAACTGTGGATCTTCGTAGTGATACGGAGTGTCCTGGAGAAATACAAAGGTGATTTAGGATCGGCGAAGAAATACTTGGTTTGGTCGTGAATATCAGTCGCAATTTACTTTGCCCTCTTACTAATCCCTTGCTTTGTCTTAATCTTAATACCTTCTGTACACCGTTTAGGCTAACTGGTTTTCTTCATTCCCTACCGGTCTGTTGGAGATAGTGCCCTCATAGTCAATTATTGGATCGCAGGTACGTGATTGCAATGATTGCGGAGGACCTATCCCGGTAGGACAGTCTTACTCGAGATGATAGTATGCTATCTGGTTTGCCTTTATCAGTCGTGTACATGTTCAGGTGACTGATTGCATGTTACACTTTGATAGAGCCCTTAGGATCTTGCTTTACTACCAACAGTATGATGGCGATCATATACGTGAGAGTTGGGTAGTTTATATGCATATCCTTAATTGTGGTCCCTAGTCGTGGGAGTTTCGAGACAGGGCATCGATACTCCGGAGTAGACTAGTGTGTACAGTCGAGACCCCGACGAGGGGCGGTGGCCGGTCTCACAAGCCACTGGTGTCAGTTGGATCACCTAAGATGTATACAGGTGCTCATTGGGTTATGAGTACACCGGACAGGACTCGCCGGGAATCTGCTAGTTAGTACTATACCTATCGTCAGATAGCAGTTCCCTGGTGACATGTGTACAGGTTAGTTCATCGACCTGAGGTCGTCATTTGTCTCGTGTGAGTTCCCACTGTGCTTTGATTTCTACCCTACCACGGCTCAAAGGAGTCGTGCAAACAGGTAGTTTTTGGGTACAGTCCCGAGCCATATGGAGGCACGTGAGCGGATCGGCAGGGGATTCGTCTCTCCCGGTATTAGGGGCGAGGTCGTGCAGTGTCTAGGAGAGCCATTACACAAAGTCCATGGCCATGGCAGGAGATTAACTGGTAGGTACTCCAGTAGTATCTCAGGGTGTATTGGGCTTCACTCCGACATGACTTATACTGCTATTGGGGGTCTGACGTTACTAGCCCCTAGGCGGATATACGATACTCATTGACGAACGGACCGGACTGTATATACATTGTCACTGTTAGGCTCAGTAGGGTTTTCCGGATGAGTGCGCTCATCGGCATCCCTTGAGGTCAGTCCATGGGCAGCCGTTACGCATTGCTAGTGCCGCTGACGGTTTGTGGTTAAACCCACTGCCAGGGTGCTGACGAGTCATTAGAGTCCCCCACAGACAGTTTCCCAAGTTCGGGCGAAACGTTGTAGAGGCCGTATGGTTTTATGGCAGGGTTCGGAAAATGCACGTGCGTTTACACACGTGTCAAGTTTTCGGGCAGATGATACTGGTCGGCTTTGGTTTAAGCCGGATCCGAGTATTATATTGAGTAGGTATAATATCTTTGTCTCAGTTGCATTTGTATTCGGTCGTAATACAAATGCGGGTATATTTATACAGTTTCGGGGTTTTCCTGAAAGTCGTTTCAGGATCACTTTTGGAAGTTGCCAGTTTCCAGTTTTCTATCAGCCGTCTTTTAACATTCGGTTAAAGACGGATTTATCTTTTCTTCAGATATGAGTGAGTCATCATTCTAGAAGCTTCTAGAAGTGATGAAGTGGCTAATGAGTCATCTTGGCTTTAATGGTGCATTTATTAAGTGATGACTATGTTAATATGAGTCATGCTTATCATTAAAGCTTTTTGTTTACTTAAGGATATTTTCTTCTTGATCTTTTGAAGAGAGAAGCTTGCTTAAGGTCACCCCCCCTCTCCTACGGTCACCTCCCTCTTGCTATATATGGCTTGCCCTCTCTCTCTCCTCATACTCTCTCTCACTTGATAGTTTTTCATGGTTGAAAAAAAGATTATGATAGATTTGGGGTG
The DNA here is from genome assembly GCA_030015575.1 of Agapanthus africanus. NCBI lineage: Eukaryota > Viridiplantae > Streptophyta > Magnoliopsida > Asparagales > Amaryllidaceae > Agapanthus > Agapanthus africanus. The sequence goes on from JASDDO010000008.1 coordinate 179,826,183, forward strand.
TATGGAATCCACAGCTCATTTCATTCCATCACCCAATTCCCTCGGCAACTTCATTAACCGATCGTCCACGGATTTGGACGAAGTGAGACAAAGTCATCTACTCATTCTCTACATCATTCTTGGTCGTCTCTTTTAGCAAACTTGACGATCGAGTTGCCTCGAGTCAGAGGCGGGAGCCTGTTTAAAGAACCGATCATGTGGTGCCACCTCGACGAGGAGATCGGAGATCGACGAGATCGGAGCAGCCGCAACGGAGCGTGGGATGATGGTTGAAGAACGAAGGACTCGGATCGTTCGGTATAACATTCCTACACTCTTTACAGTTTGTTAGTTTAGCAATAATGGCAGATCCGGGTGGAAGTATACGATAGCGCCAAGTTTAAAAGTTTTGTTCCGCATTTTGGCGTCTGTAGACTGCCGAGGCGCTAGCGTAGACTTACAGTGGTATCAGAGCCTAACCATTTTGCTATACTAACTTGTGCTAACGCGTTTAAAACATCGATCCGACCGAAAATCGAAAACTGCAAAAATCACAATTTTTATGCCCGACAGTTTCTGTTAATTTTAAACGATCTCAAAATTGATTTCTGGATGTCTTAAAAATCCGTGCAGGCATATCTAAGAACCACGACAAAATTTGGAACAGTGATCCCTCCAAGTTGCCGCGGAAGGGCAGCCAAACCCATGGTTTGGCCGCGCATCCGCGGCCACGTAGGGAGCACGTGCTCCCAAATTTTGTCAGTGTGTTCAGTGTTGGTTTTTGGGGTTTTTGGTTAATATATTTTTTGCCCAGGTTTTGTTACTGTTCACCAGTAAGCAGTGGGGCCCATTTTTTAAAATTTGGACTTTGGTCGATCGAAATTTAAACACGTTAGTTTACAGTGCTTACATTATATCTCCGACCGGGAATGTCATTTGATCGGTAAACCGCGTCTGATTGCTATTGTTCTTTTAGACGGGTTTGCGAACATGACATTCGCGTTGATGTTCTGTATTGTGCTGTGATGTTGCGGATTTGTCGTGATGGATAGCAGTGTGCAATGGTAGTACAGTTTGAGTTTATTTGTACATTTGATATTGCGGGGCGAGCGTCCAACTTGTGGACAGCCGTCACTGCCTGTTGTATAATATTCTTTTGGGGCACGACCAGGTTGCGGTCGATGTACCTATTGTACTATTTTTCATTACTGTACTAGGTTTTTCCCCGAGACGGAGTGCACGGATAGCCGGGTTCTGGAGGGCAACGGGTACGCATTTCATGGCTTTGAGAGGCAGAGGGTCCCCACTTCAGAATTGGCAGACTATTCGCCGCACTCGTAGGGGGTACAGGTTGACCCAAGGAAGGGTGCTCAAGATTACCGGATTCCGTGAAATGCCGGGTGTTCCATTCACTATGCTGTGGGGACTACCTCGCTTCAGGTTTTGGCGGGTAACTTGCCGCACCCGTAGGGGTCTAGGTTTCATTGCACAGGCTATCCACACGACAGGGGAACGTCGAGTTTCAGCAGAGGCTCTGTGAAACTCGGGGATCCCAGATATCTGTATTGTTCTGTGATGCTTATTACTTTTCTGTAATGTTGCATATTATCACGCCTGGAGCGATTATGTATATTGGTTTATATACTATTAGATGTTGTATATGTTTTACACCCGCGCTAGTCCAGTCCCCGCTCTGTCGTTAGTTAAGTAACCTAACGGGTGATGACGGGACCCAGTGACGAATGCGGATGGCATATACGTACATTTTATTTTCGTTCTTTTCTGGTGTGATTGAATGATGGGACTGCGTTGATTCTGATCAATGCAAAGTTAAAACAAACCTGTTTACAGTTGTTGGAACAATTTAAAAAAGTGTTATTGCAAAGACGTTTTCTTTTGTTATGCATAGCGGTATTCAGTGGAATATCCTGCACCTCATTCGACGGGGCAAGGGCCGATATCCCTTCACCGGGACTGACCCCTTGGGCAGAAGTTTGCGTCAGGGTAATAACTTCACTATAGTCGATTACATGTTGCTTTGCATAGCGGTATTTAGTGGAATATCCTGCACCTCATTCCACGAGGAAAGAGCCGAGATCCCTTTACCGGGAGTGACTTCTTTAGCAAAAGGTTTTCGCCACTATATTTTAAAAAGCTATCAGGTTCCTTCAGCGATATCAAGTTCACTACGCTAAAGGTTTTTCGCCAAAAACCAGCCATAGCCCTCCGTCATTTCATATGGATGGTCAGTAGTATTCAAGCTATGTTGGTCTAGCCCTTAGCTAGGACATAGTGATTGGTAGCTGCTGGGGTGTTCACATGTTGCATAGATAGATGAGTTGGTTTGGGACAGTCGTACAGCCTTGTTGGCCCTTAGTCAAGGGCGAGTACGGGTGGGTTCAAATTAACAAGATAATGATGGGCAGAACTTGACATGTGACTTATGATTTGCTGGCCCTTAGTCAGGATCATAAGAGCATGGGGCAAAAACTATATCAGGAGTTTCTAAAGAAACTGAAACTTGCCGAGTATGCGCATACCTTCTGGAGTATGAGTAACGTGGATGCATTCCATCACGTTATCATGCGATGAGAGTTGGATCCTGATTCCCACTGATGAGTTGGTTTACTCTTCGGGTGATCCCGATTGATTCTTCTTTAGGTTTGGAGGAGAATTTGACAGGACAGTGGGAGGTTTCCGGATTAGATAAAATGATGACCATTCTGATCTAGGTTAGAGTGCACGCAGAGTGTTTCTTTTCTCTCTCTCTCTTTGGCAGCGACCTTTGACCGACCCTAGACTATGTCTCATTGACCAGGTTGACCGAACCTTCTTAAAATACTGGCTTTTGGATTGTCTGAGTTGCATAAGTCATTGCCACTCCTTCTTTTACCCTTTGAATTTCTCAGAACACCCGTATTACTACGGATATCCACTTCCATTGGATAGAGCCATCGTATGGTTATATACGAACTCGAAGGGATTTCTTCGAGGATGGATCCAGGTTCAGGAGAAATAGAATTGGTTTATTCAGTTGTCTTTTATTATCACCTTCTCTCAGGTTGCGAGAGCTCCTTGGTTTAGGAGAGTACACCTATTACGCCTATTGGATAGTCTTATTCCAAACCATAGGCTGGTGCCGAAAGGTAGGGAATGAAGAAAACCAATTAGCCTAAGTAGGGTGTGCAGAAGGTAATATGTAAAGACAAAATAAAGGGATTAGAAAGAGGGCAAAGTAAATTGCGACTGATATCATTCACGACCAAAACCGCGTACTTCATCGCCGCTCCTATTTCACCTTTAAAAGAATAAGGTATTATTCAATTGTCTTTTATCGTCACCTTCTCTCGAGATGCGAGTACTCCTTGGTTTAGGAGGGTACACCTATTATGCTTACTGGATAGTCTTCTTCCAAACCATAGGCTGGTGCCGAACGGTAGGGAAGGAAGAAAACCATTTAGCCTAACGATGGTGTACAGAAGATAATGACTAAAGACAAATAAAGGGATTTGGAGAGATGGCAATAAAATATACGGTTAAAGTCATGAATTTGATTATGGAAGAGGCATTGCTATGAATACCAGGATACCCCTACGAAACATTTTCATGTTTCAGTGCATTGTTAAAGGAAAAACTGTTTTCCCGATTAGACACTTACTCCAAGGGTATGTATTTACCAGGTTTCATTCTCATATCTGTATGGTTTTACAGATGATGAGTGGGAGTAAGATATTGGGAATTAGGTGATCATCCTCATTATATCGGAATTCGTTGTAATTGGTGATAGTTGAGGAAATCGCCAGGGTACAGTTTTCCACCGACAACGCACAAGTTATGAGTTGTTTAACTCAGCGGACTTATACAGAGTATTGTATGTTGTCCAGTGTCCATCAGGATAAAGGGGTAGGTCCTCGTACTATGTTCTATTTACTTATAACTTCTCTAGTATTTAGACAAGTGTTTCGTAGAAATACAAGGTCTAAGTTTTGAGAAGTTGTGGGTATAAGAATAAAGTAGAGAACCAGGTATCACAAGTATCGGGATTCTTCAAAGAGATCGAAGATGTAGATTCTTGTGATTAGTATTCAGATTATAGTGATGGTTTTGAGAAACGTGTTTCTCTTTCAGGTTACTCATAATTGGATGGATTCCTAAGTTGAGTAATGCTGATTAGCCTCTTTCCATTAAGTAGATATGCACTGGAGACAGCTGCATGATTTGAATCTTGGTTCCAATTAAATTAGTGCCAAAGTTTCTGTATTGGATATAGAATGGATCGTACCTTAAAAGAAATTAAGGTATGGGGAGTTGTCCAGTTTATGATTAAAACCAGACACTGGATAACTCAGGGCACGTTTCTGTAATGACTGTTTGTGGGTTGACCCTGGCTATGACGAGGGTTGATATTCTACCATTTGGAAGATCAATAGTGATATTGTTCTTGACTCGCCACAGTTTTAGCAAAAATGGATCTTTTTCAGAAAACAGTAGTGGGAGTATGGTAGAACTGGAAGTGATTCCAGAACCGCAAACGATTACGGAAAATTTAATAGGACCTATACATTCAATCGGGTTTGACATTCCAATAGCCACTCCGCAGTTTTGGTAGGTAACCTCAGACACCCGAGAGGTACTTCGGTAGGCTCAAGGACGGTGACAGGGAGGTTGTTATCTACCCAGACTTGACACTACTGTTGTTCCAGGATATGAGACCCGGTAGGAGGGTTGTCGTAGTTAGTGGGAGCAGCGGATGCATAGTGGGCAAGATGCTTATATCTATTTATAGACTTGAGCAGTTATAGCGGAGATAGATCATCTAATTTTGATGTGACAGTCATGGGTTTGACTTCAATCAGAATAGGGGATGGATCAGTTAAGAAGGTAGTAGGGTGTGATGTCATGGTATATGGATGACATACACAGAGTAGGAAGTAAAATTCCTATACTACGATCGGTTGTACTGTGGTCGTCACACAGTTGTTTCTCCAGACAGGACATGGATATAATATTAGACATTCTGGTTTCTGGATCTATGGTTTTAGATCTAGATTTGGGTAGTTTCCCAATGTGGGTACTTTGACAGTATTCTAATGGTTTTTAGAATAGATGACTCCTAGCATGTTGGTGTACCTGCAGGTGATGGAGTCACCCTCTCTAAAGCTGTCGTATAGACTAAAGGGGAGAGGGATGTGCATGATTGGCAGATCACTTGCTTAGGCAATTGAGTCAATCATGAGATGTCAAGTACCACACCAAATGTTGGTTTTGCACTAGATGCAATAAGTTTGTATTAATCCAATCCTGGAGAAACATAAGGAAGCGGTTTTAGAACATTAGTACATGTTCTATGGATTTGATAACGGCAGCCTCTTTCGGGAGACGGTTATCATTCCAGGCTTCAAAGGTGACATGGATGACAGAGTGATTGTCAGAGTTTTAGTTTTCCTTCTGACGAAGGACAGTATTATGGACAGGTGGTTCCAGAGGATACTGTGGGTGGCATGGTGCCCGATACTGATTAGGTTCAGTGATCGATTCAGTCTAAGAAATTTGGATATGGAGTTCATTTATGAACTAAGATCCCATCAGATATCCAGACATATTCTAAGACAGGTACTACTCAATTAGGAAGATGGCTTTCTCCGCGAACTTGAGATTAAGAGAGATACAGAAAGAAACTTCTAGGCGGATCCACTCACCGAGGCTATTTCTCGAACACAATAGTTTTACAAACGGGCTTTGTGAAACTGATTAGTAGAGGAGTTGGATGTTCGGTTTCACACGGGCTGTGAGTAGTCGACATCGCAATATTAGCCTTGAGTGCAAGTGGGAGATTGTTGGAGATAGTGCCCTCATAGTCAATTATTGGATCGCAGGTACGTGATTGCAATGATTGCGGAGGACCTATCCCGGTAGGACAGTCTTACTCGAGATGATAGTATGCTATCTGGTTTGCCTTTATCAGTCGTGTACATGTTCAGGTGACTGATTGCATGTTACACTTTGATAGAGCCCTTAGGATCTTGCTTTACTACCAACAGTATGATGGCGATCATATACGTGAGAGTTGGGTAGTTTATATGCATATCCTTAATTGTGGTCCCTAGTCGTGGGAGTTTCGAGACAGGGCATCGATACTCCGGAGTAGACTAGTGTGTACAGTCGAGACCCCGACGAGGGGCGGTGGCCGGTCTCACAAGCCACTGGTGTCAGTTGGATCACCTAAGATGTATACAGGTGCTCATTGGGTTATGAGTACACCGGACAGGACTCGCCGGGAATCTGCTAGTTAGTACTATACCTATCGTCAGATAGCAGTTTCCTGGTGACATGTGTACAGGTTAGTTCATCGACCTGAGGTCGTCATTTGTCTCGTGTGAGTTCCCACTGTGCTTTGATTTCTACCCTACCACGGCTCAAAGGAGTCGTGCAAACAGGTAGTTTTTGGGTACAGTCCCGAGCCATATGGAGGCACGTGAGCGGATAGGCAGGGGATTCGTCTCTCCCGGTATTGGGGGCGAGGTCGTGCAGTGTCTAGGAGAGCCATTACACAAAGTCCATGGCCATGGCAGGAGATTAACTGGTAGGTACTCCAGTAGTATCTCAGGGTGTATTGGGCTTCACTCCGACATGACTTATACTGCTATTGGGGGTCTGACGTTACTAGCCCCCTAGGCGGATATGCGATACTCATTGACGAACGGACCGGACTGTATATACATTGTCACTGTTAGGCTCAGTAGGGTTTTCCGGATGAGTGCGCTCATCGGCATCCCTTGAGGTCAGTCCATGGGCAGCCGTTACGCATTGCTAGTGCCGCTGACGGTTTGTGGTTAAACCCACTGCTAGGGTGCTGACGAGTCATTAGAGTCCCCCACAGACAGTTTCCCAAGTTCGGGCGAAACGTTGTAGAGGCCGTATGGTTTTATGGCAGGGTTCGGAAAATGCACGTGCGTTTACGCACGTGTCAAGTTTTCGGGCAGATGATACTGGTCGGCTTTGGTTTAAGCCGGATCCGAGTATTATATTGAGTAGGTATAATATCTTTGTCTCAGTTGCATTTGTATTCGGTTGTAATACAAATGCGGGTATATTTATACAGTTTCGGGGTTTTCCTGAAAGTCGTTTCAGGATCACTTTTGGAAGTTGCCAGTTTCCAGTTTTCTATCAGCCGTCTTTTAACATTCTATTAAAGACGGATTTATCTTTTCTTCAGATATGAGTGAGTCATCATTCTAGAAGCTTCTAGAAGTGATGAAGTGGCTAATGAGTCATCTTGGCTTTAATGGTGCATTTATTAAGTGATGACTATGTTAATATGAGTCATGCTTATCATTAAAGCTTTTTGTTTACTTAAGGATATTTTCTTCTTGATCTTTTGAAGAGAGAAGCTTGCTTAAGGTCACCCCCCTCTCCTACGGTCACCTCCCTCTTGCTATATATGGCTTGCCCTCTCTCTCTCCTCATACTCTCTCTCACTTGATAGTTTTTCATGGTTGAAAAAAAGATTATGATAGATTTGGGGTGTATGGAATCCACAGCTCATTTCATTCCATCACCCAATTCCCTCGGCAACTTCATTAACCGATCGTCCACGGATTTGGACGAAGTGAGACAAAGTCATCTACTCATTCTCTACATCATTCTTGGTCGTCTCTTTTAGCAAACTTGACGATCGAGTTGCCTCGAGTCAGAGGCGGGAGCCCGTTTAAAGAACCGATCATGTGGTGCCACCTCGACGAGGAGATCGGAGATCGACGAGATCGGAGCAGCCGCAACGGAGCGTGGGATGATGGTTGAAGAACGAAGGACTCGGTTCGTTCGGTATAACATTCCTACACTCTTTACAGTTTGTTAGTTTAGCAATAATGGCAGATCCGGGTGGAAGTATACGATAGCGCCAAGTTTAAAAGTTTTGTTCCGCATTTTGGCGTCTGTAGACTGCCGAGGCGCTAGCGTAGACTTACACGGTCGGCACCAGCCTATGGTTTGGAAGAAGACTATCCAATTTGCGTAATAGGTGTACTACTCCTAAACCAAGGAGTACTCGCAACCTGAGAGAGGGTGAAAAGAAAAGACAACTGAAAAGTCCTATTCGTTTTCTCCAGAACCAGAAACCATCCTCGAATAAATTCCTTCGAGTTTGTATCTAACCATACGATGGTTTTGTCCAATGGAAGTGGACGTTCGTAGTAATACGGGGTGTCCTGGAGAAAAGGGTAAAAGTAGGAGTGGCAATGAGGTCTGCAATTCTGACAATCCAAAAGCCAGTGTTAAGAAGGTTCGGTTAACTTGGTCACTGAGTCATAGTCTTAGGGTCGGGTCAATGGTCGCTGCCAGAGAGAGAGAAAAGAAACGCTCAGCGTGCACTCTAACCTAGATCAGAATGGTTATCACTTAATCTAATCTGGAAACCTCCCACTGTACCTCAAACTCTCCTCCAAACCTGAAAGAAGAATTAGTCGGGGTCACCCGAGGAGTAAACCAACTCATCAGTGGGAATCGGGATCCAACTCTCATTGCATGATAACGTGACGGAATCCGCTCACGGTATCACACTCCAGAAGGTATGCGCATATCTGGCAAGTTTCAGTTCTTTTGAAACTCCCGATGTGATTTTTACCCCATGCTCTTATGACCTTGACTTTGGCCAACAAATCATAAGTCACATGTCAAGTTCTGCCCGTCATTCTCCAGGTTAATTTGAGCCCACCCGTACAAGCCCTTGACTTTGACCAACAAGGCTATACGACTGCCCCAAACCAACGCATCTATCTATGCTGCATATGAATAACCAACAGCTACCAAACAATGTGCCTTGACTTTGGCCAACAAACACAGCTTGAATACTATTGATTACCCATATGAAACGACGGAGGGCTACGAATGGTTTCTGGCGAAAACCTTTAACGTAATGAACTTGATATCGTTGAAGGAACGGATAGCTTTTTAGAAAATATAGTGACGAAAACCTTTACTAAAGAGGTCACTCCTGGTGAAGGGATCTCGGCTCTTTCCCTGTAGAATGGGGTGCAGGATATTCCAAATGAATACCGCGATGCAAAGCAAAAGTAATCGGCTATAGTGAAGTTAATGCCCTGACGCAAACTTCTGTCCAAGGGGTCACTCCCGGTGAAGGGATCTCGGCCCTTGCCTCGTCGACTGAGGAGCAGGATATTCCAAATGAATACCACGATGCAAAACAAAAGTGAACGTCCTTGCAATAACAGCTTTTTGAAAAGTGTTCCAACAACATCAGAATAGGTTTGTTTATCTTGCATTGATCCGAATCAACGCAGTCCCATCAATTGATCACACCACAAAGAACGAAAATATACTGACGTACGTATATGCCATCCGCATTTGCCACTGGGTCCCGTCATCACCCGTTAGGTTAGCTAACTAACGGCAGAGCGGGGACTGGACTAGCGCGGATGAAAAACATATACAACATCTACTAATATATATACCAATATATTATATTTCGCTCAAGGCGTGAAAAGAAATGCAACAGCATAGAAATGTACAGCATCACAGAACAATACAGATATCTGGGATCCCCGGGTTTCACAGAGCCACTACTGAAACCCGACGTTCTCCTGGTCGTGTGGATAGCCTGTGCAATGAAATCCTAGACCCCTACGAGCGCGGCAAGTTACCCGCCAAAACCTGAAGCGAGGCAGCCCCCTTCAGCGCCGTGAATGGACCACCCAGCACTTCACGGAATCCGGTAACTTGGGCACCCCTCCTGGGTCAACCTGTACCCCCTACGAGTGCGGCGAATAGCCCGCCAATTCCAGACTGATGCCCCCTCCGTCCCAATGCCATGAGATGCGGGCTTGTTGCCCTTCAGAACCCGGCTATCCGTGCACTCCTCCGTGGGGTAATCCTAGTACAGAAAGTAAAATATACATACACCGGGTACATCGACCGCAACCAGGTCGTGCCCCAAAAGAATAATACAAACAGGCAGTGACGGCAGTCCACATGTCGGACGCTCGACCCGCAATATCAAATGTACATAATACAACAGCACTGTACTAGCATTGCATCCAGGCTATCCCCCACGACCGATCCGCAACATCACAGCAAAAACAGAACATCAACGTGAAAGTCACGTTCGCAAATCCGTCTAACCGGGTTATAGCAGTTAGACCGGATTTACCGATCAAGTGACATTCACGGTCGCAGATATAATGTAAATACTGTGAAAAATGTGTTTAAAATTTTCCGATTGACCAAAAATTAACAAGTGGGCCCCCAATCAAAACTGTAGCACTCACAGAAAACCTGGGCCCAATTTTAATATTCCAAAACCCCTAATTACAGCCCATAAGCCCACTGCAAAAAAATAATCACACGAACCCACACTCATGCGGCGGAAGCGCGGCCAGAAGGGGGTTTTGGCCGCCCTTCCGCGGTCGTACGGAGGAATCGTGTCACCAAATTTTTTCAGTGTTCTTAGAACTCCCTGCACATCATTCTGAGACCACCTGAAAAATTTTTAGACTCCAAAAAATTTCGACAGAAACTGATGTGAACAAAAATACGGTTTTTGGAAATTTTGGTCGATCGGAAATGCAAACACACCAAACGAAGCTAGACTAAGTTAATGGCGAGGCTCTGATACCACTGTTAGTGCACGGCGGCGCCCCGGCCGTCAATCCGACGGCCAAATGCGGAAGCGGTGAAAAACTTTAATTTTGCGGACTTAGCAAACCGGCACCACCGCGCACTAAACACCCGGATCGTAACCATTAACAAGTCTAAGCTAACTAGAAGACGGGTTAGAGATATACCGACTGATCCGAGTCCTCCGGTCTTCATCTCCACTCCGATCTCCTCGCGGAAACTCCGGTCGTCTCCTCCTCGTCGGAAAGGGCACCACGTCGCCTGCATCTTTTACGGGCTCCCGCCTCAATACCGAGGCAACTCGGGCGCGAAGTTGGCTAGCCGACGCGTCCAAGGTTTGCTGTAGACTAGTGTGGAAACTTGTCTCTTTGGGGTTTAAGAGGTTGCCATGTATGGAGGAATTTTGCACAAAGATATTCATGGATCAAAACTTGAAGAAGAATGGAGCCTTCTAGCAAATGAGCTCGGCCAAGCCATTTATATGCTCACTGGAAATGAAACCATGAAGCTTTTCCTCTGATGAATGTGTGCATGAATGAAGTCCATTGAAATAAAACCATGCTTCAATTAAAATCATTCACAGCACACTAAAAACAAAATGGGGGGAGGGCCCACTAATATGCATGAAATGAATTAATCACACACACAAATTAAAACATGCTCCATGCCCAAACAGTGGCCGGCCCAAATCAAGGAACCAAGTGGGAAAATGAATGGAAATCTAAAAGGAAAAAAGTCACAACCATTTCCAAAACATCAACCATACCTCAAACTTTAAACCCATACCCTCTTATTAAATGCAAGTGATGGTAAAGAGAATGATGATGGTCAAATCATAAACCCACATAAGCAAGAAACCCCCTCCTCAAATGTAATTTGCAAAACTGCAAATTACCCCCTCCATCGGAAAAGTCCGGCCGGGAAAGAACAAAGGAAAACCGGCCGGAACGGAATGCAAACTGGCAACCCCAGAAAATTGGTCCCATAATAAATTACAGGAAAACCCCGATACTGTGCATACACACCCGCATTTGTATTCCGACCGAAATACAAATGCAAAAAGACAAAACTACACTGTCAAATACTAGGATCCGGCTTAAGCCAAAGCCGGCTAGTAAAAACCGTCCGATCACGATCCGTGCAATACCGCACGTATCTGATCGAACCCTGCCATATCTCCATACGGACTCTACAGCGTTTCGCCCGAAAGCTTGAGTAACTGAAAGTGTGGTGGACTCTAAAGACTCGTCAATACTATGGCTGTGGATTTAACCACTAGCACGTCAGAGGTATAAGCCAATACGTAACGGGCCACCAGCTATTGACTAAAAGGGACGTCGATGAGCGAACTCATCCTGACACCCTACTGAGCCTGTCAGTGACAATATCCGTACAGTCCGGTCCGTTCGTCTATGAGCATCGCATGTCGGGCCTAGGGGGTTGGTAAAAGTCAGACCCCCAAAAGCGGTACAAGTCGTGTCGGAGTGTAGCCCAGAACACCCTGAGATACTACTGGAATACCTACCAGTAAATCTCCTGCCTTGGCCAAGGACTTCGTGTAATGGCTCTCCTAGACACAGCGCGACCTCACCCCCAATACCGGGAGAGACGAACCCCCGAAGATCCGCTCACTGCCTCCATGTGGCTCGGGACTGTACCCAACTAAAACCTGTTTGCACGACTCATTTGAGCCGTGGTAGGGTAGTAATCAAAGCACAGTGGGAACTCACACGAGACAAATGACGATCCCCAGGTCGATGAACTAACCTGTACACATGTCACCTGGGAACTGCTATCTGACGTCAGGTATAAGACCAACTAGCATGTTCCCGGCGAGTCCTGTCCGGTGTACTCATAACCCAATGAGCACCTGTATACATCTTAGGTGAACCAACTGACACCAGTGGCTTGTGAGACCGGCCACCGCCCCTCGTCGGGGTCTCAACTGTATACACTAGTCTACTCTGGAGAATCGATGCCCTGTCTCGAAACTCCCACGACTAGGGACCTTTTAAGGATGCGCTAATAGACTCCAGCTCTCACTTATATGATCGCCCTCATACTGCTGGCAGTCAAGCAAGAATCCCAGGGGCTCTATCAACGTGTAATAGCGACCTGTCAAGTCACCTAAAGCTGTACACGATGATAAAGGTAAACCAGATAGCGTACTATCATCTCGAGTAAGACTGTCTTCCCGGGATAGGTCCTCCCTCAATCATTGCAATCACGTGCCTGTGACCCAATAATTGACTCTGAGGGCACTATCTCCAACACTGACCGGTTGGTATTATACCTATCGTCAGTTATCAGTTCCCAGGTGACATGAGTACAGCTTAGTCCGCTGACTTGACACTGTCACTTCGTCTCGAGTGTGTTCCCACTGTACTTTGATTACTACCCTACCACGGCTCAAAGGAGTCGTGCAAACAGGTGGTAGGTGGGTGCAGTCCCGAAGCACTTGGAGGCAGTGACGGTTAGACAGGATTCGTCTCTCCCGGTATTGGGGGTTGACATCGCGCTGTGTCTAGGAGAGCCATTACACGAGCAGTCCCTGGCCAGGGCAATCGAGATATACTGGTAGGCTTCCAGTGTTATCTCAGGGTGTTTTGGGCTTCACTCCGACACGACTTGTACCGCTATTAGGGAACTGACGTTTACCGCCCCCTAGGCCCGCCTTGCGATGTATCAGACAAACAGACCGGACTGTACGGAGATTGTCACATTCAGGCTCAGTAGGAGTTCAGATGGGTTTCACCTCGTCAGTCTTCTTGTCGGCTTCTACCTGGGGACCGTTACGCACAGCTAGTGCCGCTTGCGGTCTGTGGTTAAACCCACTGCCAGCGTAGTGTCGAGTCTTTAGAGTCCCACACAGAAAGCTATTCGACTTTAGGCAAAAGAGTAGAGGTCGCATGGTTTTGCGGCAGGTCGCATGGTTTTGCGACAGGGTTCGGTCACATCCGTGCACTTGTGCACGTACAGTGTCCGGACAGTAAACACTAGCGGGCTTTGGTTTAAGCCAGATCCTAGTGTATGTATCGGGATTGGATTTATCCAGTTTTTATTCTTGTTCCTCGGAACGCGGATGCGGGTGTGTATGCACAGTTGACGGAGAGACAGAGGCGGAGGATTCTCATTAGGGTTGTTGACCGTTGACAGTTGACTATTGACTTTTTGCTCAACCCTAATGAGAATATGATATGTGATTAACAATTATATTAATTAGGTATTATGGTGACATGGTTGTTGAGTTGTTGACTTTGTTGACTTGTTGACTTTTGTTGACTTGTTGACCGGTTGACTAGGCTTGACTAGTTGACCATCATGATAACCATAACTATCATTTCATGGCAAAGACTTTTGCTTGCTTGCTCTTTTGTGCAAAATGAGTGCATGAAATGATATGGCTATGGTTGCTTAAACCATCACATAATACTTGATTGATATGATGTGTTATGATTGTTTTGGATTATGAGAGCCAAATGAGAAAAGTCTTCTCTCATTCTTTCATGCTCATTCTCTCTCTTGTTCTTGAGCTCTCATCTTCCTCCTCTTGCTCTCCCTCTCTTGACTCTATGGTTCACTTGTCTCATGAGTTGAGAATCAAGAACCATAGTTAGAATCCCATACAAACTCTTCTCTACTCACTCTAGTTCACAAGGTTTAGCAAACCAAGTGAACTAGTTTCTTCAAAGACCGAAGAAGAAGCCAAAGGTAGAAGCTTTCGAGGTGGATCTATCTTCGGCGCAAGGAGACGACGGAGTGAAGGCGATCCGAACGACCATCGAGGCTTGAAGACGAAGGAGTTCGAGAAAAAGAAAGGTATAACCCCCTAACCGAGTAGTTAGCAACTCGTAGTTAGGTTGTTAGTTAGATGTTTAACAAAGATCCGGGTTTTAAGTCCATGTTACCACCTCTAAGAAAATCGTTTTTTATCAAATTCCGCATGCCCGAAAGTACCGGGAGAGGTAGCATGGACTTACAGCCTGAACCATCCAACTCGGTCGCTTACACTCGTTTTGAACCCTTGCTGGAATCTTTTGAGTTCGAGACCTTTTCACCAGTCTTGCCTTCAATCGTTTCACCTCCAACGCTCGAACTCAAGCCTTTGTCGTCTCACCTTAAGTATGCTTACTTGGATGAGAACGAGACCCTCCCTGTCATCATCTCGGCTTCTATAGCTCCAGAGCAAGAGAAAGCCCTTCTTGCGGTCTTGCACAGCAATAGGCAATCTTTTGGCTGGTCCATGGCGGACATCAAAGGGATTAGTCCCCTGATCGTTGAACATCACATTCATCTTATGGATGATGCCAAACCAGCCAGAGATCCTCAAAGGCGACTCAACCCAGTCATGAAGGAGGCTGTGAAGAAGGAGATCGTAAAATGTCTGGATAATGGTATCATTTACCCTATCTCTGATAGCCAGTGGGTTAGCCCCATTCACGTTGTTCCCAAGAAATCAGGTATAACGGTCATCACTAACGAGGCGAACGAGTTAATCCCTACTCGCACCCAAACTGGGTGGCGAGTATGCATCGATTACAGAAAACTCAATGCCGCAACGCGGAAGGACCACTTTCCGCTACCTTTCATTGACCAAATGCTTGAGCGACTGGCCGGACACGAGTACTACTGCTTTCTTGATGGCTACTCCGGCTATAATCAAATTCCCATCGCCGAAAAAGACCAAGACAAGACCACATTCACTTGTCCTTTCGGCACGTTTGCATATCGTCGCATGCCCTTTGGGTTATGCAATGCGCCCGCTACCTTCCAGCGGTGTATGATGGGAATCTTCTCAGACATGGTGGAAAAATTTCTGGAGATCTTCATGGACGATTTCTCCATCTTCGGCGATTCCTTCAACGAGTGTTTGTTGCATCTTGACGCTATCCTTACCCGATGTAAGGACAAGAACCTCACTTTGAATTGGGAGAAGTGCCACTTCATGGTGCGCGAAGGTATTGTTTTAGGACATATCATTTTGCAAAATGGCATAGAGGTTGACAAAGCGAAGATTGAGGTCATTTCCAATCTCCCTCCTCCCAGATGCGTCAGAGACATCCGAGCCTTCCTTGGCCATGCCGGTTTCTATAGACGGTTCATCAAGGACTTTAACAAGATTGTTAGGCCCTTGAATCTTTTGCTGGCCAAGGACACGCCATTCGACTTCAACTCGAGCTGTGTGACTGCGTTCGAGTCATTAAAAAGCTCACTCACATCTGCTCCCGTTCTTTCTTCACCTGACTGGACGCACCCATTTGAGATTATGTGCGATGCATCCGACTTTACCATTGGTGTTGTCCTTGGAAAACACATCAACAAGATGCCGCACGTAATCTATTATGCTAGCCGAACCCTGAACGACGCCCAACTTAGTTATACAACAACTGAGAAGGAATTCTTAGCTGTTGTATTTGCTTTAGAAAAGTTCAGGCCCTACCTCATCGGCTCTCCAGTCATTGTCTACACAGACCATTCTGCTCTTCGCCATCTTTTTGTGAAGAAAGATGCAAAATCTCGGCTAATACGTTGGATCCTCTTGCTTCAAGAGTTTGACCTTGTCATTAAGGACAAACGAGGTTGTGAAAACGTAGTTTTCGACCATCTCTCACGACTTCCTTCTTCGCCCTCGCTTCAAATTCCGATCAACGACGTTTTCCCGGATGAACAGCTCTTGACAGTATCTTGCGAACCCTGGTTCGCAGATATTGTGAACTATTTGGCCACAGGATTACTACCGACTGAATGGTCAAGTCAGGACAGACTTCGCTTCTTATCCCAAGTAAAACACTTTTACTGGGACGAACCCTATATGTTCAAGTACTGTCCCGACCAGATTATTCGTCGGTGTGTCCCTGACGAGGAATTCAAGAGCGTGCTGTCATTTTGCCATGATCAAGCATGTGGCGGGCATTTTGGCCCCAGAAAGACAACTGAGAAGATCTTGCAATGTGGTTTCTACTGGCCACAACTCTTCAAAGACGCTCATGACTATTGCAAGACTTGCTCCCGGTGCCAACACTTGGGCCGGATATCCCGGAGGAACGAGATGCCGCTCCAACCAATCTTGGTTGTGGAGATTTTCGATGTTTGGGGGATAGATTTCATGGGGCCGTTTCCCAGCTCTTTCGGGAACTTGTACATCCTTCTCGCTGTTGATTACGTCTCTAAGTGGGTCGAGGCTGTGCCCAGCCGGACTAACGACAACAAGGTTGTCATTAGGTTTCTTAAAGAAAACATTTTCTCCCGTTTTGAGCACCCCCGAGCGATCATTAGCGACAATGGAACTCATTTCTGCAATAAGACTTTCGAGGCCTTGATACGGAAATATTCCATTAATCATAAGCTAACTACGCCCTACCACCCCCAAACCTGTGGGCAGGCCGAAGTTTCAAATCGGCAAATCAAGCAGATACTGCAGAAGACGGTTTCCAAGAACCGAAAAGATTGGTCGCTGAAACTCACTGATGCCCTATAGGCATTTCGAACCGCTTATAAGACCGATCTTGGCATGTCTCCCTATCGGCTTGTGTACGGAAAGGCTTGCCACCTACCTGTCGAAATAGATCATCGCGCATTTTGGGCGATAAAAGAACTGAATCTGTCTCTCGAAGATGCGGGCAGCCATCGGAAGCTGCAGTTGAACGAATTGAGCGAGCTTAGGGATGGGGCTTACGATAACGCGGTTATCCTTAAGAACCGAACGAAGGTGTTTCACGATAAACACCTTTTGCGCAAAACTTTCGTACCCGGTCAACAGGTACTGCTTTACGACACCCGACTACACTTCCATCCAGGAAAGCTCAGATCTCGCTGGAAAGGGCCGTATTTTGTGCGGAATGTGTATCCGCAGGGCGCTGTGGATTTGGAGAATCCAAAGGACGGTTCATTTTTCAAAGTGAACGGACAACGACTAAAACCGTACCTTAGCGCCGAACCAACAGAGGAGCTCCTAGTCTTACAGGAGCCGGTTTACCCTGCATAATCTTCTTCTGCCTACCACCAAACTTCGGTTATCCAGCCAAGAACAGTGGACATTGTTCCAAACAAGTTTGGGGGTATGTATATAACTTTATTTATTTATTTGTGGATATTCTTTTCCTTTTTCTTTACTCTTTCAAAACACAAAAATTGTGTATATCTAACCGACAATTTTGACCCTTCAAATGATCTCTTCATGCAATGACAGTGAGGACACTGTCCAGTTTAAGTTTGGGGGTACGCTCGGTACGCATTTCTAACCTTCGCATTCATATGTATATTTTGCATCTGCATATTAAAATCCATAAAATCCATAAAAATCTGAAAATTTTCTAAAAACATAAAAACTTTTCTGTCAAGTTAGCTAGTGGGAGGACTCTGATTCAACATTTCGACGGTTTTGTTTGATAAAATAAGAATAACTAAATCTTATGTTTAGATTTTGAAAACCTGAAAGATAACTCTCCTTTGAAGTTAACTATACCTGATATACGTCTTTACATCACACTACACGTGTCGTGAGTTTTGGAAATTTGATGACAAGTCTTTTATGTCTAAAAACTTTTAAAATAGTTAAATGATTTTCTAAGGATCAAATAGGTTTGTTGCGAAATAAGTAATACCAAGAATAGTTTATGAAGTGAAGTGAATATGAAGGAATGTTATTGATGCCTTAATTGGAACTAAGTCTGAAAAATAACCCATCTGGAACTTGATTAGAATGATTACACACCGAACCCACTAAACACGTCTTTTATCCAAAAAAATAATTGAACTGCCGGTTATATCTCCGTTCGTATTAAATCATCATGATTTTCACGCCAAACTGTCTTTTGTTTTTGGACCTAGGTAACTTGAGTAATTAAGTCCGCTGGGGTGTTTCTACACCTAATGCCCTACAACCAACTAGTTTGGGTGCATTGGCCCAAAGCTCGCTAAGAAGCCTAGAAAGTCCAGATTAAAAAAAAGTCAAGCAAGTGTTCTCTCCGAGTTAAAATTCCTAACGGTTCTTTGTGTGAGAATAATCTTGACAAAAGACAGGTTTTTATAAAAAATATTTCTAGCGGAGATATGAAGGTTTTATTCTATGATAAAGACTATTGCACGTTCACAGATGTGTGTATGAAATGAAAACAAGAAAACTGTGGAGTGAAAAATAAGACCTAGTTTCCTGTTAAGGAAGATAGAAATTCTGAAGTTGAAACCTTACTGGAAAACGAAACTTGAAAAATACTTAACTCTTTATAAAACTTATGTGATCCTTTTAAAATTGTTATCTGGGCTTTATTGTGTGACATGATAACTTTAATTGATCCTTCTGGAACTTAACGACACTATTTACACTGCACGTAAAGACATATAAAATCTTAAGTTAAATAAGAAGCGAGGTGTGAAAAATAAAGGTTCGATAGTCTAGACTTAGGATCATAGAATTGTTATTTTCTGAAACAAAAACTTTAGGGGTTTGAATCATAGTAATTTTGCAAAAACTAGCTTGACCGGATTTTGTGGGTAGTATCCGCTGAAAACCCTCAGGAGACAACACTCCTCCTACTAGGGACACCTAGAGGTTTAACGGCTTGTTGCACATGCTCAGTGCAATCGCGTTCCCTGCGAAAGTGAGGTTAGGATTTTTTGTGAATAAATTGGCTTTGCTCGGGACGAGCAAATGATAAGTTTGGGGGTATTTGTTCATATCAGATTTTTGCATTTTTATACCGCCCAATTTTTATCACATTGCTTATCGGTAGGTACTCTTGAGCCGTGTTTGCTAGTCAATTGCAGGATACAGGTTCTCGGCTCTAAACGGTGAAATTCATGGAAAAACACGACAAAATCCGGATTACTGCCAACCACAGATAAAACACGGGTCTCCGCTCTCTATCCGTATGTTGCCACACACCAGTTTAAGAGACAAAATGGCAAATCAATGTCATTTTCATGCACAAGGCTCAATGGCAACACAAGATCCAAGAAATCTACGCGGAGCTCGAGGAAATCATGACAAAAAGATCCACATCAAATCACCTTTTGATCAACAGAAATTCTGGAAAAATCGTGAAGAAATTATGAGAAAAAACATATACCAGATTGAAGGGTACAGCAAACCAGGGAACCCCACAAAATCCTATGGCCTAACTCCACTAAAGGGCCGCGGTTCCGCGGCATAAGCAGGCTTAGGCCGCGGAACCGCGGCCGTACGGTGTCGGCAGTTGACCTATTTTCAGGGGCAGATTGGTAATTTCATTTTTTTTTCTGATTGTTGCCCTAGATTTCTAGTTGCCTGCCTATAAATAGTCCAGAACTTGCCAAAGCCAATGGTGCTTAATCTTGTATTTTAGGTTTTAGAATACTTGTTGTTCTTCTTCCTCTTTTCATCTCTTCTCCATTAAAAAACTTGTAGTGAGCTTTTGTGAGTGAAGAATGATGAATAAAGAAGTTCTTTTTGTTATTATACTTGTCTTGCTCTTGTTATGTTAATTGCTTGTAATCTTCAATTGATAATTTAGTTGTTGTTATTTATTGTTGTTTCTTTCTTATTCACTTTTCCTTTATCCTTAAACAACCATGATGCTTACGTTTGATCCTTGCCAAGGTGAGGTCGCAAATAGCTAGTTGTTATCTTCTAATCTCCTTCTTTCTATCTTCCTCCTTTGTTTTATTTTTCGTTCTTCTTGTAATGGGTGAGTAGTTTCCATACTTGTTAGGGTAGGATAAGGGAAGTTTGAGAGAAGAAAATCTCTCTCACTCTTTCCTTGCCCAACTTCTTAAATCGAACTCCCGTTAATTGAACCACAATCCGCACCCTATGACACCCTATCCTACATGATAGCGGTGATTCTGTAGTGAGACCGGTTGTGGTTGAATTAACCGGAGGTTAAGGATAAGAGCCAAGAACGGACGGACAAGCACCAAAAGGAAGAACTTATGCGTTGGAAAGCCTAGCTTATACTCGCAAGTTCCTTCCTAGTCGTGCTAATCCCCGTTGTTGCCGATTACCGTAACACCGATATTAAGAGTGGCAACGAAAGAAGTGAGCAACTCCTAACTCAAACTAACCTAATCCTAAACCTAACAAGCTCTCTTTACATATCATTTTAACACTTAGTTAATCACAAAAAAATCTGGACTTCTGGACTTAACTCGTTAAAGCACATAGAAAAAGATTCCCATCTCCCTGCGGACGACCCGTACTCAACCGGCTAGCTACAAGCGAAACCGTCTTGATTGCGGTAACAAACTTAGCACGCAAAAACTCTACCAATCAACAGGTATTGCTCATTTCGGGAGATGGCTTTCTCCGCGAACTTGAGATAAAGAGAGACATAGAAAAAACATCAGAGCGGATCCACTCACTGAGGCTATTCCTCGAACGCAATAGTTTCGCAAACGAGCTTTGTGAGACTGACTAGTAGAGGAGTTGGGTGTTCGGTATCACACGGGCTGTGAGTATGCGACATCGCAATAATTAGCCTTGAGTGCAAGTGGGAGATTGTTGGAGATAGTGCCCTTAGAGTCAATTATTGGATCACAGGCATGTGATTGCAATGATTGAGGGAGGACCTATCCCGGTAGAACAGTCTTACTCAAGATGATAGTATGCTATCTGGTTTATCTTTATCATCGTGTACTGCTTTAGGTGACCTTACGAGTCGCTATTACACGTTGATAGAGCCCCTAGGATTCTTGCTTGACTACCAGCAGTATGAGGGCGATCATATACGTGGGAGCTGGGGTCTATAAGCACATCCTTAAAAGGTCCCTAGTCGTGGGAGTTTCGAGACAGGGCATCGATACTCCAGAGTAGATTAGTGTATACAGTCGAGACCCCGACGAGGGGCGGTGGCCGGTCTCACAAGCCACTGGTGTCTGTTGGTTCACCTAAGATGTATACAGGTGCTCATTGGGTTATGAGTACACCGGACAGGACTCGCCGGGAACATGCTAGTTGGTCTTATACCTGACATCAGATAGCAGTTCCCTGGTGACATGTGTACAGGTTAGTTCATCGACCTGAGATCGTCATTTGTCTCGTGTGTGTTCCCACTGTGCTTTGATTACTACCCTACCACGCTCAAAGGAGACGTGCAAACAGGTTTTTGTTGGGTACAGTCCCGAGCCACATGGAGGCAGCGAGCGGATCTGCAGGGGTTCGTCTCTTCCGGTATTGGGGGTGAGGTCGCGCTGTGTCTAGGAGAGCCATTACATGAAATACTTGGCCAAGGCAGGAGATTTACTGGTAGGTATTCCAGTAGTATCTCAGGGTGTTCTGGGCTATACTCCGACACGACTGTTCATACCAGAATATTGCATTTTATATCGCCTATTCTTACGTTCGTTTGTTTATAGGCAGGTGCTTTTAATCAGTGTTTGCTACATAATTGCAGGATACTGGTCTCAGATCTAAACAGTGAATATCATGGAAAAGTACGACAAATTCCGGATTACTGCCAACAACAGATAAAACACGGGTCTCCGCTCTCTATCCGTGTGTTGCCACATACCAGTTTAAGGGACAAAATGGCAAACCGATTGTCATTTTCATGTACAAAGCTCAATGGCAACACAAAATCCAAGAAATCTACGCGGAGCTCGAGGAAATCATGGCAAAAGATCCACATCACATCACCTTTTTGTTATGCTGGAATTCTGGAAATATTGTGAACAGATTCTGAGAAAAGTACTATACCACACTGAAGAAGACATCAAACCATGGAACCCCACAAAATCCTATGGCCTAACTCCTCTAAAGCGCCGCGGTTCCGCGGCATTAGCGCGCTTAGGCCGCGGAACCGCGGCCATATAGGCTCCTCACTGCGTCGTTTTCTGGGGTTATTTTGGTAACTCTATGTGGAGCCAGATTCTTGCCCTAGGTTTCCAGTTCCCTGCCTATAAATACCCCAGTTCTGAGCCAAACCTGGGGGGTTAAATTCTTAAGCCTCTTTTTGCTAGTTTTAGTTTTCTTCTTCTTCTTCTTCATTTTTCCTCCATGAAAATGTAGTGAGAGCATTGAGTGGATGTTAAATGAAGATGAGGGTTTTTGTATCATTCTTGTTTGTTTAGCTTCCCCTTGAGATTTTTGCTTTCTCTTGATCTTTCAGCCTCTTCATTGAGCTTGAAAGTTTAAGGGTTGGTTATTGATCTCAAGGGTTGTATCTTCTTATGGAATTAGTGATTCATTTCACATGAGTTCTTTACCCTACTCTTGATCTTGCAACCTCTTGATTGAGCTTGCAAGTTTAAGGGTTGGCTATTGATCCCATGCTTGTCTTCAGTTCTAGTTTCTAGTTCTTTTTCTTGCTTATTTATTTCTTGCGTTTTATTACCTTGCTTTACTTTCATGCACTTTAAATTCCATGCACTTACTTACTTGCAATATTTTCTTTTACTCTTTTTGGTTCGTTTTTGTGAATGGTTGTAATTATTGTTGTTAAGAATAAATACGCTATTGTAAGTTAATGTTTCTTTGCTCATTTCCTTTTCCCGATATTTTCCATTGAACTCCGCCCAAACGATACGCAAGCGCTCCGTTAGGCACCCTACCCTACCAAGGTAACGGTGATTCCTAACCGCGACCGGTTGCGTTCGGTTTGGCCGGAGGCGAAAGCAAGAGACAAGAACGGAAGGACAAGGGTAAATAAGCCAGATTCCATGAATACCGTGCTTAAATCCCTAATCCACGTTGTTGCCAATTGCTCAAGCTTCAATTGGTCAAGACTCGGCTCAAAGGTTTTGAGTGCGGATTTCTTTAGCTTGCACTTTCGTATCTTTTTCTTAACAACTTTATACTTGCATATATCACTTAGGATAGAATTGAACAAACATACACATTCTTTATTGACTCGTCTAAAACTCGAACGGACATACAACCATCTCCCTGTAGATCGACCCGTGCTCAACCGGCTAGCTGCGAAGCGATACCGTCCTGATCGCGGTTATAACTTTAGAACTTTGAACATCCGACACGCTTTTGGCGTGCGATCAACGACTTGTACCGCTTTTGTGGGTCTGACTTTTACCAACCCCCTAGGCCCGCCATGCGATGCTCATAGACGAACGGACCGGACTGTACGGATATTGTCACTGACAGGCTCAGTAGGGTGTCAGGATGAGTTCGCTCATCGACGTCCCTTTTGGTCAATAGTGGTAGCCCGTCACGTATGGCTAATACCTCTGACGTGCTAGTGGTTAAATCCACAGCCATAGTATTGAAGAGTCTTTAGAGTCCACCACACAGTTACTCAGGTTTCGGGCGAAACGCTGTAGAGGCCGTATGGAGATATGGCAGGGTTCGATCAGATACGTGCGGTATTGTACGGATCGTGATCGGACGGATTTTACTAGCGGGCTTTGGTTTAAGCCAGATCCTAGTATTAGACAGTGTAGTTTTGTCTCTTTGCATTTGTGCTCAGTGGGAATACAAATGCGGGCATGTATATGCAGTCGCGGGGTTTTCCTGTAATTTATTACGGGATCAGTTTTCTGAAATTGCCAGTTTGCCTTCCGTTCCGGCCAGTTTTCCTTTGTTCCTTCACGGCCAGACTTTCTGATGGAGGGGGTTATTTTCAAGTTTGCAAATAACTTATTGAGGAGGGGGTTTTATGCATTTGTGGCTTCATTATATGATTATCATTATGGGATGCTTTATCCATCTTTTCCTTTGGATTAATTGAGATTAGAATGGATTTGATATTGATATGATATTGTTATCATTGCTTTTGGATGTGGTCACCTTTCTACTTTTAGTACTCTCACCTTCCTTCATGTTTTTGATTCCTCCACCATTTCTATCATCAAGGGGCCGGCCACATTAGATGAGAGAGGGATAGGTTCATTTTTGATGGGGGGAATAATTCATATCTCATTTGCTTGCTTGCAAAATTCTAAAACCCTCTCCAAAGTTCATTGATCATTCCTCCATCACCATGGCAACTACATAAACCCCATTAAGACAAAGTGCATTCTACACAACACCTACAGTACCCTTGGACGCGTCGGCTTGCCAACATCGCACCCGAGTTGCCTCGGTCAAGAGGTGGGAGCCCGTAAAAGAATTTGGCTACGTGGTGCCCTTTTCGACGAGGAGGCGACTACCGGAGATTCCGCGGGGAGATCGGAGTGGAGACGAAGACCGAAGGACACGGATCGCTTGGTATATCTCTCTACCCATCTTTTAGTTTGCTAGTAGCTAGGTTAATGGCCCGATCCGGGATTTTTGTGCGCGGTGGTGCCGGTTTGCTAGTTTCGCAAAGTTTTTCGTTTCCGCGTTTCCGGCGTCGGATCGACGGCCGGGGCGCCGCCGTGCACTTACAATATCCTCATATCATAGGTATATGTTGTATATATATACCTACACACATTCCTATATATATATATATATATATATATATATATATATATATAAACACATATACACAAATTCAAGTTTATATGTTTGCGTGTGTGTGTGTGTCTACATAAAACCTACGAATTCCCTCCAAGGCAATCATCCTCTGGTTAAGATTTTCTAAATCAGTCTAATCCAACTAAAAGTATTCAATAGTACCCTACTCGCCAAGAATCTAAGGTCACGTCCGACTTCCTAATAATAGTACATAATATACTTATTCTACGTTTGCGGGTGTGCTATACGCCATCCACCCGACTTCCCCCATAGATATACATCTACTCACGTGGTCCCAGTTTGCCGAAGTCGATGCCGCCATCCTCTTCTTCATCGTCCGAAGTCTACGTGAGAGGTACCTATATGCAAACATATATAATATCATAAACCGAATCGCAGATAAAACTCAAGACGGCACACGAAACGCGCATAGGTTAAAACCTATGACCCCCTCTTGCAAAATAACCAAATAACCCTCGACATCGGTGTACAAACGCCGATTGATCGAGAAAAACCCAAACACACCAATCGTGGTTTCATAAATCACTAATTATAATATTAAATAGATTGTAACTCATCAAAACCTCAAAATAAATCAAATCGATTTATTTCCGAAAACCTAGAAAGTATCAAATAACCGTTTTAATTCGAAACATGATGTTTTAACAAAACTAGTGGCCATAATATTTACTAAATATCATAAGTAGATATTACAAACCATTACTTAAATTTAATCTCATCAATTTTTATTAAACCCAAAAATTCTAGTTTGCAAATTTATCCAATTTTAACAATTTCAAAGTAAAAAGAAATGCACAAAACAATAACTAAGCTTGGTTTTGCATGATCTAAAGTATTAAACTACAATTTATAATGTTAATAATGTCATGAAACCCTAATTATATTTTATTCTCAATTATTTAATCAATTTCCAAAAACCTAGTTTTCAACATTAGCATAATTAGCATAATTTTAAACTAACAATTAGGAACTAGTAACTAGATTAGGTTTTGCATTCCATTAACATGTTAATCTACCCATTAAAATCATGAATAATTGATAAAACCCCCTAATTTGATTTAAAAACCCTTTCTTGAATTTTGAATCATAAAATTAAAACCATAATTAAACTTCTAATTAAGCTAGACTAAAGTAATTTAGCAACAATTTGAACATGGTTTAAGATTATATCTCCAACTTGAGATCCAACATGCAAACTTGTCTCCAAAATGATCTCTTTGCTCCAAGGATTCAAGCAAGATTGATCAAAGAATAATGGGTAGGATTTAAATTAGGAATTTGTGGGATTTTTCATGGATTTTTGATGAATTTTTGGAAGATTTTTGAAAGGAAATGAGCTTGGGAAAAATTGGGGCTGCCACCACGAAGGGTTCGTCCTTAGTATGGAGGAAAAGAAAGAGAGAGAAAATGAGTGTAGAAACATGTAGAAACCACTTAAATAAATCACCTCTTTTTAGTCTTTTGACTAATTATTAAATTTTATTTATTCAATTTATCCTAGAAAAGTATAGAACCATGGAAAAGTTTGAGAAGGAATTTTGCATGTTACACACTTAATTCTAAAATGTTATGGTTCGCTTTTGTAAAATTAATCCATTCCAATTTGTATTTACCACTAATTAAATGTATAATTAAAGCTTATGTTAATATTTGAATTTAATTAATTTAGGAAAAGTATTTAAGTAAACTAACAATTTACAAGTCATCAATTAAACACCAAATACTAGTAATTACATAGTTAAAATAAGCGTATTTAAGTCTATAATGAAAAATAATTGTAGTTGAGTTTTACGGAAAATACGGTTTATTTTTCCGATTATCAGGAAATTCACCTAAAGGATTTTATTTATTTAACTATTTATTTATTTATTTTTAAAATGTTACAGTCTTCCCCCCTTAATGAAATTCGGTCCCCGAATTTAAATTAAAACTCCCCCAAATACCAAAACATTTAGCAAAACACTCATAGCATCGGGGCTCCGAAATCATCAATACTTAAAACACATCTTAGCGCAATGCATGCGCATGAAAAACAAGTACATAATTGAAAATCAAAACCCCGTCAAGTATAATACAATCATCGGAGTTATGGTGAAGTACAATATCAAAGTCCAATACGAACACCAACATGATATACATCAAAACTATAATCTGTACATATAGTACGCATCGTAGTAAAATTGTCCAAACATCTGAAAGGAAATACATGCAAAACCCCCTTTTTCAAATTGCTGTGCGATGCGCGTATCACAGCACAAGTAGCGGACGTTCATTTTAAGGAAAATAGCTATACATATATATCTTTTATTTAACATACACGTCCCGCCTTTTGAAAATAATTTAGAAGGGTTTCCTTTTAAAATGTTTCGTGCCATCTTAGACACATACGGAAATATTGAAACTTTAGCTCCTTTTTGGAAATCCCTTCAGCAACTATCAATGCATGCAAAAACATATTCAGGTACTGCCCTCCAAACAGTCCTGCTCGGTTACTAAACCAATTAGTAATTATCAAACAAACATACTGCTAAAAATGAAATCAGTCTCAAATACAACATACAAAATACCACGTGTGTCCGGTGCGCATGGAAATCGAAACCAAATATAGATGCCACGAATATGCACAGAAACAAACTGAGTGCAACTGGTGTGCACAAAAACCATCTGTCAAGTGCAACGGGCGTGCACGACAACAATATCAGGTGCATCTAATATGCACAAAACCTCGATTTAGTGCATCTGGTGTGCACAAAATCGCATTACGTCCGCCGAGTGTGCGCAAGAATCTCAATCGAGTGCGCATGGTGCACGAAAACATAAATCGAATATCAAAATCGAAATCAGCGATATACGACATACACTGAATCAAAATCAAGTATACCGCGATAGATAAACTTACAACCACATGCATCACTGTGCACAAAACCAAATCGAAGTACGAACAATGCATGAAAACTATACCGAAAGCGTAATCCCAAAATCATGTACAACCCATATACACGAAATCAAATCAATTAAATCCAGGTGTATGAAATCAAAATCAAACATCTAATAATGTATATAAGAATCAAATCAGGTGCAATGGGTATGCACAAAACGAAGATCAAAACAACTGATACATGGAACACTAATCGAGTGCAATGAATGTGCACGTAGGAAATACCAATCATAAAACGAAATCCTCAAAGTACCAAAATCCAAACAACGGAAATGTGATTCAAATCACCAATCGCAATTCATAACACCGACGTCAATGTGCTCCTCTTTTCTTTGGTGTCGACTGATTCAAACTCGTCTCTTCATAGATGTATGCACGACACTACAACAACTATACTCATATCTAGAGTCTCCCAAGTACTATATCCCATCACATGATATCCAGACTACGTTAAACTTTTCGACCGATTCATCAAAGTCCCATAATTTCCGAGAGCTCAGCACTCAAGTACAGTTTAAAAATATCCAATACATACCACAGCACCTGCGGACCAGCCGTAGAAGGGCAAACCCAAGCCTCACTAATGGCACCGCGGAACTGCCGCAAACCCTAAGGTTCAAAGGCGTTCTCATGGTCATTATGTCGAGTTAGGGTTTCATTCTTCTAGAGGGTCCATAGAATTACCTGCATGTTCTTCCGAATACCTTAAACTTGGAAAAATGGGCTTCTGACAATCGTTCGAACATTTTAACTTCGCTTAGACGACATGTGAATACCCTTCGTCCGCACGCTAAACAGTGCATCAATCCTCGAGAATAGACGACACACTAACAGTCATCACATTCTAACCGGTCTCTAGCAATGGCCCGATCATCTGGTGCAGATATCAAACTCTCGTGCTGACCACAACTCTAGCCGCAACTCTCTCTGCCCGTGCAACCATGGTAAGAGAACCACCATCCGATATCAACGAAAATAGATCAAAGGAACGGATAGAATACGGTGCAAAGAAATGTACATCATAAGGCTCCTTAAGCGAAGTAGCGTATCGTAAGTATGCCGCGGAACATACCCACGGTACGTCACTCTACTTTAGTCACCTACTCCATCAACCAAGGGCCATCTTACACGTAGAAGGTAAAACCTAACGCTCTGATACCAACTTTGTAATGACCCAAAGGTACGGAACGTGACCGCCACATAAATTACGAAACGTCTAGAGGCGTAACGTAATCTAAGCAAGCCGAAGCCCAGAAATCTAAACCAATTAAAAGAAGAAGTGTTGGAAAACAAGTTTAAAAGTATCATCAAATTTTCTCAAAAATTTCGGCAAAGTCTCCTTTGTAAAAACTGGCCCCAAACAGGTACAAATAATAATAATAATATACATAAGCAATAAAAAGGCATCCCCAAACGGGAGGTAGCTCTTCGCCAATTGCCAGTCACAACCACACAAGCAATGTAATACACAACGCCGAAGGGCGAGGATCAAAGCTCAAAAGAAAACCATCAAAAACCACCAGAAAACAATAATAATACAAGCACGACTCTAAGGTCGAAAGAAAAACAACTAGTTTTCTAATCTACCAAATAATACAAGTATGGTTGATGGAGCATACTAGATACAAATGAAATAATGAAGTACAACGGCTGTCCTGATACAAGTGAACCAACCTATCAAGCAATCACCCTGAATGAAATGGTGTGCCAGCAAGCCGCCAAGGAAACTTGTACATCTAAACCTGTAAGAAAATTTTGGCACAACGGGGGTGAGTTGCCAACTCGTGAGTAGAAGACATCTGCGGTTAGAAATCACATGCACGACGCTCTCCTAGGTCATATAATATACTTAATATAACACTAGACAACTAGTAGTGATAGGGTGATGGGCTATGAATAAGTGTAATACTCAGTGCTCGTGTCAGTGTCACTAAGTGGCAACATGTCATGTATGTATGTGATGTTTGAATGCATCATGAATGAAACAATCAACCATGAAATCTGGACATATCTGTATAAGAAAATCTTTAACTTTTATCATTGTAAAATTTATACGGTAATCATCAATGAAATCCATGGAAATCCATGTCAAGTATCGACACAAAACATATATATCTCAACGTCTCAAAATCTCAAAATCTCAAAATCTCGAAATCTTAATATCTCGGGCTCCGTCAGTCCGGATCGGCCCATATCATCAAATCTCACGACAACGGTCGGTATCCTCCGGATATCCGCCGCGTCAGACATCACCGGTAGGTAGTCTTCCCCTGCCAGGCTCATCGTCTACAACTCGAGTTTCTTGCCCCGGGGTACCATACCGGGCCCACCATGTACCCGAGACGGTTCATCAACTCATCGAATCGGGTCTCGAAATCCAACAGAAAACATGAAATCTCATGGTGGACGACACATACATCGCGAGAAAACCGCAACTTGCATTTTTAAAAATGATGATACTAAGTTTTTATTAAATTCTTGCGGTTTTCCCCCAAAATCCAGAAATCTCATAGAAATTCAAAATCCTAAAATCATGAGTAAGTAAATAATGAGTATCGGCATAAGCTCTACAATACTACATGATTATATGAATATGTGAATGCATGAAGTGTCTAAGTAATAAATACAATGTCTAAACTAGCACATGAGAGTAATCACACAATATTATATTGGACTAGCATTTAGCTGATTATATCAATAAAAAGATAATATGTTCTAAAGTGTACGTGACATGGCAATTACCGATGATGATGTGTGTGAGCCGACAAATAAGTGTACGTGGAACATGTAAGTCCATGATGCACACCCTACGAGTCGCGGGGAAGCGGAATACTTTAAAAACGGTTTTTCTTATAACAAAAGAGTTTGTTTTTGCTTTGCTTCATAGACTTATTCCACTTTAGGATCTTGATTAAACCGCAGTTAACACAAATTAAACTACTAGAGAGTACTAACTACTAGGTATAAGTGTTATACCCTCATTCTGAGTCCTTCGGGTCTTCAAGTGGCTCCTTGGTTCAAGCTTCTTGATCTCCTTTCTTTGGCTTCTTCAGGGTCTTTGAAAAGTTCGGTAGCCGGTCTCCTTTGTGTCGAAGATGGATCCACCCGAGGGCCTTTGGTCAGGATCCAACCTCCATGAGATAACTTAGTGATCTAGCCTTCTAGGGAAGATGACTAAGTAGATGTAGAGAGGATGTGTATTGGACTAGTTGATCTCAAAGCTCATTGTTTTGCAACACATGCAAGTGTATGAGCTAGAGGAAGAAGGAGAGAAGAAACCTAGGAGAGAGAACGCTTTTGTCATAATGATAATATAAATGAGATGAGAGAATGGTTAAGTATTGAGGCAATAATTCATCCATGGAATTAAATAATCTCACAAATTACAAACTTACTTGAATAGTAACTCCAAAGTGAATAAACAAATACTTAACCATGATTTCAACCCATGCCTCAAAAATCTCCTTATTTCCACCTCATTAATCCTTTGTGAAAAATGAATAAAACAATATTGAGGTGTCTCCTTCTAGAAGCTCATTCTTGTGAAATTACAAGAATACCCTTTTACGTATTTTCAATCCCGTATCCGTATTCCGAAAAATACGGATACACTGAGATCAGTATAATCCAATAAAACAATACTAGGATCCGGCTTAAACCAAAGCCCACTAGTATTATCTGTCCGAATGTCATTCGAGCAGCCAGTACACGAATGCGATCGAAACCCTGCCGTAAGACCATACGGCGTCTACATCGTATCTCCTGATCCAGGGAAACCCTCTGTGTGGGACTCTAAAGACTCGACAGTACGCTGACAGTGGATTTAACCACAAGTCCGTCAGTGGCACTAGCTGTACGTAACGGCAACCCAGGTACATGTCGAAAAGGAGGCCGACGAGCGAAATCGTCCTTAACCCCTACTGAGCCTGTCCGTGACAATATCCGTGCAGTCCGGTTTGTTCATCTGAGAGTATCGCATGTATCGTCTAGGGAGGTGGTGAACGTCAGACCCCTAAAAACCGAACAAGTCATGCCGGTGTGGTTCAAGACCATCCGAGAATCTACTGGTCAGTCCACCAGTAATTCTCAATCAGCCCTGGCCAGGGACTTATGGTAATGACCAACCAATCACAGTGCGATATCGACTCCCTATACTGGGAGAGATGAATCCCTAATTGTCACTCTCTGCCTCCATGTGGCTCGGGACTGTACCCAACTAAAACCTGTTTGCACGACTCCTTTGAACCGGGGTAGGGTAGTAATCAAAGCACAGTGGGAACTCACACGAGACAAATGAAGACCTTAAGTCGACAGACTATCTGCACACATGTCACTTGAGGACTACTATCTGACGCTAGGTATAATACCATCTAGTCAGTTCTCGGCGAGTCCTGTTCGGTGTACTCACACCCAGTGAGTATCTGTATACAATCTTTGGTGCACATCACCAATGGCTGCGGGACCAATCCAGCGCCCCTCGTTAGGGTCTAGATATGTATACACTAGTCTACTCTGGAGTATCGATGCCCAGTTTCAACACTCCTGCGACCAGGGACATTTAAGGATTTGCCTATCGACCACCCAGCTCCCACAAGTATGACTGCCATCACAACGCTGGTAGTCAGGCAAATATCCTACGGGCTTTATCAACATGTTCACAATATAAGAAATACAAAGTATAATATATCACATGTTAAGATAAAGACACAACCAAATAACATAGTATCATGTCGAGCAAGATTGTTCTGTACATACATATCCCTAGTATCCTATACAATGAAGGCCTCTAGGGCATATATACCGAACAATCTCCCACTTGCACTAAGGCCTGCAATTGGCGCAATGGGTTCCCTCTATCTGTACTAGATCCAGTTGTTGGCGTACCGCATGCCCAACATCTCAAACAGCCTCTTGAACTAGACTTGAGGGATGGCCTTGGTGAATGGATCTGTCGTGTTGTCTTTTGTGTCCACTCTCCGTACCTCGATCTCCCGGTGATCCACGATCTCCCTGATCAGGTGATACCGCCTCAAGATATGCCTGGATTTTTTTATAGGACCTTGGTTCCTTCGCTAATGCTACATCCTCATTGTTATCACAATATAAAGGTATTGGATTGGCAATGGACGGAACCACCTGAAGTTCAGAGATGAACTTCTTCATCCAGGCAGCCTCTTTCGCGGCATCGTTAGCACCTATATACTCAGCCTCCATAGTTGAGTCTGCAACGGTGTCCTGTTTGGAACTCCTCCAACATACCGCCCCTCCATTGAGGGTAAACACAAAACCCGAAACGGATTTAGAGTCATCTTTGTCACTTTGGAAGCTGGAGTCGGTAAAAGCCTCGACCTGGAGGTCCCCATTACCGTAAACCAAGAACATCTCCTTAGTCCTTCTCAGGTACTTGAGAATGTTCTTTACCGCTATCCAATGCTTCTCACCTGGGTCAGACTGATACCTGCTTACCACACTAACTGCGTAAGCTACATCTGGTCTGGTAAATAACAACGCATACTTTATGGATTCTACTGCCGAAGCATAGGGTATAATGCCCATGTGAGCCCTCTCTTCACCAGTCTTTGGAGATATCTCTTTGGAGAGGGTGATTCCGTGAAAAGCGGGTAAATTATCGCGCTTGGAATCTTCCATACTAAATCTCTTTAGTATAGTGTCAATGTACCCGGACTGTGAAAGTCCCAACATCCATTTGGATCTATCACGATAGATTTTAATGCCCAGAATGTAGGATGCATCTCCCAGGTCTTTCATGGAGAATTTCTGTGACAAAAAGAGCTTTACTGATTGTAGCATAGGGACATCATTCCCTATCAGTAGTATGTCATCGACATACAAAACGAGGAAGACTGCTGCTCCTTCTACAATCTTCCTATAAATACATGGTTCATCTACATTTTTGATAAAGTCAAATTCTTTGACCGTCTTATCAAAGCAGATGTTCCAACTCCACGATGTTTGCTTTAATCCATAAATGGATTTAAGCAATTTGCACACCTTTCCTCTGCTCCCACTGTCTAAGAAAACTTCTGGTTGATCCATGTAAACACTTTCTTCTAAATGTCCATTTAGAAAAGCTGTTTTGACGTCCATCTGCCAGATTTCATAGTCATGGAAGGCAGCAATGGCAAGCAGGATCCGAATGGATTTAAGCATAGCTACTGGGGAAAAGGTTTCATCATAGTCCAATCCCGGTCTTTGACGAAAACCTTTTGCAACGAGTCTAGCTTTGTAGGTTTTGACTTGTCTAAATGCACCAATTTTCTTTTTGAAGATCCATTTGCATCCAAATGGTTTCACCCCAGGAGGAGCAACATCTAAAGTCCATACTTTATTGGTGTACATGGATTCCATTTCGGATCTCATAGCATCCAGCAACTTTACCGAGTCTTTACTCGTGATAGCCTACTGAAAACTAGTAGGCTCGTCATCATCGATGATGCAATCCTCTCGATCCCCATCTACAAGAAACCCATAGTATCTTTCAGGAGGATGAGAAAGCCTACCAGATCTGCGGAGCGGCGTTTGTTCGTCGGGCTCTATTGAAACCTAAGGTTCTACTAAGTCCTCGGCAGTAGTTTGAGGTTCTAGAATTTCTTCCAGCTCTACCGCGCTCCCACTAATTTCTTTTGCAAGAAATTCGCTCTCTAAGAAAACAATGTGGCGAGCCACAAACACCTTTTGTTCTTCAGTGTGGTAGACAATATATCCCCTTGAATGCTTGGGGTATCCCACAAACTTGCACAAAACCGATCGTGCCTCGAGCTTGTCCGGATTATGCCTTTTAACAAATGTCGGACACCCCCATATCTTGATATACTTGAGACATGGTCTCTCCCCGCTCCACATTTCATATGGAGTGGAAGGCACAGACTTAGTCGGAACTTTATTCAACAGGTATGTAACTGATTCTAGCGCAATGCCCCAAAAGGAAAGTGGCAACTCAGCACTACTCATCATTGAACGCACCATGTCCAGCAGCGTGCGATTCCTCCTTTCTGATACACCATTATACTGAGGTGTATACGGTGGAGTTAGCTGAGAGAGAATTCCATAATCTTTTAAGCATTCAAGGAAACTGGTATTTAAGTATTCTCCTCCTCGTTCAGATCGAAGTGTCTTGATGCTTTTACCAGTCTGTTTCTCCACTTCATTTTTATACTCCTTAAATTTCTCAAAGGCCTCGGATTTATGCTTCATTAAAAACACATGTCCATACCTCGAGAAATCATTAGTAAAAGTGATGAAGTAGGAGTGACCGCTTCGTGCATGTGTATACATCGGACCACATACATCGCTGTGTACAAGTCCCAAGAGTTTCGTGGCTCCTTCTCCGTGTCCGGTGAACGGAGATTTGGTCATCTTTCCTTTGATACATGTTGACAAGTTTCTTATGATGAATATTCAAACGGATCTAAATATCCATCTTTATGTAACTTAGTCAACCTTGTTTCATTTATATGACCAAGTCTACAATGCCATAGGAAGGCTTAGTTTGAATCTGGAGCCTTCCTTTTAAGCGTGTTTTGAATAATGAAAAATTGAGGTTGATTAAGTATGTATATGCCATTTTCCAATGTGCCAAACCCAATCATTTCTTGATTTAGGAGAATGTTCATGACATTTCTTTCAAGTGCAAAATTATATCCTTTATTAGATAACAAAGATACTGATATAATATTATACAGCATACTGGGAATACAAAAACAGCTGTACAACACCAAAATATGCCTACTAGTCAACCCCGGGTGATATTCCCCCATTGCAACAGCATATACGTTCATTCCATTGCCCATACGGAGGGTCATATCACCTGTCTTCAGTGCTCTACGGTTTCTCAGAGCCAGCAAAGTATTACAGATGTGAGAACCAGAACCGGTATCAAGTACCCATGATGTAGAGTTTACTGAAAGACAGTTTTCGATTACAAACACACCTGAAGCAGAAGCAGCAGCTTGCTTCGTGTCCTTGGCTTTGAAAGCCATGCAATCCTTCTACCAGTTCCCCTTCTTATGACAATAATAGCATTCATTTTTATCCGCCTTCACTCTCCCTGCCTTGTTCGTTCTCTGCACCTTCTTGAACCCGCCTTTCGGTTTGGTGGCTTTCATCTTCTTCTTCCCCTTAGCTTTCGCTTTAGATTTAGAAAGGGATGATTGGCCAACATACAGAATGGGGGACTTCTCCTTTTTCAAGGAGGTCTCTGCAACCCTCAACATGTTGAGGAGCTTTGGAAGATCAGCTTCCATTTCGTGCATGTTGAAGTTCAGCACGAACTGAGAGAAGGTGTGGGGAAAGGACTGCAAAATCAAGTCGATGTACAACTCATTCTCTATCACGCATCCCAGGTTTGCGAGTTCCTCAATGAGGCTGATCATTTTAAGGGCGTTCTCTCCTATAGGTGATCCTGGAGCTAACTTCATCTGGAATAGTTTCCTTGAGGTCTCGTACCTTGCGATACAGGAGTTCTCTCCATACAGTTCCTTGCAATGGAGAAAGATGGATATAATATCCAAACTTTCATGTTGTTTCTGGAGTTCATTGTTCATGGACGCCAGCACGATACACTTATCTCTCTCGCAATCTAGATACCAAGTTTTGCGGACCTCCTTGTCCGCAACTGAGGAATCTGGTCCTGGGATAGGGGGAGGAACAGCGGTGGTAACATATGCAACTTTATCATAAGTCAGTGCAATGTTGACGTTCCTTAGCCAATCTTTATAGTTTGGCCCGGTCAGTGTATTCTTTTCAACCAAAAGTTTTAGTCCTGTCATGGTAGCTGCCAGAGAGAGAGAAAAGAAACATTCAGCATATGCTCTTGCAAGTTTAGATTGGTTTATTAGTTTATCTAAACAGGATGGCTCCCACTGTTTCCTTAAATCCTTCTTCAAACCCTAAAAGAAGAATTAGTCAGGATTAATCGCACGTCACAATACTTGCTTAACCTTTCAGCCAGACCAGTGTTGGTACTTCGAGGGAGGTTTTTCAACGCTTTCGTGAAGTTCCTTAATTATATAACATCTTTTCCCTGGAGGCGTAGCTCCACTAACACCTTTCTAGACACCTACTTGGTTTATAGCATTGATTGTTAAGTGAGAAAATCTCCCGAGAGTAATCCTACTCATCAGTGGGATCGAGATCCAACTATCATCGTATGATGCCCTAGATGGAAGCCACTCTAGTCACCACACTCCAGAATGTATGCTAAATCTGCAAGTTTCCTTTATGTTTGAAACTCCCGATGTAATTTTTATCCCAAGCTTTTATGACCTTGACGTAGACCAACAAATCATAAGATGCAAGTCAAGTTCTACCCGTCGTTGTCCTGATTAATTTAGATCCATCCGTACTCGCCCTTGACGTAGGCCAACAAGGTTATACGACTGTCCTAAACTAATGCATCTATCTGTGCAACAAATAAGCAACACATTGCTACCATACACAATGCCTTGACGTAGGCCAACAAACATAGCATGAATACGATGTGTTGTTTATTTTAAACGATGGAAGGTTACGGCTTGTTTTTGGCGAAACCGTTAACATAGTGAACTTGATATGATCGAAGGAACCATGATAGCTTTTTAAAAGGAGTGGTTTAAGCTCCGCATTTAAAATTTGCTTTTTGAAGAAAACCGAGTGGTTTTGAAATTGTTCTAACGATTTAGTTTAGGTTTATTTTCTTTGCATTAATGAATTAATGTTGTCCCATCATTTAATCCTACCATTGCAGAAAACAACGAAAGTACAACGTACGCTTATGCCATCCGCATTCGCCACTGGGCCCCGTCATCACCCGTTAGGTTACTTAAATAACGACAGAGCGGAGGCTGGACTAGAGCGAGTGTAAAACATAAGCAACGCCTAATAAATATCATATATAAATATATCCATTCGTCACACGCAATAATAGGTATTCTAGATCACAGATGAACATATTGGATATACTAGGAATTCCGCACTTCGTTTAAGCCCATAACGAAGGACGGGTTCCACGGTCGTGATGAATAGCCAAAACCCCACCCTAGACCCTTACGGGTGCGGCAAACTACCCGCCAAGTACCAGAAGTGAAGCAGTCTCCCTCAACAACGTGAGTAGACTACTCAGCACTTCAAAGTACCCGGTAGTTTATGCACCCCACCTTGGGTCTATCCTAGGATCAAAAACAGTAAAAGAAATAATACAACGGTGGCTACAACCTCAACCCGGTTGTGTCCCGCAAAAATAATATTACATCAATTTTACAAATTACTTGAATGAAAGAAATGAAAACACTGGTCTCACACCCCCCGGCTATTCATCATCGACGATCCAATAAGATTCATATACACAAGCCAATCAAACAAAGATATGTGCAACCCCCACTAACCGACGTATAGCGATTAGCGGACGTTTAGAAACACATATATCATCACAGATTACAACTGAAAAATATAAATGACAGTAAAAACCACGACTTCGAAGTACTACGAGATTTCCACAGAACAAGTTTAACAGTGCGGTCAAAATTGGCAATTGCAAACAACACCTGAAACACAAAATCCAAGAGACAAGAACACAGAAAAAAATTTCGACGCAATCCCACACATTCTGGCCAGTTTGCTCAGATTTTTCAGGTATGTTGCCGGCCACTTCAGTGTGGAATTGCCTCGTTTTTGTGCTGTGTTCATTTGACAGCAAAAGGAGCACTCTGCAACTGTTTGAAAATTTTTTGGAGGCTCTGCAAAAATCGACAGAAACTTGTATCCGTGTTTCGTTGTTTTCGTAGTTGTTTCGATTTTGTAGTTTCTCACATTTTTTAAACTTTTACCTAGGGTTTAATTAGGCTCTGATACCAGTGTAAGTCAATGATGCACACCCCACGAGTCGTGGGGAGGCGGAATACTTTAAAACGGTTTTTCTCATAACAAAAGAGTTTGTTTTTGCTTTTCTTCATAGACCTATTCCACTTTAGGATCTTGATTAAACCGTAGTTAACAAAAATTAAACTACTAGAGAGTACTAACTACTAGGTAGAAGTGTTATACCCTCGTTCCGAGTCCTTCGGGTCTTCAAGTGGCTCCTTGGTTCAAGATTCTTGATCTCCTTTCTTTGGCTTCTTCTAGGTCTTTGAAAAGTTCGGTAGCCGGTCTCCTTTGTGTCGAAGATGGATCCACCCGAGGGCCTTTGGTCAAGCTCCAACCTCCATGAGATAACTTAGTGATCTTGCTTGCTAGGGAAGATAACTAAGTAGATGTAGAGAGGATGTGTATTGGACTAGTTGATCTCAAAGCTCATTGTTTTGCAACACATGCAAGTGTATGAGCTTGAGGAAGAAGGAGAGAAGAAACCTAGGAGAGAGAAAGCTTTTGTCATGATGATATTAGAAATGAGATGAGAGAATGGCTAAGTATTGAGGCAATAATTCATCCATGGAATTAAATAATCTCACAAATTACAACCTTACTTGAATAGTTACTCCAAAGTGAATAAACAAATACTTAGCTATGCTTTCAACCCATGCCTCAAAAATCTCCTTATTTCCACCTCATTAATCCTTTAGGAAAAAAGAATAAAACAATAATGAGGTGTCTCCTTCTAGAAGCTCATTCTTGTGAAATTACAAAAATGCCTTTTTTCGTATTTTCATACCCATATCCGTATTCCGAAAAATACGGATACACTGAGATCAGTATAATCCAATAAAACAATACTAGGATCCGACTTAAACCAAAGCCCACTAGTATTATCTTTCCGAACGTCATTCGAGCAGCCAGTACGCGAATGCGATCGAAACCCTGCAGTAAGACCATACGTGTCTACATCGTCTCCCCTGATCCAGGGAAACCCTCTGTGTGGGACTCTAAAGACTTGACAGTATGCTGGCAGTGGGTTTAACCACAAGTCCGTCAGTGGCACTAGCTGTACGTAACGGCAACACAGGTACATGTCGAAAAGGAGGCGGACGAGCGAACTCGTCCGTAACCCTTACTGAGCTTGTCCGTGACAATATCCGTGCAATCCGGTCTGTTCATCTGAGAGTATCGCATGTATGGTCTAAGGAGGTGGTGAACGTCAGACCCCTAACAATCATACAAGTCGTGTCGGTGTGGCTCAAGACCATCCGAGAATCTACTGGTCAGTCCACCAGTAATTCTCAATCAGCCCTTGCCAGGGACTTATGGTAATGACCAACCGATCACAGTGCGATATCGACTCCCTATACCGGGAGAGATGAATCCCTAACAGTCGCTCACTGCCTCCATATGGCTCGGGACTGTACCCAACTAAAACCTGTTTGCACGACTCCTTTGAGCCGTGGTAGGGTAGTAATCAAAGCACAGTGGGAACTCACACGAGACAAATGACGACATTAAGTCAACAGACTATCTGCACACATGTCACCTGAAAACTGCTATCTGATGCTAGGTATAATACCATCTAGTCAGTTCTCGGCGAGTCCTGTCCTGTGTACTCACACCCAGTGAGCATCTATATACAATGTTAGGTGCACATCACCAATGGCTGTGGGACCAATCCATCGCCGCTCGTCAGGGTCTAGATATGTATACACTAGTCTACTCTTGAGTATCGATGCCCGGTCTCAATAGTCCTGCGACCAGGGACATTTAAGGATCTTCCTATCGACCACCCAGCTCCCATAAGTATGACTTCCATCACAACGCTGGTAGTCAGGCAAATATCCTATGGGATTTATCAACATGTTCATAATATACGAAATACAAAGTATAATATATCACATGTTAAGATAAAGACAAAACCAAATAGCGTACTATCATGCTGAGCAAGATTGTTCTGTACATACATATCCCTAGTACCTATACAATGAAGGCCTCTAGGGCATATATACCCAACAGAACATGCGCATCATCGGTAATGGTACTGGTGTCCTAACAGGCAGAGTTTCATATTAGCTAAAGAAACATATGTGTGAACATGCAATGCGATGAATACAACATGAACATAACGGTGAATGTGTATTATACGCACAACTAGAGAATACATACTAATTACGAGTCATACAGTTTGTTGTTTGAAAAAACACGAATCGTGGTTTTTAGAAAATTAGGGGCTACGGGGTTTTTAA
The DNA here is from genome assembly GCA_030015575.1 of Agapanthus africanus. Classification (NCBI taxonomy): domain Eukaryota; kingdom Viridiplantae; phylum Streptophyta; class Magnoliopsida; order Asparagales; family Amaryllidaceae; genus Agapanthus; species Agapanthus africanus. The sequence goes on from JASDDO010000008.1 coordinate 179,867,218, forward strand.
GAAAATATATGTCCTTTGAAAAATCCGTAGTATCCCTCAGGTTGTCTTTAAAAATGCACACGATTCGTTAGTTTTGAAAATAAGTAGGACTCGAGCCTAAACTAATATCTACCTAACCAGCTAATGGACTAACTAAAGAAACTAGTCGAAAGGTAAGAAGAATCCTCCTAAAGTCTTAGTCGGTATCTCTAGTAGTCGGCGATCCAGCCTCAACAGCGTCACGTACGTAGTACGACTTCCTCGAGTCAAGAGTGCGGATCAATCATCACTTCTATGCCTCGTACGGTAAAATCCATCATACGGCATCCCAAAATCGGGGTACGGGTCAACTATCACGTATATGTACATCATCGTTCGTATTGTATTATCATCAAACAATATCATGATCAAGTGTACTGTACTATAATCGTATACATTCTAATATCATCAAACATATATCATCGTCTGTGTAAATATACATCGTCAAATGATCAACTAAAATATCATGTCATATATCATATCGTGATTAAGTCACATATTACGATCTGGGTCTTATTCTAGAATCTCGTTCATTTCAATGTCACCTATACATATTATCGTTTATATATATATCTTTTTTCCATTACCCAACGATCCGCTAATATCATAACACATTTCATATCATATCTCGATCATATATCCAATATCTCACGGCATCATGCCCGATCATATCGACTCATCACCAAGCATCATATAATATACTCATATCACATGTATATGTTGTGTATGTGTGTGTGTGTGTATACCTACACACATTCCTATACACACACACACATACACCAAGTCAAGTTTATGTGTGTGCTTGTGTATGTGTGTGTTTACATGAAACCTACGAATTTCCTCCTAGGTAATCATCCTCTGGTTAAGTCTTTCTAAATCAGTCTAATCCAACTTAAAGTCTTCAATAGTACCAGTCTGCCGAAGTCGATGCCGCCATCCTCTTCTTCATGTTATACGCCATCCACCCGACTTCCCCCATAGATATACATCTACTCACCTGGTCCCAGTCTGCCGAAGTCGATGCCGCCATCCTCTTCTTCATCGTCCAAAATCCACGTGAGAGGTACCTATATGTAAACATATATAATATCGTAAACCGAAATCGCGGATAAAACCCAAGACGGCGCATGAAACGAGCATAGGTTAAAACCTATGACCCGCTCATGCAAAATAATCAAATAACCCTCGACATCGGCATACAAACGCCGATTGATCGAGAAAAACCCAAATACACCAATCATGGTTTCACAAATCACTAATTATAATAAGAAATAGATTGTAACTCATCAAAACCTCAAAATAAATCAAATCGATTTATTTCCTAAAACCTAGAAAGCATCAAATAACCGTTTTTATTTGAAACATGATGTTTTAATAAAACCAGTGGCCATAATATTCACTAAATATCATAAGTAGATCATAAAAACCATTACTTAAATTTAATCTCATCAATTTTTATTAAACCCAAATTTCTAGTTTGCAAAATTTTCCAATTTTAACAATTTCAAAGTAAAAAAATGCACAAAACAACAACTAAGCTTGGTTTTGCATGATCTAAAATATTAAACTACAATTTATAATGTAAATAATGTCATTAAACCCTAATTATATTTTAATCTCAATTATTTAATCAATTTCCAAAAACCTAGTTTGCAACATTAGCATAATTAGCATAATTTTAAACTAACAAATAGTAACTAGTAACTAGATTAGATTTTGCATTCCATTAACATGTTAATCTACCCCTTAAAATCATGAATAATTGATAAAAACCCTAATTTGATTTAAAAACCCTTTCTTGAATTTTGAATCATAAAATTAAAACCATAATTAAACTTCTAATTAAGCTAGACTAAAGTAATTTAGCAACAATTTGAACATGGTTTAGGATTATACCTCCAACTTGAGATCCAACATGCAAACTTGTCTCCAAAATGATTTCTTTGCTCCAAGGATTCAAGAAATATTGATCAAGGAATAATGGGTAGGATTTAAATTAGGAATTTGTGGGATTTTTCATGGATTTTTGATGAATTTTTGGATGATTTTTGAAAGGAAATGAGCTTGGGAAAAATTGGGGCTGCCACCATGAAAGGTTTGGCCTTGGCATGGAGGAAAATAAAGAGAGAGAAAATGAGTGTAGAAACATGTAGAAACCTCTCAAATAAATCACCTCCTTTTAGTCTTTTCACTAATTATTAAATTTTATTTATTTTCTTTATTCAATTTATCCTAGAAAAGTCTAGAACCATGGAAAAGTTTGAGAAGGAATTTTGCATGTTACACACTTAATTCTAAAATTTTATGGTACACTTTTGTAAAATTAACCCATTCCAATTTGTATTTACCACTAATTAAATGTATAATTAAAGCTTATGTTAATATTTGAATTTAATTAATTTAGGAAAAGTATTTAAGTAAACTAACAATTTAAAAATCACCAATTAAACACCAAATACTAGTAATTACAAAGTTAAAATAGCCGTATTTAAGTCTATAATGAAAAATAATTGTAGTTGAGTTTTACGGAAAATACGGTTTATTTTACCGATTATCAGGAAATTCATCTAAAGGATTTTATTTATTTAACTATTTATTTATTTATTTTTAAAATGTTACAGTTAAGGTCATGAGCCACTTTTAGTTATATGTATGCCCTAGAGGCCATTACTGTACATGTGATGTATATTGTAGTGGATGCTTGGACATATATAGGGAGGACTTTCTTGCTTGACATGATAGTATGCTATCTGGTTGCACTTTATCTTAACATGTTGACTTATATAAGTGATGCTGTCTTGCTCTCACATGTTGATAAAGCCCTTAAGATGTGTACTTGACTACCAGGACTATGATGGAGATCATACTAGTGGGGCCAAGGGTAGTCCACAAGTACACCCTATAATTGTTCCTAGTTGAGAGAGTATCGAGACAGGGCATCGATGCTCCAGAGTAGACTAGCGTATACGTTTCTTGACCCATATGATGGGCAATGGATGATCCCATATCCATTGGTGTTTGACATCAGAGATGGTATAGGGGTGCTCAGTGGAGACTGGTTACACTGATCGGACTCGCCGAGAACTCCTAGATGGTATTATACCTATAGTCGGATAGCACTTCTTTGGTGACACTGGTACAGGTTAGTCTGTCGACCCTAGATCGTCATAGAGTCTTGTGTGTCTCCCACTGTGCTTTGATTTCCACCCTACCACGGCTCTACTGAGTCGTGCAAAACGGTGGTTTTTGGGTACATTCCCGAGTCGCATGGAGGCAATGAGTGATAGGAGGGGATTCGTCTCTCCCGGTATTGGGAGTTGATGTTGCACTATGCTCGATTGGACATAACAGAAAATCCCTGGTCAGGGTTGCTGAGATCTACTATTAAGTGTTATCAGTAGTTTCTCGGACCGTTATGGACCTTGCATCTGTATGTCTTATCAGGCTATTGGGATCTGACGTTATTCCACCCCAGACTGTGATATGCGACATATCAGATGAAGAGACCGGACTGTACGGTAGTATTACTGATTGGATTCGCAGGAGTTTGAGTAGGCTTGCTTTTTGATCTTCTGATCGCTCAATACCCGGGTGGCCGTTACGTTTAGAAGACCGCTTGCGGCTTGTGGGTGTTTGATATGATCATCACCTACTGCCGGCGTATTAAGGAGTCTTTAGAGTCCTATATAGAGGTTTCCTGGTTCATGCGAAACGGAGTAGGAGCACATATGTGATATGTGCGGGACCGAGATTAATGCGCGTATGTGATACCACATTCTATTCTCGCGATATGTGATATCGGTCGGATATATGTGATATAGCCGGGTTATCGGATCAAGTGTTGATTCGATAAGTTGATTCATATGATATTAGTCGGTTGTATGCGATATAGCCGGATTATTAAATCAAGTGTTGATTTGATAATTTAATGTATAATTATATATTTGATATATTAACTTACATTAACTAATATTTTCTCACTAAGTATTCTTTTTCTCACTTGTGTGCATATTGTATATATGTGATATATTTTAATGTACATTTTATTTTGTCTTGTTGATGATACATGAAATATGGGTGTATGAGACTTACACTATAGTTAGGATAATCTTAGGGTTTTTATTTATCAAAGTAATTCTAAAATGGTGGAATTTTGTCATGGTAGAAGCTTTGAGAAAGTTTTGGATAACCATTGACCAAGTCCACTCTTTTGTTTTCCTTGAGATATTTATTAACCCAACCTTTATCCTTACCCTAGTTAAGTCTCTACATGAGTTAGTGCATGACACTAACTCACTCATAGTTTATATTCTCACCTCATAAGTTCATTCTCTCCTTCTTCTTGACTTAAGCTTCTTCTTCCTCATGAAAAGCTTTCTAGCTTTTGAAAATGGTGAGAAAATATTGAGAGAAAAAGAAAACTAAAGAGAGCTCATTTCCTACTTCATCATCCTCTACTATTAGCCATTTAGTTTAGGGTATTTGCTTCACAAAACCCTAATTTAGTGAAGAGGTAGCATGAGCTTGAGTCTCCTCGACGTAGATCATCTTCGGCCTGGAAGACTTCGAGCAAGTTTGCATCTTTCACCTTGTGGAGCCTCTCAAGAGTTCGGGAGATTCTTACTTGCAGCGAAGGGACTTCTACACGGTGCATTTGAAGTGAAGTACCGGTCTACAAAGGTTGTATTCCGCATTCACTTAAACTTGCAAAGTTGTTTGCATGATGTTTTGTTTAAATCTTTAGTTAAGATTCTAGGGTTAATGTTATTTAAAACGGCAACTTTTTAAAAACGGCATAGACGATGCCTCCTGAAACCTTGCTGCCGCACTAAGTAACCCTATAGTGGTATCAGAGCCAAGCTAGAGATTTAAACGATGTTTTTTAGATTACGAAACCGAAACAACTCCGAAATTTGAAACAATATCCTAGTTTCTGTTGAATTTTTAAAAGGCTCTAAACCTTTTTTAAACAACTACAGAATGTTGTATGAGATATAACATGAACACTATGAAAATTTGAGGGGGTTTTGTGCAATTTTGGTCGGCCACATCATGCAAAAAACCGGCCTCCTCGGGTCATTTTTGGAGTTCAGGCTTCAAATTTTCAGGGTGTTACAGTCTCTGGGTTTTGGTGTTTCAGGTGTTTGTTTTTACTAAATTTTCATGTGATGTTAAATTTCTACAATGGCAACTCGGAGTGTTTCGTAGTCGTAATTCTAACAAGTTTTCGGGTTATTTAGACGATGTTAAAAAGTTTGAACGGATATCAATAACTCATATTTTTTCCGCTGGAAATTTTCCAAGTGTTGGATTTTTTCCGAGTATAAAACTTTCAGAAAATCATGCAAGCGATTCTGTGGACCCTCTAGAAGAACGAAACCCTAACTCAATTCTATGACCGTCAGAACCACCATCAAACCCTAGGGTTTGTGGTAGTTCAGCGGTGCCACAGGTGAGGCGTTGGTTGACCCTTCTACGGATGGTTCATAGGAGCTGTGGCATGTTCTGGGCACTTTTTGAACTCCGGTCAAGTGCTGAGCTTGTAGGAAAATTTTAGGTGTTTGTTTATTCGATCGAAAAGTTTAACTTCGTCTAGCTATCTGTAATTGTGATACAATATTTGGAATCCACATAATTAGTTATGAGATAAGTAGTTTGAATTTTATAAATCTGCCGGTTTAGTCTCATTTGTGTTAGTTATGTATATGCCCTAGAGGCCATTGTTGTACATATGATGTATATTATAGTGGATGCTTGGATATATATAGAGAGGACTTTCTTGCTCGACATGATAGTATACTATCTGGTTTTACTTTGTCTTAACATGTTGACTTGTATTGGTTTACTGTCTTGCTCTCACATGTTGATAAAGCTCTTAGGATATGTACTCGACTACTAGGACTATGATGCAGATCAAACTAGTGGGGCCAGGGTAGTCCAAGAGTACATCCTATAACTGTTCCTAGTCGAGGGAGTATCGAGACAGGGCATCGATACTCCAGAGTAGACTAGCGTATACGCTTCTCGACCCATATGATGGGTGATGGATGATCCCATATCCCTTAGTGTTTGACATCAGAAAAGGTATACGGGTGCTCAGTGGAGACTAGGTACATTGAACGGACTCGCCGAGAACTCCTAGATGGTATTATACCTATCGTCAGATAGCAGTTCTTTGGTGACACTGGTACAGGTTAGCCTGTAGACCCGAGATCGTCATAGAGTCTTGTGTGATTCCCACTGTTCTTTGATTTCCACCTTACCACGTTCACGAGAACGTGCAAAACGATGGCTTTTGGGTACATTCCCGAATCACATGGAGGCAATGAGAGATAGGAGGGGTTTCGCCTCTCCCGGTATTGGGGGTTGATGTTGCACTGTGTTTGATTGGCTATAACTGGAAATCCCTGGCCAGGGCTGATATGGAGTGCTACTAGTAAGCGTTATCAGTAGTTTCTCGACCCGTTATGAGCCTCACATCGACATGAATTATCGGTTACTTGGACCTGACGTTTACCACCCCTAGACTGGATATGCGACATATCAGACGAAGAGACCGGACTGTACAGTAGTGTTACTGAATGGATTCACAGGAGTATGTACAGGCTTGCTTGTTGATCTGCTGATCACTCAATACCCGGGTGGTTGTTACGTTTAGCTGGCCGCTTATAGCTTGTGGGTGTTTGATATGATCATCATCTACTGCCAGCGTATTAACGATTCTTTAGATTCCTACACATAGGTTTCCTGGATCAGGCAAAACGGAGTAGGAGCACATATGTGATATGTGCGGACCGAAATTAATACTGTAACATTTCAAAAAAATAAAATATTATTTTTGGGAATTTTCATAATTTAATATTAATTTTTAATGAATATTTTAATATTTCGGTCAAATTAAATACCGATAAATGGGGAAAATTCTGGAGAAAATTATGGAAATTCTAAAATAGGTTATTTTGTGGAATTATGCCATTTTTTTAGTTTTTATGGTTAAGTATATGTTATTTTAGTGTTAATCGCGATTAAAAATCGCTAATTGGATTTTTGGCTTTTTGTGCAAAAATGTGCACATAACATTTTTCTGCACTGGTCACACTTGTTTCATGTTCTGGACTCATGGTAGCCTAGGGTTAACCATGTCTAATTGGGCTTGATGGTTTAAACCATTTGGTTAAATTAAGTGGGTTAATTAAGAGTTTAGCTTTGTTAAGGATTGGATTAAGTGGGGGTTGACTTGTGGCTAGAGAGAGAGAGAGCCATGATGGTGGTCATGCTAGCTTTCATTAAGAGAGAGAGGGAGGTGGCTCCTAGGTAATGTCACAATCACCATTCACTTCAAAACTTTTGCCTCTCACATCTCTCCCTCTCACTCACTCACACTCACATCTCTCACACCACACCATCATATACTTCAACTTCACCTCACACACAACACCCCAACACTTCGGCTCAACAGTAGCATCAGCATACATCTGCAGCCACAGCAGCAACATCTTTTAAAACAACACCACACCCTCATCTGCACAACTTCAGCCCCATTTCTTATCAACATCAGCTGCAACAGCAGCAAGAAACAGCCCCAACACCCTAGCACAACAACACCATACCACAACATCACACAAACACCCTAAAGCAACAACAACCTCAGCCCAGAACAAAGGAAACAGCAACAACAACAAAATACTACAGCAGTTTCAGCCCAAACCAGCAACTGCATCAGCTGCAAAAGCAACACCAGCAACTGTAGCAATGGTCCTTCCTTCTTCTTCTCTTCTCCTACATCCTAGGATTTCCCTGAGGTATAATCCCGCAACCTAACCCTTTTCTTGCTCGATATGGTCGTTAAAGCTGAAATTTAGTGTTATTATGTGAATTAGTGCTAGTTTAGGTAAATTTAAGTGAGATTTGGCCAAGTGATGGTTGTGATGGTTAGTATAGCCTAATTAGGTGCTGTTGAGACCAGTTAACCCTAGATCTAACCCAGATTCCAGTAAAATACCAGATTGTTTAGAATCGGTGTAATTTAGCGTTTTTGTTGATTTTCAAGCCTTTATGGAAACTGCTATCAACTGGGACCTCCTAATATAATTTTGACTTGGCAGTGAGATATGCAGGCAGATAGAAACCAACACCTAAAACCCTAGCCCCCAACTCATTTCCATGGCCGCAGATTTAATCCCCCTGGCCGCAATTTGCGGCCAGAGCAGGGGTTAAAGCGCTCGTTTTGGTTTTGTAGCCTTATACCCTGTAGACTTGACCCTGAGTATGTCTAGTTTTGACTGATTCTAGTTAGGGTAAAATCTGGGTAGATTTTCTTGAGTTGGCGCATGATTTACGACTTGTTTAGCATGGATTTTGGTATTCGATGATTCGTTGCTGTCGGGTGGCGTTTGAACACCAACGGAAAGGGTTATTGGCTGTGTTTGCATGCGAGGCTGTAGGTTTATACCTATGTGCGTGGCGTGTGCCGTTTTGGTTTCCGACAAGGTTTTCATGTGATTTAGCGTTTGTGATATCCTTGTAGGTACCCCCACGTGACGTCGAGGCGTTGAAGATTGAGATGGCGACATCGGCATCGGAACACGAAAGCAAGGTGAGTAGATTTATATCTACGGGGAGAAGTCGGGTGGATGGCGTAAAGCACCCCCGCAGTCCGATGTCTAGTATACCATATATAATATACTTATATATATGATAGCTTATGTGTGACTTGGTTGTCTAGGATGTGTTAGGTGTATTATGCATAGGTTAGGGTTAGAAGTAACTAGTGTAGTTCCTAGTCGCGAACCCTAGAATAGGTTTACACCCACACGCACACACGTGCATATTTTCTATGTTTATACTAAGATGATGAGGATATTGGAGGACATTGGAGATGAGTCGATGAGATTGGGCATAGTGCCGTGATATCGGTGATGTGATGTGATTCGTATCTGGGATACGATATATGATTTTTAGCGGGCCTTGGGACGTGTGTTTCACACACGCATTCTTACTTATATAATGGTATCGATTCGTACTAGACTTAGATCAGTACTCCAGATTATGTGAGATGATGATAAGGATACCAAATAATTGATGAGCTGATTGTGATATTGACCCGTACCCAGCTATTGGGATGTCGTACGACGATTTACTGTACGAACTATATATTGATGATTGATCCGCGCTCATGACTCGAGGATGTTAGATGACATACGGTATAGTACGCGATACAATTGAGGCGGTATCACCGACTATTATATTTATAATTACATATATATCGACTCAGATTTAGGTGGTTTCCATACCCCTCCCGATTTACTTGATAGTTAGTATAGTAGATGTTAGACTAGACCCGAGCCATACCTATTTCAAAAATATACGAATCGGGAATATCTTAAAAACAAGTAAAGGGATTCTACGGATATTTTCAAAGGACGTATCTTACTTAAAAACTCCGTATCCCTTATTTTACTAAAAACCCCGATTTTCCTTATTTCAAATGGCACAATTTCATGACATATACATATTGATGTAGACTCTTCACAGTTTCGTTGATTTATTCGATTCCGCATTTTCATTGCTATTCGCATTTCATTTCATGTGCTATTGCTCTATTACCATCATGCTGTTAGGACACCAGCACCATTATCGATATGCGTATGTTCCACGTACACTTGCTTGCCGTCTCACACACTTCATCATCGATAATTGCCATGTCACTATACTGTAGTACTATTGCATTCAGGATAAGATCCTTGCATGGCATACTCATTGTACACTCATATTTATGCACATACTTACTGTATTTTCATACTGGTACACATACATGTTTGCACATACATAGATGATATTTTTAGATTTGGGAACCGCAAGATACTATTAAAAAAACTGATTCATTTTAAAAGAGCGGTTTCCCTCAATATGTGCATATTACTATTCCTGGTTGCAAGATAGACATATATGCTTGCATTTCTTTTACATGTCGCATATATCATGCTTCTGATTATACGCATTGAGATATGTTCTTTTCATGATATTTCTGGATTTGGGAACCGTGGATATTTCAAACGGAAATATGTAATTGTTTTAAAAACCCGGTTACCCTTGATATTATATTTCAGTGCGTCCACCATGTGTTTTCTCGGTGCTAGAGTGACATGTGAAACCCGATTCGAGGAGGCGGATGAGGCCGATTGCGGGTACATGGTGGGCCCGGTATGGTACCCGGGGCGAGAACAGATCGTTGTACAATAGACGGTGAGCCTGTCAGAGGGACTACTACCTACCGGTGATTGGTTGGACCTGGCGGTTATCCGGAGGATACTGACCAGAGTCGATAGATGGATATAGGCGTACTGCTGGGGCCGAGGGTCGATACCGCAGACGGAGCCCGTGGGCTGACCCGGACTGACGGATGCCCGATGTATGAGGGTTTACGTGCCGATGCTGGGCACAGTTTTCATGATGTTTTCCATGCTTTTGATTATATCCTCATATCTACATGCATGATGCTTATTGTCATTGGGTGACGGGTGGACGGGATCCACGTTCATACAGACTTTGATCACATACAGACTTGATTTCATTGATCATACTTCATATGTATATATAACAGGGTATGAGGGCGCTGTTATATATACCCTTACACCAATATTAGTGGAATGGGACGCTAATATATGTGTATTGAAATCCATTTGATACTTCATCATATTTACTTCATGCAGACATACCTTATATTATGACATGTTATTACCTGAGGCACTGGCACGAGTATTTGGCACTACCTACATGTTTAGATGTTACATTGCCACCTTATCCTGCTTCAGGCTTATTCTTTGAGGTTTATATATATCTGATCGTATTGACCTAGGATTATGTCATGCATTCGATTTCTGCTTGTAGATATTTTTTATTCACGAGTTGGCAACTCACCCCCGTTGTGCCACAGTTCTTGCAGGTGTTGCCGTGCAGGTTCCATAGCGGCATTTCCGGCACATTGCTTTCCTTTGCGGGTGATTTGCTGGGTAGGTGGGTTCTTTGCATCAGAACCACCCTTGTTATGTATTATTCATTGTATCTAGAAAATTCCATCAACCAAAACTTATATATTGTTTCAGACTTAGACACTAGTGATGTTTTACTTTGACCTTAGAGTCGCGCCTTGTAGTATATCGGTTTTCATGCTGTTTGAGTTTTCTTTTGAGTTTTGATCCTCGCCCTTCGGCGTTGTATATTATATTGCTTGTGTGGTTGTGACCGTCGATTGACGAAGAGCTAGCTCCTGCTTGGGGATGCCTTTAATCATTGCATATATATTACTCTTGTTGTACCCTGTTCGGGGACAGTTTTTTTCAAAGGAAACTCTGCCGAAATTTTTAGAAAAGACTATACATTTTTAAAATGCACATTCGGCTTACTTATTTAAAAAAAACCTTTTATCTAAAACATGTTTTCTCCACTTCTTTAAACTAGTTTTTCCTTATTTATTACTTAAAAAGGTTTTAGATTTCTGGGCTTTTGGCTTACTTGGATTAGATGGGGTCCTATAGACTTCATATGATTCAAGTGCCAGTCACGGGCTATTTCGGGTCGTGACAAAGTTGGTATCAGAGCGCTAGGTTAACCTTGGTTCGAGTCTAAGTTTGACTATGTGGAGCCTAGGGCGTCTATATGTATAAGGAACTTAGGCTTGACCTTACGGAATTTAGAATTAGTCGAGGGGGTATTAGACCCGAACTTTCGTCGCGTAGGATGACCCTTGGTTGATGTAATAGGTGACTAAAGTAGAGTGACATACCGTGGGTATGTTCCGCGGCATACTTACGACACGCCACTCCACTTAAGAAACCTTAGGATGTACATATTTTCGGGATCAGTGATTCTCTTCACATCTATGATTATACACCCATTTGAGATCCTCGATTCTATTAGTTCTATGATCATACTTTCATTGATGTTGTTCCTTCTTATGATCATGTATCCATTCTGGATCTGTTGTTTTCTTTCTTGCCATTGATCTGCTCTCTTCGATACTCGATTGAGGTTCCTGTCGCCATTGTTTGTGCGCAGCTTGAGCTGCTGCTAGTGTTACGGTCAGGGCGAGCTCGTCTGGTACGAGGGCCAACCATTGCATTTTCTGGTGACATAGGAACGTCTCGAGTTAGTATTGATGATTGTGACCTCTTTTGGAGGAGAGTGATTGGTTTTACACCGGATGATCGGGCCATTGTTAGAGCTGCCAGTTGAGAGAGGACTGTTGATGTACAGCATACCTCAGAGATTATGATGTCGCCTACCATGCAGACAGATGAACCAGCTATTGCTGAGATTGATAGGATGTCGCTTCCGGAGATTATGAGCTGAGATCGCCAGAGCTTCCAGGCAGATATGAAACAGATGATAGCTAGTCTACCCGATTTGAGAGACAAAGGTAATTTGTCCGATTTATGCACCGGAGCAGGCCCAGTTGAGTTGAAGATTTCCAGTGTGGAGAGTCTTACTCAGGTCTAGAGCAGACCGATTTAGAGATGACCGCCAATGTATCGCCTTTCCTGGAGGATTGAGGCGCTGTTCAGCGTACAGACGAAGGAGCCAGTTGTTGCTGCGAACGACGAGATATCGCCCCAGATGTTGTATGCGGTACGAGTTGTACTAAGAGATGATAGAGGGTGCTAGTCACCAAGGATGAACGACTAGGACATGGGGTTCGTTCGCTACCCCGATGCGAGGTCATAAGATAGATTGATTCCAGCTAGAGACGACTTCACGCAGGTATGTTGAGAGACGACAGAGACGATCGAATGCCAGAAACCTACTATTCCAAGTTTAAAGTATTCGGAATGACATGCAGGCAATTCTATGGACCCTCTAGAAGAATGAAACCCTAACTCGACATAATGACCGTGTGAAAGCCTTTGAACCTTAGGGTTTGCGGCAGTTCCACGGCGCCGTTAGTAAGGCTTGGGTTTGCCCTTCTACGGCTGGACCACCGATGCTGTGGTATGTACTCGATACTATTAAAACTATACCCAAGATGTTGATCTCTTGGGGGGTTATGAGGTTCTAACGAGTCGATCGGATGGGTCGACATCATTCGGATATCATGTGATGGGACATACTGCTTGGGAGACTCCAGATACAAGCATAGCCGTTGGAGCACAGTCCATGCAGCCACGATGAGACGAGTCTGAATCAGTCGACATTGGAGCCGAGAGAAGTGAAGAGTTCGCAAGAGATTTCGACGAGATGACGTCCCACTCCACTGACATCAGAGATGCGATACGCACGCAGAGGCATTGTATATGGATACATTTGCCGGAAAGAGGCGCGATGAGTATGCAGCCGTTCCGGAAGAAGAATTTGCTTCAGTAAAGGACGATGACTTCCGGGCAATTCGGCAGGAATGAGATTAGAGAGAGACCTCGACAGGACCTTTCTGGAATACTATACGAGAAGACCTAGACCCAGGAATGGTCATATTACGCATACCCAGTAGGCCAAGTTCGGCATCGTCAACGAGATAGTTGACCAGGTTCGGATAAAAGACCTCACCCAGATGCGTTGTGAGTTGATCGAGGACGGACGAGTGTTGAGTATTCCTCCGATGGTTAGGACGCGTTCCCGAGGACCTGTTCTGCCAGACATCTTCTACAGAGTGATGAAACTACAGAGTATGCGATTTCGAGTCCATGCGAGAGACTTCGGATTGACCGTGGCCGAGAACGTTGCAATGCGCAGATAATGACGTGATGTCGAAGTGGATGATGATACAGACAAGCGGGGCAAGAGGTTCGTACGAGACGCTGACGAGCTGTCATTACTTTCCGTCGAGACCGGAGGCCTGATATGCTTACAGAGGCGTTGGGATGCGACCAATTTCCGAGGAAATGCTGTGCTGAGGACGCAGATGTCCATCGAGCGAGAAGAGATTATGCAAGAGCACCAGACTCTGTACAGATCGGCATAGGCAAGATCGAAAGAGACACTGAGCAGGATTCCTTCCAGGACACTGCTGCAATGAGATTTGCACCCAGGATCAGATGTGTTACGTGTATTCAGAGAGCCAGAGGCCGACGCCAGTGACGTGCTGCTTTACGAGTGGTCGCGATGATTGACCGAGAGATGACCAGAGGAGTGCCAGAACGGAATCGTCCCCGTTAGCACACCTGACTGGGACGATGAGCCGATGGATTGCGAGATTGGTAAATCCACAGAGAAGATAAGGACCCAGAGACAGAGGACGCCAGACCGTGAGCAAGAGGCAAGTAGATACTTGCGCTGCTAGCATTGGATGCACTGACACCTTCTCGATTTTGAAGGAGGGACTACCGACGACGGTATTTATGATTTGTGATTCGATTATCACGTATCCGTCATCTTGGATTTCGGTATTTTGGGCGTTCTGTTTGCATGATTTAGTCTTGATGATTGAGTTTCATGATATTGTTTTCATGCACCATGGTTGCACACATTGAGTACTTACGATTTGTACACAGTTGTTGCACTTGATATCGTTTTCGTGCCTTGGTTTCACGTGTGTATGATTTTATGGGTTTCATACAGTTGGGTTGATTTGTGCACGTGTATGCACCCGATTTGGTTTTTGCACTCGGTGTAGTTCACATATGCTAGCAGTGCAGTGATTCACATTTTGTGCACTTAGTTGCACTGGACTTCGATTTCGATTGTGATGTTCGATATTTATTTTGTACACCTTGTGCAACCGATTTGGATTTTCGCGCATGTTGGGCGCATGTTATGAGATGCGATTTGTTGCACACCAGATGCACTAAATCAAGATTTTTCGTGCATGTCAGATGCACCTGATTTTGATGTCAGGCACACACGTTGCCTATGACCGATGTTGTGTGCACACCCGTTGCACCTTGATGTCGTTTTTGAGCACCTGCTTGGCACATGTATGGATTTTGATTTCCGTGCGCACCAGACGGACGTGGTATTCATATCATATTTTGGGATTGATTTCTTATGGAGCAGTACATTTTTATGATATTGCGATTTGTTTTCATACTGAGCAGGACTAGTCAGATGACAGTACCTGAGTGTGTTTTGCATGCATTGATAGATTTCAAAGGGATTCCAAAAAGAAAGCTATAGTCTCAGTATTTTACCTACGTGTCTGATATGACACGAAACGTTTGAAACGGGGAACCCTTCTAAATTGTTCAAAACGGCGGAACGTGCATATTAAACAAAAGATATATACGTATATGGCTATTTTCTTATTGAGACGTCCGCCACTGTGCAGTGCTATGCGCATTGCACATCGACTTTAAAGAATTTTGGCATGCATTTCCTTCATATATTTACATGTATAGTTCCGATTTATAGCATATGGGTTTTGCTTTGGATTTGGCATTCGTGTTTTCACATTGACTCCGATGATTGCGGGATGCTTGACGGAGTTTTGATTTCGAGTTATCTGCTCGTTACTCATGCGCATGTATTGCGCTATGATGCCTTCTTTGTATTGATGATTTCGGAGCTCCGTTGACTTGGACATTTTATTGAAATGTTTTGGAATTTGAGGGTTTAAATTTAAATTCAGGGACCAAATTTCTTTAAGGGGGGAAGATTGTATCATTTCAAAAAATTAAAATATTATTTTTGGGAATTTTCATAATTTAATATTAATTTTTAATGAATATTTTAATATTTCGGTATAATTAAATACTGATAAATGGGGAAAATTCTGGAGAAAGTTATGGAAATTATAAAATAGGTTATTTTGTAAAATTATGCCATTTTTTAGTTTTTATGGTCAAGTATATGTTATTTTAGTGTTAATCGCGATTAAAAATCGCTAATTGGATTTTTGGCTTTTTGTGCAAAAATGTGCACATAACATTTTTCTACACTGGTCACACTTGTTTCATGTTCTGGACTCATGGTAGCCTAGGGTTAACCATGTCTAATTGGGCTTGATGGTTTAAACCATTTGGTTAAATTAAGTGGGTTAATTAAGGGTTTAGCTTTGTTAAGGATTGGATTAAGTGGGGGTTGACTTGTGGCTAGAGAGAGAGAGCCATGATGGTGGTCATGCTAGCTTTCATTAAGGGAGAGAGGGAGGTGGCTTCTAGGTAATGTCATAATCACCATTCACTTCAAAACTTTTGCCTCTCACATCTCTCCCTCTCACTCACTCACACTCACATCTCTCACACCACACCATCATATACTTCAACTTCACCTCACACACAACACCCCAGCACTTCGGCTCAGCAATAGCATGAACATACATCTGCAGCCACAACAACAGCATCTTTTAAAACAACACCACACCCTCATCAGCACAACTTCAGCCCCATTTATTATCAACATCAGCTGCAACAGCAGCAAGAAACAGCCCCAACACCCTAGCACAACAACACCATACCACAACATCACACAAACACCCCAAAGCAACAACAACCTCAGCCCAAAACAAAGGCAACAGCAACAGCAACAAAATACTACAGCAGTTTCAGCCCAAACCAGCAACTGCATCAGCTGCAAAAGCAACACCAGCACCTGTAGCAACAGTCCTTCCTCCTTCTTCTCTTCTCCTACATCCTAGGATTTCCCTGAGGTATAATCCCGCAACCTAACTCCTTTCTTGCTCGATATGGTCGTTAAAGCTGAAATTTAGTGTTATTATGTGAATTAGTGCTAGTTTAGGTAAATTTGAGTGAGATTTGGCCAAGTGATGGTTGTGATGGTTAGTATAGCCTAATTAGGTGCTGTTGAGACCAGTTAACCCTAGATCTAACCCAGAATCCAGTAAAATACCAGATTGTTTAGAATCGGCGTAATTTAGCGTTTTTTGTGGATTTTTAAGCCTTTCTGGAAATTGCTATCAACCGGGACCTCCTAAAATAATTTTGACTTGGCAGTGAGATATGGAGGCAGATAGAAACCAACACCCAAAACCCTAGCCCCCAACTCATTTCCATGTCCGCAGATTTAATCCCTCTGGCCGCAATTTGCGGCCGGAGCATGGGTTAAAGTGCTCGTTTTGGTTCTGTAGCCTTATACCCTGTAGACTTGACCCTGAGTATGTCTAGTTTTGACTGATTCCAGTTAGGGTAAAATCTGGGTTGATTTTCTTGAGTTGACGCATGATTTACGACTTTTTTAGCATGGATTTTGGTATTCGATGATTCGTTGCTGTCGGGTGGCGTTTGAACGCCAACGGCAAGGGTTATTGGCTGTGTTTGAACGCGAGGATGTAGGTTTTTACCTATGGGCGTGGCGTGTGCCGTTTTGGTTTCCGACATGGTTTTCATGTGATTTAGCGTTTGTGATATCCTTTTAGGTACCCCACGTGACGTCGAGGCGTTGAAGATTGAGATAGCGACATCGACATCGGAACACGAAAGCAAGGTGAGTAGATTTCTATCTACGAGGAGAAGTCGGGTGGATGGCGTATAGCACCCCCGCAGTCCGATGTCTAGTATACCATATATACTATACTTATATATATGATATCTTATGTGTGACTTGGTTGTCTAGGATGTGTTAGGTGTACTATGCCTAGGTTAGGGTTAGAAGTAACTAGTGTAGTTCCTAGTGGCGAACCCTAGAATAGGTTTACACCCACACGCACACACGTGTATATTTGCTATGTTTATACTGTGATGATGAGGATATTGGAGGACATTGGAGATGAGTCGATGAGATTGGGCATAGTGCCGTGATATCGGTGATGTGATGTGATTCGTATCTGGGATACGATATATGATTTTTAGCGGGCCTTGGGACATGTGTTTCACACACGCATTCTTACTTATATAATGGTATCGATTTGTATTAGACTTAGATCAGTACCCCAGATTATGTGAGATGATGATAAGGATACCAAATAATTGATGTGATGATTGTGATATTGACCCGTACCCAGCTATTGGGATGCCGTACGACGATTTACCGTACGAACTATATATTGATGATTGATCCACGCTCATGACTTGAGGATGTTAGATGACATACGGTATAGTACGCAATACTATTGAGGCGGGATCACCGACTATTATATTTATAATTATATATATATCGACTCAGATTTAGGTGGTTTCCATACCCCTCCCGATTTACTTGATAGTTAGATCAGTAGTTAGTATAGTAGATGTTAGACCAAACCTGAGCCATACCTATTTCAAAAACTTACGAATCGGGAATATCTTAAAAACAAGTAAAGGGATTCTACGGATATTTTCAAAGGACGTATCTTACTTAAAAACTCCGTAGCACTTATTTTACTAAAAACCCCGATTTGTCTTATTTCAAATGGCACAATTTCATGACATATACATATTGATGTAGACTCTTCACAGTTGCGTTGATTTATTCGATTCCGCATTTTCATTGCTATTCGCATTTCATTTCATGTGCTATTGTTATATTACCATCATGCTGTTAGGACACCAGCACCATTATCGATGATGCGTATGTTCCACGTACACTTGCTTGCCGGCTCACACACTTCATCATCGATAATTGCCATGTCACTACACTGTAGTACTGTTGCATTCAGGATACGATCCTTGCATGGCATACTCATTGTACACTCATATTTGTGCACATACTTACTGTATATTCATACTGGTACACATACATGTTTGCACATACATAGATGATATTTTTAGATTTGGGAACCGCAAGATACTCTTAAAAAAACTGATTCATTTTAAGAGAGTGGTTTCCCTCAATATGTGCATATTACTATTCCTGGTTGCATGATAGACAGATATGCTTGCATTTCTTTTACTTGTCGCATATATTATGCTTCTGATTATACGCATTGAGATATGTTGTTTTCATGATATTTCTGGATTTGGGAACCGTAGATATTTCAAAAGGAAATATGTAATTGTTTTAAAAACCCAGTTACCCTTGATATGATATTTTAGTGCGTCCACCATGTGTTTTCTCGGTGCTAGAGTGACATGTGAAACCCGATTCGAGGAGGTGGATGAAGCCGATTGCGGGTACATAGTGGGCCCGGTATGGTACCCCGGGGCGAGAACGGATCGTTGTGCAGTAGACGGTGAGCCTTGAAGAGGGAATACTACCTACCGGTGATTGGTTCGGCCTGGCGGTTATCCGGAGGATACTGACCAGAGTCGATAGATGGATATGGGCGTACTGCTGGGGCCGAGGGTCGATACCGCAGACGGAGCCCGTGGGCTGACCCGGACCGACGGATTCCCGATGTATGAGGATTTACGTGCCGATGCTGGGCACAGTTTTCATGATGTTTTCCATGCTTTTGATTATATCCTCATATCTACATGCTTGATGCTTATTGTCATTGGGTGACGGGTGGACGGGATCCACGTTCATACAGACTTTGATCACATACAGACTTGATTTCATTGATCATACTTCATATGTATATATAATAGGGTATGAAGGCGCTGTTATATATACCCTTACACCAATATTAGTGGAATGGGACGCTAATATATGTGTATTGATATACATTTGATACTTCATCATATTTACTTCATGCAGACATACCTTATATTATGACATGTTATTACCCGAGGCACTGGCATGAGTATTTGGCACTACCTATATGTTTAGATGTTACATTGCCAGCTTATCCTACTTCAGGCTTATTCTTTGAGGTTTATATATATCTGATCTTATTGACCTAGGATTATGTCATGCATTCAATTTCTTCTTGTAGATATTTTCTATTCACGAGTTGGCAACTCACCCCCGTTGTGCCACAGTTCTTGCAGGTGTTGCCGTGCAGGTTCCATAGCGGCATTTCCGGCACATTGCTTTCCTTTGCGGGTGATTTGCTGGGTAGGTGGGTTCTTTGCATCAGAACCACCCTTGTTAGGTATTATTCATTGTATCTAGAAAATTCCATCAACCAAAACTTATATATTGTTTCAGACTTAGACACTAGTGATGTTTTACTTTGACCTTAGAGTCGCACCTTGTAGTATATCGGTTTTCATGCTGTTTGAGTTTTCTTTTGAGTTTTGATCCTCGCCCTTCGGCGTTGTATATTATATTGCTTGTGTGGTTGTGAACGTCGATTGACGAAGAGCTAGCTCCCTCTTGGGGATGCCTTTTATCATTGCACATATATTACTCTTGTTGTACCCCGTTCGGGGCCAGTTTTTTTCAAAGGAAACTCTGCCGAAATTTTTAGAAAAGACTATACATTTTTAAAATGCACATTCGACTTACTTATTTTAAAAAAACCTTGTATCTAAAACATGTTTTCTCCACTTCTTTAAACTAGTTTTTCCTTATTTATTACTTTAAAAGGTTTTAGATTTCTGGGCTTTTGGCTTACTTGGATTTGATGGGGTCCTATAGACTTCATATGATTCAAGTGCCAGTCACGGGCTATTTCGGGTCGTGACAAGTACGATATGAGATGCTGTATTCTATTCTCGCGATATGTGATATAGACCGGGTATATGTGATATAGCCGGCTTATCGGATCAAGGGTTGATTCAATAAAATGATACATATTATATTAGTCGGTTATATGTAATATTGCCGTATTATCGGATCAAGTGTTTAGTCGATAATTTAATGTATAATTATATATTTGATATATTACATAACATTAACTAATATAAGCTCACTTAAATATTCTTTTTCTTACTTGATGATACATTTATATATATATGATATATGTTAAATGTATTATTTTCTTTTGTTATAAAATATTGTATATGTGATATATAATATTGTAACATGTTAGGGTTACAAATGCAACTAGGGTTAAAACCATGCTAGGGTTTAAACTTGGGATAACATTTTTTTTTTGGTTAATTCTTTTTGGATGGATAATGTTTTGGATGAGCATTGGGGAAGCTTCATGATCCTTTGACAAAGTCCACCCTTTTTGTTTTATCCTTGATATTTGTTAACTTAACTTTAACCCTAGCCTATTGGTTTATTCTCTACATGAGTTAGCCATGACACATACTTAATCTTGGTTGCCATTCTAACCTCAACAATAATTCATTCATCGCTTGTAATTCTTCTCCTTCTTCTTGAAAAAAAAACTTGCTTGATTTTTGCAAGTGATGATTGTTTGTGAGAAATAGAAAACAAAAGAGAGCAAAATTCCTACTTCATCATCCTCATCTATTCTAGCCACTTAGATTAGGGTGTTCACTTCACTAATACCTCATTAGAGAAGTGTGAGCTTGAGTTAGTATTTCTTCAAGGTAGATCATCTTAGAAAGTGAAAACTTCAAGCAAGATATCTCATTCACCTCATAGAGCCTCTCTAGAGTCCGGGTACTTGATGATCGTAGCGAAGGGACCTCAACTCGGAGCTTATGAAGCGAAGGAATGGACTACAAAGGTTGTAATCCCAAACTCTTAGAAGTAAAGATGTTTACTTGTTGGTTTTTGTTTGATTCTCTAGTTAAGATCCTAAGTTTAGAGTTATCTATAATGGCAAAATTTGAAATTGGCATGTGAGATGCCACCCAAAACCTTGCTACCGTTATAGGTATCCCAACAGTGGTATCAGAGCCTAGCTAGAGAATTAGACGGATAAGTGTAGGATTACGAAACCGAAACAACTCTGAAACACCCGTATCGAAACCCTAGTTTCTTTCGAAATTTTTCAGGTGTCAAAATTTGTTTTCAAACAGTTGCAGAATGTTGTATGGGAAAATATAAGAACACATAAGAAATTTGAACACCATTGGCTGGTTTTTGGCCGAGCCCCATAGCCCAAATTCCGAGCAGGAAGGCCCCCTATGGATTTTCTGGGTCCAATTTTTTTTTTGTGTTTTGGTCTCTGGGGTTTAGGAATTCAGGCGTTGTTTGTTTTTGCTAAATTTGCATATGATGTTATCTTTTTCTAGAGGCAAATTCGGAGTGTTTTATAGTCGTAATTCTAGTTTTTGTTTCGGTTATTTTAGACGGTATTAAAATGTTCGATCGGATATCAAATACCGACATTTTCCTTTGCTGAAATTTTTCCAAGAGTTGGATCTTTTTCATAGTTAAAAACCATTCAAATAGCGTGCAAGTGATGCGATGAACCCTCTAGAAAAAGAAAACCTTAACTCGATTTTGTCACCGTCAAAACCGCATCTAAACCCTAGGGTTTGTGGTAGTTTAGCGGTGCCACAAGTGAGGCATTGGTTGACCCTTCTACGGCTGGTTCATTGCTACTGTGGCATGTGATGGATAATTTTAAACTATGCTCAAGTGTTGAGCTTTTGGGAAATTTTGGGTGTTTGTTAATTCGATCGGAATATTTAACATCGTCTAGCTTTTTCTGTAATGTCATACAATATGTGGAATTCATATAGTTAGGCATGAAATCCATAATATGTGATATTTCGGGTTTACGATATCTAAGGTGATTGTGGATTCCAAATGTTGTAGTTTTTCACTTTCTTTTCTACGACCGTAAGTGTAATATGTGGTATATCTCCATTTTCGTTGCTATATGTCAACGACAATTGTGATAGGCATATTTACTTACGTTGATGACATGTGATGTTATGTGTTGCTGTGATATGTTATATTGGATCGTCGTGTTCTGAATAGCCGGGGGTTTTATGTGAGATGGGGGTTTTTATTTTCATTCATGTAAAATTCATTGTATATAATATTCTTTTATTGGGGCACTTCCGGATTGAGGATGATGTCACCATTGTATATTTTTTACTTTTCCGCATTAGGATAGACCCAAGGAGGGGAGCACAAGCAACCGGGTTCTAGGGTCCAGTGGGAGGCCATCTCGAGGAGTCGAGACCGAGTCTCCTAACCCTAGAATTGGGAGGGTTACTTGCCTCTCTCGTAGGGGTCTTGGGATGTGGGTTTGGCTATTCATCGCGACTCTAGAATCCGTGTTTTATATAGGCTCAAAATAAAACACGGACCTCCTAGTATATCCAATATTTTATATGTTTCTTTTGCTGCTGATATACTGTGATGTGATCATTTTATATGTCTGAGACGAATGCTTTATTATTGTATATATGACAAATACTAAATGTTGCTTATGTTTTGTACCCGCGCTAGTCCCGTTCCAGTATGTCGTTAGTTAAGTAACCTAACGGTGCGTAACGGGACACTGTGGCGAATGTGGATGGCATAAGCATATGTTGTATTTTCGTTTCTTCTGTGATGCTTAGGAAGCTTAAATGATGGGATTCATTAATGAGATTAATGAAAGAAAAGAAACTTAAAAGATGTTGTAGAATCAAATTTATAAAAAGGGTAGCTATGGTTTTGCTTTGCATAGCGGTATTTCTTGTAGAATATCCAGCACTTTATTCGATAAGGAAAAAGCCGAGATCCCTTCACCGGGAGTGACCACTTTAGCGAAACTAGCAGATGCTACAAACTCACTGTTTAGTTTTTGATTTCTTCTATAGTTCTTGCTTTGCATAGCGGTATTTTTGAAATATGCTGCACCTTATTCGATAAGGAAAGAGCCGAGATCCCTTCACCGGGAGTGAGCTCTTTAGTGAAACTAGAAAAGGCCTCAAAAACACTCCTTTTCAAAATCACTTGTTTCTACAACGATATCAAGTTCTTTACGCTCATGGTTTTCTGAAAAACCTGCATAGCCCTCCGTCATTTCAGATATGTACTACTTAGTATTCGTGCTATGTTTGTTGGTCTGCATCAAGGCGTAGTGTGCGGTAGCTAACTAGTGCTTATCTGCAATATAAGATGAGATTGGATTAGGGTAGTCATACGACTTTGTTGGCCTGCGTCAAGGGTCGTGCGGGTGGGTTTAATTCAATCAGGAAATGATGGGTTGAACTTGACTAGCAGACTATGGTTTGTTATCCTGCATCAAGGTCATAGAACGCTAGGGGAAAAAGAATTATCGGGAGTTTCAAGAGTTGAAATTTGCAATGAAATTGCATACCTTCTATGAGATAGTTGGACCCTGATACCCACTGCGAGTAAGAGTTACTCCTGGGAGAATTTTACAGAGGACAATTAGACAATCAAGTAGGTGACTAGAAAGGTGTTAACGGGGTTATGCCTCTGGGAAAACGATGTTTATTTTAATTAGGTCCATGTGAAAGCACGGGGAACCTCTCTCAAAGTACCAACACTGGCCTGGCTGAAAGATTGGCGAACTTGTAAAGTGTAATTAATCCCGGATAGTCTTACCTTTTAGGGTTTGAAGGAAGATTTGATAAAAACCAGTGAGAGCCATCCTGATTAGATAAGATAATAACCAATCTAATCTTGCAAGAGCATACGCTAAAGTGTTTTCTTCTCTCTCTCTCCAGGTAGCGACCATGTCAGGACTTAATCAAGATAATAATATGGATGTATTGACCGACCCCTCTTATTATACTGAGCAGGGGAACGTTGGTCCCGTTCTTTCTTATAATTGTTATAAGACAGAGTAAGGAATAGGATAATATCCAGATTCTCACAAAGCCTAAACAAAGAATAAGCATGATGATGCATCTTCTTCGGGTGTGTTAGTTATCGAGAACTGTTTCTCAGTTCACTCTACGTCTTGGGTATTAGATACTGGATCGGGATCCCATATATGTAATATGTTACATGGGCTACGGAAAGGTAGGGAACTGGGAGAGGGTGATCATTCCATAAGAGTAGGGAATGGTGCAAATGTTGCAGCCAGAGCAGTTGGTGAATATCACCTTGTGTTACCAAATGGTAAGACATTGATTCTGAACAAATGCTATTACATTCCAACCCTGATATGCAATCTTATATCGGTTTCTTTATTGAGTAAAGAAGGATATAATTTTGTAGTACAGGATAATGTTATGAATATCTTCCTGAATCAAAAGTTGATTGGATGAGGCTCAATAAATAATGGCATATACATTCTGAATCAAACTACAATGGTTAATGTACAAAACACACACAAGAGGAAGAGTTCAGAAATGAACGAATCCTTCTTGTGGCATTGTAGACTTGGTCATATCAATGCGACACGACTAGCTTTGTTGCATAAGGATGGATATTTGAATCCGTTCGAATTTTCATCTTATGACACTTGCCAGTCATGTCTTAAAGGAAAAATGACCAAAACTCCATTTAATGGACACGGAGAAAGAGTTACTGAACTCTTAGGGCTAATACATGGTGATGTATGTGGTCCCATGTCTACACATGCCAGGAACGGTTCCTCGTACTTCATTACATTCACTGACGATCTCTTAAGATACGGGCATGTGTTCCTGTTGAAACACAAGTCTGAAGCTTTTGAGAAATTCAAAGAATATAAGAACGAAGTAGAGAACCAAATGGGCAAAAGTATTAAGATCCTTCGATCGGATCGAGAAGGAGAATACTTGAGCAATGAGTTCCTGGACTATCTAAAAGAGAATGGGATTCTCTCTCAGCTTACTCCTCCTTATAGACCACAGCACAATGGTGTATCGGAGCGGAGGAATCGCACCCTATTAGATTTGGTACGCTCTATGATCATCACTGCTGAGTTGCCTATTTTCTTTTGGGGATATGCACTGGAAACAGCTGCAGACCTATTGAATATGGTTCCCACAAAATCTGTGCCAACCACTCCATATGAGATATGGAAAGGAAAGAGACCATATCTTAATTATGTTAAGATATGGGGTTGTCCGGCATATGTGAAAACACAGAATCCGGACAAGCTCGGCGCAAGGTCTTTTCTGTGTAAGTTTATTGGATATCCCAAACATTCACGCTGGTATATCTTCTACCAAACCGAGGAACAAAAGGTGTTTGTTTCTTGACATGCCACCTTTTTAGAAAAGTAATTTCTTGAAAAAGAAATTAGCGGGAAGGAGGTGAAACTGGAAGAGGTTCCAGCTATACAAACTACGACAGAAGATTTGGTTGAACCAGAGGATTCATTAGTTCCCGACAAACCTCAGCCGCTCCGCCGATCTAGTAGGGTTCCTCATCCACCAGAGAGATACTACGGTTTTCTCATCGATGGTGGGAGAGAGGATTGCATCATGGAAGATGGTGACCCGACTAGCTTTGAGCAGGCCATCACGAGTGGGGACTTTGTGAAATGGCTGGATGCAATGCGATCTGAGATGGAATCCATGTACACCAAAAAAGCATGGACTTTGGAAGTTGCTCCTGAAGGGGTAAAACCCATTGGGAGCAAATGGATCTTTAAGAAGAAACTTGGTGTAGATGGAAAAGTTGAGACTTTCAAAACTAGATTTGTTGCAAAGGGTTTTCTTCAACGACCAAGTGTGGATTATGACGAAATCTTTTTTCCAGTGGCTATGCTTAAGTCCATTCGGATCCTGCTTGCCATTGCTGCATACCATGGCTACAAAATCTGGCAGATGGATGTTAAGACCGCCTTTCTAAATGGTGATTTAGAGAAGTGCGTGTACATGACTCAGCCAGAGGGCTTCGTAGATAGTGGGAGCAGCGGAAAGGTGTGCAAGCTGCTTAAATCCATCTATGGGTTAAAGCAAGTATCGCGGAGTTGGAACATCTGCTTTGATGTGGTAGTCAAAGAGTTTGACTTCATCAAAAACGTAGATGAACCTTGTATCTACAAGAAGGTTGCAGAGAGTAAAGCTGTCTTCCTTGTATTGTACGTGGATGACATACTCTTGATAGGAAATGATGTTCCTATGCTGCACTTGGTCAAGCTCTTCTTATCACATAGATTCTCAATGAAAGATCTAGGTGATGCCTCCTGCATTTTAGGGATTAAGATCTATAGAGATAGATCTAAACGGATACTGGGATTGTCTCAATCCTGGTATATTGACACTATACTAAGGAGCTTTAGTATGGAAGAATCCAAGCGTGGGTATTTACCCACGATCTCTGGACTCACTCTCTCCAAAGAGATGTCTCCTAAGACTGATTTGGAGAGAGCTCGCATGCAAGGAATACCCTATGCTTCGGCAGTAGGCTCTATCATGTACGCGATGCTATATACCAGACCCGATGTAGCATACTCACTAAGTGTGGTGAGTAGGTATCAAGAAGATCTAGGAGAGAGTCACTGGACAGCTGTGAAGAACATTCTCAAGTACTTAAGAAGGACTAAGGAGATGTTCTTGGTGTATGGTAACGGAGAACTCCAGGTGGAGTCCTCTACCGATTCGAACTTCCAAAGTGATAAGGACGACTCTAAATCGCACTCGGGATTTGTCTTTACCCTAAATGGAAGGGCGGTTTGTTGGAAGAGTTCCAAGCAAGAAACTGTGGTAAACTCGACGATGGAGGCTGAATACATCGCTGCCAACGATGCTGCCAAAGAGGCTGTCTGGATGTAAAAGTTCATCACTGAACTTTGTGTGGTTCCGTCCATTGAGCATCCAATACTTTTGTATTGTGATAACAATGGAGCTGTGGCTTTGGCCAAGAAACCCAGGTCCCATCAGAAGTCCAGACATATTCTGAAGTGGTATCACCTGATCCGGGAGATAGTTGATCGCCGCGAGATCGAGGTCAGGAGATTTGACACGAAGGACAACACTGCGGATCCACTCACGAAGGCCATTCCCCATATATAATTTGAGAGACTCTTCGGGATGTTGGGTATGAGATACTACAACAGCTGGCCATAGTGCAAGTGGGAGATTGTTAGTTATGTATATTCCCTAGAGGCCATTGTTGTATATATGATGTATATTATAGTGGATGCTTGGATATATATATAGAGGACTTTCTTGCTCGACATAATAGTATGCTATCTGGTTTTACTTTGTCTTAACATAATGACTTGTATTGGTTTACTGTCTTGTTCTCACTTGTTGATAAAGCCCTTAGGATATGTACTCGACTACTAGGAATATGATGCAGATCATACTAGTGGGGCAAGGGTAGTACAAGAGTACATCCTATAACTGTTCCTAGTCGAGGGAGTATCGAGACAGGGCATCGATACTCCAGAGTAGACTAGCGTATACGCTTCTCGACACATATGATGGGCGATGGATGATCCCATATCCATTGGTGTTTGACATCAGAGAAGGTATACGGGTGCTCAGTGGAGACTGGGTACACTGAACGGACTCGCCGATAACTCCTAGATGGTATTATACCTATCGTCAGATAGCAGTTCTCTGGTGACACTGGTACAGGTTAGCCTGTAGACCCGAGATCGTCATAGAGTCTTGTGTGATTCCCACTGTGCTTTGATTTCCACCTTACCATGCTCACGATAACATGCAAAACGGTGGCTTTTGGGTACATTCCCGAATCACATGGAGGCAATGAGCGATAGGAGGGGTTTCGTCTCTCCCAGTATTGGGGGTTGATGTTGCGCTGTGTTCGATTGGCTATAACTGGAAGTCCCTGGCCAGGGATGATATGGAGTGCTACTAGTAAGCGTTATCAGTAGTTTCTCGATCCATTATGAGCCTCACATTGACACGAATTATCGGTTACTGGGGTCTGACATTTACCACCCCTAGACTGGATATGCGACATATCAGACGAAGAGACCGGACTGTACAGTAGTGTTACTGATTGGATTCACAGGAGTATGTACAGGCTTGCTTGTTGATCTTCTGATCGCTCAATACTCGGGTGGCTGTTACATTTAGCTGATCGCTTGCATCTTGTGGGTGTTTGATATGATCATCTCCTACTGCCGGCGTATTGACGATTCTTTAGAGTCCTACACAGAGGTTTCCTGGCTCAGGCAAAACGGAGTAGGAGAACATATGTGATATGTGCGGGACCGAAATTATTACGATATGAGATACCTTATTCTATTCTCGCGATATGTGATATCGACCGGGTATATGTGATATTGCCGGGTTATCGGATCAAGGGTTGATTCGATAAAATGATACATGTTATATTAGTCGGTTATATATAATATAGCCGGATTATCGGATCAAGTGTTGATTCGATAATTTAATGTATAATTATATATTTGATATATTACATTACATTAACTAATATAAGCTCACTTTAAGAATCTTTTTCTCACTTGATGATACATTGATATATATGTGATATATGTTAAATGTATTATTTTCTTTTGTTACAAAATATTGTATATGTGATATATAATATTGTAACATGTTAGGGTTACAAATGAAACTAGGGTTAAAACCATGCTAGGGTTTAAACTTGGGTTAACATTTTCTTTTTGCTTAATTCTTTTTGGATGGATAATGTTTTGGATGAGCTTTGAGGAAGCTTCATGATCCTTTGACAAAGTCCACCCTCTTTGTTTTATCCTTGATATTTGTTAGCCTAACTTTAACCCTAACCTATTCTCTACATGAGTTAGCCATGACACATACTTAACCTTGGTTGCAATTCTAAACTCAACAATAATTCATTCATCACTTGTAATTCTTCTTCTTTTTCTTGAAAGAAAAGCTTGCTTGATTTTTCCAAGTGATGATTGTTTTTTAGAAATAGGAAAAAGAGAGAAAAAATCCTACTTCATCATCCTCATCTATTCTAACCACTTAGATTAGGGTGTTCACTTCACTAATACCTCATTAGAGAAGTGTGAGCTTGGGTTAGTGTTTCTTCAAGGTAGATCATCTTAGAAAGTGAAGACTTCAAGCAAGATTCCTCATTCACCTCATGGAGCTTCTCTAGAGTCGGGTACTTGATGATCGCAGCGAAGGGACCTCAACTCGGAGCTTATAAAGCGAAGGAACGGACTACAAAGGTTGTAATCCCAAACTCTTAAAAGTAAAGATCTTTACTTGTTGGTTTTTGTTTGATTCTCTAGTTAAGATCCTAGGTTTAGGGTTATCTATAATGGCAAAATTTTAAATTGGCATGTGAGATGCCACCCAAAACCTTGCTACCGTTGTAGGTATCCCAACAATTTGATCAGTTGTCACGGAATTTTGATGTGGATAAAAAATCCGTCGCAATTATGTAGTGTGCGCGGATACTCGCCGAGTAACCTTACTAGTTAGGCATGCCCCATAGCCCCGACCAAGTGACTGTAGGAGAACCTCGTCGCCAAAAGCATCCGTTCGGGTGCTCGCGGCAGCGGTGTTCCGCCTTAGTGCACTTCGTCGACGGCATCTGGGGGCGCGGCCGTCTAATAAAGTTTCTGACGAGCATTCGATCAGGTTATCGGGAATCTTGTTGAATTACCCGACAGGTTATTGGAAAGTATTTTCAATATCGAGACTAAAATGCGGGGTTTATAATTGTTAGGCATGTGATGTCTAAGGAATTCATTTGGTTAGGCATGAATTCCAATGTATGTGATACACTGGGTTTATGATGTCTAAGGTGGTTGCGGATTCCAACTGTTGCAGTTTTTCACTTTCTTTTCTGTGACCATAAGTGTAATATGTGGTGTATCACCGATTTCAGTGCTAAGCATCAACAACAATATGGATACGCATATTTACTTACGTTGATGACATGTGATGTTATGTGTTGCTGTGATATGTTATATTGGATCGTCGTGTTTTGAATAGCCGGGTTTTTTTTTATATGAGATGAGATTTCTTCATTTTCTTTCATGTAAAAGCTTGTATGTAATATTCTTTTATTGGGGAACTTCCGGGTTGAGGATGATGTCACCATTGATGTATATTATTTATTTTTCTGCATTAGGATAGACCCAAGGCGGGGAGCACAAGTAACCGGGTTCTAGTGTCCAGTGGGAGACCATCTCGAGGAGTCGAGGCCGGGTCTCCTAACTCTAGAGTTGGTAGGGTTGCTTGCCGCTCTCGTAGGGGTCTAGGGATGTGGGTTTGGCTATTCATCGCGACCGTAGAATCCGTGTTTTATACTGGCTTAATATAAAACACGAAATTCCTAATATATCCAATATTTCATATGTGATTCTTCTGCTGTTGATGTTTTGTGATGCGATCAGTTGATATGTTCTGAGACAAATGCTTATATTATATATATATGATATAAATTATATAATGTTGCTTTCGTTTCTACTGTGATGCTTGGGAAACATAATTTGGTGGGACTTCATTAACGAGATTAATGAAATAAAAGAAACCTAAAGATATTGTAGAAACTTGTTTTAAAAACTGGTAGCTCTAGTTCTTGCTTTATATAGCGGTATTCCTTGTAGACTATCCAGCACCTTATTCGATATGGAAAGAGCCGAGATCCTTTCACCGGGAGTGACCTCTTTAGCGAAACTAGCAGATGCTATGACCCACTCGGTTTGTCTTTTGATTACATCTATAGTTTTTGCTTTGTATAGCGTTATTTGTGAAATATCTTGCACCTTATTCGATGAGGAAAGTGCCGAGATCCCTTCACCGGGAGTGACCCCTTTAGCAAAACTAATAAAAGCCTTAAAACACTCCTTTTAAAATTCACTCGATTCTACAACGATATCAAGTTCTAAGCGTTAAAAGGTTTTCATAAAAACCATCCGTAGACCCTCCGTCATTTTAGGAAGTATAGTACTTAGTATTCGTGCTGCGTATGTCGACAATAGTTGAGGCATAGTGTACGGTAGCTAAGTGATGTCTTCCGACACAGCATATGATGCGATTAGTTAGGACATTCATGTGATTATGTCGACCATAGTTGAGGGTCATGTGAGTGGGTCTAATTAATCATGAAATGACGGGTAGAACTTGACTAGGACTTATGATATGTTGACCATAGTTAAGGTCATAAGTACTAGGGGTAAAAACCATTATCGGGAGTTTCAAGTGTTGAAATTTGTAATGAGATTGCATGCCTTCTATGAGATAGTTGGATCCCGATACCCACTGCGAGTAAGAGTTACTCCTGGGAGAGTTTTACACAGTACAATTAACCGATCAAGTAGGTGTCTAAAAAGGTGTTAAAGAGGTTATGCCCTTGGGAAAACGAGATTTATTTTAATTAGGTCTGTGCGATAGCACGTGGAACCTCCCTCAAAGTACCGACACTGGCTTGGCTGAAAGATTGGCGAACTTGTAGGGTTTAATTCATCCCGGCTAGTCTTACCTTTTAAGGTTTGATGGAAGATTTCATAAAAACAGTGGGATCCATCCTGATTACAGAAAATAAATAACCAATCTAATCTTGCAAGAGCGCACGCAGAGTGTTTTCTTCTCTCTCTCTCCTGGTAGAGACTATGTCACGCCTTAATCAAGATAATAATATGGATGCATTGACCGAACCTCCTTATTATACTGTGCTAGGGAACGTTGGTTTCGCTCTATCTTATAAACTGTTATAAGTCCGAGCAGGAAATAGGGGAATATCCGGATTCCTATGTCACCCAATCGAATAAAGTGCATGTTGATGCATCTTCATCGGGTGTGTTCATTACCGAGATATTTTTCTCAGTATCCTCTACGTCCTAGGTATGTGATACCTTATCAGGATCCTGTATATGCAAAATGATACTTGGGCTACAGAAAGGTAGAGAACTGAAAATGGATGATATATCTCTAAGAGTTAGAGAGTGGTGCAATTGTTGCAACCAAATCAGTTGACAAATATCACCATGTATTAATACATTGATTCTGAACGAATATTATTACATACCGAACCTGATATACAACATTACATCGGTTTCTTTATAAAGTTAAAGAAGGATATAATCTGTATAGGACGATAATGATGTGAACATTTTCTTGAATCAAGAGTTGATTCGATCAGGCACGTTATATAATAGCATATACGTTGTAAATCAAACTACAGTTCAAAGTATATAGAACACACACAAGAGGAGTAGTTCAGAAATGAACGAATCCTTCTTGTAGCATTATAGACTAGGTCATATCAATGCAACACGGCCAGCTAAGTTACATAAGGATGAATATGAGAATCTGTTCAAATTTTCATCTTATGATACATGCCAGTCTTGTCTCAAAGGTAATATGATCAATACTCCTTTTACTGGAAACAGAGAAAGGGTTACTGAACTCTTGGGACGTATACATAATGATGTATATAGTCCTATGTCTATAAATAACAAGGATGGTTCTTCGTACTTCGTTATATTCACTGATCATCTCTCAGGATTCGGACATATGTTCCTGTTGAAACACCGGTCTGAAACTTGTGAGAAATTCAAGGAATATAAGCTTGAAGTTGAAGAACCAAACAGGAAGAAGTATTACAATCCTTTGATATGATCGAGGGGGAGAATACTTAGGCATGGAGTTCCTGGATTTTCCAAATAGATAATATGATTCTCTCTCAGCTTACTCCTTCGTATACACCATAGCACAACGGTGTATCGGGATGGAGGTATAGCAACCTATGAGATATGGTGCGCTCTATGATGAATACTGCCGAGTTACCTGTTTCCTTTTGGGTGTTATGCACTTGAGAAGCTGCATACCTATTGAATGGGGTTCCATCCAAATCAGTGCCTACCACTACGTATGAGATATGAAATGGAAAGAGACCGTGTCTTAAACGAGTTAAGATATGGGGTTGTTCGGGCTATGTTGAAAAGAAAAATCCGGACAAGCTCGAGGTAAGGTCAGTTTCGTATAAGTTTGTTAGGATATGCCAAACATTTGCGAGGGAATATCTTCTACCACACTGAGGGGCAAAAGGTGTTTTGTTTCTCAGCATGCCACCTTTTTAGAAAAGGAATTTCTTGTGAAGAAATTTGTGGTCATGAGGTAGAAATGGAAGTTGTTCTAGACTGACAAACCAACAGCTGATGATTTGGTGAAACCAAAGGATTCAATAGTCTCCAACAAACCACAGCCTTTTCGCGAATCTGGTAGGGTTCCTCATCCATTTAAAAGATACTACAGTCTTCTCGATGGCAGTGCGAGCGAGAATTGCATCATGGTAGATGATGTCCCAACTAGGTTCAGGCAGGCCATCACGAGTGGGGGCTCTGTAAAAAGGCTGGATGCTATGCGATCAAAGATGGAATCCATGTACACCAACAAAGTATGACTTTGATAATTGCACCTGAAGAGGTAAACCCCATTCGGAGCAAATGGATCTTGAGAAGATTCTTGGTGTAGATGGAAAAGTTGAGACTTTCAAAACTATGCTTAAGTCCATCAGGATTAAAGCAAGCATCACGTAGATGGAACATCTGTTTTGATGTGGCATACAAAGAGTTCGACTTCATCAAAATGATAGATGAACCTTGTATATACAAAAAGGTTGTAGAGAGTGAGGTTGTCTTACACGTATTGTACGTAGATGACATACACTTGATAGAAAATGATTTCCTATGCTACATTCGGTCAAGCTCCTCTTATCACGGGGATTCTCCATAGAAGATCTGGATGATACCTATTACATGTTGTTGTGATAGATCTAAGTGGATGTTGGGTGTGTCCTAAATCAAGACTAGATGTAAATGACTCACTAGGTGTAGTGATCAAGAATCAATCGGATCTTGGGAGAATCACTGGACAGCCGTGGAGGACATTCATAAGTACTTGAGAAGCACTAAAAGAAAGTTCTTGGTTCAAGCTTCCAGAGTGATAAGGACGACTAAAAGTCAGTCATAGGCATTATCTTTACCCTCAGTAGAGGGACGGTATGTTGGAAGAGTTCCAAGCTAGATACCATGACATACTAGACGATAAAGGTTGAATACATTGCTACCAACGATACTACCAAAGTGGCTGTCAGGAAATTTCTTGTTCATGAGATGAACATGTTTCGTACCATTGAGCGTCCAATAAGTGTTATTGAGACAACAATGGAGTTGTGGCTTCAGCCTAGGAATGCCCGTCCCATCAGCGATCCAGACACATTCTGAGGCAAGTATCACCTGATCAGGGAGATGTTTGATCTCCAAGGGATCAAGGTTAGGAGAGTAGACACGGAGGTTAACACGTCCGATCCACTCACCAAGGCATGCTTCCCCAAATACTATTTGAGATATTTTGGTATGGTTAAGTATGGGATACTAAAACCACTGCTATGTCATTGAGTATGAGATACTGCAACAAATGGCCTTAGTGAAAGTGGGAGATTGTTAGTTATATGTATGCCCTAGAGGCCATTACTGTACATGTGATGAATATTGTAGTGGATGCTTGGACATATATAGGGAGGAATTTCTTGCTCGACATGATAGTATGCTATTTGGTTGCTCTTTCTCTTAGCATGTTGACTTGTATAAGTGATGCTGTCTTGCTCTCACATGTTGATAAAGCCCTTAGGATGTGTACTTGACTACCAGAACTATGATGGAGATCATATTAGTGGGGCCAAGGGTATTCTACAAGTACACCCTATAATTATTCCTAGTCGAGAGAGTATCGAGACAAGGTATCGATGCTCCAGAGTAGACTAGCGTATACGCTTCTTGACCCATATGATGGGCGATGGATGATCCCATATCCATTGGTGTTTGACATCAGAGATGGTATACGGGTGCTCAGTGGAAACTGGGTACACTGAACGGACTCGCCGAGAACTCCTAGATGGTATTATACCTATAGTCGGATAGCAGTTCTCTGGTGAAACTGGCACAGTTTAGTCTGCCGACCCGAGATCGTCATAGAGTCTTGTGTGTCTCCCACTGTGCTTTTATTTCCACCCTACCATGGCTCTACTGAGTCATGCAAAACGGTGGTTTTTGGGTACAGTCCCGAGTCGCATGGAGGCAATGAACGATAGGAGGGGATTCGTCTCTCCCGGTATTTGGAGTTGATGTTGCGCTATTCTCGATTGGCCATAACAGGAAATCCATGGCCAGGGTTGTTGAGATCTACTGCTAAGTGTTATCAGTAGTTTCTTGAACCGTTATGGACCTTGCATCGTCATGACTTATCAGGATATTAGGGTCTGACGTTATTCCACCCCCAGGCTGTGATATGCGACATATCAGACGAAGAGACCGGACTATACGGTAGTGTTACTGATTGGATTCGTAGGAGTTTGAGTAGACTTGCTTGTTGATCTTCTGGTCGCTCAATACCCGGGTGGCCATAACGTTTAGCAGACCGCTTGCGGCTTGTGGGTATTTGATATGATCATCACCTACTGCCGGCGTATTGACGAGTCTTTAGAGTCCTACACAGAGGTTTCCTAGTTAATGCGAAACGGAGTAGGAGCACATATATGATATGTGCGGGACGGAGATTAATGTGCCTATGTGATACCGCATTGTATTCTCGTGATATATGCTATCGGTCGGTTATATGTGATATAGCCGGGTTATCGGATCAAGTGTTGATTCGATAAGTTGATTCATATGATATTAGTCGGTTGTATGTGATATAGCCGGATTATTAAATCAAGTATTGATTTGATAATTTAGTGTATAATTATATATTTGATATATTAATTTACATTAACTAATATTTGCTCACTAAGTATTCTTTTCTCACTTGTGTGCATATTGTATATATGTGATATATATTAATGTATATTTTATTGTGTCATGTTTGATGATAGATGAAACATGGGTGTATGAGACTTACACTATAGTTAGGA
Organism: Agapanthus africanus; assembly: GCA_030015575.1. Lineage (NCBI taxonomy): Eukaryota > Viridiplantae > Streptophyta > Magnoliopsida > Asparagales > Amaryllidaceae > Agapanthus > Agapanthus africanus. The sequence goes on from JASDDO010000008.1 coordinate 179,903,530, forward strand.
TAATCCTAGGGTTTTATTTATCAAAGTAATTCTAAAATGGTGGAATTTTGTCATGGAAGAAGCTTTGAGAAAGCTTTGGATAACCATTGACCAAGTCCACTCTTTTGTTTTCCTTGAGATATTTATTAACCCAACCTTTATCCTTACCCTAGTTAAGTCTTTACATGAGTTAGTGCATGACACTAACTCACTCATGGTTTATTTTCTCACCTCATGAGTTCATTCTCTCCTTCTTCTTGACTTGAGCTTCTTTTTCCTCAAGAAAAGCTTTCTAGCTTTTGAAAATGGTGAGAAAATATTGAGAGAGAAAGAAAACTAGAGAGAGCTCATTTCCTACTTCATCATCCTCTACTATTAGCCATTTAGTTTAGGGTGTTTGCATCACTAAACCCTAATTTAGTGAAGAGGTAGCATGAGCTTGAGTCTCCTTAACGTAGATCATCTTCGGCCACGAAGACTTTGAGCAAGTTTGCATCTTTCACCTTGTGGAGCCTCTCAAGAGTTCAGGAGATTCTTACTCGCAGCGAAGGGACTTCTACACGGAGCATTTGAAGTGAAGGACCGGTCTATAAAGGTTGTTTTCCGCATTCACTTAGACTTGCAAACTTGTTTGCATGATGTTTTGTTTAAATATTTAGTTAAGAATATAGGGTTAAAGTTATTTAGAACGGCAAATTTTTGAAAATGGCATGGACTATGCCTCCCGAAATCTTGCTGCCGTACTAAGTAACCCTACAGTCACTAAGGGTAAAAACCATTATCACGAGTTTCAGGTGTTGAAATTTGCAATGAGATTGCATACTTTCTATATGATAGTTGGATCCCGATACCCACTGCGAGTTATTGTTAATCCTGAGAGAGTTTTGCAATTTACAATTAGCCGATCGAGTATGTGTCTAGAAAAGTGTCAACGGGGTTACGCCCCTGGGAAACGAGGTTTAGTTTAATTAGGTCCGTTTGAAAGCACGGGGAACCTCACTCAAATTACCGGCACTGGCCTGGCTGAAAAATTGGCGAACTTGTAGGGTGTAATTAATCCCGGCTAGTCTTTCCTTTTAAGGTTTGGATGAAAATTTGATAAAAACAGTGGGAGCCATCCTGATTAGATAAAATATTTAACCAATCTAATCTTGCAAGAGCGCACGCAGAGTGTTTTTTTCTCTCTCTCTCTCTCCACGTAGTGACCATATCATGCCTTAATCAAGATAATTATATGGATGTATTGACCGAACCCACTTGTTATACTGAGCTGGGGAACGTTGGTCCCGCTCAAACATATAATTGTTATAAAACCGAGCAGGTAATAGGGGAATACCAGGATCACCATGCCTCCTGTTCACACCATAATATTGCATTATTATATTCCCCATTCTTATTCTTTTTATAAATAAACAGGTGCTTTTGACGCATGTCTGCTACATATTGCAGGTTACAGGTTCTTGGACAGAAAACAGTGAAAACGATGAAAAGACGATGCAAAAGTGGACTTTGACCAACAAATAGAAGACTCTTGATCAAGCCTACATCAAAGATAAAATTCACAAAGTACAAGGCAATACAAGGTCCAAGATTACAAAGCGAACGGTTAAAAGTCCACCGCAATTATTCACTGGAGATCTGGAAGAAACATAGAAGCTATTTTAATAAAAGAACCAAATAATAAGGAAGCCCAAAGATCCAAGGCCCAATACTTTCTTTTAATAAAAGAAAGAGACATAAAATTTTACCAAAACTTGAAGTCTACTTTGACTAGGTCTTCCTAAGGATATTTTGGTAAATGTAGACATGCAAATCAATTGTAACCTAGGGTTTCTATCTCCTATAAATAGAAGCCCAAATCATTGTATTCTTTTCATGCCTCCCTTCATTAATAAATTTCAGCATTCTTTTGGAGAGCATCATTTTTTGTAGGTAAATTATTTTCTTGCCTTAGTTTAATTTAGTTTAAGAATTTTATTAACTTGCAATAGATGTTTCTTCTCTTTAATAAAATCATGTCTTTCTTCATCCCTTCAATGAGCGAGTAGTTTCCTCGCTTGTTAGGGTTAGGAATAGGGAAGGATTTGAGAGACGAAGATCTCTCATCTCTTTTCTTTACCAATCTTTTATGAAAATTAGAACTCCATACATACCTTCTTATTCCGCTCCCTACGGCACTCTACCCTCGAGGTAACGGTGATTCCGTAGTCTAAAGGCCCGGATTTTAAGGTTTTCCATGGAGGTTAGGGTAAAGATTAAGAAAGGAAGGACAAGGATCTAGAGGAAGAATCAATCTTCCCAATCATCCTAATCCCCTTTGTTAAGATTTACCATAACACTAATATGATATCTTTAATTAAAGGCAATGGAAAGAGATGTAGATCTTTGTTTACCGAATTTTCCCTAAACCTAATCCTAGCAAGTTTCTAATCCTAGTATCATACAACTTCAATTTTTAGATTTAATAATCAATCCGGCTCCCATCGGAATTAACTCGTTAGCGCGATTAGGAAATTCACAACATCCCTATGGACCGACCCGTACTCACCGGCTAGCTGCAAAGCGACGCCGTTCTTGATTGCGGTTTACAAATATTTTTGATCTATCTTTTAGAAAGCGCAAGAACGCTAAATCAATCCAATCAAATGGTGCCGTTGCCGGGGATGGCGTAGAACTTTTCTTTTCGCAATTTCGGGTTAATCATAAAATAAAAAAAAATCTGAAAAATCACAAAAAAATATAAAAATATATAATCTGTTATTTTTGGAAAGGATATCTTTGTGTGAATTTTGCAGGATCTACGCATAAATTCGGATCTGGAAATCTACAGAAAGCGAAACAGCAAATAAACGATCCTATCATCAGAAGATTGCAACAACAGAGGAACAGAAAAAAAATTTAGAGGACCGAGTCAACAAGTCAACCGTGCGATCTGGTGGAAAAAAAAAGCGCCGAAGACCAAAAAAAAAAAAAAAAACGCGCGACCAAAGCGCGGCGGAACCGCCGCGCTACCCGCTTTACGGCCGCGGAACCGCCGTGCCCTGGTGAGATCACCAAAAAAAAGGGCTAAAACGCGGTGTAAAAAAAAAAAAAATCTTTAAGTCTTCTGATCTCTCCTCTGAATCTTTCGATATATCTTTTGTTAAATCTCCTGCAGGATTTCTTTGCACTTAAAAATCTTTCCCCTTCCAAATAACAAATCTTGTGCAGGATTCTTTGCGCGCGTTTAAAATAAAAATTGATTGCAAGTGATCTTTTCTGATTTGTGTATCCTTAATCTTTTTGCTAAATATATCTTTCCAAATTAAGAGCAAGAGAAAAAAAGGAAAATTTTAATTAGAAAACTTGCAAATTTTGAAATTCACAAAAAATATTTGATTGCAAGTGATTTACTGTTTTGCATATCTTTAATCGGACTTTAAGGGGCTTTTGACCAAATCAGATTGGGTGGGGATTTCATCACCCTTTCCAGGACCCCAGAAATCACATAAAGCATTTTGCATCGACCACAATTAATAAAAAATACTAGACTCAGCCTTAAGGAAATCGAGCTCAATAGGAAAAGGACTAGTATAGGCATCGACCGTTTATCCTAACTGATTTTGCGGTGTCTAGGCTAGTGGTTTTTAATTAGGCCCACTGTCGTGGTGGTTCCTTCCCACTTACCTGGCCGCAATTGGCGGTGAAGAGGCGGTTTGAGGTCCTATTTCTAGCCCTTTGGAACAGTTAGGAGCTGTCTAGCTGACCTAGGTGACCCTAGATCTCGGACTGATTGTGCATTTCTGGTTATTTGCATTTGTGTCTTAGCCCTTTATTGAAAATTTTTGCAAAACAAATAAAATAGAATAATAAGAGGAATTTAAAAAAAAAAGGACTTGCAACTTTTGTCGCTGAGAAATCCTTGCACCACCTACCTTCTTCATCTTCTCTTTCTTCTATCATGGGTACCCCACATAATAAATCACTTGCCGAACTTTGGTATCTCGAACCTAATTTTGCGTCGTTCGGCAATTTGTTCGATCAATTTAAAGACGATCCTTCCATGCCTAAAATATCTTTGAAAGATCAAATAGAGGCGTCTAGGAGAAACAATTCGACTTTTCAACCCACTTTGTGTCAACCAAGTCAATCTTTACCACCTCCATATGTTGATACCAATTTTTCAAGTCCTTCTGTCACTCCTAGGCCGATATCCATTGCTGAGCATATTGCTCAATCTCGCAGCCGATCTTTCACCCCTCTCCACACATCTAGTTATAGAGATCCGCACGACTATTCACCTTTTTATCCATATGTTGACCTTACCCCTGTCCAATCACCCACTTCCTACCAGTCCTACCCGACCTTCCCACCTTCACTAGACACTGCTTCTACACAGCCTTTTGGGAGTTTCACATATCCAAATAATTTCGAATCTTTTGCCGAAACCCCTTTACCACCAAAGTCTAGTTTGGAAGAGGCGTTGGAGGCGTATATCATAGCAACAAACAAAATGGTTAGGAATGTGGAAGCGTCCGTGGCCGCCCTTATGCAACCTGCTGAACCGGTAGCTAGTTTCCCGCTAGCCCCAAATTTTTCAATGTATGAGGAGGCGGTTGGACAGAGAGAGAATGTGAGAGGATTTCCAAATCAAACCTACCCATACCCTATTGAATCCAACAACTCCAATTTTCAAACATGTGTCCAAAATGATGAGTCGTGTGATTTTGTAGTGCTTGATTTGCCAGATTGTGAAGAACCCCTTTCGAGTGAAACCGCGCCTAATCTTTTCGATCTTTACATCTCCACTCTAGAACCTAAATCGATAGATATCCATGCTTTTGATGAGGTGTCTAAAGAAATTGATTTTCACTTGATTGAGGATATAGACGCCGGGAATATTTCGGATGATGAACCTGTCGATTTAATTGAAATTTTATGTTCAAATCATCATCCCGAGTTATTAAATGTTTCTCCCGAATCTCATATGCGTCTTGATTTTGATGATAATGGCATGGATGAGTTGAATATTGAGGAGAATTATGAGGATAATATTGAGGAGAGTGGTGAGGATCATATTGAGGTTGAACCATTTTTCTTTGATGTGTCGGATTTTCCAATTCATCCTCTTGAACCTTTACCTAAATCACCCTCCCTCTTTTCCATCGTTCCGACCACACTTCATGTCACGCTTGACGACTGTGAGCTTGAAAACTTTTCCTTTGAATCTGACACAGTTCCCACAGCCGATGACACTTACGAGTGTTTCAGTTTTTCGGACGATATTGAAGTCTTACCGCCCGAGTTTGAGTCCTTTGCATTTTTAAATGAGTTAGTTAATCCTTCAGACTCGGTTGCTTACAGTCGTTTCAAACCATTGATGGAATCTTTCCAGTTCGACACAGTTTACTACTGTAAGAATGATATTATCCCTAATTCACTTCCTTTCGTCCTTCCTATTGTTCCGACCGTGCAAGTGACCATGACGCTTTCATCTCAAATACCAAGTTCGGTGTACCCATGTTCTCTTGCGAATCTTGAGGGATTTGATCCCATTTCTCGACGAGTAGATAGGTTAGCACAATCTCTCATAACATATCGGTCATCACATATTGCGCTAATTTATTCACTCAATTTACACCCTCAAGATCGTACTCCACTTCCTTCTTCTTTTCGCCATTCTTCTCCCCCACCGAGACCATATTCTACCATTCTTCTTTCCACACGGTCTCGCGTGCTTCTCATTTTCTTGCACCAACTATACCATTTCCACGATAAGATTTTTGAATGGTTGGCGCTAACTTTTGGCTTGTGCAAGGCCAAGCTTAAGTTTGGGGGAATCTTTGTATATATGTATATATTTTTGGTTTTCTTTTCTATAAAAAAAAATTTGAAAAATTTCAAAACATTAAAAATATAAAAAAAAATTATTATAAATAAATAAACAGGGGAGCACCGGCATTTTGACCCTCTTGGTTTAGCATGACAGTGAGGACACTGTCAAGTTCAAGTTTGGGGGTATGCTCGGTACGTCTTCTTCCTTCGCATTCATTTGTACATATTTTTGCATACTTATTTGAAAACCCATAAAAATTGAAAATTTTCAAAAATTATAAAAATTATTGTACTCAATTTTGGCTAATTGACTTGAGTTTGATAAATAGGTTAACTGGCTAGGAACAACTAGATCTTAGACTTAGTGAATTAAAAACCCTAAAAATAACATTCCTCAAAGTTTAACGGTAGAAAGTATATGCCTTGTAGTTTATTTAGAAATAGGCAAATTTTGGGTTCACTTCTTGGGCTAAGTCAAAACGAAGGAAAAATATTGAAGCTTTTATTAGAGTATAAGTTTGAAAAATAGTTCCTAACTTAAGTCTAGATTCTGAAAATGTATACCCTACAATTTGCACAATCACGCACCTTGAAACTTGGAATAGTAGAAGAGACCTTGAAATGCTCTTGTCTGAAGTCCTTAGTACGAAGAAAATAAAAGAAAAAAAAGTGTGAATAAAGAATAAAAAAATGGACACTGGTTTTTGTGATTACTTAAGGCTGTAAAAATAGAAAAATATTTAGCGAGGGTGCTTCATCACCTAGTGCCTTAGACCAACTGGTTTGGGAGTCACTGCTAAAAGCCTTGGGTGTTGCAAGACTAGGAATTACGCTTAAATGTGCAAACACATTTTGTAATCGGTCGTTGGTACCTCAAGAAGTATTAACGGTCGCATGAAGGATGTGTAAGCGAAATTCAATTAAAAATTCACTAATAAGTGCTTTGGACAAAGGACGAGAGTACGATTGCTTGATTTGAATTTCCAAGTGTAGGGGTGATCTATACACACACGTAGGGATATGTAATTAGAGTTTAGATGAGAGAAAGGAATGAAGAATAAAACTTGTATCTTTAGTAGGGTTGATAGAAATTCCTAAGTGGAGATGGAACCCTAGAAGGAAAACTTAGGAAATGCCGAAAGCTAAGTAAGTTTATAGGATATATATAATCTTAAGTTAAATGATGAGGAAGTGTGAAGAATATGGGTGGATAATTTACAAGTAAAAGATAATAGAATTCTTAGTTAGAAAACCTAATTGGAGAACAAAAGTTAATGGGCTGAATTGATAGAATTTTGTGGGTAGTATCCGCTGAAAACCCTCAGGAGACAACACTCCTCCTACCAGGGACACCTAGAGGTTTAACGGCTTGTTGCACGTGCTCAGTGCAATCGCGTTTCCCTGCGAAAGTGCGGTTAGGATTTTAGTGAATAAAAATAAGTTTGCTCGAGGACGAGCAAAAGATAAGTTTGGGGGTATTTGTTCACACCATAATATTGCATTATTATATTCCCCATTCTTATTCTTTTTATAAATAAACAGGTGCTTTTGACGCATGTCTGCTACATATTGCAGGTTACAGGTTCTTGGACAGAAAACAGTGAAAACGATGAAAAGACGATGCAAAAGTGGACTTTGACCAACAAATAGAAGACTCTTGATCAAGCCTACATCAAAGATAAAATTCACAAAGTACAAGGCAATACAAGGTCCAAGATTACAAAGCGAACGGTTAAAAGTCCACCGCAATTATTCACTGGAGATCTGGAAGAAACATAGAAGCTATTTTAATAAAAGAACCAAATAATAAGGAAGCCCAAAGATTCAAGGCCCAATACTTTCTTTTAATAAAAGAAAGAGACATAAAATTTTACCAAAGCTTGAAGTCTACTTTGACTAGGTCTTCCTAAGGATATTTTGGTAAATGTAGACATGCAAATCAATTGTAACCTAGGGTTTCTATCTCTTATAAATAGAAGCCCAAATCATTGTATTCTTTTCATGCCTCTCTTCATTAATAAATTTCAGCATTCTTTTGGAGAGCATCATTTTTTGTAGGTAAATTATTTTCTTGCCTTAGTTTAATTTAGTTTAAGAATTTTATTAACTTGCAATAGATGTTTCTTCTCTTTAATAAAATCATGTCTTTCTTCATCCCTTCAATGAGCGAGTAGTTTCCTCGCTTGTTAGGGTTAGGAATAGGGAAGGATTTGAGAGACGAAGATCTCTCATCTCTTTTCTTTACCAATCTTTTATGAAAATTAGAACTCCATGCATACCTTCTTATTCCGCTCCCTACGGCATTCTACCCTCGAGGTAACGGTGATTCCGTAGTCTAAAGGCCCGGATTTTAAGGTTTTCCATGGAGGTTAGGGTAAAGATTAAGAAAGGAAGGACAAGGATCTAGAGGAAGAATCAATCTTCCCAATCATCCTAATCCCCTTTGTTAAGATTTACCATAATACTAATATGATATCTTTAATTAAAGGCAATGGAAAGAGATGTAGATCTTTGTTTACCGAATTTTCCCTAAACCTAATCCTAGCAAGTTTCTAATCCTAGTATCATACAACTTCAATTTTTAGATTTAATAATCAATCCGGCTCCCATCGGAATTAACTCGTTAGCGCGATTAGGAAATTCACAACATCCCTGTGGACCGACCCGTACTCACCGGCTAGCTGCAAAGCGACGCCGTTCTTGATTGCGGTTTACAAATATTTTTGATCTATCTTTTAGAAAGCGCAAGCACGCTAAATCAATCCAATCACCTCCCAAACGAAGAAAGTGCATGATTGATGCATTTTCTTCGTGTGTGTTCGTTACAGAGAACTATTTCTCTGTATCCTCTACGTCCTGGGTATTTGATACCGGATCAGGATCCCGCATATGTAATCTGTTACATGGGCTACAGAAAGATGGAGAACTGGGAATGAGTGATATGTCTTTATATATAGAGAGCGGTGCAATTGTTGCAGCCAAGGTGTTGGCAGTTATCACCTTGTATTACCTAGTGGTAATACATTGATTCTGAACGAATGTTATTAGATACCGAAGCTGATATGCAACATTATATCAGTTTCTTTATTTCTAAAGAAGATTATAATTTTGTATTGTTGGATAATGTTTTGAACATTTCCTATATCAAGAGTTGATCAGTTCAGGCACGTAATCTAATGGCATATACGTTCTAAATCAAATCATAGTTCTTAACGTACAGAACACACACAAGAGGAAGAGTTCAGAAATGAATGAATCCTACTTGTAGCATTGTAGACTAGGTCATATCAATGGGACCCGTCTAGCTAAGTTACATCAAGATACATATTTAAATCATTTTGAATTTACATCTTATGAAACTTGCCAGTCATGTTACAAAGATAAGATGACCATAGCTCCGTTTACTTGAAACAGAGAAAGGGTTATTGAACTCTTGAGACGGATGCATGATGATGTATGTGGTCCCCTGTCTACACATGCCAGGACTGGTTTTTTGTACTTAATTGTATTCACTGATGATCTCTCGGGATTCGGACATGTGTTCCTGTTGAAACACAAGACAGAAGCTTTTGACAAATTCAATGAATATAAATCCAAAGTAGAGAACAAAAACGGGTATAAGTATTATGTCTGTTGATGTGATCAGGGAGGAGAATATTTGAGCATGGAATTCCTGGACTATTCAAAAGGAGAATGGGATTCTCTCTCAGCATTACTCCTCTGTATACACCATAGAAAAAAGTATATCGGGGCAGAGCAATCGCACCCTATTAGATATGGTGCGCTCTATAATGAGTACTGCTGAGTTGCCTGTTTCCTTTTGGGGTTATGCGCTTGAAGAAGTAGCATACCTATTGAATTTGATTCCAATCAAATCAGTGCCTACCACTCCATATGAAATATGGTATGGGAAGAGCCTATCTCTTAAGCATGTTAAGATTTAGGTTCTCCGGTCTATGTCTAAAAGAAAAATCCGGACAAGCTCGAGTCAAGGTCAGTTCTGTGGAAATTTGTTGGATATCCTAAGCATTCGTAAGGGAATATCTTCTACCACACCGAGAAACAAAAGGTGTTTTATTTCTCGGCATGCCACCATTTTAGGAAAAGGAATTTTTAAGGAAGAAATTTGTGGCCATGAGGTAGAACTGGAATTAGTTCCAGCTATACAAACTAGAGCTGATGATTTGGTAGAATAGAGGATTCAATAGTTTCCAATGAATCTCAGCCTCTCCGCCGATCTGGTAGGGTTCCTCTTTCACCTGAGAGATACTTAGGTTTCTCGATGACAGTGGGAGCGAGAATTGCATCATGAGAGATGATGACCCAACTAGTATCGAGCAGACCATCAAGAGTGGGGACTCTTTAAGAATGGCTGGATGCTAAGCTATCTGAGATGGAATCCATGTACACCAACAAAGTATGGACTTTGGTTGCTATATCTGAAGGGTTAAATTCCCATCAGGAGCAAGTATATCTTGAGATGATTACTTAATGTAGATGGAAAAGTTGAGACTTTAAAAGCTGGACTTATTGTAAAAGGTTCTCGTCAATGACCACGTGTGGATTATGATGAAACCTTTTCTAGTGCCTATGCTAAAGTCCATCCGGATCCTACTTGCCATTGCTACATACCATAACTACGATATCTGGCGGTTGGGTGTCATAACTGCTTTTCTAAATGGTGATTTAGAAAAGAGCATCTATAAGTACACAGCCAGAGGGGTTCGTAAACAGTGGGAGCAGCAGAAACGTGTGCAAGTTGCTTTACAGGATAAAGCAGGTATCGCGGAGTTGGAACATCTGTTTTGATGCGGTAGTTAAAGTGTTTGACTTTATAAAAATGGTAGATGAACTTTGTTTATACAAAGGTAGTAGAGAGTATGGTGGTTTTCCTCGTATTGTACGTGGATAACATACTCTTGATAGGAAAGGAGTTTCTTATGCTACACTCGGTCAATCTCCTCTTATTACATTGATTCTCCATATAGGATCTAGGCGATACCTCCTAAATACTGGTTTCTGGATCAATGAGATAGATCTAAGTGGATTTTAGGATTCTCACTAGGTGTAGTGAGATGATATCAAATGATCCTGGGGAGAATCACTGGGCAGCTGTGAAAAACATTCTCAAGTAGTTGAGAAGCACTAAAGAAGTGTTCCTGGAGTTTGGTAACAGTGCACTCCTTGTCGAGTCCTTTACCGATTCGAGCTTCCAGAGTGATAAGTTCGACTGTCAGACAGTCACAGGCTTTGTCTTTACCCCAGAAGTGGGGCGGTATGTTGGAAGAGTTAAAAGCTAAATACCGGGGCAAACTAGACGATAAAGGCTGGATACATCACTATCAACGATGCTACCAAAGAGGTAGTCTGGGTGTATATATGCTCATGAGATGAACTTGGTTCCTACCATTGTGTGACAATGGAGTTGTAGCTTAGGCCTAGGAACCCCCATCCCATCAGTGACCCAAACAAATTCTAAGGCAGTATCACCTGATCATGGAGATGGTTGATCTCCAAGGGATCGAGGTAAAGAGAGTTGACGTGAAGGAAACACGGTGGATCCACTCACTAAGGCCTTTCCTGTGAGAGACTTTTATTGGACTTTGGGTATGACATACTACAACAACTGGCCTTAGTGCAAGTGGGAGATTGTTAGTTGTATGTATGCCCTAGAGGCCATTATTGTACATGAGATGTATATTATAGTGGATGCTGGGACATATATAGGGAGGACTTTCTTGCTCGACATGATAGTACGCTATCTGGTTGCTCTTTATCTTAACATGTACACTTCCTGTCTCTCTGTTACATGTTGATAAAGCCCTTAGGATGTGTACTTGACTACCAGGATTATGATGCAGATCATACTAGTGGGGCCTGTGCAGTCTATGAGTTCATCCTTCAATTGTTCCTAGTCGTGGGAGTACCAAGACGGGGCATCGATATTCCAGAGTAGACTAGCGTATACGCTTCTCTACCCATATGATGGGCGATGGATGATGCCATATCCATTGGTGTTTGACATCAAAGATCGTATATAGGTGCTCAGTGGAGACTGGGTACACTGAACGGACTCGCCGAGAACTCCTAAATGGTATTATACCTCACGTCAGATAGAAGTTCTTTGGTGACACTAGTACAGGTTAGTCTGTTGACCCGAGATCGTCATAGAGTCTTGTGTGTCTCCCACTGTGCTTTGATTTCCACCCTGTAGGGATTCTAGAGAACCACACTAGGTTAAGGGTAGCATCACACTTGCTATAACAAAAATTTTAGAGGGTGCTTTACAATTCCAATCATGAATCGAACTAGAAATATAGAGTAACAACATGCTAGTATCATTTACTACAAGTGTCTAACACTAAGTTGGAGAGAATACAACCTTTGTAGACCTCCTCCTAGACTCCTTGGATCGATTGAGGTTTGAACCGGTTGGCTTGTGTCCTTCCGAGTCCACGATGATCCACCACGAAGTCTCTTTGCACCAAGCTCCTAGCTTCTCTTGATCAAGGATGAAGAAGAAGCTAACACTCCACACTAGTGGGCAAGACTAAAGTAGAATGGTGATTTGGGTTTGGATCTCAATTAAAAACCTTTTCTTTTTAATCCTTTCTTTTTCTTTTGAAAACCCTAGTGAGCTTTTTGGAGAGAGAGAGGAAGAAGGAGATGGCACAAAACAAACTCAAGAGAATAATATGATAACCATCCCTAAACTCAAGAGAGTAAGAGGGTGTCATCCATGCTAAACCATGGTTACAAAATATCTAGATATTTTGTAACTTGAGTTTAAGCAAAACCATGGGCAAAAGAAACCATTGACTTTGTCAACTCAAGAAAGTTGAATAGTCAACCATGATTTTAATCCCATTTTTCTTTTCTAAAATAAACAAAATATCTAAAAAATGTTACCTTGTGAGTCTTGGATTGCCACCACCAATGTATCATCAACCGTGACACATGTATGCTTGCATGTGTGCATCTATATCAACATATACATACACTCATGCATGCATCATAAGAAATAGGTTTTAATAAATGAGCTAATGGACTTAATATTAAATCAACACTTGATTTAATAACCCGGTCATATCACATACGACCCGTCCAATAGTAAACGCTCGATTAAAATATGGTATCCAATACACGCATTTAATCCAGCTCCCGTGCATATCATATATGCACCCCAAATCATTTCGCCTGAGCTAGGAGACTCCTTTGTGGGACTCTAAGACTCTTCAATACGCTAGCAGTAGGCAGTGATCATATCACATGCCCACAAACCGTCAGTGGCACAAGCAGTACGTAATAGCTCCTAGGTATTGAGCGATCAGAAGAAACAAAAGCAAACCAGCTAAAACTCCTATCGAGACAACTAGCAACACTTACCGTACAGTCTGGTCTCTTCGTAAAATATGCTGCATATCAGGTCTAGGGATGGCATCGTCGACCCCAATAACTCAGATAAGTCATGCCGGTATATGGCTTATAACAGATCGAGAAACTACTGATTAACACTTATCGGTAAATCTCAGCAACCCTGGCCAGGGAGTTCCTGTTATAGCCAATCATACATGGTGCAACATCAACCCCCAATACCGGGAGAGACGAAACCCCTCCTATCGCTCATTGCCTCCATGTGCCTCGGAACTGTACCCAAAATCCACCTGTTTGCATGACTCAGTAGAGCCGTGGTAGGGTGGAGATCAAAGTACAGTAGGAGACACATAAGACTCTATGACGATCTCGGGTCTACAGACTAACCTGTACCAGTTTCACCTGAGAACTGCTATCCGACGAAAGATATAATACCACATAGGAGTTCTCGGCGAGTCTGTTCAGTGTACCCAGTCTCCACTGAGCACCCGTATACGATCTTTGGTGTCACCACACCAATGGATATGGGATCATCCATCGCCCATCATATGGGACAAGTAACGTATACGCTAGTCTACTCTGGTGATATCGATGCCCCGTCTCGATACACCCACGACTAGGAACATTTCAAGGATATGCTCATAGACTACACATGTCCCACTAGTATGATCCACATCATAATATCAGTAGTCCTGCATCATCCTAAGGGCTATATCAACATGTACCAAATGAATGAAAACATGATCAAACGAACATGTCAAGATAAAAGGTGCAACCAGATAGCATACTATCATGTCGAGCAAGAATGTCCCCTGAATATATAAATATATATATATATATATATATATATATATATATATAGACACACACACACATACCGGTACATACACTATCGTATAATGGCCTCTAGGGCATACATATATTCAACACACCCTACCACGGCTCTACTGAGTCATGCAAACAGGTGGTTTTTGGGTACAGTCCCGAGTCACGTGGAGGCAATGAGCGATAGGAGGGGATTTCGTCTCTCCCGGTATTAGGGGTTGATGTTGCGCTATGCCCGACTGGCCATAACTGGAAATCCTAGGCCAGAGTAGATGAGATTTACTGGTAAGTGTTATCAGTAGTTTCTCGACCCGTTATGGACCTTACATCGGCATGACTTATCAAGTTACTAGGGTCTGACGTTTACCACCCCTAGACTAGATATGCGACATATCAGACGAACAGACCGGACTGTACGGTAGTGTTACTAATTGGATTCGCAGGAGTATGATCAGGTTTGCTTGTTGATCTTCTGATCGTTCAATACCCGGGTGGCCATTACGTTTAGCTGACCGCTTGCGGCTTGTGGGCGTTTGATATGATCACCACCTACTGCCAGCGTATTGACGAGTCTTTAGAGTCCTACACAGAGGTTTCCTAGTTCATGCGAAACGAAGTAGGAGCACATATATGATATGTGCGGGACCGAGATTAATATGAGTATGTGATACCGTATTCTATTCTCGCGATTTGTGTCATCGGTCGATTATATGTGATATAGCAGGGTTATCGAATCAAGTGTTGATTCGATAAATTGATACACATGATATTAGTCGGTTATATGTGATATAGCCGGATTATTAAATCAAGTGTTGATTTAATAATCAAATGTATAATTATATATTTTATATATTAATTTACATTAACTAGTATTAGCTCACTTAAGATTTATTTTCTCACTTGACTGTGCATTAAGTATATATGTGATATATATTAGTGTACATTATTTTGTGTCATATTAGATAATACATGCAACATGGGTGTATGAGACTCACACTATGCTTATCATAACGGTGGGTTATTATTTATTTTAAGTAATTCAAAATTAGTTGGAAATTGTCATGCTTAGATGCTTGGAGAAGCTTAAAGCATCTTTGATTTAGTCCACTAATTTTGTCACACTTAAGATATTTATTAACACAACCATTATCTTAAACCATGGTTTAGTCTCTACAATGGTTAATATGAGATATTATCTCACCATGGTTGCTATTCTCACATCATTGATTCATTCACTCCATTCTCCACTTCATATTCTTCTTCATATTCTTCTTCATCTCCAAAGAGCTATCTAGGTTTTGAGGAGATGAAGAAAACATCTGAGAAAAATAAATCAAAAATGAAC
The DNA here is from genome assembly GCA_030015575.1 of Agapanthus africanus. NCBI lineage: Eukaryota > Viridiplantae > Streptophyta > Magnoliopsida > Asparagales > Amaryllidaceae > Agapanthus > Agapanthus africanus. The sequence continues at coordinate 179,918,867 of JASDDO010000008.1, forward strand.
CCAATGCCTACTTCATCAACCTCTCCTAGATTAGCCGTTTAGTTTGGTTTGTTTCTTCACAAAGTTCACCACTTAATGAAGAGGTATCATGAGATTGAGTCTACTCGACGTAAATCATCTTCGGTCTCGAAGACTTTGAGCAAGTTTGTTCATTTCTTCAAGTGAACCCATACTAGAGTTCGGGAGATCACTACATGGAGCGAAGAGACTACTACACGGAGCTATAGAAGTGAAGGACTGGTCTACAAAGGTTGTATTCCTCATTCACTTAGTTGTAATGTTTGATTACATGTTAGTTTATCTAATTGCTCTAGTTAGATCCTAGTTAAGGGTTCGTTAGCACTCTAGAATTTTGAAATTGACATGTTTGATGTTGTAAAAACCCAGTAGGGTACTAAGAAAACCCAACAGCCCCAAGAAATTCGAAGCCCTAATTCCATCAAATCGCCGCGGAACAGCGGCCTAACCCCGTGTTTGGTCGCGGTTCCGCCGCAAGTTTGGGGTATTTTGGGATCATTTGTCTTTTGCTGCTCCATTGTAATATTTGGCACTTTCTAGATGTTTTTATTGAGACTCGAGTTATTGAGGTCTTTGGATTTTTTGGGTGTTTGATAAATCGATCGAAATGTTTAACGTTGTCTAAATTATGATGATATGTGATACAATTATTAGAATCCACAATAATTAGTTTTGTGAAAACCAGTAAGTGTTTTGTAAATCTAAGGTTTTATTCTCGGTTGATCGATTTCCATGAAGTTTTGATTTGGATCTAAACTCCGTCGCAATCGTGTATAGTACGCGAACATGTAGTCGGGAATCTTGTTGAATTATCCGGCAGCTTATTGAAAAGAGTATTCAATTTGGGATTTAAATGCAAGGTTTATAAGTTAGGCATGAAATTCGGAATATTAGATATTCCGGGTTTATGATGTCTAAGGAGTTTGTGGATTCTAATTATTGTAGTTTTTCATTTCTTTTCTGTGATCGTAAGTGTAATTTGTGGTGTATCCCCGATCTCATTGCTATATGTCAACGACATTTGGGATTCGCATATTTACTTTCGTTGATGACATGTGATGTTTATGTGTTGCTGTGATATGTTATATTGGATCACCATGATTAAATAGCCGGGGGTTTTTGCTTGAGATGAGAGTTTTTTAATTTTCATGCATGTAAAATATGTATGTAATATTCTTTTAATGGAACACTTCCGAGTTGAGGATGATGTCACCATTGTTATATATTATTTACTTTTTCGCATTAGGATAGACCCAAGACGGGGAGAAAAAGTAACCGAGTTCTACAATCCGGTGGGAGACCATCTTGAAGAGTCGAGACCGGATCTCCTAACTCTAGAATTGGAAGGGTTACTTGCCGCTCTCGTAGGGGTCTAGGGATGTGGGTTTGGCTATTCATCACGACCATGGAATCCGTGTTTTTCATTACTGGCTGAATTTAAAACACGGACGTCCTAGTATATCCAATATTTCATATTTTTGCTTCTGCTTGACATTACTTATGTTTGAACCCGCTGTAACGTTTTAGAAATCGTTATGCGAATTTTTCCGTTTTTGGGTAAAATAGTCGGTATTTTCCGTTTTAACCCGATTTTGATCAAACGTCCGTATAAACTTACCGACACCTAGTTTAGCTAAAATAAAGCTAGTGCGCAAGCTTTGGGGGTATATGGGAAGTTCTGGTTCAAATAGAATTTTTCCCTATTTTAATATTATTTTAATGTGGTATTTACATATTGGGTTTGGGTAATTACTCCTAAAATTTGTATCATTTCACATTAATCAAGTTTGCGTAATACAAACCTTCCATATAATATCTAGATATTCTTGTGCAAGGGATTAATGTTGTAAAGAAAAGAAGAAAAACATTGGAAAGATGGCATCCATGCATTTATGTGCATTTATTACATGACTTAGCTAGAAAACTACACACTCTTCACAAAACCCCTTCCCCACTTGGCCGAGATCCCTTCTAGTTCTGCTCTCTTGCTTTTCTTTGCTCAACTTCTTTATTCCAAGCTCAATAAATCCTCAAATTTCCCTAAATAATCTCACCAAAACACTTCAAAGTCTTTCTTTTGCCTCTATGATCACTTGGAGATTGGAAAGCTAGGATCTTGTGACCAAATATTGATAGGTATAATCCCTAAACTGTTAAATAGGAGTTTTTATGATGTATAGCTCGTGCATTATTGTGTAGAACACTTTAAGTATCATTTCGTGCAATATCGTATTTTTAGTGTCTTTTTAGAGTCTCTGTGATCTGCTGTGATCTGAGATTTTTACTGATTGACCAAAAAGGATAGTAGTATTGTACCAGTGACCCTAGAGTTCCACCTGAGACACGGGACCCACCCTACCGGTTTTGGCCGACGACCAGACGACGAAATCCGGCGACGTCGGATTGGAGGGGGGTGTTGGGGTTGGGTTTTGTTGGGCAGTTGTCTGCTGTAGTTTAGGGGTGTTTTGTATTGTTTAATTTTTGAGTAATTACAGTATGCAAAATCTGGGATCGTTTTCCTATAATCTAGTGTTTTGAGTCTGCGTGTTACGTTATCCGACACGGATCGTGATCTTGTGCAGCTGCTGCACTTGGGTTGGTTTTGTAGTGTCGCCATGCACGTTAGCCACTAGACAGACACTTGTGAGTTAGTTTGGAGTTGGTGCGTCGTTTAAAACGCAGTTTTACGTTATATTGGTCGATTTCTGAGATTTTGCACTGTCTATGTGTTTGTGAAATTATAGCATCGCAAGCAAGGACTTCGGATGCTGCGAACAAAGGGAAGCAGGTGGTCGGATTTTCATAGCTCGAGACCATCGGTGAGTAGATTTAACATCTACGGGGAAATCTCCCGTATGACGTTATGCGTCGGGGCTGATATGATATGATAGCTACATGTTATTGCATATTTTTTGATTTCATATGAACGTCATTGCATAGTATTATCTATTGTACCTTGATTTGTACCTTTAGATATAACACATTACTGACGGTTCATGTTGCACGAGCACTAATTTGTATTCTACACCCACACCGTCAGTAATTGCCATGACACGCACAACCCACATACATACGTGTTATTGTGGTGGATAGGGATAATTGAGGTAGTGACTCTTATTCCATTGTGCATATGCAATATTGTTGACAAATACATACGTGATATTGTATTGGACATGGATAGTTAAGATAGTAACTCTTATTCCATTTCACGTATACCTTACTATAGCTACTTATACATCATGCATACATATTGACATGTACACCCACATACTCGATTACAGCTACATGTACATCATGCACACATACTGACATGTACATCCACATATTTTGCTATAGTTGTATATACCCTAAGTGGTATTGTTTTGACATGTGATATTGAGACGTTGACTATTGTGCTTATGAAATACATCATACATATTTGCTTACATGTAGATACTTAAACCTTGCTACAATTACATGTACACTTCGTATGATGCTGCACTTGTTTTCGGAGGATTTTGGGAACCGCATGATATATTTTAAGCTGGATTCATTTAAAAGAGCGGCTTTCCCTTGATATGCTCATATTGTTGTTTTATGTTGCATATATCAGTTTTGATAGATTTACGCATTGAGATATGGATTTCATATGGTTTATGGATTTGAGAACCGTGGGGGTATTTTCAAGAAACTATGTATTGTTTGAAAACCCGGTTTCTCTTGATATGATATTTCAGTGCGTCCACCATGTGACTTCTCGGTTATGAGATTTGGCTTGGGATACCCGATTCGAGGAGTGGGAGGCACCATTTGCGGATACATGGTGGACCCGGTATGGTACCCCGGGACGAGTGGTGATTTCATGGTGTAGACGATAAGCCTGACAGAGGGAACACTACCTACCAGTGATTTTATTTGGACTCGGCGGTTATCGTGGGCATACCGACCGGAGTGATGTACGACATATCTGTAGGGTTCCTAGGCACTCTTGTGAAGGTTCATAAGGCATCAAACATGCCCGAATAAAATTTTAGACGTACCGAACAACCCAAACCTGGAATCTTTGCTAGATTATTAGGGTTAAACATGCAAGTAAACATCTTTACTACTAAGTGTGAGGTATTACAACCTTTGTAGTCCGCTCCTTCGCTTCATAAGCTCCGAGAAGAAGTCCCTTTGCCGCGATCCACGATCTTACGGACTCAAGAGAGGCTCCACAACTCGAACGATCCATGCTAGCTTGTAGTGTTCCGTTTCTCCAATGATCTATGTCGAAATTGCTATAACTCAAGCTCTCTCACTCTAAAGAGGTGAACACCCTAATCTAATGGGCTAGATTAGATGAGGATGATGGAGTAGTATTTATGCTTTCCATTTATATCATAATCTCACATGAAATCATCACAAAAGGAAATTCTAGTAAGCTTTCTCAAAGCTAAAGAGAGAAGAAGATGATGAAAAATGAGATAGTGATCCTTTTGTGATGAATAGGAAAAAGAATATATGATTGATTATGGAACCATGGTCAAGGATGAGAAGGTTAACCTTTGTAGAGAATAAACTAGGGCTAGGGTTTGGTTAGGTTTAAAGAATGAGTCATAAGATAATATCAACCATAATATCTTACACTTGACAAAAGGAAAGCTTCTAGATGGTGCAAGAAGAAGCTAACCCTAATCAAAGCCTAACCTTGCTTAACCTCTACTTAACATGTTCCATTATTAATCTTATCATGTTGCAATAATATATATCATATATATATATATATATTATATATTTGCAACAAAAGAAAAATAATACAATTAACATATATCGCATATATATCAATGTATTACCCTGTGAGAAAATGAAATAATAAAGTAAGCCAATATTAGATAATGTAATACAATATATCATATATATTATTATACATTAAATAATCGAATCAACACTTGACTCGACAATCCGGCTATATCGAATATAACCGACTAATATATCATGTACCGATTCATCGAATCAACACTTGATCCGATGACCCGGTTCATATCTAAATATCGCGAGAATACATTACGGTATCACATATCGCATTATCCTCGGTCCTGCACATATCACATATGTGCCTCTACTCCGTTTTTCCTGAGCCAAGAAACCTCTGTGTAGGACTCTAAAGAATCGTCAATACGCCGGTAGCAGGTGATGATCATATTAAACACCCACAAGCTGCAAGCGGTCAGCTAAACGTAACAGCCACCCAGGTATTGAGCGATCAGAAAATCAACAAGCTAGCCTGTATGTTCTCCTGTGAATCCAATCAGTAACATTCCCGTACAGTCCGGTCTGTTTGTCTGATATGTCTTATATCAAGTCTAGGGGTAGTATACGTCAAACCCAAGTAACCGATAAGTCGTGTCGATGTGAGGCTCATAACAGGTCAAGAAACTACTGATAACACTTACCAGTAAATCTCTATATCAGCCCTGGCCAGGGACTTCCAGTTATAGCCAATCGAACACAGCACAACATCAACTCCCTATACCGGGAGAGACGAATCCCCTCCTATCGCTCATTGCCTCCATGTGATTCGGGACTGTACCCAAAAGCCACCGTTTTGCACGCCCTCTTGGACGTGGTAAGGTGGAAATCAAAGCACAGTGGGAATCACACAAGACTCTATGATGATCTCGGGTCTACAGACTACCTTGTACCAGTGTCACCGGAGAACTGCCATCTGACGTATGGTATATCACCATCTGGGAGTTCTCGGCGAGTCCGTCCTGTGTACCCAGTCTCCACTGAGCACCCGTACACCATCTCTGATGTCAAACACCGATGGATATGGGATCATCCATCGCCCATCATATGGGTCAAGATGCGTATACGCTAGTCTACTCTGGTGTATCGATGCCCTGTCTCGACACACCCTCGACTAGGAACAGTTATAGGATGTACTCATCGACTACCGTGGCCCCACTAGTATGATCTCATCATAATCCTAGTAGTCGAGTACATATCCTAAGGGCTTTATCAACATGTGAAAGAAAGACAGTAAACTAATACAAGTCAACATGTTAAGATAAAGTGAAACCAAATAGCATACTATCATGACGAGCAAAAAGTCCTCTCTATATATATCCAAGAATCCATCATAATATACATCATATGTACAACAATGGCCTCTAAGGCATATACATAACTAACAATCTCCCACTTGCAATAAGGCCAGCTGCTGTAGTATCTCATACCTAGCATCCCGAATAATCTCTCAAACTGTATCTGGGGAATGGCCTTCGTGAGTGGATCCGCAGTGTTGTCCTTCGTATCTACTCTCCTGACTTCGATCTCTCGGCGATCAACTATCTCCCTGATCAGGTGATACCGCCTCAGAATATGTCTGGACTTCTGATGGGACCTGGGTTCCTTGGCCAAAGCCACAGCTCCATTGTTATCGCAATACAGAGGTATTGGATGCTCAATGGATGGAACCGCACCAAGTTCACTAATGAACTTCTTTATCCAGACAGCCTCTTTGGCAGCATCGTTGGCAGCGATGTATTCAGCCTCCATCGTCGAGTCTGCAACGGTATCCTGTTTGGAACTCTTCCAACATACCGCCCCTCCATTGAGGGTAAAGACAAATCCCGAGTGAGACTTAGAGTCGTCCTTATCACTTTGGAATCTTGAATCAGTAAAGGACTCCACCCGGAGTTCTCCGTTACCATACACCAAGAACATCTCTTTAGTCCTTCGCAAGTACTTGAGAATGTTCTTCACAGCTGTCCAGTGACTCTCTCCAGGGTCTGCATGATACCGACTCACTACACTTAGTGAGTATGCTACATCGGGTCTGGTACATAGCATCGCATACATGATAGAGCCCACTGCCGAAGCATAGGGTATCCCTTGCATGCGAGCTCTCTCCAAATCAGTCTTGGGAGACATCTCTTTGGAGAGAGTGAGTTCAGAGATCGTGGGTTGGTTCCCACGCTTGGATTCTTCCATACTAAACCTCTTTAGTATGGTGTCAATGTACCAGGATTGGGACAATCCCAGTATCCGTTTAGATCTATCTCTATAGATCATGATTCCCAATATGCAGGAGGCATCACCTAGATCTTTCATTGAGAATCTTTGTGATAAGAAGAGCTTGACTAATTGCAGCATAGGAATATCATTTCCTATCAAGAGTATGTCATCCACGTACAATACGAGGAAGACAACCTTACTCTCTGCTACCTTCTTATAGATACAAGGTTCATCTATATTTTTGATGAAGTCAAACTCTTTGACTACAACGTCAAAACAGATGTTCCAACTCCGCGATGCTTGCTTTAACCCATAAATAGATTTAAGCAGCTTGCACACCTTTCCGCTGCTCTCACTATCTACGAAGTCCTCTGGCTGAGTCATGTGCACGCACTCTTCTAAATCACCGTTTAGAAAGGCGGTCTTAACATCCATTTGCCAGATTTCGTAGTCATGGTATGCAGCAATGGCAAGTAAGATCCGGATGGACTTAAGCATAGCTACTGGTGAAAAGGTTTCGTCATAATCCACACCTGGTCGTTGGCGAAAACCCTTCGCAACAAGTCCAGCTTTGAAAGTCTCAACTTTTCCATGTACACCAAATTTCTTTTTAAAGATCCACTTGCTCCCAATGGGTTTTACCCCTTCAGGAGCATTTTCCAAAGTCCATACTTTGTTGGTGTACATGGATTCCATCTCAGATCGCATTGCATCCAGCCATTTCACAGAGTCACCACTCGTGATGGCCTACTCGAAACTAGTCGGGTCATCATCTTCCATGATGCAATCCTCGCTTCCACCATCAATGAGAAAACCGTAGTATCTCTCAGGTGGACGAGAAACCTTACTAGATCGGCGGAGAGGCCGGGGTTCGTCGGGTACTACTGAATCCTCTGGTTCCACCAAATCTTCAGTTTCAGTTTGAGTTTGTGTAGCTGGAATTTCTTCCAGTTCTACCTCTTCGCCACTAATTTCTTTTGCAAGAAATTCCTTTTCTAAAAAGGTGGCATGTCGAGAAACAAACACCTTTTGTTCCTCAAGATGGTAGAAAAGATATCCATGTGAATGTTTGGGATATCCCACAAACTTGAATAGAACTGACCGTGCCTCGAGTTTGTCTGGATTTTGCCTTTTGACATAGGCCAGACAACCCCATATCTTAACTCGTTTAAGACATGGTCTCTTCCCACTCCATATCTCATATGGTGTGGTAGGTACAGATTTAGTTGGAACTTGATTCAATAGGTATGCTGCTGTCTCCAGCGCATATCCCCAGAAGGAAATAGGTAACTCAGCTGTACTCATCATTGAGCGCACCATATCTAATAGGGTACGATTCCTTCGTTCCGATACACCGTTGTGCTGTGGTGTGTAAGGAGGAGTAAGCTGAGAGAGAATCCCATTCTCTTTTAGATAATCTAGGAACTCATTGCTCAAGTATTCTCCTCCTCGATCAGATCGAAGAATCTTAATACTTTTGCCCGTTTGGTTCTCTACTTCGTGCTTATATTCTCTGAATTTCTCAAAAGCATCAAACTTGTGTTTCATCAAGAATACATATCCGAATCTTGAGAGATCGTCGGTGAATGTAATGAAGTAGGAAGAACCGTTCCTGGCATGCTTAGACATGGGACCGCATACATTACTATGTACCATTCCTAAGAGTTCCGTAACTCTTTCTCCATGTCCACTAAACGGAGCATTGGTCATTTTACCTTTGAGACATGAATGGCAAGTATCATAAGATGATAATTCGAACGGATTCAAATATCCATCCTTATGTAACATAGCCAGTCGTGTCGCATTGATATGACCAAGTCTACAATGCCACAAGTAGAATTCGTTCATTTCTGAACTTTTCCTCTTGTGTGTGTTTTGTATATTGAGGACTGTATTTTGATTGAGAATGAATATGCTATTATGTAACGAGCCTGATGCAGTCAATTTTTGATCTAGGAATATGTTCACAACATTATCCTGTACTACAAAATTATATCCTTCTTTACTTAATAAAGAAACTGATATAATATTGCACATCATGTTCGGTATATAATAGCACTCAATCAGAATCAGTGTATTACGACTTGGTAATACTAGGTGATATTCGCCAACTGCTTTGGCTACAATACTTGCACCGTTCCCTACTTGAACGGAATGATCAACTTTTCCCAGTTCTCTACCTTTACGTAGCCCATGTAACAATTTAAATATGTGGGATCCTGATACGGTATCTAATACCCAGGACGAGGGTGAACTGAGAAACAGTTTTCAATAACTAACACACCCGAAGAAGATGCATCAGCATGCATGTTCTTTTGGGTGGCTTGAGAATCCAGATATTCTCCTATTCCCTGTTCAGTCTTATAACTCTTATAAGAAAGAATGGGTCCAACGTTCCCCTGCTCAGTATAATAAGCGGGTTCAGTCAATACATCCATATTATTATCTTGATTATGGCCTGACATGGTCGCTACCTGGAGAGAGAGAGAGAAGAAAACACTTTATCGTATGCTCTTGAAATATTAGATTGGTTATTATCTTATCTAATCAGGATGTCTCCCACTGTTTTTATCAAATCTTCCTACAAACCCTAAAAGGTAAGATTAGCCGGGATTAATTACACCCTACAATTTCGTCAATCTTTTAGCCAGATCAGTGTCAGTACTTGAGGGAGGTTCCCCGTGCTTTCGCACGGACCTAATTAAAGTAAACCTCGTTTTTCCAGAGGCGTAACCCCGTTAACACTTTTCTAGACACACCTACTTGATCGGCTAATTGTCCTGTGTAAAACTTGTTAGTGTGTATGCCCTAGGGGCCATTATTGTATCATACTAGGTTGTATATTACTTAATGGAAGCTTGGGATATTCACTGTTGTATATAACAGTCTTGCTAAAAATGGTAGTATGCTACTTGGTTTGTGTCTACTTTAATATGTGCATATGTTTCTTGTAACGTGTCACTTATACATATTAGTAGAGCCTATAGATCTTTACTTGATTACCAGCGTTGTGATGGCAGTCACACTAGTGGGGGCTGGGTAGTCTGTAAGCAACATCCTATACAGGTCCCTGGTCATTGGATTATCGAGATAGGGCATCGATATTCCGGAGTAGACTAAGTGTATACGCTTCTCATCCCAGTTGGGGAGATGGTCTGTCCCACAGCCATCAGTACGTCGTACTAGAGATAGTATACAGGTGCTCGTTTGGTTACGGGTACACCGGACAGGACTCGCCGGGGAACTGATTGGTTGGTATTATACCCATCGTCAGTTAACAGTTCCCAGGTGATATGAGTACAGCATAGTCCGCAGACTTGACACTGCTACTTCGCCTCGAGTGTGTCCCACTGTTCTTAGATTGCTACCCTACCACGGCTTAAAGGAGTCGTGCAAACAGGTAGCAGTTGGGTGTAGTCCCGAGCACTTGGAGGCAGTAGCGGTTAGATAGGATTCGTCTCTCCCGGTATTGGGAGTTGATATCGCACTGTGTCAGAGAGCCATTACGCAAAGTCCCTGGCCAGGGCAAGCGAGATATACTGGTAGGTTCCAGTAGCTTCTCAGGGTGTAATGGACTTCGCTCCGACACGACTTATACAGCTATTAGGGGACTGACGCTTGCTGCCCCCTAGGCTTGATATGCGATAGTCTTAGATGAACAGACCGGACTGTACGGAGATTGTCACATCAGGCTCAGTAGGGGTTCGGATGGTTTTCCTCATCGGCCTTCTTATCGACATCTACCTGGGGACCGTTACGTACAGCTAGTGCCGCTTGCGGTCTGTGGTTAAACCCACTGTCAGCGTAGTGTCGAGTCTTTAGAGTCCCATACAGAGAGTTTCCCTGCTCCAGGAGAAACGATATAGAGGTCGTATGGTTTTACGACAAGGGTTCGGATGCGTACGTGTGTTTACGCACGTACGACTTTTCGGACAGTTTTTACTAGTCGGCTTTGGTTTAAACCAGATTCTAGTATTGGGTTACTGGATTTATACAGTCTAAAGTTTTTTCGTGTTTTCACGGATTGGAGGGGCGTTCTCGTAATTTGTCGGGAAGTTTCTAGAAGAGTGGTGACTAAAGGGTTAAGGTGGCATTGCATTAAATGAGATTAGTGACTCATTTGTGTGATTCATCCAAGTCATTAATGTATCATAAATGCTTAATGACTCATGGAGATGAATCACTCAAAGATATTTGTGAAGCATGGTTGTTAATTCTATTATTTGATTTTTCGATAAATAATAAAGCTTCATATATATCATGATAAGTTCATTATCTCATTTGATTATTATTCTCACCTTCTCTCTCCTCAAGCTCACTCTCTTCAAACCCTAACCCTAACCTCTTATGAGTTGAGATCAAGGGTTAGCTAGACTAATACATCCATAACCTCACTCTATATCCCCTAGGTAGCTTAGATTAGCACTTTAAGCAACCTAGTTATCTCAAGTTTGAGATTAAGCTTGGCGTAGGAGCTTTCAGGTGGATCATCTTTGATTCGAGGAGGCCGTTGAGGTGCCGATGTTCCAAGGAGCCTTCGAGGAGTGGAGGACAACGATGAAGACCCGAAGGACAAGTAACGTGAGGTATAACTTCGTATCCGAGTAGTTAAACCTCTAGTAGATAGTTAGCAATGGTTTAAATAACGATTCATGCGCTCAAGTCCGTGTTACGAAGCTTTGATAATCGTTTTTCATATATTCCGCCTCCCCGCAAGTTCGTAGGGTGCGTGACATGGACTTACAGTGGTATCAGAGACAACTAAACTATTACTAGCTTGTTAGCAACTAATTAGAAGTTCGATCGACGGAAAACACGAAAACAAAACCCTGAAAATTCCTAGTTTCTGTTAATTTTAAACCTGTCTGAAAAATTATTTGATATGTCTTAAAAATCACAGCAGGGAATTTTATGAATTCTGGGAAAATACGAGTGCACAAAACGACAAGACAGCCGCGGATCCGCGACAAAACCGTGCTTTTGGCCGCGGATCCGCCGCCGAGTCAACTCGGTTTTGACACGTATTTTCACTGTTATTCATTTTTTGTGGTGTTTTGTCTTCCTGTATATACTGTTTCTTCCCAGGTTACTTCAGTGCTGGTTTGCTTTTGGGGTAGACACGGAATATGGTATTCGATCGATGTTCTAAGATATTTGCTAACTGGGTCTTTATCTGTAATGTTTAATGTGTTCGTAAACCTCCCCTAACTGCTAGTATGTCGGTTGGCAGGGGGTTGCACATTTCTGTAATGTTTACTGTTTGTGTATATGAACTGTGTTGGACTGTTGTGATGATTAGCCGGGGTTTGAGATGAGTTTAATATTCATTCATTCGATGTAAATGTAATTTGATGTAATATTCTTTTGCGGGGCACATTCAGGTTGCGGTTGTAGCCACCGTTGTATTATTTCTTTTTACTGTTTTTGCTCCTAGGATAGACCCAAGGTGGGGTACACAAACTACCGGGTACGTCGAAGTGTTTAGTGGCCTACTCACGTTGTTGAGGGAGACCGCTTCACTTCAGGTACTTGGCGGGTAGTTTGCCGTACCCGTAGGGGTCTAGGGTGGGGTAATGGCTATTCATCACAACTGTGTAATCCGTCTTTTATTGCAGGCTCAAAGCAAATGCGGATTGATAATAAATCCAATAAAGTTCATCTGTGATCTGGAATTCTTATTATTGCGTCTGACGAATGTACAATATCTATATATGATAGCTATTAGACGTCACTTATGTTTTACACCCGCGCTAGCCCAGCCCCCGCTCTGTCGTTAGTTAAGTAACCTAACGGGTGATGACGGGACCCCGTGGCGAATGCGGATGGCATAAGAGGACGTGGTATTTTCGTTGTTTTCTGCAATGATAGGATTATTGATGGGACGCATTATTATAATGCAATGAAAATAAACCAATGTTAAGTCGTTGGAACAAATTTAAAAAACCGCTCGGTTATTTTAAAAAGGATCAGAATTTTTAATTGCGGAGCTTTAACCACTCCTTTTAAAAAGTATCAGGTTCCTTCGATTAAATCAAGTTCACTACGTTCACGGTTTTGCCAAAACCATTCGTAGCCCTCCATCATTTCTTATGAATGGTCAGTAGTATTCAAGCTATGTTTGTTGGCCTTCATCAAGGCATAGTGTTTGGTAGCTGCTGGGGTATTCATTTGGTGCATAGATAGATGTGTTGGTTTGGGACAGTCGTATTACCTTGTTGGCCTTCGTCAAGGGTATGTACGGGTGGCTTCAAATTAACTAGATAATGATGGGCAGAACTTGACATGTGACTTATGATTTGTTGGCCTTCGTCAAGGTCATAAGAGCATGGGGCAAAAATCCACATCGGGAATTTCTAAAGAAACTGAAATTTGCAGAGAGAAGCATACCATTTTGGAGTTTGATGAATGTTGGTAGGATTCCTTCAACATTATCATACGATGATATTTTGGATCCCGATCCTACTGTGAGTATATACTACTTATCAGGAGATTCGTCACATAACGATCAATGCTATAAACCAAGTAGGTGCCTAGAAAGGTGTCAGCGGGGTTACGCCCCCAGAGAAAAGAGGTTATTTAATTAAGGAACTTCGCAAAAGCATTGGAAAACCTCCCTCGAAGTATCGACACTGACCTGGCTGAACGGTTAAGCAAGAATTGTATGGTGAGAATAGTCCTGACTAATTCTTCTTTTATGGTTTGAGGAGGGATTCGAGAAACAGTGGGAGCCATCCTGTTTAGATAAATTAAAAACCAATCTAAATTTGCAAGAGCATCATGCTAATAGTATTTTCTTCTCTCTCTTAAATTGCAGCGACCTTGTGACCACACATAGCTTACATCTAGATAACAAATTGACTGAATCTGACTTATATGACTGGAAAAGGTCTGTCCAGATGTCCATTGCCTATGACAAGCTGGACCACCTCATTACTACTCAAGATCCCGCCGTCCTAGGTCCAGTTTCCACTGTCGCGGATATGGATATCCGTCAGACAAAGGAAAAAGATAAAGCGAAAGCTAAGCGCCTCATGTTAGCTTCAGTTGATGGTGTATACCAGAAGCAGCACGAGAAGATGGACTTAGTTTCCATCTTTCTCTATAACAAAGATTTATATGGAGAGCAATCTCATATCGCAAGATATGAGACCTCGAACGAATTAATTCAAGCAAGGTTGGCTGACGGGTCATCTGTAGGGGACAACGTCCTTACAATGACTAGCTGTATTGATGAGCTCCAGGACCTAGAGACCGTGTTGGGAAACGAGTCAGATACTGACTTGATTCTACAGTCTCTGCCTCCTACCCTGAAGGAAACCAGGGAAGTAGAAGGAAAGAGAAGGGCAAAAGTTTCGGGACTGGATATAGTAAAAGAGGGACGTTCCTGTTGTTACAGGAATGAACATTGGCAGAATGATTGCAGGGCTAGCAAAGCCAGTAGCCAGGATTCGAAGCATGTTGTGGCTTCAGCCTCAAGTGTATTTGTTATTGAGAACTGTTTGTCAATTAACTCTACTTCCTGGGTGCTAGATACCGGAGCAGGACCTCATATCTGTAATTCATTACATGCTTTGAGAAACCGTAGAGTTATAAAGGTAGGTGATTGGTTTCTCAGAGTTGCAAACGGAATGAGCGTAGACGCTGAATCCGTGGGAGAATATCGCCTAGGTTTGACAAGTGGGCATATATTGATTCTACGTAACTATTTGTATGTACCTAGTATGACTTGTAATATCATATCAGTGTCCTCACTGTCAAGAGAGGGATATGATTTTACATTCGTAAGCGATGTAGTTAACATCCACCTAAATCAAGTTTTGATTGGGTCCGGTACATTAGATAACGGTATATACGTATTAAGTCAATCTCAGGTTTTCAATGTCCAGAATACACTTAAAAGAAAGTCTCCGGAATTAAATCAGGCTTTCTTATGGCATTGTAGACTAGGTCACATCAATGAAAGAAGGTTGACTAAGTTACATAGAGAAGGATATTTGAATCCATTCGAATATCAATCTTATGCTACTTGTGAATCTTGTCTCATAGGAAAGATGACCAAGACTCCGTTTACTGGACACGGAGTAAGAGCAAGCGAGCTCTTAGGACTCATACACAGTGACGTATGTGGTCCAATGTCTACAAATGCGAGAGGTGGTTATTCCTACTTCATTACTTTTACGGATGATTTCTCTAGGTATGGACATGTGTTCTTGATGAAACATAAATCCGAGGCCTTTGAGAAATTCCAGGAATACAAGAATGAAGTAGAAAACCAAAAAGGCAAAAGTATCAAGACACTGAGATCTGATCGAAGTGGTGAATACTTAAGTGCCGAGTTCCTGGGTTACTTAAAAGAGAATGGAATTCTCTCTCAGCTTACTCCTCCATACACACCACAACACAATGGTGTATCAGAAAGGAGGAATCGAACCCTATTGGATATGGTTCGTTCCATGATGAGTAAGGTTGAGTTACCACGATCATTCTGGGGATATGCACTAGAATCAGCTGCATATCTTTTGAACAAAGTTCTAACCAAGACTGTGCCTACCACACCATATCAGATGTGGAGTGGAAAGAAACCCTATCTTCAGTACCTGAAGACATGGGGATGTCCAGCTTTTGTAAAAAGGCAGCATGCGGACAAGCTTGAGGCACGCTCAGTACAGTGTAAGTTTGTGGGATATCCAAAGAACTCCAAGGGGTATTACTTCTATTACGCAGAGGAACAAAAGGTTTTTGTTTCTCGTCATGCCCACTTCTTAGAAGCTGAATATTTAGAAAATCAGAAGAGTGGGAGCGCAGTAGAACTGGAAGAAATTCCAGAACCACAAGCTATTACTGAAACCTTGGTAGAACAAGAAGGTTCAGGAGAACAGGATATCCCGACGCCACTCCGCAGAAGTAGTAGGCAATCTCATCCGCCCGAGAGATACTACGGTTTTCTCATAGACGGGGATAGAGAGGATTGCACTATTGACTATGATGAGCCTACTAGTTTCCAGCAAGCCATTCAGAGCGGTGACTCAGTAAAATGGCTGGATGCAATGCGGACCGAAATGGAGTCCATGTACACTAACAAAGTATGGACTTTGGACATTGCTCCAGATGGGGTAAAACCCGTAGGATGCAAATGGATCTTCAAAAAGAAGATAGGTGTAGATAGACAGGTTGAAACCTATAAGGCTAGACTTGTTGCAAAGGGTTTCCGTCAAAGACCTGGTTTGGACTATGACGAAACCTTTTCTCCAGTGGCTATGCTTAAATCCATTCGGGTCCTTCTTGCTATTGCTGCCTTCCACGATTATGAAATCTGGCAGATGGACGTAAAGACAGCCTTTCTAAATGGTAATTTGGAAGAGAGCGTCTATATGGATCAGCCAGAGGGATTCATTCAGAGTGGGAGCAGCGGTAAAGTATGCAAGCTGCTTAAGTCCATTTATGGACTAAAGCATGCATCGCGGGGTTGGAACATCTGTTTTGATGATGCTGTCAAAGAATTTGACTTTATCAAAAATCCAGATGAACCTTGCATATACAGTAAGATTGTAGGGAGAGCTATAGTATTCCTCGTCTTGTACGTGGATGGCATTCTCCTAATAGGAAATGATATTCCTATGTTACAGTCAGTCAAAAGATTCTTGTCACATAAATTCTCCATGAAAGACCTGGGTGATGCCACCTACATTCTGGGGATCCGGATCTATCGTGATAGATCAAAGAGGATGTTAGGTCTTTCGCAGTCCAGGTACATAGACACCATAGTGAAGAGATTCAGTATGGATGATTCTAAGCGCGGTAACCTACCGGCTTGTCACGGAATCACCCTCTCCAAAGAGATGTCTCTCAAGACTGATTTGGAAAGGGATCGCATGTTGATTATACCCTACGCTTCTGCGGTAGGCTCTATAATGTATGCGACGTTATGTACCAGACCAGATGTAGCATACGCATTGAGCGTTGTAAGCCGGTATCAAGCAAACCCAGGGGAGAAGCACTGGATAGCAGCAAAGAACATTCTCAAGTACCTAAGGAGGACTAAGGAGATGTTCTTGGTGTATGGCGGAAAAGACCTCCAGATGGAGGCCTTTGCCGACTCCGGCTTCCAAAGTGACAAAGATGACTCCAAATCCATGTCGGGTTATGTCTTTACCCTCAATGGAGGGATGGTCTGTTGGAAGAGTTCCAAGCAGGAGACCGTTGCTGACTCAACAATGGAAGCGGAGTACATAGCTGCTTGCGATGCCGCAAAAGAAGCAGTCTGGATGAAGAAGTTCCTCACAGAACTTCAGGTGGTTCCTACCAGTGTTGGTCCAATACCTCTGTATTGTGACAACAACGGCGCTATAGCTTTAGCGAAGGAACCCAGGTCCCATCAGAAGTCCAGACACATCTTAAGGTGGTATCACCTGATCAGGGAGATCGTAGATCGCCGGGAGATCGAGGTGAAGAGAGTAGAGATGGAGAATAACATTACTGATCCATTCACAAAGGCCCTTCCTCAGACGCAGTTCGAGAGGTTATTCGAGATGATAGGTCTACGATATGTCAGCTCATGGCCCTACTGCAAGTGGGAGATTGTTAGTGTGTATGCCCTAGGGGCCATTATTGTATCATACTAGGTTGTATATTACTTAATGGAAGCTTGGGATATTCACAGTTGTATATAACAGTCTTGCTAAAAATGGTAGTATTCTACTTGGTTTGTCTCTACTTTAATATGTGCATATGTTTCTTGTAACGTGTCACTTATACATATTAGTAGAGCCCATAGGATCTTTGCTTGATTACCAGCGTTGTGATGGCAGTCACACTAGTGGGGGCTGGGTAGTCTGTAAGCAACATCCTATACAGGTCCCTGGTCATTGGATTATCGAGATAGGGCATCGATATTCCGGAGTAGACTAAGTGTATACGCTTCTCATCCCAGCTGGGGAGATGGTCTGTCCCACAGCCATCAGTACGTCGTACTAGAGATAGTATACAGGTGCTCGTTAGGTTACGGGTACACCAGACAGGACTCGCCGGGGAACTGATTGGTTGGTATTATACCCATCGTCAGTTAACAGTTGCCAGGTGACATGAGTACAGCATAGTCCGCAGACTTGACACTGCTACTTCGCCTCGAGTGTGTCCTACTGTTCTTAGATTGCTACCCTACCACGGCTCAAAGGAGTCGAGCAAACAGGTAGCAGTTGGGTGCAGTCCCGAGCACTTAGAGGCAGTGGCGGTTAGATAGGATTCGTCTCTCCCGGTATTGGGAGTTGATATCGCACTGTGTCAGAGAGCCATTACGCAAAGTCCTTGGCCAGGGCAAGCGAGATATACTGGTAGGTTCCAGTAGCTTCTCAGGGTGTAATGGACTTCGCTCCGACACGACTTGTACAACTATTAGGGGACTGACGCTTGCCGCCCCCTAGGCTTGATATGCGATAGTCTTAGACGAACAGACCGGACTGTACGGAGATTGTCACATCAGGCTCAGTAGGGGTTCGGATGGTTTTCCTCATCGTCCTTCTTATCAACATCTACCTGGGGACCGTTACGTACAGCTAGTGCCGCTTGCGGTCTGTGGTTAAACCCACTGCCAGCGTAGTGTCGAGTCTTTAGAGTCCCACACAGAGAGTTTCCCTGCTCCAGGTGAAACGATATAGAGGTCGTATGGTTTTACGACAATGGTTCGGATGCGTACGTGTGTTTACGCACGTACGACTTTTCGGACAGTTTTTACTAGTCGGATTTAGTTTAAGCCAGATTCTAGTATTGGGTTACTGTATTTATACAGTCTAAAGTTTTTCCGTGTTTTCATGGATTGGAGGGGCGTTCTTGTAATTTGTCGGGAAGCTTCTAGAAGAGTGGTGACTAAGGGGTTAAGGTGGCATTGTATTAAATGAGATTAGTGACTCATTTGTGTGATTCATCCAAGTCATTAATGCATCATAAATGCTTAATGACTCATGGAGATGAATCACTCAAAGATATTTGTGAAGCATTGTTGTTAATTCTATTATTTGTTTTTTGGATAAATAATAATGCTTCATATATATCATGATAAGTTCATTATCTCATTTGATTATTATTCTCACATTCTCTCTCCTCAAGCTCACTCTCTTCAAACCCTAACTCTAACCTCTCATGAGTTGAGATCAAGGGTTAGCTAGACTAATACATCCATAACCTCACTCTATATCCCCTAGGTAGCTTAGATTAGCACTTTAAGCAACCTAGTTATCTCAAGTTTGAGATTAAGCTTGGCGTAGGAGCTTTCAGGTGGATCGTCTTTGATTCGAGGAGGTCGTTGAGGTGCCGATGTTCCAAGGATCCTTCGAGGAGTGGAGGACAACGATGAAGACCCGAAGGACAAGTAACGTGAGGTATAACTTCGTATCCGAGTAGTTAAACCTCTAGTAGATAGTTAGCAATGGTTTAGATAACGATTCATGCGCTCAAGTCCGTGTTACGAAGCTTTGATAATCGTTTTTCATATATTCCGCCTCCCCGCAAGTTCGTGGGGTGCGTGACATGGACATACAAAACTCTCCCAGGAGTAACTCTTACTCGCAGTGGGTATCGGGATCCAACTATCTCATAGGAGGTATGCAATCTCATTGCAAATTTCAACACTTGAAATTCCCGATAATATTTTGCCCCTAACCCCTATGACCTTGACAAAGGCCAACAAACCATAGGAAGCTAGTCAAGTTCAACCTGTCATTTCTTGATTGAAATAAACCCACCCGCACGACCCTTGACAAAGGCCAACAAGGTCGTACGAATACCCTAATCCAATCACATCACATGTTTAAATAGATAAGTTCCAGTTAGCTACCGCACACTACGCCTTGACAAAGGCCAACAAACGCAGCACGAATACTAAATAGTCTTTATCTGAAATGACGGAGGGCTACGCAGGTTTTCAGTAAACCCTGAGCGTAATGAACTTGATATCGTCGTAGAATCGAGTGTTTTTGAAAAGGAGTGTTTTTTAGGCTTTTCTAGTTTCGCTAAAGAGGTCACTCCCGGTGAAGGGATCTCGGCTCCTTCCCCATCGAATAAGGTGCAGGATATATCATATATACCGCTGTGCAAAGCAAGAACTATATAAGCTGTCAAAAACTAAACCGCGAGTTTGTAGCATCTGCCAGTTTCGCTAAAGAGGTCACTCCCGGTGAAGGGATCTCGGCTCTTTCCCCATCGAATAATGTGCAGGATATATCATATATACCGCTATGCAAAGCAAAAAATGTAGCTACCCTTTTTTATAAAGTTTTGATTCTACAACATCTTTTAGGTTTCTTTTCTTTTTATTAATCTCATTAATAAAATCCCATCAGCTTATGATTCCTAAGCATCACAAAAGAAACGAAAGCAGTAATATTTATATATCAGCATATATATATAAAGTATAAGCATTCGTCTCAGGCAGTAATATGATCTCATCACAGAACATTGCAGCAGAAGAACATATATGAAATATTGGATATACTAGGACATCCGTGTTTTCAATACGAGCCTGTATAAAACACGGATTCCACGGTCGCGATGAATAGCCAAACCCACATCCCTAGACCCCTACGAGAGCGGCAAGTAACACTGCCAATTCTAGGGTTAGGATACCCGATCTCGACTCCTCGAGATGGCCTCCCACTGGACCCTAGAACTCGGTTACTTGTGCTCCCCTCCTTGGGTCTTCCTAATGCGGAAAAGTAAATAATATACACTGGTGACATCAACCTCATCCCGGAAGTGCCCCAAAAAAAGAATATTACATACAAATGAATTTTACATGAATGAAAATAAAAAACCCTCATCTCACATAAAACCCCCGGTTATTCATAACACGACGATCCAATATAACATATCACAGTAACACATAATACCACATATCATCAATGTAAGTAAGCATGCATACACCGATCGTCGTAGATGTATAGCAACGAAGACCGGCAATACAACTACATACTACACTTACGGTCACAAAAGAAATTGTAAAACTACAATATTGGAATCCACAATCACTTTAGACATTAGTAAATCCGAAATATCACATACTTCGCATTTCATGCCTAACTCTATGAATTCCACATATTGTATCACATTCCAGATAAATAGACAGTATTAAACTTTCCGAACAGATAATCAAATACCCAAAATTTCCTAAATTGCTCAACACTTGAGCGGAGTTCAAATAATCCCAGAATATGTCACAGTACCGGTGATCCAGCCGTAGAAGGGTCAAGCCAACGCCTCACATGTGGCACGCCGTACTGCCCCAAACCCTAAGGTTTAGAGGCAGTTCAAGACGGTCACATAATCGAGTTAAGGTTTGTTGTCTTCTAGAGGGTCTACCGTGTTACTTGCACATTTTTCCGAAAGATTTAAACCCGATAAAAATTCAACACTTGAAAGTTTTTCGTGCCGGGAAAAAGTGAGTTAATGATATCCGCTCGAACCTTTTAACAGTTTCTAAATATCCGGAAAACATCACAAAATTAAATTTTCCGATCGAATCAACGATTACAAAATAAACCCCAGAACACTCAACACTTGAGACAGATTAAAAATACCCAGAAGCAACAAAAAGTACCTATGGATATTACCCTGAAGCCACGTGTCCCAATGCCAAAGATCGGCCGCGGAACCGCCGCGGGAAGCAGGTTCCCACCGCGGTTCCGCGGCGACTTCATAGAATTGGGAGCTCGTATTTCAAGATAATTCTTAGAATTCCCTGCTGATTTTTTTGAGTATTTTTAATGCAGAAAAAATCACATTTTGACAAAATTTCCAGAGAGGGATTCTATTTCGTCGTATCGGGTTCGATCGGAGTATTAAGTTCGTAAACACGTCGCCTAATGCTCTAGCTAGGCTCTGATACCACTGTAGGATTCCTATGCACTCTTGTGAAGGTTCATAAGGCATCAAACATTCCCGAATAAAATTTTAGACGTGCCGAACAACCCAAAGCCGGAATCTTTTCTAGATTATTAGGGTTAAACATGCAAGTAAACATCTTTACTACTAAGTGTGTGGGATTACAACCTTTGTAGTCCGCTCCTTAGCTTCATAAGCTCTGAGTAGAAGTCCCTTTGTCACGATCCACGATCTCCCGGACTCAAGGGAGGCTCCACGACTCGAACGATCCATTCTAGCTTGTAGTGTTCTGTTTCTCCGGTGATCTACGTCGAAGTTGCTATAACTCAAGCTCTCTCACTCTAAAGAGGTGAACACCCTAATCTAATGG
This sequence comes from Agapanthus africanus, assembly GCA_030015575.1. Taxonomy (NCBI): domain Eukaryota; kingdom Viridiplantae; phylum Streptophyta; class Magnoliopsida; order Asparagales; family Amaryllidaceae; genus Agapanthus; species Agapanthus africanus. The sequence continues at coordinate 179,941,107 of JASDDO010000008.1, forward strand.
GCTAGATTAGATGAGGATGATGGAGTAGTATTTATTCTTTCCTTTTATATCATAATCTCACATGAAATCATCACAAAAGGAAATTCTAGTAAGCTTTCTCAAAGCTAAAGAGATAAGAAGATGATGAAAAATGAGATAGTGATCCTTTTGTGATGAATAGGAAAAAGAATATATGATTGATTATGGAACCATGGTCAAGGATGAGAAGGTTAACCATTGTAGAGAATAAACTAGGGCTAGGGTTTGGTTAGGTTTAAAGAATGAGTCATAAGATAATATCAACAATAATATCTTACACTTGACAAAAGGAAAGCTTCTAGATAGTGCAAGAAGAAGCTAACCCTAATCAAACCCCAACCTTGCTTAACCTTTACTTAACATGTTACATTATTAATCATATCATGTTGCAATAATATATATCATATATATATTATATATTTGCAAAAAAAGAAAAATAATACAATTAACATATATCGCATATATATCAATGTATTACCCTGTGAGAAAATGAAATAATAAAGTGAGCCAATATTAGATAATGTAATACAATATATCACATATATTATTATACATTAAATCATCGAATCAACACTTGACTCGACAATCCGGCTATATCGAATATAACCGACTAATATATCATGTACCGATTCATCGAATCAACACTTGATCCGATGACCCGGTTCATATCTAAATATCGCGAGAATACAGTACGGTATCACATATCGCATTATCCTCGGTCCTGCACATATCACATATGTGCCTCTACTCCGTTTTTGCTGAGCCAAGAAACCTCTGTGTAAGACTCTAAAGAATCGTCAATACGCCGGTAGCAGGTGATGATCATATCAAACACCCACAAGCTGCAAGCGGTCAGCTAAACGTAACAGCCACCCAGGTATTGAGCGATCAGAAGATCAACAAGCTAGCTTGTACGTTCTCCTGTGAATCCAATCATTAACACTCCCGTACAGTCCAGTCTGTTCGTCTGATATGTCGCATATCAAGTCTAGGGGTGGTGTACGTCAGACCCCTGTAACCGATAAGTCGTGTCGATGTGAGGCTCATAACAGGTCGAGAAACTACTGATAACACTTACCAGTAAATCTTTATATCAGCCCTGGCCAGGGACTTCCAGTTATAGACAATCGAACACAGCACAACATCAACTCCCTATACCGGGAGAGACGAATCCCCTCCTATCGCTCATTGCCTCCATGTGATTCGGGACTGTACCCAAAAGCCACCATTTCGCACGCCCTCTTGGACGTGGTAAGGTGGAAATCAAAGCACAGTGGGAATCACACAAGACTCTATGACGATCTCGGGTCTACAGACTACCCTGTACCAGTGTCACCGAAGAACTGCCATCTGACGTGTGGTATATCACCATCTGGGAGTTCTCAGCGAGTCCGTCCAGTGTACCCAGTCTCCACTGAGCACTCGTACACATCTCTGATGTCAAACACCGATGGATATGGGATCATCCATCGCCCATCATATGGGTCAAGGTGCGTATACGCTAGTCTACTCTGGTGTATCGATTCCCTGTCTCGACACACCCTCGACTAGGAACAGTTATAGGATGTACTCATCGACTACCGTGGCCCCACTAGTATGATCTCATCATAATCCTAGTAGTCGAGTACATATCCTAAGGGCTTTATCAATATGTGAGAGAAAGACAGTAAACCAATACAAGTCAATATGTTAAGATAAAGTGAAACCAAATAGCATACTATCATGACGAGCAAGAAAGTCCTCTCTCTATATATCCAAGCATCCATCATAATATACATCATATGTACAACAATGGCCTCTAGGGCATATACATAACTAACAATATCGTCAGGGCTAGTCGTGGTGACAACGCCTGAGTTATGAGGATTTACGTGTCGATGCTAGACACGGGTTTCATGATGTTTCGAGTGTCGGTGTTTGACACTCAAGTTTTCCATGATTTCTACGTATTGTCGGTGGACATACGGGGTTGATATCCTCATACTTATACACACACACACACAAACACACAGGTATATGTTTTCTTGATGTTTCGGGTGTCGATGTTTGACACTCAGGTTCCATGAGACTTACAGGATGTGAGGGCTGATCTGAGGATGCGGTGCCTGAGGATTTGGGATTTGATGTGTCAGTAAGGGACACTGGTGTTTTCCCATGCTGATGATTTTGCATGAGGTTTTATTATATCATCCCACACACTCAGGATTATTTTTGATATGCATTGCTTCATGTAGTTGTAGTACCCTGATGATGTACCCTTACATGATTGTTGCATATTCATATTGTCATACTTATGCTATCGGATTACATGTGATAGATTAATCGCTATTCGTGCATACTTGCGATTACAGTATGATGTTAGTTACTGTTCACGAGTTGGCAACTCACCCCCGTTGTGCCACAGTGTTTTACAGGACTTACCCTCAGAGTAGTCGCGGCAGGGCGTCTTATCATCTCTACTTTTGCGGATACCGCTACGGTTGGCTGTGAGGCCTTAGCTTTTAGGTAGGTTGCGGTTATCTGTTTGTACATTGTATATCTTTTTGTTGGATCTAGTATTCTCCATCTACCACTTCTTGTATTTGACTTAGAGACGAGTTATGAGGATTCGGTGTTGTATTATTATTTTGGTGACTTTGGGTGCCATGCTCGTGGAAGCCGGTTTTGTTGAAAAGTTTTACTTCTTATGCAGTTTTCTTTTATATTTCTTCGCTTCGGCGTCGTATATATATTTGTGGTGGTTGTCTCCGCCGTTGGGCGTGATTTTCTCCCGTTTGGGATGCTTTTTATATATTATCTTTGTTGTACCAGTTTTCGGGGCTAGTTTTTACAAAGGAGGTGCTGCCGAAATTTTCAAGAAAGAAAACTAAAGTTAAAGATTTTTCTTAAGATTTTCTGAATGTTTTAAACTATTTTTTTTTCCATTTATCCCTTTTGGGGTGGTTTAGATTTCTGGGTTTCGGCTTACTTAAATTACGTATGCCTGTAGACGTTACGTGGTTTAAGGGCCGGTCATGTTCCTAATTTTGGGTCGTGACACCCGCACCAGTCCATCCCCCGCTCTGCCGTTAGTTAAGTAACCTAACGGTGCATGACGGGGCCTCATGGCGAATGCGGATGGCATATGCGTACGTTCTATTTTTGTTTATTTTCTGTGATGTTTAGGAAACTTAACTGATGGGACTTCGTTAATGAGATTCATGGAAAGAAAAGAAACCTAAAGATGTTATAGAATCAAAATTTTCGAAAAGGTAGCTCTAGTTCTTGCTTTGCATAGTGGTATTTCTTAATGAATATCTAGCACCTCATTCGATGAGGAAAGAGCCAAGATACCTTCACCGAGAGTGACCTCTTCAGCAAAACTAGCAAATGCTACAACCTACTCATTTTTGTTTTGATAGATTTCCTAGCTCTTGCTTTGCAAAGTGGTATTCCTTGATGAATATCCAGCACCTCTCTCGATGAGTAAAGAGCCGAGATCCCTTCACCGGGAGTGGCCTCTTTATAAAAACTAGCAAATGCTACAATTCACTCAGTTTTTCTTGAAAACTGCTCGATTTTAAAAGCGGAGCTTAAAACCACTCCTTTTTCAAATCACTAGATTCTACAACGATATCAAGTTCATTACGATAAAGGTTTTCTTAAAAACCATTCAAAGCCCTCCATCATTTCAGATAAGTTCCATTTAGTATTCGTGCTGCGTTTGTTAACCTTGTCAAGACGTAGTGTGCGGTAGCTGATAAGTGCTTATCTGCAGCATGTGATGTGATTAGATTAAGGTAGTCGTACGACTTTGTTGACCTTATTAAGGGTCGTACGGGTGGGTTTAATTCAATCACGAAATGACGGGTTGAACTTGGCTAGCGCGCTAATGATTTGTTGACCTTATTAGGTCATAAGTAGCTAGGGGTAAAAACAGATATTGGGGATTTCAAGTGTTGAAATTTGCAATGAGATTGCATACCTTATATGAGATGGTTAGATCCCGATACACACTGCGAGTAAGAGTTACTCCTGGGAGTGTTTTCCAATTTACAATTAGCTGATCCAGTATGTGTCTAAGAAAGGTGTTAACGCGGTTATACCCCTGCAGAAACGAGATTATTTAATTAGTTCCATGCGAAAGCATGGGGAAACTCCTTCGGAGTACCAATACCTGCCTGGCTGACTGATTGGCGAACTTATAGGGTGTAATTAATCCCGGCTAATCTTACCTTTTAGGATTTGAAGGAAGATTTGATAAAAACAGTAGGAGCCATCCAGATTAGATAAGATAATAACCAATCTAATCTTGCAAAGAGCGCACGCTAAAGCATTTTCTTCTCTCTCTCTCTCTAGGTAGAGACTATAACACGCCTTAATCAAGATAATAATATGGATGTATTGAACGAACCCGCTTATTATACTGAGCTGGGGGACGTTGGTTCCGCTTTTTCTTATGATTGTTATAAGTCTAAACAAGGAATAGGGGAATATCAGGATTCCCACGCAACCCGAACAAAGAAAGAGCATGCTGATGCATATTCTTCGGGTGTGTTCATTACCGAGAACCGTTTCTTAGTTTGCTCTACGTCCAGGGTATTGGATACCGGATCAGGATCCCACGTTTGTAATTTGTTACATGGGTTAAGGAGAAGTAGAGAACTCGGAAAAGGTGATATGTCTCTAAAAGTAGGGAATGGAGCAATTGTTACAGCCAAAACAGTTGGCGAATATCACCTAGTATTACCAAATGGTAATACAATAATTCTGAACGACTGTTATAACGTACCAAAAATTAAGTACAATATAAAATCAATTTCTTTATTAGATAAAGAAGGATATAACTTTTTATTAGAGAAAAATGTTATGAACATTTTCTTACATCAAGTGTTGATTGGGTTTAGTACGTTTTGTAATGGTATATACATTCTAAATCAAAATACAGTTCTGAATATATAGAACATACACAAGAGGAAAAGTTCAGAAATGAACGAAGCTTTCTTGTGGTATAGTAGACTTTGTCATATCAATGAGATAAGACTAGTTAAGTTGCATAAAGTTGGATATTTGAATCAGTTCGAATTTACATCTTATGAAACTTGCGAGTCATGTCTCAAAGGCAAGATGACCAATACTCTGTTTACAGGACACGGAGAAAGAGCTATTGAACTCTTGGGACTGATACATAGTGATGTATGTGGTCCTATGTCTACATATGCCAGGAATGGTTCCTCGTACTTCATTACATTCACCGATGATCTCTCAAGATACAGACATGTATTCCTGAAGAAACACAAATCTGAATCTTTTATGAAATTCAAGGAATATAAGTGCGAAGTAGAGAACCAAACGGATAAAATTATTAAAATCCTTCGATCTGATCGAGGAGGAGAATACTTGAGCATGGAATTCCAAAATTATTTAAAAGAGAATGGGATTCTCTCTCGGCCTATTCTTCCGCATACACAACAGCACAACGGAGTATCGGAGCGAAGGAATCGCACCCTATTAGATATGGTGCACTATATGATGAGTACTGCTGAGTTACCTATTTCTTTTTGGGGTTATGCACTTGAGACAGCTGCATACCTATTGAATCAAGTTCCATCAAAATCTGTGCCTAAAACACCATATGAGATATGGAGTGGAAAGAGACTATATCTTAAACGAGTTAAGATATGAGGTTGTCTGGCCTATGTTAAAAAACAAAATCCGGACAAACTCGATGCACGATCAGTTTTTTGCCAGTTTGTGGGATATCCAAAGAATTCACATGGATATATCTTCTACCACCCTGAGGAACAAAAGGTGTTTGCTTCTCAATATGCCACCTTTTTAGAAAAGGAATTTCTTGTGAAAGAAATTAGTGGTAAAGAGGTAGAGCTGTAAGAAGATCCAGCTACACAAACAACAACTGATGATTTGATAGAATCGGAGGATCCAATAGTCTCCGACGAACCCCAGCCACTCCGTAGATATAGTAGGGTTTCTCATCCACCTGAGAGATACTACGATTTTCTCATAGACGGTGGGAGCGACGATTGCATCGTGGAAGATGATAACCCAACTAGTTTTGAGCAGACCATCACAAGTGGAGACTCTGTGAAATGACCGGATGCTATGCGATTTGAGATGGAATCCATGTACACTAACAGAGTATGGACTTTGGAAGTTGCTCCTGAAGGGATAAAACCCATCGGGAGCAAGTGGATCTTTAGGAAGAAAATTGGTGTAGATAGAAAGGTTGAGACCTTCAAAGGTGGACCTGTAGCAAAAGTTTTTCGTCAACGACCAGGTGTCGACTATGATGATACCTTTTTCTCCAATAGCTATGCTTAAGTCCATCAGGATCCTACTTGCCATTGCAGCATACCATTAGTATGAAATCTGGCCGATGGACGTCAAGACCGTTTTTCTAAATGGTGATTTAGAAAAGAGCGTGTATATGACACAGCCAGAGGGCTTCGTAGACAGAGGGAGTAGTGGAAAGGTGTGCAAGCTGCTTAAATCCATCTACGGATTAAAGCAGACATCGCGGAGCTGGAACATCTGTTTTGATGAAGCTATCAAAGAGTTTGACTTAATCAAAAATGTAAATGAACCATGTATATACAAGAAGGTTGTAGAGAGTAAGATTGTCTTCCTCGTATTGTACGTGGATGACATACTCTTGATAGGAAACAATGTTCCTATGATACACTCGGTCAAGCTTTTCTTATCACACAAGTTCTCCATGAAAGATCTAGTTGATGCATCCTACATCCTGGGGATAAAGATCTATAGAGATAGATCTAAACGGATGTTGAGATTGTCCTAATCCAGGTATATTGACACCATACTAAAGAGGTTTAGTATGGAAGATTCTATGAGTGGTAATTTACCCGCTTGTTCTGGAATCACTCTCTCCAAAGAGATGTCTCCCAAGACTGATTTGGAGAGGGGTCGAATGCAAGGGATACCCTATGCTTCTGGAGTCGGGTCTATCATATATGTGATGTTATGTACCATACCGGATGTAGCTTACGCACTAGATGTAGTGAGTAGGTACCAATCAGATCCTGGGGAAAAGCACTGGACAGCTGTGAAGAACATTCTTAAGTACTTGAGAACGATTAAAGAAATGTTCTTGGTGTATGGTAACGGAGAACTCCAGATGGAGTTCTTTACCGATTCGAGCTTCCAGAGTGATAGGGACGACAGTAAGTCGGTCTCAGGTTTTGTCTTCACCCTCAACGGAGGGGCGGTATGTTGGAAGAGTTCCAAGCAAGATACCGTAGCAGATTCAACGATGGAGGCTAAATACATCGCTGCCGATACTGCTAAAGAGGATTTCTAGATGAAGAAGTTCATTGCTAAACTTGATGTGGCTCCATCCATTGAGCATCCAATACCTGTGTACTGTGATAACAATGGAGCTGTTGTTTTGGCCAACGATCCCCGGTCCCATCAAAGATCCATACATATTCTTAGGAAGTATCACCTGATCCGGGAGATAGTAGATCGATGGGAGATCAAGGTCATGAGAGTTGATATGAAGGATAACACAGCGGATCCACTCACGAAGTCCCTCTCCCAAACACAGTTTGAGAGACTTTTTGGGATGTTGGGTATGAGATACTACAACAACTGGCCTTAGTGCAAGTGGTAGATTGTTCGGAATATGTATGCCCTAGAGGCCATTATTGTATGATATAGTGGATGCTTGGACACACACACACACACACACACACATATAGGACTTTCTTGCTCGAAATGATAGTATGCTATCTGGTTGCTCTTTATCTTAACATGTACACTAGTATTATTATACTGTCTCTCTGATACATGTTGATAAAGCCCTTAGGATGTTTGCTTGACAACCAGGTCTATGATGTGGATCATACTACTGGGACTTGTGTAGTCCATAAGCACATCCTTTAACTGTTCCTAGTCGAGGGAGTATCAAGACATGGCATCGATATTCCAGACTAAACTAGTGTGTACGTTTCTTGACCCTACATGGGGGCGATGGTTGATCCAATAACCATTGGTGTTTGACATCAAAGATTATACACAGGTTCTCATTAGAGAATAGGTACACCGAACAGGACTCGCTGAGAACTCCTAGATGGTACAATACCTATCATCAGATAGCAGTTCTCTAGTAACATTGGTATAGGTTAGTCTGTAGACCCGAGATCGTCATAGTGTTTTGTGTGGTTACCACTGTGCTTTGATTTCCTCCCTACCACGGCGCAAATGAGTCGTGCAAATAGGTGGATTTTGGGTACATCCCCGAGTCACATGGAGGCAATGAGCGATAGGAGGGGTTTCGCCTCTCCCGGTATTAGGAGTTGATGTTGCGGTATACTTGATTGGCTATAACAGTAATTCCCTGGCCAGGGCTGATGAGATTTACTGGTAAGTGTTATCAGTAGTTATGAGCCACACATTGGCATGACTTATCAAGTTACTGGGGTCTGACGAGTCCACCCCTAGAATAGATATGCGACATATCAGACGAAGAGACCGGACTGTACGGTAAGTGTTACTTATAGGATTCACAAGAGTTTGGATAAGCTTGCTTGTTGATCTTCTATTCGCTCAATACCTGGGTAGCCATTACGTCCAGCTAGTATCGCTTGTTGGATATGTATGCCCTAGAGGCTATTATTGTGTAGTACTACTTTGTATATTACATTTTGGAAGCTTGAGATACATACATGGATTGACGACAGTCTTGCTTGATATTGTAGTATGCTACTTGGTTTGTATCCATCTTAATATGTGTATATGTTTCTTTTAATATATCGCTAATACATATTGATGGAGCCCTTAGGATCTTTGCTTGACTACCAGCATTGTGATGGCGATCACACTAGTGGGGGCTGGGTAGTCTATAAGCACATCCTTATACAGGTCCCTAGTCGTAGGATTATCGAGACATGGCATCGATACTCCAGAGTAGACTAGTGTATACGCTTCTCATCCTAGCAGGGGAGATGGTCTGTCCTACAGCCATCAGTACGTCGTACTAGAGATAGTATGTAGGTGCTCATTGGGTTATGAGTTTCACTGGACGGACTCGTCGGGAACTGTTGGTTGGTATTATATCTATCGTCAGTTATCAGTTCCTAGGTGACATAAGTACAGCTTAGTCTGTTGACTTGACACTGCTACTTCGCCTCAAGTGTGTTCCAACTGTTCTTTGATTGCTACCCTACCATGGCTCTATTGAGTCGTGCAAACAGGTAGTAGTTGGGTGCAGTCCTGAAGCACTTGGAGGCAGTGGAGGTTCGACAGGATTCTTCTCTCCCGGTATTGGGGGTTGATATCACGCTGTGTTTGGAGAGCCATTACACAAAGTGCCTGGCCAGGGCAAGCGAGATTTACTGGTAGGTACTCCAGTAGTTTCTCAGAGTGTTTTGGACTACCCTCCGACACTACTTATACCGCTATTAGGGGACTGACGTTTACCGCCCCCCGAGGCCCGATATGCAATACTCTTAGACAAACAGACCGGACTGTACCAAGATTGTCATATTCAGGCTTAGTAGGAGTTCGGATGGGTTTTCATCATCGGCCTTCTTATCGACATCTTCCTGGGGACCGTTACGTACAGCTTGTACCGCTTGCGGCCTGTGGTTAAACCCACTGCCAGTGTAGTATCGAGTCTTTAGAGTCCCACACAGAGGGTTGTTCACCTTTAGGTGAAACATAGTAGAGGTCTTATGGTTTTACGATGGGGTTCGTTCACATACGCGTACTTGTGCGCGTTTGGTGTTCGGGCAGTTGATACTAGTAGGCTTTGGTTTAAGCCAGATCCTAGTATTTGATTTTGGGTTGGTTCAGTCTCAATGTATTCGTGTTCTTCGGAACACGGATGCGGGTATCTGTATACAGTTGACAGAGACAGAGAATGAGACACCTCATTAGGGTTTTGACCATTGACTTGACTAAAACCATAACGAGATGAAGGAAATTGATTACTAATTTTAATTAGAGATAATTGTGTCATTGTTGTTTAGTTTGACCATTTGACTTGTCGACTATTGTTGACTTAGATATTTTTGTTGAGCAAAAGATATTTTGCTTAGCATTAATGGTGACATGATAATGGTCAAATCAAATGAACCATCACAATTATACTAATTAAAATTATTATTCTTTTTCCTCATATGAGAGCTATCTCTTCATTTTTCAAATACACACTCTCTCTCATAGCTCTCTCTCTCCTTCATCCTCTCTCTCAAACCCTCATCTCTCATGTGTTGAGAACCAAGGGCCATTGAGACCAAACCACTAAAATTCATCTCTACTCACTCTAAGGTTCTTAGTCTAACACACCAAGCACCCTAGTTACTTCATTGTTGAGGTTGGAGCTCAAGGAAGAGGCTTTCCGGTGGATCTTCTTTGACGTGGAGAAACCGGTGAGGATGAGCCATCCACAACCAATCCAAGGAGCTCACAACAAGGAGAAGCACCACAAGAAGAGAAGGAGTTCAAGCTTGAGGTATAACTTTCTATCATAGTAGATAGAACTCTTTTAGTGCTAACTAGGTATATGGTAAAGATCTGGTTTAGGGTTTATTCTAGCGCCAAGTTTATTATCGCTATAAAATTTTTGTTCCGCATTTGGCCACGGAAGTTGGCCGGGGCGCTAGTGTAACCCTTCATGGCATCAGAGCCAACCCATAAACCCTACTAGCAAGTTTGCATAAGGTTAAAATCTCGATTGACAAAAATTTCCGAATCATATTTCCAATTTTGTGTTCCTCCTGTCGAATTTTAAAGTTGTTCAAAAAAAATTTCTAGGCATCTTAAAATTATGTGCAGGCAATACTATAGCTGTGGAAAATATTTGGGCACGTTGTTGGATATGTTTACCTTAGAGGCCATTATTGTATAGTACTAGTTTGTATAATACATTGGAAGCTTGTGATATATATATACGGATTTACGACAGTCTTGCTCGATATAGTTATATGCTACTTGGTTTGTATCTATCTTAATGTGTGTATATGTTTCTTTTAACATATCGCTAATATATATTGATGGAGCCCTTAAGATCTTTGCTTGACTACCAGCGTTGTGATGGCGATCACACTAATGGGGGGTGGGTAGTCTATAAGCACATCCTTATACAGGTCCCTAGTCGTAGGATTATCAAGACAGGGCATCGATACTCCAGAGTAGACTAGTGTATACCCTTCTCATCCCAGCATGGGAAATGGTCTGTCCCACAGCCATCAGTACGTCGTACTAGAGATAGTATGCAGGTACTCATTGGGTTATGAGTTTCACTGGACGGACTCGTCGGGAACTTTTGGTTGGTATTATACCTATCGTCAGTTAGAAGTTCCCAGGTGACATGAGTACAACTTAGTCCGTTGACTTGACACTGCTATTTCGCCTCAAGTGTGTTCCCACTGTTCTTTGATTGCTACCTTACCATGGCTCTATTGAGTCGTGAAAACTGGTAGTAGTTGGGTGTAGTCCTGAAGCACTTGGAGGAAGTGGCGGTTAGACAGAATTCTTCTCTCCTAGTATTGGGGTTGATATCGCGCTGTGTTTAGGAGAGACATTACACAAAGTCCCTGGCCAGGGAAAGTGAGATTTACTGGTAGGTTTTTCCAGTAGTTTCTCACGGTGTTCTGGGCTACACTCCGACATGACTTATACCGCTATTAGAGGACTAACGTTTATCGCCTCTAGGCCCGATATGCGATACTCTTAGACGAACAAACCGGACTGTACGGAGATTGTCACAGATAGGCTCAGTAGAAGTTTGGATGGGTTTTACTCATCGGCCTTCTTATCGACAGATACCTGGGTAGCCGTTACGCACAGCTAGTGCCGCTGACATTCTTGTGGTTAAACCCACTGTCAGAGTACTGTCGAGTTTTTAGAGTCCCACACAGAGGGTTGTTCACCTTTGGATGAAACGATGTAGAGGTCGTATGGTTTTACGACATAGTTTGTTCACATACGCGTACTTGTGCGTGTTTGGTGTTCGGGCAGTTGATACTAGTGGGCTTTGGTTTAAGCCAGATCCTAGTATTTGGTTTTGGATTGGTTCGGTCTCATTGTATTCGTGTTCCTCGGAACACGGATGCGGGTATGTATATACAGTTGACAGAGACAGAGAAACCTCATTAGGATTTTGACCATTGACTTGATTAAAACCATAATGAGATGGAGAAAAATTATTAATGAGTTTTAATTAGAGATAATTGTATCATGGTAAATTGGTTTGACCATTTGACTTGTTGACTTAGATATTTTTGTTAAGCATGAGATATTTTTTGCTTAGCATTAATTGTGACATGATAATGGTCAAATCAACATCAACCATAACAATTATCCTAATTAAAATTATCATTATTCTTTTTCCTCATATGAGAGCATACAACTCATTTTATCATGACACATTCTCTCTGTTACTTGCTTTCTCCTCTTCCTCTCTCTAGGCTCTATTGTTTCATGAGTTGAAAATCAAGAGCATTGTGAGATCAAACCACCAAAACACTTCTCTACTCACTCTAAGGTTCTTAGTCTAGCACACCAAGCACCCTAATTACTTCATTGTTGAGGCTGGAGCTAAAGGTAGAGGCCTTCGGGTGGATCTTCTTTGACGTGGAGAAGCCGGTGAGGAGGAGCCATCTATAACCACTCCAAGGAGCTCACAACAAGGAGAAGCATCACAAGAAGAGAAGGAGTCCAAGCTTGAGGTATAACTTTCTATCATAGTAGATAGAACTCTTTTGTGCTAACTAGGTTTATGGGAAAGATCCGGTTTAGGGTTTATTCTAGCGCCAAGTTTGTTATCGTAGTAAAATTTTTGTTCCGCATTTGGCCATGGAAGTTGGCCGGGGCGCTAGTGTAACCCTTCATGGTATCAGAGCCTACCTATAAACTCTACTAGCTAGTTTTCACAAGATTAATATCTCGATTGACAAATTTTTCCGAATCACGAATCTATGTTCATAAGCTTGCTGTCGATTTTCAAAGTCGTTCTAAAATTTTTCTGGGTATCTTAGAATTATGTGCAGGCAAAACTACAGCTACAGAAAACATTTGGGGGCCTAACTCCAAAATTTCGCCGCGGAAAGTGAGCAAAATGTCGTATTTTGCGGCCCTTCAGCGGCGCTTTTTGGGCTACAGTACCCCAAAATTTTTCTGGGGCTCTAGTTCATGAAAATATGATATTTGTGATATATAGTTTTAGCCCAGGTTTATTTGAGTGCTGGATTTGCATTTGGGGCCTAATTGGAAAAGTTTGGTCGATCGAAATTTTAAATGTGTATTTTACAGTACATTCACTTTTATCTGCGACCATGAATGTCACTCGATCGGTAAAACTCGTCCGATTACTATATGTTCTTTTAGACGGATTTGCGAACGTGACATTCACGTTGATGTTTCTGTGATTGTGGTGAGATTGTGGTTGGAATGTCATTGTGGATAGCATGTGGTGCAATGTTATAAGTACAATTTATATTCATTTGTACATTTGTTATTGCGGGACGAGCGTCCGACTTGTGGACTCCCGTCTTTGCTAAGTTGTATATTATTTTGGGGCACGACCGAGTTGAGGTTGATGTCACCATTTGTACATATTATTTTCTTTTTCTGTACTAGGATTACGCCACGGTGGAGTGCACGGATAGCCGGGTTCTAGAAGGTAACAAGCCCGCATCTCATGGTGTTGAGACGGAGGGGGTTTCATTCTAGAATTAGCGGGCTATTCGCCGCACTCGTAGGGGGTATAGGATGACCCATGGAGAGGCGCCCAAGTTACCGGATTCCGTGAAGTGCTGGGTGGCCCATTCACTTTGTTGAAGGGGGATGCCTCACTTCTGGGATTGGCGGGTAACTTGCCGCGCTCGTAGGGATCCAGGTTTTCATTGCACAGGCTATCCACACGACAGGGAACGTCAGGTTTTATTTGCTGCTCAAAAGAAACCCAGGGCTCTAAGATTATCCACCATTCTGTAATGTTGGCTGAGATTCTGTGATGTTGATTATTATAATGCCTCGGACGAAAGTTTTATATACTTATATATATATATATATATATATATATATATATATATATATACTAGTAGATGTTGTATATGTTTTGCACCCGTGCTAGTCCAGCCCCTGCTCTGTCGTTAGTTAAGTAACTTAACGGGTAATGATGGGGCCCAGTGGCGAATGCGGATGGCATATACGTACATCATATTTTCGTTCTTTCCTGGTGTGATAGGTTAAATTGATGGGACCGCATTAATTTTGATTAATGAAAGAAAATAAACCTAAAAGATGTTGTTGGAAACAAGTTTTAAAAACTGACATTACAGACGTTCTCTTTTGCTTTGCACAGTGGTATTCGGTTATGAGTATCCAGCACCTCATTCGACGAGGCAAGGGTCGAGATCCATTCATCGGGAGTGACTCCTTGAGTAAAAGTTTGCGTCAATGTAATAACTTCATTATAGTCGATTATTTTTTGCTTTGCATCGTGGTATTCAGTTTGGAATATCTTGCACCTCATTCGACGACGAAAGAGCCGAGACCCCTTCACAGGGAGTGACCTCTTTAGCAAAAGTTTTCACCGCTATATATTTACAAAACCACTCATGTTCCTTCAACAATATCAAGTTCATTACGTTAACGGGTCTTTCGCCAAAAACCCAGCCGTAGCCCTCCATCGTTTCGGAAAATCACTACTTAGTATTCGTGCTGCGTTTGTTGATTATTCGTCAAGGCACAGTGAACGGTAGCTGAGTAATGATTCTCTGTTGCACTGATATATGCGATTGGTTAGGACAGTCGCATGATTTTGTTGATTATTCGTCAAGGATCATGCGGGTGGGTCTAATGCAATCTTGGATAAAGACGGGTTGAACATGACTAGGGCCTTTTGATTTGTTGATTATTCGTCATGGTCACTTGGGTCCTAGGGGTAAAAACCATATCGAGAGTTTCAAATATACAGGAAACTTGCAGATTTAGCATACCTTCTGGAATGTAGTGACTAGAGTGGATTCCATCTAGGTCATCACACAATGATTGTTGGATCCCGATCCCATTGATGAGTTGGATTACTCTCGGAAGATTATTTCACTTAACAATCAATGTTATAAATCAAGTAGGTGTCTAGAACGGTGTTAGCGGGGCTATGCCTCCTGGGAAAAGAGGTTATATAATTATGGAACTTCGCGAAAGCGTTGGAAAACCTCCCTCGATTTACCAACACTAGCCGGGATGAAACGTTAAGCAAATATTATGACGTGCGATTAATCCTGACTAGTTCTTCTTTTAAAGGTTTGAAGAAGAATTTGAGGAAAAAGTGGGAGACATCCTAGTTAGATAAATTAATAACCAATCTAATCTTGCAAAAGCGCACGCTGAGTGTTTCTTTTCTCTCTCTACAGGTAGCAACCATTTCACGCCCTAATCAAGATAATAAAATGTATCGTTTGACCGATTCGAATTCTTATTCGGTGCTGGGGAACGTCGGTTTGGCTCCAACTTATGATAGCAATCGTAAATATGAGTAAGGGAAAGAGGATTGTTTAAATTCCAAGGAGACCCCATTGAAGAAGAAGCATACTAATGCATCTAGTTTAGGAGTTCTTGTAATTGAGAACTGCTTTTCGGTCAGTCCTACCTCCCGGGTACTAGATACCGGATCAGGATCTCATATATGTAATTATTAGTTATATGTATGCCCTAGAGGCCATTACTGTACATGCGTTCTATATTGTAGTGGATGCTAGGACATATATAGGGAGGACTTTCTTGCTCGACATGATGGTATGCTATCTGGTTACTCTTTATCTTAACATGTACTCTGATTGTCTCTACATCACATGTTGATAAAGCCCATAGGATGAGTACTTGACTACCAGGACTATGATGCAGATCATACTAGTGGGGACAGTGTAGTCGCCAAATACATCCTTCAAATGTTCCTAGTCGTGGGAGTACCGAGATAGGGCATCGATACTCCAGAGTATACTAGCGTATGCACTTCTTGACCCATATGATGGGCGATGGATGATCTTATATCCATTGGTGATCGACATCAGAGAAGGTATACGGGTGCTCAGTGGAGACTGGGTACACCGGACGGACTCGCCGAGAACTCCCAGATGGTATTATACCTCACGTCAGATGGCAATTCTCTGGTGACATTGGTATAGGTTAGTCTGTAGACCCGAGATCGTCATAGAGTCTTGTGTGATTCCCAATGTGCTTTGATTTCCATCATACCACGTCCAAAAGGGCGTGCAAAAGGTGGCTTTTGGGTACAGTCCCGAATCACATAGAGGCAATGAGCGGTAGGAGGAGTTTCGTCTCTCCCGGTATAGGGAGTTGATGTTGCGATGTGTTCGATTGGCTATAACTGGAAATCCCTGGCCAGGATTGCTGAGATTTGCTGGTAAGTGTTATCAGTAGTTTCTCAAACTGTTATGGACCTCATATCGACACGACTTATCAAGCTAATGGGGTCTGCCGTTTACCACCACTAGACGAGATACGCGACATATCAGACGAAGAGACCGGACTGTACGGGAGTGTTACTGGTTGGATTCATGGGAGAATGTACATGCTTTCTTGTTGATCTTCTGATTGCTCAATACCTGGGTGGCTATTACGTTTAGCTGACCGCTTGCAGCTTGTGGGTGTTTTTTATGATCATTACCTACTGCCGGTGTATTGACGATTCTTTAAACTCCTACACAGAGGTTTCCTGGCTCAGGCAAAACGGAGTAGGAGCACATATGTGATATGTGCGGGACCGAGAACAATACGTGTATGTTATACCGTATTAGATTCTCACGATATAAGATATCGGCCGGGTATCTGTGATATAGCCGGGTCATCGGATCAAGTGTTGATTCGATGAACTGATACAGATTATATTAGTCGGTTATTTGTGAAATAGTCGGATTATCGGATCAAGTGTTGATTCGATAATTTAATGTATAATTATATATTTGATATATTAAATTACATTAACTAATATAAGCTCACTAAAAGATTCTTTTTCTCACTCGGGTAATACATTTATATATTTGCGATATATGTTAATTGTATTATTTTATTTTGTTAAAAAATTTATTATATGTGTGATATATAATATTGTAACAAGTTAAGGTTACAAATGCAACATGTTTTGTGGAGTTTAAACATTGTTAGGGTTTGGATTAGGGTTAAACCTTCTTGAAGTTTCTAGAAGCTTTGCTTTTGTTTTTAACTAAAGTTATTTTCTAAAGATATTTTGGTTGATATTTGTTAACCCAACCCAACCCTTCACCATGGTTAATCTCTACATGGGTTAAGTTATCATACTTAACCCATGGTTGCCTTTCTAACCTCAGTAGTTTTCATTGCTCATCACAAAAGGATTGATCATCTTCTTTCTTCTTCTTCCTTGCATAAAAAGCTTTCTAGCTTTTTGTGAAGTAATGAAAATGAGTGAGAAATAGAAAATAAATGAGAGATAAATTCCTACTTCATTATCCTCATCTATTCTAGCCACTTAGATTAGGGTGTTTGCTTTGCTAATACTTGATTAGCAAAGCAAGAGCTTGGGTTTGAGTTTCTTCAAGGTAGATCGTCTTTGTTATTGAAGATCGGAAGCAAGCTTGCATCTTTCTTTTGTGGAGCCTCTCTAGAGTCCGGATACTCGATGATCGCAGCAAAGGGACCTCAACACGGAGCTTTAGAAGTGAAGGACCGGACTACAAAGGTTGTAATCCCAAACTCTTAGAAGTAAAGTTGTTTACTTGCTTTGTTTCGCCTAATCTCTAGTTTAAGATCTTGGTTAGGGTTGTTCGGTACGTCTAAAATTTAAATCGGGCATGGTTGATTCCTTGTAGAACCTTGTGAGAGTGTCTAGTAACCCTACAGTGGTATCAGAGCCAAGCTAGAGCTTTAGGCGAAGTGTAGACGAAGTTTGAAGTCCGATCGAACCTCGGAACCCCGACACGAACCCCTTCTCTGGAAATTTTTTAAAATGTTGATTTTTTCGTATTAAAAATACTCATAAAATTAAGCAGGGAATTATAAGGATTACTGTGAAAAACGAGACCATAATACCCTTAAAGCGCCGCAGAACCGCGGCAATACCCTGCCTTGAGCGGCGGTTCCGCGGCCGTATAGGGGTGTTAGGGTTTTTTCTTTTTCTACAGTAACATCCGTAGCTAATTCTACATGCTTCTGGGAATTTTTAATTCTACTCAAGTGTTGAGTTATTTGGAGATCTTTTGTATTCGTTGATTCGATCGGAAAGTTTTACTTCGTTTAAGATATTTCCGGGTAATTTAGAACGTGTTAAAATGTTCGAACGGATATCAATAACTCACTTTTTCCCCTACCGGAAAATTTCCAAGTGTTGGATTTTTTCCTTAGTTAAAGAACGTTCTAAGTCATGCAAGTAACACGGTAGACCCTCTAGAAGAACACAAACCTTAACTCGATTATGTGACCGTCTGAACCGCCTCTAAACCTTAAGGTTTGGGGCAGTACGGCGTTGCCACATGTGAGGCGTTGGTTTGACCCTTCTACGGCTGGACTATTGGTACTGTGGCATGTGATGGATACTTTTTGAACTCCGCTCAGGTGTTGAGCTATTTGGGAAATCTTGGGTGTTTGATTATTCGATCGGAAAGTTTAACACTGTCTATTTATCTGGAATGTGATACAATATTTGGAATCCACAAGAAGTTATGAGATAACTAATTTGAATGTTATAAATCTAGCAGTTTAGTCTCATTTGATCGGTTACCACGGGATTTTGATGTGATCAAAAGTCCGTCGCAATCACGTAGCGTACGCGGATACTCGCCGAGTAAACATAATAGATAACCAGACCCCATAGCCCCGACCAAGTGACTGTAGGAGAACCCCGTCGCCAAAAGCATCCGTTCGGGTGCTCGCGACAGCGGTGTTCCGCCTTAGTGCACTTCGTCAACGGCATCCGGGGGTGCGGCCATCTACTAAAGTTTGCGACGAGCATTCGATCAGGATGTCGGAAATCTTGTTGAATTGCCCGACTAGATATTGAAAATTATTTTCGAGATCGAGACTAAAATGCGGAGTTTATAAATGTTAGGCATGCGATGTCTAAGGAATTCATTTGGTTAGGCATGCGATGGCTACGGTGGTTGCGGATTCCAACTGTTGTAGTTTTACACTTTCTTTTCTGCGACCGTAAGTGTAATATGTGGTGTATCGTCTGTTTCGTTGCTATACATCAACGACAATTGGGATACGCATATTTACTTACGTTGATGATATGTGATATTATGTGTTGCTGTGATGTGTTATATTGGATCGTCGTGTTTTGAATAGCCGGGGTTTTTTTTATGTGAGATGAGAGTTTTTCTTTTTCATTCATGTAAAATTCATTGTATGTAATATTCTTTTATTGGGGCACTTCCGGGCTGAGGATGATGTCACCATTGTATATTATTTACTTTTCCGCATTAGGTAGACCCAAGGCGGGGAGCACAAGTAACCGGGTTCTAGGGTCCAGTGGGAGACCATCTCGAGGAGTCGAGACCGGGTCTCCTAACCCTAGAATTGGCAGTGTTGCTTGCCGCTCTCGTAGGGGTCTAGGAATGTGGGTTTGTCTATTCATCGCGACCGTGGAATCCGCGTTTTATACATGCTCGCATAAAACACGGAAATCCTTGTATATCCAATATTTCATATGTTATTCTTCTGCTGCAATGTTCTGTGATGAGATCATATTACTGCCTGAGACGAATGTTTATATTATATATATGAGATATATGTTATATTGCTGATTTCGTTTCAAATGTGATGCTTGTGAAGCATAATAAAATGGGACTTCATTAATGAGATTAATGAAACTAAAAGAAACCTAAAGATATTGTAGAAACTTGTCTCAAAAACAGGTAGCTCTAGTTCTTGCTTTGCATAGCGGTGTTCCTTGTAGAACATCCAGCACCTTATTCGATAAGGAAAGGGCCGAGATCCCTTCACCGGGAGTGACCTCTTTAGCGAAACTAGCAGATGCTACAAACTCGGTTTGTCTTTTGATTGTTTCTATAGTTTTTTCTTTGCATAGTGATATTTGTGAAATATCCTGCACCTTATTCGATGAGGAACGAGCCGACGATCCCTTCACCGGGAGTGACCTCTTTAGCAAAACTAGAATAGGCCACAAAAACATTCCTTTTAAAATCACTCGATTCTACCACGATATCAAGTTCATTACGCAAAGAGTTTTCTTAAAAACCTGTCGTAGCCCTCCGTCATTTCAGATAAGTACTTCATAGTATTCGTACTACGTTTGTTGGCTTTCGTCAAGGCGTAGTGTGCGGTAGCTATTTATGCTTATCTGTATAAGCATATGATGCGATTGAGTTAGGGTAGTCGTGCGCCTTTGTTGGCTTTCGTCAAGGGTCGTGCGGGTTGGTTTAATTCAATCGGGAAATGATGGGTTGAACTTGACTAGTAGCCTATGGTTTGTTGGCTTTCGTCAAGGTCATAGGATGCTAGGGGTAAAATATTATTGGGAATTTCAAGAGTTGAAATTTGCAATGAGATTGCATACCTTCTATGAGATAGTTGGATCCCGATACCCACTGCTAGTAAGAGTTACTCCTGAGAGAGTTTTACACATTACAATTAGCCGATCAAGTAGATGCCTAGAAAGGTGTCAACGGGGTTACTGTAAGTCCACGTTACCTCTCCCGGTACTTACGGGCTTGTGGAAATGATGAAAAACGATTTTTCTAGAGGTGGTAACATGGACTCAAAATACAGATCTTTGTTAAACAACTATCTAACAATCCTAACAAGAGTTTTACCTACTCGGTTAGGTGGTTATACCTTAACTTGAACTCCTTCATCTTCAACTCCTTGCGGTGGTCGGATCGGCCTCACCTCGTCGTCTCCTTGCGCCGGATTCCATCGCCTCCTATTTTATAGGAATAGAAGATGGATCCACCTGAAAGCTTCTACCTTTGGCTTCACTTCAAACTAGAAGAAACTAGAACACTTGGTTTGCTAAACCTTGTGAACTAGGATGAGTAGAGGAGTGTGTTGGGATTTATCTCTATGGTTCTTGCTTCTCAACACATGAGACAAGTGAACCATAGACTAGAGAGAGAGAGCAAGAGGAAGAGGGACAGCTCAAGCAAGAGAGAGAAAGGAAATGAGAGAATGAGCAACTCTTTTGCCATCCAAGCTCTCATAATCCAAAATCATGATAACTCATAATAGTAATTGAGTATTATGTGATGGTTCAAGTCAAAATGGCCATATCATTTCATGCACTCATTTTGCAAAAAGAAACAAGCAAGCAAAAGTCTTTGCCATGAAATGATAGCCATTGTAATGATGGGGGTCAACAAGTCCAACCTACTCAACCGGTCAACAAAGTCAACAAAGTCAACCCTTCATCTTAACCATGACACAATAATACTTAATTAATATTATCATTAATCATATTTCTTATTCTCATTAGGGTTTAGCAAAAATCAATAGTCAACAGTCAACAACCCCAACGAGAATACTCTGCCTCTGTCTCTCTATCAACTGTGCATACACACCCGCATCCGCATTCCGAGG
Source organism: Agapanthus africanus (assembly GCA_030015575.1). Lineage (NCBI taxonomy): Eukaryota > Viridiplantae > Streptophyta > Magnoliopsida > Asparagales > Amaryllidaceae > Agapanthus > Agapanthus africanus. Next base: position 179,962,686 of record JASDDO010000008.1, read on the forward strand.
AACACGATTACAAACGAGATAAAACCAATCCCAAAACGTACACTAGGATCTGGCTTAAACCAAAGCCCGCTAGTGTTAACTGCCCGGACTCTAAACGTGCACAAGTGCACGGATGTGACCGAACCCTGTCGCAAAACCATGCGACCTCTACTCTTTTGCCTAAAGGCGAATAGCTTTCTGTGTGGGACTCTAAAGACTCGACACTACGCTGGCAGTGGGTTTAACCATAGACCGCAAGCGGCACTAGCTGTGCGTAACGGTCCCCAGGTAGATGCCGACAAGAAGACGGACGAGGTGAAACCCATCTGAACTCCTACTGAGCCTGAATGCGACAATCTGCGTACAGTCCGGTCTGTTCCTCTGAGAACATCGCATGGCGGGCCTAGGGGGCGGTAAACGCCAGTCCCCTAATAGCGGTACAAGTCGTGTCAGAGTGTAGCCCAGAACACCCTGAGATAACACTGGAAACCTACCAGTATATCTCGCTTGCCCTGGCCAGGGACTTTGTGTAATGGCTCTCCTAGACACAGCGCGATATCAACCCCCAATACTGGGAGAGACGAATCCTGTCTAACCGTCACTGCCTCCAAGTGCTTCAGGACTGCACCCAACTACTACCTGTTCGCAAGACTCCTTTGAGCCGTGGTAGGGTAGTAATCTAAGTACAGTGGGAACACACTCGAGGCGAAGTGACAGTGTCAAGTCAGCGGACTAAGCTGTACTCATGTCACCTGGGAACTGATAACTGACGATAGGTATAGTACCAACCATTAGTTCCCGACGAGTCCTGTCCAGTGTACTCGTAACCTAATGAGCACCCGCATACTATCTCAAGTACGACGTACTGACGGCTGTGGGACAGGCCGTCTCCCACACTGGGATGAGAAGCGCATACGCTAGTCTACTCCGGAGTATCGATGCCCTGTCTCGATTGTCCTACGACTATGGACCTGCATAAGGATGTGCTTGTGGATTACCCAGCCCCCACTAGTGTGACTGCCATCACAATACTGGTAATCAAGCAAAGATCCTAAGGGCTCCACTAATGTGTATATGTGATATACTAAAATAAATACATGTACACATTAAAGCAGAAACAAACCAAGTAGCATACTACTATATTGAGCAAGATTGTCTATACAAGGTGAATATCCAAAGTTTCCATTAAGTAATATACAAACTAGTATGATACAGTAATGGCCTCTAGGGCATATACACTAACAATCTCCCACTTGAACTAAGGCCATGTACTGGCGTATCGAAGACCTATCATCTCGATCAGCCGCTAGAACTGAGTCTGGGGTAAGGCCTTTGTGAATGGATCAACAGTGTTATCTTCCGTAGCAACTCTCCGAACCTCGATCTCCTGGCGACCCACGATCTCCCTGATCAGGTGATACTGCCTCAAGATGTGTCTAGATCTCTGATGGGACCTGGGTTCCTTCGCTAAAGCTATAGCCCCGTTGTTGTCGCAATACAGAGGTATTAGATCAACAATGGACGGAACCACCTGAAGTTCTGTCAAGAACTTCCTTATCCAGACTGCTTCTTTTGCGGCAACTGCAGCAGCGATATATTCCGCTTCCATCATCGAGTCAGCAACGGTTTCCTGTTTGGAACTCTTCCAACACACCGCCCCTCCATTGAGGGTAAAGACATAACCCGACATGGACTTGGAATCATCGTTGTCACTCTGGAAGTTGGAGTCAACAAAGGCCTCGATCTGGACGTCTTTTCCACCATACACCAAGAACATCTCCTTAGTCCTTCTCAGGTACTTGAGAATGTTCTTTACCGCTATCCAGTGCTTCTCCCCAGAGTTTGACTGATACCGGCTTACCACACTCAGTGCATAAGCTACATCTGGTCTGGTACACAACATCGCATACATTATAGAGCCTACCGCAGAAGCGTAGGGTATAATAGACATGCGATCCTTTTCCAAATCAGTCTTGGGAGACATCTCTTTTGAGAGGGTGATTCCATGACAAGCAAGTAGATTACCGCGCTTGGAATCTTCCATACTGAATCTTTTCAGTATGGTGTCGATGTACCTAGACTGTGAAAGTTCTAATATCCTCTTGGATCTGTCACGAAAGATCCGGATCCCCATAATGTACGAGGCATCACCGAGGTCTTTCATGGAGAACCTGTGCGACAAGAACCCCTTGACAGATTGTAGCATAGGAATGTCATTTCTTATCAAAAGAATATCATCCACATACAAAACGAGGAATACGACAGTTCTTGCTACAAATCTACTATAGATGCATGGTTCATCTAGATTTTTGATAAAGCCAAATTCTTTAACCGTCTCATCAAAACAGATGTTCCAACTCCGCGATGCCTGCTTTAGTCCATAGATGGACTTAAGCAACTTGCACACCTTTCCGCTGCTCCCACTCTGAATGAAACCCTCTGGCTGGTCCATATAGACACACTCCTCTAAATTTCCATTCAGAAAAGTGGTCTTTACATCCATCTGCCAAATCTCATAATCGTGGAAGGCAGCAATGGCAAGAAGGATCCGAATGGATTTCAGCATAGCCACTGGAGAAAAGATTTCATCATAGTCCAAACCAGGTCTTTGACGAAAACCCTTTGCAACAAGTCTAGCCTTATAGGTCTTAACCTGTCCATCTATACCAATCTTCCTTTTGAAGATCCGCTTGCATCCTACGGGTTTTACCCCATCTAGAGCAACGTCCAATGTTCATACTTTGTTGGTGTACATGGACTCCATTTCGGTCCGCATTGCATCCAGCCATTTTACCGAGTTAACGCTCTGAATGGCCTGCTGGAAGCTTGTCGGCTCATCACTATCAATGATGCAATCCTCTCTATCCCCGTCTATGAGAAAACCGTAGTATCTCTCGGGCGGATGAGACTGCCTACTACTCCTGTGGAGCGGCGTAGGAATGTCATGTTCTTTTGAACCCTCTGGTTCTACTAAGCTTTCAGTAAAAGTCTGTTGTTCTGGAATTTCTTCCAGTTCTATTTCGCTCCCACTACTTTCTTTTTCTAAGAACTGGTGTTCCAGAAAATAGGCATTATGAGAAACAATGATCTTGTGTTCCTCTGCGTAATAGAAGAGATACCCCCAGGAGTTCTTTGGGTATCCCACAAACTTGCACAGTACTGAGCATGCCTCGAGTTTGTCCGCATGCTGCTTTTTGACAAAAGCCGGACATCCCCAGATCTTCAGATATTGAAGATAGGGTTTCTTCCCACTCCATATCTCATATGGTGTGGTTGGCACAGTCTTAGTTGGAACTCGGTTCAAAAGGTATGCAGCTGATTCTAGCGCATATCCCCAGAATGATCGCGGTAACTCAGCGTTACTCATCATGGAACGTACCATATCCAATAGGGTCCGGTTCCGTCTCTCCGATACACCGTTATGTTGCGGAGTGTATGGAGGAGTAAGCTGAGAAAGAATTCCATTCTCTTTTAAGTAATCCAGGAACTCGGCACTTAAGTATTCACCACCTCGATCAGATCTTAGTATCTTGATACTTTTGTCTGTTTGTTTTTCTACTTCATTCTTATATTAATGGAATTTTCCAAAGGATTCGGATTTATGTTTCATTAAGAAGATATATCCGTACCTTGAAAAGTCATTCGTAAAAGTAATGAAGTAAGAATAACCGCTTTGCGCATGTGTAGATATTGGACCGCACACGTCGCTGTGTACGAGTCCCAAGAGCTCACTCGCTCTTACTCCGTGTCCAGTGAACGGAGTCTTTATCATCTTTCCTTTGAGACAAGATTGACAAGTGGCATACGATTGATATTCGAACGGATCCAAATATCCTTCTGTATGTAACTTCGTCAACCTTTTCTCATTGATGTGACCCAGTCTACAATGACATAAGAAAGCCTGGTTTGTTTCCGGAGACTTTCTTTTGTGTGTATTCTGGACATTGAAAATCTGTGGTTGGTTTAATACGTATATACCATTGCTTAATGTACCTGACCCAATCAGAACTTGATTAAGGTGAATGTTCACAACATTGCTTACAAATGTAAATTCATAACCTTCTTTAGATAATAAAGATACAGAAATGATATTACAAGTTGCATTGGGTACAAAATAGCATTTACGCAAAACCAAAACGTGTCCATCTGACAACCCCAGGTGATAGTCCCCCACGGACTCAGCATCCATGCCAGCTCCGTTTGCAACTCTGAGGGTCATATCACCTACCTTCAAAACCCTACGCCTTCTCAGTGCCTGTAAAGAATTACAGATATGAGATCCTGATCCGGTATCCAATACCCAGGATGTAGAGTTTATTGATAGACAGTTTTTAATAACATACAAACCTGAAGCTGAAGCCGCAACTTGCTTCAGATCCTGGGTTCTGGCCTTCCAAGCCCTGAATCCTTTTTCCAGTGTCCATTCTTGTGACAGTAAAAGCATTCTTCCTTTCCCACAAGCTTTCCTGCTACCTTTGTTGCCTTTGTCTTTCCCTTCGTATCCACTTTACAAACACCGCCCCTTGGTTTGGCAGGGGATTTCTTCTTCTTTCCCTTGGTTTTCGCCTTGGACCTAGAAGAGGAAGATCCTCCTACAAACACAGTGGATGTTTCACTACCTTTCTGTAGGGTGCCCTCTGCACTCCTCAGCATGTTGAGGAGTTCTGAAAGTTTAACTTCTTTTTCTTGCAAGTTGAAGTTTAGGATAAACTGGGCGTAAGTGGAAGGAAGGGACTGGAGAATCAAGTCCGTGTAGAGCTCGTTCTCTAACGTGGTCCCAAGGTCCGCGAGCTCCTCAATGAAGCCAATCATCTTAAGCACGTGTTCCGCTACCGATGATCCGACGGCCAATCTCGCTGAAAACAGCTTTTTCGAGACTTCGTATCTTGCGATACGTGATTGCTCTCCATACAATTCTTTTGTATGGAGAAATATGGATTCAAGGTCCATATTCTCGTGCCTCCTCTGATGTTCATTGTCCATAGTGGCAAGCACGATGCACTTGTCCTTCTCGCAATCGATTTCCCACGTCTTACGGATTTTCCTATCCGCGACACTGGTTTTGGGACCTGGGACAGGGGGAGCTTTGGTGGTAAGGAGATACCCCAACTTGTCATAAGTGATTGCAATTTTGACATTCCTGACCCAATCTTTGTAGTTTGGCCCTGTCAGTAAGTTTTTATCTAGTAGTAACTTAAGTCCAGTCATGATGTTTGGTCGCTGCAATTAGGAGAGAGAGAAGAAACACTTTAGCATGATGCTCTTGCAAGTTTAGAGTGGTTTTTAATTTTTCTAAACAGGATGTCTCCCACTGTCTCTCGAATTCCTCCTCAAACCAAAATGGAAGAATTAGTAAGGATCAATCTCACCGTACAATACTTGCTTAACCGTTCAGCCAGGCTAGTTTCGGTACTTCGAGGGAGGTTTTCCAACGCTTTCGCGAAGTTCCTTAATTAAATAACCTCTTTTCCCTGGGGGCATAGCTCCGCTAACACCTTTCTAGACACCTACTTGGTTTGTAGCATTGATCGTTAAGTGAGAAATTTCCCGAGGAGTAGCATATACTCACAGTAGGATCGGGATCCAAATATCATTGCGTAACAAAACTGAAGGAATCCTACAAGAATCATCACACTCCAAATGGTATGCAGCGCTAGCAAGTTTCAGTTCTTTTGAAACTCCCGATGTGGATTTTTGCCCCATGCTCTTATGACCTTGGCGTGAGGTCAAAATGTCATAATTCACATGTCAAGTTCTTCCCATCATTATCCAGGTTAATTTGAACCCACCCGTACCTACCCTTGACGTAGGCCAAAATGGCAGTACGACTGTCTCAAACCAACGCATTCTATTTATGCAACAGATAAATATCCGGCAGCTACCAATCACTATGCCTTGGCGTGAGGTCAAAATACATAGCTTGAATACTACCGAATATTTAACTGAAATGATGGAGGGCTAGAGATGGTTTTGGCGAAACCATGAACGTAGTGAACTTGATATAGTCGATGGAACGAGATAGCTTTTAAAAGGAGTGGCTTAAGCTCCGTGTTTAAAAGTTATTTTTGAAAAGAAACCGAGTGGTTTTGAAAGTGTTCCAACGACTCAACTTTGGTTTATTTTCTTGAATTAATTTAATGCGTCCCATCATTTAATCCTACCATTGCAGAAAACAACGAAAATATGACGTACGCTTATGCCATCCGCATTCGCCACGGGGCCCCGTCATTACCCGTTAGGTTACTTAACTAACGACAGAGCGGGGGCTGGACTAGCGCGGATGCAAAACATAAGCAACGCCTAAATAGATATCATATATAGATATACACATTCGTCACATGCAATGATAGCCATTCCAGATCACAGATGAACACATTGGATATACTAGGAATCCGCAATCCGTACGAGCCTGTAACGAAGAGCGGATTACACGGTCGCGATGAATAGCCAAGACCCCACCATAGACCCCTATGGGTTCGGCAAACTACCCGCCAAGTACCCGAAGCGAAGCAACCTCCCTCAACACCGTGAGTAGGCCACTCGGCACTTCGAGATACCCGGTAGTTTGTGCACCCCTCCTTGGGTCTATCCTAGGAGTAAAAACAGTAAAAGAAATTATACAATGACGGCTACAACCCCATCCCGGTTGTGCGGCCATATAAATAATATTACATCAATTACAAATTACATGAATTCAAAGAAAAAGAAAACTCTCATCTCACAACCCCCCGGCTATTCATCCGCGACAATCCAATGAATTCATATACACATACCATCAACATTACAGATCACAGATATGTATAACCCCCACTAATCGACGTATAGCGATTAGTAGACGTTCAATACATATATCACATCACAGATATAACCCGTTAGCTTAAGTCTTTAGGAGTTCGATCAAAATACGGATTTTTAAGCCCCAAAAACAAATTTTGCTTTCTGGAAAATCTCGGCAGAAAAATCATATTGTAAAAATCCCAAAACAACCCCAGAAACACACTGCAGGAAATTTGTGCCACGGCCGAGTCAACTCGGCCGCGGATCCGCGGCGGGAGCATGCTCCTGCCGCGGTTCCGCGGCGCTTTGACCGAGCCAGTGGACCAAATTTCTTGGGTGTATTTTCAAAAGCCTGAGTCGATTTTTGGTGCAAGATTTATTATTTTTTGAACAGAATACAGAATCGACAGAAACTTGATTTTTCGGGTTCGTTTCGCGACTTTTTCTCCGATCGAGCTTCTAGTTACTTTGCTAACATGTTAGATAGTGTTTAACCTGGCTCTGATACCACTGTAAGTCCACGTTACTTCTCCCGGTACTTACGGGCTTGCGGAAATGATGAAAAACGATTTTTCTAGAGGTGGTAACATGGACTCAAAATACGAATCTTTGTTAAACAACTATCTAACAATCATAACAAGAGTTTTACCTACTCGGTTAGGTGGTTATACCTTAACTTGAACTCCTTCGTCTTCAACTCCTTGCGGTGGTCGGATCGGCCTCACCTCGTCGTCTCCTTGCGCCGAAGATGGATCCACCTGAAATCTTCTACCTTTAGCTTCACTTCAAACTAGAAGAAACTAGAACACTTGGTTTGCTAAATCTTATGAACTAGGATGAGCAGAGGAGTGTGTTTGGTTTTATCTCTATGGTTCTTGCTTCTCAACACATGAGACAAGTGAACCATAGACTAGAGAGAGAGCAAGAGGAAGAGGGAGAGCTCAAGCAAGAGAGAGAAAGGAAATGAGAGAATGAGTAACTCTTTTTCCATCCAAGCTCTCATAATCCAAAATCATGATAACTCATAATAGTAATTGAGTATTATGTGATGGTTCAAGTCAAAATGGCCATATTATTTCTTGCACTCATTTTGCAAAAAGAAACAAGCAAGCAAAAGTCTTAGCCATGAAATGATAGCCATTGTAATGATGGTGGTCAACTAGTCCAACCTAGTAAACCGGTCAACAAAGTCAACAAGTCAACAAAGTCAACCCATCATCTCAACCATGACACAATAATACTTAATTAATATTATCATTAATCATATTTCTTATTCTCATTAGGGTTTAGCAAAAGTCAATAGTCAACAGTCAACAACCCCAATGAGAATACTCTGCCTCTGTCTCTCTGTTAACTGTGCATACACACCCGCATCCGCGTTCCGAGGAACACGAATACAAACGAGATAAAACCAATCCCAAAACGTACACTAGGATCTGGCTTAAACCAAAGCCCGCTAGTGTTAACTGCCCGGACACTAAACGTGCACAAGTGCACGGATGTGACCGAACCCTATCGCAAAACCATGCGACCTCTACTCTTTTGCCTAAAGGCGAATAGCTTTCTGTGTGGGACTCTAAAGACTCGACACTACTCTGGCAGTGGGTTTAACGTACAGAACACACACAAGAGGAAGAGTTCAGAAATGAACGAATCCTTCTTGAGGCATTGTAGACTAGGTCATATCAATGCGACCCGACTAGCTGAAGTTACATAAAGATGCATATTTAAATTAGTTTGGATTTACATCTTATAAAACTTGCCAGTCATGTCACAAAGATAAGATGACCATAGCTCCGTTTATTGGAAACAGAGAAAGAGTTAATGAACTCTTGGGATTGATACATGCTGATGTATGAAGGTCCCCTGTCTACACATGCCAAGACCGGTTCTTTGTACTTCATTACATTCACTGATTATCTCTCAAGATCCGGACATATGTTCCTGTTGAAACACAAGTTTGGAACTTTTGAGAAATTCAAAGAATATAAGTTAAAAGTAGAGAACCAAAAACGGGTATAAATATTATGCCCTTTGATGTGATCAAGGAGGAGAATACTTGAGCATGGAATTCCTGGACTATTCTAAAGGAGAATGAGATTCTCTCTCAGCATTACTCCTCTGAATACACCACAGCACCTCGGTGTATCGGGGCGAAGCAATCACACCCTATGTGATATGGTGTGCTCTATGATGAGTACTACTGAGTTGCCTATTTTCCTTTGGGGTTAAGCACTTGAGAAGTAGCATACCTATTGAATAGGGTTCAAACCAAATCAGATGCCTACCACTCCATATATGATATGGTATGGGAAGAGCCCATCTCTTAAGGAAGTTAAGATTTGTGGTTGTCCGGCCTATGTCAAAAGAAAAATCCGGACAAGCTCGAGGCAAGGTCAGTTCTGTGGAAGTTTGTTGGATATTCCAAGCATTCACAAGGGAATATCTTCTACCACACCGAGGAACAAAAGATGTTTTATTTCTCGGAATACCACTTTTTGAGAAAAAAGAATTTCTTGTGAAGAAATTAGTGGTTATGAGGTAGAACTGGAAGGATTTCCAGCTATACAAACTGCAGCTGATGATTTGGTAAACCCGGAGGATTCAATAGTTTCCAACGAACCTCAGCCTCTCCGCCGATCCGGTAGGGTACCTCATCCACCTGAGAGATACTTCGGTTTCTCTATGATAGTGGGAGCGAGGATTGCATCATGAGATGATGACCCAACTAGTTTCGAGCAGGCCAGCAGGAGTGGGACTCTGTAAGAATGGCTGGATGCTTAGCGATCTGAGATGGAATCCTTATACACCAACAAAGTATGGACTTTGGTTGCTTTATCTGAAGGGTTAAATCCACATCAGGAGCAAGTATATCTTGAGAAGATTACTTGGTGTACATGGAAAAGTTAAGACTTTCAAAGCTATGCTTAAAGTCCATCCAGATCCTACTTGCCACGGCTACACACCATGACTACGATATCTGGCGGTTGGGTGTCATGACTGCTTTTCTAAATGATGATTTGGAAGAGAGCGTCTATAAGTACACAGCCAGAGGGCTTCGTAGACAGTGGGAGCAGCAGAAACGTGTGCAAGATGTTTTATATGATAAATCAGGCATTGCGGAGTTGGAACATCTGTTTTGATGTGGTAGTCAAAGAGTTTGACTTCATCAAAATGGTAGATGAACCTTGTAAATACAAAAAGGTAGTAGGGAGTATGGTGGTGATCCTCGTATTGTACGTGGATGACATACTCTTGATAGGGAAGGAGTTTCCTATGCTACGTTTGGTCAATCTCCGCTTATCACAAGGATTCTCCATATAAGATCAAAGTGATACCTCCTAAATCCTAGGTTTTATATCTATGAGATAGATCTAAATGGATGTTAGGATTATCACTAGTATTAGTGAGATGGTATCAATCGATCCTGAGGAGAATCACTGGAAAAGGTTCCAGGGTGATAAGGACGACTGAATGTCAGTCGCAGGCATTGTCTTTACCCCCAGTGGAGGGACGGTATGTTGGAAGAGTTCCAAGCTAGATACCCTGACTTACTAGACGATTAAAGGAAAGATATGTCGTTACCAAGGATGCTACCAAAGAGACAGTCTGGATATATATATAAGTTCATGAGATGAATTTCGTTCCTACCATTGTGTGACAATGAAGTTGTGGCTTATGCCAAAGAACCCCCGTCCCATCAGAAATCCAGATATAATTCTTAGGCAGTATCACCTAATCATGGAGATGGTTGATCTCCAGGGAGATTGAGGTTAGGAGAGTAGACACAGAGGACAACAGCGCGGATCCACTCACAAAGGCCTATTTCCCAATAGAGACTTTTATGGGATGGTTTAGTATGAGATACTTCAACCACAGCATATTGTTGGGTATGAGATACTACAACAGATGGACCTAGTGCAAGTGGGAGATTGTTAGTTATATGTATGCCCTAGAGGACATTACTGTACATGCATTGTATATTGTAGTGGATGCTGGGACATATATAGGGAGGACTTTCTTGCTCGACATGATAGTATGCTATCTGGTTACTCTTTATCTTAACATGTACTCTGATTGTCTCTATGTCACATGTTGATAAAGCCCTTCGGATGAGTACTTGACTACCAGGACTATGATGCAGATCATACTAGTGAGGACAGTGTAGTCGCCAAGTACATCCTTCAAATGTTCCTAGTCGTGGGAGTATCGAGATAGGGCATCGATACTCCAGAGTAGACTAGCGTATGCGCTTCTTGACCCATAAGATGGGCGATGGATGATCTCATATCCATTGGTGTTTGACATCAGAGAAGGTATATGGGTGCTCAGTAGAGACTGGGTACACTGGACGGACTCGCCGAGAACTCCCAGATGGTATTATACCTCACGTCAGATGGCAGTTCTCTGGTGACACTGGTACAGGTTAGTCTGTAGACCCGAGATCATCATAGAGTCTAGTGTGATTCCCACTGTGCTTTGATTTCCATCATACCACGTCCAAGAGGGCATGCAAAAAGGTGGCTTTTGGGTACGGTCCCGAATCACATGGAAGTAATGAGTGATAGGAGGGGTTTCGTCTCTTCCGGTATAGAGAGTTGATGTTGCACTATGTTCGATTGGCTATAACTGGAAATCCCTGACCAGGGTTGTTGAGATTTACTGGTAAGTGTTATCAGTAGTTTATCAAACTGTTATGGACCTCATATCGACACGACTTATCAAGCTAATGGGGTCTGACATTTACCACCCCTAGGCGAGATATGCGACATATCAGACGAAGAGACCGGACTATACGGGAGTGTTACTGGTTGGATTCATGGGAGAATGTACAGGCTTGCTTGTTGATCTTCTGATTGCTCAATACCTGGGTGGCTGTTACGTTTAGCTGACCGTTTGCAGCTTGTGGGTGTTTGATATGATCATCACCTACTGCCGGCGTATTGACGATTCTTTAGAGTCCTACACAGAGATTTCCTGGCTCAGGCAAAACGGAGTAGGAGCACATATGTGATATGTGCGGGACCGAGAACAATATGTGTATGTGATACCGTATTAGATTCTCGCGATATGAGATATCGACCAGGTATATGTGATATAGCCGGGTCATCGGATCAAGTGTTGATTCGATGAACTGATACAGATTGTATTATTCGGTTATTTGTGAAATAGCCGGATTATCGGATCAAGTATTGATTCGATAATTTAATGTATAATTATATATTTGATATATTAAATTACATTAACTAATATAAGCTCACTAAAAAATTCTTTTTCTCACTCGGGTAATACATTGATATATATGCGATATATGTTAATTGTATTATTTTATTTTGTTACAAAATATATTATATATGTGATATATAATATTGTAACAAGTTAAGGTTACAAATGCAACAAGTTTTGTGTAGTTTAAACATGGTTAGGGGTTGGATTAGGGTTAAACCTTCATGAAGCTTCTAGAAGTTTTGCTTTTGTTTTTAACTAAAGATATTTTCTAAAGATATTTTGGTTGATATTTGTTAACCCAACCCAACCCTTCACCATGTTTAAGTCTCTACATGGGTTAAGTTATCATACTTAACCCATGGTTGCATTTCTAACCTCACTAGTTTTCTTTGTTCATCATAAAAGGATTGATCATCTTCTTTCTTCTTCTTCCTTGCATGAAAAGCTTTCTAGCTTTTTGTGAAGTGATGAAAATGAGTGAGAAATAGAAAATAAATGAGAGCTAAATTCCTACTTCATCATCCTCATATATTCTAGCCACTTAGATTAGGGTGTTTTCTTTGCTAATACTTGATTAGCAAAGCAAGAGCTTGGGTTTGAGTTTCTTCAAGGTAGATCATCTTTGTTATCGAAGATCGGAAGCAAGCTTGCATCTTTCTTTTGTGGAGCCTCTCTAGAGTCCGGATACTCGATGATCGCAGCGAAGGGACCTCAACACGGAGCTTTAGAAGTGAAGGACCGGACTACAAAGGTTGTAATCCCAAACTCTTAGAAGTAAAGTTGTTTACTTTCTTTGTTTCGCCTAATCTCTAGTTTAAGATCTTGGTTAGGGTTGTTCAGCACGTCTAAAATTTAAATCGGGCATGGTTGATACCTTATAGAACCTTGTGAGAGTGCCTAGTAACCCTACAGTAATTTATTGCAAGGACTGATAAAAAGTAGGAAAGTTGCACCTGGTGATATGTCTCTCAGGGTGGGGAACGGAGCACAAGTTAATGTTGCAGCCATCGGTGAATATCACCTTGTGTTGCCAAGCGGCAATACTATGATTTTGAACAATTTCTACTATGTAATTTCCATGGTTTGCAACATCATATCAGTTTCTTTACTTGATTCTTGATAGAAATATCATGAACATTTACCTTGATAAGGTATTGGTTGCAGAAGGTACACTGTGTAATGGTATCTATGTTCTAAATCAGAATACAGTTCTCAATGTACAAAACACACGCAAGAGGAAGAGTTCAGATGCAAACGAGTCATACTTATGGCATTGTAGACTTGGTCATATCGGAGAGAAAAGACTAAGTAAGTTACATAAAGATGGACTCTTGAATACGTTCGAATTTTCATCTTATGAAACTTGTTAGTCGTGTCTCAAAGGAAAGATGACCAAATATCCTTTCACCGGACATGGAGAAAGAGCAACAGAGCTCTTGGGACTCATACACAGTGATGTGTGTGGTCCGATGTCTATACATGCAAGGGGTGGCTTCTCATACTTCATCACATTCACTGACGATCTCTCTAGATTCGAATATGTGTATCTTATGAAACACAAATCTGATGCTTTTGAAAAATTCAAGAATTTAGAAACGAAGCAGAGAATCAGACTGGAAAAAGTATCAAGATCCTCCGATCGGATAGAGGAGGGGAGTACTTAAGCACGGTATTCCTAGAATACTTAAAAAAGAATGGAATTCACTTTCAGCTTACTCCTACGTATACACCACAGCATAATGGTGTATCGGAGCGGAGGAACCATACCCTATTGGACATGGTTCGCTCCATGATGAGTAATGCTGAGTTGCCACTTTCATTTTAGGGACTTGTACTTTTGACTGCGGCATATCTATTGAATGATGTTCCGTCCAAATCAGTGCCTAAGACATCGTTCGAGATATGGAATGGAAAAGGCCATATCTTAAAAGATTTAAGATATGGGGTTGTCCGGCTTATGTTAAAAAGCATAAACAAGATAAACTAAAGGCACAGTCAGTTTTATGTAAGTTTGTGGGATATCCAAAAAATGGTTATGGATATCTGTTCTATCACACCGAGGAACAAAAGGTGTTTGTTGCTCAACGTGCCGTTTTCTTAGAAACGGAATTTCTTGCTAGAGAAATTAGTGGGAGCACAGTAGAACTGGAAGAAATTCAGCGACCGCAAACAGAAACTGAAGATTTTACAGAACCTCAGGATTCAATTACCCCAGACGACAGCCACTCCGCAGATCTGGTAGGATTTCTCATCCGCCCGAGAGATACTACGGTTTTCTTATAGACGGGGATCGAGAGGATTGCATCTTAGAAGAAGATGATCCGACCAGTTTCAGGCAGACCATTATCAGTAGGGACTCCGATAATTGGCTGGATGCTATGCGATCCGAAATGGATTCCATGTACACCAATAAAGTGTGGACCTTGGATATTGCTCAACCTGGGGTAAAACCCATTGGATGCAAATGGATCTACAAAAGAAAACTTGGTGTAGATGGACAGGTGGAAACCTATAAGGCTAGACTCATTGCAAAAGGTTTTCGACAAAGACCTGGTGTGGACTATGATGAAACTTTTTCTCCAATGGCTATGCTCAAATCCATCCAGATCCTACTTGCCATTGCTTCCTTCCATGACTATGAAATCTGGTAGATGGACGTAAAAACGGCTTTTCTAAACGGCAGTTTGGAAGAATACGTTTATATGGATCAGCCAGAAGGTTTTGTAGACAGTGGGAGCAGCGGGAAGGTGTGCAAGTTGCTTAAATCCATTTATGGATTAAAGCAAGCATCGCAGAGCTGGAACATCTGTTTTGATGAAGCAATCAAGGAATTTGACTTCATCAAGAACGAGTATGAGCCTTGTATTTATAAGAAGATTGTAGGACGAACTGTCGTATTCCTAGTCTTGTACATGGACGACATTCTTTTGATAGGAAATGACATTCCTATGCTACAATCGGTCAAGCTATTCTTGTCACAAAGGTTCTCCATGAAAGACCTGGGTGATTCCTCGTGCATTCTGGGGATCAAGATCTATAGAGATAGATCTAAGAGATTACTGGGACTTTCACAATCCATGTACATAGAGACCGTACTAAAGAGATTTAGTATGGAAGATTCCAAGCGCGGTAATATACCCGCATTGCACGGAATCGCCCTCTCCAAGAAGATGTCTCCCAAGACTTAAGAGGAGAGGGTTCGCATGAGTACTATACCCTATGCTTTGACGGTAGGATCTATAATGTATGCGATGCTATGTACAAGACCAGATGTAGCTTACGCACTAAGCGTGGTGAGCCGGTATCAGTCAGAGCCAGGTGAGAACCACTGGACAGAAGTGAAGAACATTCTCAAGTACCTGAGAAGGACTAAGGAGATGTTCCTGGTTTACGGTAATGGAGACCTCAGGGTCGAGACCTTTACTGATTCAAGCTTCCAGAGTGACAAGGACGACATCAAGTCTGTCTCAGGTTTTGTATTTACCCTCAACGGAGGGGTGGTGTGTTGGAAGAGTTCCAAAAAGGATACCGTCGCAGACTCGACGATGGAGGCTGAATACATTGCTGCAAGCGATGCCGCAAAAGAAGCGGTCTGGATGAAGAAGTTCATTAGTGAACTTCAGGTTGTTCCGTCCATTGTTGACCCAATACCTTTATATTACGATAATAATAGGGCTATAGCTTTAGTGAAGGAACCACGGTCCCATCAGAAATCCAGACACATCTTAAGGCGGTATCACCTGATCAGGGAGATCATTGATCGCCAGGAGATCGAGGTATGGAGAGTGGACACTAAAGACAACACGGCAGATCCATTCACAAAGGCCCTCCCTCAAACATAGATCGAGCGACTTTTTAAGCTATTGGGTATGCGGTATGCCGCCAGTTGGCCTTAGTGCAGACATTAGGTATGTGGTACACCAATTACTGGCCTTTAGTGCAAGTGGGAGATTGTTGGATATGTATGCCCTAGAGGCCATTATTGTATAGTACTAGTTTGTATATTACATTTTGGAAGCTTGGGATATATACATGGATTGACGACAATCTTGCTCGATATTGTAGTATGCTACTTGGTTTGTATCCGTCTTAATATGTGTATATATTTCTTTTAACATATTGCTAATACATATTGATGGAGCCCTTAGGATCTTTGCTTGACTACCAGCGTTGTGATGGCGATCACACTAATGGGGGATGGGTAGTCTATAAGCACATCTTTATACAGGTATCTAGTCGTAGGATTATCGAGACAGGGCATCGATACTCCAGAGTAGACTAGTGTATACGCTTCTCATCCCAGCAGGGGAGATGGTCTGTGTAAGTCTATGTCACGCACCCCACGTGTTCGGGAGGAGGCGGAATATATGAAAAACAATTATCAAAGCTTCGTAACACGGACTTGAGCACACGGATCGTGTCTAAACCATTACTATCAAACTATGAGAGGTTTAACTACTCTGATTCGAAGTTATACCTCACGTTACTTGTCCTTTGGGTCTTCATCACTGTCCTCCACACCTCGTCGGCTCTATGGAACATGGGTAGCTCAACGGCCTCTTCGAGTCAAAGACGATCCACCCGAGAGTTTATAGTCCGAGCTCCTATCTCGAATCTGAGATAACTACGGCTTCTAGTTTGCTAATTTAGAAGTCCTAGAGTGTAACATTTTGAAAATAGTTTCGGTGAAATTTCAGAAAAATCGGTAAAATAAAGGGGTTTTCTGTAAAAATTCAAAATACAAATATCTTTATTATAAAATTAAATATACATATTCTGGATATGTAATTGCTAGTATTTGGTGTTTATTGATCCACTGCTAAAATTTCTAAATTTCTGAAATTTTTTCCGAAAATAATTATTTTAATATTATTTTAAGCCGTCACTAATACATTTAATTAGGGAAAATTACAAATTGGAATGAGTTGAAACAAATTTTGTGCATCATAACACATTAAACAAAGTTTTAACATGTTGTTTTTGAAACAAAATGAAACTGCCAAACGGTGTTAGAAAATATGATAGAAAAAGGCTTAAATTGTGAAAATAAATTAAATAGAAGTGAGGTTTGGGCTTGATGACTTGGGGTATGGTTGCATGTTACTTGGTATTCCTCACACACACACCAGACACCCTCACTCTCTCCCCTAGGTTGCTGAAATCAGCAGCCTCTCCCCAATTCCCCACTTCTAAAGTTAAAAGAGAACAAAGGCAAAAAGAAAATAATTAATTAGAGAAGTTTGTGTTAATATATGAGATATGGGCATCTTTGACTTGGCCACAACACCATTCCCACTCTCTCTCCTCACTCCTACACCCTTGACCGAGCCCTCCCTTCCTGAAACAGCAGCAGCCCCATTTCCCATTTTTCACACTTCATCTCATCTCCGAAATTCATCAAATTGCATCAAAAATCCAAATTAAACCTCACAAAATCAAAATCTAATCCCTACCCATTTTTACTTGACCATTCTAGTATAGATCTAGGGATCAAGATGGCATTTTGGATGTCTAGATTTCAAGTGAGATCTACAAAATTGTGGAGGTATAATTTTAACCATGTAGTTAAATTGTTGATTATTGCTTTAATCTAAGTTGATTAAGTGATTAATTAGGTTTTAGATGAGTTTAATTGCATGATTAAGGAATTCAAGTTAGGGTTTTGTTGTGGAATTGGGTTGTGATCAATTGTGCATGGTTATGTGATGTGGATTAGTATCTTAAGATTTGCTGAAATCTAATCTAGTTGTTAATTACAAATCATTACTTGTAAAATGTCCAATTAAGCTTTTTGTGCAAACTAGGCTTTTATGAAATACATATATATTTGAGATTAAAAATATGGTTAGGGTTTTTATCACATTATTAACATTATAAGTTATAGTTTAATAATTTAGATCATGCAAATCCAAGCTAGATTGTTGTATGTGCATTTTTGCTATAAAATGGTCGAAATTGGTTAAAATTGCGAACTAGGTTTTTGAAATTGAATTAAATTGTGGGTTTAAAATTTACGTAATGGTTTCTATGGCATAATTAAGATATTAAGTTATCATCTTGGTCACTAGAATTGTTAAAACATTATATTTTGTACAAAAACGGTAAACCTTGCTTGCTAGGTTTTCGGAAAAATAGCTTTTAAAGAGAGTTTGGGGTTTTTGTAAATTTTTAACCTATTTTATATTATAGTTAGTGTTCGTGAATGCGCAAATGAGTGTGTTTGGGTTTTCTCGATGGTTTGACATTTGTACATCGACATCGAGGGTTGGTTTGGCTATTCTTGCATGCGTAGGCGATAGGTTTTGACCAATGCGTGATACGCGTGCCGATTTGATTTTCGTATACCGTTTCGATTTCGAATTTAGTTTTAATGCGATACGGTGCGTTATGATATGTAGGTACCCCATGTGGACTTCGAGACGATAACAAAGCGCGTGGAGACGTCGGCACCGGCGAACGAGGACCAGGTGCGTAGTTTTATATCTACGGGGAGAAGTCGGGTGGATGGCGTATAGCACCCCCGCAGTTCATGGTGATGTATACGGACACGCATACACACATATATTGATTATAAATATTGTTTGATGTTATTTATGATTAAGATGGATATTTGGTGTGATAGGATTGGTTTAGTGTTGCGAAACCCTAGAGTAGCGGTTGGACCACACACACACACACCCATACTTGCATATATTCTTCTTTCATATGTGCGTTTGTGGGATTATATATTTATATGTTCACATGGGTATGGGACTATGTGATCATTTACTGGATTTAAGGATAGTATTTGGGATTTGAGGTGAGTCGATGGGATTTGATTTGAGACCGTGAGATCGGTGATATAGCAGGATTCGTATTTGAGATACGTCATGATGTCATAGCGGATCTTTGGACGACGATACCATGTGAATAGTGATAATAGTGAAATGAATGACATGTGATTGTATTATGAGATATGACATGTTAGGATGTTCATGATATGCCGCATTGGGTGATGTATACCTCTTTATGACGATATATGATGATGATATCGGTTTGTATGAGGCTGTAGATCAGCTGTCAGATCATGACTATGTTGATGATATTTGTATCGTACTAGACGTAGATCAGTACCCAGATTATGATCTTGGATAAAGAGGATACCAGATGAATAATGTGATATTGACCCGTACCCAGATTGGGGATGCCGTACGACGGATTTACGTACGAGCTATATATTGATGATTGATCCGCACTCTTGACTTGGGATGTCTGATTATAGATATGGTATCGGATATGATATTATTGCGGCGGGATCACCGACTATATATATACAGGTATGTATATGTATCGACTCAGATGTTAGGCGGTTTCCTTACCTGTAGTTCAGCTTGTTAGTTCAGCCGTATAGTTTAGTGTAGTTGTTAGACTAGATTAGACTCCTACCTATTTCAAAACGAACGGATCGTGGGTATTTTAAAAGACAGGTCAAGGGATTCTACGGATATTTCAAAAGGCGTATCTTTTCTTAAAAACACCGTAGCCCTTATTTCCAAAACCCCACGATTTGTGTTATTTCAAATGGCACCATAGTATGACGTATATATATATTAAATGCAGATTAGTTACCGTTGTGTCTAGTATTTAGCTCCCGCTCATTATTGTTGTTCGCCCCGCATCACATACTTACATTGCTATTTCATATTGCACTGTTGATATTATGCTGTTAGGACACCAGCACCATTACTGATGATGTGTATGTACCACGTACACTTACTTGCCGGCTCACACACATCTTCATCGGTAATTGTCATGTCACGTACACCTTAGAAAATATTATTGCTTGACTTAGCTTGTTAGTTAGTAGTTTGACATGATATTAGTGTACCTGCCTTATATGCCAGTTTAGACATTGTAGTTATTACTTATCACTTCAGGCATACTGTTATTCATTGGTATGCCGCATTCATAGATTTTCATGCCCATATTCATGGTTTTACGTGCTATTGATGATTTGGATTCGGATTTCATGAGATTTCTTGGATTTGGAGGAAAACCGCAAAAACATAAATAAACTTCTATCACTTTTAAATAAAAAGTGAGGTTTTCCCATGATGTATGAGTCGTCCACCATGAATTTGTTGATGGATTTCGAGACCCGAGTTCGAGGAGTGGAGGAACCGTTTCGGGTACATGGTGGACCCGGTGCGGTACCCCGGGGCAAGAGGATCGCAGATGATGGCGTTGAGCCTGGCAGGGGAGCACTACCGACCGGTGATTTTACCCGACGCGTCGGATATCCGGAGGATACGGTCGTAGTCTTGAGATGGATGGTAGGGGCTGGTCTGGACCGACGACGCCCTAGATATTGAGATTGAGATATTGAGATTTTGAGATATTGAGGTACTGAGATTTGATGATACAGGCCAGTCCGGATAGCCGGAGCCTGAGATTTTGAGACATTGAGATTTATCTTTTGTGTCGATACTAGACACTGTTTATGCTGATTTCATTTATGATACCTCTTTTAAAAAGATACAGAAATCTCACTAATTTATGAAAGCAGTTTTCTCCACTACATGTTCTGTTTCATGCATTCATACATCATTCATATGATACATTGCTACCTGAGGCACTGACACGAGCACTTGGTATTACCGTTGTTTAGAGGTATACCCTAGCCATTGTTATAGGCTGCTGGTTATTTATTTGAGAATATATTATGATTCTATGACTTAGGATTGCGTTGTTCATGCAATTTCTGTTCGTAGATGTTTCTATTCACGAGTTGGCAACTCACCCCGTTGTGTCACAGTTTCTTGCAGGTTTTGCCGTACAGGTTTCATTACGGCTTTACTGGCACTACTTCCATTTCCGGGTGATTTGCTAGTAGGTGGGTTTATTGTATCGTACCCATCAGTATACCTTGTATATATTATTATTCAGTGGTATCTAGAAGTTCCATCAACCAAACATGTATTTATTTTTGAGATAGAGACCTGTGATGTTATTCTTTCGACCTTAGAGTCGCGCGTTATATTTCTGTGGATTTCTTGTTGTTTTGAGTTTCCTTTTGAGTTTTGATCCTCGCCCTTGGCGTTGTATATTATATTGTTTGTGTGGTTGTGACCGTCGTTTGACGAAGAGCTAGCTCCCGCTTGGGGATGCCTTTTATTGATTTCGTATACTATTCATTTTGTATCCCGTTTGGGGGCCAGTATTTACAAAGGAGACTCTGCCGAAATTTTCAGTAAATATTTGATGTTTTTAAAAACGCATAATTCGGCTTATGCTATTAAAACTACTTGATTTAAATTTGTTTTCCTTCACTCTACTACTTTTCTTGGTTTGGATTTCTGGATTTTCGGCTTACTTAGATTACGTACGCCTCGAGACGTTTCATAGTTTAAGTGCCGGTCATGTTCCGTACTTTCGGGACGTGACAAAGTTGGTATCAGAGCGTTAGGTTTTACCTTCGGAGCGTAGGACGACCCTTGGTTGATGGAATAGGTGACTAAAGTAGAGTGACGTACCGTGGGTATGTTCCGCGGCATACTTACAATACGCTACTCCACTTAAGAAGCCTTAGGATGTACATTTCTTTGTTCAGTATTATATTCATTCCTGATTTAGCCTCATCGGTATCAGTTATGGTTTTGCTGCCACGATTACGGGCAGGGAGAGCTATGGATAGAGTTGCGGTCAGCACGAGCTCGTTACGAACGAGGACTGACCAGGGCGTGATTCCGGCGACACACGATTGCAGAGATGTGTCTTTTTATTGTTTTTTCGCGCCACGAGCGTTTGATGGATCGCTGTATGAGATTACTCGGACGTGCAAATCAGCACCAGAGGATTGAGCAAATGATAGAGGCCAGCCAGATTTTGATGACCGTTGGCGTATTGCTTATTCATGATGATTGAGGCACTGTTCAGCATGCAGACGAGTGACCCAGTTATTGCTGTGAACGACGAGATATCTCCCCAGGTGTTGGAGCTATTGCAGTACGAGTTGTACTAAGAGATGATAGAAGGTCGCTAGTCACCCGAGGATGAATGACTAGGACATGTGGTTCGTTCGCTACCCCGATGCGAGGTCATCAGATAGATTGGTTCCAGCTAGAGACGACTTCACGCGGAGACGTTGAGAGTCGACAGAGACGATCGAATGTCAGAAACCTATTATTCTAAGTTTAAAGTATTCGGAAGAGCATGCAGGCAATTCTATGGACCCTCTAGAAGAATGAAACCCTAACTCGACTTAATGACCGTGTGAAAGCCTTTGAACCTTAGGGTTTGCGGCAGTTTTGCGGCGCCATTAGTGAGGCTTGGGTTTGCCCTTCTACGGCTGGACCATCGATGCCGTGGTACGTACTCGATACTGTTAAACTGTACCCAAGATGTTGAGCTCTTGGGGGATTATGAGGTTTTGACAAATCGATCGAATGGTTCGACTTCATTCGGATGCTAGGTGGTGAGATGCACTTCTTGGGAGACTCCAGATACGAGGATAGCCATTGGAGCTCAGTCCATGCTGCCACGACGAGACGAGTCCGAAGCAGTCGACATTAGAGAAAAGTGGAGTAAAAGGTTCGTGCAAGATCTAGATAAGATGACGTTCCACTCGGCCGACATCAGAGATGCGATACGCATGTCGAGGAATTGTACTTGGATATACCTTCCAGAAGGAGTCGCGATGAGTATGCAGCCGTTCCGGAACAAGAAACAGATATAGTAAAGGACGATGACTTCCGAACAGTTCGGCAGAGACGAGATTTGGGAGAGACTTCGACAGGACCTTTCTGGAATAAATTACGAGAAGACTTGGATCCAGGAGTGGTCATTTTTACGCACACCAGCAGACCAGAGTTCAGGATAGTCGACGAGACATGCTATGAGTGACCACGACAGTTCACCAGAGATTCTTGGAGGATGTGCTTGAGCTGGACTATTCCGCCATATTTGATTTCGGTATTTTGGGCGGTCTATTTGCATGATTGATTTTGATGATGGAGTTTCATGATAATTGTTTTCATGCACTATGGTTGCACCTACTGAGTATTTCCGATTTTTGCACAGTTGTTGCACCTGATATCGTTTTCGTGCCTTGGTTTCACATATTTATGATTTTCTGGGTTTCATACAGTGAGATGATCTTGTGCATATGTACGCACACGATTTGGTTTTTGCACTCGGTATAGTTCACATATGCTTACAGTGCAGTGATACGCATTTTGTGCACTACAGTTGCACTGGACTTCGATTTCGATGGTGATGTTCGATATTTGTTTTGTGCCCTTGTGCACCTGATTAGATTTTGCGCATGTTCGGCGTTTGATATTGGATTTCATGATTTCGTGCATGATGGATGCTCCTGATTTGGGTTTTCGCGCATGTTGAGCGCATGTTATGAGATACGATTTTGGTGCACACCAGATGCACTAAATCGAGATTCTTCGTGCATGTCAGATGCACCTGTTTTGCTGTTAGGCACACCTGTTGCCCTTGACAAATGTTTCGTGCACACCCGATGCACTTAGATGTTGTTTCTGTGCATATGTATGGCACATTCATGGATTTCGATTTCCGTGCGCACCAGATGCACATGGCATTCAAATATATATATATATATATATATATATATATATATATATATTTGGGACTGATTTATGTTGGAGCAGTATATTTTATGATGTTTGCTAGTTGGTTTAGTACTGAGCAGGACTAGTCACAGGACAGTACTTGAGTATATTTTTGCATGCATTGATAGTTATCGAAGGGATTTCCAAAGAAGAGCTACAGTCTCAATATTTACCTGCGTGTCCGAGATGACACGAAACATTTTATAAAGGAAACCCATCTGAAATTGCTTTCAAAACGGCGGGACATGCATATTAAACAAAGGATATATATATATATATATATATATATATATATATATATGTGTGTGTGTGTTTATTTTCTTACAATAGACGTCCGCCACTTTGCAGTGCTGCGAGCATCGCACAGCGATTTGAAGAAGATTTGGCATGCATTGCTTCCAGATGTTTTAATGATGTATATCATATTGATTTTCATTTTGGATTTAGACATTGTGTCTTCACCATGACTCCGATGATTGCTGGATGCTGGATGGAGTTTTGATTTTGAGTTATATGCTCATTTTTCATGCGCATGCGCTGCGCTACGATTTGTTTTATGTAATTATGATTTCGGAACCCCGACGACTTGATGGTTTTGCATAGATGTTTTAGTATTTGGGGGGAGTTTTAATTTAAATCCGGGGACCGAATTTCTT
This sequence comes from Agapanthus africanus, assembly GCA_030015575.1. Lineage (NCBI taxonomy): Eukaryota > Viridiplantae > Streptophyta > Magnoliopsida > Asparagales > Amaryllidaceae > Agapanthus > Agapanthus africanus. The sequence continues at coordinate 179,986,948 of JASDDO010000008.1, forward strand.
TAAGGGGGGAAGATTGTAACGTTTTGAAAATCGTTTCGGTGAAATTTCGGAAAAATCGGTAAAATAAAGGGATTTTCTGTAAAAAGTCAAAATACAAATATATTTATTATAAAATTAAATATACATATTCTAGCTATGTAATTGCTAGTATTTCGTGTTTATTGAGCGACTGGTAAAATTTCTAAATTTCTGAAAATTTTTCCGAAAATAATTATTTTAATATTATTTTAAGCCGTCACTAATACATTTAATTAGGGAAAATTACAAATTGGAATGAGTTGAAAATTTTTTTTTGCATCATAACACATTAAACAAAATTTTAACATGTTATTTTTGAAACAAAATGAAACTGCCTAACGGTGTTAGAAAATATGATAGAAAAAGGCTTAAATTATGAAAATAAATTAAATAGAAGTGAGGTTTGGGCTTGATGACTTGGGGTATGGTTGCATGTTACTTGGTATTCCTCACACACACACCACACACCCTCACTCTCTCTCCTAGGTTGCTGAAATCAGCAGCCCCTCCCCAATTCCCCACTTCTAAAGTTAAAAGAGAACAAAGGCAAAAAGAAAATGAATAATTAAAGAAGTTTGGGTTAATATATAAGATATGGGCTTCTTTGACTTGGCCACAACACAATTCTCACTCTCTCTCCTCACTCCCACACCCTTGACCGAGCCCTCCCTTCCTGCAACAGCAGCAGCCACATTTCCCATTTTTCCCACTTCATCTCATCTCCAAAATTCTGCAAATTGCATCAAAAATCCAAATTAAACCTCACAAAATCAAAATCTAATCCCTGTCCATTTTTACTTGACCATTCTAGTATGGATCTAGGGATCAAGATGGTATTTTGGATGGCTAGATTTCAAGTGAGATCTACAAAATTGTGGAGGTATAATTTAACCATGTATTTAAATTGTTGATTATTGCTTTAATCTAAGTTGATTAAGTGATTAATTAGGTTTAAGATGAGTTTAATTGCATGATTAAGGAATTCAAGTTAGGGTTTTGTTGTGGAATTGGGTTGTGACCAATTGTGCATGGTTATGTGATATGGATTAGCATCTTAAGACTTGTTGAAAGCTAATCTAGTTGTAAATTACAAATCATTACTTGTAAAATGTCCAAATTAAGCTTTTTGTGCAAACTAGGGTTTTATGAAATACATATATATGTGAGATTAAAAACATGGTTAGGGGTTTTATCACATTATTAACATTATAAGTTATAGTTTAATAGTTTAGATCATGCAAATCCAAGCTAGATTGTTGTATGTGCATTTTTGCTATAAAATGGTCGAAATTGGTTAAAATTGCGAACTAGGTTTTTGAAATTGAATTAAATTGCGGGTTTAAAATTTACGTAATGGTTTCTATGGCATAATTAAGATATTAAGTTATCATCTTGGTCACTAGAATTGTTAAAACATCATGTTTTGTACAAAAACGGTAAACCTTGCTTGCTAGGTTTTCGGAAAAATAGCTTTTAAAGTGAGTTTGGGGGTTTTTGTAAATTTTAACCTATTTTATATTATAGTTAGTGTTCATGAATGCGCAAATGAGTGTGTTTGGATTTTCTCGATGGTTTGACATTTGTACATCGACATCGAGGGTTGGTTTGGATATTCTTGCATGCGTAGGCGATAGGTTTTGACCTATGCGTGATACGCGTGCCGATTTGATTTTCGTATGCCGTTTCGATTTCGAATATGGTTTTAATGCGATACGGTGCGTTATAATATGTAGGTACCCCATGTGGACTTCGAGACGATAAGCAAGCGCATGGCGACGTCGGCACCTGCGAGCGAGGACCAGGTGAGTAGTTTTATATCTACGGGGAGAAATCGGGTGGATGGCGTATAGCACCCCCGCAGTTCATGGTGATGTATACGGACACGTATACACACATATATTGATTATATATATTGTTTTATGTTATTGATGATTAAGATGGATATTTGGTGTGATAGGATTGGTTTAGTGTTGCGAAACCCTAGAGTAGCGGTTGCACCACACATACACACACACCCATACGTGCATACATTCTTCTTTCATATGTGCATTTATGAAATTATATATTTATGTGTTCATATGGGTATGGGACTATGTGATCATATATTGGATTTGAGTATAGTATTTGGGATTTGAGGTGAGTCGATGAGATTTGATTTGAGACCGTGAGATCGGTGATATAGCAGGATTCGTATTTGAGATACGTCATGATGTCATAGAGGATCTTTGGACGACGATACCATGTGAATAGTGATAATAATGAAATGATCGACATGTGATCGTATTATGAGATATGACATGTTAGGATGTTCATGATATGCCGCATTGGGTGATGTATACCTCTTTATGACGATATATGATGATGATATCGGTTTGTATGAGGCTGTAGATCAGCTGTCAGATCATGACTATGTTGATGATATTTGTATCGTACTAGACGTAGATCAGTACCCAGATTATGATCTTGGATAAAGAGGATAACAGATGAATAATGTGATATTGACCCGTACCAAGATTGGGGATGTCGTACGACGGATTTACGTACGAGCTATATATTGATGATTGATCTGCACTCTTGACTTGGGATGTCTGATTATAGATATGGTATCGGATATGATATTATTGAGGCGGAATCACCGACTATATATATATAGGTATGTATATGTATCGACTCAGATGTTAGGCGGTTTCCTTACCTGTAGTTCAGCTTGTTAGTTCAGCCGTATAGTTTAGTGTAGTTGTTAGACTAGATTAGACTCCTACCAATTTCAAAACTAACGGATCGTGGGTATTTTAAAAGACAGGTCAAAGGATTCTACGGATATTTCAAAAGGCGTATCTTTTCTTAAAAACACCGTAGCCCTTATTTCCAAAACCCCACGATTTGTGTTACTCAAAATGGTACCATAGTATGATGTATATATATATATATTAAATGCAGATTAGTTACTGGTGTGTCTAGTATTTAGCTCCCGCTCATTATTGCTGTTCGTCCCGCATCGCATACTTACATTGCTATTTCATATTGCACTGTTGATATTATGATGTTAGGACACCAGCACCATTACCGATGATGTGTATGTACCACGTACACTTACTTCCCGGCTCACACACATCTTCATCGGTAATTGCCATGTCATGTACACCTTAGAAAATTTTATTGCTTGACTTAGCTTGTTAGTTAGTAGTTTGACATGATATTAGTGTACCTGCCTTATATGCCAGTTTAGACATTGTAGTTATTACTTGTCACTTCAGGCATACTGTTATTCATTGTTATGCCACATTCATAGATTTTCATGCCTATATTCATGGTTTTACGTGCTATTGATGATTTGGATTCGGATATCATGAGATTTCTTGGATTTGGAGAAAAACCACAAAAACATAAATAAACTTCTTCTCTCTCTTTTAAATAAAAAGTGTTGTTTTCCCATGTCGTATGAGTCGTCCACCATGAGTTTGCTGATGGATTTTGAGACCCGAGTTCGAGGAGTGGAGGAACCGTTTCGGGTACATGGTGGACCCGGTGCGGTACCCCGGGGCAAGAGGATCACAGATGATGGCGTTGAGCCTGGCAGGGGAGCACTACCGACCGGTAATTTTACCCGACGCTTCGGATATCCGGAGGATACCGTCGTAGTCTTGAGATGGATGGTAGGGGCCGGTCTGGACTGACGGCGCCCTAGATATTGAGATTGAGACATTGAGATTTTGAGATATTGAGGTACTGAGAGTTGATGATACAGGCCAGTCCGGATAGCCGGAGCCTGACATTTTGAGACATTGAGATTTATCTTTTGTGTCGATGCTAGACACTGTTTATGATGATTTCATTTATGATACCTCTTTTAAAAAGATACAGAAATCTCACTAATTTATGAAAGCAGTTTTCTCTAGTACATGCATTCTGTTTCATGCATTCATACATCATCCATATGATACATTGCTACCTTAGGCACTGACACGAGCACTCGGTATTACCGTTGTTTAGAGGTATACCCTAGCCATTGTTATAGGCTGCTGGTTATATATTTGAGGATATATTATGATTGTATGACTTAGGATTGCGTTGTTCATGCGATTTCTGTTCATAGATGTTTCTATTCACGAGTTGGCAACTCACCCCCGTTGTGTCACAGTTTCTTGCAGGTTTTGCCGTACAGGTTTCATTACGGCTTTGCTGGCACTACTTCCATTTCCGGGTGATTTGCTAGTAGGTCGGTTTATTGTATCGTACCCATCAGTATACTTTGTATATATTATTATTCAGTGGTATCTAGAAGTTCCATCAACTAAACATGTATTTATTTTTGAGATAGAGACCAGTGATGTTATTCTTTCGACCTTAGAGTCGCGCGTTATATTTCTGTGGATTTCTTGTTGTTTTGAGTTTCCTTTTGAGTTTTGATCCTCGCCCTTGGCGTTGTATATTATATTGCTTGTATGGTTGTGACCGTCGTTTGACGAAGTGATAGCTCCCGCTTGGGGATGCCTTTTATTGATTTCGTATACTATTCATGTTGTATCTCGTTTGGCGGCCAGAATTTACAAAGGAGACTCTGCCGAAATTTTCAGTAAATATTTGATGTTTTTAAAAACGAATAATTCGGCTTATGCTATTAAAATTACTTGATTTAAATTGGTTTTCCTTCACTCTACTACTTTTCTTGGTTTGGATTTCTGGGTTTTCGGCTTACTTAGATTACGTACGCCTCGAGACGTTTCGTAGTTTAAGTGCCGGTCATGTTCCGTACTTTCGGGACGTGACATTGAGGGTGTAGAGTATTTAGATGGATTACTTAGTCACTTTAAACCCTAGGATTCTCAACTCATGAGTGCTTTTAGGGTTTGAGGAAGAAGATGAAGACTTGATGAGAGAGAAGTGTTTTGTGATAATCTATTGAACCTTGACTCAATTTGAATTATCACGAAGCATCAAAAATATCTTGCACAAATATCATTCTTGCTTCATTTAATTATTGAGATGAATCATCTCATGAGTCATGGTGCAATTAATGATAATAACACCTCATCTCCTCCACCTCATTTAGTTTAAATCTAAAAAGAAATAAACACAAATAAGTCACCTCCTTCTAGAAGCTTCCCGACAAATTACGATACTGCCCCTCCCATCCGTATTTCTGAAAAACACGGATGAATGAGACTGAATAAATCTATCTGTATAATATTAGGATCCGGCTTAAACCAAAGCCTACTAGTATTATCTGCCCGATCATAGTACATGCACAAGTGTACGTAAGTGATCGTGGCCCTGCCGTAAAACCATACGGCCTCTATACCTTTTGCCCGGTGCAGGGAAACTCTCTGTGTGGGACTCTAAAGACTCGACACTATGCTGGCAGTGGGTTTAACCACAGGCCGCAAGCAGTACTAGCTGTACGTAACGGTCCCCAGATAGATGTCGATAAGAAGGACGATGAGGAAACCCATCCGAACTCCTACTGAGCCTGTATGTGACAATCTCCATACAGTCCGGTCTGTTCGTCTAGGATAATCGCGTATCGGGCCTAGGGGCGGTTAACGTCAGACCCCTAATAGCGGTATATGTCATATCGGAGTGGAGCCCATTATATCTTGAGAAACTACTGGAGCACCTACCAGTAAATCTCGCTTGCCCTGGCTAGGGACTGTTCATATCATAATATTGCATTATTATATTCCCCATTCTTATTCATTTTACAAATAAACAGGTGCTTTTCACCTATGTCTGCTACATAGTTGCAGGTTACAGGTTCACAGAACAAAAACAGTGAAAACGATGAAAAGTCGATACAAAAGTGAGACTACGACCAACAAATGGAAAGATCTTGATCATGCCTACAGTTTGAAGACTAAACGAAGATCAATGGACGATTTCACAAAGAACAAAGGCAGTGCAAGGTTCAAGACTTCGATACGAAGTAAGCGGTAAAAGTCCACGACTTTATTCACTGTGGAAATCTGGAAGAAATCTAGAAGACAAACTGAGAAACCAAGTAAAGAAACAAGAAGCAGAATGTAACCAGAAGCAACCAGGAAAAACAGAGCCAACAAGCCCCATATATGGCCGCGGATCCGCGGCCAAACATGGGTTTTGGCCGCGGTTCCGCGGCCATAAAGAGCCTGTGTCGGTGGAAATTTGTGTCGGTGCGTTGACTAGTCTTCTTAGGGTATATTTGTGAATGCGGATGTGAATCGATTGTAACCCTAGGGTTTCTATATTTATAAATAGAAACCCTAAAACCTCTTTTAGGTTATTCCTCTTCTGGTGCCTCAATGTATTTATCAAAATTCAGAATTCAATTCCTGTAAATGTTGGAAGAGAGCATCAAATAAAAATTAGAGTAAGTTTTTTTTTATTGCCCTAGTTAAATTTTCTTTCCTGCCCTAGTATAGATTTTTCATTATCTGCCCTAGTATAACTTTCATTATCTTCCCTAGTTAATTAGTTTAGAACATGTTTTTCAATTCACTAATGAGTGAGTAGATCCTCGCTTATTAGGGTTAGGAATAGGGAAGGTTTGAAAGATAAAGATCTCTCACCCCTTTTTTGCCCATCACATATTTTTATAGGACTCCATGCATACATACACACACCGCTCTCTACGGCACCCTATCCCACGAGGTAGCGGTAATACCATAGTATAAAAGACCGGTGTGTGCATGTTTTCCATGGAGGTTAGGGTAAGAATTAAGAAAGGAAGGACAAGAACCTAGAGGAAGAAACATCGTTTCTTCCCGATGGTACTAATCCACTTTATTAATTATTACCATAACACCTCATAGATCTTAATTAGGGCATAGAAAGCGGTGAGGAATATTGACTTTCCAAACTTAAGCTAAACCTAACCCTAGCAAGATTTTAATCCTAGTCTAGATCAATCTTATTTTTTAGATTTAATAAATCCGACAACAATCGGAATTAACTCGTTAGAACAATTAGAAAATACACAAAATCCCTGTGGACCGACCCGTACTCACCGGCTAGCTACCAAGCGACGCCGTTCTTGATTGCGGTAAAATTATTCTTTGATTCATCTTTTGAAAGCGCAAGCACGCAAAACAACAACAATCAAATGGCGCCGTTGCCGGGGATGGCGTTGTTATTTTCTTTTTGCAATTTCGGGTTATAAAATCATAAAAATCATAAAAACTGAAAAATAAAAAATATAAAAAAAATTTATCATCTTGTTATTTTGTGAAGGGTATTTTCGTGTGAATTTTGCAGGATCGACGAACGAGTTCGGATCTGGAAAAATCCAGAGAGCAAAACAGAAAACTGATGATCTGAACAACAGAGGATTACAACAACAGAGGAGCAGAAGAAACTTGGGGAACCAAACCGCAGAGCTGACCGCGGAAACGCGGCAACAACCACCTTTTGGCGGCGGAAACGCGGTACGTCAGCAGTTGACCAAAATCCCTCTGTAAGTTTTCTTTCTTCCTCTGAACCCCCTGATATCTCCTCTGTAAAATTTGCCTGCAGGATTCTTTGCGCCAAAAATTTCTCCCCTTCTCCAATAATTGATCTTGTGCAGGATTCTTTGCGCTGCGCTAAAAAAAATTGTTTGCAAGTGATTGTTTTTACTGTTTTGCATATTTAAATTGACATTAAGGGGCTTGAACACCAATCCAGATTGGGTGGGGATTTCATTACCCTTCTCAGGACCCCAAAAATCATATAAAGAATATTGCATTGACCATCAAGTTAATTAAAAAAAAAGATTAGACTCAGCCCTAATGATTTCGCGCTCAATAGGACAAAATAATAGTTGTAGGCATCGACCGTTGATCCTAACATGACTTTGTGGTGCCTAGGCTAGACAGGTAGGGAAAAGTAACTTTAAAAGGCCCATCTCACGGTGATTCGTGAGCGGATCCCTCCTTTCTCTACTTGTGCTTACCTGGTCACAATTGGCGGTGAAGAGGCGGTTTGAGGTCCTCACATCTTGCCCTTTGGAACAGTTAGGAGCTGTCTAGCTGACCTAGGTGACCCTAGATCTAGGCTTGATTGTGCATTTTTGATTGATTGAACGTGTGTCTAAGCCTTTTATTGAAAATCTTTTGCAAAAAGCTCCATTAAAAAAACACAAAAAAGAAAAAAAATTTACAAAAACTTGCAACTTGTCGCTAAGAATTCCGTGCACCCCACTTGCACCCACATTCTTTTCCTTCTCCTTTCATACATCATGGGTACCCCACCTCCCAAAACTCTTGTCGAACTTTGGTACCCTCATCCAAACATTGCTTCATACGCGAATTGTTTTGGTCGAATTACGGATGACCCCTCCATGCCCAAAATTTCTTTGAAAGATTGAATAGAAGCGTCTAGGAGAAACAGTTCAACTCCACAATCCGCTTTGTATCAACCATTTCATCCTTCACCACCTTCTTATGTTGATACAACTTTTTCGAGTCCTATTGTAACTCCGAAACCCATGTCTATTGCTGAACATATTGAACAATCTTGTAACCGATCTTTCACTCCTTTCAATACTTCTAGTTCTTGGGATCAACAAGTCCATTCACCTTTTTATCCAAATGTTGATCCTACTCCTGTCCAACCATTCAATTCCTACCAGTCCTACCCGACTTTCACACCTTCCCTAGACATTTCTTCTACACAACCATTTGGGAGTTTCATGTATCCAAACAATTTTGAATCTTTTACTGAAACCCCTTCACAACCCATGTCTAGTCTGGAAAAGTCGTTGGAAGCTTATATTGTAGCGACAAACCAACAGATGAGGAATTTGGATGCGTCCATTGCCGCCCTTATGCAACTTAGTGAACCGGTAGCTAGTTTCCAACTAGCTCCAAATCTTCTAATGTATGATGAGGCGGTTGGACAGATTGAGAATTTGAGTGGAGAGAGTGAGCTGTGCACCCTTCCAAATCAAACCTACCCATCACCAATTGAATCCCACAACTCCAGTGTCCCAAATGATTCACCAGTTGAAAATAAAACGTTTAATGAGTTGTGCGACTTTGTAGTGCTTGATTTGCCAGATTGTGAAGGGTCCCTTTTGAGTGAAACCATCACCAATCCTTTCGATCTCTAGACCTCCAATCTAGAATCTGAATTGATAAATAGCCATGCTTGTGATGAGGTATCTAAAAAAATTGATTTTCACTTGATTGAGGATATTGACGCCGGGAATATTTTGGATGATGAACCCGTAGATTTGACTGAAATTTTATCTCCAATTCATCATCCCGAGTCATTAAATGTTTCTCCTAAACTTCATATGCATCTTGATTTTGATGATAATTGCATGGATGAGTTAACTTTTGAGGAGAATTATGAGGATAGTATTGAGGATAGTATTGAAGATAGTGTTGAGGATGAACCATTTTTGTTTGATAAGTCGGATTTTCCAATTCATTCTCTTGAACCTTTAACTGTTATACAGTCACGACCCAAAGTTCGGCCGGTGACCGGCACTTAACCACGTAACGTCTACAGGCGTAACGCGACTAAGTAAGCCGAAACCCAGAAATCAAAACCATTAAAAGTATTGAGTGTTAAAACATTTAATAGAAACATTTGTTAAAATGTTTAGAAAACCTTAAGTAATTTTGTAAAATTCTTTAAGTTCAAGTTATTATCTTAAAAATTTTGGCAGCATTTCCTTTGTAAAAACTAGCCCCGAAATCGGGTACAAAACAATATATGAGTAAAATGATGTACAATAAAAAATAAGCATCCCAAATGGGAGCAATCACGCCCAATGGCGGAAACAATCACTACAATGATAATATACGACGCCTTAGCGAAGAATGAGCAAAAATAAGTAAAGACAACATGAAATATAAAACTGCATAAATAAAGTCGGCTCACAACGAGCTCGACAACAGAATACAAATAATATACATCGTCCTCACAACTGGTCTATAAGTCAATACATGAAAAGTAGAAGGAGAGTACTAGATACAATAGTGTATACAACTTGAAAATAAACAGATACCGCACAAAAACCCACCTATCAGCAAAGGCTCACGCGCCAACTACAGTGGTATCTGTATCAAAAGATGCAAGAAAGCAGCCTGCCGCGACTACTCTGAGGGGCAACCTGCAAACACTGTGGCACAACGAGGGTGAGTTGCCAACTCATGAATAATAGATAACATATAAAGGTAATCGTGAGTATGCACGTGATGCGATACTTTAACCTATGCCAACAGATAATATCTATATGATGAGATAGATGAGCAATAATCATGCAACAAGTGTAATCTAATAACATCTCTATATGATGAGCAGGGTATGCAATAGTCGTGCATAGCATGTGCAATCTAATAACATCTATATAGGATGAGCAGGGTATGCAATAATCGTGCATAGCAAGTGTACTCTATTAAGTACTACAAATACAGGATGAGATGTATAACACTGAAAGCTGAGCATGTGAATAAATAACATCTACACGGAATGTCAACGTAGAAAATAACCGGTGTCCATCAATACACCCAAATCCCAGTAAAACTAACTTACGCGCCGTCACTCTGATCGGCCCTCAAATCCTGTACGGCTCATGGAATCGTGAATGCCTAGCATCGACACTCAAAAATATCACGAAATCATCGTGTCTAGCATCGACACGCAAATCCTCAAATATCGGGCTCAGTCAGTCTGGATCGGCCCACGGGCTCCGTCTGTGGAATCGGCCCTCGGCCCCGGCAGTACGTGCCGTCTCGTATCCATCTCTCAGCTCTGGTCAGTATCCTCCGGATAACCGCCAGGTCCAACCAATCACCGGTAGGTAGTAGTCCCTCCGCCGGGCTCACCGTCTAACAATACGAGTCTTCTTGCCCCGGGGTACCATACCGGGTCCACCATATACCCGAAATCGGTGCCTACCACTCCTCGAATCGGATATACTTACACAAGCTCTCTGGAACCGAGAAAACTCATGGTGGACGCACTGAAATATCATATCAAGAGAAACCAGGTTTTTAAAATAGTACGTATTTTCTTAAAATAATACCACGGTTCTCAAATCCAGAAATCCCATAAATCCAACTCAATGCGTAAATTCATGCAATGTGTCGTATGGCACTAAGAGTAAAAAGGGAAAATCGCTCTTTTAAAAGAATCCAGTTTTGAAAATATCTCATGCGGTCCCTATTTTCATGAAATCAAATCAATATCATCCATGTATGTGACATATGTATGTATGTTGGTATGGATGTGCAAATGGATATATACGCGAATATGAGTGTAGCACTAGTATGAATATACAGTGTGCATGTGCGAAAGTATGAAGATATCAATATATGTGTGCACTGGTATGAATATACAGTGTGCATGTACGCAAGTATGAAGATATCAATATATGTATGCACTGGTATGAATATACAGTGTGCATGTGCGCAAGTATGAAGATATCAATATATGCGTGCACTGGTATGAATATACAGTGTGCATGTGCGCAAGTATGAAGGTATCGATATATGCGTGCACTGGTATGAATATACAGTGTGCATGTGCGCAAGTATGAAGGTATCGATATATGTGTGCACTGGTATGAATATACAGTGTGCATGTGCGCAAGTAGTGATATATCAATGAAGGTATGCACTAATATGAATATCTACAAACATCTACGACTAAACATTCTATTACGCCCTGTAGCTTAACGCCATACGGGCGATTTCCCCGTAGATGTTAAATCTACTCACCTGGTCGCGTGCTAGGCGTAGCCGACCACTTGCTTACCTTTCTTTACGGCGTCCGACGTACCCGTCTGCGAACCTAAAATTTACACAAAGAATCCATATATAAGAAAATATCTCGCAAAAACGCGATATCGAAATCAAACGAGAAACTCGCGTCGCGAACTAAACGCGCGTGTGTCCGATACACTAAAATGTGTGTATACGTGTCTGAAACTACCCCGACACGTCGTGATACGCTAGAACACAGAACCCACTCACATATCACACGTGTTGCACAAACAAAACGTATTGGAAACACGTTATATGGTTCCAGATTCTAACTCAGGTGAAAACTTACAAAATTGCACATGCCAAAACACTATAATATGTAGCAGACTACCCTAGCCAAAACCCCAGCACCTAGAACCTCTATCTGGCCGCAATTTGCCGCCAGAACGAATAAACGGGCGGCCAAACAGTGGAAATAGGGTTTCGTGCTTGGTGTGTGTAGTCTAGACCTAGTGTACATGCTCCAGTTTCCTCAATTTTTCTCTGAAGTATACGGGTCTACAGCAGATCACAGAAATGCCAAGTTTTGCTTTAAAACGTTAAGTTTTGCACTAAATGAAACCCTATGGTATTTTGGTGAAATCTGGGGTTAAACTAAGTTTATGTGGCCCTAATAACACTTAACTAGGCTAGGCTAACCAATAAAATCATCACTTGGCGACAACTTCACACAAAACACCATTTCTAGCACTAAAACGCATAATTAACACTAACCGAAGCTATTTAACACACAAGCTTAGCAAAAAGGGAGTTGGGATCAGAAGATATACCTCACTCTCGACCCTAGGTGCAAGGAAGGAGGAGAAGAGGAAGAGAAGTGCTGCTGCAGCTGCTGGGGGCTGCTGCTGCCTGCTACAGCTGCTGATGTTGCTGCTGCTGCTGCTTGTGTTGCTGCTGCTGCCTATTGTTGTTGTTGTTGTTTGTTGCTGCTGCTGGAGCTCCTGCTGCTGCTTCTTCTGCTGTTGCAGCTGCTGGTGTGTGTGAGTGTGAGTGAGAGTGAGAGTGAGAGAGAGTTGTGAGAACAAATGAGAGGCAAAAAAAAAGAAATAGGAGTTAAGGCTAGTCAACCCCCCGCTCTCTCTCTTCATTAAATGAGAGCATGGGCAAGGCCATGATGCCCATTCTCTCTCCCTCTCTCCCTCTCTCTCACCAAGTCAACAACACTAAATCATTTCCATTTTAAAAAAAACAATTAACCCCAAAACACTTAATAAAATTTTCAAATGGCTTAACAAAATGGTTAGTCCACCATGGTTGCTAATCATGCTCTAACCCCAATTAAACCCTAGTTTACATGCACATGTGTGTGCAAGCTTAGAAAAATTCTAATAAAATATTCATTAAATTTGATAAAATATTTGTAAATCGGTTTGTTAAACTTTTTATTAAAAACCATACTTTAGAGTATAATTAGCCGCTAATCACATCCTAAGGTGTTACAATCTTCCCCCCCTTAAAGAAATTCGTCCCCGAATTTAAAAATATAAAGCTACGCATACCTTCAAAGAGATGAGGGAACTTCTTCCGCATCTCGCCCTCAGCCTCCCAAGTGATCTCTTCACCATTCGGGCTGCGCCAAAGCACCTTCACAGACGGCAAGAGCTTCGATCTAAGTTTCTTCACCTGCCGGTCCAATATCACGACTGGCTGCTCGGTAAATGAAAGATCGCGCTCGAGCTGAACGGTCTGATGCTGAATCATGTGAGAAGGGTCATGTAGCTATCTGCGAAGCATCGACACATGGAAAACGGGGTGAACATCTGGGAAGTCGGGTGGAAGATCCAAACGATATGCTACTGCGCCCACATGCTCGAGGATCTCAAAAGGACCTATGAATCTGGGGCTAAGCTTCCCCTTCCATCCAAACCTCATCACTCCCTTCATCGGAGAGACCCTCAGAAACACGTGATCGCCAACTGTGAACTCTAATCTCTGGCGGCGTCTGTCAGCATACGATTTCTGCCTGCTCTGAGCTGTCCTCATCCTGTCTCGAATCAGCTGTATCTTCTCGGTCGTCTCCCGTATGATCTGTGGCCCCAAAATACTGCACTCACTGAGCTCTGTCCAACAGACGGGCGATCTACATCTCCGCCCATACAAGGCCTCGAAAGGTGCCATCTGAATAGTATCCTGGAAACTATTGTTGTAGGAGAAATCCACCAAGGGTAAATGATGATCCCAGCTACCACCAAAGTCTTAAACGCACGCACGGAGCATGTCCTCGAGAGTCTGAATAGTCCGCTCTGACTGGCCGTCGGTCTGCGGATGAAATGCTGTGATGAAACTCAAGCGGGTGCCCAATGCCTCCTGAAGCCTCTGCCATAGTCGGCTGGTAAACTGGGTGCCTCGGTCGGACATGATACATGTCGGGACTCCATGCAGTCGTACTATCTCGTCGATGTATATCAAGGCATACTGAGCAAATCCGAAAGTCGTCTTCACCGGCAGGAAGTGAGCCGCTTTCGTCAAACGATCCACGATCACCAAAATGGAGTCATACCCTCTCCTACTCCTGGGTAGACCCACAACGAAATCCATCGAAACCTGCTCCCATTTCCACTCCGGAATGGGTAATGGCTGTAGCTCTCCTGCTGGCCTCTGGTGCTCGGTCTTGACTTGCTGAGAAGTCAGGCATCTCGACACGAAGTCTGCGATGTCCCTCTTCATTCCGTCCCACCAGTAAACATCTCTCATATCGTGGTACATCTTGGTGGAACCCGGATGAGCACTATACACCGATTAATGCGCCTCCTCAAGAATCTCACGCCGTAGTCTCTCAGCATCTGGTACGCACGGTCTAGTCCCAAATCGCAGTATCCCCTGATTATCAATCACGAACTCGGAAAATCTGCCATGTTCAATCCGTGCCATGATCTCTGAACAACGGTCATCACTGTATTGTGCCTCATGTATACGGTCAAGCAACTGTGGGCGTGCACGAACATGCGCATGCTGTCCTCCGATCGGTGTGAACTCGAACTGCACTCGGCTGTCGCATAAAATCTGCCAATCTGCCGACGACTTCCTCTGTACTATGCTCAAACAAGATAGACTACCCCCGGGCCTCCTGCTCAAAGCATCCGCCACTACATTAGCCTTGCCTGGGTGATACAAGATCTCGCAATCATAGTCCTTTACTAGTTCCATCCAACGGCGCTGTCTAAGATTCAGGTCTCGCTGCTGAAAAATATACTTTAAGCTCTTGTGATCAGTGAATATCTGGCACGACTCGCCGTATAGGTAATGTCGCCATATTTTGAGTGCAAAGACCACTGCAGCCATCTCCAAATCGTGAGTGAGGTAGTTCTGTTCTTGTTTCTTCAACTGCCGTGAAGCATACGCGATCACCCTGTCATGCTGCATCAATACGCACCCTAGCCCCACTCGAGAAACATCACAATAGACTATAAATCCGCCCGATCCTGAAGAAAATGATAACACCGGCGCCGTAGTCAAACAAGTCCGTAGCTGTTGAAAGCTATGCTCGCACTCCTCCGTCCAATCAAAAGGAACTCCTTTCTGGGTCAAACCGGTCAAAGGTGCAGCAATACGGGAGAAATCCTGTACAAATCGCCTGTAATAGCCGGCCAGTCCTAAAAAGCTGGAGATCTCCGTAACTGATGCGGTTCTGGGCCAACTCTGAACGGCCTCGATCTTCTTCGGGTCCACACATATGCCATCTCGTGTAATCATGTGACCCAAGAAGTCTACGCTGTCAAGCCAGAATGCGCACTTGGAGAATTTTGCAAAAAGCTGGTGCTCCCTCAAGGTCTGCAGTATGATCCGCAGGTGCTGCTCGTGCTCCTCTCGGCTCCGGGAATACACCAAGATATCATCAATGAATACGATGATGAAGAAGTCAAGATACGGCCTGAAATTACGGTTCATCAAGTCCATGAACGCTGCTGGGGCGTTGGTGAGTCCGAACGGCATCACCAAAAACTTATAATGGCCGTAACGCGTGCGGAAAGCTGTCCTCGGAATATCCTCCTGTCGAACCTGCAGCTGATGGTATCCTGATCGCAAGTCAATCCTCGAAAAATATCCTGCCCCCTGAAGCTGTCCGAACAAGTCGTCGATGCGTGACAAAGGATATCTGTTCCGCACGGTAACCCTGTTCAGCTGGCGGTAGTCGATAAACAAACGAAAACTGTCATCCTTTTTCTTGACAAACAGGAGCGGAGCGCACCAAGGAGACACACTGGGTCGAATAAGTCCCTTAACCAGCAAATCTTGCAACTGACCTTTCAACTCAAAAAGCTCCGCCGGGGCCATCCGATAAGGCGGTATAGAAATAGGCCCCATGCTGGGAATCAAATCAATACTGAAAGCAATTTCGCGCTCAGGCGGTAGCCCAGGAATCTCGTCAGGGAAAACATCAGGGAACTCACAAACAATCGGAATCTGGTCCAACGGAACATCTGTAGCTCTAGTATCGCAAACATAGGCTAGAAATCCCTGACATCCCTTCCTCAACAGCTGTCCAGCGCGAAGAGAACAAATCAAACGGTGAGGGGCGGCACAACAGTCCCTCTGCACAACAAAAGCCGACTCGCTGGGAAAACAGAATCTAACTGTCTTCTCGCGGCAGTCCACAGACGCATAGCACATGGCTAACCAATCCATGCCCAAAAGAACGTCGAAGTCCAACATCTCAAGAAGGATCAAGTCGACATGCAACTTTCTCGCGCCAATACGGACAACACAGGATCAGAACACGTGTCTAGCAACAAACGACTCTCCCACAGGAGTGGTCACAACAAGCGGCTGATCAAGCAAACCGGACTCTCTACCCAAAATCGGCACGAAGCGTGTGGAAACGTACGAGTGTGTGGATCCGAGATCAAAAAACACGTGTGCGTCAACAGAACATACTGATAGGGTACCTGAGACCACTGCATTGGACGCCTGCGCGTCCTGATGCGTCAACGCGAAAACCCGTGCCTGTCCTCCACCTGCGACTGGCAGTCCCCTACTAGCAACTGGCTGTACTCTGCCGGCAGCTGGCTGTCCTCTGCCTCGGCCACCTCATCCTTTATGAGTAAACCCTCCGCGACCACGGCCTCTCTGTCTATAAGTCTGACACGGAGCAACAGTAGGTACAATAGGCAACGCCCTCTGGTGTGGGGAAGGTGGAAGTGTGACATGCGGTACTACTAGCTCCCTCCGGCGTATCTCGGTACAATCTCTGACGCGGTGATGGGGACTACCATACCCAAAGCATCCACGCGATGACTGCTGAACCTCCTGGGGATAAGAGCTAAACATCTGACCTCGCCCCGAGTTTCTGCCACCTGTACGACGTCTATCACAGCGTCTGAATGGAAGTCCATGTGCTGTTGTATCAGTACGAACCTTCTTCAGTCCTGGAACTACCAAAGTCTATGCAAGGCACTCCTCGACTAATAGGGCTGCGTCTACAGCTGCTGCATAAGTCTCGCAATGTTGTGCGCTGATCGCAAGGAAGAATAGGGTAAGCAAGCCTCGAACAAACCTCTTGACTCGCATCTCCTCAGTAGCCACTAGGTATGGGGCATAAACAGATAGCTCAGTGAATAGTACATCATACTCTGCCACTGTCATCTCTGGCGTTTGGCGTAAGGACTCGAATCTGCGCGCTCGAGCATCCTTGACACTCTGGGGAAGGAAACGGGCTAGAAATACCGTCACAAACTCGGTCCAGGTCATAGGAGGAAGACCTGCTGCTCTTCCCTTCTCGATCGATTCACACCATTTCTGCGCAAGACCTTCCAGGCGAAAGCTCACGAACTCTACCCATTTCGCATCTGAGCATCTAAGTGAACGACATATCCGGGACATCCTACCAATGAAAGACTGTGGGTCCTCGGCTGCATCGGTGCCTGTGAAGACTGGAGGCTTCAGCCTCATGAACTCTGATAGCGATACTGAAAGAACCTCCGTGGCTGCAGGGGCAACTGCCTGTACTGTAGGTAAAATCGCGGTCCCCGTAACGGGTGGAACTACCTCTGGTCGCTGCGCTCGAAGCGTCTCGACTAACGACCCTATCATCTGGTGCATCTCCTGCATACCGGCCCCTAGCATAGTGATCTGATCTGTCGTAGGAGGAACAGTCTGCTCTGGTACAACAGGTGTACTACCCAGATCAGTCCTCATCTCGGACGAGTCAACTCGAATCTCGGCTCTCGCGGCCGCTCTCTGTGCCCTCGTAGTCTTTGGCGGCATAATGGCTGAAAGGAATGTAGGATTCGATAAGGATACGGAAATCGAATCACAAGAAGGTATACAATCCTGAAGGAATTTCAATCAATAAGTCCTAAGGTCGCTTAGGCGGAGTACCGTGTCGTGAGTTTGCCGCGGAACATACACACGCTACGCCACTCTGCTTCAGCAACCTACTCTATCATACCAGGTTCATCCTACACTCCGAAGGTAAAACCTACGCTTTGATACCAACTTTGTCACGACCCAAAGTTCGGCCCATGACCGGCACTTAACAACATAACGTCTACAGGCGTAACGCGACTAAGTAAGCCGAAACCCAGAAATCAAAACCATTAAAAGTATTGAGTGTTAAAACATTTAATAGAAACATTTGTTAAAATGTTTAGAAAACCTTAAGTAATTTAGTAAAATTCTTTAAAGTTCAAGTTATTATCTTAAAAATTTTGGCAGCATTTCCTTTGTGAAAACTAGCCCCGAAATCGGGAATAAAACAATATATGAGTAAAATGATGTACAATAAGAAATAAGCATCCCAAACGGGAGAAATCATGCCCAACGGCGGAAACAATCACCATAATGATAATATACGACGCCATAGCGAAGAATGAGAAAAAATGAGTGAAGACAACATGAAATATAAAAACTGCATAAATAAAGTCGGCTCACAACGAGCTCGACACTAGAGTACAAATAATATACATCGTCCTCATAACTGGTCTCTAAGTCAATACATGAAAAGTAGATGGAGAGTACTAGATACAACAGTGTATACAATTGGAAAATAAACAGATACCGCACAAAAACCCACCTATCAGCAAAGGCTCACGCGCCAACTGCAGTGGTATCTGTATCAAAATCAAAAGATGCAAGAAAGCAGCCTGCCGCGACTACTTTGAGGGGCAAACTGCAAACACTGTGGCACAACGGGGGTGAGTTGACAACTCGTGAATAGTAGATAACATATAAAGGTAATCGCGAGTATGCACGTGCTGCGATACTCTAACCTATGCCAACAGATAACATCTACATGATGAGCTAGATGAGCAATAATCATGCAACAAGTGCGATCTAATAACATCTCTATATGATGAGCAGGGTATGCACTAGTCGTGGATAGCATGTGCAATCTAATAACATCTATATAGGATGAACAGGGTATGCAATAATCATGCATAGCAAGTGTACTCTATCAGGTACTACAGATACAGGATGAGATGTATAACACTGAACGCTGAGCATGGGAATAAATAACATCTACACGGAATGTCAACGTGGAAAATAACCGGTGTCCATCAATACACCCAAATCCCAATAAAACGAATTTAGGCGCCGTCACTCTGATCGGCCCTCAAATCCTGTACAGCTCATGGAATCGTGAATGCCTAGCATCGGCACTCGAAAATATCATGAAATCATCGTGTCTAGCATCGACACGTAAATCCTCAAATATCGGGCTCCGTCTGCGGAATCGGCCCTCGGCCCCGGCAGTATGTGTCGTCCCGTATCCATCTCTCAGCTCTGGTCAGTATCCTCCGGATAACCGCCAGGTCCAACCAAACACCGGTAGATAGTAGTCCCTCCGCCGGGCTCACTGTCTAACAATACGAGTCTTCTTGCCTCGGGGTACCATACCGGGTCCACCATGTACCCGCAATCGGTGCCTACCACTCCTCGAATCGGGTATACTCACATAAGCTCTCTGGAACCGAGAAAACTCATGGTGGACGTACTAAAATATCATATCAAGAGAAACCGGGTTTTTAAAACAGTGCGTATTTTCTTAAAATAATACCACTGTTCTCAAATCCAGAAATCCTATAAATCGAACTCAATGCGTAAATCCATGCAATGTGTCGTATGACACTAAAAGTAAAAAGGGAAAACCGCTCTTTTAAAAGAATCCAGTTTTGAAAATATCTCATGCGGTCCCTATTTTCATGAAATCAAATCAATATCATCCATGTATGTGACATATGTATGTATGTAGGTATGGTAGTTCAAATGGATATATACGCGAATATGAGTGTAGCACTAGTATGAATATATAGTGTTCATGTGCGCAAGTATGAAGATATCAATATATGTGTGCACTGGTATGAATATACAGTGTGCATATGAGCAAGTATGAAGATATCAATATATGTGTGCACTGGTATGAATATACAGTGTGCATGTGCGCAAGTATGAAGATATCAATATATGTGTGCACTGGTATGAATATACAGTATGCATGTCCGCAAGTATGAAGATATTAATATATGTGTGCACTGGTATGAATATAAAGTGTGCATGTGCGCAAGTATGAAGATATCAATATATGTATGCACTGGTATGAATATATAGTGTGCATGTGCGTAAGTATGAAGGTATCGATATATGTGTGCACTGGTATGAATATACAGTGTGCATGTGCGCAAGTAGTGATATATCAATGAAGGTATGCACTAATATGAATATCTACAAACATCTACGACTAAACATCCTATTACGCCCTGACGCTTAACGCCATACAGGTGATTTCCCCGTAGATGTTAAATCTATTCACCTGGTCGCGTGCTAATCATAGCCGACCACTTGCTTCCCTTTCTTTGCGGCGTCTGACGTACCCTCCTGCGAACCTAGAATTTACACAAAGAATCCATATATAAGCAAATATCTCGCAAAAACGCGATATCGAAATCAAACGAGAAACTCGCGTCGCGAACTAAACGCGCGTGTGTCCGATACGCTAAAACGTGTATATACGCGTCTGAAACTACCCCGACACGTTACGATACGCTGGAACACAGAACCCACTCACGTATCACACGTGTCGCGCAAACAAACGTATTGGAAACACGATATATGGTTCCGGATTCTAACTCAGGTGAAAACTTACAAAATTGCACATGCCAAAACATAATAATATGTAGGAGACTACCCTAGCCAAAACCCCAGCACCCAGAACCCCTATCTGGCAGCAATTTGCGGCCAGAACGAATAAACGGGCGGTCAAACAGTGGAAATAGGGTTTCGTGCTTGGTGTGTGTAGTCTAGACCTAGTGTACATACTCCAGTTTCCTCATTTTTTCTTTGAAGCATAAGGGTTTACAGCAGATCACAGAAAGGCCAATTTTTGCTTTAAAACGTTAAGTTTTGCACTAAATGAAACCCTATGGTATTTTGGTGAAATCTGGGGTTAAAATAAGTTTATGTGGCCCTAATAACACTTAACTAGGCTAGAATAACCAATAAAGTCATCACTTGGCCACAATTTTACACAAAACACCATTTCAAACACTAAAACGCATAATTAACACTAACCGAAGCTATTTAACACAGAAGCTTAGCAAAAGGGGAGTTGGGCTCAGAAGATATACCTCACTCTCGACCCTAGGTGCAAGGAAGGAGGAGAAGAGGAAGAGAAGTGCTGCTGCAGCTGCTGGGGGCCGATGCCTGCTACAGCTGCTGATGCTGATGCTGTTGCTGCTTGTGTTGCTGCTGCTGCCTCTTGTTGTTGTTGTTGTTTGTTGCTACTGCTGGAGCTCCTGCTGCTGCTGCTTCTGCTGTTGCAGCTGCTGGTGTGTGTGTGTGTGTGAGTGAGAGTGAGAGAGAGTTGTGAGAACAAATGAGAGGCAAAACAAAAAAGAAATGGGAGTTAAGGCTAGTCAACCCCCCTCTCTCTCTCTTCATTAAATGAGAACATAGGCAAGGCCATGATGCCTATTTTCTCTCCCTCCCCCTCTCTCTCACCAAGTCAACAACACTAAATCATTTCCATTTTAAAAAAACAATTAACCCCAAAACACTTAATAAAATTTTCAAATGGCTTAACGAAATGGTTAGTCCACCATGGTTGCTAATCATGGTCTAACCCCATTTTAACCCTAGCTTACATGCACAAGCTTAGAAAAATTCTAATAAAATATTCATTAAATTTGATAAAATATTTGTAAATCGATTTGGTAAACTTTTTGTTAAAAACCATACTTTAGAGTATAATTAGCCACTAATCACATCCTAAGGTGTTACATATACTTCCTAAATCACCCCCCCCTCATCCTTCCAATCGTCCCGACCATACAAAAGATCACGCAGGAGGACTGTGAGCTTGAAAAATTTCTGTTCGATCACAGCAGTTTCGACGCCACTAGTGCGTTCCTCTTTGAATCTGACACAGTTCTCACAACCGATATAGATTACGAGTGTTTCACTTTTGCGGACGATTTTGAAAACTCACCGCCCGAGTTTGAGTCATTTGAATTTTCAGATGAGTTAGTTGAACCATCAGACTCGGTTGCTTACAGTCATTTCGAACCATTGATGGAATCCTTCGAGTTCGAGACAGTTTACTTAGGTGAGAATAAGACTATCCCTAAATCACTCCCCTTCGTCCTTTCCATTGTTTCGACCGCGCAAGGATCCGTCACGCTTCCATTTTCAATGGATGGTTTACCAAGTTCAACGTACCCATGTTTTCTTGGGAATCTTGAGGGATTTGACCCCATTTCTCGACGGATTGATAAATTAGCACAATCGCTTTTAACATATCGGTCATCACAATTTGCGCTAATTTATTCACTCGATTTACACTCTCAAATTCGTACTACACTTCTTTCTCTCTTCCACCATTCTTCTCCTAATATACCGAGACCATATTCCACCCTTCTTCCCATACAGTCTCGTGTGTTTCTCAACTCCTTTCTCTACACTCCATTCTTTCACCAACCCTACCATTATCACGATAGAATTTTTGAATGGTTGGTGTTAATCTTTGGCCTGTGTAAGGCCTTGTATAGTTTGATTTTTCTCCTCCCTAACTCTGAACTTTAACGCTTAAAACAGTGGAAACACTGTTTCACTTAAATTTGGGGGGGGGGGGACCTTGTTGTATATATATTTTTTTCTTTTAACAATAAAAAAACAAAAAAAAAACAGGGGAGTGCCGACATTTTCGACCCTCTTGGTGTAGCCTGATAGTGAGGACAC
The DNA here is from genome assembly GCA_030015575.1 of Agapanthus africanus. Lineage (NCBI taxonomy): Eukaryota > Viridiplantae > Streptophyta > Magnoliopsida > Asparagales > Amaryllidaceae > Agapanthus > Agapanthus africanus. Next base: position 180,009,867 of record JASDDO010000008.1, read on the forward strand.
TGTCAAATTTAAGTTTGGGGGTGTGCTCGGTAAGCTTTCTTCCTTCGCATTCTTGTGTATATTCTTGCATTTGCATACTTATTTTAAAATCCATAAAAACTGAAAAATTTGAAAAATTATAAAAATTAAAACATGCAATTTTGGCCTTAATTGACTTGAGTTTGACAAATAGGTTCACTAGCTAGGAACAACTAGATCTTAGACTTAGTAAATTAAAAATCCTAAAAATAACCTTTCTTAGAATTTAACGGTAGAAAGTATATGTCCTTGTAGTTTATTTAGAAATAGACAAATTTCGAGTTGACTTCTTGGGCTAAGTTAAAACAAGGGAAAAGTATTGATATTTTTATTAAAGTATAAGTTTGAAAAATAATTCCTAAGCTTAAGTCTAAATTCTGAAAATATATACCCTACAAATTGCACAAACACGAACCTTGAAACTTGGAATAGTAGAAGAGACCTTGAAATGCTCTTGTCTAAAGTCCTTAGTATGAAGGAAAATAAAAAAAATTAATAAAAAGTGTGAATAAAGAGATAAAAAATGAACACTGGTTTTTGTAATTACTTAAGGCTGCATTAATAGAAAAAATATATAGCGAGGGTGCTTCATCACCTAGTGCCTTAGACCAACTGGTTTGGGAGTCACTGCTAAAAGCCTCAGGGATTACAAGACTAGGAATGACGCTTTAATGTACGAACACATTTTGTAATCGGTCGTTGGTACCTCAAGAAGTATTAACGGTCGCATGAAGATTGTGTGAGCAATTTCATCTAAAAATTCACCAATTGAAAAGTATTTTGGACGATGGACAAGAGTATAATTGCTTGATTTGAATTTCCGAGCGTAGGGGTGATATATACACACACGTAAGGGTATCTGATTGGGGTTTAGATAAGAGATAGGAATGAAAAATAGGACTTATATCTTTAATAGAGATGATAAAAATTCCTAAGTTGAGATGGAACCCTAGAAGGAAAACTTGAAAGATGCCAAAAGCTAAGTAAATTCACAAGAATATATATAATCTTAAGTTAAATGATAAGGAAGTGTGAAAAATACAGGTTGATAATTTCTGAGTTGAAGATAATAGAATTTCTTGTTAGAAAACCTAATAGGAGAATAAAAGTCAATAGGCCGAATTGATAGGATTTTGCGGGTAGCATCCGCTGAAAACCCTCAGGAGACAAAATTGCTCATATTAGGGACACCTAGAGGTTTAACGGCTTGTTGCATGAGCTCAGTGCAATCGTGTTTCCCTGCGTAAGTGAGACTAGGTCTTTTTCGAGAATAAAACTAGGTTTGCTCGAGGACGAGCAAAAGATAAGTTTGGGGGTATTTGTTCATATCATAATATTGCATTATTACATTCCCCATTCTTATTCATTTTACAAATAAACAGGTACTTTTGACCCATGTCTGCTACATAGTTGCAGGTTACAGGTTCTCGGAACAAAAACAGTGAAAACGATGAAAAGACGATACAAAAGTGAGACTACGACCAAAAATGGAAAGATCTTGATCATGCTTACATTTTGAAGACTAAATGAAGATCAATGGAAGATTTCACAAAGAACAAAGGAAGTGCAAGGTTCAAGACTTCGACACGAAGTAAGCGGTAAAAGTCCACGACTTTATTCACTGTGGAAATCTGGAAGAAATCTAGAAGACAAACTTAGAAACCAAGTAAAGAAACAAGAATCAAAATGTAACCAGAAGCAACCAGGAAAAACAGAGCCAACAAGCCCTATATATGGCCGCGGATCCGCGACCAAACATGGGTTTTGGCCGTTGTTCCGCGGCCATAAAAAGCCCGTGTCGGTGGAAATTTGTGTCGGTGCGTCGGTGCGTTGACTAGTCTTCTTAGGGTATATTTGTAAATGCGGATGTGAATCGATTGTAACCCTAGGGTTCTATATCTATAAATAGAAACCCTAAAACCTATTTTAGGTTATGCCTCTTCTTGTGCCTCAATGTATTTATCAAAATTCAGAATTCAATTCCTGTAAATGTTGGAAGAGAGCATCAAATAAAAATTAGAGTAAGTTTTCTTTTTATTGCCCTAGTTAAATTTTCTTTCCTGCCCTAGTATAGATTTTTCATTATCTGTCCTAGTTAATTAGTTTAGAACATATTTTTCAATTCCCTAATGAGTGAGTAGATCCTCGCTTGTTAGGGTTAGGAATAGGGAAGGTTTGAGAGATGAAGATCTCTCACCCCTTTTTTGCCCATCACATATTTTTATAGGACTCCATGCATACATACACACACCGCTCTCTATGGCACCCTATCCCACGAGGTAGCGGTGATACCGTAGTATAAAAGACCGGTGTGTTCATGTTTTCCATGGAGGTTAGGGTAAGAATTAAGAAAGGAAGGACAAGAACCTAGAGGAAGAAACATCGTTTCTTCCCGATGGTACTAATCCACTTTATTAATTATTACCATAACACCTCATAGATCTTAATTAGGGCATAGAAAGCGGTGAGGAATATTGACTTTCCAAACTTAACCTAAACCTAACCCTAGCAAGATTTTAATCCTAGTCTAGATCAATCTTAGTTTTTAGATTTAATCAATCCGACAACAATCGGAATTAACTCGTTAGAACAATTAGGAAATACACAAAATCCCTGTGGACCGACCCGTACTCACCGGCTAGCTACCAAGCGACACCGTTCTTGATTGCGGTAAAATTATTCTTTGATTCATCTTTTGAAAGCGCAAGCACGCAAAACAACAACAATCAGGGACCTTGCATAATGGCTCTCCATACACAGCACGATATCAACCCCTAATACCGGGAGAGACGAATCCTGTCTAACCGCCACTTCCTCCAAGTGCTTCGGGACTGCACCCAACTACTACCTGTTTGCACGACTCCTTTGAGCCGTGGTAGGGTAGTAATCTAAGTACAGTGGGAACACACTCGAGGCGAAGTAGCAATGTCAAGTCGACGGACTAAGTTGTACTCATGCCACCTGGGAACTGCAATCTGACGATGGGTATAGTACCAACCTGCAGTTCCCGGCGAGTCCTGTCTGGTGTACTCGTAACCTAACGAGCACCTGCATACTATCTCCAGTACGACGTAATAATGGCTGTGGGATAGACCATCTCCCATGCTGGGATGAGAAGCGTATAAACTAGTCTACTGCGGAGTATCGATGCCCTGTCTCGATAATCCTATGACCAGGGACCTATTTAGGATGTTACTTATAGACTACCCAGCCCCCACTAGTATGACTGCCATCACAACGCTGGTAATCAAGCAAAGATCTAAGGGCTCTACTAATATGTATAAGTGATATGTTAAAATAAACATATGAACATATTAAAGTACAAACAAACTAAGTAGCATATTTTCATTTTTAGCAAGACTGTCAATACAACTGTGAATATCCCAAGCTTCCATTAAATAATATACAATCTAGTATGATACAATAATGGCCTCTAGGGCATAAACACTAACAATCTCCCACTTGCACTAGGGCCATATTCTGGCATATCGCAGACCTATCATCTCGAATAGCCTCTCGAACAATGTCTGAGGAATGGCCTTTGTGAATGGATCAGCAGTGTTATTCTACGTATCTACTCTCTTCACCTCGATCTCCCGGCGATCTACGATCTCCCTGATCAGGTGATATCGCCTTAAGATGTGTATGGACTTCTGATGGGACCTGGGTTCATTCTCTAAAGCTATAGCGTCGTTGTTGTCGCAATACAGAGGTATTGGATCAACACTGGTAGGAACCACCTGATGTTCTGTGAGGAACTTCTTCATCCAGACAGCTTATTTTGCGGCATCGCAAGCAGCTATGTACTCCGCTTCCATCGTCGAGTCAGCAACGGTGTCCTCTTGGAACTCTTCCAACAGACCGCCCCTCAATTGAGAGTAAAGACATAACCCGATATGGACTTGGAGTCATCCTTGTTACTCTGGAAGCTGGAGTCAGCAAAGGCCTCGATATGGAGGTCCTTTCCGCCATACACCAAGAACATCTTCTTAGTCCTCCTCAGGTACTTGAGAATGTTCTTTACTGCTATCCAGTGCTTCTCCCCTGGGTTTTCTTGATACCGTCTTACAACGCTCAATGCGTATGCTACATCTGTTCAGGTACATAACATCCCATACATTATAGAGCCTACCGCAGAAGCGTAGGGTATAATCGACATGCGAGCCCTTTCTAAATCAGTCTTGGGAGACATCTCTGTGGAGAGGGTGATTCCGTGACAAGCCGGTAGGTTACCGCGCTTAGAATCTTCCATACTGAATTTTTTCAATATGGTGTCTATGTACCTAGACTGGGAAAATCCCAACATCTTCTTTGATCTATCACGATAGATCCGGAACCCCAGAATGTAGGAATTATCACCCAGGTCCTTCATGGAGAACTTCTGTGACAAGAATCCTTTGACTGACTGTAGCAATAGGAATATCATTTCATATTAAGAGAATGTCATCCACGTACAAGACGTGGAATACTACAGTTCTCTCTACAATCTTACTATATATGCATGGTTCATCTGGATTTTTAATAAAGTTGAATTCTTTAACGGTATCATCAAAATAGATGTTCCAACTCCGCGATGCCTGCTTTAGACCATAAATGGACTTAAACAACTTGCACACTTTACCGCTGCTCCCACTCTGAATGAATCCCTCTGGCTGATCCATATATACGCACTCATCCAAGTTACCATTTAGAAAAGCCGTCTTTACGTACATCTACCAGATCTCATAATCGTGGAAGGCAGTAATGGCAAGAAAGACCCGAATGGATTTTAGCATAGCCACTGGAGAAAAGGTTTCGTCATAGTCCAAACCAGGTCTTTGACGAAAACCCTTTGCAACAAGTCTAGCCTTATAGGTTTCAACCTGTCCATCTACACCAATCTTCTTTCTGAAGATCCATTTGCATCCTACGAGTTTACCCCATCTGGAGCAATGTCCAAAGTCCATACTTTGTTAGTGTACATGGACTCCATTTCGGTCCGCATTGCATCCAGCCATCTTACTGAGTTGCCGCTCTGAATGGCTTGCTGGAAGCTAGTAGGGTCATCATTGTCAATTATGCAATCCTCTCGATCCCCGTCTATGAGAAAACCGTAGTATATCTCGGGCGAATGAGACTGCCTACTACTTCTGCGGATAGGTGCTGGGATGTCCCTTTTCTTCTGAAACTTCTGGTTCTACCATACTTTCAGTAACAACTTGTGGTTCTGGAATTTCTTCCAGTTCTATTGCGCTCCCACTCTTCTGATTTTCTAAAAATTCAGCTTCCAAGAAGTGGGCATGACAAGAAACAAGAACTTTTTGTTCCTCTGCGTAATAGAAATAATACCCCTTAGAGTTCTTTGGATATCCCACAAACTTACACTGTAATGAGCGTGCCTCGAGCTTGTCCGCATGCTGCTTTTTAACAAAAGCTGGACATCCCCATGTCTTCAAGTACTGAAGATAGGGTTTCTTCCCACTCCACATCTGATATGGTGTGGTAGGCACAGTCTTGGTTGGAACCTTGTTCCAAATATATGCAGCTGATTCTAGTGCATAACCCCAGAAAGATCGCGGTAACTCAACCTTACCATCGTGGAACGAACCATATCCAATAAGGTTCGATTCCGCCTTTCCGATACACCATTGTGTTGTGGTTTGTATGGAGGAGTAAGCTAAGAGAGAATTCGATTCTCTTTTAAGTATCCCAGGAACTCGGCACTTAAGTATTCACCACTTCGATCTGATCTCAGTGTCTTGATACTTTTGCCTGTTTGGTTTTCCACTTCATTCTTGTATTCCTGGAATTTCTCAAAGGCCTCGGATTTATGCTTCATCAAGAAGATATGTACATACCTAGAGAAATCATCCATAAAAGTAATGAAGTAGGAATGACCACCTCTTGCATGTGTAGACATTGGACCGTACACATCACTGTGTATGAGTCCTAAGAGCTCGCTCGCTCTTACTCCATGTCTACTAAACGGAGTCTTTGTCATCTTTCCCATGAGACAAGATTCACAAGTAGCATAAGATTGATATTCGAACGGATTCAAATATCCTTCTCTATGTAACTTAGTCAACCGTGTTTCATTGATGTGACCTGGTCTACAATGCCATAAGATAGCCTGATTTAATTCCGGAGACTTACTTTTAAGTGTGTTCTGGACATTGAAAACATGAGCTTGATTTAATACGTATATACCATTATCTAATGTACCGGACCCAATCAGAACTTGATTTAGGTGGATGTTTACCACATCGCGTACGAATGTAAAATCATATCCCTCTCTAGAAAGTGAAGATACTGATATAATATTACAAGTCAAACTAGGTACATACAAACAGTTACGTAGAATCAATATCTACCCACTTGTCAGTCCTAGGCGATATTCCCCCACGGATTCAGAGTCCATGATCATTCCGTTCGCAACTCTGAGAGGCATATCACCTACCCTGATAACTGTACGGTTTCTCAAAGCATGTAACGAATTACAGATATATGATCCTAATCCGGTATCTAGTACCCAGGAAATAGAGTTAATTGACAAACAGTTCTCAATTACAAACACACCCGAGGCCGAAGCCACAACATGCTTCGAATCCTGGCTACGGGCTTCCAAAGCCCTACAATCTTTCTACCAATGCCCCTTCCCATAACAATAGGAACATCCCTCCTTCCCTACACCAAGTCCCGAAACATTTGCTCTTCCCTTTCCTTCTACTTCACTGACACCGTATATCGGCTTTGTGGTGGTTTTCTTCTTTTCACCCTTTGCTTTCGCCCTGGATGCAGAAGAAGAAGGTCCCCCATTAAGCAAAGCGGGTGTCTCCCTGATTTCTTTCAGGGTGTAAGTAGAGGGTAGGGACTGTGGAAATAAGTCAGCATATGACCTGTTTCCCAACGTGGTCTGCAGGTCCGTGAGCTCATCAATATAGCTAGTCATCGTAAGGACGTCGTCCCTTACAGATGACCTGATAGCCAACCTCGCTTGAAGTAATTCGTTCGAGGTCTCATATCTTGCGATACGAGATTGCTCTCCATATAAATCTTTGTTATGGAAGAAGATAGAAACTAAGTCCATCTTCTCGTGCTGCTTCTGGTATACACCATCAACTGAAGCCAACACGAGGCACTTGGCATTCGCACTGTCCTTTTCCCTTTTCTGATGGATATTTATATCCGCGACGGTAGAAACTGGACCTGGGACGGCGGGAGCTTGAGTAGTAATCGGGTGGTCCAGCTTGTCATAGGCAATGGACATCTGGACAGACCTTTGCCAGTCATAAAAGTCAGATTCAGTCAACTTGTTATCTAGATGTAACCTTGTCATGGTCGCAGGGTCGCTGCAGTTGAGAGAGAGAAGAAAACACTTTAGCATGATGCTCTTACAAGTTTAGATTGGTTTTTAGTTTATCTAAACAGGATGGCTCCCACTGTTTCTCGAATCCTTCCTCAAACCATAAAAGAAGAATTAGTCAGGACTGATCTCACCGTACAGTCTTTGCTTAACCGTTCATCCAGGCTAGTGTTGGTACTTCGAAGGAGGTTTTACGACGCTTTCGTGAAGTTCCTTAATTAAATAACCTCTTTTCTCTGGAGGCGTATCCCCGCTGACATCGTTCTAGACACCTACTTGGTTTATAGCATTGATCGTTAAGTGACAAATCTCCTGATGAGTAGCATATACTCACAGTAGGATCGGGATCCAGATATCATCGTGTGATAATGCTGAAGGAATCCTACCAACATTATCAAACACCAAATGGTATGAAACACTAGCAGGTTTCAGTTTCTTTAGAAACTCCCGGTGTGGATTTTTGCCCAATGCTCTTATGACCTTGATGAAGGACAACAAATCATAAGTCACATGTCAAGTTCTTCCCATCATTATCCTTGTTAATTTGAACCCACCTGTACATACCCTTGACGAAGGCCAACAAAGTAATATGACCGTCCCAAACCAACGCATCTATCTATGCTACATATGAATACCCCAGCAGCTACCAAACACTATGCCTTGACTAAGGCCAACAAACATAGCTTGAATACTACTGACCATCCATATGAAATGACGGAGGGCTACAACTGTTTTGGCGAAACCGTGAACGTAGTGAACTTGATATAATCGAACGAACCTGATAGCTTTTTAAAAGGAGTGGTTAAAGCTCCGTAATTAAAAATTCCGCTCATTTAAAATAACCGAGTGGTTTCTTTTAAATTTGTTCCAACGATTCAGCTTTGGATTGTTTTCTTTGCATTAAAATAATGCATCCCATCATTTATCCTATCATTGCAGAAAACAACGAAAATACAACGTCCGCTTATGCCTTCCGCATTCGCCACTGGGCCCCGTCATTCACCCCTTAGGTTACTTAACTAACGACAGAGCGGGGGCTGGGCTAGCGTGGATGCAAAACATAAGCAACGCTTACTAGATATCATATATAGATATTGTACATTTGTTAGACGTAATAATAGGCATTCCAGATTGTTGGATATATGTATGCCCTAGAGGCCATTATGAGATAGTGTATGTACTGATGTGTATATATATATATATATTCAGAGGACAGTCTTGCTCGACATGATAGTATGCTATCTGGTTTTACTTTATCATATGTTCACTTGATCATGTTTATATTCATTTGGTGCATGTTGATAAAGCCCTAAGGATATTGGCTTGACTACTGGGATTATGATGCGGATCATACTAGTGGGACATCTGTAGTTTATAAGCATATCCTTGAAATATTCCTAGTCGTAGGTTTATCGAGATAGGGCATCGATATTCCAGTTTAGACTAGCGTATACCATTCTTGTTCCATATGATGGGCGATGGATGATCCTATATCCGTCTGGTGTGTTGACACCGAAGATAGTATACGGGTGCTCAGTGAGACTGGGTACACTGAACGGACTCACCGAGAACTCCTATATGGTATTATATCATACGTCGGATAGCAGTTCTCAGGTGACACTGGTACTGGTTAGTCTGTAGACCCGAGATCGTCATAGAGTCTTGTGTGTCCTCCCACTGTACTTTGATCTCCACCCTACTGCGGCTCTACTGAGTCGTATAAACAGGTGGATTTTGGGTATAGTCTCGAGGCATATGGAGATAGTGAGCGATAGGAGGGGTTTCGTCTCTCCCGGTATTGGGGGTTGATGATGTGCTGTGCACGATTGGCTATAACGGGAAGTCCCTGGCCAGGGCTACTGAGATATTACTGATAAGTGTTATCAGTAAGTTACTCGATCTGTTATAGACCATATACCGGCATGACTTAATGAGTTATTGGGGTCGACGATTCCATCCTTAGACTCGATATGCAGCATATCAGACGAAGAGACTGGACTGTACGGTAAGTGTTGCCGGATGGATTGACAGGAGTTTTGACAGGTTCGCTTGTTCTTATTCTGATCGCTCAATACCCGGGTAGCCGTTACGTTTAGCTGACCGCTTGCGGCTTGAGGGTGTTTGATATGATCATCATCTACTGCTGGCGTATTGACGAGTCTTAAAGTCCCACATAGAAGTTTCTCGGCTTAGGCGAAACGAAGTGGTGCGCATATGAGATATGTGCGGAGGCTCGATTAAATACAAGTATGTGATACTGTATTTTAATCGGGCATTTAATATTAGTCGGGTCGTATAAGATATGACCGATTTATTAAATCAAGTGTTGATTTAATATTGACTTTTATATTATTTATTTAAATCCTTTTCTTCTTATGGATACATGCATGTATATGTACATGATGATGTGCATACACACATACATACATGAAATGTATCATGGTTGATGATACAAAGAGGATGGCAATATAAGAATCATATTGTAGATAAATACATATATGGATATTTTCATTAAAGTTAAAGGTAAAAGAAAATGATTTATGAGTCATTCCTTCTACGCTTTTCTACACATTTCCATGGTTGAATTTAACTCAACCATGGTTCTTTTTCCTTTTGCCTTTAACCTTAAATAAAATATCTAGATATTATTTAACTATAGTTATGGTTATGATAAGATATATCTCTCTCTCTCATTTTCTTTTTTATCATTATCATTATTCACTCCAAAAGAAAAAGAGAGAGCCATCTTCTTCCTTCTCATTCTAGCTCTCTTTTAATTGTTAAAATAGAGTTAGACAAATAAAAGAAAAGGTATTAAATAAGAATAGCAACCACTTCATCATCCTACACAACCTTTGCTATCTTGTGTAGGGTGTTGTGCTTCAAGATTTTCAAAGATCGAAGGAAGCATCAAGCTTAGGGCAAAGAGCTTCGGGTGGATCATCGTGGACGAGGAGTTGATCAAGCGAATCCTTCCAAAGAAAAGGAATCTTCCAAAGAGGTCTACAAAGGTTGTAGTCTCATCACTTAGTATAACTTATGTCTTAATATTTTATACTATTAATAGTTACTTCATAAATTCTAGTTCGATTCATAGTAAAGTTTACTTAGTAACTCAAAATTTTATTGTTATGGCATGTGTGATGCTTCAAAACCCTAATAGAGGTGTTAAGGAAACCCTACAGTGGTATCAGATCAGGCTAGAGCTTTGTAGTAACCTAGATGACGTTGAAAACATCGAACGGACGAAAAGCGACACCCGGGGGGTGCTCTCTGGAAATTTTTTAAAATCCTGGATTTTTTCAAATTAAAAATATGTAAAAAATTAAGCAGGGAAATATATGGGCCCACCAGAAATACGATGCCCTAAATCGACCGTACGACCGCGAAACCGCGGCCAGAGTGGCCTTGTTGCGGCAGTTCCGCGGCGCTGTAGGTGATTCCTAGGCCGTAATTTCTTGTGTTGGCCCGTATGTGTTTGCTTCTGTTACTGGTATTTTTAAAAACTGCTCAAGTGTTGAGCTTTCAGAGCAGTCTGTGGTTGTTTAAATCGTTCGATCGAATGTTTTAACTGCGCCTAGTTTAATAGTATGTGATACAATAATTGGAATCTACAAATTTGTTTGTTGCGTGCAAATCTAGCAGTTCGGTCTCGGGATAAACGGAAATCTTGTTGAATTATCCGGTTTGGTTTGAAAAAGTGTTTTCTTGAATGAGACCCAAATGCGAGCTTTACATTTTTTTAGGCATGAAATCTTGTATATGTGATATTCCGGGTTTGTATTGTCTAAAGGAAGTTAAAGATTCCAATTGTTGTATTTTTTTTCATTTTATTTCTCTGTGACCGTAAGTGTAGTATGTATTACCGGTTTTCGTTGCTATACATCAACGACGATCGGTATATGCATACTTACTTACGATGATGATATTTGATATTATGTGTCGATAAGATTTGATGTGCAGGATTGTCGCAATGAATAGCCGGGGAGTTTTATGTAAGATGAGAGTTTTCTTTTCATTCATGTAAAATCAAGTTGTATGTAATATTCTTTTATTTGGGGCACTTCCGGGTTGAGGTTGTTGTCACCAGTGTTGTATATTATTTACTTTTCCGCATTAGGATAGACCCAAGGAGGAGGGCACAAGTGACCGGGTTCTAGGGTTCAGTGGGAGGCCATCTCGAGGAGTCGAGACCAGGTTTCCTAAACTCCAGAATTGGTAGGGTCGCTTGCCGCTCTCGTAGGGGTCTAAGGGTGTGGGCTTGGCTATCCATCGCGACCGTGGGATCCGTATTTTTATTATTGGCTAAATACAAAATACGGACCTCCTAGATATCCATATATATGTGCTTCTGCTGCTTTTATTATCTGATGTGATCATTTAATAAATATCTGAGACGAATGCAATATTTTATATATATATATATATATATATATATATGATATATATTAGACGTTACTTATGTTTTGCACCCGCACTAGCCCCGTCCCGGTATGCCGTTAGTCAAGTAACCTAACGGTGCATATCTGGACACTGTGACGAATGCGAGTGGCATAAGTGTACGTTATATTTTCGTTTCTTTCTGTAATGGCTTAGGATTTAAATGATGGGACTACATTAATGAGATTAATGTAAAAGATAAATGAACCTAAAAAGATGTTGTGGAATCAGATTTTAAACATGCTCGGCCTTTTATGAAAAAGCAAGTTTCAAAATGCGGAGCTTAAGCCACTCCTTTTAAACCCATTAGATTCTACAACGATATCAAGTTCAAAGCGTCAAAAGTTTTCTTAAAAACTATCCGCAACCCTCCGTCATTTTAGGAAGTAGAGTACTTAGTATTCATGCTGCGTATTTTGACTTTAGTTAAGGCGCAGTGTACGGTAGCTGAGTGATGTCTTCCTACACTGCTTATGATGCAGATTAGTTAGGACATTCATATGATTATGTTGACTTTAGTTAAGGGTCATATGGGTGGGTCTAGTTAATCACGAAATAACGGGAAGAACTTGACTAGTACTTATGATATGTTGACTTTAGTTAAGGTCATAAGTACTAGGGGTAAAAATAATATCGGGAATTTCAAGAGTTGAAAATTACAATGAGATTGTATACCTTCTATATGATAGTAGGATCCCGATCCCACTGCGAGCAAATGTTGCTCCTGGGAGAATTTTGCACTTTACAATTAGCTGACTCGGTAGGTGTCTAGAAAGGTGCCAAAAGGGGCTACGCCTCTGGGAAGACGAGGTTTACTTTAATTAGGTCCGTGCGAAAGTACGGGGAACCTCCCTCAAGTACCGGCACTGGCCTGGCTGAGAGGTTAGCGAAGTTGTGGAATGTAATTAATCCCGGCTAGTTTTCTTTTTAAAGGTTTTAAAGAAAATTTGATAAAAAATAGTGGGAGACATCGGTTAGACAAGATAATAACCAATCTGATCTTTGCAAGAGCTTTCGCTAAGTGTATTCTTTTCTCTCTCTTAATGGCAGATACCCATGACAGGACTTAAGCTTTTATTAGATAAAAACAAGCTGAATGGGACCAACTATAAAGACTGGCTGAGGAATTTAAACATAGCCTTGACTTATGATAAAGTATCATATGTCCTTACAGCTCCATCCTTGCCCCCCTAGGTCCTAAATCTTCAGTTGCGGATAGGAAAATCCGCAAGACATGGGACGCTGACTGTGCCACGGCAAAATGCCTCGCGCTTGCATCAATGGATAACACACATCAGAAGCAGCACGAGAATATGGATGTAAAAGCCATATTTCTCCTTACAAAAGAGTTGTATGGAGAGCAATCTCACGTATTACGATACGAAGCATCTAAGAAACTGTTTCAGATGCGCATGACCGCTGGCACAGCAGTAGGAGACCATGTTCTGAAAATGATAGCTCTCATAGAAGAGCTTGAGGACCTTGGGTGGACAATGGACAATGAACAGTATGCAGATATTATTCTGCTGTCTCTCCCCTCCACCTTTGCTCAATTCATCGTTAACTTCAACATGCACAACATGGAGAAGGAACTGCCTGAACTCCTTAATATGTTAAGGAGTGCAGAGAGCACACTGAAGTCAGTGAAGACTCCCGTTATGAGTGTTGGGCAATCCTCCTCCTCTTACCCGAAGGCTAAAGCCAAGGGAAAGATGAAGAAGAAACCCACCAAACCTAAGGGTGGAGTCAAAAAGGTGAAGGGAAAAGGCAAGTCCAAGGTTGGGGAATCAGAGAAAGGTGAATGTTTCCATTGCAAGAAGACGGGACACTGGAAGAGGAACTGTATTGAGTACCTAGCACTCAAGAAGAAGCATGGTGATGCTTCAGCTTCAGGTGTGTTCGTAATTGAAAACTGTTTTTCTATTAACTCTGCTTCCTGGGTATTGGATACCGGTTCGGGTTCTCATATTTGCAATTCTGTGCAGGCGTTGAGAAATAGTAGAGTTTTGAAGACAGGTGATCATACTCTTCAAGTTGGAAATGGTTCCAATGTAAATGCAGTTTCAGTAGGAGAGTATCACCTAGGTTTGCCTTCGGGTTGTATATTGGTTTTGAACCCGTGTTATTTTGTACCAAGTATGCTTTGTAATATTATATCTGTTTCCTTGTTAGACAATGAAGGGTATCATTTTGCTGTGCAACACAATGTTATGAACAATAGACTTAATCAAGAGTTGATTGGTTGTGGTACATTAAATAACGGAATATACGTCCTTAATCAACACACAGTTTTCAATGTACAACACAAAAATAAAAGAAAATTTTCAGAGATAAATGAAGCTTTTCTTTGGCATTGTAGACTTGGTCATATTAATGAAATAAGACTAAACAAGCTTCATAAAGATGGATATTTAAATTCATTTGAGTATAAATCTTATGCAACTTGCCAGTCTTGTATCAAAGGTAAAATGACCAAAACCCCGTTTACAGGACACGGAGAAAGAGCTACTGAGCTCCTAGGCCTCATACATAGTGATGTATGCGGACCAATGTCTACACATGCAAGAGGCGGTTTTTCATACTTCATAACTTTTACTGATGATTTCTCAAGATTTGGTCATGTGTATTTGATAAAGCATAAATCTGAAGCTTTCGAGAAATTCAAGGAGTATAAACATGAAGTAGAAAACCAAACAGGAAAGAGTATCAAGATACTTCGATCAGATCGAGGTGGAGAGTACTTAAGTACTGAGTTCTTAAACTTCCTAAAAGAGAATGGGATTCTCTCTCAGCTCACTCCACCTTACACACCACAGCACAACGGTGTGTTAGAACGTAGGAACCGTACCCTATTAGATATGGTACGATCCATGATGAGTGATTCTGAGTTACTTCTCTCGTTTTGCGGGCATGCATTGGAAACAACAGCTTTTCTGTTAAACAAAGTTCCAACTAAGACCGTGTCTACCACTCCATATGAGATATGGCATTGGAAGAAACCACCTCTTAAAAGAGTTAAGATTTAGGGTTGTCCGGCTTTTGTTAAAAAGCAGAATCCAGACAAACTCGAGACACGATCAGTCAAATGTATATTTGTAGGATATCCTAAACATTCGTTTGGGTATCTTTTCTACCACAAGGAGGAACAAAAAGTTTTTGTTTCTCAGTATGCCACCGTTTTAGAAGATGAGTTTTTTTCAAATAATACAAATGGCAATGTGGTAGATCTAGAAGAGGTTCTAGAAACACAAGTTACAAATGACGACTTGGCTGAACCTGAAGTTATAACAGAATCTAATGAACCTCAGCCACTCCGTAGATCTGGTAGGACTTCTCGCCCACCGGAGAGATACTACGGTTTTCTCATTGATGGTGATAGAGAAGATTGCATCATGGATGATGATGATCCTGCCAGTTTTCATCAGGCTATCACGAGTAGTGACTCTGTGAAATGGCTGGATGCCATGAGGTCCGAAATGGAGTCCATGTACACCAACAAAGTATGGACTTTGGACGATGTACCCTCTGGGATAAAACCTGTGGGTTGCAAATGGATCTTTAAAAGAAAGATCGGTGTAGAAGGACAGGTAGAGACCTATAAGGCAAGGTTGGTAGCGAAAGGTTTTTGTCAAAGACCAGGTTTGGACTATGACGAGACTTTCTCTCCGGTAGCCATGCTTAAATCCATTCGGATCCTACTTGCTATTGCTGCTCACTATGACTATGAAATCTGGCAGATGGACGTTAAAACTGCATTCCTAAATGGTGATTTAGATGAATGTGTTTATATGGATCAGCCAGAAGGCTTCATTGACAGTGGGAGCAGCGGTAAAGCATGTAAGTTACTTAAATCCATTTATGGATTAAAGCAGGCATCACGAAGTTGGAACATCTGTTTTGATGATATTATCAGAGAGCTTGATTTCATCAAAAATCCAGATGAACCTTGTATTTATAAGAAGACTGTAGGAAGAAATGTCGCATTCCTCGTATTGTACGTGGATGACATACTTCTGATAGGGAATGACATTCCTATGCTACAGTCGGTTAAATCATTCTTATCACAAAGGTTCTCCATGAAGGACCTGGGTGATGCCACATACATATTGGGAATACGGATCTATAGGGATAGATCCAAACGGTTATTGGGATTGTCCAAAACCAAGTACATTAACACCATCCTAAAGAGCTTTAGTATGGAAGACTCCAAGAGGGGTGCCTTGCCCGCTTGCCATGGAGTCACTCTCTCAAAGGACGATTGCCCAAAGTCAGATATAGAGAGATCTCGCATGAGCATTATCCCCTATGCTTCTGCAGTAGGATCGATAATGTATGCGATATTATTTACACGCCCTGATGTTGCTTATGCACTTAGTGTAGTAAGCAGGTATCAGTCAAACCCAGAGGAGAATCACTGGATTGCTGTGAAGAACATTCTTAAGTACTTGCGAAGGACTAAAGAATTGTTCTTGGTGTATGGTAACGGGGATCTCCAAATGGAGGCCTTTACCGATTCGAGCTTCCAGAATGACAAGGATGACAGCAAGTCTATCTCAGGGTTTGCATTTACCCTCAATGGAAGGACGGTGAGTTGGAAGAGTTCCAAACAGGATACCGTTGCAGACTCAACGATGGAAGCTGAATATATTGCTGCAAATGATGCTGCTAAGGAAGCCGTCTGGATGAGGAAATTCATCGCGGAGCTAGAAGTAGTTCCAACCATTATTGATCCAATACCTTTGTATTGTGACAATAATGGGGCTATGGCGTTGGCCAAAGAGCCCAGGTCCCATCAGAAGTCCAGACACATCCTGAGGCGATATCATGTAATCCGGGAGATAGTTGATCGCCGCGAGATCGAGATTAAGAGAGTAGACACAAAGAACAACGCTGGGGATCCATTCACCAAGGCCCTCCCTCAGCCGCAGCATGAGCGACTTTTTGAGATGTAGGGTATAAGATACGCCAATAACTGGCCATAGTGCAAGTGGGAGATTGTTGGATATATGTATGCCCTAGAGGCCATTATGAGATAGTGTATGTACTGATGTGTATATATATATATATTCAGAGGACAGTCTTGCTCGACAAGATAGTATGCCATCTGGTTTTACTTTATCATATGTTCACTTGATCATGTTTATATTCATTTGGTGCATGTTGATAAAGCCCTAAGGATATTGGCTTGACTACTGGGATTATGATGCGGATCATACTAGTGGGACATCTGTAGTTTATAAGCATATCCTTGAAATGTTCCTAGTCGTAAGTATATCGAGATAGGGCATCGATATTCCAGTTTAGACTAGCGTATACCATTCTCGTTCCATATGATGGGCGATGGATGATCCCATATCCGTCTGGTGTGTTGACACCGAAGATAGTATACGGGTGCTCAGTGAGACTGGGTACACTGAACGGACTCACAGAGAACTCCTATATGGTATTATATCATACGTCGGATTGCAGTTCTCAGGTGACACTGGTACAGGTTAGTCTGTAGACCCGAGATCGTCACAGAGTCTTGTGTGTCCTCCCACTGTACTTTGATCTCCACCCTACTGCGGCTCTACTGAGTCGTACAAACAGGTGGATTTTGGGTATAGTCTCGAGGCATATGGAGACAGTGAGCGATAGGAGGGGTTTCGTCTCTCCCGGTATTGGGGGTTGATGCTGTGCTGTGCACGATTGGCTATAACGGGAAGTCCCTGGCCAGGGCTACTGAGATATTACTGATAAGTGTTATCAGTAAGTTTCTCGATCTGTTATAGACCATATACCGGCATGACTTATTGAGTTATTGGGGTCGACGATTCCATCCTTAGACTCGATATGCAGCATATCTGACGAAGAGACTGGACTGTACGGTAAGTGTTGCCGGATGGATTGACAGGAGTTTTGACAGGTTCGCTTGTTCTTATTCTGATCGCTCAATACCTGGGTAGCCATTACGTTTAGCTGACCACTTGCGGCTTGTGGGTGTTTGATATGATGATCATCTACTGCTGGCGTATTGACGAGTCTTAGAGTCCCGCATAGAAGTTTCTCGG
This sequence comes from Agapanthus africanus, assembly GCA_030015575.1. Classification (NCBI taxonomy): domain Eukaryota; kingdom Viridiplantae; phylum Streptophyta; class Magnoliopsida; order Asparagales; family Amaryllidaceae; genus Agapanthus; species Agapanthus africanus. The sequence continues at coordinate 180,027,717 of JASDDO010000008.1, forward strand.
CTTAGGCGAAACGAAGTGGTGCGCATAAGAGATATGTGCGGAGGCTCGATTAAATACAAGTATGTGATACTGTATTTTAATCGGGCATTTAATATTAGTCTGGTCGTATAAGATATGACCGATTTATTAAATCAAGTGTTGATTTAATATTGACTTTTATATTATTTATTTAAATCATTTTCTTCTTATGGATACATGCATGTATATGTACATGATGATGTGCATACACACATACATACATGAAATGTATCATGGTTGATGATACAAAGAGGATGGCAATATAAGAATCATATTGTAGATAAATACATATATGGATATTTTCATTAAAGTTAAAGGTAAAAGAAAATGATTTATGAGTCATTCCTTCTACACTTTTCTACACATTTCCATGGTTGAATTTAACTCAACCATGGTTCTTTGTCCTTTTGCCTTTAACCTTAAATAAAATATCTAGATATTATTTAAGTATAGTTATGGTTATGATAAGATATATCTCTCTCTCTCATTTTCTTTTTTATCATTATCATTATTCACTCCAAAAGAAAAAGAGAGAGCCATCTTCTTCCTCCTCATTCTAGCTCTCTTTTAATTGTTAAAATAGAGTTAGACAAATAAAAGAAAAGGTATTAAATAAGAATAGCAACCACTTCATCATCTTACACAACCTTTGCTATCTTGTGTAGGGTGTTGTGCTTCAAGATTTTCAAAGATCGAAGGAAGCATCAAGCTTAGGGCAAAGAGCTTCGGGTGGATCGTCGTGGACGAGGAGTTGATCAAGCGAACCCTTCCAAAGCAAAGGAATCTTCCAAAGAGGTCTACAAAGGTTGTGGTCTCATCACTTAGTATAACTTAAGTCTTAATATTTGATACTATTAATAGTTACTTCATAAATTCTAGTTCGATTCATAGTAAAGTTTACTTAGCACCTCAAAATTTTATTGTTATGGCATGTGTGATGCTTCAAAACCCTAATAGATGTGTTAAGGAAACCCTACACAGATCATAGATGAACATATTGGATATACTAGGAATCCGCGTTTCGTTTGAGCCTGCAACAAAAGACGGATTACACGGTCGTGATGAATAGCCAAACCCCATCCTAGACCCCTACGGGTGCGGAAAACTACCCGCCTAGTACCAGAAGTGAAACAGTCTCCCTCAATGACGTGTGTAGGCCATTAAACACTTCAAATTACCCGGTAGTTTATGCACCCCATCTTGGGTCTATACTAGGAGCATAAAACAGTAAATGAAATAATACAATGATGGATACAACCTCAACCCGGATGTGCCCCGCAAAAGAATATTACAACATATTAAAATTTACATCGAATGAAAGATAAAAACCCTCATCTCACATCCCCGGCTATTCATCCACGACGATCCAATAGAGTTCATATACACAAACTAATATCCATCACAGAAATGTGCAACCCCCAACTAACCGACATACTAGCAATTAGCGGAGGTTTACGAACACATTAAAAATCACAGATAAAACTTTATTAGCAAATAACTTAGAATTTCGATTGACAATCTTTTTCCATGTATACCCCAAATGCAAGCCAGCACTGAAAACACCTGGGCAGAAAAAAAATATACAGGAAAACAGAACACCCAAAAATAATACAAACTGTGTAAATACGAATCAACTTGGAGTCGACTCGGCCGCGGATCTGCGGCGTATTGCACCAATACGCCGCGCTTCCGCGGTCGTCTCACCGAGTTAGCAACTTCTATTTCTCCAGTATTCTTAGAATTCCCTGCTGTGAATTTTCATGCCTCTGAAATAATTTTTTCGACAGGTTTAAAATCGACAGAAACTTGAGGGTTCCGGGGTTAAGTTTTCGTGTTTTTCCGACGATCGAAGTTCTAATTAGTTGCTAACAAGCTAGTAAAGGTTTAGTAGGCTCTGATACCACTGTAAATCTATGTCACGCACCCCGTTCGCGGAGAGGCAGAATATATTAAAAACAATTATCAAAGCTTCGTAACACGGACTTGAGCAAACGGATCGTGTCTAAACCATTACTAGCAAACTACGAGAGATTTAACTACTCTGATTCGAAGTTATACCTCACGTTACTTGTCCTTCGGGTCTTCATTGCAGTCCTCCACACCTCGTCGGCTCTATGAAACATGGGTACCTCAACAGCCTCCTCGAGTCAAAGACGATCCACCCAAGAGTCTATAGTCCGAGCTCCTATCTCGAATCTGAGATAACTGCATCTTCTAATTTGCTAATTTAGAAGTCCTAGAGGGTGTAGAGTGTTTCGATGGATTACTTAGTCATTTTAAACCCTAGGATTATCAACTCATGAGAGCTTTTAGGGTTTGAGGAAGAAGATCAAGACTTGAGAAGAGAGAAGTGTTTTGTGATAATCAATTGAACCTTGACTCAATTAGAATTATCATGAAGCATCAAAAATATCTTGCACAAATATCATCCATGCTTCATTTAATTCTTGAGATGAATCATCTCATGAGTCATAATGCAATTAATGATAATAACACCTCATCTCCTCCACCTCATTTAGTTTAAATCTAAAAAGAAATAAACAAAAATGAGTCACCTCCATCTAGAAGCTTCCCGACAAATTATGAGACTGCCCCTCCCATCCGTATTTCCGAAAAAAACAGATAAATTGAGACTGAATAAATCCATCTGTATAATACTAGGATCCAGATTAAACCAAAGCCCACTAGTATTATCTGCCCGATCATATTACGTCCACAAGTGTACGTAAGTGATCGTGTCCCTGCCGTAAAACCATACGGCCTCTACACCTTTTGCCCGGTGCAGGGAAACTCTCTGTGTAGGAATCTAAAGACTTGACGCTACGCTGGAAGTAGGTTTAACCACAGGCCGCAAGCGGTACTAGCTGTACGTAACGGTCCCCAGGTAGATGTCGATAAGAAGGACGACGGGGAAACCCATCCGAACTCCTACTGAGCCTGTATGTGACAATATTCGTACATTCTGGTCTGTTCGTCTAGGACTATCGCATATCGGGCCTAGGGGCGGTAAACGTCAGACCCCAAATAGCGGTATAAGTCATGTCGGAGTGAAGCCCATTACATTTTGAGAAACTCCTGGAGCACCTACCAGTAAATCTCGCTTGCCCTAGCCAGGGACCTTGCATAATGGCTCTCCATACACAGCGCGATATCAACCCCCAATACCGGGAGAGACGAATCATGTCTAATCGCCACTTCCTCCAAGTGCTTTGGGACTGCACCCAACTACTACCTGTTTGCATGACTCCTTTGAGCCGTGGTAGGGTAGTAATCTAAGTACAGTGGGAACACACTCGAGGCGAAGTGGCAATGTCAAGTCGACGGACTAAGCTGTACTCAAATCACCTGGGAACTGCAATCTGACGATGGGTATAGTACCAACCTGTAGTTCCCGGCGAGTCCTGTCCGGTGTACTCGTAACCTAACAAGCACCTGCATACTATCTCTAGTACGACGTACTGATGGCTGTGGGACAGACCATCTCCCCATGCTGGAATGAGAAGCGTATACACCAGTCTACTCCGGAGTATCGATGCCCTGTCTCGATAATCCTATGACCAGGGACCTGTATAGGATGTTTCTTATAGACTACCTAGCCCCCACTAGTGTTACTGCCATCACAACGCTGGTAATCAAGCAAAGATCCTAAGGGCTCTACTAATATGTATAAGCGATATGTTAAAATAAACATATGCACATATTAAAGTAGAAACAAACTAAGTAGCATTCTACTATTTTTAGGAAGACTGTCAATACAATTGTGAATATCCCAAGCTTCCATTAAGTAATATACAATCTAGTATGATACAATAATGGCCTCTAGGGCATAAACACTAACAGCCTGTCCCACAGCCATCAGTATGTCGTACTAGAGATAGTATGCAGGTGCTCATTGGGTTATGAGTTTCACTGGACGGAATCGTCGGGAACTGTTCGTTGGTATTATACCTATCGTCATGTAGCAGTTCCCAGGTGACATGAGTACAGCTTAGTCCGTTGATTTGACACTGCTACTTCGCCTTAAGTGTGTTCCCACTGTTCTTTGATTGCTACCTTACCACGGCTCTATTGAGTCGTGCAAACAGGTAGTAGTTGGGTGCAGTCCCGAAGCACTTGGAGGCAGTGGCGGTTAGACAGGATTCGTCTCTCCCGGTATTGGGGTTTGATATCGCACTGTGTTTAGTAGAGCCATTACACAAAGTCCCTGGACAGGGAAAGTGAAATTTACTGGTAGGGTTTTCCAGTAGTTTCTCAGGGTGTTCTGAGCTACACTCCGACATGACTTATACCGCTATTAGGGCACTGACGTTTACCGCCCCCTAGGCCCGATATGCGATACTCATAGACTAACAGACCGGACTGTACGGAGATTGTCACAGATAGGCTCAGTAAGAGTTCGGATGGGTTTTACTCATCGGCCTTCTTATTGACAGATACCTGGGTATCCGTTACGCACAGCTAGTGCCGCTGATGTGCTTGTGGTTAAACCCATTGCCAGAGTACTATCGAGTCTTTAGAGTACTACACAGAGGGTTGTTCACCTTTGGGCGAAATGATGTAGAGGTCGTATGGTTTTATGATAGGATTCGTTCACATATGCGTACTTTTGCATGTTTGGTGTTCGTGCAGTTGATACTAGTGGGCTTTGGTTTAAGCCAGACCGTAGTATATGGTTTTGGGTTGGTTCGGTCTCATTGTATTCGTGTTCCTCGGAACACGGATGCGGGTATGTATATATACAGTTGACAGAGACAGAGAAACCTCATTAGGTTTTTGACCATTGACTTGATTAAAACCATAATGAGATGGAGAAAATTGATTAATGAGTTTTAATTAGAGATAATTGTATCATGGTAAATTAGTTTGACCATTTGACTTGTTGACTTTTGTTGACTTAGATATTTTTGTTAAGCATGAGATATTTTTTGCTTAGCATTAATTGTGACATGATAATGGTCAAATCAACAATAACCATGACAATTATCCTAATTAAAATTATCATTATTCTTTTTTCTCATATGAGAGCATACACCTCATTTTATCATGACACATTCTCTCTCTTGCTTGCTCTCTCCTCTTCCTCTCTCAAGGCTCTATTATTCCATGAGTTGAAAATCAAGGGCATTATGAGATCAAACCACCAAAACACTTCTCTACTCTCTAGGGTTCTTAGTCTAGCACACCAAGCACCCTAGTTACTTCATTGTTGAGGTTGGAGCTCATGGTAGAGGCCTTCGGGTGGATCTTCTTTGACGTGGAGAAGCCGGTGAGGAGGAGCCATCTACAACCACTCCAAGGAGCTCACAATAAGGAGAAGCACCATAAGAAAAGAAGGAGTCCAAGCTTGAGGTATAACTTTCTATCATAGTAGATAGAACTCTTTTGTGCTAACTAGGTTTATGTTAAAGATCCAGTTTAGGGTTTATTCTACCGCAAAGTTTGTTATCGTTGTAAAATTTTTGTTCCGCATTTGGCCATGGAAGTTGGACGGGGCACTAGTGTAACCATTCACACGTAACTCCAAAATTTGGCGGCGGAACTGGAGCAAAATGACCCATTTTGCGGCGGTTCCGCTGCGCTTTTTGGGCTACAGTGCCCGAAATATTTTCTGGGGCTTTAGTTCATGGAAATATGATTTTATTGATATATGGTTTTAGCCCAGGTTTGTTTGAGTGCTCTATTTTTCTTTCGGGCCAATTTGTGAAAGTTTAGTCGATCGAAATTTTGAAATACGAATTTTGTTAACAGTACATTCACTTTTATCTGCAACCGTGAATGTCATTTGATCGGTAAACTCGTCTGATTGCTATATGTTCTTTTAGACGGGTTTGCGAACGTGACATTCACGTTGATGTTTTGTGCGTGTGCTGTGACTGCAGTTAGATTGTCGTGATGGATAGCATGTGGTGCAATGTTAGTAGTACAGTTTATATTCATTTATATATTTGTTATTGCAGGGTGAGCGTACGACATGTGGACAGCCGTCTTTGCCGGGTTGTATATTATTTTAGAGCACGGCCGGGTTGAGGTCGATTTCATCATTTGTACATATTATTTTCTTTTTTTGTACTAGGATTACCCCGCGGTGGAGTCCACGAATAGCCGGGTTCTATAAGGCAACAAGCCCGCATCTCATAGCGTTGAGACGGAGGGGGCTTCATTCTAGAATTGACGGGCTATTCGCCGCACTCGTAAGGGGTATAGGATGACCCACAGAGGGGCGCCCAGATTAACGGATTCCGTGAAGTGCTGGGCGGCCCATTCACTTTGTTGAAGGGGGCTGCCTCACTTCTGGGATTGGCGGGTAACTTGTCGCGCTCGTAGGGGTCCCCTTTTTCATTGCACGGGCTATCCACACGACCGGGAACGTTGGGTTTTATTTGCGGCTCAAATGAAACCCGGGGCTCCAAGATTATCCACCATTCTGTATTGTTGGCTGAGATTCTGTGATGTTGATTATTATCATGCCTGGGATGAATGTTGTATATACGTATATATATATATATATACTAGTAGATGTTGTATATATTTTGCACCCGCGCTAGTCCAGCCCCCGCTCTGTCGTTAGTTAAGTAACCTAACGGGTGATAACGGGGCCCAGTGGCAAATGTGGATGGCATATACGTACATCATATTTTCGTTCTTTTCTGGTGTGATATGTTAAATTGATTGTTAGTTGTATGTATGCCCTAGAGGCCAGTATTGTAAAGATGATGTATATTATATTGGATGCTTGGACATATATAGAGAGGACTTTCTTGCTCGATATGATAGTATGCTATCTGGTTGCTCTTTATCTTAACATATATACTTGTCTCTTGATATTGTCTTATAGATACATGTTGGTAAAACCCTTAGGATGTGTACTTGACTACCTGGACTATGATGCAGATCATACAAGTGGGGACAGAGTAGTCCATAATTACATCCTTTAATGTTCCTAGTCGTGGGTGTATCGAGACAGGGTATCGATATACCAGAGTAGACTAGCGTATACGCTTCTCGAGCCATGAGATGGGCGATGGATGATCCCATATCCATTGGTGTTTGACATCAAAGATGATATACAGGTGCTCAGTGGAGACTGGGTACACTGGAGGGACTCGCCGAGAACTCCCAGATGGTATTATACCTCTTGTCAGATGGCAGTTCTCTGGTGACACTTGGGCAGGTTAGTCTGTAGACCCGAGATCGTCATAGAGTCTTGTGTGATTCCCACTGTACTTTGATTTCCACCTTACCACGTCCAAGTGGGCGTGCAAAACGGTGGTTTTTGGGTACAGTCCCGAGTCACATGGAGACAATGAGCGATAGGAGGGGTTTCGTCTCTCCCGGTATTGGGGGTTGATGTTGCGCTGTGCTCGATAGGCCATAACAGGGAAGTCCTTAGCCAGGGCTGATTAGAGATTTACTGTTAAGTGTTATCAGTAGTTTCTCGACCCGTTATGAGCCTCATATCGACACGATTTATCGGTTATTGGGGTCTGACGTTTACCACCCCTAAACTTGATATGCGACATATTAGACGAGGAGACCGGACTGTACGGGAAGTGTTACCGTTAGGCTTTTACAGGAGTTGGAGCGGGATTGATTGCTGATCTTCTGATCACTCAATACCCGGGTAGCCGTTACGTCCAGCTAGTACCGCTGACGGCTTGTAGGTGCTTGATATGACCATCACCTACTGCCGGCGTATTGACGAGTCTTTAGAGTCCTACATAGAGGTTTTACTGGCTCAGGCAAAACGAGATAGGAGCGCATATGTGATATGTGCGGGACCGAGAATAATGCGTGTATGTGATATCGTATTCTATTCTCGCGACCTTTTGTATCGGTCGGTTATATGAGATATAGCTGGGTTATCGAATCAAGGGTTGATTCGATAAGTCGATACATTGAATGTTAGTCGGTTATATGAGATATAACCGGATTATTAAGTCAAGTGTTGATTTAATAATTTAGTGTATAATTGTATATTTGATATACTAATTTACATTAACGAACATTTGTTCACTTAAGGATTTTTCTCACATGTGCACAACTTTAGTATATATGTGATATATATTAAAATGTGTTTTTCATTTTGTATCATAGTTGATGATACATCTTTCATGGGTGTGTAAGACATACACCATTCTATTTATTATGGTGGGTTATAATTATTTAAGGTAATTACAAAATTAGTGGAGATTTGGAAAGAGCGTGAAGCTTGCTTTGCTTTGACAAAGTCCACTAACTTTGTCTTTACTTTAGATCTTTCTTAACCTAACCATTTAGATTAGCCATGGTTATGTCTCTACACGAGTTAGTATATGATACTCACTCACCCATGGTTAGCTCACTCACTTGATAATTATTCTCATCTTTTTCTTTTGTTCATCTTCTTCTACTTTGAGCAAAAAGAAAAAGCTTGCTAGGGTTTTGAAAAGAGAGAGAAAGATTGTGAGAAATAGAATTCTAAAGAGAACCCACTTCCTATTTCACCATCCTCTACTAGACTAGCAATTTAGTTTAGGGTGTTTGCTTCACTAATTCTCTAGTTAGTGAAGTAGAAGCTTGAGTTGGTATTCCCTCGACGTAGATCATCTTCGGCCTCGAAGACTTCAAGCAAGGACTTTTCTTTCGCCTCGTGAAGCCATGCAAGAGCCCGGGAGAAACCATGATCGCAGCGAAGGGACTACAACAAGGAGCTTTAGAAGTGAAGGACCGATCTACAAAGGTTGTATTTCGTATTCACTTAGTAGTAAAAGTTATTTACTTGCATGTGATAGCCTAATAGTCTAGCCAAGATCTTGTTTAGGGTTGTTAGGCACGGCTAAAATTTTAATCGGGCATGGTTGATGCCTTTTAGTACCTTATTAGAGTGCCTAGTAACCCTACAGTGGTATCAGAGCCTAGCTAGAGCATTACTTGACGTGTATACGAAGTTAAAACCCCGATCGAAACCCGTAACGTCAATTTAACCCCCTCTCTGGACAATTTCTAAAAATGTGATTTTTTCTGAATTAAAAATACTTAAAAAATTCAGCAGGGAATTCTAAGTATTACCATGAAAAACGAGCCCCCAATTCATCTATATGGCCGCGGAACCGCGGCACTAAGCTACTTGTGGCGGTGGTTCCGCGGCAGGAACACAGTATTGGGGACGGTTCTTTATGTAGTAATATCTGTTTCTATTCCTGCATGTTTCTGGTTATTTTTAATTTGACTCAAGTGTTGAGTGTTCTGGGGATTATTTTGTATTCGTTGATTTGATCAGAATATTTAATTTCGTTATATTTTCCGGATATTTAGAAAGTATTAAAATGTTCGAACGGATATCAATAACTCACTTTTTCCCCTGCCGGAAAATTTCCAAGTGTTGGATTTTTCCATAGTTTAAGAACGTCTAAATCGTGCAAGTTACGCAATGGACCGTCTAGAAGACAAAAAACCATAACTCGATTATGTGACCGTCTTGAACTGCCTTTTGAACCTTAGGGTTTGGGGCAGTACGGCGTTGCCACATGTGAAGCGTTGGCTTGACCCTTCTACGGCTGGACCATTGGTACTGTGGCATGTGATGGATGTTTTTAAACTCCCCTCAAGTGTTGAGAACTATTTGGGAAAATTTGGGTATTTGATAATTCAATCGGAAAGTTTAATACCGTCTATCTATCTGGAATGTGATACAATATGTGGAATTCATATAGTTAGGCATGAAATGCGAAGTATGTGATATTTCGGATTTACGATGTCTAAAGAGATTGTGGAATCCAAATGTTGTAGTTTTACACTTTCTTTTCTGCGACCGTAAGTGTAATATGTGATATCACCGGTTTCGTTGCTATATGTCAACGGCAATTGGGATGCGCATATTTACTTACGTTGATGACATGTGATGTTATGTGTTTGCTGGATATGTTATATTAGATCGTCGCGTTTTTGAATAGCCGGGGGTTTTATATGAGATGAGGGTTTTTATTTTCATTCATGTAAAATTCATTGTATGTAATATTCTTTTATTGGGGCACTTCCGGGATGAGGTTGATGTCACCATTTGTATATTATTTACTTTTCCGCACTAGGATAGACCCCAAGGAGGAGAGCACAAGTAACCGGGTTCTAGAGTCCAGTGGGAGACCAACTCGAGGAGTCGAGTCCGGGTCTCCTAACTCTAGAATTGGTAGGGTTGCTTGCCGCTCTCGTAGGGGTCTAGGGGTGTGGGTTTGGCTATTCATCGCGACCGTGGAATCCGTGTTTTATAGAGGCTCAAAATAAAACACGGACGTCCTAGTATATCCAATGTTTCATATGTTTTTTCTGCTGCGATATCTGTGATGTGATCATTTGATATGTTGTGATAAATACTGTATATAGTATATATGATATATTATATAGACGTTACTTATGTTTACACCCGCGCTAGCCCTGCCCCGCTCTGCCGTTAGTTACCTAACCTAACGGTGCACGAGGGGACATCGAGGCGAATGCGGATGACATAAGTGTACGTCGTATTTATCTGTGATGTTTAGGTGATTTAAATGATGGGACTTAATTAATATGATTAATGAAAGAAAAGAAACCTAAAAGATGTTGTAGAATCAAATTTTCAAAAAGGGTAGCTACAGTTTTTTGCTTTGCATAGCGATATATATGATATATCCTGCACCTTATTCGATGAGGAAAGAGCCGAGATCCCTTCACCGGGAGTGACCTCTTTAGCAAAACTGACAGATGCTACAACACTCGGTTTGTTTTTGATTGCTTTTGGAGTTTTTGCTTTGCATAGTGATGTATATGATATATCCTGCACCTTATTCCATAAGGAAAGGGCCGAGATCCCTTCACCGGGAGTGACCTCTTTAGCAAAACTAATGAAACCCTCAAAATCACTCCATTTCAAAATTCACTCGATTCTACGACGATATCAAGTTTATTACGCAATAGGTTTTCAGAAAAACCTGTCGTAGCCCTCCGTCATTTCAAATAAGTCCTACTTAGTATTGGTGCTACGTTTGTTGACCTCCGTCAAGACGTAGTGTGCAGTAGCTAACTAGTATTTATCTGCTTATGCATATGATGCAGATTAGATTAGGGTAGTCGTACGACCTTGTTGACCTCCGTCAAAGGTTGTGTGGGTGGGTTTGATTCAATCAAGAAATGACGGGTTGAACTTGACTTGCACCCTGTGGTTTGTTGACCTCCGTCAAGGTCATAGGATGCTTGGGGCAAAATATTATCGGGAATTTCAAGTGTTGAAATTTGCAATGAGATTGCATACCTTCTATGAGATAGTTGGATCCCGATACCCACTGCGAGTAATTGTTACTCCTGGGAGAGTTTTACACAGGACAATTAGCCGATCAAGTAGGTGTCTAGAAAGGTGTTAACGGGGTTACGCCTCTGGGAAAATGAGGTTTACTTTAATTAGGTCCGTGCGAAAGAACGGGGAACCTCCCTCAAAGTACCGACACTGGCCTGGCTGAAAGATTGGAGAAATTGTAGGGTGTAATTAATCCCGGCTCGTCTTTCCTTTTAGGGTTTGAAGGAAGATTTGATAAAAATAGTGGGAGCCATCCTGATTAGATAAAATAATAACCAATCTGATCTTGCAAGAGCATACGCTAAAGTGTTTTTCTTCTCTCTCTCCAGGTAGCGACCATATCATGTCTTAATCAAGATAATAATATGGATGTATTGACCGAACCCGCATGTTATACTATGCTGGGGAATGTTGGTTCCATTCTTTCTTATAAAAGTTATAAGACTGAACAGGATATAGGGGAATACCAGGATTCCCATGCCACCCGAATGAAGAAAGTACATGTTGATGCATTTTCTTCGGGTGTGTTCGTTACAGAGAACTGTTTCTCTATTTGCTTTACATCCTGGGTATTAGATACCGGGTCAGGATCCCATATATGTAATCAGTTGCATGGGCTTAGGAAAGGTAGAGAACTTAGAGAAGGTGATAAAGACATAAGGTTCGGAAATGGTGCAATTGTTGCAGCTAAAACCGTCGGGGAATATCACCTTGTATTGCCAACTAGTAATACATTGATTCTGAATGAATGCTATTACATGCCGAACCTGATATGCAACATTATATCGGATTCTTTGTTGAGTAAAGAGGGATATAATTTTGTATTACAGGATAATGTTATGAACATTTTCCTAAACCAAAAGTTGGTTGGATCAGGCACGTTATGCAATGGCATTTATGTTCTAAATCAATCAACAGTTCTGAGCATAACAAACACACACAAGAGGAAGAGTTCAGAAATGAACGAATCCTTCTTGTGGCATTGTAGACTTGGTCATATAAATGCGACACGACTAGCTAAGTTGCATAAGGATGGATATTTGAAACCGTTCGAATTTTCATCTTATAACACTTGTCAGTCATGTCTCAAAGGCAAGATGACCAAAACTCCGTTTACAGGACACGGAGAAAGAGTTACGGAACTCTTAGGATTGGTACATAGTGATGTATGCGGTCCTGTGTCTACACATGCCAGGGATGGTTCTTCGTACTTCATTACATTCACTGACGATCTCTCTAGGTTCGGATATGTGTTCCTGATGAAACAAAAATCTGAAGCTTTTGAGAAATTTAGAGAATATAAACAAGAAGTCGAGAACCAAACCGGGAAAAGAATTAAAACCCTTCGATCTGATCGAGGAGGTGAATACTTGAGCAATGAATTCCTGGACTTCCTAAAAGATAATGGGATTCTCTCTCAGCTGACTCCTCCATATACACCACAGCACAACGGTGTATCAGAACGGAGGAACCGCACCTTATTAGATATGGTGCGCTCTATGATGAGCACAGCTGAGTTACCTATTTCCTTCTGGGGCTATGCACTGGAGACAGCAGCATACCTACTGAATAGGGTTCCCACAAAATCTGTGCCTACCACCCCATATGAGATATGGGAAGGGAAGAGACCATATCTTAATTTTATTAAGATATGGGGTTGCCCGGCCTATGTCAAAAGACAAAAACCGGACAAACTTGAGGCAAGGTCTGTTTTGTGTAAGTTTGTTGGATATCCCAAGCATTCGCGAGGGTATATCTTCTACCACAGTGAGGAACAAAGGGTGTTTGTTGCTCAACACGCCACCTTTTTAGAAAAGGAATTTCTTACAAAAGTGATTAGTGGCTCTGAGGTAGAACTGGAAGAGGTTCCAGCTGTACAAACCACAACAGAAGATTTGGTGGAACCAGAGGATTCGGTAGTTCCCAATGAACCCCAGCCACTCCGCAGATCTAGTAGGGTTCCTCACCCACCTGAGAGATACTATGGTTTTCTCATGGATGGTGGGAGCGAGGATTGCATCATGGAGGATGATGACCCAACTAGCTTCGAGCAGGCCATCACGAGTGGGGACTCAGTGAAATGGCTGGATGAAATGCGGTCCGAGATGGAATCCATGTACACCAACAAAGTATGGACTTTGGAAGATGCTCCTGAAGGGGTAAAACCCAATAGGAGCAAGTGGATCTTCAAGAAAAAACTTGGTGTAGATGGGAAAGTGGAGACTTTCAAAGCTAGACTTGTTGCAAAGGGTTTTCATCAAAGACCAGGTGTGGACTATGACGAAACCTTTTCTCCAGTGGCTATGCTTAAATCCATCCGGATCATGCTTGCCATCGCTGCATATCATGACTACGAAATCTGGCAAATGGATGTTAAGACCGCCTTTCTAAACGGTGATTTAGAAGAGAGCGTGTACATGACTCAGCCAGAGGGCTTCGTAGCTAGTGGGAGCAGTGGGAAGGTGTGCAAGTTGTTTAAATCCATTTATGGATTAAAGCAAGCATCGCGGAGTTGGAACATCTACTTTGACGTCGTTATCAAAGAGTTTGATTTCGTCAAAAACGTAGATGAACCTTGTATCTACAAGAAGGTGGCAGACAGTAAGGTTGTCTTCTTCGTATTGTACGTGGACGACATACTCTTGATAGGAAATGACATTCCTATGCTGCAATCAGTCAAGCTTTTCTTATCACAATGATTCTCAATGAAAGATCTAGGTGATGCCTCCTGCATACTGGGGATTATGATCTATAGAGATAGATCTAAAAGGATATCGGGATTGTCCCAATCCAGGTACATTGACACCATACTAAAGAAGTTTAGTATGGAAGAATCCAAGCGTGGGAACTTACCCAAGATCTCTGGACTCACTCTCTCCAAAGAGATGTCTCCCAAGACTGATTTGGAGAGAGCTCGCATGCAAGGGATACCCTATGTTTCGGCTGTAGGCTCTATTATGTACGCAATGCTATGTACCAGACCCGATGTAGCATACTCACTATGTGTAGTGAGTAGGTATCAAGCTGATCCTGGAGAGAGTCACTGGACAGCTGTGAAGAGCATTCTCAAGTACTTGCGAAGGACTAAAGAGATGCTTTTGGTGTATGGTAACGGAGAACTCCAAGTGCAGTCCTTTACCTATTCGAGCTTCCAGAGTGATAAGAATGACTCTAAGTCGCACTCGGGATTTTTCTTTACCCTTTACGGAAGGGCGGTTAGATGGAAGAGTTCCAAGAAGGAAACTGTGGAAGACTCGACGATGGAGGCTGAATATATCGCTGCCAACGATGCTACCAAAGAGGCTGTCTGGATCAAGAAGTTCATTACTGAACTTGGAGTGGTTCCATCCATTGAGCATCCAATACCTTTGTATTGTGATAACAATGGAGCGGTGGCTTTCGCCAAGAAACCCAGGTCCCATCAGCGATCCAGACATATTATGAGGCGGTATCACCTGATCCGGGAGATGGTAGATCGCCGGGAGATCGAGGTCAGAAGGGTTGACACAAAGAACAACACTGCGGATCCACTCACGAAGGCCATTCCCCAGATACAGTTTGAGAGACTCTTCGGGATGCTTGGTATGCGATACCACAGCAACTGGCCCTAGTGCAAGTGGGAGATTGTTAGTTGTATGTATGCCCTAGAGGCCAGTATTGTACAGATGATGTATATTATATTGGATGCTTGGACATATATAGACAGGACTTTCTTGCTCGATATAATAGTATGCTATCTGGTTGCTCTTTACCTTAACATGTATACTTGTCTCTTGATATTGTCTTATAGTTACATGTTGGTAAAGCCCTTAGGATGTGTACTTGACTACCTGGACTATGATCCAGATCATACAAGTGGGGACAGAGTAGTCCATAATTACATCCTTTAATGTTCCTAGTCGTGGGTGTATCGAGACAGGGCATCGATATACCAGAGTAGACTAGCGTGTACACTTCTCGACCCATGAGATGGGCGATGGATGATCCCATATCCATTGGTGTTTGACATCAGAGATGGTATACGGGTGCTCAGTGGAGACTGGGTACACTGGACGGACTCGCCGAGAACTCCCTGATGGTATTATACCACACGTCAGATGGCAGTTCTCTGGTGACACTTGTGCAAGTTAGTCTGTAGACCCGAGATCGTCATAGAGTCTTGTGTGATTCCCACTGTACTTTGATTTCCACCTTACCACGTCCAAGAGGGCGTGCAAAACGGTGGTTTTTGGGTACAGTCCCGAGTCACATGGAGGCAATGAGCGATAGGAGGGGTTTCGTCTCTCCCTATATTGGGGGTTGATGTTGCGCTGTGCTCGATTGGACATAACAGGGAAGTCCTTGGCCAGGGCTGATTAGAGATTTACTGTTAAGTGTTACCAGTAGTTTCTCGACCCGTTATGAGCCTCATATCGGCACGACTTATCGGTTATTGGGGTCTGACGTTTACCACCCCTAGACTTGATATGCGACATATCAGACGAGGAGACCGGACTGTACGGGAAGTGTTACCGTTAGGCTTTTACAGGAGTTGGAGCGGGCTTGCTTGCTGATCTTCTGATCGCTCAATACCCGGGTAGTCGTTACGTCCAGCTAGTACCACTGACGACTTGTGGGTGCCTGATATGATCATCACCTACTGCCGGCGTATTGACGAGTCTTTAGAGTCATACATAGAGGTTTTAATGGCTCAGGAAAAACGAAATAGGAGCGCATATGTGATATGTGCGGGACCGAGAATAATGCGTGTATGTGATATCGTATTCTATTCTTGCGACTTTTTGTATCGGTCGGTTATATGTGATATAGCCGGATTATCGAATCAAGGGTTGATTCGATAAGTCGATACATTGAATGTTAGTCGGTTATATGAGATATAACCGGATTATTAAGTCAAGTGTTGATTTAATAATTTAGTGTATAATTGTATATTTGATATACTAATTTACATTAACTAACATTTGTTCACTTAAGGATTTTTCTCACATGTGCACAACTTTAGTATATATGTCATATATATTAAAATGTGTTTTTCATTTTGTATCATGGTTGATGATACATCTTTCATGGGTGTGTAAGACATACACCATTCTATTTATTATGGTGGGTTATAATTATTTAAGCTAATTAAAAAACTAGTGGAGATTTGGAAAGAGCATGAAGCTCGTAGAAGCTTGCTTTGCTTTGACAAAGTCCACTAACTTTGTCTTTACTTTAGATCTTTCTTAACCTAACCATTTGGATTAGCCATGGTTATGTCTCTACATGAGTTAGTATATGATACTCACTCACCCATGGTTAGCTCACTCACTTGATAATTATCCTCATCCTTTTCTTTTGTTCATCTTCTTCTACTTTGAGCAAAAAGAAAAAGCTTGCTTGGGTTTTGAAAAGAGAGTGAAAGATTGTGAGAAATAGAATTCTAAAGAGAACCCACTTCTTATTTCTCCATCCTCTACTAGACTAGCAATTTAGTTTAGGGTGTTTGCTTCACTAATTTTCTAGTTAGTGAAGTGAAGCTTGAGTTGGTATTTCCTCGACGTAGATCATCTTCAGCCTCGAAGACTTCAAGCAAGGACGCTTCTTTCGCCTCGTGAAGCCAAGCAAGAGCCCGGGAGAACCATGATCGCAGCGAAGGGACTACAATAAGGAGCTTTAGAAGTGAAGGACCGATCTACAAAGGTTGTATTTCGTATTCACTTAGTAGTGAAAGTTATTTACTTGCATGTGATAGCCTAATAGTCTAGCCAAGATCTTGTTTAGGATTGTTATGCACGGCTAAAATTTTAATCGGGCATGGTTGATACCTTGTAGTACCTTATTAGAGTGCCTAGTAACCCTACATTGATAGGACCGCATTAATTTTGATTAATGCAAGAAAATAAACCTAAAAGACATTGTTGGAACAGATTTCAAAAAACTGACATTACAGATGTTCTCTTTTTCTTTGCACTATGGTATTCGGTTATGAATATCCAGCACCTCATTCGACCAGGCAAGGGCCGAGATCCCTTCATCGGGAGTGACCCCTTGAGTAAAAGTTTGCATCAACGTAATAACTTCACTATAGTCGATTAGTTTTGCTTTGCGTCGAGGTATTCATTTTGGAATATCCTGCACCTCATTCGATGAGGAAAGAGCCGAGATCCCTTCGCAGGGAGTGACCTCTTTAGCAAAAGTTTTCGCCACTATATATAGTTTCAAAATTGCTCAGGTTCCTTCAACGATATCAAGTTCATTACGTTAACGTGTTTTTCACCAAAACCCCAGCCGTAGCCCTCCGTCATTTCTTATAAGTAACACTTAGTATTCGTGCTGCGTTTGTTGACTTCGTCAAGGCGTAGTGTACGGTAGCTGAGTGGTGCTTGTTTGTAGCACTAGATGGGATTGGTTAGGACAGTCGTATAACCTTGTTGACTCCGTCAAGGGTTATGCAGGTTGAACTTGACTAGGACTCTTTGATTTGTTGACTCCGTCAAGGTCACTGGGGTCCTAAGGATAAAAACACATCTGGAGTTTCAAACATACAGGAAACTTGCAAATTTAGCATACCTTCTGGAATGTGGTGACTAGAGTGGATTCCATCCAGGTCATCACACAATGATAGTTGGATCTCGATCCCACTGATGAGTAGGATTACTCTCGGGGAATTATTTTACTAAACAATCAATACTATAAACCAAGTAGGTGTCTAGAAAGATGTTAGCGGGGCTATGCCTCCAGGGAAAAGAGGTTATATAATTAAGGAATTTCGCGAAAGCGTTGGAAAACCTCCCTCGAATTACCAACACTAGCCTGGCTGAAACGTTAAGCAAGTATTGTGACGTGCGATTAATCCTGACTAGTTCTTCTTTTAAAGGTTTGAAGAAGAATTTGAGGAAAAAGTGGGAGACATCCTGGTTAGATAAATTAATAACCAATCTAATCTTGCAAGAGCGCACGCTGAGTGTTTCTTTTCTCTCTCTCCAGATAGCAACCATTTCACGCCCTAATCAAGATAATAAAATGTATCGCTTGACCGATCCGAATTCTTATTCGGGGCTCGGGAATGTCGGTTTGGCTCCAACTTATGATAGCAATCGTAAGTATAAGTAAGGGAAAGAGGATTGTTTGAATTCCAAGGAGACCCCATTGAAGAAGAAGCATACTAATGCATCTACTTTAGGTGTTCTTGTAATTGAGAATTGCTTTTCGGTCAGTCATACCTCCTGGGTACTAGATACCGGATCAGGATCTCATATCTGTAATTTATTGCAGGGACTGAGAAAAAGTAGGAAAGTTGCACCTGGTGATATGTCCCTTAGGGTAAGGAATGGAGCACAAGTTAATGCTGCAGCCATCGGTGAATTTCACTTAGTGTTGCCAAGCGGCAATACTATGATTTTGAACAATTTCTACTATGTACCTTCCATGGTTTGCAACATCATATCAGTTTCTTTACTTGATAAAGATGGATATAACTTTGTTCTTGATAGAAATATCTTGAACATTTACCATGATAAGGTACTACTTGCAAAACGTACATTGTGTAATGGTATCTATGTTCTAAATCAGAATACAGTCTCAATGTACAAAACACACGCAAGAGGAAGAGTTCAGATACGAACGAATCCTACTTGTGGCATTGTAGACTTGGTCATATCAGAGAGAAAAGACTGAGTAAGTTATATAAAGATGGACTCTTGAATACGTTCGAATTTTCATCTTATGAAACTTGTCAGTCTTGTCTCAAAGGAAAGATGACCAAATCTCCTTTCACCGGACATGGAGAAAGAGCAACAGAGCTCTTGGGACTCATACACAATGATGTGTGTGGTCCGATGTCTATACATGCAAGGTGTGGGTTCTCGTACTTCATCACATTTACTGACATTCTCTCTAGATTCGGATATGTGTATCTTATGAAACACAAATCTGAAGCTTTTAAGATATTCAAGGAATTCCGAAACGAAGTAGAGAACCAGGTTGGCAAAAGTATCAAGATCCTCCGATCTGATAGGGGGGAGTAATTGACCACGGAATTCCTAGATTACTTAAAAGAGAATGGAATTCTCTCTCAGCTTACTCCTCCTTATACACCACAGCACAACGGTTTATCGGAGCGGAGGAATCGTACCCTATTGGATAAGGTTCGATCTATGATGAGTAATGCTGAGTTGCTTCTTTCATTCTGGGGACATGCGCTTCAGACAGCGGCATACCTACTGAACTATGTTCCATCCAAATATGTGTCTAAGACTCCATATGAAGTATGGAGTGGACGAAATCCATATCTTAAGCGATTTAAGATATGGGGTTGTCCGGCCTATATGAAAACACAGAAACCGGCCAAGCTAGAGGCACGGTCAATTCTATGTAAATTTATGGGATATCCTAAAGATTCACTAGGATATCTGTTCTACCGCATTGAGGAATAAAAGGTGTTTGTATCTCGCCATGCTAACTTTTTAGAAATGGAGTTTCTTGCAAAAGAAACTAGTGGGAGTACGGTAGAACTGGGAGAAATCCATGAACCACAAAATGTAACTGAAGATTTGGAGGAACCACTAGAATCAGTAATCCCAGACGAACATCAGCCACTCCGCAGATCTAGTAGGATTTCTCATCCTCCCGAGAGATACTACGGTTTTCTCATAGACGGGGATCGAGAGGATTGCATCTTGGAAGAAGATGATCCTACCAGTTTCAGGAAGGCCATTATCAGTAAGGACTTCGATAAGTGGTTGGATGCTATGCGATCCGAAATGGAGTCCATGTACACCAATAATGTGTGGACCTTGGATATTGCTCCACCTGGGGTAAAACCCGTTGGATGCAAATTGATGTACAAAAGGAAACTTGGTGTAGATGGGCAGGTGGAAACCTATAAGTCTAGACTCGTTGCAAAAGGTTTTCGTCAAAGACCTGGTGTGGACTATGATGAAACTTTTTCTCCAGTGGCTATGCTCAAATCCATTCGGATCCTACTTGCCATTGCTGCCTTCCACGTCTATGAAATCTGGAAGATGGACGTAAAAACGGCTTTTCTAAACGGAAGTTTGGAAGAGTGCGTTTATATGGATCAGCCATAAGGTTTTGTAGACAGTGGGAGTAGCGCGAAGGTGTGCAAGTTACTTATTTATGGATTAAAGCAGGCATCGCGGAGCTGGAACATCTGTTTTGATGAAGCAATCAAGGAATTTGACTACATCAAGAACGAGGATGAGCCTTGTATTTATAAGAAGATTGTAGGAAGAACTGTCGTATTCCTAGTCTTGTACGTGGACAACATTCTTTTGATAGGAAATGACATTCCTATGCTACAATCGGTCGAGCTATTCTTGTCACAACGGTTCTCCATGAAAGACCTGGGTGATGCCTCGTGCATTCTAGGGATCAAGATCTACAGAGATAGATCTAAGAGATTACTAGGACTTTCGCAGTCCAGGTACATAGAGACCGTAATAAAGAGATTTAGTATGGAAGATTCCTTGCGCGGTAATATACACGCATTGCACGGAATCACCCTCTCCAAGAAGATTTCTCCCAAGACTGACGAGGAGAGGGTTCGCATGAGCACTATACCTTACGCTTCGGCGGTAGGATCTATAATGTATGCAATGCTATGTACAAAACCAGATGTAGCTTACGCGCTAAGCGTAGTGAGCCGGTATCAGTCAGACCCAGGTGATAACCCCTGGACAGCGGTGAAGAACATTCTCAAGTACCTGAGAAGGACTAAGGAGATGTTCCTGGTTTACGGTAATGGAGACCTCAGGGTCGAGTCCTTTACCGATTCAAGCTTCCAGAGTGACAAGGACGATAGCAAGTCTGTCTCGGGTTTTGTGTTTACCCTCAACGGAGGGGCGGTGTGTTGGAGGAGTTCCAAACAGGATACCGTCGCAGACTCGACGATGGATGTTGAATACATTGTTGCAAGCGATGCCGCAAAAGAAGTAGTCTGGATGAAGAAGTTCATTAGTGAACTTCAGGTGGTTTCGTCCATTGTTGACCCAATACCTTTGTATTGCCATAACAATGGGGTTATAGCTTTAGCGAAGGAACCACGGTCCCATCAGAAATCCAGACACATCTTAAGGCGGTATCACCTGATCGGGGAGATCATTGATTGCAAGGAGATCGAGGTACGGAGAGTGGACACTAAAAACAACACGGCAGATCCATTCACAAAGGCCCTCCCTCAAATACAGTTCGAGTGACTTTTTGAGCTATTGGGTATGCGGTACGCCAGCAGCTGGCCTTAGTGCAGACGTTGGGTATGTGGTACACCAATTACTAGCCTTTAGTGCAAGTGGGAGATTGTTGGATATGTATGCCCTAGAGGCCATTATTGTATAGTACTAGTTTGTATATTACATTTTGGAAGCTTAGGATATATACATGGATTGACACCAGTCTTGCTCGATATTGTAGTATGCTGCTTTGTTTGTATCCATCTTAATATGTGTATATGTTTCTTTTAACATATCGCTAATACATATTGATGGAGCCCTTAGGATCTTTGCTTGACTACCACCGTTGTGATGGCGATCACACTAGTGGGGGCTGGGTAGTCTATAAGATACAGGTCTCTAGTCGTAGGATTATCGAGACAGGGCATCGATACTCCAGAGTAAACTAGTGTATACACTTCTCATCCCAGCAGGGGAGATGGTCTGTCCCACAGCCATCAGTACGTTGTACTAGAGATAGTATGCGGGTGCTCTTTGGGTTATGAGTTTCACCGGACGGAATCGTCGGGAATTGTTGGTTGGTATTATACCTATCGTCAGTTAGCAGTTCCTAGGTGACATGAGTACAACTTAGTCCGTTGACTTGATACTTCTACTTCGCCTCAAGTGTGTTCCTACTGTTCTTTGATTGCTATCCTACCACTTCTCTATTGAGTCGTGCAAATAGGTAGTAGTTGGGTGCAGTCCCGAAGCACTTGGAGGCAGTGGTGGTTATGTAAGTGCACGGCGGCGCCCCGGCCGTCAATCCGACGCCGGAATGCGGAAGCGATGCTAAACTTTAATTTTTCAAACTGGCACCACCGCGCACTATAAACCCGGATCGTGCCATTAAACTAGTCCTAGCTAACTACAAGATGGGAAGAGAGATATACCGAGTGATCCGAGTCCTCCGGTCTTCTCGTCGTCGTCCCGATCTCCCGCGGAATGTCCGGTCCCCATCTCCTCGCCGGAAGGGCACCACGTCGCCGGCTTCTTTTACGGGCTCCCACCTCTATACCGAGGCAACTCGGGCACGAAGTTGGCGAGCCGACGTGCCCAAGGTTTGCTGTAGAATGCGTGTAGTGATATGTCTCATTTGGGGTTTAGGATGTTGCCATTTTGGTGGAGGAATGAGATGTAGTTTGGAGATGGAACTTGTGGGAATTTTGCAAAGCCAAATGAACAAAAACCCACTCTCCAATTTTGGGACAGCCCCCTTCCAAGAGCTTGGCCAGCCTCACCAAAATGAGAGGAGAGGAATGAGAGTGTGGTGAATGTGTGTATCAAAAATGAGTCATCCAACCAATAATCCATAGGAGAGAGAGAAAAGGCTATCATGCAAAGAAATGATCACTAGGAAAGTCCAACACTCAAACAACAATCATCACTTCCAAAAGTCATGCCATCATGAAGATAGAAGTCAAGCAAGGTCAATGGATGGTGCACCATCATGATACAATAAAATGCAAAGAACACCCTCCACAAATGATTATTTGCACAAATGCAAATAAGCCCTCCTCCACCAATCTTCGACCATTGAATGATACAAAGAAATATGGCCGAAACGGAAAGAAAACTGGCAACTCCAGAAAACTGGTCCCGTAATAAATTACAGGAAAACCCCGATACTGTGTATACACACCCGCATTTGTATTCCGACCGAAATACAAATGCAATGAGACAAAATCTACACTGTACTATACTAGGATCCGGCTTAAACCAAAAACCGGCTAGTATTATCCGTCCGATCCTGATCCATGCAATACCGCACGTATCTGATCGAACCCTGCCATATATCCATACGCCCTCTAGTACTAACCGTCCGATCCTGATCCGTGCAATACCGCACGTATCTGATCGAACCCTGCCATATCTCCATACGACCTCTACAGCTTTTTGCCCGAAAACTTGAGCAACTGAATGTGGGGGACTCTAAAGACCCGTCAATACTATGGCTATGGATTTAACCACTAGCATGTCAGAGGTATTAGCCATACGTGACGGGCTACCAGGTATTGACCAAAAGGGACGTCGATGAGCGAACTCATCCTGACACCCTACTGAGCCTGTCAGTGACAATATCCATACAGTCCGGTCCGTTCGTCTATGAGCATCGCATGGCGGGCCTAGGGGGTTGGTAAAAGTCAGACCCCTAAAAGCGGTACAAGTCGTGTCGGAGTGTAGCCCAGAACACCCTGAGATACTACTGGAATACCTACCAGTAAATCTCCTGCCTTGGCCAAGGACTTTTCATGTTCTGGCGCTCCTAGACACAGCGCGACCTCACCCCCAATACCGGGAGAGACAAACCCCTGAAGATCCGCTCACTGCCTCCATGTGGCTCGGGACTGTACCCAACTAAAACCTGTATGCACGTCTCCTTTGAGCGTGGTAGGGTAGTAATCAAAGTACAGTGGGAACTCACACGAGACAAATGACGATCCCCAGGTCGATGAACTAACCTGTACACATGTCACCAGGGAACTGCTATCTGACGTCAGGTATAAGACCAACTAGCATGTTCCCGGCGAGTCCTGTCCGGTGTACTCATAACCAGCACCTGTATACATCTTAGGTGAACCAACTGACACCAGTGGCTTGTGAGACCGGCCACCGCCCCTCGTCGGGGTCTCGACTGTATACACTAGTTTACTCTGGAGTATCGACGCCCTGTCTCGAAACTCCCACGACTAGGGACCTTTTAAGGATGTGCTTATAGACTACCAGCTCCCACGTATATGATCGCCCTCATACTGTTGGCATTCAAGCAAGAATCCTAGGGGCTCTATCAATATGCAATAGTGACCTGTAGGGCCACCTAAAGCAGTACACGATGATAAAGATAAACCAGATAGCATACTATCATCTTGAGTAAGACCGTCCTACCGGGATAGGTCCTCCCTCAATCATTGCAATCACGTGCCTGTGATCCAATAATTGACTCTGAGGGCACTATCTCCAACAATCTCCCACTTGCACTCAAGGCTAATTATTGCGATGTCGCATAATCACAGCCCGTGTGATACCGAACACCAAACTCCTCTACTAGTCAGTCTCACAAAACTCGTTTGCGAAACTATTGCGTTCGAGGAATAGCCTCCGTGAGTGGATCCGCTTTGATGTTTCTTTCTATGTCTCTCTATATCTCAAGTTCGCGGAGAAACCCATCTCCCGAAATGAGCAATACCTGTCTTAGAATATGTCTGGATGTCTGATGGGACCTAGCTCATAAATGAACTCCAAATCCAAACTTCTTAGACTGTATCGTCCACTGAACTTAATCAGTATCCTGCGCAATGCCTCCCTCAGTATTGCCTTGGACCACCTGTCCAAAATACTGCCCCTCGTCAGAAGGAAAACTATAACTCTGACAACCTCCTTGTCGTCCATGTCACCTTGGAAGCCTGGAATGATAACTGTCTCCCGAATGAGGTTGTCGTTATCATATCCCTAGAACATCCCTAAAACTGCTTCCGACTGTTTCTCTAGGATAGGATCAATGTCAACTTATTGCATCTAGTGCAAGAACAACATCTGGTGTGGTACTTGACATCTCATGATTGACTCAATTGCCTAAGCAAGTGATCTGCCAATCATGCACATCCCTCTCCCCTTTAGTCTGTAAGACACCTTTAGAGAGGGCGACTCCATCACCTGTAGGTATACTACCGTGCCAGGAGTTGTCCATTCTAAATACTCTTAGAATGCTGTCTGAGTACCCTGATTGGGAAACCACCCAAATCTAGATCTAAAACCATAGATCCAGTAACCAGAATGTTTGATATAATATCCAATTCCTATATGGAGAAACCACTGTGTGACGACCAAAGTGTAACCGATCGTAGTATAGGAGTTTCTTTTCCTACTCTGTGTATGTCATCCAAATACCATGACATCACACCCTACTACCTTCTCGACAGATCCATCCCCTATTCTGATGAAGTCAAACCTATGACTGTCACATCTGAAATTGATGATCTATCTCCGCTATATCTGCTTTAGTCTATAAATAGACATAAGCTACCTGTCCACCAATGCTTCCGCTGCTCCCACTGACTACGACAACCCTCTGGCAGAGTCATATACACGTACACTTCTAAAGCTAGTTTAGAACGACGCTATACTCATCCTCCCGCCGGGTCTCGCAACCTGGAACAACAGCAATGGCAAGTGTGGGTAAACAAGAACTTCCCTGTCACCGTCCTTGAGGCTACCGGAGTACCTCTCGGGTGCTTGAAGTTACCCACCGAATCTGCGGAGTGGCTAATGGAATGTCAATCCGGATTGAATCTTTAGGTTCCTATCAAATCTTCAGTAATCGTTTGCGGTTCTGGAATCACTTTCAGTTCTACCATACTCCCACTACTGTTTTCGGAAAAAAAATCCATTTTTAATAAAACTGTGGCGAGTCTAGAACAATATCACTATTGATCTTCCAGATGGTAGAAAGTCAACCCTCGTCATAGCCTGGGTCAACCCACAAACAGCCATTACAGAAACGTGCCTTGAGTTATCCAGAGTCTGGTTTTAAGCATAAGCCGGACAACTCCCCGTACCTTAACATCGTTAAGATATGAACTGTTCTATATCCAATATAGAACTAGAGACACTGATTTTATTGAACCAGATTCAAATCATGCAGCTGTCTCCAGTGCATGTCAACTAAATGGAAAGAGGCCGATCAGCGTTACTCAACTTAGGAATGCTTCCAATTATGAGTAACCTGAAAGAGAAGCAAGTTCTCTTAGTCATTACTATCAACTGAATACCGTACACAAGTATCTACATCTTCGATCACTTTGAAGAATCCCGATACTTTCAATACCTGGTTCTCTACTTTATTCAAATACCTATAACTTCTCAAAATTCGGACCCTGTGTTTCAACGAAACACCTGTCTAAAAACTAGAGAAGTCATAAGTAAACCGAATATAGTACGAGGACCAAACCCTCTGTCCTGATGGACCCTGGACAACATACAATACTTTGTATAAGTCCCTTGAGTCTGATAACTCATTCACTGTGTATCGTAGGTTGAAAATTGTACTTATGGTTAAGAAGAATTACACCGCTGTTTAATGCTCCTTACCTAACCATCCACTGATATAGGTAAATGTCACAGACATAATTTCAAAAGGTATATCTCACTCTATAAAAATAGACGTACAGATATATCAATTTGAAATTGGTGCATAACAACGGATATTCAAAACCAAATATTTGCCGTTCGGTAAACAACCCAGGTGACTTCCTCAAATATCACCGATTACAACGAATCCCGATATAATGAGGATGATCACCCAATTCCCAATAACTTACTCCCACTCATCATCTGTAAAACCATGAGAATCATACCTGGTAAATACATACTCTGGAGCAAGTGTCTAATTGGGAAATCAGTTTTCCTTTAACAGTACACAGCGAAACTGAAACATTGAAATGTTTCGATGGGGTATCCCGGTATTCCTAGTAATGCCTCTTCCATTATCCATATTCACAACTGTAACCGTGTGATTCTTTGCCATCTTTCCAAATCCTTTTCTATGTCTTTAGTCATTACCTTCTGCACACCCCTTTAGGCCAAATGGTTTTCTTCCTTCCCTACCATTCGGCACCAGCCTATGGTTTGGAAGAAGACTATCCAATAAGCATAATGGGTGTATTGTCTTAATCCCAGGAGCACTCGCAATGAGAGAAGGTGAAGATAAAAGACAACCGAATAAACTTTATTCCTATTTCTCCTGAACCAGAATCCATCCCCGAACTGGAACAAGTTCCTTTCGAGTTCGTATATAACCATACGATGGAGTATCCAATAAACTGTGGATCTTCATAGTGATACGGAGTGTCCTGGAGAAATACAAAGGTGATTTAGGATTGGCGAAGAAATACTTGGTTTGGTCGTGAATAGCAGTCGCAGTTTACTTTGCCCTCTTGCTAATCCCTTGCTTTGTCTTAACTTAATATCTTCTGCACACCATCGTTATGCTAATTGGTTTTCTTCATTTCCCACCGTTCGGCACCAGCCTAAGGTTTGGAAGAAGACTATCCAATTTGCGTAATAGGTGTATTATCTCCTAAACCAAGGAGTACTCGCTACTTGAGAGAAGGTAAAAGGAAAAGACAACTGAATAGTCCTATTCGTTTTCTCCAGAACCGGAAACCATCCTCGAATAAATTCCTTCGAGTTCGTATCTAACCATACGATGGTTTTGTCCAATGGAAGTGGACGTTCGTAGTAATACGGGGTGTCCTGGAGAAAAGAGTAAAAGTAGGAGTGGCAATGAGGTTAGCGACTTTGACAATCCAAAAGCCAGTGTTTAAGAAGGTTCGGTTAATTTGGTCACTGAGTCATAGTCTTAGGGTCGGGTCAATGGTCGCTGCCGAAGAGAGAGAGAAAAGAAACACTCAGCGTGCACTCTAACCTAGATCAGAATGGTTACCAATTTATCTAATCTGGAAACCTCCCACTGTACCGTCAAATTCTCCTCCAAACCTGAAAGAAGAATTAGTCGGGATCACCCGAGGAGTAAACTTAACTCATCACTGGGAATCGGGATCCAACTATCATCGCATGATAACGTGACGGAATCCGCTCACGTCATCACACTCCAGAAGGTATGCGCATATCTGGCAAGTTTCAGTTTCTTTAGAAACTCCCGATGTGATTTCTGCCCCATGGTCTTATGACCTTGACGAAGGCCAACAAATCATAAGTCACATGTCAAGTTCTACCCGTCATTGTCCAGGTTAATTTGAACCCACCCGTACAAGCCCTTGACGAAGGCCAACAAGGCTATACGACTGTCCCAAACCAACGCATCTATCTATCCAGCAGAAAGGTAACAAGAAGCTACCATACACTATGCCTTGACGAAGGCCAACAAACATAGCATGAATACTACGTGCTATCCGTCTGAAACGACGGAGGGCTACGAATGGTTTCTGGCGAAAACCTTTAACGTAATGAACTTGATATCGTTGAAGGAACTGGATAGCTTTTATGAAAATATAGTGACAAAAACCATTGCTAAAAAGGTCACTCCCGGTGAAGGGATCTCGGCTCTTTCCCCGTAGAATGAGGTGCAGGATATTCCAACTGAATACCACGATGCAAAGCAAAAGTAATCAGCTATAGTGAAGTCATTGCCCTGACGCATACTTTTTGTCCAAGGGGTCACTCCCGGTGAAGGGATCTCGGCCCTTGCCTCGTCGACTGAGGAGCAGGATATTCCAACTGAATACCACGATGCTAAACAAAAGAGAACGTCCTTGCAATAACAGCTTTTTGAAAAGTGTTCCAACAACATCAGATTAGGTTTGTTTTTAACTTGCATTGATCCGAATCAATGCAGTCCCATCAATTGATCACACCAAAAAGAACGAAAATATACTGATGTACGTATATGCCATCTGCATTCGCCACTGGGTCCCGTCATTACACGTTAGGTTAGCTAACTAACGACAGAGCGGGGACTGGACTAGCGCGGATGCAAAACATATACAACATCTACTAATATATATACCAATATATTATATTCGCTCAAGGCGTGATAAAATGCAACATCACAGAAATGTACAGTATCACAGAACAATACAGATATCTGGGATCCCCGGGTTTCACAGAGCCACTACTGAAACCCGACGTTCCCCTGGTCGTGTGGATAGCCTGTGCAATGAAATCCTAGACCCCTACGGGCGCGGCAAGTTACCCGCCAAAACCTGAAGCGAGGCAGCCCCCTTCAGCAACGTGAATGGACCACACAGCACTTCACGGAATCCGGTAACTTAGGCACCCCTCCTGGGTCAACCTGTACCCCTTACTAGTGCGGCGAATAGCCCGCCAATCCTAGAGTGAAGCCCCCTCCGTCTCAATGCCGTGAGATGCAGGCCCGTTGCCCTCTAGAACCCGGCTATCCGAGCACCCCACCTTGGGGTAATCCTAGTACAGAAAGTAAAATATACATACAACGGGTACATCGACCGCAACCTGGCCGTGCCCCAAAATAATAATACAATCAGGCAGTGACGGCAGTCCACATGTCGGACGCTTGCCCCGCAATATCAAATGCACATAATACAACAAAAACTGTACTAGCATTGCATCCAGGCTATCCCCCACGACCAATCCGCAACATCACAGCAATACACAGAACATCAACGTGAAAGTCACGTTCGCAAATCCGTCTAACCGGGCTATAGCAGTTAGACAGGATTTACCGATCAAGTGACATTCACGGTCCCAGATATTATGTAAATACTGTGAACTAATGTGTTTTACCGCAAAAAAGGGTCGCCGAATTTTTGGCATCCGATCGATCAAATTTTTACCAAGTGGGCCCCAAGCTTTACTGTAGCAGATCAAGAAATTCTGGGCCCAAAATTAATATTCGAAAAACCCTATTCTCACTGTTTAAAGATTACTGTGCAAAATTGGTGCACTGAAGGCTCTATACTGCGGCGGAACCGCGGCCCAAACGGGGGTTTGGCCGCGGTTCCGCGGTCATCTTGCCGTATCAGTACACCAAATTTTCATAGATGTCTTATCTTTCTCTGCACATCACTCTGCAACATACTGAAAAAATTTTGGACTCCAAAAAATTTCGACAGAAACTGATATGCATGAAAACGCGGGTTTTGGGATTTTTGTTCGATCGGAAATGTAAACACGTTAGGCAAAGCTAGACTATGTTAATGGCGAGGCTCTGATACGACTGTAAGTGCACGGCGGCGCCCCGGCCGTCAATCCGACGCCGGAATGCGGAAGCGATGCTAAACTTTAATTTTTCAAACTGGCACCACCGCGCACTATAAACCCGGATCGTGCCATTAAACTAGTCCTAGCTAACTACAAGATGGGAAGAGAGATATACCGAGTGATCCGAGTCCTCCGGTCTTCTCGTCGTTGTCCCGATCTCCCGCGGAATGTCCGGTCTCCATCTCCTCACCGGAAGGGCACCACGTCGCCGGCTTCTTTTACGGGCTCCCACCTCTATACCGAGGCAACTCGGGCACGAAGTTGGCGAGCCGACGTGCCCAAAGTTTTCTGTAGAATGCGTTTAGTGATATGTCTCATTTGGGGTTTAGGATGTTGCCTTTTTGGTGGAGGAATGAGATGTAGTTTGGAGATGGAACTTGTGGGAATTTTGCAAAGCCAAATGAACAAAAACCCACTCTCCAATTTTGGGACAGCCCCCTTCCAAGAGCTTGGCCGGCCTCACCAAAATGAGAGGAGAGGAATGAGAGTGTGGTGAGTGTGTGTATCAAAAATGAGTCATCCAACCAATAATCTTTGGGAGAGAGAGAAAAGGCTATCATGCAAAGAAATGATCACTAGGAAAGTCCAACACTCAAACAATAATCATCACTTCCAAAAGGCATGCCATCATGAAGATAGAAGTCAAGCAAGGTCAATGGATGGTGCACCATCATGATACAATAAAATGCAAAGAACACCCTCCACAAATGCTTATTTGCACAAATGCAAATAAGCCCTCCTCCACCAATCTTCGACCATTGAATGATACAAAGAAATATGGCCGAAACGGAAAGCAAACTGGCAACTCCAGAAAACTGGTCCCGTAATAAATTATAGGAAAACCCCGATACTGTGTATAGACACCCGCATTTGTATTCCGACCGAAATACAAATGCAATGAGACAAAATCTACACTGTACTATACCAGGATCCGGCTTAAACAAAAAACCGGCTAGTATTATCCGTCCGATCCTGATCCGTGCAATACCGCACGTATCTAATCGAACCCTGCCATATATCCATACGCCCTCTAGTACTAACCGTCCGATCCTGATCCGTGCAATACCGCACGTATCTGATCGAACCCTGCCATATCTCCATACGGCCTCTACAGCTTTTTGCCCGAAAACTTGAGCAACTGAATGTGGGGGACTCTAAAGACTCGTCAATACTATGGCTGTGGATTTAACCACTAGCACATCAGAGGTATTAGCCATACGTGACGGGCTACCAGGTATTGACCAAAAGGGACGTCGATGAGCGAACTCATCCTGACACCCTACTGAGCCTGTCAGTGACAATATCCGTACAGTCCGGTCCGTTCGTCTATGAGCATCGCATGGCGGGCCTAGGGGTTTGGTAAAAGTCAGACCCCCAAAAGCGGTACAAGTCGTGTCGGAGTGTAGCCCAGAACACCCTGAGATACTACTGGAATACCTACCAGTAAATCTGCTGCCTTGGCCAAGGACTTTTCATGTTCTGGCTCTCCTAGACACAGCGCGACCTCACCCCCAATACCTGGAGAGACGAACCCCTGAAGATCCGCTCCCTGCCTCCATGTGGCTCGGGACTGTACCCAACTAAAACCTGTTTGCACGTCTCTTTTGAGCGTGGTAGGGTAGTAATCAAAGTACAGTGGGAACTCACACGAGACAAATGACGATCCCTAGGTCGATGAACTAACCTGTACACATGTCACCAGGGAACTGCTATCTGACGTCAGGTATAAGACCAACTAGCATGTTCCCGGCGAGTCCTGTCCGGTGTACTCATAACCCAATGAGCACCTGTATACATCTTAGGTGAACCAACTGAAACCAGTGGCTTGTGAGACCGGCCACCGCCCCTCGTCGGGGTCTCGACTGTATACACTAGTCTACTCTGGAGTATCGATGCCCTGTCTCGAAACTCCCACGACTAGGGACCTTTTAAGGATGTGCTTATAGACTACCAGCTCCCACGTATATGATCGCCCTCATACTGCTGGCAGTCAAGCAAGAATCCTAGGGGCTCTATCAACGTGCAATAGTGACCTGTAGGGCCACCTAAAGCAGTACACGATGATAAAGATAAACCAGATAGCATACTATCATCTTGAGTAAGACTGTCCTACCGGGATAGGTCCTCCCTCAATCATTGCAATCACGTGACTGTGATCCAATAATTGACTCTGAGGGCACTATCTCCAACAGGTTGGACAGGATTCGTCTCTCCCGGTATTGGGGGTTGATATCGCGCTGTGTTTGGAGAGCCATTACACATAGTCCCTTACCAGGGCAAGCGAGATTTACTGGTAGGTACTCAAGTAGTTTCTCAGGGTGTTTTGGACTACACTCCGACACAACTTATACCGCTATTAGGGGACTGACGTTTACCGGCCCCTAGGCCCGATATGCGATACTCTTAAACGAACAGACCGGACTGTACCGAGATTGTCACATTCAGGCTCAGTAGGAGTTCGGATGGGTTTTCATCATCGGCCTTCTTATCGACATCTACCTGGGGACCGTTATGTATAGCTAGTACCGCTTGCGGCCTATGGTTATACCCACTGCAAGCGTAGTGTCGAGTCTTTAGAATTCCACACGGAGGGTTGTTCACATTTAGGCGAAACGTAGTAGAGGTCGTATGGTTTTACGACGGGGTTCGTTCACATAAGCGTACTTGTGCGCGTTTGGTGTTCGGGCAGTTGATACTAGTGCGCTTTGGATTAAGCCAGATCCTAGTATTTGATTTTGGGTTGGTTCAGTCTCATTGTATTCGTGTTCTTCGGAACACGGATGCGGGTATATGTATACAGTTGACAGAGACAGAAAAGGATACACCTCATTAGGGTTTTGACCATTGACTTGATTAAAACCATAACGAGATGAAGGAAATTGATTACTAATTTTAATTAGAGATAATTGTGTCGTGGTTGTTTAGTTTGACCATTTGACTTGTTGACTATTGTTGACTTAGATAATTTTGTTGAGCAAAAAATATTTTGCATAGCATTAATGGTGACATGATAATAGTCAAATAAAATAAACCATCACAATTATACTAATTAAAATTATTGTTCTTTTTCCTCATATGAGAGATATATCTTCATTTTTCATATACACACTCTCACTCATAGCTCTCTCTCCTTCATCCTCTCTCTCAAGCCCTCATCTCTCATGTGTTGAGAACCAAGGGCCATTGAGACAAAACCACTAAAATCTATCTCTACTCACTCTAGGGTTCTTAGTCTAGCACACCAAGCACCCTAGTTACTTCATTGTTGAAGTTGGAGGTCAAGGTAGAGGCCTTTGGGTGGATCTTCTTTGACGTGGAGAAGCCGGTGAGGATGAGCCATCCACAACCACTCCAAGGAGCTCACAACAAGGAGAAGCACCACAAGAAGAGAAGGAGTTTAGGCTTGAGTTATAACTTTCTATCATAGTAGATAGAACTCTTTTTGTGCTAACAAGGTTTATGGTAAAGATCCGGTTTAGGGTTTATTCTAGCGCCAAGTTTATTATTGGTATAAAAATTTTGTTCCGCATTTGGCCACGGAAGTTGGTCGGGGCGCTAGTGTAACCCTTCATCGCTGACGGCTAGTGGGCGACTGATGTGATCATCACCTACTGTTGGCGTATTGACGAGTCTTTAGAGTCCCACACGGAGGTTTCATAGTTCAAACGAAACGAAGTAGGGCACATATGCTGATATGTGCGGGGGCCTGATTAAATACGAGTATCTAATACCGTATTCTAATCTGGCAATAAATGATATCAGTTAGGTTATATGTGATATAACCGGATTATTGAATCAAGTGTTGATTTGATAATGTGATATATAGATAGATGATATTACTCAGTTATAATATCGGCTATATGTGATATAACCGGATTATAAATCAAGTGTTGATTTAATAATATGATATATATTTATATTTGATATAATTATATATTAACTAATATTATTTCTCACTAATTATTTTCTTCTCTTAATATATACATATATATATATATGTAGGGTTCCTAGGCACACTAAGGAGGTCTCACAAGGCATCAACCATGCCAATTTCAAATTTTACAAGTGCCGAGAAACCCTAATACGGATCGTTGACTAGAGATTAGGCGATACTAGAAGCTAGTTAACAACTTAACTAAAAGAAAGGGGCTACAACCTTTGTAGATCGGGTTCTCCACTTCCTTAGCTCCACGTAGACGTTCCCTCGCTACGATCATCGGATCCCGGGCTCTAGCGTCGGCTTCATCGGAGAAATGGGCAGGCTAGGTCGTCGACTTCGATACCGAAGATGATCTACGTCGAGGCAACACAAGATCAAGCTCCAACTTCACCAAGTAAAGAAACTTGTGAAGAAAACACCCTATACTACTTGGCAAGTGGTAGAGGATGAAGAAATAGGAAGTGGGTTCACATATGCTAGAGAATTGGATTTCTCACTCATTTCATCAAGTCACCATTGATGGTTGCAAGCTTTTCTTCTTGAAGAAGAAGAAGAAGATAAGAATATCATAAGTTATTTGAAAAATGGAAATAAAAACCATTCTTATCATATTAGCAACCATGGTTAAGCTAACAAGTGTAGAGAATAAACTATGGTTCAAGTGAATGGTTAGGGTTAAGAAAAGAAACAAAATGGCCAAACTATTCAAAGCTTCATGAAGCTTCAAAGATAATCCAAAGTTTGCCACCATTTTATTTCTTTCTCAAATGAATAAATAAATAAATAAATAAGCAAATAAAGCATATGAAACCCTAACCATTAACTAACCATGGTTTAATTCAAACATACACCCATGTTAGCATGTATCATCAAACATGATACAAACTTGTGCACAAAAATATATCACATATACAATGTGCACATCAAGTGAGAAAATCCATCTTAAGTGAACAAATACTAGTTAATGAAAATTAATATATCAAATATATAACTATACATTAAATCATTAAATCAACACTTGATTTAACGATCCGGTCAAATCGCATATAACTGACTAATATCAAGTGTATCAATGTATCGAATCAACACTTGATTCGGTAACCCGGCTATATCACATATAACCGACCAATGATACAAATCGCGAGAATAGAATACAGTATCACATACTGGTATAATTCTCGGTCTCGCACATATCTCATATGCACTCCTATTTCGTTTCGCTTGAGCCAGGAAACCTCTGTGTAGGACTCTAAAGACTCGTCAATACGCCGGCAGCAGGTGATGATCATATCAAACACCCACAAGCCGCAAGCGGTCTGCTAAACGTAACGGCCACCCGGGTATTGAGCGATCAGAAGATCGACGAGCAAGCCCACTCACACTCCTGTGAATCCAACCAGTAACACTTACCGTACAGTCTGGTCTGTTCGTCTGATATGTCGCATATCTCGCCTAGGGGTGGTAAACGTCAGACCCCAATAGCTCGATAAGTCGTGTCGATATGAGGTCTATAACAGTTCGAGAAACTACTGGTAACTCTTACCAGTACATCTCAGCAACCCTGGCCAGGGATTTCCGGTTATAGCCAATCGAACACAGCGCAACATCAACTCCCTATACCGGGAGAGACGAATCCCCTCCTATCGCTCATTGCCTCCATGTGATTCGGGACTGTACCCAAAAACCACCGTTTTGCACGTCCTCTTGGACGTGGTAAGGTGGAAATCAAAGCACAGTGGGAATCACACAAGACTCTATGACGATCTCGGGTCTACAGACTAACCTGTACCAGTGTCACCAGAGAACTGCCATCTGACGTGAGGTATAATACCATCTGGGAGTTCTCGGCGAGTCCGTCCAGTGTACCCAGTCTCCACTGAGCACCCGTATATCATCTATGATGTCAAACACTAATGGATATGGGATCATCCATCGCCCATCTGTATGGGTCGAGAAGGTATACGCTAGTCTACTCTGGTATATCGATGCCCCGTCTCGATACACCCACGACTAGGGACCTTGGAGGATGTACTTATGGACTACCATGTCCCCACTAGTATGATCTGCATCATAGTCCAGGTAGTCAAGTATACATCCTAAGGGCTTTACCAACATGTAACAGAGAGACATCCAGTATACACGTTAAGGTAAAGAGTAACCAGATAGCATACTATCATGTCGAGCAAGAAAGTCCTCCCTATATATGTCCAAGCATCCACTACAATATACATCCTATGTACAGTAATGGCCTCTAGGGCATACATATAACTAACAATCTCCCACTTGCACTAGGGCCATCTGTAGCAGTGGTTGTAGTATCTCATACTCAACCATCCCATTAAAATCTCTCTCTGGGAAAAGGCCTTTGTGAGCGGATCCGCCGTGTTGTCCTCTGAGTCTGCTCTCCTAACCTCGATCACCATGGAGATCAGCCATCTCCATGATCAGGTGATACTGCCTTAGAATATGTCTGGATCACTGATGGGACGGGTGTTCCTTGGCATAAGCCACAACTCCATTGTCACACAATGGGAGGAACTAAGTTCATCTCATGAACTAATATATACCCAGACTTCCTCTTTGGTAGCATCTTAAGTAGCGATGTATCCAGCCTTTATCGTCTAGTATGCCACGGTATCTAGCTTGGAACTCTTCCAACATACCGTCCCTTTACTGAGGGTAAAGACAATGCCTTTGACTGACATTCAGTCGTCTTTATCACCCTGGAACCTTTCCAGTGATTCTCCCCAGGATCAACTGATACCTTCTCACTATAACTAGTGAGTATCCTAATATCCAATTAGATCTATCTCATAGATCCATAACCCAGGATTTAGTAGGTATCACTTTGATCCTATATGGAGAATCATTGTGATAAGCGGAGATTGACCGAGCGTAGCATAGGAAACTTCTTCCCTATCAAGAGTATGTCATCCACGTACTTTACGAGGATCACCACCATACTCTCCACTACCTTTTTGTATATACAAGGTTCATCTACCATTTTGATGATGTCAAACTGTTTGACTAACTCATCAAAACAGATGTTCCAACTCCGCGATGCCTGCTTCATCACATAAAACATCTTGCACTCGTTTCCGCTGCTCCCTCTGTCTACGAAGCCCTCTGGCTGTGTACTTATAGACGCTCTCTTCCAAAACATCATTTTAGAAGAGCTGTCATGACACCCAACCACCAGATATCGTAGTCATGGTATGTAGCAGTGGCAAGTAGGATCTGGATGGACTTAAGCATAGATCCTTAGAAAAGGTTTCAACATAATCCATACCTGGTCAATGATGCAAACCTTTAACAAGTCTAGCTTTGAAAGTCTCAACTTTTCCATGTACACCAAGTAATCTTCTCAAGATATACTTGCTCCTGATGGGGATTTAACCCTTCAAATATAGCAACTAAAGTCCATACTTTGTTGGTGTATAAGGATTCCATCTCAGATCGCTAAGCATCCAGCCATTCTTACAGAGTCCCACTCTTGATGGCCAGCTCGAAACTAGTTGGGTCATCATCTCATGATGCATTCCTCGCTCCCACTGCCATAGAGAAACCGAAGTATCTCTCAGGTGGGTGAGGAACCCTGCTAGATCGGCGGAGAGGCTGAGGTTCGTTGGTTACTATTGAATCCTTCGGTTCTACCAAATCATTAGCTGCAGTTTGTATAACTGGAACAATTCCAGTTCTACATAACAGACCTTGCCTCGATCTTGTCCGGATTTTTCTTTTAGACATAGGCCGGACAACCCCAAATCTTAACTATCTTAAGAGATGGGTTCTTCCCATACCATATATTATATGAAATGGTAGGCACAGATTTGATTCGAACCCTATTCAATAGGTATGCAACTTCTCAAGTGCATAATTCCCAAAAGGAAATAGGAAACTCAGTAGTACTCATCATAGAGCACACCTTATCATATAGGGTGTGATTGCTCTGCCCCGATATACCATCGTGCTATGGTATATACGGAGGAGTGATACTGAGAGAGAATCTCATTCTCCTTTAGAATAGTCCAGGATTTCCGTGCTCAAGTATTCTCCTCCCCGATCTCATCAAAGGACATAATACTTATACCCGTAATTGTTCTCTACTTCTAACTTATATTCTGTGAATATCTCAAAAGATTCGGACTTGTGTTTCAACAGGAACATATGTCTGAATCTTGAGAGATCATCAGAGAATGTAATGAAGTACAAAGAACCGGTCTTGGTATGTGTAGACAGAGGACCTACATACATCAACATGTATCATCCCAAAAGGTCATTAACTCTTTCTCTGTTTCCTGTAAACGGAGCTATGGTCATCTTATCTCTGTGACATGACTGGCAAGTTTCACAAGATGTAAATTCAAACTAATTTAAATATGCATCTTTATGTAACTCAAGCTAGTCGGGTCGCATTGATATGACCTAGTCTACAATATCTCAAGAAGGATTCGTTCATTTCTGAACTCTTCCTTTTGTGTGTGTTCTGTATACTAATAACTGTAGTTTGATTTAGAACATCAATGTTTTTAGATAACGTGCCTGAACCGATCAACTTTTGATATAGGAAATGTTCAAAACATTATCCAACAATACAAAATTTTATCATTTCTTTACTAATAAAGAGAGTGATATGATTTTGTATATCAGGTTCGGTATCTAATGACACTCGTTCAGAATCAATGTATTGATAATACAGGGTGACAGTGACCAACAGACTTGGCTGCAACACTTACCCCGTTTTTTGCCTCATGAAACTTATCACCCGTTCTCAGTTCTCAACCTTTCTGTAGCCCTATGTAACAGATTACATATCTGGAATCCTGATCCGGTATCAAATACCCAGGACGTAGAGGATACATAGAAACAGTTCTTTGTAACGAACACACCCGAAGAAGATGCATCATATGCACTTTCTTCGTTTGGGCGGCATGGGAAATCCGGTATTCCCCAATTTCCTGCTCTGTCTTATAACAATTATAAGTTGGAGCGGGACCAACGTTCCCCAGCTCAGTATAACAAGCGGGTTCAGTCAATATTCCGTATTTTTATCTTGATTAAGGCGTGACATGGTCGCTACCAGGAGAGAGAGAGAGAAGAAAACACTCAACGTGCGCTCTTGCAAGATCAGATTGGTTATGATTTTATCTAATCAGGATGGCTCCCACTGTTTTAATCAAATCTTCCTTCAAACCCTAAAAGGAAAGACTAGCCGGGATTAATTACACGCTACAAGTTCGCCAATCTTTCTGCCAGGCCAGTGTCGGTACTTTGAGGGAGGTCCCTCGTGCTTTCGCACGAACCTAATTAATGTAAACCTCGTTTTCCTAGAGGCGTAACCCCGTTGACACCTTTCTAGACACCTACTTGATCGGCTAATTGTAATGTGTAAAACTCTCCCAGGAGTAACAATTACTCGCAGCGGGTATCGGGATCCAACTATCTCATAGAAGGTATGCAATCTCATTGCAAATTTCAACACTTGAAATTCACGATAATGTTTTGCCCCGAACGATCTATGACCTTGACAAGGTCAACAAACCAAAGACCGCAAGTCAAGTTCAACCCGTCATTTCTTGATTGAATCAAACCCACCCGCACGACCCTTGACAAGGTCAACAAGGCCGCACGACTACCCTAACCTAATCTGCATCATATGCATAAGCAGATAAATACTGGTTAGCTACCGCACACTGCGCCTTGACAAGGTCAACAAACGCAGCACGAATACTAAGCAGGACTTATCTGAAATGACGGAGGGCTACGACAGGTTTTTCTGAAAACCTTTTGCGTAATGAACTTGATATCGTTGTAGGATCGAATGAATTTAGAAATGGAGTGTTTTTGAGGCTTTTCTAGTTTTGCTAAAGGAGTCACTCCCGGTGAAGGGATCGTCGGTCCTTTCCTCGTCGAATGAGGTGCGGGATATATCATATATATCACTGTGCAAAGCAAAAAACTATAGAAGCAATCAAAAGACAAACCGAGGGTTGTAGCATCTGCCAGTTATTGCTAAAGGAGTCACTCCCGGTGAAGGGATCTCGGTCCTTTCCTTATCGAATAAGGTGCAGGATGTTCTACAAGGAACACCTCGATGCAAAGCAAGAACTGTAGCTACCTGTTTTATTTTGAAATTCGATTCCACAACATCTTAGGTTTCTTTTATTTCATTAATCACATTAATGAAGTCCCATCATTTAATAACCTAAACATCACAGATAAATAGGACGTACACTTATGCCATCTGCATTCACCTCGATGT
This sequence comes from Agapanthus africanus, assembly GCA_030015575.1. Lineage (NCBI taxonomy): Eukaryota > Viridiplantae > Streptophyta > Magnoliopsida > Asparagales > Amaryllidaceae > Agapanthus > Agapanthus africanus. The sequence continues at coordinate 180,068,210 of JASDDO010000008.1, forward strand.
CCTCTCGTGCACCGTTAGGTTAGGTAACTAACGGCAGAGCAGGGCAGGGCTAGCGCGGGTGTAAAACATAAGTAACGTCTATATAATATATCATATATACTGTATACTGTATCTATCACAGAACATCACATGATCACATCACAGATATCGCAGCAGAAGAATCATATGAAATATTGGATATACTAGGATGTCCGTGTTTTCAATACGAGCCAGTATAAAACACGGATTCCACGGCTGCGATGAATAGCCAAACCCACACCCCTAGACCCCTACGAGAGCGGCAAGCAACCCTACCAATTCTAGAGTTAGGAGACCCGTACTCGACTCCTCGAGTTGGTCTCCCACTGGACTCCAGAACCAGGTTACTTGTGCCCTCATCCTTGGGTCTATCCTAGTGCGGAAAAGTAAATAATATACATCAACGGTGACAACTTCCGCAACCTGGAAGTGCCCCAATAAAAGAATATTACATACAAGTTTTTACATGAATGAAAATGAAAAACACTCGTCTCACATAAAAACCCCCGGCTATTCAAACACGACGATCCAATATAACATATCCAGCAACACATAACATCACATGTCATCAACGTAAGTAAACATGCGCATCCCAATTGTCGTTGACATATAGCAACGAAACCGGCGATATCACATATTATACTTACGGTCACAGATAAGAAAGTGTAAAACTACAACAGTTGGAATCCGCAACCTCCATAGACATCGCATGCCTAATCAAATGAATTCCTTAGACATCGCATGCCTAACAATTATAAACCCCGCATTTTAGTCTCATTATCGAAAACTCTTTTCAACATCAAGTCGGGCAATTCAACAAGATTCTCGACATCCTGATCGAATGCTCGTCGCAAACTTTAGTAGACGGCCGCACCCCCGATACCGTCGACGAAGTGCACTAAGGCGGAACACCGCTGCCGTGAGCACCCAAACGGATGCTTTCGGCGACGGGGTTCTCCTACAGTCACTTGGTCGGGGCTATGGGGCGTGGCTATCTATTAAGTTTACCCGGCGAGTATCTGCATACGCTATGTGATTGCGACGGACTTTTGATCACATCAAAATTCCGTGGCAACCTATCAAGTGAGACTAAAGTGCTGTGTTTATAACATTCATTCAGTTATCTCATAACTACTTGTGAATTCCAATTATTTTATCACATTCCGGATAAATAGAAAAATGTTAAATTTTCCGATCGAACAATCGAACACCCAAGTTTTCCCGATACAGCTCAACACATGAAATAAGTCTAAAAACATTCAGTTCATGCCTCAGTACCAACGGTCCAGCCGTAGAAGAGTCAAGCCAACGCCTCACATGTGGCACGCCGTACTGCCCCAAACCCGAAGGTTCAAAGGGCAGTTCAAGACGGTCACATAATCGAGTTAAGGTTTGTTGTCTTCTAGAGGGACCATCGCATTACTTGCACTACTTAGAACGTCATTAAACTACGGAAAAGTCCAACAATTGGAAATTTCCCGGCAGGGGAAAAAGTGGGTATTTATATCCGGTCGAACCTTTTAACATATTCTAAAAATACCCGGAAAGCCACATAGACAAAGTCTGATAATCCGATCGAATTTACGAACTCCCAATACAACCCCAGAAAACTCAACTCTTGAGTAAAGATTAAAAATTCCCAGAAAATACAGCACCTGAATATAGGATTAACTGTGCAATTTTTAAAACTTGATGTGACATAATGGCCGCGGAACCGCCGCACAAGGCATGCTCGTGCCGCGGTTCCGCCGCACTTTAGTTGAATCACGGGCACGTGCTGCACAGATTTTCTTAAAATTCCCTGCTGAATTTTCTGCATATTTTTAATGTGGAAAAATGCACAGTTTTGAAAAAAGTACAGAGAAGGCTATTGTATTAGGGTTTCGGGTTCGTACGGACTTCAAACTTCGTCTACACATCGCCTAAGCCTCTAGCTAGGCTCTAATACCACTGTAGGGTTCCTAGGCACACAAAGGAGGTCTCACAAGGCATCAAATATGCCAATTTCAAATTTTACAAGTGCCGAGAAACCCTAATACGGATCGTTGACTAGAGATTGGGCGATACTAGAAGCTAGTTAACAACTTAACTAAAAGAAAGGGGCTACAACCTTTGTAGATCCGGTTCTCCACTTCCTTAGCTCCACGTAGACGTTCCCTCACTGCGATCATCGGATCCCGGGCTCTAGCGTCGGCTTCATCGGAGAAATGGGCGGGCTAGGTCGTCGACTTCGATGCCGAAGATGATCTACGTCGAGGCAACACAAGATCAAGCTCCAACTTCACCAAATCAAGAAAGTTGTGAAGAGAACACCCTATACTACTTGGCAAGTGGTAAATGATAAAGAAATAGGAAGTGGGTTCACTTTAGAATTGGATTTCTCACTCATTTCATCAAGTCACCATTGATGGTTGCAAGCTTTTCTTCTTGAAGAAGAAGAAGAAGATAAGAATATCATAAGTTATTTGAAAAATGGAAATAAAAACCATTCTTATCATATTAGCAACCATGGTTAAGCTAACAAGTGTAGAGAATAAACTATGGTTCAAGTGAATGGTTAGGGTTAAGGAAAGAAACAAAATGGTCAAACTATTCAAAGCTTCATGAAGCTTCAAAGATAATCCAAAGTTTGCCACCATTTTATTTCTTTCTCAAATGAATAAATAAATAAATAAATAAGCAAATAAAGAATATGAAACCCTAACCATTAACTAACCATGGTTTAATTCAAACATACACCCATGTTAGCATGTATCATTAAACATGATACAAACTTGTGCACAAAAATATATCACATATACAATGTGCACATCAAGTGAGAAAATCCATCTTAAGTGAACAAATACTAGTTAATGTAAAGTAATATATAAAATATATAACTATACATTAAATCATTAAATCAACACTTGATTTATCGATCCGGTCATATCGCATATAACCGACTAATATCAAGTGTATCAATGTATCGAATCAACACTTGATTCGGTAACCCGGCTATATCACATATAACCGACCAATGATACAAATCGCGAGAATAGAATACAGTATCACATACTGGTATAATTCTCGGTCCCGCACATATCTCATATGCACTCCTATTTCGTTTCGCTTGAGCCAGGAAACCTCTGTGTAGGACTCTAAAGACTCGTCAATACGCCGGCAGCAGGTGATGATCATATCAAACACCCACAAGCCGCAAGCGGTCTGCTAAACGTAACGGCCACCCAGGTATTGAGCGATCAGAAGATCGGCGAGCAAGCCTGCTCACACTCCTGTGATTCCAACCAGTAACACTTACCGTACAGTCCGGTCTGTTCGTCTGATATGTCGCATATCTCGCCTAGGAGTGGTAAACGTCAGACCCTGATAGCTCGATAAGTCGTGTCGATATGAGGTCTATAACAGTTCGAGAAACTACTGGAAACTCTTTCCAGTACATCTCAGCAACCCTGGCCAGGGATTTCCGGTTATAGCCAATCGAACACAGCGCAACATCAACTCCCTATACCAGGAGAGACGAATCCCCTCCTATCGCTCATTGCCTCCATGTGATTCGGGACTGTACCCAAAAACCACCGTTTTGCACGCCCTCTTGGACGTGGTAAGGTGGAAATCAAAGCACAGTGGGAATCACACAAAACTCTATGACGATCTCGGTTCTACAGACTATCCTGTACCAGTGTCACCAGAGAACTGCCATTTGACGTGAGGTATAATACCATCTGGGAGTTCTCGGCGAGTCCGTCCAGTGTACCCAGTCTCCACTGAGCACCCGTATATCATCTATGATGTCAAACACCAATGGATATGGGATCATCCATCGCCCATATGTATGGGTCGAGAACGTATACGCTAGTCTACTCTGGTATATCGATGCCCCGTCTCGATACACCCACGACTAGGGACCTTGAAGGATGTACTTATGGACTACCATGTCCCCACTAGTATGATCCGCATCATAGTCCAGGTAGTCAAGTATACATCCTAAGGGCTTTACCAACATGTAACAGAGAGACATCCAGTATACACGTTAAGGTAAAGAGTAACCAGATAGCATACTATCATGTCGAGCAAGAAAGTCCTCCCTATATATGTCCAAGCATCCACTACAATATACATCCTATGTACAGTAATGGCCTCTAGGGCATACATATAACTAACAATATATAAGCATGGAATTTCTATTTAGAGAAAATAGAAATGAGGTGGAAAATGGGGAGATATTTGAGGAATGGGTGAAGCATGGCTTCATAAATTCCTTATTGATTTTCTTTTCACTTTAGAAGCATGGTTACATTTTATTATTGTTAAAAATGGTATGCTTCAATAAGTGAGAAGAAATAGAGAGCCATTCTTCACTTGGATATTTTTCTAAAGCTCATATTCTTTCACTCTCTCTAGCTCTCACCATTATCTTCTTCCTCCTCCTCCAAGCCTTAACCCTCACATATGATGTGAACCATAGGGCTTTGGATAAATCTAAGTGAGCTAATACCCTTACTTCATCATCCTACTTTAGATTAGCCATTTAAATTAGAGTGCTTCCTTCACTAATGAAAAATTAGTGAAGAGGTAGCTTAAATTAGAGAAGCTTCAAGGTGGATCATCTTCGACACGAAGGTCGGGAAGCAAAGCTCGATCCTTCTTCAAGTGAAACCTAGAGGAGTCATAAGGACTACTACCTGAAGCTTTAGAAGAGAATGACTTGTTCTACAAAATTTGTAGTCTCTTTCTCTTAGTATAGTTCTTGTTATATCATGTTAAACCCTAATAATCTAGTTAGATTCTAGGTTAGTGTAGCTTAGCACCAAGAAAATTTTAAAATTGCATGCTTGATACCGATTAAAACCTTATTGTGGTGCTAGGGCACACTTTCATGCTATTTGGTTTTCCTTTATCTTAACATGTGATATGTTTTACTTGTTCTTTCATATCGCTTATACATGTTGATAAAGCCCTTAGGATTATTGCTTGACTACCAGTGTTATGATGGCAATCATACTTGTTAGAGCTGGGTAGTTGATCAGCGCATCCTTAAATGTCCCTACTCATAGGAGTATCTGTTGGGAATATGTATGCCCTAGAGGCCATTATTGTATGATATAGTGGATGCTTGGACATATATATAGAGGAGTTTCTTGCTCGACATGATAGTATGCTATCTGTTTGCTCTTTATCTTAACATGTACACTTGTATTATTATACGGTCTCTCAGTTACATATTGATAAAGCCCTTAGGATATAGGCTTGACTACAAGGACTATGATGCAGATCATACTCGTGGGGATTGCGTAGTCCACAAGCACATCCTTTAACAGTTCCTAGTCGATGGAATATCGAGAAAGGGCATCGATATTCCAGAGTAGACTAGGGTGGACGTTTCTTGACCATGTATGGGGAGATGGTTGATCCCACAATCATTGGTGTTTGACATCAAAGATTGTGAACAGGTGCTCATTAGAGAATGGGTACACCGAATATGACTCGCCGAGAACACCTAGATGATACCATACTTATCGTCAGATAGTAGTTCTCTGGTAACACTTGTACAGGTTAGTCTGTAGACCCGAGATCGTCATAGAGTCTTGTGTGGTTCCTACTGTGCTTTGATTTCCTCCCTACCATGGCTCAAATGAGTCGTGCAAACAGATGGATTTTGGGTACATCCCCGAGTCACATGGAGGCAATGAGCGATAGGTGGGGTTTTGTCTCTCCCGGTATTGGGGGATGATGTTGCGCTATGCTCGATTTTCTATAACAGCAAGTCCCTGACCAGGGCTGATAAGATTTACTGATAAGTGTTATCAGTAGTTTCTTGAACAGTTATACGCCACACATCGGCATGACTTATCAAGTTACTGGGGTCTGACAATTTCAAACCCAGACTAGATATGCGACATATCAGACGAAGAGACCGGACTGTACGGTAAGTGTTGCTTATAGGCTTTACATGAGTTTGGACAAGTTTGCTTGTTGATCTTCTATTCGCTCAATACCTGGGTAGCAGTTATGTCCAACTAGTACCGCTGGCGGCTTATGGGTATCTGACGTGATCATTACCTACTACTGGCGTATTGACGAGTCTTTAGAGTCCCACACAGAGGTTTCCTAGCTCAAGCGAAATAAAGTAGGGCACATATGGAGATATGTGCAGGAGCTTGATTAAATACGAGTATGTGATATCGTATTCTAATCTCGTGATATTTGATATCGGTTTGGTTATATGTGATATAACCGGATTATTGAATCAAGAGTTGATTCAATGATTTATTTATGTATATATATTTGATATTGACCGGTTATATATGATATGACCGGATTATTGAATCAAGTGTTGATTTAATATCTAATATTGAATATTAGACGGTTATATGTGATATAACCGGAAAATTGAATCAAGTGTTGATTTAATGTTTTGATATACATAAATATATGATATTAGTCGATTATATATGATATAACCGGATTATTGAATCAAGTGTTGATTTAATAATTTGATATATATTTACTAATATATGCTTACTAAACATTTTCTTCTCTTTGTATATATTAATATATATATGTGATATATATAAATATATGTATATACTATTGTATCATGGTTGATGATACATAGAACATGGGTTTATGAGAATCACACTAGAAGTGAGATGAGAAGAGATAATATTAAACATTTTAGAATTACAAGAAAAAGGAAATGAGTCAGTTTTTGAGAGGCTTGTAGAAGCCTTGAGAAACCATGACTCATCCCTCATTCCTTGTTTTATTCTAAGATATTTATTATATACATCTCATCTCATCTTATCACTTCACCTTATGGTTAATTGAACCTCACTCTCTCATCCAAGTTCATATCCTTCTCTTGAGCTCTCTAGGTTTTTTCTTGAGTTGGAAAAAGAAAAGAGAAAAGAATTTCTAAGTGAGAAAAATTCATACTTTTGTAAGTCGATGTACAACACCCTAATACATGTGGGGAGGCGGAATTTTCAAAAACGAACTTGTTTAGTGAACAAACATCGACTAACCGCTTGAATCGAAGCTAAACGATAACTAACAACAAACATAGAGTTTCTATGCTACTATGTTTAGGGATTATACCTAACGAATCGTGTCCTTCGTCTTTGCGAACTCCACCTCCTCCTCGGCCTTCTCGAAGTAGTAGACGATCCACCCGAGAGCTTTACTCCAAGCTTAGCCTCTAAACTTGAGGCAACTAAACTTCTCTAAGTGCTAATCAAAGAAGCTAGGTGAAATATAGAGAGGGTTATGGATTAAGTAGTCTAACTAATCCTTGTACTCAACACATGAGAGCGGAGGATTAGGGTTTGAAGAGGGAGAGCTTGAGGAGAGAGAAGGTGAGGATAATAATGAAGTGAGAATAATGAGTTTTGATAATATATATCAAGCATTTCTTTTATCAAGAAAAGAAGAAGAAATGAATTTAGCAACCATGCTTGATAATATCTAGTGATGATTCACTCCATGAGTCATTAAGCATTTATCATGCATTAATGACATGGATGAATCATCCATATGACTCACTAATCACATTCATTGCTTATGCCACCTTAACCTCCTTAGTCACCACCTTCAAGAAGCTTTTCGCGCAATTACGAGAACGCCCCTCCTTTCCGCAAAAATACGGAAAAACTTTAGACTGTATAAATCCAATAACCGGATACCAGTAACTGGCTTAAACCAAAGCCGACTGGTAAAAACTGTCCGAAAGTCGTACGCGCGTAAACGCACGTATGCGTCCGAACTTCTTGTCGTAAAACCATACGACCTCTATATCGTTTCGCCTGGAGTAGGGAAACTCTCTGTGTGGGACTCTAGAGACTCGACTACTACGCTGGCAGTGGGTTTAACCACAGACCGCAAGCGGCACTAGCTGTACGTAACGGTCCCCAGGTAGATGTCGATAAGAAGGCCGATGAGGGAACCCATCCGAATTCCTACTGAGTCTGATGTGACAATCTCCATAAAGTCCGGTCCGTTCGTCCAAGACTATCGCATATCGGGCCTAGGGGGCGGCAAGCGTCAGTCCCCTAATAGCGGTATAAGTCGTGTCGGAGGGAAGCCCATTACACCCTGAGAAACTACTGGAACCTACCAGAAAATCTCGCTTGCCCTGGCTAGGGACTTTGCGTAATGGCTCTCTGACACAGCGCAATATCAACTCCCAATACCGGGAGAGACGAATCCTGTCTAACCGCTACTGCCTCCAAGTGCTCGGGACTGCACCCAACTGCTACCTGTTTGCACGACTCCTTTGAGCCGTGGTAGGGTAGCAATCTAAGTACAGTGGGACACACTCGAGGCGAAGTAGCAGTGTCAAGTCTGCGGACTATGCTGTACTCATGTCACCTGGGAACTGTTCACTGACGACTGGTATAAAACCAACCAACAGTTCCCTGTGAGTCCTGTCCGGTGTACCCGTAACCCAACGAGCACCTGTATACTATCTCCAGTACGACGTACTGACGGCTATGGGATAGACCATCTCCCCAACTGGGATGAGAAGCGTACACACTAGTCTACTTCGGAGTATCGATGCTCTATCTCGATAATCCAACGACTAGGGACCTGAATAAGGATGTGCTTGTAGACTACCCAGCCCCCACTAGTGTGACTGCCATCACAACGCTGGTAGTCAAGCAAGATCCTAAGAGCTTTATCAATACGTACACTCACATATTAAGATAGAAAAACCAAGTAGCATACTACCATGTTTAGCAAGACTGTTATATACATGTGAATATCCCAAGCTTCCATTAAGTAATATACAAACTAGTATGATACAGTAATGGCCTTCTAGGGCATAAACACTAACAATCTCCCACTTGCACTAGGGCCATGTACTGGCATATCGAAGACCAATGATCTCGAGTAGCCTCTCGAACTGAATCTGAGGTAGGGCCTTCGTGAATGGATCAGCAATGTTCTCTTCAGAAGCAACTATCCGAACCTCGATCTCCTGACGATCAATGATCTCCCTGATTAGGTGATACCGCCTCAAGATGTGTCTGGACTTCTGATGGGACCTTTGTTCCTTTGCTAAAGCTATAGCTCCGTTGTTGTCGCAATACAGAGGTATTGGATCAACTATGGTAGGAACCACTTGAAGTTCTGTTAGGAACTTCTTCATCCAGACTGCTTCTTTTGCGGCATCGCAAGCAGCTATATACTCCGCTTCCATCGTCGAGTCAGCAACGGTGTCCTGCTTGGAGCTCTTCCAGCACACCGCCCCTCCATTGAGGGTAAAGACATAACCCGACATGGACTTGGAATCGTCCTTAACACTCTGGAAGCCGGAATCAGCAAAGGCCTCCAACCTGAGGTCTTTTCCGCCGTAAACCAAAAACATCTCCTTAGTCCTCCTCAGGTACTTGAGAATGTTCTTTACCGCTATCCAGTGCTTCCCCCCTGGGTCTGACTGATACCGGCTTACCACGCTTAGTGCGTAAGCTACATCTGGTCTGGTACACAACATCGCATACATTATAGAGCCTACCGCAGAAGCGTAGGGTATAATAGACATGCGTTCCCTTTCCAAATCAGTCTTGGGAGACATCTCTTTGGAGAGGGTGATTCCGTGACAAGCTGGTAGATTACCGCGCTTAGAATCTTCCATACTGAATCTTTTCAGTACAGTGTCGATATACCTGGACTGCGAAAGTCCCAACATCCTCTTGGATCTATCACGATAGATCCGGATCCCCAGAATGTAAGAGGCATCACCCAGGTCTTTCATGGAGAACCTGTGTGACAAGAATCCTTTGACAGATTGTAGCATAGGAATGCCATTTCCTATCAATAGAATGTCATCCACGTACAAGACGAGGAATACGACACTTCTGGCTACAACTTTACTATATATGCACGGTTCATCTGGATTTTTGACAAAGTCATATTCTTTGACTGTCTCATCAAAACAGATGTTCCAACTCCGCGATGCCTGCTTTAGTCCATAAATGGACTTAAGCAGCTTGCATACTTTCCCGCTGCTCCCACTCTGATTGAAACCCTATGGCTGATCCATATAGACGCTCTCTTCTAAATTTCCATTCAGAAAAGCCGTCTTTACGTCCATCTGCCAGATTTCATAATCATGGAAGGCAGCAATAGCAAGAAGGACCCGAATGGATTTGAGCATAGCCATTGGAGAAAAAGTTTCGTCATAGTCCAAACCAGGTCTTTGACGAAAACCCTTTGCAACAAGTCTAGCCTTATAGGTTTCCACCTGTCCATCTATACCAATATTTTTCTTGAAGATCCATTTGCATCCTATGGGTTTTACCCCATCTGGAGCAAAGTCCAAAGTCCATACTTTGTTGGTGTACATGGACTCCATTTCGGTCCGCATTGCATCTAGCCATCGTACCGAGTCGCCGCTCTGGATGGCCTGCTGGAAGTCAGTAGGTTCATCATCATCTATGATGCAATCCTCTCTATCCCCATCTATGAGAAAACCGTAGTATCTCTCAGGCGGATGAGACGGCCTACTACTCCTGCGGAGGGGTGCGGGAATGTCCTGTACTTCTTGAACTTCCGGTTCTACCAAACTTTCAGTAGCAGTTTGTGGTTCTGGAATTTCTTCCAGTTCTATTTCGCTCCCACTTATTTCCTTTTCTAAAAACTGATATTCTAGAAAATGGGCATTACGAGAAACAAACACCTTTTGTTCCTCTGCGTAATAGAATAGATACCCCTTGGAGTTCTTTGGATATCCCACAAACTTACACTTTACTGATCGTGCCTCGAGCTTGTCCACATGCTGCTTTTTAACAAAAGCTGGACATCCCCATATCCTAAAATGTTTTAGACAGGGTTTCTTCCCACTCCACATCTAATATAGTGTGGTAGGCACAGTCTTGGTTGGAACCTGGTTTAAAAGACATGCCGCTGATTCTAGCGCATAACCCCAGAAAGATCGCGGTAACTCAGCATTACTCATCATGGATCGTACCATATCCAATAGGGTTCGATTCCGTCTCTCCGATACATCGTTGTGCTGTGGAGTGTATGGAGGAGTAAGCTGAGAGAGAATTCCTTTCTCTTTTAGGTAACCTAGGAACTCGGCACTCAAGTATTCACCACCTCGATCAGATCTTAGTGTCTTGATACTTTTGCCTGTTTGGTTTTCCGCTTCACTCTTGTATTCCAGGAATTTCTCAAAGGCCTCGGATTTATGCTTCATTAAGAAAACATATCCATACCTAGAGAAATCATCTGTAAAAGTAATGAAGTAGGAATAACCACCTCTCGCATGTGTAGACAGTGGACCACATACATCGCTGTGTATGAGTCCTAAGAGCTCGCTCGCTCTTACTCCTTGTCCAGTAAATGGAGTCTTTGTCATCTTTCCTTTGAGACAAGATTGACAAGTGTCATAAGTTTGATATTCGAACGAGTCCAAATATCCTTCTCTATGCAACTTAGTCAACCTTCTCTCATTGATGTGACCCAGTCTACAATGCCATAAGAAAGCTTTATTTAAATCTGGAGACTTTCTTTTTAGTGTGTTCTGGACATTGAAAATTTGGAGTTGGTTTAAAACATATATACCGTTATTTAGTGTACCTGACCCAATCAAACCATGATTAAGGTGGATGTTGACAACATCTCTTACAAACGTGAAATCATAACCTTTATTTGATAATAAGGAAACTGATATGATATTACACGTTAAGCTTGGTACAAAATAACAGTTATGTAAAACCAAAATGTGTCCACTCGTCAATCCTAGGTGATAATCCCCGACGGACGCAGCTCCCACGCTAGCTCCGTTAGCAACCTTTAGGGTCATATCACCTTCCTTCAGCACTCTACGGTTTCTCAGTGCCTGCAATGAATTGCAAATATGAGATCCTGATCCGGTATCCAATACCCAGAAAGTAGAGTTGATCAACAGACAATTCTCAATTACAAACACACCTGAAGTCGAAGCCACAGCTTGCTTCGGTTCCTGGTTCTTGGCGTTCCACGCCTTGCAATCCTTCTTCCAGTGCCATTTCCTGTGACAATGGAAGCACTCATCCTGGCCAACTACCGGTGCTGCAAACTTTTTCTTTCCCTTCCCTCCCACCTTACTTACACCTCCTCTAGGTCTGGGTGCGGCCTTCTTCTTCCTTCCTTTGGCCCTAGCCTCGGACCCGGAAGAAGATGAACCGCCAACAAACATAGCGGGTGTTTCCCTTGCTTTCTGCAAGGTGCCCTCTGCACTCCTTAACATGTTCAGGAGTTCCGGAAGTTCAACTTCTTTTCTTTGAATGTTGAAGTTCAGGATAAACTGGGCGTAGGTGGAAGGAAGGGACTGGAGAATAAGGTCTGTATAGAGCTCATTATCCAAAGTCGTCCCAAGGTCTGCGAGCTCTTCTATATAGCCGATCATCTTTAGGACATGTTCTCCTACCGATGACCCGACAGCCAACCTCGCTCGAAACAAGTTCTTTGAGGTCTCGTATCTTGCTATACGAGATTGCTCTCCATAAAGTTCCTTTGTATGGAGAAATATGGCATCTAGTTCCATATCCTCGTGCCTCCTCTGATGTTCATTGTTCATCGAGGCAAGCACGATGCACTTGGCTTTCGCGCAATCTAAATCCCAGGTTTTGCGGATTTCCTTATCCGCATTGCTAGATTTGGGACCAGGGACAGCAGGTGCCGTAGCGGTGAGGACGTACCCCAGTTTGTCATAGGTCAAAACCATTTTGACATTCCGCAGCCAATCTTTATAGTTTGGCCCTGTCAGTATATTTTTCTCTAAAAGTAACTTAAGTCCAGTCATTTTCAGGGTCACTGCAATTAGGAGAGAGAGAAGAAAACTCTTTAGCATGATGCACTTGCAAGTTTAGAGTGGTTTTTAGTTTATCTAAACTGGATGGCTCCCACTGTTTCTCAAATCCTTCCTCAAACCATAAAAGAAAAATTAGCCAGGACTATTCTCACTGTACAATACTTGCTTAACCGTTCAGCCAGGCCAGTGTCGATACTTCGAGGGAGGTTTTCCAACGCTTTCGCGATGTTCCTTAATTAACTAACCTCTTTTCTCTGGGGGCGTAACCCCGCTGACACCTTTCTGGACACCTACTAGGTTTATAGCATTGATCGTTAAGTGACGAATATCCTGATAAGTAGCATATACTCACAGTAGGATCGGGATCCAAATATCATCGTCTGATAATGTTGTAGGAATGCTACCAACATTCATCAAACTCAAAATGGTATGCATCTCTTTGCAAATTTCAGTTTCTTTAGAAATTCCCGATATACATTTTTGCCCCATGCTCTTATGACCTTGGCGTTGGTCAAAATATCATAAGTCACATGTCAAGTTCTACCCATCATTATCTTGTTAATTTGAACCCATCCGTACATATCCTTGACGTTGGCCAAAATGATCATACGACTGTCCCAAACTAACTCATCTATCTATGCAACAAATGAATATCCAGCAGCTACCAAACACTATGCCTTGGCGTTGGTCAAAATACATAGCTTGAATACTACTGAATACCCAGATGAAATGACGGAGGGCTACGAAGGGTTTTGGCGAAACCGTGAACGTAGTGAACTTGATATAACCGAAGGAACCTGATAGCTTTTAAAAGGAGTGGTTAAAGCTCCGCATTTAAAAATATCTGTTTTTAAAATTAACCGAGTGGTTTCTTTTAAATTGTTCCAACGATTAAAACTTTGGTTTATTTTTCTTTGCATTATAGATAATGCGTCCTATCATTAACCTATCATTGCAGAAAACAACGAAAATACAACGCCCTCTTATGCCATCCGCATTCGCCACGGGGTCCCGTCATTACCCGTTAGGTTACTTAACTAACGACAGAGCGGGGGCTGGGCTAGCGCGGGTGTAAAACATAAGTGACGTCTAAATAGCTATCATATATATAGATATTTTACATTCGTCTGACGCAATGATATTCATTCCAGATCACAGATGAACTTAATTGGATTTGCAAGCAATCCGTGTTTGTTTTGAGCCTGCAACAAAATACGGATTACACAGTTGTGATGAATAGCCATTACCCTACCCACGACCCCTACGGGTGCGGCAAACTACCCGCCCGGCAGTTTGTGCACCCCACCTTGGGTCTGTCCTAGGAGCAAAAACAGTAAAATGAAATAATACAACGGTGGCTACAACCGCAACCTGGATATGCCCCGCAAAATAATATTACAACAAATTACATTTACATCAAATGAATTAAATGATAACCCATCACATAACCCCGGCTATACATCACAACAGTCCAACACAGTTCATATGCACAAACAGATAAAATCCATTTCAGAAATGTGCAACCCCCAGCCAACTGACATACTAGCAGTTAGGGGAGGTTTACGAACACATTATACAATCACAGATATAATCCAACAAGCAAATACTGTATAATTTCGATCGATTAAACACTTTTAATCTTGCTCCAATACTTCTCTGTAAATCTGAAACCTGAGCAAAAATTAAAAATTCCAGAAAATCACAAATATCACTTAGAACCAACACAGGAAAATTGGGTTCATGACTCGGCTACTCGGCGGCGGAACCGCGGCGGATCGGTGGGATCCGCCGCGTTTCCGCGGCGCTTTAGCCGAATCATGTGCCCAAATTTCTTGGGTGTTCTTCTACTGTATTTTCATGCTTTCTGAACATCCCTGAAAAAATTTTGGACTTCATTTAAAAATCGACAGAAACTGATGTTTTCGGGCTTTTCCGGTTTCGTTTTTTCCGTTCGAAATTCATACAAATTTGCAAGTAAGTTATTTATTGTTTAGCGAGGCTCTGATACCACTGTAAGTCAGGCAGCCACCCCATCCAATGGGGTCGCCATGGCACCAACGGGTCCCTCAGCAACTACTTTTTACGCATGCCCCCTCGCGAGGACTACAACCCGCCGGAACACCTTCCGGTCTCGGGACACCCTGGGGGTAAGAGCCTATGCATCGCCACACTGTCACACGGTGAGAACCCCCCATAGGTCGACATCCAATCCCTAGTAGCTCTGATACCACTGTAAGTCGATGTACAACACCCCAATACATGTGGGGAGGCGGAATTTTCAAAAATGAACTTTTTTAGTGAACAAACATCGACTAACCACTTAAATCGAAGCTAAACGATAACTAACAACAAACATAGAGTTTCTATGCTACTAAGTTTAGGGATTATACCTAACGAATCGTATCCTTCGTCTTTGTGAACTCCACCTCCTCCTCGGCCTTCTCGAAATAGTAGACGATCCACCCAAGAGCTTTACTCCAAGCTTAGCCTCTAAACTTGAGGCAACTAAACTTCTCTAAGTCCTAATCAAAGAAGCTAGGTGAAATATAGAGAGGGTTATGGATTAAGTAGTCTAACTAATCCTTGTACTCAACACATGAGAGCGGAGGATTAGGGTTTGAAGAGGGAGAGCTTGAGGAGAGAGAAGGTGAGGATAATAATGAAGTGAGAATAATGAGTTATGATAATATATATCAAGCATTTCTTTTATCAAGAAAAGAATAAGAAATGAATTTAGCAACCATGCTTGATAATATCTAGTGATGATTCACTCCATGAGTCATTAAGCATTTATCATGCATTAATGACATGGATGAATCATCCATATGACTCACTAATCACATTCATTGCTTATGCCACCTTAACCTCCTTAGTCACCACTTTCTAGAAGCTTCTCGCGCAATTACGAGAACGCCCCTCCTTTCCGCAAAAATACGGAAAAACTTTAGACTGTATAAATCCAATAACCGGATACCAGTAACTGGCTTAAACCAAAGCCGACTGGTAAAAACTGTCCGAAAATCGTACGCGCGTAAACGCACGTATGCGTCCGAACTTCTTGTCGTAAAACCATACGACCTCTATATCGTTTCGCCTGGAGTAGGGAAACTCTCTGTGTGGGACTCTAGAGACTCGACTACTACGCTGGCAGTGGGTTTAACCACAGTCCGCAAGCGGCACTAGCTGTACATAACGGTCCCCAGATAGATGTCGATAAGAAGGCCGATGAGGGAACCCATCCGAACTCCTACTGAGTCTGATGTGACAATCTCCATACAGTCCGGTCCGTTCGTCCAAGACTATCGCATATCGGGCCTAGGGGGCGGCAAGCGTCAGTCCCCTAATAGCGGTATAAGTCGTGTCGGAGGGAAGCCCATTACACCTAGAGAAACTACTGGAACCTACCAGCAAATCTCGCTTGCCCTGGCCAGGGACTTTGCGTAATGGCTCTCTGACACAGCGCGATATCAACTCCCAATACCGGAAGAGACGAATCCTGTCTAACCGCTACTGCCTCCAAGTGCTCGGGACTGCACCCAACTGCTACCTGTTTGCACGACTCATTTGAGCCGTGGTAGGGTAGCAATCTAAGAACAGTGGGACTGTCACGACCCGAAAGAGCACGTGACTGGCCCTCGAACCATATGAAATCTATAGGACTACATCTGATCCAAGTAAGCCAAAGCCCAGAAATCTAAAACCATTTTAAGAGTAAGTGAAGAAAACTGGTTTAAAGAAGTGAAGGAAAATATTTTTGAAGTCGAGGTTTTTAAATAAATAAGCCGAAGGTGCATTTTTAAAAGGTAAAGTCTTTTCTAAAAATTTCGTCAGAGTTTCTTTTGTAAATACTGGCCCCGAACGGAATACAACAAGCATAACATATATACAATGATAAAAGGCATCCCCAAGCGGGAGCTACCTCTTCGTCAATTGACGGTCACAACCACACATGCAATATAATATACAACGCCGAAAGGCGAGGATCGATCCAAAAGAAACACAGTAAGCATGAAAACCGCAATACTACTAAGCGCGACTCTAAGGCCAAATAAAACATCACTAAAGTCTGAGTCTGAAACAATAAACAAATTTGGTTGATGGAAATTCTAGATACAAAGAATAATATAAGTACAATGGTGGTTTTGATGCAAAAGGAACCACCTACCAAATGCAGTTCACCCGCAAGGAAGCAATGTGCCAGAAATGCCGCAAAGGAACCTGTACGGCAAAACCTGCAAGAACTGTGGCACAACGGGGGTGAGTTGCCAACTCGTGAATAGAGAATAACTACAAGCAGAAACCGAACGCAAGACATAATCCTAGGTCAAAACGATCAGTACAAAATCCTCAATATAAAACATGCAGCCTATAACAAGGCTAGGGTAAATATCTAACCCGAGTGTAATCTCCTGTGCCTGTGTCAGTGCCTCAGGTAGCAATATAACATAAGAATGAGGTATGAATGCATGAGAACATAAAACATGTAAATGAAGAAACTGTTTTCATACTTTAGTGAGATTTCCTTTGTATTTTTAAAATGATGTATCATAATGAAATCAGCATAAAACAGTGCCTAACATCGGCACAAAACGTAATCCAAATATCCCGATATCTCTGTATCCCAATCACAAAATCTAGGACGCCGTCAGTCCAGACCGGCCCCTACCATCAATCTCAAGACCACGATGGTATCCTCCGGATATCCGACGCGTCAGGTAAAATCACCGGTCGGTAGTGCTCCCCTGCCAGGCTCAACGTCATCACCACATTCATCTTGCCCCGGGGTACCGCACCGGGTCCACCATGTACCCGAAACGGTTCATCCGTCTCCTCGAATCGGGTTTCCAAATCCATCAGCAAACTCATGGTGGACGACTCATACATCATGGGAAAACCGCACTTTTTATTTTAAAAGAGAGAAAATGTTTATCTGTGTTTTTGCGGTTTTCCTCCAAATCCAGAAAATCTCACGGAAATCCAAATCCAAAACCTCAGTAACACGTAAAATAGTGAATATATGCATGAGAATCCATGAATGGGGCATAACAATGAATATCAGTATGCATGAAGTAGCAGGTAATAACTACAATGTCTAAACTATTAGCTAATAGGTTATGTCAAGCAATAGTATTTTCTAAGGTGTACGTGACATGGCAATTACCGATGAAGATGTGTGTGAGCCGGCAAGTAAGTGTACGTGGTACATACGCAACATCGGTAATGGTGCTGGTGTCCTAACAGCATGATATCAATAATGGAATATGAAACATAATATAAGAATGCGATGCAAAGCGAACCACAAAAAAAGTGGGAGCTGAATCTAGACGCAACTATAACTAATCTGCATTAATCTAATATAAGTCCTACAAATGGTGCCTTTTGAAATATCACGAATCATGGGGTTTTGAAAATAGGGGCTACGGTGTTTTTATGAAAAGATACGCCTTTTGAAATGTCCGTAGATCCCTTGACCTGTCTTTTAAAATACCCACGACCCGCTAGTTTTGAAATAGGTAGGAGTCTAATCTATTCTAACAACTACACTAAACTATACAGCTGAACTAACAAGCTGAGCTACAGGTAAGGAAACCGCCTAACATCTGAGTCGATATATATATAGATATAATAGTCGGTGATTCCGCCTCAATAGTATCGCGTACGATACAGTATATCATATGACATCCTCAAGTCATGAGTGCGGATCTATCATCAATGTAAAGCTCATACGGTAAATCGTCGTACGGCATCCCAATAGCTGGGTACGGGTCAATATCACACTATCTCATCACACTTCAGGTATCACTATCAGCATATCATATAATCTGGGGTACTATTCTATGTCTAGTATAAATCGATACCATCAATAAAGTATGCATGCGGGGGTAAACACACATCCCAAGCCCGCAAGAATCACATTTCGTATCCCAAATACGAATCATATCACATCACCGATCTCGCGGCACAAAGCCCAATTTCATTGACTCATCTCCAAAGTCATCCAATATCATCAACACAGTGCCAGTATAAGTAATATGCAAGGGTGTGCGTGTAGGTGTAATTCTATTCTAGGGTTCGCGACTATGAACTACACTAGTCACTTCTAACCCTACACTATCCATAATACACCTAACTATCATATATAATAACAACTACGGACTGCGGGGGTGCTATACGCCATCCACCCGACTTCCCCCAGTAGATATAATCTACTCACCTAGCGTCTCCATTTGTGGACGTCGCCACGCGCTTGCTTGTCGTCCCGAAGTCTTCATGGGGTACCTACACATCAAAATATCGTATATGCGCATTAAAACCAAATCAAAGCTAAAACGGCACATGAAATCCAAAATGATACGATAAGAGGCCTATAGGTTAAAACCCATGGCACGCCTTCAAAACCATCAACACATCCTCTATATCGTCGTATAAACGCCAAATAGTCGAGGCAAAACACAATCCACAATTGCAGAATTAAAAATACGGAATACGGAAACATGAATCTAAAACAGCAACTTAGGAAATATGTCCCAGATTTTACCCTAGGTCACTTTATACAAATCTATATATACCAGGGGTCTAACATGAACATGTAGGAGCTACAGAACCAATACGAGCCAAAATGGTGGGACCCAGGCCGCAATTTGCGGCCAATGGGGATAAATTGGCGGCCGGGAAGAAGTGGGAGCTGGGGTCTTGGGATTAGCTTCCTGGGTGCCTGCACGTGTCACTGTCCAATCAATTTTAATTTAGGGTGTCTCGGGTGATAGCAGATTCAATATACCCTTCACAGATTTCATAAATTCCCCGATATCGGTTTCTAAAATCCGTATTATGGTTTAAGCTTCAGGTTTTGGATTTCCAATTCATACACTAGGGTGATGGTATAACCTCTACTGACCTCAATTCCATATTACAACCCATAAATCATCACAACCCTAACTAGGTTATCCACAAGTCCACAATATCACACAATATCGATTCGATCTTAATATGAGGGTAAAGGAAATGCATAAACTAAGTTTAAGGTCCAGAAAATACCTCATTTGGCAACTCAAGAATTTTCTTGAGTTGCCCCTAGTGGCCAAAATCCTTGCTTCTTTAGCACCAAGTGTAGATCTAGGGATTGTGCACACATTTAATGAAATGGAGATTGGGTTTTGGGGTTGTTTTAGAGGTGTTTTGGAGCTTGAAGAGGGGAGGGAAAGGAGGTGCAGGAGCAGCAGCAGGAGAAGGGAGAAGAAGGAGGGAAATGAGGGGAGAAATGGTTAAGTCCTTAGTCAATGAAGCCCATACCTCTCTCTCTCACCAACTACCCATTTCTTTATTCTTTTCCTTTTCTTTTTCCTTTTAAAACCCTTCTCACTCAAATAGTAAACCCAAATGAAAAGCATGGCAAGAAAATGCACAAGTGTGAAAAAGTGATATGTGCATGTGTTGCACAAAAAGCTAAAAACCGATTAGCGATTTTTAATCGCGATTAGCACTAAATTAGTGTCAAATTAATCACAAAAACTTTAAAATGTCATAATTCTCTAATTTACCCTATTTTAGAATTTTCCAAAATTTTCCAAAATTTTTCCCCATTTATTTGTATTTAATAATTCCAAAATATTAAAATATTCAATAAAATAATATTAAATTATAAAAATTCCCAAAATTAACATTTTATCTTTTTTAAAATGTCACAGGGACACACTCGAGGCGAAGTAGCAGTGTCAAGTCTGCGGACTATGCTGTACTCATGTCACCTGGGAACTGTTCACTGACGACTGGTATAAAACCAACCAACAGTTCCCTGTGAGTCCTGTCCGGTGTACCCGTAACCCAACGAGCACCTGTATACTATCTCCAGTACGACGTACTGACGGCTGTGGGACAGACCATCTCCCCAACTGGGATGAGAAGCGTACACACTAGTCTACTCCGGAGTATCGATGCTCTGTCTCGATAATCCAACGACTAGGGACCTAAATAAGGATGTGCTTGTAGACTACCCAGCCCCCACTAGTGTGACTGCCATCACAACGCTGGTAGTCAAGCAAGATCCTAAGAGCTCTATCAATACGTACACTCACATATTAAGATAGAAAAACCAAGTAGCATACTACCATGTTTAGCAAGACTGTTATATACATGTGAATATCCCAAGCTTCTATTAAGTAATATACAAACTAGTATGATACAGTAATGGCCTTCTAGGGCATAAACACTAACAACTTTATCAACCTACACTATCCTACCCCTTTAGTATAGGTTGTTTGCTTCACTAATACTTTGATTAGTAAAGAGTGAGCTTGAGTTAGAGAGACTTCAAGAAGGATCATTTTCGGCTTCGAAGACAACAAGCAAGCTCGTTCCTTTCTCAAGTGGAGTCAAAGAAGAGTTCTAGGGACTGCTACTTGGAGCTTTAGAAGTGAAGGACCAGTCTACAAAGGTTGTAAACCTCCATCACTTTGTTTAGAACATGTATTCATTTACTAAAACCCTAATTCTCTAGTTAGATTCTAGGTTAGTATAGCTTAGACCTCTAGATTTTTTAAAATTGCATACTTGATACTTGTATAAACCTAGTTAAGGTGCTAAGACATACTTTCGTAGTATCAGAGCCAAGCTAGAGACTTAGGTGATGTCTAGACGACGTTAAAGTGTTCGATCGATGTTTCGAAACCCTAATTTTCATGCTTTTTGTCCAATTTTTCAAATGTTGAAATTTTACAGATTAAAAATTCTCAAAAAATCATGGAGGTAATTCTATGGAGCCCCAAGAAGAAAGAGAGCCTAACACCAACAAATGTCCGTGGAACTGCCACCGAAACCATGATTTGGCCCCGGTTCTGCCGCCAGTTTTAGGTGTTATGGGCTTATTTTTCTTCTGCTGCTTCATTGTGCCATTTTGGGCTTTCTTGGTGTTTTTAGTAAGGCTCAAGTTGTCGATCGACGGTCATCGTTAGGTCTCAGTGAATTGGTGGTGTTTGAAATATCGATCGAAATGTTTAACATCATCAAGATAGTTATGGATATGTGATACAATTTTGGAATCCACATTGATTTGTTTTGTAAAAACTAGTTATCATTTTGTAAATCTCGCGTTTTAGTCTCAAGTGATGGATTGCCATGGAGTTTCGATTCGGATCAAAACTCCGTCGCAATCTTGTATTGTTCGCGAACACTCGCCAGGAGACATTACTAGACAGCCACGCCCCATAGCCCCGACCAAGTGACTATAGGAGAACCCCATGGTCAAAAGCATCCACTTGGGTGCTCACGGCCACGGTGTTCCGCCCAAGTGCACTTCGTTGACGGCATCGGGGGTGCATCCATCTACTAAAGTTTCTGATGAGCATTCGATCATTTTAATCGGTAAGCTTGTTGAATTACCCGACTTGTTTTGAAAAGTATTTTCAATTCAAGACTCAAATGCAAGGTTTATGATCTTAGGCATGAAATCCGGAATATGTGATACTCCGGATTTATGATGTCTAAGGATGATACGGATTCTAATTATTGTAGTTTTCATTTCTTTTCTACGACCGTAAGTGTAATATGTGGTAGTATCCCCGATCTCGTTGCTATACATCAACGACATTAGGGATACACATATTTACTTACGTTGATGACATGCGATGTTATTGTGTTGCTGGTTGATATGTTATATTGGACCGTCGTGATTGAATAGCTGGGGGGGTTTGCGTGCGACGAGAGTTTTTCAATTTTCATTCATGTAAAAATTTGTATGTAATATTCTTTTATTGGGTCACTTCCAGGTTGAGGTTGTTGTCTCCATTGATGTATATTATTTACTTTTCCGCATTAGGATAGATCCAAGGCGGGGAGCACAAGTAACCGGGTTCTAGAGTCCAGTGGGAGGCCATCTCGAGGAGTCGAGACCGGTCACCTAACTCTAGAATTGGTAGGGTTGCTTGCCACTCTCGTGGGGTCTAGGGATGTGGGCTTGGCTATTCATCACGACTTTGGAATCTGTGTTTTTCATTACTGGCTTAATAAAAAACACGTACCTCCTAGTATATCCTATATTTCATATGTTTGCTTCTGCTGATTCTGTGATATGATGTGATCAAATAACTGCGTGAGACGAATGCTACTTATAGGCAGGGGTCCCCCTAAGCCCAACTTCGGCCTTATCGACGCCATCGCGTGTCACTCCGCCCCCGGTTAAGCGGGATATATGATATACTAGTAGATACTATATATGTTTTGCATCCGCGCTAGTCCTGACCCCGCCATACCATAAGTTAAGTAATCTTACGCTGAAGATCTGAGTCCCTGTGGCAAATGCGGATGGCATATATGTGTGTTTTATTTTCGTTTCTTCTGTGATGTTTAGGAAACATAAATGATGGGATGTCATTAATGAGATTAATGAAAAGAAAAGAAACCTAAAGATGTTGTAGAAGGTAGCTCTAGTTCTTGCTCTGCATAGCGGTATTCCATTATGAATATCAAGCACCTCATTCGATGAGGAAAGAGCCTAGATCCCTTCACCGGGAATGACCACTTTAGCAAAACTGGCATATCTTACAACCCACTCGGTTTGTTTTGAAAACTACTCAATTTTAAAGCGGAGCTTAAACTACTCCTTTTCAAATCACTAGATTCTACAACGATATCAAGTTCATTACGCTAAAGCTTTTCTTCAAAACATGTCGTAGCCCTATGTCATTTCAGATAAGTGCTATTTAGTATTCTTGCTGCGTTTGTTGACCTTATCAAAGCGTAGTGTACGGTAGCTGATTAGTGCTTATCTGCCGCATATGATGCGATTGGATTAGGGTAGTCGTACAGCCTTGTTGACCTTGACAAGGGTCGTGCGGGTGGTTTTAATTCAATCACGAAATGACGGGTTGAACTTGACTTGCGGTTTATGGTTTGTTTACCTTGTCAAGGTCATAAACCGTATTGGGTGAAAACAGATTTCGGGAATTTCAAGTGTTGAAATTTGCAATGAGATTGCATACCTTCTATATGATAGTTAGATCCTGATACCCACTACGAGTAAGTGTTGACAATTTTCCACTATACAATTAGCTAATCCAGTAGGTGTCTAAGAAAGGTGTTAACAGGGTTATGCCCCTGCGAAAATGAGGTTATTTAATTAGTTCCATGCGAAAGCATGGAGAGACTGCCTCCGAGTACCAATACCTGCGTGGATGACCGATTGGCGAACTTGTAGGGTGTAATTAATCCCTGCTAATTTTACCTTTTAGGGTTTGAAGGAAGATTTGATAAAAATAGTGGGAGCCATCCTGATTAGATAAGATAATAACCAATCTAATCTTGCAAGAGCGCATGCTAAAGTGTTTTCTTCTCCTCTCTCTATCTCCAGGTAGCGATGATTACACGCCTTAACCAATATAATAATATGGATGTATTGACCGGACACGCTTATTATACTGGGCTGGGAAACGTTTGTTCCGCTCTATCTTATGACTGTCATAAATCTGAGCAAGGGATAGGGGAATGCATGGATTCCTATGCAAACCGAACGAATAAAGAGCATGCTAATACTTCTTCTTCGGGTGTGTTAGTTACTGAGAACTGTTTCTCAGTCTGCTCTACATCCGGGGTATTAGCTTCCGGATCTAGATCCCACATATGTAATCTGTTACATGGGCTAAAGAGAAGTAGAGAACTGAGAAAGGATGATATGTCACTCAGAGTAAGGAATAGAGCAATTGTTCCAACCAAAGCAGTTGGCGAATATCACCTTGTATTACTAAACGGTAATAAATTAATTCTGAACGACTGTTATTTCGTACCAAAGATGATGTGCAATCTAATATCCGTTTCTTGATTACATGAAGAAGGATATAACTTTGTATTAGAGGAAAATGTTATGAACATTTTCCTAAATCAAGTGTTGGTTGGGTTTGGTACGTTGTGTACCGGTATATACATTCTAAATCAAAATACAGTTCTAAATATACAGAACATACACAAGAGAAAAAGTTCAGAAATGAACAAAGCCTTCTTGTGGAATTATAGACTTGGTCATATGAATGTGACCATATTAGATAAGTTGCATAAAAATGGATATTTGAATCCGTTCGAATTTATTTCTTATGAAACTTTTCAGTCATGTCTCAAATGCAAGATGACAAAAACTCGATTTACGGGACACGAAGAAAGAGCTACTGAACTCTTAGGACTAATACATAGTGATGTATGCGGTCCTATGTCTACACATGCCCGGAATGGTTCCTCATACTTCATTACATTCACCGATAATCTCTCAAGATTCGGACATGTGTTCCTGTTGAAATATAAATCTGAAGCTTTTGAGAAATTCAAGGAATATAACTGCGAAGTAGAGAACCAAACGGGTAAAAGTATTAAAATCCTTCGATCTGATCGAGGAGGTGAAAACTTAAAGCACGGAATTCTGAGATTATCTAAAAGGGAATGGGATTCTCTCTCAGCTTACTCCTCCGTATACACCACAGCTCAATGGAGTATCGGAGCGGAAGAATCGCACCCTATTAGATATGGTGCGCTCTATGATGAGTACTGCTGAGCTATCTATTTTCTTTTGGGGTTATGCACTTGAGACAGCTGCATACCTATTGAATCAAGTTTCATAAAAATCCGTGCCGAAAACACCATATGAGATATGGAGTGGAAAGAGACCATATCTTAAATGAGCTAAGATATGGGGTTGTCCGACTTATATTAAAAAATAGAATCCGGACAAACTCGAAGCATGATCAGTTCATTGCAAGTTTGTGGGATATCCAAACAATTTACATGGATATCTTTTCTACAACAATGAGGAACAAAAGGTGTTTGTTGCTCAGCACCTTTTTAGAAATGGAATTTCTTGTGAAAGAAATTAGTGGTAACGAGATAGAGCTAGAAGAAGTTCCAAAAACACAAACTATAACTGATAATTTGGTAGAACCAGAGGATTCAATAGTCCCCGACGAACCTCGGTCACTCCGAAGATCTAGTAGGGTTCCGCATCCACCTAACAGATACTACGGTTTTCTCGTAGACGGTGGGAGCGAGGATTGCATCATGGAACATGATGACCCAACTAGTTTTGAGTAGGCCATCATAAGTGGGGACTCTGTGAAATGGCTGGATGCTATGCGATCTGAGATGGAATCCATGTACACCAAAAAAGTATGGACTTTGGAAGTTGCTCCTGATGGGGTAAAACCCATTGGGAGCAATTAGATCTTTAAGAAGAGAATTGGTGTAGATGGAAAGGTTGAGACCTTCAAACCTTGACTTGTAGAAAAAGGTTTTCGTCAACGACCAGGTGTCGATTATGATGAAACCTTTTCTCCAGTGGCTATACTTAAGT
Source organism: Agapanthus africanus (assembly GCA_030015575.1). Lineage (NCBI taxonomy): Eukaryota > Viridiplantae > Streptophyta > Magnoliopsida > Asparagales > Amaryllidaceae > Agapanthus > Agapanthus africanus. The sequence continues at coordinate 180,094,351 of JASDDO010000008.1, forward strand.
CTATCAGGATCCTGCTTGCCATTGTTGCATACCATGACTATGAAATCTGGCAGATGGATGTCATGGCCGCTTTTCTAAATGGTGATTTAGATTAAAGCTGTATATGACACAGCCAGAGGGCTTCGTAGACAGTGAGAGCAGCGTAAAGGTGTGCAAGCTGCTTAAATCAATCTACGGATTAAAGCAGGCATCGCAGAGCTGGAACATTTGTTTTGATGTGGTATTCAAAGAGTTTGACTTCATCAAAAACGTAGATGAACCATGTATATATAAAAATGTTGAAGAGGGTAAGGTTGTCTTTCTCGTACTATACGTTGATGACATACTCTTGATAGGAAATGATGTTCCTATGTTGCACTCGGTCAAACTCTTCCTATCACAAAAGTTCTCCATGAAAGATCTGGGTGATGCCGCCTATATCCTGGGGATAAAGATCTATAGAGATAGATCTAAAAGGATGTTGGAATTGTCCCAATCTAGGTACATAGATACCATACTAAAGAAGTTTAGTATAGAAGATACCAAGCGTGGTAATTTACCCGCTTGTTCAGGAATCACTCTCTCCAAAGATATGTCTCCCAAGACTGATTTGGAGAGGGCTCGGATACAAATGATACCCTGTGCTTCTGCAGTTGGGTCTATCATATACGCGATGTTATGCACCAGACCGGATATAGCTTACGCACTTAGTGTGGTAAGTAGGTATCAATCAGACCCAGGGGAGAAGCACTGGACAGATGTAAAGAACATTCTTAAGTACTTGAGAAGGATTAAAGAAATGTTCTTGGTGTATGGTAACGGAGAACTCCAAGTGGATTCCTTTACCGATTCGAGCTTCAAGAGTGATAAGGACGACAGCAAGTCAGTCTCGGTTTTTGTCTTCACCCTCAATGGAGGGGCGGTATGTTGGAAGAGTTCTAAGAAAGATGCCGTAGCAGACTCGATGATGGAGGCTGAATACATCGCTGCCAACGATGCTGCAAAAGAGGCTGTCTGGATGAAGAAGTTCATTGCTGAACTTGGTGTGGTTCCATCCATTGAGGATCCAATACCCTTGTATTGTGATAACAATTGAGCTGTGGCTTTGGCTAAGGAACCACGGTCCCATCAGTGATCCAGACATATTCTGAGGCGGTATCACCTGATCCGGGAGATAGTTGATCGCCGAAAGATCGAGGTCATGAGAGTAGATACAAAGGACAACACGGCGGATCCACTCATGATGGCCCTCCCCCAGACGCAGTTTGAGAGACTTTTTTAAATGTTGGGTATGAGATACTACAACAACTGGCCTTAGTGTAAGTGGGAGATTGTTAGGAATATGTATAAGGCGATGTCGCGCACCCTGCGGGTTCACGGGGAGGCGGAATTTGCAAAAAATGATTTTTCTATGCTTCGCAACACCGACTAAACTCAGGATCATTACGAAAACCTTAACTAACAAAACTAACTAAGAGGTTCTAACTACTATGAAAAGTGTTATACCTCCTTGAACCATGTCCTTCGGGTCTTCTTCTCCTCCTCCTCTTCTTTAGCTCCCAGAAGAACGGATCGAGCTTCCAATGTCGGCCTCCTCTTGTCGAAGATAATCCACCCGAGAGTATGTAATTCAATCTCCAACCTCTAAACCGAGGTAACTAGGGTACCTAGTTCGCTAAACTAGCTAGCCTAGAGTAATGTAGAGTATCTAATGGAATGTTTTATCTCATAAGATCCTATGTTTCACAACTCATGTGAGGGTTAGGATCTTTGAGAAAGAAGGAGAGGAAACTTGGAGAGAGAATGAAAAATAGCAAATGAACTAAAGTTATGGCAAGTGTAGAATGGCTCATACTCTTCACTCAATGAAACATGGATTATTTTCACATAAAAAATTACAACCATGCTTCAATAGTGCATCCAAACAAATAAACAAATACCAAGAGCCATGCTTCACCCCATGCCACAAAAGTCTCCATTTCCACCTCATTAATCTATTTCTTAAAAATAGATAAAGCAAATAATGAGGTGTCGCCTTCTAGAAGCATGTCATGTAAAATTACAAGAGTGCCCTCACCGTATATACATATCCGTATTCGTATTCCGAAAAATATGAATACAATGAGATGATAACAATCCAATAATATAATACTAGGATCCGGCTTAAACCAAAGCCCACTAGTATTATCTGCCCGAACATCATCTGTGTAGCCAGTACACGTATGTGATCAGAACCCTGCCGTAAAACCATATGGCCTCTACATCGTTTCACCCGAAGCAGGGAAACCCTCTGCGTGGGACTCTAAAGACTCGACAGTATGCAGGCAGTGGGTTTAACCATAAGTCCGTCAGAGGTACTAGCTGCACGTAAAAGCTACCCAGGTATCTATCGACAAGAAGGACGATGAGCAAACTCATCCGAACTCCTACTGAGCCAATCTGTGACAATCTCCATACAGTCCGATCTGTTCATCTGAGATACTCGCATATCGGGCCTAGAGGGATGGTAAACATCAGACCCCTAACAGCGCAATAAGTCGTTCCAGGATATAGCCCAATACACCTTGAGAAACTACTAGAGTGCCTACCAGTAAATCTCGATTTCCCTGGCCAAGGACTTTGTGTAATGTCTTTCCGAACATAGCACGATATCAACCCCCAATACCGAGAGAGACGAATCCTATCTAACCACTACTGCCTCCAAGTGCTTCGGGACAGCACCCAACTACTACATGTTTGCACGACTCCTTTGAACCGTGGTAGGATAGTAATCTAAGTGCAATGAGAACACACTTGAGAGGAATAGCGATGTCAAGTCAAAGGAATAACCTTTACTCATGCTACCCGGGAACTGCTACTTGATGATAGGTATAATACTAACCAGCAGTTCCCAACGAGTCCTGTCTAGTGTAACTCATAACCAAATGAGTACCTGTATATTATCTCTAGTACGATATACTAATGGCTGTGGGACAGACTATATCCCCTGCTGGGATAAAAAGTGTATACACTAGTCTACCCTGGAGTATCGACGCCCCGTCTCGATAATCCTACGACTAAGGACATATAAGGATGTGCTTATAGACTATCCAGCCTCCACTAGTGTAACTGCCATCACAACGCTGATAGTCAAGAAAAGATCATAAGGGCTCTACCAATATGTATAAGCGATATGCTAAAAGAAATACATGCACATATTGAGGTAGAATCAAACCAAATAGCATACTACCATTTTGAGCAAGACTGTTATTATAACTGTGAATATCCCAATGTTCCAATATGTAATATACAATTTAGTATAATACAATAATGGCCTCTAATGCATATATCACAAACAATCTCCCACTTGCACTAAGGCTATGTATTGGCATATCGCAGACCTATCATCTCGGTTAGCCTCTCAAACTGTGTCTGAGGGATGGCCTTTACGAGTGGATCTGCAGTGTTGTTCTCTGTCTCTACTCTCCGCACCTCGATCTCCCGGCGATCAATGATTTCCCTGATCAGGTGGAACCACCTCAAGATGTGTCTGGACTTCTGATGGGAACTTGGTTCCTTTGCTAAAATTATAGCGTCGTTGTTGTCACAATACAGCGGTTTTGGATCAACAATGGACGGAACCACCTGATGTTCTATCACGAACTTCTTTATCCAGGCTTCTTCTTTCATAGCGTCACATGCAGCGATATACTCCGCTTCCATCATCGAGTCAGCAACGTTGTCCATCTTGGAGCTCTTCCAACAGACTGCCCCTCTATTGAGGGTAAAGACATAACCCAACATGGACTTGGAGTCATACATTTCACTCTGGAAGCTGGAGTTGGCGAAAGCCTCGACCTGGAGGTCTTCTCTACCGTACACCAAGAACATCTCCTTAGTCCTTCTCAGGTACTTGAGAATGTTCTTCACTGCTGTCCAGTGCTTCTCCTCTAGGATTGACTGATACCTGCTTACAGCGCTCAGTGCGTAAGCTACAACTGGTCTGGTACATAACATCGCATACATTATAGAGCCTACCGAAGAAGTGTAGGGTATAATAGTCATGCGATCCCTTTCCAAATCAGTCTTGGGAGACATCTCTTTGGAGAGGGTGATTTCGTGACAAACCAGTGGATTACCGCGCTTTGAATCTTCCATACTAAATCGTTTCAGTATGGTGTAGATGTACCTTGACTTTGAAAGTCCCAATATCCGTGTAGATCTATCACGATAAATCTGGATCCCCAGAATGTAGGAGGCATCACCCAAGTCCTTCATGGAGAACCTTTATGACAAGAATCCTTTGACTGATTGTAGCATAGGAATGCCATTTTCTATCATTAGAATGTCATCCATGTACAAGATGAGGAATACCACAGTTCTCGCTACAACTTTACTATAGATGCATGGTTCATTTGGAGTTTTGATAAAGTCGAATTCCTTGACCGTCTCATCAAAACAGATGTTCCAACTCCATGATGCCAGCTTTAATCAATAAATGGACTTAAGCAACTTGCACACTCTTCCGCTGCTCCCACTCTCTATGAAGCCCTCCGGGTGATCCATATAGACACACTCTTCCAAATTTCCATTCAGAAAAGCGGTCTTTACGTTTGTCTGCAAAATTTCATAATCGTGGAAGGAAGCAATGGCAAGAAGGATCCGAATGGATTTGAGCATATCCACTGGAGAAAATGTTTCATCGTAGTCCAAACCAGGTCTTTGACGATAATCTTTTGCAACAAGTCCAGTCTTATAGGTTTCAACATGTCCATCTACACCAATCTTCTTTCTGAAGATCCATTTGTAGCCTACGGGTTTTACCCCTTCTGAAGCAATGTCCAAAGTCTATACTTTGTTGGTGTACATGGACTCCATTTCGGTCCGCATTGCATCCAGCCATTTTACCGAGTCTCTGCTCTTAATGACTTGCTGGATTCTAGTTGGCTCATCATCGTCGATGATGCAATCCTCTCTATCTCCGTCTATGAGAAAACTGTAGTATCTCTTGGGCGGATGAGACTGCCTACTAGTCTTTCGAAGTGGTGCTGGGATTTCTGGTTCTTTTGAAACTTCTGGTTCCACCATGCTTTCAATAATAGCTTGTGGTTCTGGAATTTCTTCCAGTTCTATTGTGCTCCCACTTATCTCTTTTCCAAGAAATTGAGTTTCCAAAAATTGCGCATACCGAGAAACAAAGACCTTTTGTTCCTCTGTGTAATAGAAAAGATACCCCATTGAGTTCTTTGGGTATCCCACAAACTTATACAGTACTGAGCGTGCCTCGAGTTTGTCTACATGCTGCTTTTTTACAAAAGCTGGACATCCCCATGTCTTAAGATACTTAAGATAGAGTTTCTTCCCACTCCACATCTGATATTGTGTGGTAGGCACTGACTTAGTATGAACCTTGTTCAAAAGATATGCAGCTGATTCTAGTGCATAACCCCAGAAGGATCGCGGCAACTCAGCGTTACTCATCATGGAATGTATCAAATCCAATAAGGTTCTGTTCCGCCTTTTCGATACTCCGTTGTGTTGAGGTGTGTATGGAAGAGTAAGCTGAGAGAGAATTCCATTCTCTTTTAAGTAATCTAGGAACTCGGCACTTAAGTATTCACCACCTCGATCAGATCTAAGTGTCTTAATACTTCTTCCAGTTTGTTTTTCCATTTCATTCTTATATTCCCAGAACTTTTCAAATGCCTCGGATTTATGTTTCATCAAGAATACATGTCCATACCTTGAGAAATCATCCATAAAAGTAATGAAATAGGTATAACTACTTCTTGCACGTGTAGATATTGGACCACACACGTCGCTGTGTATGAGTCCCAAGTGCTCAGTGGCTCTTTCTCCGTGTCCAGTGAACGGAGTCTTTGTCATCTTTCCTTTGAGACATGATTGACAAGTTGCATAGGACTGATATTCGAACGGATCCAAATATCCCTCTTTATGTAACTTCGTCAACCGTGTTTCATTGATGTGACCCAGTCTACAATGCCATAAGAAAGCCTGATTTAATTCTAGAGACTTTCTTTTAAGTGTGTTCTGGATGTTGAAAACCTGAGCTTGATTTAATACGTATATACCGTTATCTAGTGTACCTGAGCAAATCAAATTTTGATTAAGGTGGATGTGGACCACATCGCTTATAAATGTAAAATCATAACCTTCTTTAGAAAGTAAAGATACAGAAATGATATTACAAGCCATACTAGGTACACACAAACAGTTACACAAAATCAAAATCTGCCCACTTGTCAATCCTAGGTGATATTTGTTGGGTTACACCAGCGCCCCGGCCATCGAACCGTGGCATAATACGGAACAAAAATTTTATAAATTGGCGCTAACTGAACCCGATACTACGGATCGACCATTAACCCTAATCTAGCAATCTACAAAGGAGTTTAGAAAGTTATACCGAATGATCCATGTCCTTCGGTCTTTAAACTTTAGCCCAAGCTCCTCGAGGCTTCCTTGATCAAGTTTGATCTCCAGTCTCCCCCCATCGAAGATGATCCACCCGAGAGTCTTTGCACCGATCTCCAACCTCATATCCGAGGAAACGCGAGCACCTAGTATGATACACTAGATAGCTAAGATGATGTAGAGAGTGTGTAGGATTAGTTTGTCTCAATACACCCTAGGAGTCTCAACACATGAGACGTGTATGGTGGAGGTAGAAGAAGCCATGAGAGGGTGAGAGTGTGAGGCTAAAAATATCAAGTGAGAAAAATGGTTAAGTCTTGTGAGCTATTTGTTGTGAGCCTTTTATCAAGCATGCTATCAACTCAAGAAAACAATCCAAGAATAAATATCTCATGTCTCACAACAAATATCTCACACCACAAACAAAAATCCAAGCATACCACCATGAGTCACTCCATAACTCACCACCATGAGTCATACTTGAATTAATGCTAAATCAAATCTCATCCTCCACCTCATTAAATATTTTAATGAAAAAGATTATATCAAAAATGAGATGGCATCTTCAAAAAGTAATATTGTAAAGAATAACAAGAATTCCCCTCATCCGTATATACATACCCGCATCCGTATTCCGACAGTATACAAATATAATGAGACGAAAATAATCCAACAATATAATACTAGGATCCGGCTTAAACTAAAACCCATTAGTATTATCCGTCCGAATCATGATCCATGCACAAGTGCACGTATATGATCGAACCCTGTCGTAAAACCATACAGCCTCTACATCGTTTCCCCCGAAGCAGGGAAACCCTCTGTGTGGGACTGTAAAGACTCGTCAATATGCTGGCAGTGGGTTTAACCACAAGCACATCAGCGACACTAGCTGTACGTAACGGCTACCCAGGTATTGAGCGAAAGGGAGGCCGATGAGCAAACTCATCCTGAAACCCCAACTGAGTCTGACAGTGACAATATCTGTACTGTCTGATCCGTTCGTCTATCAGAATCGCATATCGAGTCCAGTGGGGTGGAAAAAGTCAGACCCTTAATAGCACGAGATTTAGTGTCGGTATGAAACTCATCACCACTTGAGAAACTACCGATCCAAGATCAGTAATTCTCGACTACCTTGCCTAAGGATTTCTGGTGATGGCCACCCGTGCACAACGCAATATCAACCCCCAATACCGAGAGAGATGAATCCCTTGATGATCCGCTCACTGCCTCCATGTGGCTCAGGATTGTACCCAACTAAAACATGTTTGCATGACTCCTTTGAGCCATGGTAGGGTAGTAATCAAAGCACAGTGGGAACTCACACGAGACAAATGACGATATCAGGTCAATAGACTAATCTGTACACATGTCACCTGAAAGATGCTATCTGACAATAGGTATAATACCAATTTGCAGGTTCCCGGTGAGTCCGTCCGGTGTACTTAAAACCTAATGAGCACCTATATACATCTTAGGTGAACAAACTAACACCAATGGCTTGTGAGACCAGCCACCGCCCCTCGTCGGGGTCTCGATTAGTATACACTAGTCTACTCTGGAGTATCAATGCCCAGTCTCGAAACTCCCACGAATAGGGACTTTTAAGGAGGTGATTATAGACAACCCAGCTCCCACGTATATGATCTCCATCATACTGCTGGTATTCAAGCAAGAATCCTATGGGCTCTATCAACATGTAATAGTGATCTTTAATGCCACCTGAAGCATGTACATGATGATAAAGACAAACCAGATAGCATACTATCATCTCGAGTAAGACTGATCTATCCGTATAGGTCCTCCCTCAATCATCGCAATCGGGTGCCTGCGATCCAATAATTTACTTGAAGTCACTGTAGCCAACAATCTCCCACTTGTACTTAAGGCCAATTATTGTGATGTCGCATACTCATAGCCCGTGTGATACCGAACACCCAACTCCTCTACTAATCAGTTTCATAAGTGTTGTCTGTGAAACTATTGCGTTCGATAAATAGGTTCAGTGAGTGAATTCGCTCCAGTGTTTCTTTCTGTATCTCTCAATATCTCAACTTCGCCGAGAAAACTACCTCCCGAAAAAAGCAATACCTGTCTTAGAGTATGTCTGGATATCTGATGGGAACTAGTTCACAAATGAACTCCAAATCTAGCAAACTTCTTAGACTGTATCGTCCACTGAATTTAATCAGTATTCTGCGCTATGCCTTCCTCAGTACCCGCTTAGACCACCTGTCCAAACTACTGCCCCTCATAAAAAAGGGAAAACTATAACTCTGACTGTCGCTCTGTCATTCAGGCCACCTTGGAAGACTGGAATCATAACCGTCTTCTGAAGGAGGCTGTCATTACCATATCCCTAGAACATCCACTTATGTTCATAAACAGCTTCCCAACGTTTCTCCAGGATTGGATTAATATAAAAACTTATTGCAGCTAGTGCAAAAAAAATATCTGGTGTGGTACTTGACATCTTATGATTGAATCAATTGCCTAAGCAAGTGATATGCCAATCATGCAAATCCCTCTCCCCTTTAGTCTGTAAGTCATCCTTTAGAGAGGGTGACTCCATTACCTGCAGGTACACCACCATGCCAGGAGTCGTCTATTCTAAAACACCTTTAGAATAGTGTCAGAGTACCCAAATTGGAAACTTCCCAAATCTAGATCTAAAACAATAGATCTAGTAACCAGAATGCCTGATATTATATCCATATCTTATATGGAGAAACAACTGTATGACAACAACAATATAACCGATCGTAGTATAGGAATTTCACTTCCTATAAAGTGCATATCATCCAAATACCAGGACATCACACCCTACTACCCTCTTACCAGATCCATCTCCTATTCTGATGAAGTCAAAGCCTATGACTGTCACATCAAAAATAGATGATCTATCTCCACTATACTTTCTTTAGTCTATAAATAAACACAATATACTTGTCCACTATGCTTCCGCTGCTCCCATTGACTACAACAACCCTCTAGTAGAGTCATATACACGTGCATTTCTAAAGCTCGTTTAGAACGAAGTTAAACTCATCCTCTTGCCGGGTTTCATAGTCTAGAGCAGCAGCAATGGCAAGTCTGGGTAAACAAGAACCTCACTGTCACCGTTTCTGAGAAGACCGGAGTACCTCTCGGGTGCCTGAGGTTACCCACCATATCTGCGGAGTGGCTAATGGAATGTCAAAACCAGTAGAATCTTTAGGTTCTATTAAATTTTCAGTAATCGTTTGTGGTTCTAGATTCACTTCCAGTTCTACCAAACTCCCACTATTGTTTTCTGAAAAGATTCCATTTTACTAAAATTGTGGCGAGTGAAGAACAATATATCTATTGATCTTCCATATGGTAGAAAATTAACCCTCGTCATAGCCCGGGATAACCCACAAACTGCCATTACTGAAACGTGCTTTGAGTTTGTCCAGAGTTTGGTTTTAAGCATAAGCCGGACAACTCCATATACCTTAACATTGTTAAGATATGAACTATTCTATATACAATATAGAAACAGAGGCACTGATTTAATTGGAACCAGATTCAAATCATACAGTTGTCTCCAGTACATGTCAACCAAATAGAAGGAGGCCAATCAGCATTACTCAATTAGGAGTGCATCCAAATATGAGTAACCTGAAAGAGAAGCAAGTTCTCAAAACCATTAGTATCAACGAAATACCATACAAAAGTATCTACATTCTTTATCTCCTTGAAGAATCCTGATACTTGCAAAATACGGTTCTCTACTTTATTCTTGTACCTATAACTTCTCAAAACATGGACCTTGTATTTCATCAAAATACTTGTCTAAAATTGGAGAAGTCACAAGTAAACAAAATATAGTAAGTGCGCCAACTCCTTTGTCCTAATGGACACTGGAAACATACAATACTTGTATAAGTCCCCTGAGTTTAATAACTCAAACCCTGTGCGTCCTAGGTTGAAAACTGTACTACGGTTAAGAAGAATTACACCGTTGTTGAATGCTCCTTACCTAACCATCAACTGATATAGGTAAATGCCATAGACATAATTTCAAAATGTTATATCTCACTTGATAAAATAAACGTACAGATGTATCAGTTTGAAATTGGTGCAAAACAATCGGATACAAAACCAAATATTTGCCGTCAGGCAAAAACCCATGTGATTTTCTCAAATACCACCAATTACAATGAATTCCAATATAATGAGGATATAATCACCAGATTCCCAATATCTTCCGCTCATCATCTGTAAGACCATACAGATGTGGGAATCAAATCTGGTAAATAATTACTCTGGAGTACGGATCTAATTACGAAATCTGTTTTCAATTAACAACGCACAGTGAATCTGAAACATGAAAATGTTTCGAAGGGGTATCCGGGTATTCCTAGTAATGCCTCTTCCAATATCCAGATTCATGACTGTGACCGTATATTTCCTTGCCATCTCTCCAATTCCTTTATTTGTCTTTACTCATTATCTTCTGTACACCATACTTAGGCTAATTGATTTTCTTCATTCCCTACCTTTCGGCACCAGCCTGTGGTTTGGAAGAAGACTATACAATAAGCGTAATAGGTGTACCCTCCTAAAAACCAGGAGCCCTCGCAACCTGAGAAAAGGTAATGATAAAAGACAACCTGAATAATCCTATTCAATTTCTCCTGAACCGGAGACATGCAAAGGTGAAGTAGGAGTGGCGATGATATACACGGCTTCTTCATGAATGATAGCAGTCGCAATTTACTTTGCCCTCTTCCTAATCCCTTTATTTGTTTTTACTTATTATCTTCTTTACACCACACTTAGGCTAATTGGTTTTCTTCCTTCCCTACCTATCGGCACCAGCCTATGGTTTGGAAGAAGACTATCCAATAAGCTTAATAGGTGTATTCTCCTAATACCAGGAGCCCTTGCAACCTGAGAGAAGATAAAGGGAAAAGACAAATGAATAATCCTATACAATTTCTCCAGAACCGGAAACCATCCTCGAATCTGAAACAAGTTTCTTCGAGTTCGTATGTAACTATACAATGGTCATATCCAATAAAAGGGGATCTTTATAGTAATATGCGGTGTTCCGGAGAAATGCAAAGGGTAATATGGGAGCGGCAATGATTTATGCGACTATGATAATTCAATATCCAAAATGTTTTAAGAAGGTTCGGTTAACTTGGTCCATGAGTTATAGTCTAAGGTCGAGCCATGGTCGCTGCCAGAGAGAAAGAAAAAAGAAACACTCGGCGTGCACCCTAACCTAGATCAGAATGTTTAATCACTTAATCTAATCAGAATGTCTCCCACTGTTTCCTCAAATTCTCCTCCAAACCCAAAAAAAGAATTAGTCAGGATCATCTAACATCATCCGAAGAGTAAACCAACTCATCAGTGGGAATCGGGATCCAACTATCATCACGTGATAACTTGATGGAATCCACTCAAGTCACCACGCTCCAGACGGTATGCGCATGCCTGGCAAGTTTCCTGTATGTTTGAAACTCCAGATGTAATTTTTACCCCAAGCGGTTTACGACCTTGACAAAGGCCAACAAATAACAAATCACTAGTCAAGTTCAACCCGTCAATATCCAAGATTAATCTAGACCCACCCATACAAATCCTTGACAAAGGCCAACAAGGCTATACGACTGTCCTAGATAATCACAACACTATGCGACAGACAGGTAATAGCTAGCTACCGTACACTACGCCTTGACAATATTGCATTCTGTATCACAACAATTTCCTCATTATTCTAATCATCTAAGGGTGTTTATTGTAAATATAACACGGATTACAAATTCATCTGCAAAATACCAAATACCATGTGTTATAGTTATAATCAACATTCTGCAGGGAAATTGTGTGTTTATTACTTCACGCATGATATTGTATATCTCAACACTTTTCATCAAGATTTTGTGCAGAAAATTATTTAGGTCAAAGAACTGGAATCGCAAAAATTTGCCAATAAAATGCAGCAAGTTAAAGAAATAAAATCTGGCAGAGATTAAGAAAGGATAATAATATTCCATACATCAGAAGAAGACCCTAAAGCCAACACAAAACAGTCCCAGAAAAATGATGCAGCAAACTCATCAAACGGCCGCGGAACTGCGGCCGATCCAGCCTGATCCGGCGTGGATCCGCGGCCGAGTTGGCTCATCGGCGAACGTAACATTTTCCAGAGGCTTCCTTGTAACCTCCTAGCTTCTTCAAGACGCTTCGAACTCCCTAGTTTTCTCCAGAAGCTTCCCTACAACAGCCAAGCTTCTCATGCAAGCTTCATAACAACCTAGCTTCTAAAGGAAGATAAACCTAGTTTCTAGTGGAAGATTGGGAGAACTATAAAAGGAGACCTAGGGTTACATTTCAAGGGTTGTTCAATAATTTCACATTTTTACACACAAGTTGAGTGACATAACTTGTGATCCAAATCCAAATCCAATCAAAATCAAGATCCATTGAGAGCAAAATAAAGCGACAATCGAAGAGCCTTTATCGCAACGCCGATTGTCATCAAGAGCAAGAGATCCGCATCCGATCCACGACTCACGGCAATCGTGCCACGCAAAGATCGACGACAAATTCCTTTTCAAAGGAGCAATCGAGAGCTAGTCTTGAAAACTCAAATTGAGAGGTGTAATTTGAAAGAGATTTAATAAAGCTAATAATTATAATTCTCGCTTTCCTTACATTCTTACATTATGAAATTTCTAGTTCTTGATTCTTTTATTTTCATGATGCGTGAGTGAAATCTCTGCTTGTAAAGGAATCGAGAGAATCAGTAAATCTAATGATGATGAAATCCTAAACTAATCTTAAGTCTTATGAGGATTGTGAACTTTAGGAAAAAGAATCATCGATGACCTAATTTGGAGAGAGATCACGTTCTTGATTATTTCATTGCAAATTAGGGATCAAATGATTGATGATTTTCTTTGCTAGAATTGAATGATAATCAATGAAAAGACAAGGGATAGTGAAGGAGAAACCCTAGTTTCTTCAATAGATCCCTAATCTTCATTGATCGTCATCAATCTAGCTACAATTCATCAATAGATAAGATTCGTAATTATTAGTATTCATCATTGCTACTAATTCGATCAATTCCTACAAGCTATTCTACAAATTCTTGATAACTAAATTGATATTGGATACTTTCTTGAATTCTTGATTCTTGATATTTTTCTTGATGTTTCTTGAAATTAAATCTCATAAATCTTGAATCATCTTCTTAAATTTCTTTTATATTTCGTTTCGACTCAACTAAAGCATGAACGAATAAGTACTCGCATCTCAGAGGACGATCCGTTCTCATTAACGAGACTACTTCGACACCGTTATTGATTGCGGTATAAATTCTTTGATTGTGATAAACTTTTCATTCCATACAACTTCACAAATTAAACGATCAATCAAATGGCGCCATTGCCGGGGATGCGTGCGTAATTTGTTCGTTTTTTTGCAATTTGAGTTGAAAATTTTTATTATTCTATCAGAATTTTTAAATCAAAAACGCATCAATCGCTTAACGATTAGTTGTGAATTTTGTAAGGGAATCTGGAATCATTGGAGCAAGGCGAAAAATATTCAGATCATCTCAGGAAGTCCAGTGAAGCAATAGGAGCATCTGTACCAAATTTCGTTCAGAGATATTGCAATCTGACCGTGGATCCGCGGCCATTGCCTTGAAATTGCGGCGGAACTGCAGCGAGATAGTCGATTCAGAGCTCCAGTTTTCTCAAGTATACTTCTTACTTTCTTATCTTCTCCCTTCTCTTGTCCAATAACCATTTTCTGCAGGATTCTTTGCAAAAATTCGTAGCGCCGCTAAAAGAAATTTGTTGCGTATTTTGATATCAGTTGTTTTGCATATTTTAATACAGAAATTAAGGGGCAAAGAACAAATTCAGATTAGGTAGGGATTTCATTACCCTTCCTAAGCCCCAAAAATCACAAAACTAGCATCCGCATCACCCTCATTAACTAAAAAATATCTAGACAAGACTCTAAGGACCGTCGCACTCAATTAGGACAGAAGATGGTCGTGGGTAATCTATTACTTATCCGCATTTCTTTTGTGGTATCTAAGGAAAGTGTGTCTAAGGTAAGTGGTTACTTAATTAAGCCCGCTACTTACGTAGCGGAGAATCCCCTACTTACCTGGCCACAGAAGGGATAAAAAGGCAGTAGAGGATTTATCCTGCGATTTGTCTTTTAGAAGTCTAGGAGCGGTTTAGTGACTTGACCTAGGTGACCATTAGATTTAGGGTTGCTTGTGCATTTTTTGTGTGATTTTTCAAATTCCGTCTTTTTTCAAACAAACACTAAATCCACTTTTCTCTAATTATCACAATGCTGCCACTTGTGCTAAACCATTTAGTGCATGCTTGGCTGGACATGGGATTCTAGTGCCCATCTTGTCCGCGTTTCTCCTATCGACTCCGAAGTCGGTATTTCTACATCTTCTTTTTCATCACCTACCATATCCTCCACGATGGACGGATCTCCATCAAACTTTCATAACACCACTTTGCCACCACCCGCAGATACGCAAAATCTACCGCGTATGTCTCTCCAAGAGAGATGTTACCCTATACGTGGTCCTCTTTCTACCTGTTTTTCCATTCCACCAGCCAATGGGGACAATTTCGAAATCAAACCTCAATACATCAATCTTTTACCCAAATTTCACGGTCTCGAGTCTGAAGACGCATATGTTTTTATTACAAAATTTGAAAACGTATATGCTATGATGGGTACTTCACAGCCTTCTGTGGATGCTTTGCGTCTACGTCTTCTCCCGTTTACTTTGTGCGATTTAGCCGATAAGTGGCTTTATAACACAGCTGCACATTCTATTTTAAACTGGGATGAATTCGTCATAGCTTTTCTTAAGAAATTCTATCCCAATCATAAGACCGCCCGAGTCCGTAGCGAAATAAATCAATTTACCCAGCTTCCCAATGAACAATTTTCGAAGTGTTTTGAACGCTTCAAGGATCTGTTAGTTCAATGTCCTCATCACGGAATCCATCGATGGGATCTCTGTCGAATCATATATAAGGGCATTAATCCTACAACAAAACAGGTGCTTGAATCCATGTGTCAATGCAACTTCATGTCTAAAGACGATGGCAAAGCTTGGAAATTTTTAGAAATTTTCGCTGAAAATCCTTTGCAATGGGACAGTATAATTCAACCATCATCTAGGGGTGGTATTCATCAACTTGATGTTTCCATAGGAGTCAAAACCGAAATAGCAGCAATGCAAAAGAAACTTGAAACTATGGAACACAAATTTTTATTAGCATGCCTAAACACAGTTACACTCCCCAAAACTGTCTGTGGATACTATTCTGATCCATCACATTTGACGGAAGAATGTCCTTTGAATTCTCCGTTTCAAGGTCAAGAGCATACTAATGATGCTTTTTAGCAAAAACCTAGAAACGATTCTTATTCTTCCACTTATAATCAGGGTTGGAGGAATCACCCTAACTTTGCTTGGAACCAACACCAAACTCAAAACACGGTTCCAAACCAAAACAACTTTCAAAGGGTCCTTCCACAATAATAGCAACCGCTACAACTGAGTCAGCACCCCTATCAATCACAAAATTTTCAAAATCCGGTCAACACTTCTGCACCGTATAATAATTCTATGCAATTGACCAGTACCGATAACTCTTCTTCACTCGAACGAACCTTGGAAATGTTTATGAAATAATCCATCCAAGTGTCGGCTGATATAAGGACTTCTATCGATGATATAAAGAAAAACTCCGCCTCCCAAGGTGAGAATATTAAATTGATAGAAGCACAAATTGCACGATTGAATGCCGAAACGAGTGCTAGAGAGAAAGGGAAACTTCCGTCTCAACCCCTACCGAATCCTAGACATTCACAATACTATAATGTGAATGCCATTACAACTTTAAAATCCGGAAGAGTGCTGAATAATCAAGTCGGTGAAGAGATTGATAATAATGATGAATCTATCAATAACACCCCGGCTTTCACTTCCACTTCCACTTCTACTTCCACTTCTGACCCTTGTTCGTCTACCCCACCACCTTCTTATGAGCTTATTCTTCGTTTTCCTCAAGGCTCAAAACCCTCAGCACACTTCTTCTAGTCCATCACACTCGATCCCCACCTCAATTCTAGGATTTGTTCCACACACACAACCTTCTCCAATGTTGGACCTAGCTCTTATTGCTAAAGCTCCTTATCCGAATCGATTAAGGGGAAACAAATCGAGTCCACAAATGGAGAAGATTATGGAAATGTTTAAACAGGTTAACATCAACATCCCTCTACTAAATTCTATACAACAAGTTCCGTCTTATGCGAAAATTCTTAAGGACTTGTGCACTAGGACGAGGAAGACTCAAATGCCCGAAAAGGTATTCACGACGAATAATGTTAGCACAGCTTTTACCCAACAATTACCAAAGAAACGTAAGGACCCTGGTTGTCCTACAATCACGATTTCTATTGGGGGTAAAAATATTAACCGTGCTTTACTTGACCTTGGCGCAAGTGTTAACCTGCTTCCATATTCTGTTTACGAGCAGTTAGGGATTGGAGAGTTGAAACTAGCTCATTGCACTCTCCAAATGGCAGACCGATCAATCACCAAACCTAGGGGTGAACTTGAGGATGTATTGATAAAAGTTGGGGAATTTATATTCCCTGTGGACTTTATTGTTCTTTATACAGAGCCTGTAGCTAACCCACGGAACCAAATTCCGATGATTCTTGGTCGACCTTTCCTAGCCACTTCCAAAGCTGTCATTAATTGTTGAAACGGATCTATGACCCTATCCTTTGGGAAAATGACAATTGAGCTTAACATTTACAAGATTGGAAGTCAACCGTCTGAACCCACTGCTCAAATTCTTGATGTCTGTTCTGTCCACGAGATAGCTTCTGAAAGCTGCATGGTTGATGGACTTTGCTTTGATAATCTCGACGACATTAGCACATCACTGTTTGATCTTGCACATCATAGTAAGGACACTTTTGATGAGTCCACTCCTAAGTCTGAAACTTTTGACTCATCACATTCCGCGTCTGTATCCTTTAAAGGCTACGAGCTCCTTCGAGAATCTGAATGTCATTCGTTTACCCCACCTTCTATTGTTTCTCCGCCGACATTAGATCTCAAATTTTTACCTTCTCATCTTAAATATGCATATTTAGGTGATAAGGAGTCTTTGCTTATGATCATATCTGCTTCTCTTTCTTTAGAGCAAGAGGAAGCTCTTTTGATGGTCTTGAGATCTAATAGGAAGGCTTTTGGTTGGACAATGGCTGACATCAAAGGGATTAGTCCTTTGATTGTTGAACATCATATACATCTGATGGATGAAGCCAAGCCAACCCTAGAACCACAAAGACGGTTGAATCCCATCATGAAGGAAGCGGTAAAGAAAGAAATCGTCAAATGCCTTGACAGTGGTATCATTTACCCAATCTCTGATAGCCAATGGGTATGTCCTATACATGTAGTCCCTAAGAAATCTGGCATCACGGTCATATCTAATGAGGCTAATGAGTTGATCCAGACACGCACTCAAACTGGGTGGCGTGTATGTATTGATTACAGAAAACTTAATGCCGCAACGAGGAAAGACCACTTC
Organism: Agapanthus africanus; assembly: GCA_030015575.1. Classification (NCBI taxonomy): domain Eukaryota; kingdom Viridiplantae; phylum Streptophyta; class Magnoliopsida; order Asparagales; family Amaryllidaceae; genus Agapanthus; species Agapanthus africanus. The sequence goes on from JASDDO010000008.1 coordinate 180,112,395, forward strand.
CCTCTACCTTTCATTGACCATATGTTGGAACGCTTAGCTAGACATAAATATTATTGTTTCATGGACGGATACTCTGGCTATAACCAGGTCCCTATTACCGAAAAAGATCAAGATAAAACCACATATACTTGCCTTTTCGGTACTTTTGCTTATAGACGCATGCCTTTTGGGTTATGCAATGCTCCCGCTACATTTCAGCGATGTATGATGGGAATATTCTCGGACATGGTCGAGAATTTTCGGGAGATTTTCATGGACGATTTCTCGATATTCGGAGATTCTTTTGATGACTGCCTATCTCATCTTGACACAGTTCTTACTCGTTGTAAAGATAATAACTTAACCTTGAATTGGGAAAAATGCCATTTTATTGTCCAAAAGGGAATTGTGCTTGGACATGTCATTTCACGGAAAGGCATTGAGGTTGACAGAGCTAAAATAGTTGTCATTCATAACCTTCCTCATCCTAAATGCGTCAAAGATATACGATTTTTTCTTGGCCATGCAGGCTTTTTGCCACGAACCAAAATGGCACGTGACTGGCCCTTGAATCATATGAAGTCTATAGGACCCCATATAATTCAAGTAAGCCAAAATCCCAGAAATCTAAACAATTTTTAAAGAAAGTGTTTTGTTAAAATAAGCCAAATATGCGCTTTTAAAATCACAAATCTTTTCTGAAAATTTTGGCAGAGTTTCTGTCACGACCTAAAATTGGGCACATGACCGGCACTTAAATTATGTAACGTCAACAGGCGTAACGCAATTAAGTAATCCGAAAAACCCAGCAATCTAAACCATTACAAGAAAGAAGGATAGATCACTTTTAAAAAATCTCGATGCAAGAACTTTTAAACTTAAGTTTGTTTTTCATAAAAATTTCGGCAGCACCTCCTTTATAAAAACTAGCCCCGAAACGGGTAAAAACATAGGATAAAAGTAAAGCATCCCCAAACGGGAGCAAATCCCGCCCAACGGCGGAACAACCACCACAACAGATAGCGAAGAAAAGATAATCCACATATATAACAGGCCGGCTCACATGAGCACGACAACCAGAGTCATAAGAATATACAACATCGATCCTCACAACTCGTCTCTAAGTCAATACATGAAGCTGGTAGATGGAGAGAACTAGATACAAGAAATATACAATGTACATCATCGAATAACCGCAACCCACCTACAGCAAACGGCTTCACAGCCAACCGTTGCGGTATCCGCAAAAGTAGAGATAATAAGGCACCCTGCCACGACCACTCTGAAGATCAGACCTGAAAAACCCTGCGGCACAACGGGGGTGAGTTGCCAACTCGTGAATAGTAAATAACATCATACAGTAATTGCAAGTATGTACTAACAGCGATAATCTATCACATGTAATCTAATAGCATAAGTATGACGATATGTATATGCAACAGTTATGAATGGTACTCTGTCAGGTACTACTAATACATGAAGCCAAACATATAAAATAAATGCGGAGTACGGGGTAAAACATGTCATCCTCACGGAATCCTCATCATGGCGGACCAGTGTCCATCAAGATAATCTAAATCCCCAAATTCCCTCCTCAAACGACCCCCACATCGGCCCCTCATACCGGGCACATCGGCCCCTCATACCGGGCACATCAGCCCCTCATATTGAGCATATCATATCGAGCATATCAAACCCTCATATCGAGCACATCAGCCCCTCATATCGGGCACATCAGCCCCTCATATCGAGCATATCATATCGAGCATATCGGCCCCTCATATCGAGCACATCAGCCCCTCATATCGCAATGAATAAGAATACATGCACAGATCAAATTCCCTCCTCAAACGGCCCCCATATCGGCCCTTATATCGGGCACATCGGCCCCTCATACCGGGCACATCAGCCCCTCATATCGAGCATATCATATCGAGCATATCAGCCCCTCATATCGAGCACATCAGCCCCTCATATCGAGCATATCATATCGAGCATATCGGCCCCTCATATCGAGCACATCAGCCCCTCATATCGCAATGAATACGAATACATGCACAGATCATTATGATGATATATATTATAGGTATACATATATAACAGCGTCCTATACCACTGATATATATATATATATATATTAGCGTCCCATACCATTGATATATATACACAAGAGTAAAATATCCAGAAATATCATATGAGCTCCATATATCAATGAGAAATCCATGAAATAAAATATATGTAATATGAAACAGTAATATGAGCATATAAAGGAAATCCGCTATTTAACTGCAATAAGTTATTGAATATATCATGCGGTTCCAAATTCTCCGAAACCAAACGCAACATCATATAAAGGTGAACATGTAGCTATATCCAGGTATGCGTAACATTGTCTGTATAGCAAGATATGTGTATGTACCTATCAATAATGATGTAATACCCTCCAGGTATATGTGTAGCTATATCAAGCTAGGTATGTGTATCTACATGTCAATAATAAAACAATACCCTCCAGGTATATGTGTAGCTAGCATGTAGTCATGGCAAGGCATATGTGTAAGCATGAAGGTATACAGGTATGCTATATGTCATATGCACAATGAAATATGAATCAATGTCTCAATGTCCCTAACCATACCATATCACGTATGTATAGGTGTTGTGCGTGTCCTAACAATTATTGACGGTGTGAGTGGCATACAATAAGTGCTCATGCAATATGAGCCGTCAAGAATAGTGCAGTGTCCAAAGGGTACATGTCCAGGCGCAACAAGTAATAATATGCAATAAAGTTTTATGCACAATCTCCATATGTGCAATATAACATGCGGCTAATATCATATCATATCTAGCCCAGACGCATAATGCCATGCGGGCGAATTCCCCGTAGATGTTAAATCTACTCACCGACAATCTCAAGCTAGGTCGATCCAATCACTTGCTTCCCTTTCGTCGCAGCGCTCGAAGTCCCCGCCTGCGATCCTATTAACACAGAACATAACCAGTGCAAAATCTCAGAAAGCGATCAATACCACGTACACAAGACATTTGACCAACGCACCAACTCTAATCCGACCCACAAGTGTTTGTCTATCGGCCAACGTGTGTAGCGACACACCAGAACCAGCCCACGCGCACAGCTACATGAGATCACGAACCGTGTCGGATCACGTAACACGCGTATCCAAACACAAGAATTGTCACGACCCGAAAGAGCACGTGACTGGCCCTTGAACCATATGAAGTCTATAGGACCCCATCTGATCCAAGTAAGCCAAAAGCCCAGCAATCTAAAACCATTTAAAGAGTAAATAAGGAAAACTGGTTTTAAGAAGTAAAGAAATCACGTTTCGAAAATCAAGTTTTTAAATAACTAAGCCGAATATGCATTTTTAAAATGTGTAACCTTTCCTGAAAATTTCGGCAGAGTTCCCTTTGTAAAAACTGGCCCCAAACGGGGTACAACAAGAATAATATATATGAAATGATAAAAGGCATCCCCAAGCGGGAGCTAGCTCTTCGTCAATCGACGGTCACAACCACGCAAGCAATAAAAATATACAACGCCAAAGGGCGAGGATCAAAACCCAAAAAAGAAACTCCAAACAGCCAGAAAACCGTAATACCACAAGCGCGACTCTAAGGTCGAAATAATACAACACTGTTTTCTAAGTCTGAAACAATATACAAGTTTTGGTTGATGGAATGACTAGATACAATGAATAATACAGGAGCAATGGCGGTTCTGATACAAAAGAACCCACCTACCAACGCAAGTCACCCCTATGGAAGCAGTGTGCCAGAAATGCCGCTATGGAATCTGTACGGCAAAAACCTGCAAGGACTGTGGCACAATGGGGGTGAGTTGCCAACTCGTGAATAGAAAATATCTACATGCAGAGATCGAATGCATGACCCATCCTAGGTCAATACGATCAGATATATATAAACCTCAATATGAATAAGTCTGAAACATGCTAAACTGGCAATGAAATCTCTATACATGAGTGTAGTGACAAGTACTCGTGCCAGTGCCTCAGGTAATAGCATATCATAAATGTGAGGTACAATCAATGAAATCAATCTGCATGTACGTGGATCCTGTCCACTCGTCACCCAATGACAATAACCATCATGCATGTAAATATCATCAGCATATGCATGGAAATATGAGGATATAAACCACCTGTGTCCATCGCGACACGTCAAAATCATGGAACCGGAGTTCCCAGCATCGGCACTCGAAAACATCATGAAAACTGTGCCCAGCATCGGCACGTAAATCCTCATATATCGGGCTCCGTCAGTCCGGATCGGCCCACAGGCTCTGTCTGCGGTATCGGCCCTCGGCCCCGGCAGTACGCCCATATCCATCTATCGACTCTGGTCGGTATCCTCCGGATAACCGCCAGGTCCAACAAAATCACCGGTAGGTACTCGCCACCCTGCCAGGCTCATCGTCTGCTCCACGAAAAACATTTCTTGTCCCGGGGAACCATACCGGGTCCACCATGTACCCGCAATCCGCCTCCTCGAATCGGGTTTCACATGTCGCTCTCAGCACCGAGAAAACACATGGTGGACGCACAGAAATATCATATCAAGGGTAACCGGGTTTTCAAAACAATTACATATCCTCTTTGAAACACCCACGGTTCCCCAAAACCAGAAATATCATGGAAACAGCATATCTCAATGCGTATAATCAGAAAGCAGCATGTATATGACATATAGCAGAAAGGTAAGCATATCAATATGTCATGCAAGGGTCATATCCTGAATGCAACAGTACTACAGTGTAGTGGCATGGCAATTATCGATGATGAAGTATGTGAGCCGGCAACAGTGTACGTGGAACATACGCATCATCGATAATGGTGCTGGTGTCCTAGCAGCATGACCGAATATATCAACAATACAAGCGATGCGATACAAATAGCATGAATATGCGGAATCGAATAATCAACGCAACAGTAGAGAACCTGCCTCAATAGATATATCATGCAACCTTGCCTTTTGAAATAAGACGAATCAGGGCTTTTGGTAAAATAAGTGCTACGGTGTTTTAAGAAAAGATGCGCCTTTTGAAAATATCCGTATAAACCCTTTTTCCTATCTTTAAAATATCTCTGATTCGTTAGTTTTGAAATAGGTATGACTCGGGTCTAGTCTAACGCCTACTATGCGAACTACGAACCCACAATCAAGTCAATAGAGAGGGGTATGGAAACCACCTAAATCTGAGACGATATCACACTATCTCATCACATGACAGGTATCACTACCATCATATCACATCTCCAATACGAACTCTGTCATGTCGCCAAATCTCACTTCCTCAATCGAATCTCATCGACTCATATCAATCCCACGTATCATCCTCAAAACTCGTATATGAACACACAGTCCCATACCCATGTGTAGATATACACACCATCATACGCGCACAGATATATGAAAGAATGTATGCAAGTATGTGTGTATGTGTGAGTGTGGGTGCAACCACTACTCTAGGGTTTCGCACTATACTCAACCAATATATACTTATCACCAATAATCCATTATTACCATCAATAATCCTAAACAACACATAATAAATATATGTGTGTATACGTATTCGTATACATCACCACGGACTGCGGGGGTGCTATACGCCATCCACCCGACTTCTCCCCGTAGATATAAATCTACTCACTTTGCTTCTCATGTATCGGTGCCGATGTCGCCATCTTCATCTTCTTTGCCTCAACATCTCGTAGGGTACCTACAAGTATATCACAACGCTAAAGCACATGAAAATCACATCGGAAACCAAAAAAGCACACGCTACCCGCATAGGTAAAAACCTATCGACTCGCATGTAAACACGATCAATATCCACTTGTCGTTGACGTCCAAACGCCATCCGACAGGATTGAATCACCAAATACCAAAATCCATACTAAAACAAGTCGTAAATCATACACCAACTCAAGCAAATCAACCCAGATTTCACCCTAGATGGAATCAGTCAAAACTAGACATACCCAGGGTCAAGAATAGAGGAAATGGGGCCATGCACAAAATTCGAGACAGATCCCCCTTGCTCTGGCCGCAATTTGCGGCCAGAAGGAAATAATTGGCGGCCTCACCTTGGAGTTGGGGGCTAGGGTTTGGTGTGGTGGTTCTATGGTGCCTGCACAACTCACCGTCAACTCAGTTTTATTTTTGGGGTCTCGGGGTGATAGCAGATTCCACAAAACACTTCCAGATTTACAGTTTTTCTCCGACATCGATTCCGTAATTCCGTATTCTGGTTTCAAGTTCAGGTTTGGGTCCAAATTAGCATCACACAAGGGGTTCTAAGGTCACAACAAGACTCAATTCCACTTTGATTTCAGGTATAACCCTAAACCCTAACTTGAATTCTCCAAAGTCCACAAAACGACAAAATATCGATATGAAACTAGAATTGATGCATAAGAAATGAGATACTACTCTAATTGGTGCAGAAATTACCTCATTTGGCAACTCAAGAAAATTCTTGAGTTCCTCAAAGTCCTCCAAATCTAATCTTGCTAGGTTCAATGTGTAGCTAGTGAGCTTGGGAGTAAGTTTTGTGAAGTGGGAATGGGGTTTTGGTGAGGGAAATGAGAGGGATCTATGGAGTGAAGGGGAGGGAAATGAGAGGGAGCTGGGGCAAGTAGCAGCTCTAATGGGAGAGGGGAGAGAAATGAGAAGGGAAATGATAGGGTATGGTTCAAAAAGGTGAAGGTTGACTTAGTCCCTTTCTCTCTCTCATCATACTACTTTTTCCTTTTCTTTTCTTTTCCTTCTCACTCCAATAGTGAACCCAAAAGAACCATGGCAAAAGAAATGTAACACAAGTGTAACAAGTGTGGAAAATGATATGTGCACATTTTTGCACAAAAATGCTAAAAATCCAATTAGCGATTTTTAATCGCGATTAGCACTAAATTAGCATATAACAAATCTTAAAAACTTTAAAATGGCATAATTTCATAAAATACCTTATTTTAGAATTTTCCATAATTTTTCCCCATTTATTTGTATTTAATTATACCAGAATATTAAAATATTCATTAAAATAATATTAAATTATAAAATTTCCCAAAAATCATATTTTATTATTTTGAAAACGTTACAATCTACCCCCCTTAAAGGAATTCGATCCCCGAATTTAAATTTAAACCCCCAAATTCTAAAATATTGCAATACAAATTCCAAATCATCGGGGCTCCGAAATCATCTATACCTAAAACATCATAGCGCAATGCATGCGCATGAGTACTGAGCATATAACTCAAAAGCAACACTCCATCAAGCATCCCGCAATCATCGGAGTCATGGTAAAGACACAAATGTCAAATCCAATACAAAATCAATATGATATAAATCAGAACTATACATGTAGACATCCAATCTATACATGTGAATAGCTGATGTAAATGCATGCCAAATCTTTTTAAGTCGCTGTGCGATGCGCGTAACACTGCACAGTGGCGGACGTTTTTCACAAGAAAATAACTATATACGTATATATATATATATATATATCCTTTGTTTAATAGGTACGTTCCGCCGTTTTGAAAACAATTTAGAAGGGTTTCCTGTTTTTAAAACGTTCTGTGTCATATCGGACACGTAGGTATATATATACCGAGACTATAGCTCGCTCTTTGGAAATCCCTTCGAACTATTAATGCATGCAAAATATATCCAGGTACTGTCCTCTGACTAGTCCTGCTCGGTACAAAAAAAAATATCAAATATCATAGAAATGTACTGCTCCAAAAGGAATAAATCCCAAAAATGCACATAACACCACCCTGTGCGTCTGATGCGCACGGAAATCAAAATCCATATATGTGCCATACAGGTGCACAAAATAACATCTAGGTGCAACGGGTGTGCACGAAACATCTGTCATAGGCAACGTGTGTGCCTGACAGCCAAAACATGTGCATCTGACATGCACGAAGAATCTCGATTTAGTGCATCTGGTGTGCCCCAAAATCGTATCTAAAAACATGCGCCCAACATGCGCAAAAATCCAAATCGGTGCATCCATCGTGCACGAATGAAAATCTAAACCCTGCGCACTCAACTTGCACGGAAACACAAAATCCGATAGCAACGCCGAACATGCGTAAGTCCAGTCAAAAGCACGGAGTGCAAGAATCCACATCAATATCACAATCAAAATCGACATACCGAAAGGCATCAAATCGAAGTCAGGTGCAACCGTAATGCACAAAAAATAAATCCGGTGCAACAAATGCACGAAATATAAATCTGATGCGATAAACGCAAGAAACATAAACCTGGTGCGACAAACGCACGAAGTATAGAACTTGTGCATCCCATGCACAAATACCAGCAATAACTCAAATGCGTAAGCAGCAACACTAAGTGTACCCAGATATAAAGAAAATCATAAACGTGTGCAGCTGCGTGCACAAAACACATATCAATGCACTACAAGCACATATAAGCTATACCGAGTGCAAAAATCAAATCGTGTGCATAACATATGCACAACATCAAATCAACAATATGAAATCCATAAAGTCATAGGCAGGTGCAGCCAAGGCACGAAACGATATACAACGCGGCTTAATCAAAATCAGGTGTACCGCGATGGAAAAACTCACAACCGCGTGCATCAGCGTGCACAAATCAAAACACTAAAAGTACATGAAACTATGCTGAAAGCGTAAATCAAATCACTGGCATAAAATAGGCATGAAATCGCAATCAACACCTCAAGAGTAATAACTATGTGCAAGATATAAATACCCAGTAGGTCCAACCATGGTGCACAAAATCAAATATCATGAAACTCAGTCATCAAGACTAAATCATGCGAATAGATCGCCTAAAATACCGAAATCCAAAGCGACGGATACGTGATAATCAAATCACAAAATCACAAATCATAAATACCGTCGTCGGTATATCCTTCTTCAGGGTCGAGAAGGTACCGGTACATCCGATTCTAGCGGCGCAAGATATCTACTTGCCTCTTGCTCGCGGCTGGCGTCCTCTGCCTCTGGTTCCTGATCTTTCCTGTAGATTACCAATCTCGAAATCCATCGGCTCATCGGCCCGGTCAGGTGTGCTGACAGGAACGATTCCGTTCTGGCACTTCCCTGGTCATCTCTCGGTCAATCCCCACGACCGCTCGTAAAGCAGCACATCTCTGGCGCCGACCTCGGGTCCTCTGAATGCACATCACGCATCTACTCCTGGTGCAAATCTTATAGCAGCAGTGTACTGGAAGAAATCCTACTCAAGGTCTCTTCTGATCTTGGCTAAGCCAAACTGTAAGGAGGCTGGTACTCTGGCGTAATCTTTCCTCGCTTTCTGAACATCTGCACCCTTAGTACAACATCTCCTCGAAAGTTGGTCGCATCCCTGCGCCTCTGTATGCATGTCCGGCCTTTAATCTTAACGGGGTGTAGTAACAGCTCGTCTGCCTCTCGCACGAACTTCTTGTCCCGCTTGTCTGTATCATCGACCATTCGAAGTCGCGTCTTTATCTGCGCATTGCAATGTCTTCGGCTACAGTCCGTCCGAGTCTCTAACACGGACTCGAAATCACGAACTCGGTATCTTCATCACTCAGTAGAAGATATCTAGCCGAACACGTACTCAGCGTGCATATCACATCTCTGATGTCAGCGGAGTGGAACGTCATCTCGTCGAAATCTCGTGCGAACTCTTTAATCCACTCTGCTTCAATATCGACTGATTCGGACTCATCTCATCGTGGCTACACAGACTGCGCTCCAACGACTAAGCTCGTATCTGGAGTCTCCCAAGCAGTGTCCCATCACATGATATCCGAATGATGTCGAATCGTCCGATCGACTCGTCAGAACCTCACAATCCCCCAAGAGCTCAACATCTCGGGTACAGTTTAATAGTGTTGAGTACATACCACAGGATCGGTGGTCCAGCCGTAGAAGGGCAAACCCAAGCCTCACTAATGGCGCCGAGGAACTGCCGCAAACCCTAAGGTTCAAAGGCTTTCACACGATCATTATGTCGAGTTAGGGTTTCATTCTTCTAGAGGGTCCATAGAATCGCTTGCATGTCTTTCCGAATACTTTAAACTTGGAAAATGGGTTCCTGACATTCGATCGTCTCAATCGACTCTCAACGAACCTGCGTGAAGTCGTCTCTAGCTGGAATCAATCTACCTAATGACCTCGCATCGGGGTAAGCGAACGAACCATAGGTCCTAGTCATTAATCCTCGGTGACTAGCGACTCACTATCATATCTCTAAGAATATGCTCATGCTGCAGTAGCTCCAATCATCTGGGCGATATCTCATCATTCGCAGCAACAACTGGCTCATTCGTCGGTACGCTAAGCAGCGCTTCAACCATCATGAATAAGCGATATATCAACAGTCATCACATCCTGGCTGGCCTCTATCAGTGGCTCAATCCTCTGGTACCGACCGGTACATCCGAGAAATCTCGCAAAAGCGATCAATCCAACGCTCATGGCGCGAAAACACAAAATACGAAGCCTCAATGCAACCGTATGTCTCTGGAATCACGCCCCGGTCAGCCCTCGTCCACGACGAGGTCATGCTGACGCAACTCGAGCCGTAGCTCACTCTGCCCGTGCAATCGTGGCAGCAAAACCATAACCAGTATCGATGAAGGTAGATCATAGGAAGGAATATAATACTGTGCAAGGAAATGTACAACTTAAGGTTTCTTAACCGGAGTGGCGTGTCGTAAGTATGCCGCGGAACATACCCACGGTACGTCACTCTACTTTAGTCACCTATTCCATCAACCAAGGGTCATCCTACACGACGAAAGTTCGGGTCTAATACCCCCTCGACTAAGTCTAAGTTCCGTAAGGTCAAGCCTAAGTTCCGTATATAAACAACGCCCTAGGCTCCACATAGTCAAACTCAGACTCGAACCAAGGTCAACCTAGCGCTCTGATACCAACTTTGTCACGACCCGAAAGAGCACGTGACTGGCCCTTGAACCATATGAAGTCTATAGGACCCCATCTGATCCATGTAAGCCAAAAGTCCAGCAATCTAAAACCATTTAAAGAGTAAATAAGGAAAACTGGTTTTAAGAAGTAAAGAAATCACGTTTCGAAAATCAAGTTTTTAAATAAATAAGCCGAATATGCATTTTTAAAATGTGTAACCTTTCCTGAAAATTTCGGCAGAGTTCTCTTTGTAAAAACTGGCCCTAAACGGGGTACAACAAGAATAATATATATGAAATGATAAAAGGCATCCCCAAGCGGGAGCTAGCTCTTCGTCAATCGACGGTCACAACCACGCAAGCAATAAAAATATACAACGCCAAAGGGCGAGGATCAAAACCCAAAAAGAAACTCAAAACAGCCAGAAAACCGTAATACTACAAGCTCGATTCTAAGGTCGAAATAATACAACACTGTTTTCTAAGTCTGAAACAATATACAAGTTTTGGTTGATGGAATTACTAGATACAATGAATAATACAGGAGCAATGGCGGTTCTGATACAAAAGAACCCACCTACCAACGCAAGTCACCCATATGGAAACAGTGTGCCAGAAATGCCGCTATGGAATCTGTACGGCAAAAACCTGCAAGGACTGTGGCACAACGGGGGTGAGTTGCCAACTCGTGAATAGAAAATATCTACAAGCAGAGATATAATGCATGACCCATCCTAGGTCAATACGATCAGATATATATAAACCTCAATATGAATAAGTCTGAAACATGCTAAACTGGCAACGAAATCTCTATACATGAGTGTAGTGCCAAGTACTCGTGCCAGTGCCTCAGGTAATAGCATATCATAAATGTGAGGTACAATCAATGAAATCAATCTGCATGAACGTAGATCCTGTCCACTCGTCTCCCAATAACAATAACCATCATGCATGGAAATATCATCAGCATATGCATAGAAATATGAGGATATAAACCACATGTGTCCCTGGCGACACGTCAAAATCAAGGAACCGGAGTGCCCAGCATCGGCACTCGAAAACATCATGAAAACTGTGCCCAGCATCGGCATGTAAATCCTCATATATCGGGCTCCGTCAGTCCGGATCGGCCCACAGGCTCTGTCTGCGGTATCGGCCCACAGGCTCTGTCTGCGGTACGCCCATATCCATCTATCGACTCTGGTCGGTATCCTCCGGATAACCGCCAGGTCCAACAAAATCACCGGTAGGTACCCGCCACCCTGCCAGGCTCATCGTCTGCTCCACGAAAAACATTTCTTGCCCCGAGGAACCATACCGGGTCCACCATGCACCCGCAATCGGCCTCATCCGCCTCCTCGAATCGGGTTTCACATGTCGCTCTCAGCACCGAGAAAACACATGGTGGACGCACTGAAATATCATATCAAGGGTAACCGGGTTTTCAAAACAATTACATATCCCCTTTGAAACACCCACGGTTCCCCAAAACCAGAAATATCATGGAAACAGCATATCTCAATGCGTATAATCAGAAAGCAACATGTATACGACGTATAGCAGAAAGGTAAGCATATCAATATGCCATGCAAGGGTCATATCCTGAATGCAACAGTACTACAGTGTAGTGGCATGGCAATTATCGATGATGAAGTGTGTGAGCCGGCAACAGTGTACGTGGAACATACGCATCATCGATAATGGTGCTGGTGCCCTAGCAGCATGACTGAATATATCAACAATACAAGCGATGCGATACAAATAGCACGAATATGCGGAATCGAATAATCAACGCAATAGTAGAGAACCTGCCTCAATAGATATATCATGCAACCTTGCCTTTTGAAATAAGACGAATCAGGGCTTTTGCTAAAATAAGGGCTACGGTGTTTTAAGAAAAGATGCGCCTTTTGAAAATATCCGTATAAATCCTTTTGCCTATCTTTAAAATATCCCTGATTCGTTAGTTTTGAAATAGGTATGACTCGGGTTTAGTCTAACGCCTACCATGCGAACTACGAACCCACAATCAAGTCAATAGAGAGGGGTATGGAAACCACCTAAATCTGAGTCGATATCACACTATTTCATCACATGACAGGTATCACTACCATCATATCACATCTCCAATACGAACTCTGTCATGTCGCCAAATCTCACGGCCTCAATCGAATCTCATCGACTCATCTCAATCCCACGTATCATCCTCAAAACTCGTATATGTACACACAGTCCCATACCCATGTGTAGATATACACACCATCATATGCGCACAGATATATGAAAGAATGTATGCAAGTATGTGTGTATGTGTGAGTGTGGGTGCAACCACTACTCTAGGGTTTCGCACTATACTCAACCAATACATCCTTATCACCAATAATCCATTATTACCATCAATAGTCCTAAACAACACATAATAAATATATGTGTGTATACGTATTCGTATACATCACCACGGACTGCGGGGGTGCTATACGCCATCCACCCGACTTCTCCCCATAGATATAAATCTACTCACTTTGCTTCTCTTGTATCGGTGCCGATGTCGCCATCTTCATCTTCTTTGCCTCAACATCTCGTAGGGTACCTACAAGTATATCACAACGCTAAAGCACATGAAAATTACATCGGAAACCAAAAAAGCACACGCTACGCGCATAGGTAAAAACCTATCGACTCGCATGTAAACACGATCAATATCCACTTGTCGTTGACGTCCAAACGCCATCCGACAGGAATGAATCACCAAATACCAAAATCCATACTAAAACAAGTCGTAAATCATACACCAACTCAAGCAAATCAACCCAGATTTCACCATAGATGGAATCAGTCAAAACTAGACATACCCAGGGTCAAGAATAGAGGAAATGGGGCCATGCACAAAATTCGAGATAGATCCCCCCTGCTCTGGCCGCAATTTGCGGCCAGAAGGAAATAATTGGCGGCCTCACCTTGGAGTTGGGGGCTAGGGTTTGTGTGGTGGTTCTATGGTGCCTGCACATCTCACTATCAACTCAGTTTTATTTTTGGGGTCTCGGGGTGATAGCAGATTCCACAAAACACTTCCAGATTTACAATTTTTCTCCGACATCGATTCCGTAATTCCGTATTCTGGTTTCAAGTTCAGGTTTGGGTCCAAATTAGCATCACACAAGGGGTTCTAAGGTCACAACAAGCCTCAATTCCACTTTGATTTCAGGTATAACCCTAAACCCTAACTTGAATTCTCCAAAGTCCACAAAACGACACAATATCGATATGAAACTAGAATTGATGCACAAGAAATGAGATACTACTCTAATAGGTGCAGAAATTACCTCATTTGGCAACTCAAGAAAATTCTTGAGTTGCTCAAAGTCCTCCAAATCCAATCTTGCTAGGTTCAATGTGTAGCTAGTGAGCTTGGGAGTAAGTTTTGTGAAGTGGGAATGGGGTTTTGGTGAGGGAAATGAGAGGGGTCTATGGAGTGAAGGGGAGGGAAATGAGAGGGAGCAGGGGCAGCAGCAGCTCTAATGGGAGAGGGGAGAGAAATGAGAAGGGAAATGATAGGGTATGGTTCAAAAAGGTGAAGGTTGACTTGGTCCCTTTCTCTCTCTCATCATACTACTTTTTCCTTTTCTTTTCTTTTCCTTCTGACTCCAATAGTGAACCCAAAAGAACCATGGCAAAAGAAATGTAACACAAGTGTAACAAGTGTGGAAAATGATATGTGCACATTTTTGCACAAAAATGCTAAAAATCCAATTAGCGATTTTTAATCGCGATTAGCACTAAATTAGCATATAACAAATCTTAAAAACTTTAAAATGGCATAATTCCATAAAATACCTTATTTTAGAATTTTCCATAATTTTTCCCCATTTATTTGTATTTAATTATACCAGAATATTAAAATATTCATTAAAATAATATTAAATTATAAAATTTCCCAAAAATCATATTTTATTATTTTGAAAACGTTACAATCTACCCCCCTTAAAGGAATTCGATCCCCGAATTTAAATTTAAACCCCCAAATACTAAAATATTCCAATACAAATTCCAAATCATCGGGGCTCCGAAATCATCTATACCTAAAACATCATAGCGCAATGCATGCGCATGAGTACTGAGCAGATAACTCAAAAGCAACACTCCATCAAGCATCCCGCAATCATCGGAGTCATGGTAAAGACACAAATGTCAAATCCAATACAAAATCAATATGATATAAATCAGAACTATACATGTAGACATCCAATCTATACATGTGAATAGCTGATGTAAATGCATGCCAAATCTTTTTAAGTCGCTGTGCGATGCGCGTAACACTGCACAGTGGCGGACGTTTTTCACAAGAAAATAACTATATACGTATATATATATCCTTTGTTTAATAGGTACGTTCCGCCGTTTTGAAAACAATTTAGAAGGGTTTCCTGTTTTTAAAACGTTCTGTGTCATATCGGACACGTAGGTATATATATACCGAGACTATAGCTCGCTCTTTGGAAATCCCTTCGAACTATCAATGCGTGCAAAATATATCCAGGTACTGTCCTCTGACTAGTCCTACTCGGTACAAAAACAAATATCAAATATCATAGAAATGTACTTCTCCAAAAGGAATAAATCCCAAAAATGCACATAACACCACCCTGTGCGTCCGGTGCGCACGGAAATCAAAATCCTTATATGTGCCATACAGGTGCACAAAACAACATCTAGGTGCAACGGGTGTGCACGAAACATCTGTCATAGGCAACGTGTGTGCTTGACAGCCAAAACATGTGCATCTGACATGCACGAAGAATCTCGATTTAGTGCATCTGGTGTGCCCCAAAATCGTATCTAAAAACATGCGTCCAACATGCGCGAAAATCCAAATCGGTGCATCCATCGTTTAGCTTCTAGGCAACACAACAAAATAACTCCTAAATATCGGTTTGAGATCATTACCTAGCCACTCGTGCTCAAAAATCCTAACTTTCCATGCTCCAAGGCAACCAAGTGGCTAAAACAAGACATTTGAAGTGTTTAAATGGGATTTTGTGAAGTTTATCAAGGTTGATATGAAGAGGGAGTGAGGTTTCAGTTTGGGAGTTGAGAGAAAGAACCACAATGAAAATGAGAGAGTGAAAGATCAATATGGTGAGTGGTGAGTGTAGGGTGAGTCAAAAACCATATGCTCACTCTCCTCCCCTCACCTCATTAATGCCCATTAATGTTTCCATGACTCACTAGCCACCTCTCTCTCTCTCTCCAATAAGATATTTCTCACACCCAAAAGATCTAGAAAAGGTTAAAGCAAAGGTTAATTGGGCAAGGTTTAGCTTAAGATGTTATGGTTGCTAAACAAGTTTAACACTAAATATACCCTCACATTAACATGCACGTGTGTGTGCAAGCCATATCAAATAAAAATAAACTATTAATTAATTGATATAAAATGTGAGGAACCCGATTTGGTAAACTTTTCCTTAAAAACCAGCATTAATGCACAATTAACACTAATCGCATTCCAAAGTGTTACAATCTCCTCCCTTAAAGAAAATTCGTCCCCAAATTAAAATTCTTACAAGCGTACCTTCAAAGAGATGAGGGAACTTCTTCCGCATATCACTCTCGGCCTCCCAAGTGATCTCCTCACTAGTCGGGCTACGCCAAAGAACCTTCACAGATTGCAAGTCCTTTGACCGAAGTTTCTTCATCTACCGATCCAATATAATTACCGACTGCTCGGTGAAAGAAAGATCGCGCTCAAGCTGAACGATCCCATACTGAATTATGTGAGAAGGATCATAAAGGTATTTACGAAGCATCGACACATGGAGCAAGGGTGAACGTCCGAAAAATTAGGCGGAAACGCCAAATGATAAGCAACGGAACCCACACGCTCAAGGATCTCGAAGGGTCCTACAAATCGGGGACTAAGCTTCCCCTTTCTCCCAAATCTCATAATACCCTTCATCGGAGAAATCCGCAGGAATACATGATCCCCCACTGCAAACTCAAGTCTGCGACGACGACGATCGGCATATGACTTCTGTCTGCTCTGGGCTGCTCTCATCCTGTCCTGAATCAGCAGGATCATCTCCGTAGTCTCCTGAACTAGCTGGGGTCCCAAAACCCTACTCTCACAGAGTTCGGTCCAACAGACTGGAGATCGACACTTCCTACCATACAAAGCCTCGAAAAGAGCCATCTGAATAGTCTCCTGAAAGATGTTGTTGTAGGAGAACTCAATCAACGGCAAGTGACGATCCCAACTTCCACCAAAATAAAGCACACACACACGAAGCATATCCTCCAGAGTCTGTATAGTCCGCTCTGACTTTCCATCGGTCTGTGAGTAGAAAGCGGTGCTAAAACTCAACCGGGTACCCAAAGCTTCCTGAAGTTTCTGCCAAAGACGGCTAGTAAACTGGGTGTCCCTGTCGGATACAATGCATGTGGGAACACCATGCAAACGTACAATCTCATCTATATACAACTGAGCATACTGAGTATAACCGAAAGTGGTCTTCACTGGAAGGAAGTGAGATGCTTTCGTCAACCGGTCAACAATCATCCAAATGGAGCCATACCCCCGACTGGTCCTGGGTAGACCCACCACAAAGCCCATGGAAATCTGCTCCCATTTCCACTCAGGAACGGGTAAAGGCTGCAACTCTCCAGCCGGTCTCTGATGCTCAGCCTTGACTTGCCGACAGGTCAGGCACCTCGATACGAAGTCAGAAACATCACGCTTCATCCCTTCCCACCAGTAAATGTCTCTCAAGTCACGGTACATCTTGGTGGAACCTGGATGAACGCTAAAGGCTGATTGATGTGCCTGGTGTAGGATCTCGCGTCTCAACCAATCAATATCGGGTACACACCAGCAATTCCAGCAACGTAGCACACCCTGGTCATCAATCATGAACTCCAAAACTGTACCCTGTCGAACAAGCTCAAGAATCTCAACCAAACGGGCATCACTGGGTTGCGCCTCATGGATACGATCCAAAAGAAACGGACGGGCGCGGACATGAGAAAGCTGTTCCCCAGTGGAAGTGAACTCAAACTATACTCTACCATCACACAAGGTCTGCCAATCCGCAGAAGACTGTCTCGGAACTACGCTCAACTGAGACAAGCTACCCCCGGTCCTACGACTCAAAGCGTCAGCTATCACATTCGCCTTGCCCGGGTGATAAAGGATCTCACAATCATAATCCTTCACAAGCTCCATCCACCGGCGCTGTCTCAGATTCAGATCCTGCTGCTGGAAGATGTTCTTCAAGCTCTTGTGGTCCGTGAAAATCTGACATGACTCCCCATACAAGTAGTGTCTCCAAATCTTCAACGCAAAGACCACTGCAGCCATCTCAAGATCGTGAGTGGGGTAATTCTGCTCGTGCTTCTTCAGCTGTCTATAAGCATAAGCAATCACTCTATCATGTCGCATCAGCACACACCCGAGCCCCACTCGAGATGCATCACAGTAAACTACGAAGCCACCTGATCCAGAAGGCAAAGATAGAACGGGTGCAGTCGTCTATCGAGTCTTCAACTGCTGAAAACTCTGATCGCACGCATCAGTCCAAAGAAAAGGAACCCCCTTCCGGGTCGGTCCGGTCAGCGGTGCAGCGATACTCGAAAAATCTTACACGAAACGGCGGTAATAACAAGCTAAGCCCAAAAAGCTGCGGACCTCTGTCATGGATATAGGTCTAGGCCAAAGATGCACAGCCTCGATCTTCCTCGGGTCCACAAGAATACCGTCTCCCGTCACCACATGACCCAGGAAGTCAACTCTATCAAGCCAAAATGCACAATTTGAGAATTTAGCATATAGCTGGTGCTCTCTCAATATCTGCAAAGCAATCCTCAAGTGCTGCTCGTGCTCCTCTCGACTCCTAGAGTAGACCAGAATGTCATCAATAAACACAATAATGAACTGGTCGAGGAACGGCCTAAAAATCTGGTTCATCAGATCTATGAACGCTGCTGGGGCATTGGTGAGTCCGAACGACATCACTAGAAACTCATAATTCCCGTAGCGTGTACGAAAAGAAGTCTTCGGAATGTCATCATTCCGAACCCGCAACTGATGATAACCTGAACGCAAATAAATCTTAGAAAAATGTTTCGCACCCTGAAGCTGATCAAACAAATCATCAATGCGGGGTAAAGGATACCTGTTCCGCACCGTAACTCGGTTCAATTGACAATAATCAATACACAACCTCAAACTGTCGTCCTTCTTCTTGACGAACAACACAGGAGCTCCCCACGGCGAAACACTCGGACGCACAAGTCCCCTATCAAGCAATTCTTGCAATTGATCTTTGAGCTCTCGAAGCTCCGCTGGAGCCATCCGGTAAGGCGGTATAGAAATAGGCCCCGTGCCAGGAATCAGATCAATGCAAAACTCAATATCGCGCTCTGGCGGCAAACCAGGTAACTCTTCGGGAAAAACGTCGGAAAACTCTCGCACGATAGGAACCCGGTCCAACGACCCTACTGTGGCCCCAGTATCACAAACGAAAGCCAAGAATCCCCGACATCCCCTCCTCAAAAGCAGACTAGCGCAAAGGGCAGAAATCAAACTGTGAGGGGCGGCACCACGGTCCCCCTGCACAACCCCAACAGACTCGCCCGGAAAACTGAAACAGACCGTCTTCTCATGGTAGTCCACCGACGCATAACAAGCTGCCAACCAGTCCATGCCAAGGAGAACGTCGAAGTCCAACATATCCAGAAGGATCAAATCGACGAACGACTCTCTATCTCCAATCTGAACGGCACACGACCGAAACACATAACGCGCGATAAAAGAATCGCCTACAGGTGTAATCATAACAAGCGGCTGATCTAGCAAACACGACTCTCGGCCCAAACTCGACACGAAGTGCGTAGAAATATACGAATGCGTAGATCCCGGATCAAACAAAACGCGAGCTTCAAAAGAACATACAGAAAGAGTACTTGAAACCACTGCATTGGACGCCTACGCATCCTGATGAGTCAAGGCAAACACCCGAGCCTGTCCTTTACCGGCGACTAGCTGACCTCTGCCTCTACCACCCCGCCCTCTCGGCACAAAACAACTGTATCCTCGACCTCTCTGCAAAAGAGTTTGATGCGGAGCAACAACAGGCATAAGGGGCAATGCCCTCTGCGGTGGAGAAGGTGGTAAGGTAACCTGCGGTATAGCTATCTCGCGCTCACGTGGCTCAGTACAATCTCGAACCCGATGACCCGAACTCCTGCACCGGTAACATCCAGATGAAAACTGCCGACTCCCATGAGAATAAGAGCTAAAAATTTGTCCTCGTCCCGGACCTCCACTACCCCCAGTATATGAACGGGAACATTCATAACGTCTAAACGCCCACCTCCCTGCTGAATCACCAGTACGAACCCTCTTTGGTTCCAGAGCAACCGACACCTCAGAAAGACGCTCCTCAACCAACAGGGCCGCATCCACCACTGCTGCATAGGTGTCGCAATGCTGAACACTGATAGCGAGGAACAAATGGGTAAGCAGGCCTCAAACAAACCTCTTGAACCGCATCTCCTCCGTAGCTACCAAATACGGAGCATACACAAACAGCTCGGTAAACAGCACATCATATTCAGCCACCATCATACCCTGAGTCTGGCATAATGACTCGAACCTGCATGCTCGAGCATCCCTGACGCTCAGCGAAAGAAAACGTGTAAGAAACACCGTCACAAACTCCTCCCAGGCTATAGCAGAAAAACCTGCGGCTCTGCCCTTCTCTAAGGACTCGCACCACTTCTGGACCAAACCCTCCAAACGAAAACTCGCGAACTCCACCCATCTCGCATCGGAGCATCTAAGCGAACGACATATCCTGTCCATCCGGTCGATAAAGGACTGCGGATCCTCAGCTGCATTGGTGCCATTAAAAACCGGAGGCCTCGGCCTCATGAACTCCGATAACGATACGGTGATCACCTCCGTAGCTGCACGTACAACCTTCTGAATAGTAGGCACCGACACGGTCCCCATAACGGGTGGAACATCTTACTGACCCTACGCTCGAATGGCCTCAACTAACGACCCCATCATCTGGCGCAAATCCTGCATACCAGCCCCTAGCATAGCCATATGGTCTGTCAAAGGTGGAACAATCTGCTCCTGCACAACGGGCGTACCGTCCTGGTCAGTTCTCGTCTCATACGAGTCAACTCTGACCTCGTCCCTCATGGCCTCTCTCTACGCTCTCGTAGTCTTCGGCGGCATAAAGGCTGGAAATGGAAACAGGATTTGATAAGAACACCGAAATCGGATCAAAAGGATATGTAAACACGGAAGGAATTTCAAGCAATAAGTCCTATGGTCACTTAGGTGGAGCACCGTGTTGTAAGTATGCCGCGGAATATACGCACGCTGTGTTACTCTGCTTAAGCTACCTTCTCCATCATACCAAGGTCATGCTACACTCCGAAAGGTAAAACCTAGCACTCTGATACCAACTTTATCACGACCCAAAATTGGGCACATGACCGGCACTTAAACTACATAACGTCAACAGGCGTAACACAATTAAGTAAGCCGAAAAACCCAGCAATCTAAACCATTACAAGAAAGAAAGATAGATCACTTTTAAAAAAAATCTCGATGCAACTTTTAAACTTAAGTTTGTTTTTCATAAAAATTTCGGCAGCACCTCCTTTGTAAAAACTAGCCCTGAAACGGGTACAAACATAAGATAAAAGAAAAGCATCCCCAAATGGGAGCAAATCTCGCCCAACGGAGGAACAACCACCACAACAGATATACGATGCCGTAGCGAAGAAAAGATAATCTACATATATAACAGGCCGGCTCACATGAGCACGACAACCAGAGTCATAAGAATATACAACATCAATCCTCACAACTCGTCTCTAAGTCAATACAAGAAGGTGGTAGATGGAGAGTACTAGATACAAGAAATATACAATGTACATCATCGAATAACCGCAACCCACCTACAGCAAACGGCTTCACAGCCAACCGTAGCAGTATCCGCAAAAGTAGAGATAATAAGGTGCCCTGCCGCGACCACTCTGAAGCTCAGACCTGAAAAACCCTGCGGCACAACGGGGGTGAGTTGCCAACTCGTGAATAGTAAATAACATCATACAGTAATCGCAAGTATGTACTAACAGCGATAATCTATCACATGTAATCTGATAGCATAAGTATGACAATATGTATATGCAACTGTCATGAATGGTACTCTGTCAGGTACTACTAATACATGAAGCAATGCATATAAAATAAATGCGGAGTACGGGGTAAAACATGTCATCCTCACGGAATCCTCATCATGGCGGACCAGTGTCCATCAAGACAACCTAAATCCCAAAATTCCCTCCTCAAATGGCCCCCATATCGGCCCTCATATCGGGCACATCGGCCCCTCATATCGGGCATATCAGCCCCTCATATCGAGCATATCAGCCCTTCATATCGAGCATATCATATCGAGCACATCAGCCCTTCATATCGAGCATATCATATCGAGCACATCAGCCCTTCATATCGGGCACATCAGCCCCTCATATCGAGCATATCATATCGAGCATATCAGCCCCTCATATCGAGCTCATCAGACCCTCATATCAGGCACATCAGCCCCTCATATCGCAATGAATAAGAATACATGCACAGATGATTATGATGATATATATTATAGGTATACATATATAACAGCATCCCATACCTCTGATATATATATATGTATGTATATGTATGTATATATATATGTATGTATATATATATATGTATATGTATGTATATATATATGTATGTATATATAAATATATGTATATGTATGTATATATATGTATGTATGTATATATATGTATGTATATATATATATATGTATATATATATATATATGTGTATGTATATATATATATATGTGTGTATGTATATATATTAGCGTCCCATACCACTGATATATATACACAAGAGTAAAACATCTAGAAATATCATATGAGATCCATATATCAATGCGAAATCCATAAAATAAAATATATGCAACATGAAACAGTAATATGAGCATATAAAGAAAATCCGCTATTTAACTGCAACAAGTTATTAAATATATCATGCGGTTCCAAATTCTCCGAAACCAAACGCAACATCATATAAATTGAACATGTAGCTATATCCAGGCATGCGTAACCATGTCGGTATAGCAAGATATGTGTATCTACCTATCAATAATGATGTAATACCCTCCAGGTATATTTGTAGATATATCAAGCTAGGTATGTGTATCTACATGTCAATAATAATACAATACCCTCCAGGTATATGTGTATCTAGCATGTAGTCATGGCAAGGCATATGTGTAAGCATGAAGGTATACAGATATGCTATATGTTATATGCACAATGGAATATGAATCAATGTCTCAATGTCCCTAACCATACCATATCACATATGTATAGGTGTTGTGTGTGTCATGGCAATTATTGACGGTGTGAGTGGCATACAATCAGTTCACGTGCAACATGAGCCGTCAATAATAGTGCAGTGTTCAAAGGGTACAGGTCCAGGCACAACAAGTAATAATATGCAATGAAGCTTTATGCACAATCTATATATGTGCAATATAACATGCGGCTAATATCATATCATATCTAGCCCAGACGCATAACGCCATACGGGCGAATTCCCCGTAGATGTTAAATCTACTCACCGACAATCTCAAGTTAGGTCGATCCAATCACCTGCTTCCCTTTCGTCGCAGCGCTCGAAGTCCCTGCCTGCGATCCTATTAACACAAAACATAACCAGTGCAAAATCTCATAAAGCGATCAATACCACGTACACAAGACGTTTGACCAACGCACCAACTCTAATCTGACCCACAAGTGTTCGTCTAACGGCTAACGTGTGTAGCGACACACCAAAACCAGCTCACGCGCACAGCTACATGAGATCACGAACCGTGTCGGATTACGTAACACGCGTATCCAAACACAAGAATATAGCAAAGTTGTCCCAGATATTTATACACAAATAATTGGTAAAAGTTGCAAGTACCATGAGACCACAAACAACCACAGAGACCCTACGCCTAAACCCCAACACCCCAGCCACCACTCTGGCCGTAATTTGCAGCCAGAACTAATAAATCTGCAGCCTGTCATTAGAGGGGTGGTCTCAGGTTTTTATGGTGGGTTCTATACCTTAACACTATGTCACTGTGATGGGAACTATTCCAGAAAATACCTGGTTCAAGAGCAGATCTCAGAGACTCAAAGTTGATACTAAAAATACGTTTTTTGCACAAAATGCTACCTTTAGTGTTCTAAACCGTAACTTCAAGGCAACACAACAAAATAACTCCTAAATATCAGTTTGAGATCAATACCTAGCCGCTCTTGCTCAAAAATCCTAGCTTTCCAAACTCCAAGGCAACCAAGTGGCTAAAACAAGACTTTTGAAGTGTTTAAATGGGATTTTGTGAAGTTTAGCAAGGTTGATGTGAAGAGGGAGTGAGGTTTTAGTTTGGAAGTTGAGAAAAAGAACCACAATGAAAATGAAAGAAGAATGAGAGAGTGAGGGATCAATATGGTGAGTGGTGAGTGTAGGGTGAGTCAAAAACCTTATGCTCACTCTCCTCCCCTCACCTCATTAATGCCCATTAATGTTTCCATGACTTACTAGCCACCTCTCTCTCTCTCTCTCTCCAACAAGATATTTCTCACACCTAAAAGATCTAGGAAAGGTTAAGGAAAAGGTTAATTGGGCAAGGTTTAGCTTAAGGTGTTATGGTTGCTAAACAAGGTTAACACTAAATATACCCTCACATTAACATGCACATGTGTGTGCAAGCAATATCAAATAAAATAAACTATTAATTAATTGATATAAAATGTGAGGAACCCGATTTGGTAAACTTTTCCTTAAAACCCCGCATTAATGCACAATTAACACTAATCGCATTCTAAGGTGTTACAGTTTCCTTTGTAAATACTGGCCCCAAACGGGTACAACATGCATAATATATAAAAAGGCATCCCCAAACGGGAGCTAGCTCTTCTTCAATTGACGGTCACAACCACGCAAGCAATATAATATACAATGCCAAAGAGCGAGGATCAAAACTCAAAAAGAAAACTCAAATCATCATGAAAACCATAACAATACAACGCGCGACTCTAAGGTCGAAATAATATACAACTGGTCTCTAAGTCAAATAAATAATACAGTCTGGTTGATGGAGTTTACTAGATACAACTGAATAATATAAATAAAAGGTACAATGGTTGCCACGATGCGAGTGGACCCACCTACCAAAGCCATCACCCGGAATGGAAGCAGTGTGCCAGAAAGCCGCAATGAAACCTGTACAGCAAAACCTGCAAGAACTGTGGTACAACGGGGGTGAGTTTCCAACTCGTGAGTAGAAAACATCACCGAGCAGAAATCGTATGTATGACTCAATCCTAGGTCAATACGATCAAATATATATAAATCTCAAAATGATAAAGTCTGAAGCATGATAAGATGGCAAGGGTAAACATCTGTACATAAGTGTAATACCAAGTGCTCGTATCAGTGCCTCAGGTAACAACATATCATAAATATGAGGTATGAATGTGGTATAATGAAAACAGAAGATATCATGAATGAGAAAACTGTTTTCTTAATATAGTGAGATTTCTGTATAAACATTTAAGTATCATCAATGAAATCATCAGAAGATCGTATCGACACAAAATATATGTCTCAAATCCCAATATCTCAATATCTCAGGCTTCGGCTATGCGGACTGGCATGTATCATCAAATCTCAATATCTCAGGCTCCGGCTATCCGGACTGGCCTGTATAATAAATCTCAATAAAATCACCAGTCAGCAATGCTCCCCTGTCACAGGCTCAAACGCCATTCTCTGCGATCTTCTCGCCCCAGGGTACCGCACCGGGTCCACCATGCACCCGCAGACGGTTCATCTCCTTCTCGAATCGGGTGTATGATATTGCTCAAGAGCCGAGAAAACTCATGGTGGACATATCACAATCATATCATGAGAAAACTGCACTTTTATCTTTTAAAATGATAAATGAGTTTATTAAATTTTGCGGTTTCTCCAAATCCAGAAATCTCATGGAAAATCTGAAATCCAAAATAAAGTCAATAATAATGAATACTGGGCTCCGGCAATCCGGACTGGCCCTTATACTATTGCATGACTAATGAATATAAAAATATGATGAAATATCAAGCAATGAATGCAATATGAACTAACATATGAAACAATAAACATATAGGAACTATCAGTTAGCAAGCTATGTCAATGAAATAATATTCTCTAAAGTATACGTGACAGGGCAATTACCGATGATGATGTGTGTCAGCCGGCAAGCAAGTGTATGTGGAGCATACGCATCATCGGTAATGGTGCCGGTGTTCTGACAGCATGGTTTCATAATCACTAAAGTACACTATAAACATGCAATGCGATGATAACAACATAATAAATGGCAGATGAATAGTAAAATACTTGCATGAGATAACATAGTAAATAAATGCAATATCTAATCTAGCACACTCATAATATATGCGGAACATGAATGATAACATAACAATAAAGAATCTACATTTCTATGTATGTGTCATACCGTTTTGCCATTTGAAATAATACGAATCGTAGTGTTTTGAAAATAAGGGCTACGGTGTTTTTAAGAAAAGGTACGTCCTTTGAAATATCCATAGAATCCAATGGCATGTATTTAAAATACTCATGATTCGTTAGTTTTAAAATAGGTATGACTCGATTCTAGTCTAATATCTACAAGTAAACTACAGAACTAAACTAACATACTAAACGAAAGGGTAAGGAAATCCACATAAATCTGAGTCTATCTATATATATAATAGTCGGTGATCTTGCCCCAATAGTATCGCATACGATACAATATATATATATATCATATGACATCCTCGAGTCAAGAGTGCGGATCTATCATCAATATAGCTCGTACGGTAAATCCATCGTACGGCATCTCAAATCTGGGTATGGGTCAAATATCATATTTATCTCATTATTCATCTGGTCTCCTTATCATCATATATTGTGAACTGGGGGTACTGATCTAAGTCTAGTACATACTGATACCATCAATAATATATATGCGTGTGTCTGAAAACACATCGCCTAAAGATCCGCTATAAAATCATGTCGTATCTCAAAATACGAACCCAATCACATCACCGATCTCATGGCACCATGCCCAATCTCATCGACTCATCTCCAAATACCATATATTATCCTCATAATCCATGTATATGTATACGTATATATATATATATATATATATACACATAGTCCCATACCCATGTGTGTGTGTGTGTGTATACATATCCCCATATACGCATAAGAAAATAAAATGCATGCAAGTGTGTGTGTGAGTGTAAACCTTATTCTAGGTTTCGCAACTACAACTAACTAATGACACTATCAATCAATTACACTAAAATTTAACCCATAAACTCCTAAATCTTACTTGCTAACTACCCAAGTTTCACATAATACATAATCACATATATATCATATATATCGTATACTATGCTTCGAACTGCGGGGGTGCTATATGCCATCCACCCGACTACCCCCATAGATATATATCTACTCTCACTGATCCTCTCTTGCTGGAGTCGATGACGCTACGCTCTCCTCGTCGTCTCGGAATCCACGTGGGGGTACCTACATATTACACATAGTATCGTAAACTGAAATCGCGAACGAAAACCAAAATGATACACGAAACGTACATAGGTTAAAACCTATGGTCTAAGCATGCACGAATAACCAATAACTCTCGACGATTGACGTATGAATCGAACGAGATAAAAAACAAATATCAAATTCCAGTTCATTAAAAGCCGCAAAACGAATTCAGAAACTTCGTAAAACGCTTCCAGATATTACCCTAGGTGAAATTAGCCAATTCTGCATATGTGGAGGGTCTAATTAACTGCTAATGGATCCATGAACCAAACAACACACTGTTCCTCTCTACCCTGGCCACAAATTGCGGCCAGATGGAATAAATCTGGGGCCTCAGTAGTGTAGGGTTACTAGGCACTGTCACAAGGGTCTATAAGGCATCAACCATGCCCGATTTTAAATTTAGACGTGCCGAACAACCTAAAGCGAGGATCTTTGCTAGATAATTAGGGTTAAACATGCAAGTAAACATCTTTACAACTAAGAGAGAGGGAATACAACCTTTGTAGTCCGCTCCTTCGCTTCATAAGCTCCGAGTAGTAGTCCCTTCGCCGCGATCCATGATCTCCCGGACTCAAGAGAAGATCCACAACCCGAATGATCCATGCTTGCTTAAAGTCTTCCTCTTCTAAGATGATCTACCTTGAAATTTCTTTAACTCAAGCTCTCACTCACTAATTAAGTATTAATGAAGTGAACACCCTAATCTAATTGGCTAGATTAGATGAGGATGATGAAGTAGGAATTTAGCTCTCTTTTGTTTTCATAATCTCACACTAATCCATCACAAAAGAAAAACCTAGAAAGCTTTTCAAGAGCTCAAGGAAGAAGAAGAAGAATTATTTCTTTTGTGTTGAATAATGAATTGTTCTTATCATTACAATTGCAACCATGGTTAAGTCAAGAAAGGCTTAACCATTGTAGAGATTTAACTAGGGTAAAGGGTGTGGGTTGGGTTAGAAAAATATCAACACATAATATCTTTGCAAGAAACAAAACAAAAGCTTCTAGAACCTTCAAGAAAAGACTAACCCAAATCAAACCCTAACCATGTTTAATCTCCACTAATTATGTTGCATTTGTAAACATAACTTGTTACAATATTATATATCATATATATAATATATTTTTGTAACAAAAGAAAATAATACAATTAACATATATCGCATATATATCAATGTATTACCCGGTGAGAAATGAATCAATAAAGCGAGCCAATATTAGATAATGTAATGTAATATATCACATATATAATTATACATTAAATTATCGAATCAACACTTGATCCGACAATCCGGATATATCACATATAAACGACTAATATTTCATGTACCGATTCATCGAATCAACACTTGATCCGATGAGCCGGGTGATATCAAATATCGCGAGAATAGAATATGGTATCTCATATCGTATTATCCTCGGTCCTGCACATATCACATATGTGCTCCTACTCTGTTTTGCCTGAGTCAAGAAACCTCTGTGTAGGACTCTAAAGAATCGTCAATACGCCGGCAGTAGGTGATGATCATATCAAACACCCACAAGCTGCAAGCGTTCAGCTAAACGTAACAGCCACCCAGGTATTGATCGATCAGAAGATCAACAAGCAAGCCTGTACATTCTCCTGTGAATCCAATCAGTAACACTATCTTACAGTCCGGTCTCTTCGTCGGATATGTTGCATATCTAGTCTAGGGGTGGTATACGTCAGACCCCAGTAACCGATAAGTCGTGTCGATGTGAGGCTCATAACAGGTCGAGAACCTACTGATAACACTTACCAGTAGTACTCAATATCCGCCCTGGCCATGGACTTCCAGTTATAGCCAATCAAACACGGCACAACATCAACTCCCTATACCGGGAGAGAAGAAAACCCCTCCTATCGCTCATTGCCTCCATGTGATTCGGGAATGTACCCAAAAGCCACTGGTTTGCACGCCCTCTTGGATGTGGTAAGGTGGAAATCAAAGCACAGTGGGAATCACACAAGACTCTATGACGATCTCGGGTCTACAGACTAACCTATACCAGTGTCACCAGAGAACTGCCATCTAACATGAGGTATAATACTATCTGGGAGTTCTCGGCGAGTCCGTCCAGAGTACCTAGTCTCCAATGAGCACCCATACACCATCTCTGATGTCAAACACCAATGGATATAGGACCATCCATCGCCCATCATATGGGTCAAGATGCGTATACGCTAGTCTACTCTGGTGTATCGATGCCCTGTCTCGATACACCCTCGACTAGGAATAATTATAGGATGTACTCATAGACTACGTTGGCCCCACTAGTATAAACTCATCATAGTCCCAGTAGTCGAGTACATATCCTAAGGGCTTTATCAACATATGAGAACAAGACAGTAAACTAATACAAGTCAACATGTTAAGATAAAGTGAAACCAAATAGCATGCTATCATGACGAGCAAGAAAGTCCTCTCTATATATATCCAAGCATCCATTATAATATACATCATATGTACAACAATAGCCTCTAGGGCATATATATAACTAACAATCTCCCACTTGCACTAAGGCCAGTTGTTGTAGTATCTCATACCCAGCATCCCGAAGAGTCTCTCAAACTGTGTCTGGGGAATGGCCTTCGTGAGTGGATCTGCAGTGTTGTCCTTTGTATCAACTCTCCTGACCACGATCTCCCTGCGATCAACTATCTCCCGGATCAGGTGATACCGCCTCAGAATATGTCTGGACTTCTGATGGGACCTGGGTTCCTTGGCCAAAGCCACAGCACCATTGTTATCGCAATACAAAGGTATTGAATGCTCAATTGACGGAACCACACCAAGTTCAGTAATGAACTTCTTTATCCAGACAGCCTCTTTGGCAGCATCGTTGGCAGCGATGTATTCAGCCTCCATCGTCGAGTCTGCAACGGTATCCTTTTTGGAACTCTTCAAACACATCGCCCCTCCATTAAGGGTAAAGACAAATCCCGAGTGCGACTTAAAGTCGTCCTTATCACTATGGAAGCTTGAATCGGTAAAGAACTCCACCTGGAGTTCTCCGTTACCATACACCAAGAACATCTCTTTAGTTCTTCTCAAGTACTTGAGAATGTTCTTCACAGCTATCCAGTGACTCTCTCCAGGACCTGGTTGATACCTACTCACTACACTTAGTGAGTATGCTACATCGGGTCTGGTACATAGTATCGCATACATGATAGAGCCTACTGCCGAAGCATAGGGTATTCCTTGCATGCGAGCTCTCTCCAAATCAGTCTTGGGAGACATCTCTTTGGACAGAGTGAGTCTAGAGATCATGGGTAGGTTCCCACGCTTGGATTCTTCCATACTAAAGCTCTTTAGTATGGTGTCAATGTACCTGGATTGGGACAATCCCAGTATCCGTTTAGATCTATCTCTATAGATCATAATTCCCAGTATGCAGGAGGCATCACCTAGATCTTTCATTGAGAATCTTTGTGATAAGAAGAGCTTGACCGATTGCAGCATAAGAACATCATTTCCTATCAAGAATATGTCATCGACGTACAATACGAATAAGACAACCTTACACTCTGCAACCATTTTATATATACAAGGTTCATCTACATTTTTGATGAAGTCAAACTCTTTGACTACAACATCGAAGCAGATGTTCCAACTCCGTGATCCTTTCTTTAACCCATAAATGGATTTAAGCAGCTTGCACGCCTTTCCGCTGCTCCCTCTATCTACGAAGCCCTCTGGCTGAGTCATGTACACGCACTCTTCTAAATCACCATTTAGAAAGGCGGTCTTAACATCCATCTTCCAGATTTCGTAGTCATGGTATGAAGCAATGGCAAGCAAGATCCTGATGGACTTAAGCATAGACACTGGAGAAAAGGTTTCGTCATAATCCAGACCTGGTCGTTGACGAAAACCCTTTGCAACAAGTCTAGCTTTGAAATTCTCAACTTTTCCATCTACACCAAGTTTCTTCTTAAAGATCCATTTTCTCCCAAAGGGTTTTACCCTTTCAGGAGCAATTTCCAAAGTCCATACTTTTTTGGTGTACATGGATTCCATCTCAGATCGCATTGCATCCAGCCATTTCACAGAGTCACCACTCGTGATGGCCTGCTCGAAACTAGTCGGGTCATCGTCTTCCATGATGCAATCCTCGCTCCCACCATCAAGGAGAAAACCGCAGTATCTCTCAGGTGGATGAGAAACCCTACTAGATCGGCGGAGAGGCTGAGGTTCGTTGGGAACTACTGAATCCTCTGGTTCCACTAAATCTTCTGTCGTAGTTTTTGTTGCTGGAACTTCTTCCAGTTCTACCTCAGAGGCACTAATCTCTTTTGCAAGAAATTCCTTTTCTAAAAAGGTGGCGTGCCGAGAAACAAACACCTTTTGTACCTCGGTGTGGTAGAAGATATACCCTCGCGAATGTTTGGGATATCCAATAAACTTACACAGAATAGACCTTGCCCCGAGCTTGTCAGGATTTTGTGTTTTCACATATGCCGGACAACCCCATATCCTAACATAATTAAGATATGGTCTCTTTCCTTTCCATATCTCATATGGAGTGGTTGGCACAGATTTGGTGGGAATCATATTCAATAGGTCTGCAGCTGTCTCCAGTGCATATCCCCAGAAGAAAATAGGTAACTCAGCTGTACTCAATATAGAGCGCACCATATCTAATAGGGTGCGATTCCTCCGCTCCGATACACCGTTGTGCTATGGTGTATAGGGAGGTGTAAGCTGAGAGAGAATCCCATTCTCTTTTAGATTATCCAGAAAATCATTGCTTAAGTATTCTCCTCCTCAATCAGATCGAAGTATCTTAATACTTTTGCCCGTTTGGTTCTCTACTTCGTGCTTATATTCCCTGAATTTCTCAAAAGCTTCAGACTTGTGTTTCATCAGGAACACATATCCGTATCTAGAGAGATCGTCAGTGAATGTAATAAAGAGGAAGAATCGTTCCTGGCAAGTGTAGACATGGGACCGCATACATCATTATGTACCAGTCCAAAGAGTTCCTCAACTCTTTCTCCGTCTCCACTAAACGGAGTTTTGGTCATCTTACCTTTGAGACATGAATGGCAAGTATCATAAGATGATAATTCGAACGGATTCAAATATCCATCCTTATGTAACTTAGCTAGCCGTATCGCATTGATATGACCAAGTCTACAATGCCACAAGAAGGATTCGTTCATTTCTGAACTCTTCCTCTTGTGTGAGTTTTGTATATTAAGAACTGTATTTTGATTGAGAATGAATATGCCATTATGTAACGAGCCTGATCCAATCAACTTTTGATTTAGGAAGATGTTCATAACATTATCCTGTATTACAAAATTATACCCTTCTTTACTTAACAAAGAAACTGATATAATGTTGCACATCATGTTTGGTATATAATAGCACTCATTCAGAATCAATGTATTACTACTTGGTAATACAAGGTGATAATCGCCAACTGCTCTGGATGCAATATTTGTACCATTCCCTACTTGTACGGAATGATCACCATTTCCCAGTTCTCTACCTTTACGTAGCCCATGTAACAATTTACATATGTGGGATCCCGATCCGGTATCTAATACCTAGGACGTAGGGTGAACTGAGAAACAGTTCTCAATAACTAACACACCCAAAGAAGATGCATCAACATACTTGTTCTTCATTTGGGCGGCGTGAGAATCCAGATATTTTCTTATTCCCTGCTCAGTCTCATTACACTTATAAGAAAGAACGGGACCAACGTTCCCCTTCTTAGTATAATAAGTGGGTTCAGTCAATACATCCATATTATTATCTTGATTATGGCCTGACATGGTCGCTACCTGGAGAGAGAGAGAAGGAAACACTTTAGCGTATGCTCTTGCAAGATTAGAATGGTTATTATCTTATCTAATCAGGATGTCTCCCACTGTTTTTATCAAATCTTCCTTCAAACCCTAAAAGGTAAGATTAGCTGGGATTAATTACACCCTACAGGTTTGCCAATTTTTCAGCCAGATCAGTGTTGGTACTTTGAGGGAGGTTCCCCGTGCTTTCGCACGTACTTAATTAAAATAAACCTCGTTTTCCCAGAGGCATAACCCCGTTAACACCTTTCTAGACACCTACTTGATCGGCTAATTGTCGTGTGTAAAATTCTCCCAGGAGTAACTCTTACTCACAGTGGGTATCGGGATCCAACTATCTCATAGGAGGTATGCAATCTCATTGCAAATTTCAACACTTGAAATTCCAGATAAGTTTTTACCCCTAGCGTCCTATGACCTTGACGCAGGCCAACAAACCATAGTCCGCTAGTCAAGTTCAACCAGTACATTTCTTGATTGAATTAAACCCACCCGCACGACCCTTGACGCAGGCCAACAAAGTCGTACGACTACCCTAATCCAATCACATCTCATGTTGCAGATAAGTACTAGTTAGCCACCGCTCACTACGCCTTGACGCAGGCCAACAAACGTAGTACGAATACTAAGTAATATTTATCTGAAATGTCGAAGGGCTACGCAGGTTTTTCAGAAAACCATGAGCGTAATGAACTTGATATCATTGTAGAAACAAGTGATTTTTGAAAAGGAGTGTTTTTGAGGCCTTTCCAGTTTTGCTAAAGAGGTCACTCCCGGTAAAGGGATCTCGGCTCTTTCCCCATCGAATAAGGTGCAGGGTATATCATATATACCGCTGTGCAAAGCATGAACTATAGAAGCATTCAAAAACTAAACCGCGATTTTGTAGCATCTGCCAGTTTTGCTAAAGAGGTCACTCCCGGTGAAGGGATCTCGGCTATTTCTTCATCGAATAAGGTGCAGGGTATATCATATATATCGTTGAGCAAAGCAAGACTGTAGCTACCCTTTTTTATAAAGTTTTGATTCTACAACAACTTTTAGGTTTCTTTTCTTTTATTAATCTCATTAATAAATCCCATCAGTTATGCTTCCTAAGCATCACAGAAGAAACGAAAGCTGTAATATTTATATATCATATATATAGTATAAGCATTCATCTCAGGCAGTAATATAATCTCATCAGAGAACATTGCAGCAGAAGATAACATATGAAAAATTGGATATACTAGGTCGTCCGTGTTTTACATCGAGCCTGTATAAAACACGGATTCCACGGTCGCGATGAATAGCCAAACCCACTTCCCTAGACCCCAACGAGAGCGGCAAGCAACACTGCCAATTCTAGGGTTAGGAGACCCGGTCTTGACTCCTCGAGATGGCCTCCCACTGTACCCTGGAACCCGGTTACTTGTGCTCCCCTCCTTGGGTCTACCTAATGCGGAAAAATAAATAATATACAATGGTGACATCATCCTCATCCCGGAAGTGCCCCAATAAAAGAATATTACATACAAATGAATTTTACATAAATGAAAATAAAAACCCTCATCTCACATAAAACCCCTAGCTATTCAGAACACGACGATCCAATATAACATATCACTGCAACACATAATATCTCATATCATCAACGTAAGCAAGTATGAATATCCCGACTGTCGTTGATGTATAGAAACGAAGCCGACGATACACCACATACTACACTTACGGTCACAGAAAAGAAAGTGTAAAACTACAACATTTGGAATCCACAATCACTTTAGACATCATAAATCCGAAATATCACATACTTCGCATTTCATGCCTAACTATATGAATTCCACATATTGTATCACATTCCAGATAAATAGACAAAGTTAAACTTTCCGATCGAATAATTAAACACCCAAGAATTCCCTAATAGCTCAACACTTGAGCGGAGTTCAAAAAACTCAGAACATGTCACAGCCCCAGTGAACCAGCCGTAGATGGGTCAAACCAACGCCTCACATCTGGCAACGCCAAACTACCACAAACCCTAGGGTTCAGTGGAAGTTTTGATGGTCACATAATCGAGTTAAGCTTACGTTCTTCTAGAGAGTCCACAGATATGCTTGCATGTTTTTCTGAAAGTTTTAAACTCAAGAAAAATTCAACACTTGAAAGTTTTTCGTGTCGTGAAAAAGTGAGTTATTAATATCCGTTCGAACATTTTAACACGTTCTAAATTATCCGGAAAACACTTAAACGAAGTTAAACTTTCCGATCGAATCAACGAATACAAAAGATCTCTAGAAAACTCAACACATGAGTAGAATTAAAAATTCCCAGAAGCATGCAAAAGTACCTACGGATGTTACTGTATCAAAAGCTAACCCTAATACCCCTGTATGGCCGCGGAACCGCCGCGCAAGGCATGGTTTTGCCGCGGTTCCGCGGCGCTTTAAGAGTATTAGGTTGTCGTTTTTCACAGTAATTCTTATAATCACCTGCTAAATTTTCTGAGTATTTTCAGAAAAAATCATATTTTTAAAAAATTTCCAGAGAGGGGTCAAATTTTGATGTTTCGGAGTTCGATCGGACTTTTAACCTCGTAAACACGTCGCCTAATGCTCTAGCTAGGCTCTGATACCACTGTAGGGTTAATAGGCACTGTCACAAGGGTCTATAAGGCATCAACAATGCCCGATTTTAAATTTTGACGTGCCGAACAACCTAAAGCGGGGATCTTTGAAAGTCCACGTTGCCCACCCCGGTGCTTACTGTAAGTCGATGTAGTACACCCCAGTACTTATGGGGAGGCGGAATTTTCAAAAACGATCAAGTTTAAAGAACAAACATCGACTAACCGCTTGAATCGAAGCTAAACAAATAATAACCGAACACATAGCTATACTAAACTATAGTGTTAAGGGATTATACCTAACGAAACTAGTCCTTCGTCTTTGTGTCCTCCTTTGTTCTCCTCGGCCTTCTCTAGGTAGTAGACGATCCACCCGAGAGCGAAACTCCAAGCTAAACCTCTAACTTGAGGTAACTAATCAACTTTGATTGCTAATCAAAGATGAAAGGATGATGTAGAGTGAAGGTTATGGATTGTTTAGTCTAACTAATCCTTTGATCTCAACTCATGAGGTGTAAGGATTAGGGTTTGAAGATGAGAGCTTGAGGAGAGAGAAGGTGAGAATGAATCTTATGAGAATAGTAAATCTATCATAATATATATGAACCTTTAATATTCATCCATAAAAGAAAAACTAAAATGATGAATAATGAAGTTTCATAAATATCTAGTGGTGATTCATAACCATGACTCATTAAGCATTTATCATGCATTAATGATATGCATGAATCACCCTCATGACTCACCAAACTCATTTAATGCAAATGACACCTAAATCTCCTTAGTCACCACTTCTAGAAGCTTCTCGAGTAATTACGAGAACGCCCCTCCGATCCGTAAAAAATACGGAAAAACTTTAGACTGTATAAATCCAATAACCGGATACCAGTAACTGGCTTAAACCAAAGCCGACTGGTAAAAACTGTCCGAAAGTCGTACGCGCGTAAACGCATGTATGCGTCCGAACCCTTTGTCGCAAAACCATGCAACCTCTATATCGTTTCGCCTGGAGTAGGAAACTCTCTGTGTGGGACTCTAGAGACTCGACTACTACGCTGGCAGTGGGTTTAACCACAGACCGCAAGCGGCACTAGCTGTACGTAACGGTCCCCAGGTAGTGGTCGATAAGAAGGCCGATGAGTAAACCCATCCGAACTCCTACTGAGTCTGATGTGACAATCTCCATACAGTCCGGTCCGTTCGTCCAAGACTATCGCATATCGGGCCTAGGGGGGCGGCAAGCGTCAGTCCCCTAATAGCGGTATAAGTCGTGTCGGAGGGAAGCCCATTACACCCTGAGAAACTACTGGAACCTACCAGCAAATCTCGCTTGCCCTGGCCAGGGACTTTGCGTAATGGCTCTCTGACACAGCACGATATCTACTCCCAATACCGGGAGGGACGAATCCTGTCTAACCGCCACTGCCTCCAAGTGCTCGGGACTGCACCCAACTGCTACCTGTTTGCACGACTCCTTTGAGCCGTGGTAGGGTAGCAATCTAAGAACAGTGGGACACACTCGAGACGAAGTAGCAGTGTCAAGTCTGCGGACTACGCTGTACTCATGTCACCTGGGAACTGTTCACTGACGACTGGTATCAAACCAACCAACAGTTCCCTGTGAGTCCTGTCCGGTGTACCCGTAACCTAACGAGCACCTGCATACTATCTCCAGTACGACGTACTGACGGCTGTGGGACAGACCATCTCCCCAACTGGGATGAGAAGCGTACACACTAGTCTACTCCGGAGTATCGATGCTCTGTCTCGATAATCCAACGACCAGGGACCTGAATAAGGATGTGCTTGTAGACTACCCAGCCCCCACTAGTGTGACTGCCATCACAACGCTGGTAGACAAGCAAGATCCTAATAGCTCTATCAATACGTACACTCACATATTAAGATAGAAAAACCAAGTAGCATACTACCATGTTTAGCAAGACTGTTATATACATGTGAATATCCCAAGCTTCCATTAAGTAATATACAAGCTAGTATGATACAGTAATGGCCTTCTAGGGCATAAACACTAACAATCTCCCACTTGCACTAGGGCCATGTACTGGCATATCGTAGACCAATGATCTCGAGTAGCCTCTCGAACTGAATCTGAGGAAGGGCCTTCGTGAATGGATCAGCAATGTTCTCTTCTGAAGCAACTCTCCGAACCTCGATCTCCTGACGATCAATGATCTCCCTGATCAGGTGATACCGCCTTAAGATGTGTCTGGACTTCTGATGGGACCTTGGTTCCTTTGCTAAAGCTATAGCTCCGTTGTTGTCGCAATATAGAGGTATTGGATCAACTATGGTAGGAACAACCTGAAGTTCTGTTAGGAACTTCTTCATCCAGACTGCTTCTTTTGCGGCATCGCAAGCAGCTATATACTCCGCTTCCATCGTCGAGTCAGCAACGGTGTCCTGCTTGGAGCTCTTCCAGCACACCGCCCCTCCATTGAGGGTAAAGACATAACCCGACATGGACTTGGAATCGTCCTTATCACTCTGGAAGCCGGAATCGGCAAAGGCCTCCAACCTGAGGTTTTTTCCGCCGTAAACCAAGAACATCTCCTTAGTCCTCCTCAGGTACTTGAGAATGTTCTTTACTGCTATCCAGTGTTTCTCCCCTGGGTCTGACTGATACCGGCTTACCACGCTCAGTGCGTAAGCTACATCTGGTCTGGTACACAACATCGCATACATTATAGAGCCTACGGCAAAAGCGTAGGGTATAATAGACATGCGTTCCCTTTCCAAATCAGTCTTGGGAGACATCTCTTTGGAGAGGGTGATTCCGTGACAAGCCGGTAGATTACCGCGCTTAGAATCTTCCATACTGAATCTTTTCAGTACAGTGTCGATATACCTGGACTGCGAAAGTCCCAACATCCTCTTGGATCTATCACGATAGATCTGGATCCCCAGAATGTAAGAGGCATCACCCAGGTCTTTCATGGAGAACCTGTGTGACAAGAATCCTTTGACAGATTGTAGCATAGGAATGTCATTTCCTATCAATAGAATGTCATCCAAGTACAAGACGAGGAATACGACACTTCTGGCCACAACTTTACTATATATGCACGGCTCATCTGGATTTTTGATAAAGTCATATTCTTTGACTGTCTCATCAAAACAGATGTTCCAACTCCGCGATGCCTGCTTTAGTCCATAAATAG
Organism: Agapanthus africanus; assembly: GCA_030015575.1. Classification (NCBI taxonomy): domain Eukaryota; kingdom Viridiplantae; phylum Streptophyta; class Magnoliopsida; order Asparagales; family Amaryllidaceae; genus Agapanthus; species Agapanthus africanus. The sequence goes on from JASDDO010000008.1 coordinate 180,151,719, forward strand.
ACTTAAGCAGCTTGCATACTTTCCCGCTGCTCCCACTCTGATTGAAACCCTCTGGCTGATCCATATAGACGCTCTCTTCTAAATTTCCATTCAGAAAAGCCGTCTTTACGTCCATCTGCCAGATTTCATAATCATGGAAGGCAGCAATAGCAAGAAGGACCCGAATGGATTTGAGCATAGCCACTGGAGAAAAGGTTTCGTCATAGTCCAAACCAGGTCTTTGACGAAAACCCTTTGCAACAAGTCTAGCCTTATAGGTTTCCACCTGTCCATCTACACCAATCTTTTTCTTGAAGATCCATTTGCATCCTATGGGTTTTACCCCATTTGGAGCAAAGTCCAAAGTCCATACTTTGTTGGTGTACATGGACTCCATTTCGGTCCGCATTGCATCTAGCCATCGTACCGAGTCGCCGCTCTGGATGGCCTGCTGGAAGTCAGTAGGTTCATCATCATCTATGATGCAATCCTCTCTATCCCCGTCAATGAGAAAACCGTAGTATCTCTCAGGCGGATGAGACGGCCTACTACTCCTGCGGAGGGGTGCGGGAATGTTCTGTTCTTCTTGAACCTCTGGTTCTACCAAACTTTCAGTGGCAGCTTGTGGTTCTGGAATTTCTTCCAGTTCTATTTCGCTCCCACTCTTCTGATTTTCTAAAAATTCAGTTTCTAAGAAGGTGGCATGACGAGAAACAAATACCTTTTGTTCCTCTGCGTAATAGAAATAATATCCCTTGGAGTTCTTTGGATATCCCACAAGCTTACACTGTACTGAACGTGCCTCGAGCTTGTCCACATGCTGCTTTTTTACAAAAGCTGGACACCCCCATGTCCTAAAATGTTTTAGACAGGGTTTCTTCCCACTCCACATCTGATATGGTGTGGTAGGCACAGTCTTGGTTGGAACCTGGTTCAAAAGATATGCCGCTGATTCTAGCGCATAACCCCAGAAAGATCGCGGTAACTCAGCATTACTCATCATGGATCGTACCATATCCAATAGGGTTCGATTCCGTCTCTCCGATACACCGTTGTGCTGTGGAGTGTATGGAGGAGTAAGCTGAGAGAGAATTCCTTTCTCTTTTAGGTAACCTAGGAACTCGGCACTTAAGTATTCTCCACCTCGATCAGATCTTAGTGTCTTAATACTTTTGCCTGTTTGGTTTTCCGCTTCATTCTTGAATTCCAGGAATTTCTCAAAGGCCTCTGATTTATGCTTCATTAAGAAAACATATCCATACCTAGAGAAATCATCTGTAAAAGTAATGAAGTAGGAATAACCACCTCTCCCATGTGTAGACATTGGACCGCATACATCGCTGTGTATGAGTCCTAAGAGCTCGCTCGCTCTTACTCCTTGTCCAGTAAATGGAGTCTTTGTCATCTTTCCTTTGAGACAGGATTGACAAGTGTCATAAGATTGATATTCGAACGAGTCCAAATATCCTTCTCTATGCAACTTAGTCAACCTTCTCTCATTGATGTGACCCAGTCTACAATGCCATAAGAAAGCTTTATTCAAATCTGGAGACTTTCTTTTTAGTGTGTTCTGGACGTTGAAAATTTGGAGTTGGTTTAAAACATATATGCCGTTATTTAGACTACCGGACCCAATCAAACCATGATTAAGGTGGATGTTGACAACATCTCTTACAAACATGAAATCATAACCTTTATTTGATAACAAGGAAACTGATATGATATTACACGTTAAGCTGGGTACAAAATAACAGTTATGTAAAACCAAAATGTGTCCACTCGTCAATCCTAGGTGATAATCCCCGACGGACGCAGCTCCCACGCTAGCTCCGTTAGCAACCCTGAGGATCATATCACCTTCCTTCAGCACTCTACGGTTTCTCAGTGCCTGCAATGAATTGCAAATATGAGATCCTGACCCGGTATCCAATACCCAGGAAGTAGAGTTGATCGACAGACAATTCTCAATTACAAACACACCTAAAGTCGAAGCCACAGCTTGCTTCGGTTCCTGGTTCTTGGCGTTCCACGCCTTGCAATCCTTCTTCCAGTGCCCTTTCCTGTGACAATGGAAGCACTCATCCAGGCCAACTACCGGTGCTACTTTCTTTTTCTTTCCCTTCCCTCCCACCTTACTAACACCTCCTCTAGGTCTGGGTGCGGCCTTCTTCTTCCTTCCTTTGGCCCTAGCCTTGGACCCGGAAGAAGATGAACCGCCAACAAACATAGCGGGTGTTTCCCTTGCCTTCTGCAAGGTGCCCTCCGCACTCCTTAACATGTTCAGGAGTTCCGCAAGTTCAACTTCTTTTCCTTGAAGATTGAAGTTGAGGATAAACTGGGCGTAGGTGGGAGGAAGGGACTGGAGAACAAGGTCTGTATAGAGCTCATTATCCAAAGTCGTCCCAAGGTCTGCGAGCTCTTCTATGTAGCCAATCATCTGTAGGACATGTTCACCTACCGATGACCCGACAGCCAACCTCGCTCGAAACAATTTCTTAGAGGTCTCGTATCTTGCTATACGAGATTGCTCTCCATAAAGTTCTTTTGTATGGAGAAATATGCCATCTAAGGACATATCCTCGTGCCTCCTCTGATGTTCATTGTTCATCGAGGCAAGCACGATGCACTTGGCTCTCGCGCAATCTAAATCCCAGGTTTTGCGGATTTCCTTATCCGCATTGCTGGATTTGGGACCAGGGACAGCAGGTGCCGTAGCGGTGAGGACGTACCCCAGTTTGTCATAGGTCAAAGCCATCTTGACATTCCGCAGCCAATCTTTATAGTTTGGCCCCGTCAGTATATTTTTCTCTAAAAGTAACTTAAGTCCAGTCATTTTCAGGGTCGCTGCAATTAGGAGAGAGAGAAGAAAACTCTTTAGCATGATGCTCTTGCAAGTTTAGAGTGGTTTTTAGTTTATCTAAACTGGATGGCTCCCACTGTTTTTCGAATCCTTCCTCAAACCATAAAAGAAGAATTAGCCAAGACTATTCTCACCATACAATACTTGCTTAACCGTTCAGCCAGGCCGGGTGTCGATACTTCGAGGGAGGTTTTCCAACGCTTTCGCGAAGTTCCTTAATTAAATAACCTCTTTTCTCTGGGGGCGTAACCCCGCTGACACTTTTCTGGACACCTACTAGGTTTATAGCATTGATCGTTAAGTGACGAATATCCTGATAAGTATCATATACTCACAGTAGGATCGGGATCCAAATATCATCGTATGATAATGTTGAAGGAATCCTACCAACATTCATCAAACTCCAAATGGTATGCATCTCTTTGCAAATTTCAGTTTCTTTAGAAATTCCCGATATGGATTTTTGCCCCATGCTCTTATGATCTTGACTAAGGGCCAACAAATCATAAGTCACATGTCAAGTTCTGCCCATCATTATCCTGTTGATTTGAACCCATCCGTATACTCTTGACTAAGGGCCAACAAAGTAATACGACTGTCCCAAACCAACTCATCTATCTATGCAACAAATGAATACCCCAGCAGCTATCAATCACTATGTCTTGACTAAGGGCCAAACAAACATAGCTTGAATACTACTGACTATTCATAAGAAATGACGGAGGGCTACGACTGGTTTTGGCGAAACCGTGAACGTAGTGAACTTGATATAACCGAAGGAACCTGATAGCTTTTTAAAAGGAGTGGTTAAATCTCCGCATTTAAAAAAATATCTGTTTTAAAAATAACCGAGTGGTTTCTTTTAAATTGTTCCAACGATTTAAACTTTGGTTTATTTTCTTTGCATTATAGATAATGCGTCCCATCATTAACCTATCATTGCAGAAAACAACGAAAATACAACGTCCTCTTATGCCATCCGCATTCGCCACGGGGTCCCGTCATCACCCGTTAGGTTACTTAACTAACGACAGAGCGGGGGCTGGGCTAGCGCGGGTGTAAAACATAAGTGGCGTCTAAATAGCTATCATAAATATAGATATTTTACATTCGTCTGACGCAATGATATTCATTCCAGAACACAGATAAACAATATTGGATTTGCTAGCAATCTGTATTTCTTTTGAGCCTGCAAGAAAAGACAGATTACACAGTTGTGATGAATAGCCGTTACCCCACCCTCGACCCCTACGGGTACGGCAAACTACCCACCCGGCAGTCTGTGTACCCCACCTTGGGTCAGTCCTAGGAGCAAAAACAGTAAAATGAAATAATACAACGGTGGCTACGACCGCAACCTGGAAGTGCCCCGCGAAAATAATATTACAACAAATTACATTTACAACAAATGAATTAAACAATAACCCATTGCTAACCCCGGCTATACACCACAACTTTCCAATACAGTTTATATGCACAAACAGATATAACCATTTCAGAAATGTGCAACCCCCTGCCAACCGACATACTAGCAGTTAGGGGAGGTTTACGAACACATTAAACAATCACAGATATAATCCAATACGCAAATACTGTACAATTCGATCGAATAAACAACATCAATATTGCTCCAAAATCTGCTCTGTTAAACAGTAACCTGAGCAATAATTAAATATTCCAGAAAACCCAAAACACCACAGGGGACCCACCCAAAAAAAACGAGTTCCTGCCTCGTCAACTCGGCCGCGGTTGCGCGGCAGATCGGTGGGATCCGCCGCCCTTCCGCGGCACTGTAGACGAATCAGAAGCCCAAATTTTTTGGGTGTTCTCCTGTGGTCATGTCAAGCTCTCTGAACACACCTGAAAAATTTTCTGACTTGATTTTAACTTCGACAGAAACTTGACAGAATTAGGGTTTTGCGGCTTTGTTTTTCCGTTCGAAATTCGTACAAATTTGCAATTAAGTTATTTATTGTTTAGCGAGGCTCTGATACCACTGTAAGTCGATGTAGTACACCCCAGTACTTATGGGGAAGCGGAATTTTCAAAAACGATCAAGTTTAAAGAACAAACATCGACTAACCGCTTGAATCGAAGCTAAACAAATAATAACCGAACACATAGCTATACTAAACTATAGTGTTAAGGGATTATACCTAACGAAACTAGTCCTTCGTCTTTGTGTCCTCCTTTGTTCTCCTCGGCCTTCTCTAGGTAGTAGACGATCCACCCGAGAGCGAAACTCCAAGCTAAACCTCTAACTTGAGGTAACTAATCAACTTTGATTGCTAATCAAAGATGAAAAGATGATGTAGAGTGAAGGTTATGGATTGTTTAGTCTAACTAATCCTTTGATCTCAACTCATGAGGTGTAAGGATTAGGGTTTGAAGATGAGAGCATGAGGAGAGAGAAGGTGAGAATGAATCTTATGAGAATAGTAAATCTATCATAATATATATGAACCTTTAATATTCATCCATAAAAGAAAAACTAAAATGATGAATAATGAAGTTTCATAAATATCTAGTGGTGATTCATAACCATGACTCATTAAGCATTTATCATGCATTAATGATATGCATGAATCACCCTCATGACTCACTAAACTCATTTAATGCAAATGACACCTAAACCTCCTTAGTCACCACTTCTAGAAGCTTCTCGAGTAATTACGAGAACGCCCCTCCGATCCGTAAAAAATACGGAAAAACTTTAGACTGTATAAATCCAATAACCGGATACCAGTAACTGGCTTAAACCAAAGCCGACTGGTAAAAACTGTCCGAAAGTCGTACGCGCGTAAACGCACGTATGCGTCCGAACCCTTTGTCGCAAAACCATGCAACCTCTATATCATTTCGCCTGGAGTAGGAAACTCTCTGTGTGGGACTCTAGAGACTCGACTACTACGCTGGCAGTGGGTTTAACCACAGACCGCAAGCGGCACTAGCTGTACGTAACGGTCCCCAGGTAGTGGTCGATAAGAAGGCCGATGAGTAAACCCATCCGAACTCCTACTGAGTCTGATGTGACAATCTCCATACAGTCCGGTCCGTTCGTCCAAGACTATCGCATATCGGGCCTAGGGGGGCGGCAAGCGTCAGTCCCCTAATAGCGGTATAAGTCGTGTCGGAGGGAAGCCCATTACACCCTGAGAAACTACTGGAACCTACCAGCAAATCTCGCTTGCCCTGGCCAGGGACTTTGCGTAATGGCTCTCTGACACAGCACGATATCTACTCCCAATACCGGGAGGGACGAATCCTGTCTAACCGCCACTGCCTCCAAGTGCTCGGGACTGCACCCAACTGCTACCTGTTTGCACGACTCCTTTGAGCCGTGGTAGGGTAGCAATCTAAGAACAGTGGGACACACTCGAGACGAAGTAGCAGTGTCAAGTCTGCGGACTACGCTGTACTCATGTCACCTGGGAACTGTTCACTGATGACTGGTATCAAACCAACCAACAGTTCCCTGTGAGTCCTGTCCGGTGTACCCGTAACCTAACGAGCACCTGCATACTATCTCCAGTACGACGTACTGACGGCTGTGGGACAGACCATCTCCCCAACTGGGATGAGAAGCGTACACACTAGTCTACTCCGGAGTATCGATGCTCTGTCTCGATAATCCAACGACCAGGGACCTGAATAAGGATGTGCTTGTAGACTACCCAGCCCCCACTAGTGTGACTGCCATCACAACGCTGGTAGACAAGCAAGATCCTAATAGCTCTATCAATACGTACACTCACATATTAAGATAGAAAAACCAAGTAGCATACTACCATGTTTAGCAAGACTGTTATATACATGTGAATATCCCAAGCTTCCATTAAGTAATATACAAGCTAGTATGATACAGTAATGGCCTTCTAGGGCATAAACACTAACACTTACGGGGAGGCGGAAAACATAATAAAAATCGGATTTTTATCAACTATAGGCAACATGGACTATGCTAAACAAAAACTTGCTAAAGCTAACTTGAAAGTAGCTAAGTGGTAGAAAGGTTATACCTTTGGTCTCTTAGTCCTTCTCTCTTTGCTCCTAGAAGTAGTGGAAGGAGGTCACCTTGTCGTCTTCTCCCGTCAAAGAAAGATCCACCCGAAAGCCTCAACCTTTGGCTTCAACTCCAAGCTAGGAGTAACTAGGGTGCAAGAAGTGCTAATACTTGAACCCTAGATGAGAGTAGAGAAGATCAAGAGAGGGTTTTTCTCAAGCTCAAGTGTTTCTCAACACATGAGAGGGAGAGAGCTTGAGGGAGAGGAAGAACAAGAGAGAGAAAGGATATGATAGAATGAGAAATAATAGAACCATTCTCACTAATATGTGTGAATTATTTTAATTGAATAATTAGCTAGATAATTGTCATGGTTAATCATGACATGACCATTATCATTTTAATTTGCAAAGATCAAAAAGCATCTTCCAAAAGAAATGATGATGGTCAAAGTGTCAACCTAGGTCAACAAGTCAATAAGGTCAAATGGTCAACAACCATAACCATGCACAATTATTAAACTAATTATCAATTAACTATAATACACACATAATCATTAGGGTTAATAAAATGACAATAGCCATTAACCCTAATCAAAGTCCTCTCCCTCTGTCTCAAGCAACTGTGCATACGCACCCGCATCCGTGATCCGAGGAACACGAATACAATGATAAAAACCAATCTCAAATCATATACTAGTATCCGGCTTAAACCAAAGCCCGCTAGTATAAACTGTCCGGACAGCAAACGTGCACAAGTGCGCGGATGTGAACGAACCCTGTCGCAAAACCATGCGACCTCCACTCATTTTGCCTAAAGGCGAATAGCTCTCTGTGTGGGACTCTAAAGACTCGACACTACGCTGGCAGTGGGTTTAACCACAGACCGCAAGCGGCACTAGCTGTACGTAACGGTCCCCAGGTAGATGTCGATACGAAGACTGACGAGGTGAACCCCATCTGAACTCCTACTGAGCCTGTATGTGACAATCTCCGTACAGTCCGGTCTGTTCGTCTGATACATCGCATGGCGGGCCTAGGGGGGCGGTGAACGTCAGTCCCCTAATAGCGGTACAAGTCGTGCCGGAGTGAAGCCCAGAACACCCTGAGATAACACTGGAAACCTACCAGTATATCTCGCTTTCCCTGGCCAGGGACTACTCGTGTAATGGCTCTCCTGGACACAGCGCGATGTCAACCCCTAATACCGGGAGAGACGAATCCTGTCTAACCGTCACTGCCTCCAAGTGCTTCGGGACTGCACCCAAAAACTACCTGTTTGCACGACTCCTTTGAGCCGTGGTAGGGTAGTAATCAAAGTGCAGTGGGAACACACTCGAGGCGAAGTGACAGTGTCAAGTCAGCGGACTAAGCTGTACTCATGTCACCTGGGAACTGATAACTGACGATAGGTATAATACCAACCAACATTCCCCGACGAGTCCTGTCCAGTGTACTCGTAACCCAACGAGCATCCGTATACTATCTCAAGTACGACGTACTGACGGCTGTGGGACAGACCGTCTCCCACACTGGGATGAGAAGCGCATACGCTAGTCTACTCCGGAGTATCGATGCCCTATCTCGATAGTCCAACGACTAGGGACCTGTATAAGGATGTGCTTACAGATCACCCAGCTCCCACGAGTGCGAGCGCCATCACAACGCTAGTAATCAAGAAAAGATCCTAAGGGCTCTACTAATATGTATACCAGCAATATGCTAAAAGAAACACATGCACATATTAAAGCAGAGACAAACCGAGTAGCATACTACCATTTCGAGCAAGATTGTATATACAACTGTGAATATCCTAAGCTTCCATCAAGTAATATACAAACTAGTATGATACAGTAATGGCCTCTAGGGCATATACACTAACAATCTTTGCTAGATAATTAGGGTTAAACATGCAAGTAAATATCTTTACAACTAAGATAGAGGGATTACAACCTTTGTAGTCCGCTCCTTCGCTTCATAAGCTCCGAGTAGTAGTCCCTTCGTCGCGATCCATGATCTCCCTCAAGAGAAGCTCCAGAACCCGAATGATCCATGCTTATTTGAAGTCTTCCTCTTCTAAGATGATCTACCTTGAAATTTCTTTAACTCAAGATCTCACTCACTAATCAAGTATTAATGAAGTGAACACCCTAATCAAATTGGCTAGATTAGATGAGGATGATGAAGTAGGAATTTAGCTCTCTTTTGTTTTCATAATCTCACACTAATCCATCACAACAGAAAAACCTTGAAAGCTTTTCAAGAGCTCAAGGAAGAAGAAGAAGAATTATTTCTTTTGTGTTGAATAATGAATTGTTCTTATCATTACAATTGCAACCATGGTTAAGTCAAGAAATACTTAACCATTGTATAGATTTAACTAGGGTAAAGGGTGTGGGTTGGGTTAGAAAAATATCAACACATAATATCTTTGCAAGAAACAAAACAAAAGTTTCTAGAAGCTTCAAGAAAAGACTAACCCAAATCAAACCCTAACCATGTTTAATCTCCACTAATTATGTTGAATTTGTAAACATAACTTGTTATAATATTATATATCATATATATAATATATTTTTGTAACAAAATAAAATAATACAATTAACATATATCGCATATATATCAATGTATTACCCGGTGAGAAATGAATCAATAAAGCGAGCCAATATTAGATAATGTAATGTAATATATCACATATATAATTATACATTAAATTATCGAATCAACACTTGATCCGACAATCCAGTTATATCACATATAACCGACTAATATTTCATGTACAGATTCATCGAATCAGCACTTGATCCGATGAGCCGGCTGATATCAAATATCGCGAGAATAGAATACGGTATCTCATATCGTATTATCCTCGGTCCTGCACATATCACATATTTGCTCCTACTCCATTTTGCCTGAGTCAAAAAACCTCTGTGTAGGACTCTAAAGAATCGTCAATACGCCGGCAGTAGGTGATGATCATATCAAACACCCACAAGCTGCAAGCGGCCAGCTAAACGTAACAGCCACTGAGGTATTGATCGATCAGAAGATCAACAAGAAAGCCTGTACATTCTCCTATGATTCCAATCAGTAACACTACCGTACAGTCCGGTCTCTTCATCTGATATGTTGCATATCTAGTCTAGGGGTGGTATACGTCAGACCCCTATAACCGATAAGTCATGTCGATGTGAGGATCATAACAGGTCGAGAACCTACTGATAACACTTACCAGTAGTACTCAATATCCGCCCTGGCCAGGGACATCCAGTTATAGCCAATCGAACACAGCACAACATCAACTCCCTATACCGGGAGAGACGAAAACCCCTCCTATCGCTCATTGCCTCCATGTGATTCGGGACTGTACCCAAACGCCACCGTTTTGCACGCCCTCTTGGACGTGGTAAGGTGGAAATCAAAGTACAGTGGGAATCACACAAGACTCTATGACGATCTCGGGTCTACAGACTAACCTGTACCAGTGTCACCAGAGAACTGCCATCTGACGCGAGGTATAATACCATCTGGGAGTTCTCGGCGAGTCCATCCAGTGTACCCAGTCTCCACTGAGCACCCGTACACCATCTCTGATGTCAAACACCAATGGATATGGGATCATCCATCGCCCATCATATGGGTCAAGATGCGTATACGCTAGTCTACTCTGGTGTATCGATGCCCTGTCTCGATACATCCTCGACTAGGAACAATTATAGGATGTACTCATAGACTACGCTGGCCCTACTAGTATGATCTCATCATAGTCCCAGTAGTCGAGTACATATCCTAAGGGCTTTATCAACATGTGAGAACAAGACAGTAAACCAATACAAGTCAATATGTTAAGATAAAGTGAAACCAAATAGCATACTATCATGACGAGCAAGAAAGTCCTCTCTATATATATCCAAGCATCCATTATAATATACATCATATATACAATAATGGCCTCTAGGGCATATATATAACTAACAATCTCCCACTTGTACTAAGGCCGGTTGTTGTAGTATCTCATACCCAGCATCCCGAAGAGTCTCTCAAACTGTGTCTAGGGAATGGCCTTCGTAAGAGGATCCGCAGTGTTGTCCTTCGTATCAACTCTCCTGACCTTGATCTCCCTGCGATCAACTATCTCCCGGATCAGGTGATACAGCCTCAGAATATGTCAGGACTTATGATGGGACCTGGGTTCCTTGGCCAAATCCACAGCTCCATTGTTATCGCAATACAAAGGTATTGGATGCTCAATGGACGGAACCACACCAAGTTCAGTCATGAACTTTTTTATCCAGACAGCCTTTTTGGCAGCATCGTTGGCAGCGATGTATTTAGCCTCCATCGTCGAGTCTGCAACGGTATCCTGTTTGGAACTCTTCCAACACACCGCCCCTCCATTGAGGGCTAAGACAAATCCCGAGTGCGACTTAGAGTCGTCCTTATCACTTTGGAAGCTTGAATCGGTAAAGGACTCCACCTAGAGTTCTCCGTTACCATACACCAAGAACATCTCTTTAGTTCTTCTCAAGTACTTGAGAATGTTCTTCACGGCTATCTAGTGACTCTCTCCAGGATCTTCTTGATACCTACTCACTACTGTTAGTGTATATGCCCTAGGGGCCATTATTGTATCATACTAGGTTGTATATTACTTAATGGAAGCTTGGGATATTCATAGTTGTATATAACAGTCTTGCTAAAAATGGTAGTATGCTACTTGGTTTGTGTCTACTTTAATATGTGCATATGTTTCTTGTGATGTATCACTTATACATATTAGTAGAGCCCTTAGGATCTTTGCTTGATTACCAGCGTCGTGATGGCAGTCACGCTAGTGGGGGCTGGGTAGTCTGTAAGCAACATCCTATACAGGTCCCTGGTCGTTGGATTATCGAGATAGGGCATCGATATTCCGGAGTAGACTAAGTGTGTACGCTTCTCATCCCAGTTTGGGAGATGGTCTGTCCCACAGCCATCAGTACGTCGTACTGGAGATAGTTTACAGGCGCTCGTTAGATTACGGGTACACCGGACAAGACTTGCCGGGGAACTGATTGGTTGGTATACCATCGTCAGTTAACAGTTCCCAGGTGACATGAGTACAGCATAGTCCGCAGACTTGACATTACTACTTCGCCTCGAGTGTGTCCCACTGTTCTTATATTGCTACCCTACCACGGCTCAAAGGAGTCGTGCAAACAGGTAGCAGTTGGGTGCAGTCCCGAGCACTTGGAGGCAGTGGCAGTTAGACAGGATTCGTCTCTCCCGGTATTGGGAGTCGATATCGCGCTATGTCGGAGAGCCATTACGCAAAGTCCCTGGCCAGGGCAAGCGAGATTTACTGGTAGGTTCAAGTAGTTTTCTCAGGGTGTAATATGCTACTCTCCGACATGACTTATACAGCTATTAGGGAACTGACGCTTGCCGCCCCCTAGGCTTGATATGCGATAGTCTTAGACGAACAGACCGGACTGTACGGAGATTGTCACATCAGGCTCGGTGGGAGTTCGGATGAGTTTCTTCATCGGCCTTCTTATCGACATCTACCTGGGGACCGTTACGTATAGCTAGTGCCGCTTGCGGTCTGTGGTTAAACCCACTGCCAGCGTAGTGTCGTGTCTTTATAGTCCCGCACAGAGAGCTTCCCTGCTCCAGGCGAAACGATATAGAGGTCGTATGGTTTTATGACAAGGGTTCGGACGCGTACGTGTGTTTACGCACGTACGACTTTTCGGACAGTTTTTACTAGCCGGCTTTGGTTTAAGCAAGATTCTAGTATCGGGTTATTGGATTTATACAGTCTAAAGTTTTTCCGTGTTTTCACGGATTGGAGGGGCGTTCTCGTAATTTTCCGAGAAGCTTCTAGATGAGTGGTGACTAAGGGGTTAAATTGGCATGAGCATTAATTGCTTAATGACTCATTTGTGTGATTCATCCTTTGTATTAAATGATTCATTAATGAGTTAATGAGTCATATGATGAATCACACAAGATGAATGCATCAACCATGATGATTAATCATATATATTATTTATTTGATTAATTGTTATGGTTGTTATATTCTAGTGAGTTCATTTTTCTTCTCATTCTTATGCTCACCTTCTCTCTCCTCAAGCTCATCCTCTCTTGAAACCCTAATCCTCCCCTCTCATGTGTTGAGATCAAGGATTAGATAGACTAATACATCCATAACCTTACTCTATATCCCCTAGGTAGCTTAGATTAGCACTTTGAGCAACCCAGTTATCTCAAGTTAGAGATAAAGCTTGGCGTAGGAGCTCTCGGGTGGATCATCTTTGATTCGAGGAGGCCGTTGAGGTGCCGATGTTCCAAGAAGCCTACGAGGAGTGGAGGACCGCGATGAAGACCCGAAAGACAAGTAACGTGAGGTATAATTTCGAATCCGAGTAGTTAAACCTCTAGTAGTTTGTTAGCAATGGTTTAGATACGATTCATGCGCTCAAGTCCGTGTTACGAAGCTTTGATAATCGTTTTTCATATATTCCGCCTCCCCGCGAGTTCGTGGGGTGCGTGACATGGACTTACAGTGGTATCAGAGCCAACTAAACCATTACTAGCTTGTTAGTAACTAGTTAGAAGTTCGATCGACGGAAAACACGAAAACGAAACACCCCGTACCCTAAGTTTCTGTTAATTTTAAAAGTGTCTGAAAAAATATTTGACATACCATAAAATTCACAGCAGGGTATTTTAAGAATACTGGGAAAATACGAGCCAGTAACTCGGTAGAACAGCCGCGGATCCGCGGCAATATAGTGCTTGTGCCGCGGATCCGCTGCCGAGTTGACTCGGATTTGCTCTGTAATTCTTGTTTTTTGGTGTTTTGGTTCTCTGTCTGTTCTGTTTATACCCAGGTTACTTCAGTGCTGCTTTGCTTTTGGGGTAGACACGGAACATGGTGATCAATCGATGTTCTAAGATATTTGCTAATTGGGTTTTTATCTGTAATGTTTAATGTGTTTGTAAACCTCCCCTAACTGCTAGTATGTCGGTTGGCAGGGGGTTGCACATTTCTGAAATGTTTACTGTTTGTGTATATGGACTTGATTGGAATGTTGTGATGATTATCCGGGGTTTGAGATGGGTTTTATATTCATTCATTCGATGTAAATGTAATATGATGTAATATTCTTTTGCGGGGCACATCCAGGTTGCGGTTGTAGCCACCGTTGTATTATTTCATTTTACTATTTTTGCTCCTAGGATAGACCCAAGACGGGGTACACAAACTACCGGGTACTTTGAATTGTTTAGTGGCCTACTCACTTTGTTGAGGGAGACCGCTTCACTTCGGGTACTTGGCGGGTAGTTTGCCGTACCCGTAGGGGTCTAGGGTGGGGTAATGGCTATTCATCACAACTGTGTAATCCGTCTTTTATTGCAGGCTCAAAGCAAATGCGGATTGCTAGTATATCCAATAAAGTTCATCTGTGATCTGGAATACTTATTATTGCGTCTGAAGAATGTACAATATCTATATATGATAGCTGTTAGACGTCACTTATGTTTTACACTCGCGCTAGCCCAGCCCCCGCTCTGTCGTTAGTTAAGTAACCTAACGGGTGATGACGGGACCCCGTGGAAAATGCGGATGGCATAAGAGGACGTGGTATTTTCGTTGTTTTCTGCAATGATAGGATAAATGATGGGACGCATTGTTATAATGCAAAGAAAATAAACCAAAGTTAAGTCGTTGGAACAAATTTAAAAGAAACCACTCGGTTATTTTAAAAGATCAGAATTTTTAATTGCGGAGCTTTAACCACTCTTTTTTTTAAGAGTATCAAGTTCCTTCGATTATATCAAGTTCACTACGTTCACGGTTTTGCCAAAACCAGTCGTAGCCCTCCGTCATTTCATATGGATAGTCAATAGTATTCAAGCTGTGTTTGTTGGCCAAAGTCAAGGCACAGTGTTTGGTAGCTATTGAATATTCGTATGCAGCATAGATAGATGCGTTGGTTTGAGACAGTCATACTGCTTTGTTGGCCAAAGTCAAGGGTATGTACGGATGGGTTCAAATTAACCTGGATATTGACGGGTAGAACTTGACATGTGACTTATGATTTGTTGGCCAAAGTCAAGGTCATAAGAGCATGGGGCAAAAATACATATCAGGAATTTCTAAAGAAACTGAAATTTGCAGAGAGATGCATACCATTATTGGAGTTTGATGAATGTTAGTAGAATTCCTTCAACATTATCATACGATGATATTTTGGATCCCGATCCTACTGCGAGTATATACTACTTATCAGGAGATTCGTCACTTAACGATCAATGCTATAAACCAAGTAGGTGCCTAGAAAGGTGTCAGCGGGGTTACGCCCCCAGAGAAAAGAGGTTATTTAATTAAGGAACTTCGCGAAAGCGTTGGAAAACCTCCCTCGAAGTATCGACACTGACCTGGCTGAACGGTTAAGCAAGAATTGTACGGTGAGAATAGTCCTGGCTAATTCTTCTTTTATGGTTTGTGGAGGGATTCGAGAAACAGTGGGAGCCATCCTGTTTAGGTAAATTAAACCACTCTAAACTTGTAAGAGCATCATGCTAATAGTATTTTCTTCTCTCTCTTAAATTGCAGCGACCTTGTGACCACAAATAGGTTACATCTAGATAATAATTTGACTGAATCTTACTTATATGAGTGGCAAAAGTCTGTCCAGATGTCCATTGCCTATGACAAGCTGGACCACCCTATTACTACTCAAGATCCCGCCGTCCCAGGTCCAGTTTCCACCGTCACGGATATGGATATCCACCAGACAAGGGAAAAGGATAAAGCGAAAGCTAATTGCCTCATGTTAGCTTCAGTTGATGGTGTATACCAGAAGCAACACGAGAAGATGGACTTGGTTTCCATCTTTCTCCATAACAAAGATTTATATGGAGAGCAATCTCATATCACAAGATATGAAACCTCGAACGAATTATTTCAAGCGAGGTTAGCTGACGGGTCATCTGTAGGGGACAACATCCTTACAATGACTAGCTATAATGATGAGCTCACAGACCTAAAGACCACGTCGGAGAACGGGTCAGATACTGACCTGAATCTACAGTCTCTGCCTTCTACCCTAAAGGAAACCAGGGAAGTAGAAGGAAAGAAAAGGGCAAAAGTTTTGGGACTGGAAGTAGTAAAAGAGGGACACTCCTATTATTATAGGAATGAACATTGGCAGAAGGATTGCAGGGCTAGCAAAGCCAGTAGCCAGGATTCGAAGCATGTTGTAGCTTCGGCTTCGAGTGTGTTTGTAATAGAGAACTGTTTGTCATTTAACCCTACTTCCTGAGTATTGGATACCGGATCAGGATCTCACATCTGTAATTCGTTACAGGCTCTGAGAAACCGTAGGGTTATCAGGATAGGTGATATGACCGTCAGGGTTGCTAACAGAATGAGCATGAACGCTGAATCCGTAGAGGAATATCATATTGGACTGACAACTGGGCAGATATTGATTCTGCGTAACTGTTTTTATGTACCAGGTACAACTTGTAATATCATATCCGTATCCTTACTTTCTAAAGAAGGATATGATTTTACTTTTATAAGCGATGTGGTTCACATCCACCTAAATCAAGTGATGATTGGGTCAGGTACATTAAAAAACGGGATATACGTATTAAATCAAGCTCAGGTTTTCAGCGTCCAGAACACACTTAAAAGAAAGTCTCCGGAATTAAATCAGGCTTTCTTGTGGCATTGTAGACTGGGTCACATCAATGAGAGAAGGTTAACTAAGTTACATAGAGAAGGATATTTGAATCCGTTCGAATATCAATCTTATGCTACTTGTGAATCTTGTCTCATAGGAAAGATGACAAAAACTCCGTTCACTGGACACGGAGTAAGAGCAAGCGAGCTCTTGGGGCTCGTACACAGTGATGTGTGCGTACCAATGTCTACACATGCGCGAAGCGGTTATTCTTACTTCATTACTTTTACGGATGACTTTTAAAGTAAGGATATATCTTCTTAATGAAACATAAATCCGAGGCCTTTGAGAAATTCCAAGAATACAAGAATGAAGTGGAAAACCAAACCGGCAAAAGTATTAAGACACTGAGATCTGATCGAGGTGGTGAATACTTAAGTGCCGAGTTCCTGGGTTATTTAAAAGAGAATGGAATTCTCTCTCAACTTACTCCTCCATACACACCACAACATAACGGTGTATCGGAGAGACGGAACCGAACCCTATTGGATATGGTTCGTTCCATGATGAGTAACGCTGAGTTGCCGCGATCATTCTGGGGATGTGCACTAGAATCAGCCGCATATCTTTTGAACCGAGTTCCAACCAAGACTGTGCCTACCACCCCATATCAGATGTGGAGTGGGAAGAAACCTTGTCTTAAGTATCTTAAGACATGGGGATGTCCAGCTTTTATAAAGAAGCAGCATGCGGACAAGCTCGAGGCACGCTTAGTAAAATGCAAATTTGTGGGATATCCAAAGAACTCCAAGGGATATTATTTCTATTACGCGGAGGAACAAAAGGTCTTTGTTTCTCTTCATGCCTGCTTCTTGGAAACTGAGTTTTTAGAAAATCAGAAGAGTGGGGACGCAATAGAACTGGAAGAAATTCCAGAACCACAAGCTATTACTGAAACCTTGGTAGAACAAGAAGGTTCAGGAGAACAGGACATCCCGACGCCACTCCACAGGAGTAGTAGGCAATCTCATCCGCCCGAGAGATACTACGGTTTTCTCATAGACGGGGATAGAGAGGATTGCACTATTGACTATGATGAGCCTACTAGCTTCCAGCAAGCCATTCAGAGCGGTGACTCGGTAAAATGGCTGGATGCAATGCGGACCGAAATGGAGTCCATGTACACTAACAAAGTATGGACTTTGGACATTTCTCCAGATGGGGTAAACTCGTAGGATGCAAATGGATCTTCAGAAAGAAGATTGGTGTAGATGGACAGGTTGAAACCTATAAGGCTAGACTTGTTGCAAAGGGTTTCCGTCAAAGACCTGGTTTGGAATATGACGAAACCTTTTCTCCAGTGGCTATGCTTAAATCTATTCGGGTCCTTCTTGCTATTGCTGCCTTCCACGATTATGAAATCTGGCAGATGGACGTAAAGACGGCCTTTCTAAATGGTAATTTAGAAGAGAGCGTCTATATGGATCAGCCAGAGGGATTCATTCAGAGTGGGAGCAGCGGTAAAGTATGCAAGCTGCTTAAGTCCATTTATGGACTAAAGCAGGCATCGCGGAGTTGGAACATCTGTTTTGATAATGCTGTCAAAGAATTCGACTTTATAAAAAATCCAGATAAACCTTGCATATAAAGTAAGATTGTAGGGAGAGCTGTAGTATTCCTCGTCTTGTACGTGGATGACATTCTCCAAATAGGAAATGATATTCCTATGTTACAGTCAGTCAAAAGATTCTTGTCACATAAATTCTCCATGAAAGACCTGGGTGATGCCACCTATATTCTGGGGATCCGGATCAATCGTGATAGATCAAAAAGAATGTTGGGACTTTCGCAGTCCAGGTACTTAGACACCATAGTGAAGAGATTCAGTATGGTTGATTCTAAGCGCGGTAACCTACCGGCTTGTCACGGAATCACCCTCTCCAAAGAGATGTCTCCCAAGACTGATTTGGAAAGGGATCGCATGTCGATTATACCCTACGCTTCTGCGGTAGGCTCTATAATGTATGCGATGTTATGTACCAGACCAGATGTAGCATACGCATTGAGCGTTGTAAACCGGTATCAGGCAAACCCAGGGGAGAAGCACTAGATAGCAGTAAAGAACATTCTCAAGTACCTGAGGAGGACTAAGGAGATGTTCTTGGTGTATGGCGGAAAAAACCTCTAGATGGAGGCCTTTGCCGACTCCGGCTTCCAGAGTGACAAAGATGACTCCAAATCCATGTCGGGTTATGTCTTTACCCTCAATGGAGGGGCGGTCTGTTGGAAGAGTTCCAAGAAGAAGACCGTTGCTGACTCAACAATGGAGGCAGAGTATATAGCTGCTTGCGATGCCTCAAAAGAAGCAGTCTGGATGAAGAAGTTCCTCACAGAACTTCAGGTGGTTCCTACCAGTGTTGATCCAATACCTCTGTATTGTGACAACAACGGCGCTATAGCTTTAGCGAAGGAACTCAGGTCCCATCAGAAGTCCAGACAAATCTTAAGGCGGTATCACCTGATCAGGGAGATCATAGATCGCCGGGAGATCGAGGTAAAGAGAGTAGAGACGGAGAATAACATTGCTGATCCATTCACAAAGGCCCTTCCTCAGACGTGGTTCGAGAGGCTATTCGAGATGATAGGTCTACGATATGCCAGCTCATGGCCCTAGTGCAAGTGGGAGATTGTTAGTGTATATGCCATAGGGGCCATTATTGTATCATACTAGGTTGTATATTACTTAATGGAAGCTTGGGATATTCACAGTTGTATATAACAGTCTTGCTAAAAATGGTAGTATGCTTCTTGGTTTGTGTCTACTTTAATATGTGCATATGTTTCTTGTGACGTATCACTTATACATATTAGTAGAGCCCTTAGGATCTTTGCTTGATTACCAGCGTCGTGATGGCAGTCACGCTAGTAGGGGCTGGGTAGTCTGTAAGCAACATCCTATACAGGTCCCTGGTCATTGGATTATCGAGATAGGGCATCGATATTCCGGAGTAGACTAAGTGTGTACGCTTCTTATCCCAGTTGGGGAGATGGTCTGTCCCACAACCATCAGTACGTCGTACTGGAGATAGTATACAGGTGCTCGTTAGGTTACGGGTACACCGGACAGGACTCGCTGGGGAACTGATTGGTTGGTATTATACCCATCGTCAGTTAACAGTTCCCAGGTGACATGAGTACAGCATAGTCCACAGACTTGACACTGCTACTTCGCCTCGAGTGTGTCCTACTGTTCTTAGATTGCTACCCTACCACGGCTCAAAGGAGTAGTGCAAACAGGTAGCAGTTGGGTGCAGTCCCGAGCACTTGGAGGCAGTGGCAGTTAGACAGGATTCGTCTCTCCCGGTATTGAGAGTCGATATCGCGCTATGTCGGAGAGCCATTACGCAAAGTACCTGGCTAGGGCAAGCGAGATTTACTGGTAGGTTCCAGTCATTTTATCAGGGTGTAATGGGCTACGCTCCGACAAGACTTATACAGCTATTAGGGGACTGACGCTTGCCGCCCCCTAGGCTTGATATGCGATAGTCTTAGACGAACAGACCGGACTGTACGGAGATTGTCACATCAGGCTCAGTGGGAGATCGGATGAGTTTCCTCATCGGCCTTCTTTTTGACATCTACCTGGGGACCGTTCCGTACAGCTAGTGCCGCTTGCGGTCTGTGGTTAAACCCACTGCCAGCGTAGTGTCGAGTCTTTAGAGTCCCACACAGAGTGTTTCCCTGCTCCAGGCGAAACGATATAAAGGTCGTATGGTTTTACGACAAGGGCTCGGACGCGCACGTGTGTTTACGCACGTACGACTTTTCGGACAGTTTTTACTAGCCGGCTTTGGTTTAAGCAAGATTCTAGTATCGGGTTATTGGATTTATACAGCCTAAAGTTTTTCCGTGTTTTCACGGATTGGAGGGGCGTTCTCGTAATTTTCCGGGAAGCTTCTAGATGAGTGGTGACTAAGGGGTTAAGGTGGCATGAGCATTAATTGCTTAATGACTCATTTGTGTGATTCATCCTTTGTATTAAATGATTCATTAATGAGTTAATGAGTCATATGATGAATCACACAAGATGAATGCATCAACCATGATGATTAATCTTATATATTATTTATTTGATTAATTGTTATGGTTGTTATATTCTAGTGAGTTCATTTTTCTTCTCATTCTTATGCTCACCTTCTCTCTCCTCAAGCTCATCCTCTCTTGAAACCCTAATCCTCCCCTCTCATGTGTTGAGATCAAGGATTAGATAGACTAATACATCCATAACCTTACTCTATATCCCCTAGGTATCTTAGATTAGCACTTTGAGCAACCTAGTTATCTCAAGTTAGAGATAAAGCTTGGCGTAGGAGCTCTCGGGTGGATCATCTTTGATTCGAGGAGGCCGTTGAGGTGTTGATGTTCCAAGGAGCCTACGAGGAGTAGAGGACCGCGATGAAGACCCGAAGGACAAGTAACGTGAGGTATAACTTCGAATCCGAGTAGTTAAACCTCTAGTAGTTTGTTAGCAATGGTTTAGATACGATTCATGCGCTCAAGTCCGTGTTACGAAGCTTTGATAATCGTTTTTCATATATTCCGCCTCCCTGCGAGTTCGTGGGGTGTGTGACATGGACTTACAACTACACTTAGTGAGTATGCTACATCGGGTCTGGTATATAGTATCGCATACATGATAGAACCTACTGCCGAAGCATAGGGTATCCCTTGCATGCGAGCTCTCTCCAAATCAGTCTTGGGAGACATCTCTTTGGACAGAGTGAGCCCAGAGATCGTGGGTAGGTTCCCACGCTTGGATTCTTCCATACTAAACCTCTTTAGTATGGTGTCAATGTACCTGGATTGGGACAATCCCAGTATCCGTTTAGATCTATCTCTATAGATCATAATTCCCAGTATGCAGGAGGCATCACCTAGATCTTTCATTGAGAATCTTTGTGATAAGAAGAGCTTGACCGTTTGCAACATAGGAACATCATTTCCTATCAAGAGTATGTCATCGACGTACAATACGAGGAAGATAACCTTACTCTCTGCAACCTTTTTATATATACAAGGTTCATCTACGTTTTTGATGAAGTCAAACTCTTTGACTACAACATCGAAGCAGATGTTCCAACTCCGCTATGCTTGATTTAACCCATAAATGGATTTAAGCAGCTTGCATGCCTTTCCGCTGCTCCCACTATCTACGAAGCCCTCTGGCTGAGTCATGTACACGCACTCTTCTAAATCACCATTTAGAAAGGCGGTCTTTACATCCATCTGCCAGATTTCGTAGTCATGGTATGCAGCAATGGCAAGTAAGATCCTGATGGACTTAAGCATAGCCACTGGAGAAAAGGTTTCGTCATAATCCAGACCTGGTCGTTGACGAAAACCCTTTGCAACAAGTCTAGCATTGAAAGTCTCAACTTTTCCATCTACACCAAGTTTCTTCTTAAAGATCCATTTTCTCCCAATGGGTTTTACCCCTTCAGGAGCAATTTCCAAAGTCCATACTTTGTTGGTGTACAAGGATTCCATCTCAGATCTCATTGCATCCAGCCATTTCACAGAGTCACCACTCGTGATGGCCTGCTCGAAACTAGTCGGGTCATCATCATCCATGATGCAATCATCGCTCCCACCATCAAGGAGAAAACCGTAGTATCTTTCAGGTGGATGAGAAACCCTACTAGATCGGAGGAGAGGCTGAGGTTCGTTAGGAACTACTGAATCCTCTGGTTCCACTAAATCTTCTGTCGTAGTTTGTGTTGCTGGAACTTCTTCCAGTTCTACCTCAGAGCCACTAATCTCTTTTGCAAGAAATTCCTTTTCTAAAAAGATGGCGTGCCGAGAAACAAACACCTTTTGTTCCTCGGTGTGGTTGAAGATATACCCTCGCGAATGTTTGGGATATCCAATAAACTTACACAGAATAGACCTTGCCCCGAGCTTGTCCGGATTTTGTGTTTTCACATATGCCGGACAACCCCACATCCTAACATAATTAAGATATGGTCTCTTTCCTTTCCATATCTCATATGGAGTGGTTGGCACAGATTTGGTGGGAACTATATTCAATAGGTCTGCAGCTGTCTCCAGTGCATATCCCCAGAAGGAAATAGGTAACTCAGCTGTACTCATCATAGAGCGCACCATATCTAATAGGGTGCGATTCCTGCGCTCCGATACACCGTTGTGCTGTGGTGTATAGGGAGGTGTAAACTGAGAGAGAATCCCATTCTCTTTTAGATAATCCAGAAAATCATTGCTTAAGTATTCTCCTCCTCGATCAGATCGAAGGATCTTAATACATTTGCCCGTTTGGTTCTCTACTTCGTGCTTATATTTCCTGAATTTCTCAAAAGCTTCAGACATGTGTTTCATCAGGAACACATGTCCGTATCTAGAGAGATCGTCAGTGAATGTAATAAAGTAGGAAGAACCGTTCCTGGCATATGTAGACTTGGGACCGCATACATCACTGTACCAGTCCTAAGAGTTCCTCAACTCCTTCTCCGTGTCCACTAAACGGAGTTTTGGTCATCTTACCTTTGAGACATGAATGGAAAGTATCATATGATGATAATTCGAACGGATTCAAATATCCATCCTTATGTAACTTAGCTAGCCGTGTCGCATTGATATGACCAAGTTTACAATACCACAAGAAGGATTCGTTCATTTCTGAACTCTTCCTCTTGTGTGTGTTTTGTATATTAAGGACTGTATTTTGATTGAGAATGAATATGCCATTATATAACGAGCCTGATCCAATCAACTTTTGATTTAAGAAAATGTTCATAACATTATCCTGTATTACAAAATTATACTCTTCTTTACTTAATAAAGAATCTAATATAATATTGCACATCATGTTCGGTATATAATAGCACTCATTCAGAATCAATGTATTACTACTTGGTAATACAAGGTGATATTCACCAACTGCTTTGGCTGCAATATTTGTACCATTCTCTACTTGTACGGAATGATCACCCTTTCCCAGTTCTCTACCTTTACGTAGCCCACGTAACAATTTACATATGTGGGATCCCGATCCGGTATCTAATACCCAGGACGTAGGGTGAACTGAAAAACAGTTCTCAAGAACTAACACACCCGACGAAGATGCATCAACATACTTGTTCTTCGTTTGGGCGGCGTGAGAATCCAGATATTGTCCTATTCCCTACTCAGTCTCATAACACTTATAAGAAAGAACGGGACCAACGTTCCCCTGCTTAGTATAATAAGTGGGTTCAGTCAATACATCCATATTATTATCTTGATTATGGCCTGACATGGTCACTACCTGGAGAGAGAGAGAAGGAAACACTTTAGCGTATACTCTTGTAAGATTAGAATGGTTATTATCTTATCTAATCAGGATGTCTCCCACTATTTTTATCAAATCTTCCTTCAAACCCTAAAAGGTAAGATTAGCTGGGATTAATTACACCCTACAAGTTCGCCAATTTTTCAGCCAGATCAGTGTTGGTACTTTGAGGGAGGTTCCCCGTGCTTTCGCACGGACTTAATTAAAATAAACCTCGTTTTCCCAGAGACATAACCCCGTTAACACCTTTCTAGACACCAACTTGATCGGCTAATTGTCCTGTGTAAAATTCTCCCAGGAGTAACTCTTACTCGCAGTGGGTATCGGGATCCAACTATCTCATAGGATGTATGCAATCTCATTGCAAATTTCAACACTTGAAATTCCCGATAAGCTTTTACCCCTAGCGTCCTATGACCTTGACGCAGGCCAACAAACCATAGTCCGCGAGTCATGTTCAACCTGTACATTTCTTGATTGAAATAAACCCACCCGCATGACCCTTGACGAAGGCCAACAAAGTCGTACGACTACCCTAATACAATCACATCTCATGTTGCAGATAAGTACTAGTTAGCTACCGCTCACTACGCCTTGACGCAGGCCAACAAACGTAGTACGAATACTAAGTAATATTTATCTGAAATTTCGGAGGGCTACGCAGGTTTTTCAAAAAACCATGAGCGTAATGAAATTGATATCGTTGTAGAAACAAGTGATTTTTGAAAAGGAGTGTTTTTTAGGCCTTTCCAGTTTTGCTAAAGAGATCACTCCAGGTGAAGGGATCTCGGCTCTTTCCCCATCGAATAAGGTGCAGGGTATATCATATATACCGCTGTGCAAAGCATGAACTATAGAAGCATTCAAAAACTAAACCGCGAGTTTGTAGCATCTGCCAGTTTTGCTAAAGAGGTCACTCCCGGTGAAGGGATCTCGGCTCTTTCCTCATCGAATAAGGTGCAGGGTATATCATATATACCGATGTGCAAAGCAAGACTGTAGCTACCCTTTTTTATAAAGTTTTAATTCTACAACATCTTTTATGTTTCTTTTCTTTTATTAATCTCATTAATAAATCCCATCAGTTATGTTTCCTAAGCATCACAGAAGAAACGAAAGCTGTAATATTTATATATCATATATATAGTATAAGCATTCGACTCAGGCAGTAATATGATCTCATCACAGAACAATGCAGCAGAAGATAACATATGAAATATTGGATATACTAGGACGTCCGTGTTTTACATCGAGCCTGTATAAAACACGGATTCCACGGTCGCGATGAATAGATAAACCCACATCCCTAGACCCCTACGAGAGCGGCAAGCAACACTGCCAATTCTAGGGTTAGGAGACCCGGTCTTGACTCCTCGAGATGGCCTCCCACTGTACCCTAGTACCCGGTTACTTATGCTCCTCTCCTTAAGTCTACCTATTGTGGAAAAATAAATAATATACAATGGTGACATCATCCTCATCCCGGAAGTGCCCCAATAAAAGAATATTACATACAAATGAATTTTACATGAATGAAAATTAAAACCCTCATCTCACATAAAAACCCCGGCTATTCAGAACACGATGATCCAATATAACTTATCACAGCAACACATAATATCTCATATCATCAACGTAAGGAAGTATGCATATCCCGATTGTCGTTGATATATAGCAACGAAGACGGCGATACACCACATACTACGCTTACGGTCACAGAAAAGAAAGTGTAAAACTACAACATTTGGAATCCACAATCACTTTAGACATCATAAATCTGAAATATCACATACTTCGCATTTCATGCCTAACTATATGAATTCCACATATTGTATCACATTCCAGATAAATAGACAAAGTTAAACTTTCCGATCGAATAATTAAACACCCAAGAATTCCCTAATAGCTCAACACTTGAGCGGAGTTCAAAAAACTCAGAACATGTACAGCCCCAGTGAACCAGCCGTAGAAGGGTCAAACCAACGCCTCACATGTGGCAACGCCAAACTACCACAAACCCTAGGGTTCAGTGGAAGTTTTGACGGTCACGTAATCGAGTTAAGGTTACGTTATTTTAGAGGGTCCACATATATGCATGCATGTTTTTCCGAAAGTTTTAAACTCAAGAAAAATTCAACACTTAAAAGTTTTTCGTATCGGAAAAAAGTGAGTTATTGATATCCGTTCGAACATTTTAACACGTTCTAAATTATCCGAAAATCACTAAAACGAAGTTAAACTTTCCGATCGAATCAATGAATACAAAGATCTCCAGAAAACTCAACACTTGAGTAGAATTAAAAATTCCCAGAAGCATGCAAAAGTACCTACGGATGTTACTGTATCAAAAGCTAACCCTAATACCCCTGTACGACCGCGGAACCGCCGCGCAAGGCATGGTTTTGTCGCGGTTCCGCGGCGCTTTAAGGATATTAGGTTGTCGTTTTTCACAGTAATTCTTATTATCACCTGCTAAATTTTCTGAGTATTTTTAATACAGAAAAAACATATTTTTAAAAAATTTCCAGAGAGGGGTCAAATTTTGATGTTTCGGGGTTCGATCGGACTTTTAACTTCGTAAACACGTCGCCTAATGCTCTAGCTAGGCTCTGATACCACTGTAGGGTTACTAGGCACTGTCACAAGGGTCTATAAGGCATCAACCATGCCCGATTTTAAATTTAGACGTGCCGAACAACCTAAAGCGAGGATCTTTGCTAGATAATTAGGGTTAAACATGTAAGTAAACATTTTTACAACTAAGAGAGAGGGATTACAACCTTTGTAGTCCGCTCTTTCGCTTCATAAGCTCCGAATAGTAATCCCTTCGCCGCGATCCATGATCTCCCGGACTCAAAAGAAGCTCCACAACCCGAATGATCCATGCTTGCTTGAAGTCTTCCTCTTCTAAGATGATCTACCTTGAAATTTCTTTAACTCAAGCTCTCACTCACTAATCAAGTATTAATGAAGTGAACACCCAAATCTAATTGGCTAGATTAGATGAGGATGATGAAGTAGGAATTTAGCTCTCTTTTGTTTTCATAATCTCACACTAATCCATCACAAAAGAAAAACCTAGAAAGCTTTTCAAGAGCTCAAGGAAGAAGAAGAAGAATTATTTCTTTTGTGTTGAATAATGAATTGTTCTTATCATTACCATTACAACCATGGTTAAGTCAAGAAAGACTTAACCATTGTAGAGATTTAACTAGGGTAAAGGGTGTGTGTTGGGTTATAAAAATATCTCCAAAATATCAACACATGATATCTTTGCAAGAAACAAAACAAAAGATTCTAGAAGCTTCAAGAAAAGACTAACCCAAATCAAACTCTAACCATGTTTAATCTCCACTAATTATGTTGCATTTGTAAACATAACTTGTTACAATATTATATATCATATATATAATATATTTTTGTAACAAAAGAAAATAATACAATTAACATATATCGCATATATATCAATGTATTACCCGGTGAGAAATGAATCAATAAAGCGAGCTAATATTAGATAATGTAATGTAATATATCACATATATAATTATACATTAAATTATCGAATCAACACTTGATCCGACAATTAGGCTATATCACATATAACTGACTAATATTTCATGTACCGATTCATCGAATCAACACTTGATCCGATGAGCCGGCTGATATCAAATATCGCGAGAATAGAATACGGTATCTCATATCGTATTATCGTCGGTCCTGCACATATCACATATGTGCTCCTACTCCGTTTTGCCTGAGTCAAGAAACCTCTGTGTAGGACTCTAAAGAATCGTCAATACGCCGGCAGTAGGTGATGATCATATCAAACACCCACAAGCTGCAAACGGTCAGCTAAACGTAACAGTCACCCAGGTATTGATCGATCAGAAGATCAACAAGCAAGCATGTACATTCTCCTGTGAATCCAATCAGTAACACTACCGTACAGTCCGGTCTCTTCGTCTGATATGTTGCATATCTAGTCTTGGGGTGGTATACGTCAGACCTCAGTAACCGATAAGTCGTGTCGATGTGAGGCTCATAACAGGTCGAGAACCTACTGATAACACTTACCAGTAGTACTCAATATCCGCCCTGGCCAGTGACTTCCAGTTATAGCCAATCGAACACAGCACAACATCAACTCCCTATGCCGGGAGAGATGAAAACCCCTCCTATCGCTCATTGCCTCCATGTGATTCGGGACTGTACCCAAAAGACACCATTTTGCACGCCATCTTGGACGTGGTATGGTGGAAATCAAAGCACAGTGGGAATCACACAAGACTCTATGACGATCTCGGGTCTACAGACTAACCTGTACCAGTGTCACCAGAGAACTGCCATCTGACGTGAGGTATAATACCATCTGGGAGTTCTCGGCGAGTCCGTCCAGTGTACCCAGTCTCCACTGAGCACCCATACACCATCTCTGATGTCAAACTCCAATGGATATGGGATCATCCATCGCCCATCATATGGGTCAAGATGCGTATATGCTAGTCTACTCTGGTGTATCGATGCCCTGTCTCGATACACCCTCGACTAGGAACAATTATAGGATGTACTCATAGACTACGCTGTCCCCACTAGTATGATCTCATCATAGTCCCAGTAGTCGAGTACATATCCTAAGGGCTTTATCAACATGTGAGAACAAGACAGTAAACTAATACAAGTCAACATTTTAAGATAAAGTGAAACCAAATAGCATACTATCATGACGAGCAAGAAAGTCCTCTCTATATATATCCAAGCATCCATTATAATATACATCATATGTACAACAATGGCCTCTAGGGTATATAAATAACTAACAAGTAGGAAATTAGGGGCTCGGGTCTCTAGGGTACACTCCAGGTTGCATGCATGACTCTTTGTGTTTACTAAAATATTTTCAGGTGTCTTGGGTCATAGCAGATGTCAATATACTATCGCAATTTCCATAAAATACGATATCGGCAGAATTTCAAAGTTCGTGAATTGGGGTTTGTCTCTGTTTTTAGGTCCAAAATACTATCACTAAGTGGGTTTAAGGTCACTGCTAACTCAATTACAATATCTCAATTCATGAATCCCACAAAACCCTAACTTGAAATTTCCAAAGACCACTAAACCATATCAAAACACTTCTAAACATGAAAGGAAGCCAAGTAAACAAAATACTGCATTAATGGTTAAAGGATTACCTCATTTGGGCAACCCAAGAAAAACCCTAGCTTCTCCAAGTCATCAAAACCAAACTTTTCTTGGTCCAAAGTGTAGAGGGTGAAGAGGGGATCAACTTTAAAGAAATGGGTTTAGGGTTTTGATGAAGCTTCTTAGATGATTTCATGGGTTGAAGTGGAGGGGATGAAGATGAAGAAGGAGAAGAAGAAAAGAAATGGGGAGGAAAATGGGGCAGCCCCTCTCTCTCTCTTCCCTTATTCTCACCCTCTCTCTCACTCTCAAATATTACCCTTTTACCCCTTCTCTTTTTCTTATCTTTTAAGTTTTAAAACAAAAACACATAATACCCAAAACAACACAAGAAACAACATGTAATCAAATGTGACATGACACGGTGCACTAACTGTTAGTTATATGTATGCCCTAGAGGCCATTACTGTACATAGGATGTATATTGTAGTGGATGCTGGGACATATATAGGTAGGACTTTCTTGCTCGACATGATAGTGCGCTATCTGGTTGCTCTTTATCTTAACATGTATACTTTCTGTCTCTCTGATTACATGTTGATAAAGCCCTTAGGATGTGTACTGGACTTCCAGGACTATGATGAAGATCATACTAGTGGGGCCTGGGTAGTCAATGAGTACATCCTTCATTGTTCCTAGTCGTGGGAATATCGAGACGGGACATCGATATTCCAGAGTAGACTAGCGTATATCTTCTCGACCTATGTGATGGGCGATGGATGATCCCATATCCATTGGTGTTTGACATCAGAGATGGTATGCGGGTGCTCAATGGAGACTGGGTACACTGAACGGACTCGCCGAGAACTCCCAGATGGTATTATACCTCACGTCAGATGGCAGTTCTCTGGTGACACTGGTACAGCTTAGTCTGTTGACCCGAGATCGTCATAGAGTCTTGTGTGTCTCCCATTGTAGTTTGATTTCCACCCTACCACGGCTCTACTGAGTCGTGCAAACAGGTGGTTTTTGGGTACAGTCCCGATTCACATGGAGGCAATGAGCGATAGGAGGGGATTCGTCTCTCCCGGTATTGGGGATTGATGTTGCGCTGTGCACGACTGGCCATAACAGGAAATCCCTGGCCAGGGTTGCAGTGATATACTGGTAAGAGTTATCAGTAGTTTCACAATTGTTATGGACCTTACGTCGGCATGACTTATCAAGCTACTGGGGTCTGACGTTTACCACCCCTAGGCGAGATATGCGACATATCAGATGAACAGACCGGACTATACGGTAAGTGTTACAGGTTGGATTCACGGGAGTGTGAGCGGGCTTGCTCGTCGATCTTCTGATCGCTCAATACCCGGGTGGCCGTTACGTTTAGCAGACCGCTTGCGGCTTGTGGGTGTTTGATATGATCATCACCTGCTTCCGGCGTATTGACGATTCTTTAGAGTCCTACACAGAGGTTTCCTGGCTCAAGCGAAATGAAATAGGAGCGCATATGAGATATGTGCAGGACCGAGAATAATGCGTGTATGTGATACCGTATTCTATTCTCGCGATGAATGTATCGATTGGTTGTATGCGATATAACCTAGTTATCGAATCAAGAATTGATTCAATAAGCCGATACATTGGATATTAGTCGGTTATATGCGATATGACCGGATCGTTAAATCAAGTATTGATTTAATGATTTAATGCATAATTATATATTTGATATATTACTTTGCATTAACTAGTATCGGTTCACTTTAAATGGATTTTCTCACTTGATGTGCATATTGTATATGTGATATATTTTTTGTGTGTGCACTTGATTGTATCATGTTTGATGATACATGTTAACTTGAGTTTGTGTAAAGATTAAACCATGGTTATATGAATGGTTAGGGATTTGTTTATTTATTCATTTATTTATTTTGATTATTTATTTTGGAAAAGAAAATGGAAATGGTGGCTTTCTTTGTTTCTTTCATGAAGCTTCATGAAGAGTTGAAAGCTTGACCATTTTTGTTTTATTCCCTTAACCTAACCATTTACCTAACCCTAGTTTACTCTCTACACTTGACCATGGTTAGTATATGATAAGTATTCATATTATTTTTTATTTTGGATAATACTTATCATATTCTATCATCTTCTTCTTCTTCTTCTTCAAGAAGAAAACTTGCCACCATTAATGGCAACTTGAGCAAATGAGTGAGAAATCCAATTCCAAAGTGAACCCACTTCCTATTTCTTCATCCTCTACCTCTTGCCAAGTAGTATAGGGTGTTTTCTTCACAAGTTTTATGGCTTGGTGAAGTTGGAGCTTGATCTTGAGTTGCCTCGACGTAGATCATCTTCGGCATCGAAGCCGACGACCTAGCCCGCCCATTTCTCCGATGAAGCCGATGCTAGAGTCCGGGATCCGATATGGACAGCGAGGGGACTTCATCACGGAGCCATGGAGGTGGAGGACCGGATCTACAAAGGTTGTAGCCCCTTCCTTTTAAGTTAAATTCGTTTACTTGCATCGCATCGCCTATACATCTAGTTAACGATCCGTATTAGGGTTTCTCGGCACTTGTAAAATTTTAATTGGCCATGTTTGATCACTTGTGAGACTTGGTTAGTGTGCCTAGGATCCCTACACTAACCATGGAAAACTGTATAAACACGGATTTGGCTTAATCGCGATTAGAAGTGCACTAATCGGGTTTTATCCAAACAGCTTATAATAACTTTTAAAAATGCCAAATCTGATAAATATATTTTTAAATGAATCAAATAATTTTAAATTTACAATTATTTTACAATTATTGGTATATATTTATACTCTTTTACGAAAACCCCAATTTCGCAAATCGGGTAATTTTCGGGAAATTTATTATTTTAATATTAAATTCTAAAAATAATATTTTATATTTTCTGAAATCTTACAATATTCCCCCCTTACAAAAATTCGGTCCCCGAATTTAAATTTAAACCCCCAATACTAAAACATTTCAGTAAAAAGGCCAAGTCGTCGGGGCTCCGAAATCATAAATACCTAAAACATATCGTAGTGCAATGCATGCGCATGAAAAGCGAGTATATAAATCAAAATCAAAACTCCGTCAAGCATCCCGCAATCATCGGAGTTATGGTGAAAACACTAATGTCTAAATCCAATACAAAAACCAACATGATATATATCAAAACTATACATGTAAACATCTGAAGGAAATGCGTGCCAAACCTTTTTAAGTTGATATGCGATGCGCATAACACTGCACAGTGGCGGACGTCTATTGTAAGAAAATAACTATATATATATATATCCTTTTTTAATATGCACGTCCCGCCGTTTTGAAAACAATTTAGAAGGGTTTCCTTTGTAAACTGTTTCGTGTCATCTCGGACACGTAGGTAAATACTGAGACTATAGCTCCTTTTTGGAAATCCCATCGATAACTATCAATGCATGCAAAAATATACTCAGGTATTGTTCTCGGACTAGTCATGCTCAGCTACTATACCATATACCAAATATCATAAAACATACTGCTCCAAAAGAAATAAATCCCAAATGTGCATAAGAATGCCACGTGCGTCTGGTGCACACGGAAATCAAAATCCATGAATATGTCATACATGTCCATAGAAACAAAATCTAAGTGCAATGGGTGTGCACGAAAACACCTGTCAATGGCAACGTGTGTGCCTGACAGCAATATTAGGTGCATCTGATATGCACGTAGAATCTCGATTTAGTGCACTGGCGTGCACCAAAATCGCATCAAGCGCCCAAGTATGCGCAAGAATCTAAATCAAGCGCACAAGGTGCATGGAAACAAATACCGAATATCACTATCGAAATCGACGGTATACAACATATATCAATCCAAATCAGGTATACCGTGGTATATAATCTCACAACCATGTGCATCAGGATGCACAAATCGAATCAAAATACTAAAGGTGCATGAAAACCATGCCGAAAGAATAAGTCCAAACACATGCATACCATAGGTATGAAATCAAAATCAATATCTCGAATGACATCAAATCGAAGTCAAATGCAACTGTGGTGCACAAATCTCAATTATGCAAATAAATCACCCAAAATACCAAAATCAAAGATGGTGGAAACAGTCCCGCTCTGGCACATCCTCTAAAGATCTCTGGCCAACTGTCATGGTCACTCATAACATATCTCATCGACGATGCCGAACTCTGGCCTGCTGGGTGTGCGTAATATGACCGCCCCTGGATCCAAGTCTGTTAGTTATATGTATGCCATAGAGGCCATTACTGTACATACGATGTATATTGTAATGGATGCTTGGACATATATAGGGAGGACTTTCTTGCTCGACATGATAGTATGCTATCTGGTTGTACTTTATCTTAACATGTACTCAGATTGTCTCTATGTTACATGTTGATAAAGCCCTTAGGATACGTACTCGACTACTGGGACTATGATGAGATCATACTAGTGGGGCCACGGTAGTCAACGAGTACATCCTATAACTGTTCCTAGTCGAGGGTGTATCAAGACAGGGCATCGATACACCGGAGTAGACTAGCGTATACGCATCTTGACCCATATGATGGGCGATGGATGATCCCATATCCATCGGTGTTTGACATCAAGGATGGTGTACGGGTGCTCAGTAGAGACTGGGTACACTGGACAGACTCGCCGAGAACTCCCAGATGGCATTATACCTCACGTCAGATGGAAGTTCTCCGGTGACACTGGTACAGAGTAGTCTGTTGACCCAAGATCGTCATAGAGTCTTGTGTGATTCCTACTGTGCTTTGATTTCCATCATATCACGTCCAAGAGGGCGTGCAAAAAGGTGGCTTTTGGGTACATTCCCGAATCACATGGAGGCAATGAGCGATAGGAGGGGATTCGTCTCTCCCGGTATAGGGAGTTGATGTTGCGCTGTGTTCGATTGGCTATAACTGGAAATCCCTGGCCAGGGTTGCTGAGATTTACTGGTAAGTGTTATCAGTAGTTTCTCGAACTGTTATAGACCTCATATCGACACGACTTATCAAGCTACTGGGGTCTGACGTTTACCACCCCTAGGCGAGATATGCGACATATCAGACGACGAGACCGGACTGTATGGGAGTGTTGCTGATTGGATTCACAGGAGAATGTACAGGCTTGCTTGTTGATCTTTTGAGCGCTCAATACCTGGGTGGCTGTTACGTTTAGCTGACCGCTTGCAGCTTGTGGGTGTTTGATATGATCATCACCTACTGCCGGCATATTGACGATTCTTTAGAGTCCTACACAGAGGTTTCTTGACTCAGGAAAAACGGAGTAGGAGCACATATCTGATATGTGCGGGACCGAGGATAATGCGGTATGTGATACCGTATTGGATTCTCACGATATGAGATATCGGCCGGGTATATGTGATATAGCCGGGTCATCGTATTAGTCGGTTATATACGATATAGCCGGATTGTCGGATCAAGTGTTGATTCGATAATTTAATGTATAATAATATATATGATATATTAAATTACATTAACTAATATTAGCTCACTAAAAGATTCTTTTTCTCACTCGGGTAATACATTGATATATATGCGATATATGTTAATTGTATTATTTTATATTGTTACGATAAATATTATATATGTGATATATAATATTGTAACATGATATGATAACTAATGCAACATGATTAGTGGAGATTAAACAAGGTTAGGGTTTGTTTTGGGTTAGTTCCATCTTGATGATTCTAGAAGGTTTCTTTTTGTTTTGTGCACGATATTTTCAAATGACTCATGCTAACCCAACCCAAACCCTAGCCCTTGGTTAATTCTCTACAAAGGTTTAGCAACCATGGTTGCATTATTCATCATTATCTTCTTTACATTATTCATCACAAAAGGATTCTATTATTGATTCATCTTCTTCTTCCTTCTTTCTTTCATGGAAAAAGCTTTCTATGTTTTTTCCAAGTGATGAAAATGAGTGAGAATAAGTTTATAAAAGAGAGCAAAAATCCTACTTCATCATCCTCATCTATCCTTTCCATTTAGATGAGGGTGTTCACTTCATTTACTGAGTGTTAGCTTGTGTTAATGAAACTTCAAGGTAGATCATCTTTGTTATTGAAGATCGGAAGCAAGACTGCATCTTTCTCTTCGTGAAACCTCTCGAGAGTCCGGAACACGATGATCACAGCGAAGGGACCTCAATACGGAGCTTATGAAGTGAAGGACCGGATCTACAAAGGTTGTAATCCCTCTCACTTAGTGTTAAACTGTTTAACATACTTGTTTTCTCATAAACTCTAGTTTAAAGATCCGGCTTTGGGTTGTTCGGCACGGCTAAAATTTTAATCGGGCATGGTTGATGCCTCGTAGACCCTTGTGCGCGTGCCTTGCATCCCTACAGTGGTATCAGAGCCAAGCTAGAACTTTAGGCGAAGTCTAGACGAAGTTTAAAGTCCGATCGAACACCGAAACCCTAATTTGAACCCCTCTCTGGATATTTTTCAAAAATGTGATTTTTTATGAATTAAAAATGCTCAGAAAATTAAGCAGGAAAAACTAAGAATTACTGTGAAGTACGGACCTGTAATGCGCTGATTTGACCGCGGAACCTCGGCCAAACCATGGGTTTGGCGGCGGTTCCACGGCCTAAATTTTGAATTAGTCCCTGGAACTTCATATATTTATTCTTAGGTCCTTTCTTGTCATTTGTTTCTGGGAATTTTTTAATTCCACTCAAGTGTTGAGTTTTCCAGGGTTGTATTGGGGACTCGTCGATTCGATCGGATAATTTACCTTTTTTTAGTTTGTCCGGGTAATTTTTAGAACGTGTTAAAAAGTTCGAACGGATATCAATAACAAACTTTTTCCCGACTCGGAAAATTTTCAAAAGATGGATTTTTCCGTTGTTTAAGAACGTTCTAAGTCGTGCAAGTAACGCGGTGGACCCTCTAGAAGACAACAAACCTTAACTCGATTATGTGACCGTCTTGAACTGCCTCTAAACCTTAGGGTTTGTGACAGTACGACGTGCCACATGTGAGGCGTTGGCTTGACCCTTCTACGGCTGGACCATTGGTACTGTAGCATGCGATGGATGTTTTTAAACTAATTTCAAGTGTTGAGAACTATTTGGGAAAACTTGGGTGTTTGATTATTCGATCGGAAAGTTTAACATTGTCTATTTATCTAGAATGTGATACAATATTTGGAATCCACAAGTAGTTATGAGATAACTAATTTGAATGTTATAAATCTAGCAGTTCAGTCTCAGATGATCGGTTGCCACGGATTTTGATGCGATCAAAAGTCCGTCGCAATCGCGTAGCGTACGCGGATACTCGCCGGGTAAACTTAACAGACAGCCATGCCCCATAGCCCCGACCAAGTGACTATAGGAGAACCCCGTCGCTAAAAGCATCCGTTCGGGTGCTCGCGGCAGCGGTATTCCGCCTTAGTGCACTTCGTCGACGGCATCTAGGGGTGCGGCCGTCTACTAAAGTTTGCGACGAGCATTCGATGAGGATGTCGGGAATCTTGTTGAATTGCCCGACTTAATATTAAAAAGAGTTTTCGATAATGAGACTAAAATGTGGGGTTTATAATTGTTAGGCATGCGATGTCTAAGGAATTCATTTAGTTAGGCATGCGATGTCTAAGGAGGTTGCGGATTCCAACTGTTGTAGTTTTACACTTTCTTTTCTGTAACCGTAAGCGTAGTATGTGGTGTATCGCCATCTTCGTTGCTATACATCAACGACAATCGGGATGCGCATACTTGCTTACGTTGATGATATAAGATATTATGTGTTGCTGTGATATGTTATATTGGATCGTCGCGTTTTGAATAGCCGGAGGTTTTATGTGAGATGAGAGTTTTCCTTTTTCATTCATGTAAAATTCATTTGTATGTAATATTCTTTTACTGGGGAACTTCCGGGCTGAGGATGATGTCACCGTTGTATATTATTTACTTTTCCGCATTAGATAGACCCAAGGCGGGGAGCAAAAGTAACCGGGTTTTAAGGTCCAGTGGGAGACCATCTCGAGGAGTCGGGACCGGGTCTCCTATCCCTAGAATTGGCTGTGTTGTTTGCCGCTCTCGTAGGGGTCTAGGGATGTGGGTTTGGCTATTCATCGCGACCGTGGAATCCGTGTTTTATAGAGGCTCGTATTGAAAACACGGACATCCTAGTATATCCAATATTTCATATATGTTCTTCTGCTGCAATATTCTGTGATGAGATCATATTACTGCCTGAGACGAATATTTATATTATATATATGAGATATATGTTGTATTGCAGATTTCGTTTCAAATTTGATGCTTGTGAAGCATAATTAAAAATGGACTTCATTAATGAGATTAATGAAATAAAAGAAACCTATGATGTTGTAGAAACTTGTTTAAAATCTGGTAGCTCTAGTTCTTGCTTTGCATAGCGGTGTTCCTTGTAGAACATCCATCACCTTATTCGATAAGGAAAGAGCCGAGATCTCTTCACCGGGAGTGGCCTCTTTAGTGAAACTAGCATATGCTGCATACTCGGTTTGTCTTTTGATTGCTTCTATAGTTTTTGCTTTGCATAGTGGTATTTGTGAAATATCCTGCACCTTATTCGATAAGGAAAGAGCCGACGATCCCTTCACCAGGAGTGGCCTCTTTAGCAAAACTAGAAAAGCCACAAAAACACTCCATTTAAAATCACTCGATTCTACAACGATATCAAGTTCATTACGCAAAGGGTTTTCTTAAAAACCTGTCGTAGCCCTCCGTCATTTCAGATAAAGTACTTCATAGTATTCGTGCTGCATTTGTTGGCTTTCATCAAGGCGTAGTGTGCGGTAGCTATTTATGCTTATCTTCTAGCATATGATGCGATTGAGTTAGGGTGGTCGTGCGACTTTGTTGTCATTCGTCAAGGGTCGTGCGGGTGGGTTTAATTCAATCGGGAAATGACGGGCTGAACTTGACTAGTAGCCTATGGTTTGTTGGCATTCGTCAAGGTCATAGGACGCTAGGGGTAAAATATTATTGGGAATTTCAAGTGTTGAAATTTGCAATGAGATTGCATACCTTCTATGAGATAGTTGGATCCCGATACCCGCTGCGAGTAAGAGTTACTCCTGGGAGAGTTTTACACATTACAATTAGCCGATCAAGTAGGTGTCTAGAAAGGTGTCAACGGGGTTACGTCCTTGGAAAACGAGGTTTACTTTAATTAGGTTCGTGCGAAAGCACGGGGGACCTCCCTCAAAGTACCGACACTGGCCTGGCTGAAAGATTGGCGAACTTGTAGCGTGTAATTAATCCCAGCTAGTCTTTCCTTTTAGGGTTTGAAGGAAGATTTGACTAAAACAGTGGGAGACATCCTGATTAGATATATTAGAAAACCAATCTAATCTTGCAAAAGCATACACTGAGTGTTTTCTTCTCTCTCTCTCCAGGTAGCGATCATATCACGCTTTAATCAAGATAATAATACGGATATATTGACCGAACCCGCTAGTTATACTGAGCTGGGGAACGTTGGTCCCGCTCCAACATATAATTGTTATAAGACAGAGCAGGATATAGGGGATTACCAGAATTCCCGTGCCGCCCAAACGAAGAAAGTGCATGCTGATGCATCATCTTCGGGTGTGTTCATTACAGAGAACTGTTTCTCAGTAACCTTTACATCCTGGGTATGTGATGCTGGATCAGGATCCCACATATGTAATTTGTTACATGGGCTACAGATAGGTAGAGAACTGAGAACGGGTGATAAGTTTCATGAGATAGAAACGGTGCAAGTGTTGCAACTAAGTCTGTTGGTCACTATCACCCTGTATTACCAGAATACATTGATTCTAAACGAATGTTATTAGATACCGAACCTGATATACAACATCATATCAGTCTCTTTATTAGTAAATAAGGATATAATTTTGTATTGTTGGATAATGTTTTGAACATTTCCTATATCAAGTGTTGATCGGTTCAGGCACGTTATCCAAAAGCATTGACGTTCTAAATCAAACTACAGTTCTTAGTATAAAGAACAAACACAAGAGGAAGAGTTCAGAAATGAACGGATCCTTCTTGAGGCATTGTAGACTAGGTCATATCAATGCGACCCGACTAGCTATGTTACATTTAGATGCATATTTAAATCTGTTTGAATTTACATCTTGTGAAACTTGCCGGTCATGTCACAAAGATAAGATGACCATAGCTCTGTTCATTGGAAACAGAGAAAGAGTTAGTGACCTCTTGGGATTGATACATGCTGATGTATGAAGGTCCCCTGTCTATACATGCCAAGACCGGTTCTTTGTACTTTGTTATATTCACTGATGATCTCTCAAGATTCGCACTTGTGTTCCTGTTGAAACACAAGCCCGAACCTTTTGAGATATTCACAGAATATAAGTTAGAAGTAGAGAACCAAAAACGGGTATAAGTATTATGTCCTTTGATGAGATCAGGAAGGAGAATACTTGAGCACGGAATTCCTGGACTATTCTAAAGGAGAATGAGATTCTCTCTCAGCATTACTCCTCCGTATACACCACAACACGTCGGTGTATCGGGGCGGAGCAATCACACCCTATGTGATATGGTGTGCTCTATGATGAGTACTACTGAGTTGCCTATTTCCTTTTGGGAGTTATGCACTTGAGAAGCTGCATACCTATTGAATAGGGTTCAAATCAAATCAGTTGCCTACCACTTCATATGTGATATGGAAAGGGAAGAGCCCATATCTTAAGTTCGTTAAGATTTGGGGGTTGTCCGGCCTATATCTAAAAGCAAAATTCGGACAAGCTCGAGGCAAGGTCTGTTATGTAAAACTGGAAAGGTTCCAGCTATACAAACTACAGCAGATGATTTGGTTGAACCAAAGGATTCAATAGAAACCAACGAACCTCAGCCTCTCCGCCGATCTAGTAGGGTTCCTCACCCACCTGAGAGATACTTCGGTTTTCTCTATGAAAGTGGGAGCGAGGATTGCATCATGTGATGATGAGCCAACTACTTTCGAGCAGGCCATCAGGAGTGGGACTCTGTAAGAATGGCTGGATGCTTAGTGATCTGAGATGGAATCCTTATACACCAACAAAGTATGGACTTTGGTTGCTTTATCCGAAGGGTTAAATCCCCATCAGGAGCAAGTATATCTTGAGAAGATTACTTGGTGTACATGGAAAAGTTGAGACTTTCAAAACTATGCTTAAGTCCATCCAGATCCTACTTGCCATGGCTACATACCATGACTACGATATCTGGTGGTTGGGTGTCATGACTGCTTTTCTAAATGATGTTTTAGAAGAGAGCGTCTATAAGTACACAGCCAGAGTGCTTCGTAGACAGTGAGAGCAGCGGAAACGTGTGCAAGATTTTTTATGTGATAAAGCAGGCATCGCGGAGTTGGAACGTCTCTTTTGATGTGGTAGTCAAAGAGTTTGACTTCATCAAAATGGTAGATGAACCTTGTATATACAAAAAGGTAGTAGAGAGTGTGGTGGTGATCCTCGTAGAGTACGTGGATGACATACTCTTGATAGGGAAGGATTTTCCTATGCTACGCTCGGTCAATCTCCGCTTATCACAAGGATTCTCCATATAGGATCAAAGTGATACCTCCTAAATCCTGGGTTTTGGATCTATGAGATAGATCTAATTGGATGATAGGATTCTCACTACCTGTAGTGAGATGGTATCAATCGATCCTGGGAAGAATCACTGGAAAGGTTCCAGGGTGATCTGGACGACTGAATGTCAGTCGCAGGCATTGTCTTTACCCTCAGTGAAGGGACGGTATGTTGGAAGAGTTCCAAGCTAGATACCGTAACTTACTAGATGATTAAAGGCAAGATACATCATTACCAAGGATGCTACCAAAGAGGCAGTCCGGATATATAAGTTCATGAGATGAACTTAGTTCCTACCATTGTGTGACAATGGAGTTATGACTTTTTGCCAAGGAACCCCCGTCCCATCAGAAATCCAGATATAATTCTTAGGCAGTATCACCTGATCATGGAGATGGTTGATCTCCAGGGAGATCGAGGTTAGGAGAGTAGACACAGAGGACAACAGCGCGGATCCACTCACAAAGGCCTTTTTCCCAGTAGAGACTTTTATGGGATGGTTGAGTATGAGATACTTCAACCACAGCTAATTGTTGGGTATATGATACCACAACAGATGGCCCTAGTGCAAGTGGAAGATTGTTAGTTATATGTATGCCCTAGAGGCCATTACTGTACATACGATGTATATTGTAATGGATGCTTGGACATATATAGGAAGGACTTTCTTGCTCGACATGATAGTATGCTATCTGGTTGTGCTTTATCTTAACATGTACTCTGATTGTCTCTATGTTACATGTTGATAAAGCACTTAGGATACGTACTCGACTACTGGGACTATGATGAGATCATACTAGTGGGGCCACGGTAGTCGACGAGTACATCCTATAACTGTTCCTAGTCGAGGGTGTATCGAGACAAGGCATCGATACACCAGAGTAGACTAGCGTATACAGATCATAACCCACATGATGGGCGATGGATGATCCCATATCCATCGGTGTTTGACATCAAGGATGGTGTACGGGTGCTCAGTAGAGACTGGGTACACTGGACGGACTCGCCGAGAACTCCCAGATGGTATTATACCTCACGTCAGATGGCAGTTCTCCGGTGACACTGGTACAGAGTAGTCTGTTGACCCGAGATCGTCATAGAGTCTTGTGTGATTCCCACTGTGCTTTGATTTCCATCATACCACGTCCAAGAGAGCGTGCAAAAAGGTGGCTTTTGGGTACAGTCCCGAATCACATGGAGGCAATGAGCGATAGGAGGGGATTCTTCTCTCCCGGTATAGGGAATTGATGTTGCGCTGTGTTCGATTGGCTATAACCGGAAATCTCTGGCCAGTGTTGCTGAGATTTACTGGTAAGTGTTATCAGTAGTTTCTCGAACTGTTATAGATCTCATATCGACACGACTTATCAAGCTACTGGGGTCTGACGTTTACCACCCATAGGCGAGATATGCGACATATCAGACGACGAGACCGGACTGTACGGGAGTGTTGCTGATTGGATTCATAGGAGAATGTACAGGCTTGCTTATTGATCTTCTGAGCGCTCAATACCTGGGTGGCTGTTACGTTTAGCTGACCGCTTACAGCTTGTGGGTGTTTGATATGATCATCACCTACTGCCGGCATATTGACGATTCTTTAGAGTCCTACACAGAGGTTTCTTGACTTAGGCAAAACGGAGTAGGAGCACATATCTGATATGTGCGGGACCGAGGATATTGCGGTATGTGATACCGTATTGGATTCTCGCGATATGAGATTTCGGCCGGGTATATGTGATATAGCCGGGTCATCATATTAGTCGGTTATATGCGATATAGCCGGATTGTCGGATCAAGTGTTGATTCGATAATTTAATGTATAATAATATATATGATATATTAAATTATATTAACTAATATTAGCTCACTAAAAGATTCTTTTTCTCACTCGGGTAATACATTGATATATATGTGATATATGTTAATTGTATTATTTTATATTGTTACGATAAATATTATATATGTGATATATAATATTGTAACATGATATGATAACTAATGCAACATGATTAGTAGAGATTAAACAAGGTTAGGGTTTCTTTTGGGTTAGTTCCTTCTTGATGATTCTAGAAGGTTTCTTTTTGTTTTGTGCAAGATAATTTCAAATGACTCATGCTAACCCAACCCAAACCCTAGCCCTTGGTTAATTCTCTACAAAGGTTTAGCAACCATGGTTGCATTATTCATCATTATCTTCTTTACATTATTCATCACAAAAGGATTCTATTATTGATTCATCTTCTTCTTCCTTCTTTCTTTCATGGAAAAAGCTTTCTAGCTTTTTTCCAAGTGATGAAAATGAGTGAGAATAAGATTATAAAAGAGTGCAAAAATCCTACTTCATCATCCTCATCTATCTTTGCCATTTAGATGTGGGTGTTCACTTCATTTACTGAGTGTTAGCTTGTGTTAATGAAACTTCAAGGTAGATCATCTTCGTTATCGAAGATCGGAAGCAAGACTGCATCTTTCTCTTCGTGAAGCATCTCGAGAGTCCGGAACACGATGATCGCAGCGAAGGGACCTCAACACGGAGCTTATGAAGTGAAAGACCGGATCTACAAAGGTTGTAATCCCTCTCACTTAGTGTTAAAGTGTTTAACATACTTGTTTTCGCATAAACTCTAGTTTAAAGATCCGGCTTTGGGTTGTTCGGCATGGCTAAAATTTTAATCGGGCATGGTTGATGCCTCGTAGACCCTTGTGCGCGTGCCTAGCATCCCTACAAAGTCTTCTCGTTTAGTATTCCTGTACATGCCACAGTACCTATGGAGCAGCCGTAGAAGGGCAAACCCAAGCCTCATTGATGGTACCGCTGAACTGCTGCAAACCCTAAGATTTC
The DNA here is from genome assembly GCA_030015575.1 of Agapanthus africanus. Classification (NCBI taxonomy): domain Eukaryota; kingdom Viridiplantae; phylum Streptophyta; class Magnoliopsida; order Asparagales; family Amaryllidaceae; genus Agapanthus; species Agapanthus africanus. Next base: position 180,195,209 of record JASDDO010000008.1, read on the forward strand.
AAAGCGTTCTCATGGTCATTATATCGAGTTCGGGTTTCATTCTTCTACAGGGTCCACGGAATTACTTGCATGATTCTCCGAATACTTTAAAATTGAAAAAATGGGTTTTTGACATTCGATCGTCTTCTATCGACTCCCAACACACCTGCGTGAAGTCATCTCTAGTTGGAATCAATCAATCTGATGACCTCGCATCGGGGTACGCAATGAATCACATGTCCTAGTCATTCCTCCTTGGGTGACTAGCGATCTTCTATCATATCTCTAAGTATACTCGTGCGACAATAGCTCCAAACATCTGGGGAGATATCTCATCATTCACAGCAGCAACTGGCTCATTCGTCCGCACGCTGAACAGTGTCTCAATCATCAAGTATAAACGGTGCATCGACGGTCATCACATTTTGGCTGGCCTCTAGCAGTAGCCTGATCCTCTGGTGCTGATCTGGATGTCCGAGAATTCTTGTAAAAGCGACCCATCAAACGCTCATGGCGCGAAAACACAATAAAACGACGCATCTATGCAAATCATAAGTCCCTGGAATCATACCATGGTCAGTCCTCATCCTCGAAGAGCTCATGCTGACGCAACTCTAGCCGTAGCTCTCTCTGCCCGTGAAATCGTGGCAGCAAAAACGATAAACCAATATCGATGAGGATAGATCATAGGAATGAATATAATACTGTGCAAGGAAATGTACATCCTAAGGCTTCTTAAGCGGAGTAGCGTATCGTAAGTATGCCGCGGAACATACACACGGTACGTCACTCTACTCAAGTCACCTACTCCATCAACCAAGGTCAACCTACACGACGAAATTTCGAGTCTAATACTCCCTCGACCAAGTCTAAATTCCGTAAGGTCAAGCCTAGATTCTGTATATATACAAACACCCTAGGCTCTGCATAGTCAAACATAGACTCGAACCAAGGTTAACTTAGCGCTCTGATACCAAATTTGTCATGACCCAAAATGGCACGTGACTGGTCCTTGAATCATATGAAGTCTATAGGACCCCATCTAATTCAAGTAAGCCAAAATCCCTGAAATCTAAACCATTTTTAAAGAAAGTGTTTTGTTAAAATAAGCCGAATATACATTTTTAAAATCACAAATCATTTCTGAAAATTTCGGCAGAGTTTCCTTTGTAAATACTGGCCCCAAACGAGTACAACATGCATAATATATAAAAAGGCATCCCAAGCGGGAGCTAGCTCTTCGTCAATTGACGGTCACAACCACGCAAGTAATATAATATACAACGCCAAAGGGCGAGGATCAAAACTCAAAAAGGAAACTCAAATCATCATGAAAACCATAATAATACAACGCGCGACTCTAAGGTCAATATAATATATAACTGGTCTCTAAGTCAAATAAATAATACAGTCTGGTTGATGGAGTTACTAGATACAACTAAATAATATAAATAAAAGGTACAATGGGGGTCGCGATGCGAGTGGACCCACCTACCAAAGCAATCACCCGGAATGGAAGCAGCGTACCAGAAAGCCGCAATGAAACCTGTACGGTAAAACCTGCAAGAACTGTGGCACAATGGGGGTGAGTTGCCAACTCGTGAGTAGAAAAAATCACCGAGCAGAAATCGTATGTATGACTCAATCCTAGGTCAATACGATCAAATATATATAAACCTCAAAACGATAAAGTCTGAAGCATGATAAGGTGGCAAGGGTAAACATCTATACATAAGTGTAATACCAAGTTCTCGTGTCAGTGCCTCAGGTAGCAACATATCATAAATATGAGGTATGAATGCGGTATAATGAAAACAGAAGACATCATGAATGAGAAAACTGTTTTCTTAATATAGTAAGATTTCTGTATAAACATTTAAGTATCATCAATGAAATCATCAGAAGATCAGTGCCAAGCATCGACACAAAATATGTCTCAAATCCCAATATCTCAATATCTCAGGCTCCGGCTATCCGGACTGGCCTGTATCATCAAATCTCAATATCTCAGGCTCCGGCTATCCGGACTGGCCTGTATCATAAATCTCAATAAGTCACCAGTCAGCAATGCTCCCCTGTCACAGGCTCAAACGCCATTCTCTGCGATCTTCTCGCCCCGGGGTACCGCATCGGGTCCACCATGCACCCGCAGACGGTTCATCTCCTCCTCGAATCGGGTGTATGATATCGCTCAAAAGCCGAGAAAACTCATGGTTGACATATCACAATCATATCATGAGAAAACCGCACTTTTATCTTTTAAAATGATAAATGAGTTTATTAAATCTTGCAGTTTCTCCAAATTCAGAAATCTCATGGAAAATCCGAAATCCAAAATAAAGTCAATAATAATGAATACTGGGCTCCGGCAATCCGGACTGGCCCTTATAATATTGCATGAATAATGAATATAAAAATATGCACGAAATATTAAGCAATGAATGCAATATGAACTAACATATGAAACAATAGACTATAGGAACTATCAGCTAGCAAGCCATGTCAATGAAATAATATACTTTAAAGTGTACGTGATATGGCAATTACCGATGATGATGTGTGTGAGCCGGCAAGCAAGTGTATGTGGAGCATACGCATCATCAGTAATGGTGTTGGTGTCCTGACAGCATGGTTTCATAATCACTAAAGTACACTATAAACATGCAATGTGATGATAACAACATAATAAATGGCAAATGAATAGTAAAATACATGCATGAGATAACACAATAAATAAATGCAATATCTAATCTAGCACACTAATAATATATGTGGATAATGAATAATAACGTAACAATAAAGAATCTACATTTCTATGTATGTGTCATACCGTTTTGCCATTTGAAATAATACGAATCGTGGTGTTTTGAAAATAAGGGCTACGGTGTTTTTAAGAAAAGGTACGTCCTTTGAAATATCCGTAGAATCCTTTGGCCTGTCTTTAAAATACTCATGATTCGTTAGTTTTGAAATAGGTAAGACTCGAGTCTAGTCTAACATCTACAAGTAAACTACAGAACTAAACTAACAGGCTAAACGAAAGGGTAAGGAAATCCACCTAAATCTGAGTCGGTCTATATATATATAATAGTCGGTGATCTCGCCTCAATAGTATCGCGTACGATACAATATATATATCATATGACATCCTCGAGTCAAGAGTGCGGATCTATCATCAATATAGCTCATACGGTAAATCCATCGTACGGCATCCCAAATCTGGGTACGGGTCAAATATCACATTTATCTCATTATTCATCTGGTATCCTTATCATCGCATATCGTGAACTGGGGGTACTGATCTAAGTCTAGTACGTACTGATACCATCAATAATATATATGCATGTGTCTGAAAACACATCGTCTAAAGATCCGCTATAAAATCATGTCGTATCTCAAAATACGAACCAAATCACATCACCGATCTCCTGGCACCATTCCCAATCTCATCGACTCATCTCCAAATACCATATACTATCCTCATAATCCATGTGTATATATATATGTATATATAGATATACATAGTCTCATACCCATGTGTGTGTATATATATACATATCCTAATATACGCATAAGAAAATAAAATACATGCAAGTGTGTGTGTGAGTGTAAACCTTATTCTACGGTTCGCAACTACAACTAACTAACGATACTATCAATCAATTACACTAAAATTTAACCCATAAACTTCTAAATCTTACTTGCTAACTATCCAAGTTTCACATAATACATAATCACATATATATCATACATATCATATACTATGCTGTTCCCCTCCGAATGGCGGCCATGACATGGACGTCTTGCCTGAGATTCGGGGCAGATGCTAATTGGTGCTATCCGTCCACCTCTCCGAAGATGCCAAGTTGATTTATGCCACCATGTATCGGAGGTTTAAACGGATGCGGCCGATGTAGCAGACTTTGTCAGATTCCCCCTCGTTTGAGGAGTTTTTAATTGTGGGGACGCTCTTCCCTGCAGGCGCAAGCCCCTGCAGTTAATTACGCTACCGCATCGCGGTAACAACTTTCTCCTTCTCCAGCTGGTCACTTCGTGTCGTGGGTGTTTGTTTTGTGTTTGGTTGCCCGTGGATTGTATACGGAGACTAAGTTATGTTGTCGCCCGTAGGACGTGGATTAATCCAAATCCGTATTTTCTTCGATTTGGGTTTGGGGTTTTGGTTTGAGGATACGTTAGCCATATTTGAGACTAAGATCAACTCAAACGTTTGTTAAGGATACGTTAGTCTAATTTGAGACTAAGATCAACTTAACAGGATCGTTTAGATCCGACAAAAGAGCATTTGGGCACTATTGTTCCAGTTTAGAGACATAGTGGTCCATTGAATGTATGGCCGTCGGGACCCGTCACCTCTCTGACGACGTTGAAGGATTACAACGACAGATATCAGAGGAGTTTAGAGATGTACCCTTGAACCAAAGTTGGTTGGGAGACCTGTAGTCCAATTTGGGACTAAAGTCTGTTTGAAGGTTTAAGGATACGTTAGCCGTATTTGAGGCTAAGATCAACTTAAACGTTTGTTAAGGATACGTTAGTCCAGTTTGAGACTAAGATCAACTTAACGGGATCATTTAGATCCGACAAAAGAGCGTTTGGGCTTGATCGCACGCTTTTGGCGTGTCGGATGTTCAAAGTTCTAAAATATAACTGCGATCAGGACGGTGTCGCTATGCAGCTAGCCGGTTGAGCACGGGTCGATCCACAGGGAGATGGTTGTATGTCCGTTCGAGTTTTAGACGAGTCAATAAAGAATTTGTATGTGTTTGTTCAAACTAACCTATGTGTTTTATATGCAAGTATGAAGTTGTTAAGAAAAAGATACGAAATTGTAAGCTAAAGAAATCCGTACTCAAAACCTTTGAGCCGAGTCTTGACCAATTGAAGCTAGAGCAATCGGCAACAACGTGGATTAGGGGATTGAAGCACGGTATTCGTGGAATCCGGCTTATTTACCCTTGTCCTTCCGTTCTTGTCTCTTGCTTTCGCCTCCGGCCAAACCGAACGCAACCGGTCGCGGTAAGGAATCACCGTTACCTTGGTAGGGTAGGGTGCCTAACGGAGCGCTTGCGTAACGTTTGGGCGGAGTTCAATGGAAAATAACGGGAAAAGAAAATGAGCAAAGAAACATTAACTTACAATACCGTATTTGTTCTTAACAACGATAATTACAATCATTCACAAAAACGAACCAAAAAGAGAGAACAAAAAGAACAAAGAAAAGAAACGATTACAAGTAAGTAAGGGCATGGAATTTAAAGTGCACGAAAGTAAAGCATGAATGTAAAGCAAGTAATAAAAAGCAAGAAAGAAATAAGCAAGAAAATAATTACAAGAACACTAGAACTCAAGACAAGCATGGGATCAATAGCTAACCCTTAAACTTGCAAGCTCAATCAAGAGGTTGCAAGATCAAGACAAGGGTAAAGAACTCATGTGAAATGAAGCACTAATTCCATAAGAAGATAAAACCCTTGAAATCAATAACAAACCCTTAAACTTTCAAGCTCAATGAAGAGGTTGAAAGATCAAGAGAAAGCAAGGATCTCAAGGGGAAGTTAAACAAAAGAGAATGATACAAAAACCCTCATCTTCATTGATCTTCCACTCAAAAAGCTCTCACTACAATTTTCATGGAGAAAAGAATGAAGAAGAAGACTAAACTACACTAAATCCTACAAAAGAGGCATAAGAAGTTAACCCCAAAAGCTTGGCAAGTTCTGGGGTATTTATAGGAAGGGAACTGGAAACCTAGGGCAAGAATATGCCCCTACAAGAAAAGACCAGCATGCCCCTGAAAAACGACAACGAGAGGAGACTAAATGGCCGCGGTTCCGCGGCCTAAGCGCGCTTATGCCGAGGAACCGCGGCCGTTTAGAGGAGTTAGGCCATGAAATTTGGTGGTTTTCCCTAGTTTTTAGTACTCTTCAGTGTGGTATATGACTTTTTCTCAGAAACTTTTCCCATTTCTTCCAGAATTTCAGTAGATCAAAAGGTGATGTGATGTGGATCTTTTGCCAAGATTTCCTCGAGCTCCGCGTAGATATGTTGGATCTTGTGTTGACATTGAGCTTTGTGCACGAAAATGACATCGATTTGCCATTTTGTCCCTTAAACTGGTGTGTGGCAACATACGGATAGAGAGCGGAGACCCGTGTTTTATCTGTTATTGGCAGTAATCCGGAATTTGACGTACTATTCTATGAATTTCACTGTCTAGAGCTGAGAACCAGTATCTTGTAAATATGTAGCAAACACTGATTAAAAGCACCTGCCTATAACCAAACGAGCGTAAGAATGGGCGGTATAAAATGCAATATTCTGGTATGAACAAATACCCCCAAACTTAACTTTTGCTCGTCCCGAGCAAAACCAATTATTCACAAAAAAGTCCTAACCGCACTTTCGCAGGGAACGCGATTGCACTGAGCACGTGCAACAAGCCATTAAACCCCTAGGTGTCCCTAGTAGGAGGAGTGTTGTCTCCTGAGGGTTTTCAGCGGATTACACCCACAAAATCTCGTCAAGCTAGTGTCATAAGTTAACATTGATTCTACTCCTACAGTTTAGTATTTACGTTAGAAATTCTATCATCCTAAGTTAGAAATATCCAACCCTTATTTTTCACACCTCCTATCTATTTAACCTTGGAACTCCTGAGTTTTCCTTCTAAAGGTCGTCCTCAAATCAGGGATTTTTATCAACTTTATAGAAAACACAAGTCTTATTCTTTATTTCTATCTTTTATCCAAACATCGATTGTATACCCCTACGTGTGTGTGTATTTGCACCCCTACACTCAAGAATTCAATTCAAGCTATAATACTCTTGCCCTAATACATAATACTACTTCTTTTCATTAAAGATGGACGGATTTGCTTACACACCTTTCATGCGACTATTAATGCTTCTTGAGGAACTAACGACCGATTACTGAATGTGTGAACTTTAAAGCGTAAATAGCAGTTTCCACGTCTTGACTTTATTCTATTTTTTCTTTTTCTTTTTCTTTTTCTTTTTTCTTTTTCAAGACCGGATATATTTTTCAATATGCTCTTTTGGTGTTTAGCTTTAAATACCGTTTTTTCTTTCATACTAGGCTTTCAGGCAAGAGTATTTCTAGGTATCCTCTACTATCCCAAGTTTCAAGGTGCGTGTAAGTGCAGTTTGTAGGGTATGTACTTTCTAAATTTGAACTCAAGAAAAGAAACTATTTTTCAGACTTACCTCCAGTAAAGCTTCAATACTTTCCCTTCATCTTGACTTAACTCAAGAACTGAACTCAACGTATACTTACCAAAGTTAGACAGAATGAGGGTTATTTTTAGGGTTTTCAATTCCTAAGCCTAGAATTTAGTTATTTCTAATATATCGACTAAACTTTCAGAATAAAGATCTAAGTTACCCTATTAGCTAACTTGACGACAAAGTTTTTATATTTTTGGAAAAAATTTCGATTTTTGTGTATTTTTAATAAGGTATGCAAATGCAAAATATACAAATGAATGCGAAGGAAGAAAGCTTACCGAGCACACCCCCAAACTTAAACTTGACAGTGCCCTCACTGTCAGGCTATACCAAGAGGGTCAAAATTGCCGGCGCTCCCTAAAAACAAATTATATACAACAAAGAAAACAAAACAAAAAATATATACACAAAAAGGGTTCCCCCCAAACTTAAGTGAAACAGTGTTTCCACTGTTAAGCGATGAAGTTCAGGATTAGGGGGGAAAGAACAGTGTCAAGCTATACAAGGCCTTACACAGGCCAAAAGTTAACACCAACCATTCAAAAATTCTATCTCTGTAATATGCGGGTTGGTGAAAGAAGGTGAAGAGGAAAGAAATGGAGAATACGCGAGACCGTATGGAGATAGAAGCGGGATACGGTCTCGGTATATCAGAAGAAGAAGAATGGCGGAAGGGAGAAAGAAGTGGAATACGAACTTGAGGGTGGAAATGGAGTGAATAGATTAGCACAATTTGTGATGACTGATGTGTAAGAAGAGTTTGTGCTAATCTATTAACCCATCGAGAAATGGGGTCAAATCCCTCAAGATTCGTGAGAAACCATGGGTACGCCGAACTTGGTAAACCAGACACAGGGAGTGAAAATGATACGGTTTCTTGCAATGTCGGAACGATGGAAAGGATGGGGGGAAGTGATTGAGGAAGGGTATCGGTTAAGGGTTCTGGAGGGTGTACACAGTCAATGACAGGGACAGGATGAATTGGAAAATCCGACTCATCTTGCAAAACTGGTTCATCCTCAAAAATATTCTCAAAATTTTCCTCAAAATTTAGCACATCAATGCATTTATCCTCAAAATCCAGACGCATATGGGGTTCGGGAAAAGCATTTAATGACTCGGGATGATGAATTGGAGAGAAAAACTCAGCCAAATCTGTGGGTTCATCATCCAAAATATTCCCAGCGTCAATATCCTCAATCAAGTGAAAATCTATATTCTCAGACACCAACAAAAGCATGGATATTAATCAATTCAGGTTCTAGAGTGGAGGTGTAGAGGTCAAAAGGATTGGGTGTGGTTTCACTTGAAAAGGACCCCTCACAATCGGGCAAATCAAACACTACAAAGTCACACAACTCATTATCTGTTCTATCTTTAATCAATGAATCGTTTGGAACACTAGATAGGCATTCAAGACCGGAGTTGTGGGATTCAAGTTGAAACGGGTAGGCTTGATTCGGAAGGGGGTACAGCTCACTTTCTCCACTCAAATTCTCAACCTGTCCTACCGCCTCTTCATACATTGGAAAATTTGGAGCTAGTTGAAAACTAGCTACCGGGTCACTAGGTTGTATGAGGGCGGCCATGGACGCATTTAAATCCATCATCTGTTGGTACGACGCTACCCTAAAGTCTTCTAAAGACTGTTCCGGACTAGACATAGGTTGTGAAGGGGTTTCAGTAAAAGATTCAAAGTTGTTTGGATACTGAAAACTCCCAAATGGCGGTTCAGAAGCAATGTCTAGGGAAGGTGCAAAAGTCGGGTAGGACTGGTAGGGATTGAATGGCTGGACAGGAGCAGGATCAACATTTGGATAAGAAGGTGAATGGAATTGTTGATCCCAAGAATCTGTAGTGATGAAAGGAGTGAAAGATCGGCTACATGATTGTTCAATATGTTCAGCGATAGGCAAAGGACGACTTGCAAAAGGGGTATCAACATAAGAGGGTAGGGGAGGTTGAAAAGGTTGATACAAAGTGGAATGCAGAGTGCAAGTGTTTGTCCTAGACGCTTCTATGCGATCTTTCAATGAAATTTTGGGCATGGAGGGATCGTTTGATGTTCGGCCAAAGCAAGAACCGTAGGAAGTTATGTCTGGTTGTGGGTACCAAAGTTCGGCAAGAGTTTTGCGAGGTGGGGTACCCATGATATGAAAAGAGAAAGAAAGAACTGAAGAGAAAAGGAGGGGAAAAAGAATGTGATTTTTTTATTTTTTATTTTTGTAGGTAGTTATTAACAAAAGAATGAAATATACACACAAAAAGAATCTGGACAAAAACAATCACGACACAAAAATACCACATACCTAATCGTTCTAGGGTTCACCTAGATCAACTAGACCTGCTCCAGAACTTGATTGTCGAAGTAAAACTGTGTCGAGAAACGGGCTCAAGATATACTGATCACGAGGCCAGGTAAGTGCAGAGATAAGGGGAGGTTTTCCAACGCTTTCGCGAAGTTCCTTAATTAAATAACCCTTTCTCTTTTGGCGGTTTCGCCGTTAACACTTTCCTAGACACCCCGTAAACAATATACCGTTAAGCGAGGTTCTAAACACAGTTAACTTCTCCTAGTGAGCGCGAAGTCTTTAAGGCTTAAAGTCTAGTTTCTTTTAAATTTTGTGCGGGTAAACGTTATGCTCAAGTTCGTGATTTGTGGGCGACGGAAAAGGTGATGAAATCCTTTACCGTATATTGTGGGATTCGCTTGCCCTTAAGTCCGTATTAATGTATGCAATGCGCAATTCAAAAAAAATTCTATAAAGAATCAAACAATCGTTTTTTAGTTTAAGCACGGCACTGCAACAAATACGGGTTAGTCAATTTTTAGCGTTTGCTAGCGAACTTGCAAAGAATCCTGCAAAGAATAGTATATTGGATGCGTCGGATTTGAGAAGAAGGTGTTAGTAAAGTACGTACCGTTAAGTTTTTGGGTTAGGAAACCCCCGTTGAATCAAATCTGGTAAGCTTGAAAAGTTCGCTTGCGCGGGTCAAACTACCCGGATCTTTGGCACTGTACTTTGCAATCACCTTAGCCTTGAACGTACACTTTGCTCCCCACAATCGCCGTTCGCAAATCCGCAAAAATCTGCAGACTTGCTCACAAAAATTATCAAAAATAACAAAAAGATTTTTTTTTATAAATATATACAAAAAGAATATTAACCCGAATAACAAGAAAGAAAATACGCTACCGTCTCCCCGGCAACGGCGCCATTTGATCGCACGTTTTTGGCGTGTCGGATGTTCAAAGTTCTAAAGTATAACCGCGATCAGGACGGTGTCGCTATGCAGCTAGCCGGTTGAGCACGGGTCGATCCACAGGGAGATGGTTGTATGTCCGTTCGAGTTTTAGACGAGTCAATAAAGAATTTATATGTGTTTTATATGCAAGTATGAAGTTGTTAAGAAAAAGATACGAAATTGTAAGCTAAAGAAATCCGTACTCAAAACCTTTGAGCCGAGTCTTGACCAATTGAAGCTAGAGCAATCGGCAACAACGTGGATTAGGGGATTTAAGCACGGTATTCGTGGAATCCGGCTTATTTACCCTTGTCCTTCCGTTCTTGTCTCTTGCTTTCGCCTCCGGCCAAACCGAACGCAACCGGTCGCGGTTAGGAATCACCGTTACCTTGGTAGGGTAGGGTGCCTAACGGAGCGCTTGCGTAACGTTTGGGTGGAGTTCAATGGAAAATAACGGGAAAAGGAAATGAGCAAAGAAACATTAACTTACAATACCGTATTTGTTCTTAACAACGATAATTACAATCATTCACAAAAACGAACCAAAAAGAGAGAACAAAAAGAACAAAGAAAAGAAAAGATTACAAGTAAGTAAGGGCATGGAATTTAAAGTGCAAGAAAGTAAAGCATGAATGTAAAGCAAGTAATAAAAAGCAAGAAAGAAATAAGCAAGAAAATAATTACAAGAACACTAGAACTCAAGACAAGCATGGGATCAATAGCCAACCCTTAAACTTGCAAGCTCAATCAAGAGGTTGCAAGATCAAGACAAGGGTAAAGAACTCATGTGAAATGAAGCACTAATTCCATAAGAAGATACAACCCTTGAAATCAATAACAAACCCTTAAACTTTCAAGCTCAATGAAGAAGTTGAAAGATCAAGAGAAAGCAAGGATCTCAAGGGTAAGTTAAACAAAAGAGAATGATACAAAAACCCTCATCTTCATTGATCTTCCACTCAAAAAGCTCTCACTACAATTTTCATGGAGAAAAGAATGAAGAAGAAGAAGAAGAAAACTAAACTACACTAAATCCTACAAAAGATGCATAAGAAGTTAATACCAAAAGCTTGGCAAGTTCTGGGGTATTTATAGGAAGGGAACTGGAAAGCTAGGGCAAGAATTTGCCCCTACAAGAAAAGACCAACATGCCCCTGAAAAACGACAACGAGAGGAGACTAAATGGCCGCGGTTCCGCGGCCTAAGCGCGCTTATGCCGAGGAACCGGGGCCGTTTAGAGGAGTTAGGCCATGAAATTTGGTGGTTTTCCCTAGTTTTTAGTACTCTTCAGTGTGGTATATGACTTTTTCTCAGAAACTTTTCCCATTTCTTCCAGAATTTCAGTAGATCAAAAGGTGATGTGATGTGGATCTTTTGCCAAGATTTCCTCGAGCTCCGCGTAGATATGTTGGATCTTGTGTTGACATTGAGCTTTGTGCACGAAAATGACATCGATTTGCCATTTTGTCCCTTAAACTGGTGTGTGGCAACATACGGATAGAGAGCGGAGACCCGTGTTTTATCTGTTGTTGGCAGTAATCCGGAATTTGACGTACTTTTCTATGAATTTCACTATCTAGAGCTGAGAACCAGTATCCTGTAAATATGTAGCAAACAATGATTAAAAGCACCTGCCTATAACCAAACGAGCGTAAGAATGGGCGGTATAAAATGCAATATTCTGGTATGAACATGGCTCTATTATTCCAGTTTAGGGACATGGTGGTCCATCATTCCCGTTTTGGGGACAAATGTTAGTTTAAGAACGCATTAGTCCATGAGTTTAAGGACCCCACAGTCCGTATTAATGTGTGGTTGTCGGGACCCGTCACCTCTCTGAAGACGTTGAAGGATTACAACGACAAATATCAGAGGAGTTCAGAGATGTACCCTTGAACCAATGAGTTGGTTGAAAGAGCAGATGTGCTCAGTTCAAGATGATTTGAGGACTTATGGCCAGTTTGGGCTAAGTCCAATTATGTTTGAAATATTGGCCCTTTGGGCCATTAGACATTTGTCTGGGTTCAGTCCCTTGTCATTCAGCAGTGCTAAACAGAGATTTTGGGGGCTCTGACAACATTTTGTCCTTGATTTCCTCAATTTAGAAATTCATTTGGAGGAAGGACTTTTGCCTCTGGAAAATTAGCCGATTTGGCTAAAAGTAGTGTTAAACACTTAGAGAACAACAGTGTTAAACACTGGAGATAGAACTCTCAAATTAGTGTTAAACACTAAAAGACAATCAGTGTTAAACACTGGAAATATAATCTTTAATTTAGTGTTAAACACTAGAAACAATCAGTGTTAAACACTGGAAATATAATCCCCAAATTAGTGTTAAACACTAAAGACAGAGGGGTCACGTGTGGACACGTGAGAGCGCCCAAAGGGGGGACCAGATTCCTTTTCTTCGTTCTGCAATTAAGTGTTAAACACTTTTCATTTCCTGGCTATCACGTGTGGGCGCATCCATCCATTGGGTATTAAAGGGATTTGTTAGGGGTCATGTGGGGACACGCGAGGGCGCCCTAAATGTGGAGCCAGATCTCCTTTTGTTTTATCCTCTAATCTGCGAATAAGTGTTAAACACTTTTCATATTTATTTTAGAGCGTCACGTGTTGGCACGTGATGGGGATTTATGCATCGATAATTACAGCACTTGCTGAGGGGTCACGTGGGGACACGTGAGAGCGCCCAAAGCTTCTTTTCTTTTGTTTTTTTCTTTCTGCATTTTGGGAGTCACGTGGGAACACGTGAGGCATTGCCTCAAAGCTTCTTTTCTTCAGGGATCTTTTCAAGGGTCACGTGGGGGCACGTGACCCTAGTTCTTTTCATGAACAGAGATCTTTTAAGAATTGAATTCTCTGTAGGGTTAAACCCTAATTATGATTTTGGAGGAATTAAATTCCTATTGTGAAAGAATTAAATTCTTATTTAGGATAAAACCCTGATTTCTTTTTAAAGGAATTAAATTCCTAGATATGTAAAAGAATTAAATTCTTGATTAGGGTTAAACCCTAGTTTTGTTTTAGGAGAATTAAATTTTCAAAACTCAATTCCCCTTCTAAGTTTAGGATCTGTATGGCAGGATCTCGACCCGATGAGAATTAAATTCTCAACTTAAAGGGAGATGTGCTCTGTGCAGATCTTCAACCAGAAGAAGAACTAAGTTCTTTTTTGTATAAGAGTTAAACTCTTGGATTTTGAGAATTAAATTCTCTGTTTGAAGTTTTGATTCCCTTTCTTTTCTCACCTAGGGTTTTCTTTGTTGAGAATTAAATTCTCCTTTCTTTTCTTCCCTCTTGAGAATTAAATTCTCCTCTCTCTGTTTTTCTCTCCAAAAAAGTAGATCCCCCCTCTCTTCTCTTCTTGGGTCCTATTTATACGAGAAAGAAAAGAATCAATTTGTTTTGTGAATCTTTCATTGAAAGATTTTAATTGATTTCATAATTAAAATGATCCTTTAGATCACACAATGAATTTTATTCACCGTTGGATTTTAAATCCAAAGATATTCTATTTGTTATTTTCGGTGAGATTTAGGGGAAATCTTTACTTGTCTAAGATTTTTCCATAAATTGGAGATATTTAATCACCCTTGGATCTTTAATCCAACGGTCCCCATAATCCTTTTCCATTTGGAAAGATTTAGAGAAATTTAGAATTTTAATTCTATTTGGAAAGATTTAGAAGCTTTTAAAATTTAATTTTATTAAACTGTAAGGCTTTCGAAGCCAGTCACGTGCTGACACGTGACCCTTGGTCACGTGTGAGCACGTGACCCCCAATTGAGTCCTTTTCTCAGCGTTTATTTACACTTCAGTTTTAACCATCATGTGTCAACACGTGACCATTGGTCACGTGTGAGCACGTGATACCTCATTGAGGTATTTCCTTCAGCCGTTAGTTATTTCATTTCTGTTTCGATTGACACGTGTCAACACGTGACCATTGGGCACGTGTGAGCACGTGACCCCCAATTGGGTCCTTCTTCAGCCGTTATTTTTATTTCAGTTTTAACTATCACGTGTCAACACGTGACCATTGGTCACGTGTGAGCACGTGATACCTCATTGAGGTTATTCCTGATTTTTAATCAGGGAACAGTGCATAACATATTTGCTCATAACTTTTGATCCCGGATGAATTATGAAGCCCATAATATATCAAATCGAAGGGTTTTTCGAGATGCTTCCAATATCATCAGAATTTAATAGTTTCTCCTTCGGGAATTAATCAAAATACAGGCCGGAAGATATTGGTTCGCATTTCCTTAAGCGTATCGCTGCCATTTGATACCTTGGACTCTTCTGCGCAGAAATTTTTGGCGGGAACAAATGCCCTCCACTACTTTGCCCACGTAAGTATATACGTGGGTGAAGTAGTGCAAAGTTTGTTAGTGTATATACCCTAGAGGCCATTACTGTATCATACTAGTTTGTATATTACTTAATGGAAGCTTGGGATATTCACAGTTGTATAGACAATCTTGCTCAAAATTGTAGTATGCTACTTGGTTTGTTTCTACTTCAATATGTGCATGTGTTTCTTTTAGCATATTATTTATACATATTAGTAGAGCCCTTAGGATCTTTGCTTGATTACCAGCGTTGTGATGGCAGTCACACTCATGGGGGCTGGGTAATCCGCAAGCACATCCTTATGCAGGTCGCTAGTCGTAGGACTATCGAGACAGGGCATCGATACTCCGGAGTAGACTAGCGTATGCGCTTCTCATCCCAGCAGGGAAGACGGTCTGTCCCACAGCCGTCAGTACGTCGTACTTGAGATAGTATGCGGGTGCTCGTTAGGTTACGAGTACACTGGACAGAACTCGTCGGGAACTGTTGGTTGGTACTATACCTATCGTCAGTTATCAGTTCCCATGTGACATGAGTAAAGCTTAGTCCGCTGACTTGACACTGTCACTTCGCCTCGAGTGTGTTCCCACTGTACTTTGATTACTACCCTACCACGGCTCAAAGGAGTCGTACAAACAGGTAGTAGTTGGGTACAGTCCCGAAGCACTTGGAGGCAGTGACGGTTAGACAGGATTCGTTTCACCCGGGATTGGGGGTTGATATCGTGCTGTGTCTAGGAGAGCCATTACACAAAGTCCCTGGCCAGGGCAAGCGAGATATACTCGTAGGTTTCCAGTGTTATCTCAGGGTGTTCTGGGCTACACTCAGACACGACTTGTACCGCTATTAGGGGACTGACGTTTACCGCCCCCTAGGCCCACCATGCGATGTTCTCAGACGAACAGACCGGACTGTACGCAGATTGTCACATTCAGGCTCAGTAGGAGTTCAGATGGGTTTCACCTCGTCCGTCTTCTTGTCGGCATCTACCTGGGGACCATTACGCACAGCTAGTGCCGCTTGCGGTCTGTGGTTAAACCCACTGCCAGCGTAGTGTCGAGTCTTTAGAGTCCCACACAGAAAGCTATTTGCCTTTAGGTAAAAGAGTAGAGGTCGCATGGTTTTGCGACAGGGTTCGGTCACATCCGTGCACTTGTGCACGTTTAGTGTCCGGACAGTTAACACTAGCGGGCTTTGGTTTAAGCCAGATCCTAGTGTACGTTTTGGGATTGGTTTTATCTCGTTTGTATTCGTGTTCCTCGGAACGCGGATGCGGGTGTGTATGCACAGTTGACAGAGAGACAGAGGCAGAGGATTCTCATTGGGGTTGTTGACTGTTGACTGTTGACTTTTGCTAAAACCCAAATGAGAATAAGAAATATGATTAATGATAATATTAATTAACTATTATTATGTCATGGTTGGGATGAAGGGTTGACTTTGTTGACTTGTTGACTTTGTTGACCGGTTGCCTAGGTTGGACTAGTTGACCACCATCATTACAATGGCTATCATTTCATGGCAAAGATTTTTGCTTGCTTGTTTTTTTTGCAAAATGAGTGCATGAAATGATATGGCCATTTTGACTTGAACCATCACAT
Organism: Agapanthus africanus; assembly: GCA_030015575.1. Classification (NCBI taxonomy): domain Eukaryota; kingdom Viridiplantae; phylum Streptophyta; class Magnoliopsida; order Asparagales; family Amaryllidaceae; genus Agapanthus; species Agapanthus africanus. The sequence continues at coordinate 180,211,663 of JASDDO010000008.1, forward strand.
AATACTCAATTACTATTATAGGTTATGATTATTTTGGATTATGAGAGCTTGGATGGCAAAAGGCTTGCTCATTCTTTCAATTCCTTTCTCTCTCATGCTTGAGCTCTCCCTCTTCCTCTTGCTCTCTCTCTAGTCTATGGTTCACTTGTCTCATGTGTTGAGAAGAAAGAACCATAGAGATTAAACCCAACACACTCCTCTACTCATCCTAGTTCACAAGGTTTAGCAAACCAAGTGTTCTAGTTTCTTCTAGTTTGAAGTGAAGCCAAAGGTAGAAGCTTTCAGGTGGATCCATCTTCGGCACAAAGAGACGACGAGGAGAAAACCATCCGACCACCACAAGGAGACCAAGAGAAGGAGTTCAAGTTAAGGTATAACCCATAACCGAGTAGGTAAAACTCTTGTTAAGTTTGTTAGATAGTTGTTTAACAAAGATCCGTATTTTGAGTCCATGTTACCACCAAAAGAAAAATCGTTTTTCATCATTTCCGCAAGCCCGTAAGTACCGGGAGAGGTAACGTGGACTTACAGTAGTATCAGAGCCTAGTTAAACAACTATCTAACATGTTAGCAAAGTAACTAGAAGTTCGATCGGAGAAAAAGTCGCGAAACATGCCCGAAAAATCAAGTTTCTGCCGATTCTGTTTTCTGTTCAAAAATTAATTAATCTTACACTGAAAATCAGCTCCGGCTTTTTAGAACACACTGTAGATAAATGGTCCATCGACTCGGTCAAAGAGCCGCGGAACCGCGGCAGGAGCATGCTCCCGCCGCGGATCCGCGGCCGAGTGTTCATATCAGATTTTTGCATTTTTATACCGCCCAATTTTTAGCACATTGCATATCGGTAGGTACTCTTGAGCCGTGTTTGCTAGTCAATTACAGAATACAGGTTCTCGGCTCTAAACAAGTGAAATTCATGGAAAAACACGACAAAACCCGGGTTCCTTCCAACCACAGATAAAACACGGGTCTCCGCTCTCTATCCGTATGTTGCCACACACCAGTTTAAGAGACAAAATGGCAAATCAATGTCATTTTCATGCACAAGGCTCCATGGCAACACAAGATCCAAGAAATCTACGCGGAGCTCAAGAAAATCATGGCAAAAAGATCCACATCCAATCAACTTTTGATCTACTAAAATTCTGGAAGAAATGTGGAAAGATTATCAGAAAAAACATATGCCAAACTACAGACAACATCAGACCAAGGGGCCCCACAAAATACGAGGAGCCATATCCTCTATTAGGCCGCGGAACCGCGGCCTAAGCATGCTTAAGCTGCGGAATCGCGGCCGTACGGCCTTGTCGGCTGAAGACGTTTCAGGGGCAGTTTGGTATTTTCATGAGGGTTCAGAATTTTGCCCTAGGTTTCCATCTCCCTGCCTATAAATAGTCCAGAACTTGCCAAAGCCAAGGGTGCTTAATCTTGTATTTTAGGTTTTAGAATACTTGTTGTTCTTCTTCCTCTTCTTATCTCTTCTCCATTAAAAAACTTGTAGTGAGCTTTTGTGAGTGAAGAATGATGAATAAAGAAGTTCTTTTTGTTATTATACTTATCTTGCTCTTGTTATGTTAATTGCTTGTAATCTTCAATTGATAATTTAGTTGTTGTTATTTATTGTTGTTTCTTTCTTATTCTCTTTTCCTTTATCCTTAAACAACCATGAAGCTTACGTTTGATCCTTGCCAAGGTGAGGTCGCAAATAGCTAGTTGTTATCTTCTAATCTCCTTCTTTCTATCTTCCTCCTTTGTTTTATTTTTCGTTCTTCTTGTAATGGGTGAGTAGTTTCCATACTTGTTAGGGTAGGATAAGGAAAGTTTGAGAGAAGGAAATCTCTCTCACTCTTTCCTTGCCCAACATCTTAAATCAAACTCCCGTTAATTGAACCACAATCCGCTCCCTTCGGCACCCTATCCTACATGATAGCGGTGATTCCGTAGTGAGACCGGTTGTGTTTGAATTAACCGGAGGTTAAGGCTAAGAGCCAAGAACGGACGGACAAGCACCAAAAGGAAGAACTTATGCGTTGGAAAGCCTAGCTTATACTCGCAAGTTCCTTCCTAGTCGTGCTAATCCCCGTTGTTGCCGATTACCGTAACACCGATATTAAGAGTGGCAACGAAAGAAGTGAGCGACTCCTAACTCAAACTAACCTAATCCTAACCCTAACAAGCTCTCTTTACATATCATTTTAACACTTAGTTAATCACAAACAAATCTGGACTTTTGGACTTAACTCGTTAAAGCACATAGAAAAAGATTCCCATCTCCCTGCGGACGACCCGTACTCAACCGGCTAGCTACAAGCGAAACCGTCTTGATTGCGATAACAAACTTAGCACGCAAAAACTCTACCAATCAAATGGCGCCGTTGCCGGGGAGACGGTAGTTTATTTCTTTGTGTAATTTCGGGTTAATTTGTGAATATAAATACAACCGAAAAAAAAATACATTGTAAAAAACCATCTTGTTATTTTTGATTAGTTTTTGTGCAAGTGTGCAGGATAATACGAAATTTGAGTTCAGTGCCAAAGGTGTGGGAAGTTAGACCCATATCTCGCGGCCACACCGCGAAGGATCAAGACGAAGCAAACGGTCTACTATAAAATTCTGGAGCAGATCCAGTGAGCAAATCACAATTCGGGAGCTCCAAACAGGAAAAGGACACCCAACAGAGCCCAACCCAAAAACTTGAAGGCCCAAGCCCACCACATCGCCGCGGAACCGCGGCATAAGCTAGCTTAGGCCGCGGAACCGTGGCCAGTTAGTGCCTTCAGGGTGCCAAAATTTCTGTAAGTCCTCCATTTTCTCTCCCCCACTCCTCTGGACTCCACTAAACTGTGTTTTCTGCAGCATTCTTTGCGCAAACTCTCTTCCCCCTTCCAATAAACTATTTTTGTGCAGGATTCTTTGCGCCGCGCTAAAATAAAAATTGTTTGCAGTTGATTTGTTACTGCTTTGCATTTATTAATACGGACTTTAAGGGGCTTGAAACCAATTCAGATTGGGTGGGGATTTCATCACCCTTCCCAGGACCCCAGAAATCACAAAAGCATATGCATTGACCATTGTTAATTAAAAAATACTAGACTCAGCCCTAAGGACTTCGCGCTCAATAGGACAGAGGACTAGTTACAGGCATCGGCCGTTTATCCTATCCTGACTTTTGCGGTGTCTAGGCAAGTGTTTCCAAGGCAAGTGGTTACTTAATTAGGACCACTACTTACGTAGTGGGGAGCCTCCCACTTACCTGGCACTTACCTGGCCGCAATTGTTGGAGAAGAGGCGGTTTGAGGTCCTATTTCTAGCCCTTTGGAACAGTTAGGAGCTGTCTAGCTGACCTAACTGACCCTAGATCTAGGTGTGATTGTGCATATCTTGTTTGTGATTGCTTGAAGCCGTAAGTCCGTACATATTTCTGTAAATCTCTTTCTACAAAAAAAAAAAGAAAACCAAAAACTTTTATTAAAAAAAAATTGCCCTTTGTCGCCAGAATCCATTTTTTCACCCACCACCTATCGTATTTCTCCATTGACGTTTTCTTACCCTCACCTTCTCCGCTTTGACTATACTAAACTCGTTTATTGTATGTCCGCTTGGACTCGGGACACTAGCGCCCGCCTAGTCCGTGTTACGTTAGTCGCTACCGACTACGCGATCGACTCAGACGTCGAAACTCCGTCCACGCCTCTTTTACCCTTACCTTTGCCGGCCAACTCCGACGTTGACCGAAATTCTGTTCATACATCTTCACCTTCACCATCACCAACCTCTTCTTCCGCGATGTCAGGATTTAATCCAAACATCCCTACAACTCCCCCGGGTTTGATTCGACCTCCTATGGATACAACTAACCCACCACCACCGCCTGTTGTAGCGCCGCAGCGAATCGCGCTCCAGGATCGTTTCTATCCCACCCGTTCTGCACTTCCCACCTGTCTTTCTCTTCCACCGGCCAATGGGGATAACTTTGAAATTAAGCCCCACTTCATCAACATGCTTCCGCGATTTCTTGGGCTTGAATCTGAAGATGCCTATATCTTCATCAATAAGTTCCAAAATGTTTGTGCCATGATGAAAACCACCCAGCTGTCGGACGATGCTATACGGCTACGGGTCATTCCGTTCACTTTATGCGATCTTGCTGAAAAATGGCTATATAGCACCGCTTCACACTCCATAACCAGTTGGGACGAGTTTGTGAAAGCGTTTCTCAAGAAATTTTATCCGAATCATAAAACCGTAAGGATCCGTAACGAAATCAACCAATTCTCTCAGCTTCCTTCTGAACCCTTCTGGAAGTGCTTTGACCGGTATAAAGACCTTCTTGTTCAGTGTCCTCACCATGGTATCGAGAGATGTCAACTTTGCCAAACCTTATACGAGGGCCTGAACCCAGCAACCAAGCAGTTGTTGGAAACCATTTGTCAGGGCCACTTCCTATCGAAATCTGACGAGGAAGCGTGGCAATTCTTCGACGACCTTGCGGAGCAAACGCTACAATGGGAAAGCACCAGACCGACTTCTTCTTCTTCTACCTCCACTTCTACCGGTCAGTCTAGGGTAGGAATTCACCAACTTGATGTCTCTATTGCGATGAAAGCTGAAATGGCTGCAATAACGAGAAATCTTGAAGCGATAGAGAGCAAATTTTATTCTCCTGCTCCTACCCCTGTTCTTCCCCTTCGTACCATTTGCGCTTGTTGTTCCGATCCTTCTCACTTATCCGAAGAGTGTCCTTACAATCCACCATCTCAAGGACAGGATCAGGTTAATGCTGCATTTCAGCAAAGACCGAGGAATGATCCATACTCTTCCACCTACAATCCCGGTTGGAGGAACCACCCCAATTTCGCCTGGAATCATAATCAATTCCAAGGCAACAATTTCCAGAGGCCTCCTCCTCCGCAACAACAAGCGCAACAATAAACTCAACAGCAGTTTCAGCAGCCCTTCCAACCCCAACCTTTTCAAAATCAGACGAACAATTTTGCACCCAACAATTCTTTTCCACCAAACAACTTTGTTCCGTCAAACAACGATAAGGTTTCCTCGCTAGAACGAAGTCTGGAGGCGTTCGTTAAACAATCGACACAATCCACCGCCAACATCCAGTCATCTATTCAGTCTTTGGTGCAACACACTGCTGCACACGGGCAAAGCATCAAGACCATCGAAGCCCAAATTGCACAGCTGAATGCAGCGTTAAGCGAGCGAGAAAAGGGAAAGCTTCCATCTCAACCACTCCCAAATCCCGGTCACCCACATAATGTACATGTTGCTCTTGAACAACAGAACCATAATGTGAGTGCCGTGACTACGTTGAGATCAGGAAGGATGCTGCACAACAACATCGGCACAACAATGGAGGATAATGACACCCCGGCCGCTTCTTCTTTTTCTTCTTCTTCTTTTCCTTCCTCGTCTTCTGAGCCTATTCTTCATTCTTCAAAAGGCTCTTCTTCTTCTTCTTCTGCTCTGAACGGACCCACTTCTCACTCCACGAAAACACCAGCTCTGGGATCCGTTCCAACTCCACAATCTCCTCCACAAGCATTGGACTCAACCACTTTTAAAAACGTTCCATTTCCAAACCGGTTGAGGTCCAATAAACAAAATCCACAAATGGAGAAAATTCTGGAGTTATTTAAGCAGGTTAACATTAACATTCCTCTTTTAGATGCTGTACAACAAGTCCCATCCTACGCGAAAATCTTAAAGGACTTGTGCACGAAAAAGAGGAAGTCTCAGGTACCCAAGAAAGTTTTCTTGGCTAGTGTTGTGAGTGATGCTCTTACCCAATCTTTACCTCAAAAACGGAAGGACCCTGGCTGTCCTACGATTTCTATTACCATTGGGGATAAGAACATCAACCGCGCACTATTAGATCTTGGTGCCAGTGTTAACCTGCTTCCGTACTGAGTATACGAGCAATTAGGCGTAGGAGAGCTGAAACCCACACACTGTACTCTCCAAATGGCCGACCGATCGATCACCCTTCCTAGGGGTGAGCTAGAGGATGTGTTAATCAAAGTCGAGGACTTCATATTCCCCGTTGACTTCATTGTATTAGACACACAGCCTGTAGCTAACCCCCGGAATCAAATTCCGGTGATACTCGGTCGCCCATTCCTTGCAACCTCAAATGCTGTGATCAATTGTCGCAATGGTTCGATGGACCTCTCTTTTGGAAACATGACAATTGAACTCAACATTTTTAGGTTGGGGAATCAGCCCTCCGAACCTAATGCTTATATACTGGACGTTTGCTCAATCTAGGAGATCACCCCCGAAGAGTGTGAATTCGAGGAGTTCTTGTTCGATCACGATAACCTTAACGCCACTAATGCGTTCCTCTTCGAACCTGCTGCTGTTTCTGCGCCCGACAACGACTACGAGTGTTTCACTTTCTCGAACGATCTTAGCTCCTCACCACCCGAGTTTGAATCTTTCGAATTTCCGGATGAGTTATCTGAACCATCCAACTCGGTCGCTTACACTCGTTTCGAACCTTTACTGGAATCATTTGAGTTCGAGACCTTTTCACCAATCTTGCCTTCAATCGTTTCACCTCCAACGCTCGAACTCAAGCCTTTGCTGTCTCACCTTAAGTACGCTTACTTGGGTGAGAACGAGACCCTCCCTGTTATCATCTCGGCTTCTCTAGCTCCAGAGCAAGAGAAAGCCCTTCTTGCGGTCTTGCACAGCAATAGGCAAGCTTTTGGCTGGTCCATGGCGGACATCAAGGGGATTAGCCCCCTGATCGTTGAACATCACATTCATCTGATGGATGATGCCAAACCAGCCAGAGATCCACAAAGGCGACTCAATCCAGTCATGAAGGAGGCTGTGAAAAAGGAAATCGTGAAGTGTCTGGATAGTGGTATCATTTACCCTATCTCTGATAGCCAGTGGGTTAGCCCCATTCACGTTGTCCCCAAGAAATCATGCATAACAGTCATCACTAATGAGGCGAACGAGTTAATCCCTACTCGCACCAAAACTTGGTGGCGAGTATGCATCGATTACAGAAAACTCAACGCCGCAACGCGGAAGGACCACTTTCCGCTACCTTTCATTGACCAAATGCTTGAACGATTGGCCGGACACGAGTACTACTGCTTTCTTGATGGCTACTCCGGCTATAATCAAATTCTCATCGCCGAAAAAGACCAGGACAAGACCACATTCACTTGTCCTTTCGGCACGTTCGCATATCTTCGCATGCCCTTTGGGTTATGCAATGCGCCCGCTACCTTCCAGCGGTGTATGATGGGAATCTTCTCAGACATGGTGGAGAAATTCCTGGAGATCTTCATGGACGATTTCTCCATCTTCGGCGATTCCTTCAACGAGTGCTTGCTGCATCTTGACGCTGTCCTTACCCGATGTAAAGACAAGAATCTCACTTTGAATTGGGAGAAGTGCCACTTCACGGTGCGCGAAGGTATTGTCTTAGGACATATCATCTCGCAAAATGGCATAGAGGTTGACAAAGCAAAGATTGAGGTCATTTCCAATCTCCCTCCTCCCAGATGCGTCCGAGACATCCGAGCCTTCCTTGGCCATGCCGGTTTCTATAGATGGTTCATCAAGGACTTTAGCAAGATTGCTAGGCCCTTGACTCTTCTACTGGCCAAGGACATGCCATTCGACTTCAACTCGAGCTGTGTGACTGCGTTCGAGTCATTAAAAAGCTCACTCACTTCTGCTCCCGTTCTTTCTTCACCTGACTGGACGCACCCATTTGAGATTATGTGTGATGCATCCGACTTTGCCATTGGTGTTGTCCTTGGACAATAGATCAACAAGATGCCGCACGTAATCTATTATGCGAGCCGAACCCTGAACGACGCCCAACTCAATTATACAACAACTGAGAAGGAATTCTTGGCTGTTGTATTGGCTTTAGAAAAGTTCAAGCCCTACCTCATCGGCTCTCTAGTCATTGTCTATACAGACCATTCTGCTCTGCGCCATCTTTTTGCGCAGAAAGATGCAAAATCTCGGCTAATACGTCGGATCCTCTTGCTTCAAGAATTTGACCTTGTCATTAAGGACAAAAGAGAATGTGAAAACGTGGTCGCCGACCATCTCTCACGACTTCCTTCTTCGCCGTCGCCTCAACTTCCGATCAACGACGTTTTTCCTGATGAACAGCTCTTGACAGTATCTCGCAAACCCTGGTTCACAGATATTGTGAATTATTTAGTCACAGGGTTATTACCGACTGAATGGTCAAGTCAGGACAGACTTCGATTCTTATCCCAAGTAAAACACTTTTACCGGGACGAACCCTATCTGTTCAAGTACTGTCCCGACCAGATTATTCGTCGATGTGTCCCTGACGATGAATTCAAGAGTGTGCTGTCATTTTGCCACGATCAAGCATGTGGCGGGCATTTTGGCCCCAGAAAGACAACTGAGAAGATCTTGCAATGTGGTATCTACTGGCCATAACTCTTCAAAGACGCTCATGACTATTGCAAGACTTGCTCCCGGTGCCAACACTTGGGCCGGATATCCCGGAGGAACGAGATGCCGCTCCAACCAATCTTGGTTGTGGAGATTTTCGACGTTTGGGGGATAGATTTCATGGGGCCGTTTCCCAGCTCTTTCGGAAACTTATACATCCTTCTCGCTGTTGATTACGTCTCTAAATGGGTCGAGGCTGTGCCCAGCCGGACTAACGACAACAAGGTTGTCGTTAGGTTTCTTAAAGAAAACATTTTCTCCCGGTTTGGGCACCCCCGAGCGATCATTAGCGACAATGGAACTCATTTCTGCAATAAGACTTTCGAGGCCTTGATGCGGAAATATTCCATTAATCATAAGCTATCTACGCCCTACCACCCCGAAACCTGTGGGAAGGCTGAAGTTTCAAATCGGCAAATCAAGCAGATACTGGAGAAGACGGTTTCCAAGAACCGTAAGGATTGGTCGCTGAAACTCACTGATGCCCTTTGGGCATTTCGAACCGCTTATAAGACCGATCTTGGCATGTCTCCCTATCGGCTTGTGTACGGAAAGGCTTGCCACCTACCTGTCGAAATAGAGCATCGCACATTTTGGGCGATAAAAGAACTGAATCTGTCTCTCGAAGATGCGGGCAGCCATCGGAAGCTGCAGTTGAACGAATTGAGCGAGCTTAGGGATGAGGCTTACGATAACGCGGTTGTCGTTAAGAACCGAACGAAGGTGTTTCACGATAAACACCTTTTGTGCAAAACCTTCGTACCTGGTCAGCAGGTACTGCTTTACGACACCCGGCTACACTTCCATCCAGGAAAGCTCAGATCTCGCTGGAAAGGGCCGTATTTTGTGCGGAATGTGTATCCGCAGGGCGCTGTGGATTTGGAGAATCCAAAGGACGGTTCATTTTTCAAAGTGAACGGACACCGACTAAAACCGTACCTTAGCGCCGAACCAACAGAGGAGCTCCTGGTCTTACAGGAGCCGGTTTAACCTGCATAATCTTCCTCTGCCTACCTCCAAACTTCGGTTATCCAGCCAAGAACAGTGGACACTGTTCCAAATAAATTTGGGGGTATGTATATACAATTTTGTATTTATTTGTGGATATTCTTTTCCATTTTTACTCTTTAAAAAACATTAAAAAAAATAATAAAAAAAAATTGTGTATATCCAACCGACAATTTTGACCCTTCAAATGATCTCTTCATGCAATAACAGTGCGGACACTGTCCAGTTTAAATTTGGGGGTACGCTCGGTACGCATTTCTAACCTTCGCATTCATATGTATATTTTGCATCTGCATACTAAAATCCATAAAATCCATAAAAATCAGAAAATTTTCTGAAAACATAAAAACTTTTCTGTCAAGTTAGCTAGTGGGAGAACTCTGATTCAACATTTCGACGGTTTTGTTTGATAAGATAAGAATAACTAAATCTTATTTTTAGATTTTGAAAACCTGAAAAATAACTCTCCTTTGAAGTTAACTATAGCTGATATACGTCTTTACATCACACTACACGTGTCGTGAGTTTTGGAAATTAGATGACAAGTCTTTTATGTCTAAAAACTTTTAAATAGATAAATGATTTTCTGAGGATCAAATAGGTTTGTTCTGAAATAAGTAATACCAAGAATAGTTTATGAAGTGAAGTGAATATGAAGGAATGTTATTGATGCCTTAATTGGAACTAAGTCTGAAAAATAACTCATCTAGAACTTGATTGGAATGATTACATAACAAACCTACTAAACACGTCTTTTTATCCAAAAATAATAATTGAACTGCCGGTTATATCTCCGTTCGTAATAAATCATCATGATTTTCACGCCAGACTGTCTTTTGTTTTTGGACCTAGGTAACTTGAGTAATTAAGTCCGCTAGGGTGTTTCTACACCTAATGCCCTAAAACCAACTGGTTTGGGTGCATTGGCCAAAAGCTCGCTAAGAAGCTTAGAAAGTCCAGATTAAAACAAAATCAAGCAAGTGTTGTCACGACCCGAAAGAGCACGTGACTGGCCCTTGAACCATATGAAGTCTATAGGACCCCATCTGATCCAAGTAAGCCAAAAGCCCAGCAATCTAAAACCATTTAAAGAGTAAATAAGGAAAACTGGTTTTGAAAAGTAAGGAAATCATGTTTCGAAAATCAAAGTTTTTAAATAACTAAGCCGAATGTGTATTTTTAAAATGTGTAACCTTTCCTGAAAATTTCGGCAGAGTTTCCTTTGTAAAAACTGGCCCCGAACGGGGTACAACAAGAATAATATAAGAAATGATAAAAGGCATCCCCAAGCGGGAGCTAGCTCTTCGTCAATCGACGGTCACAACCACGCAAGCAATAATAATATACAACGCCAAAGGGCGAGGATCAAAACCCAAAAAGAAACTCAGAACAGCCAGAAAACCGTAATACTACAAGCGCGACTCTAAGGTCGAAATAATACAACACTGTTTTCTAAGTCTGAAACAATATACAAGTTTTGATGGAAGGACTAGATACAATAAATAATACATGAACAATGGCGGTTCTGATACAAAAGAACCCACCTACCAACGCAAGTCACCCATATGGAAGCAGTGTGCCAGAAATGCCGCTATGGAATCTGTACGGCAAAATCCTGCAAGGACTGTGGCATAACGGGGGTGAGTTGCCAACTCGTGAATAGAAAATATCTACAAGCAGAGATCGAATGCATGACCCATCCTAGGTCAATACGATCAGATATATATAAACCTCAATATGAATAAGACTGAAACATGCTAAACTGGCAATGTAATCTCTATACATGAGTGTAATGCCAAGTGCTCGTGCCAGTGCCTCAGGTAATAGAATATAATAAATGTGAGGTACAATCAATGAAATCAATCTGCATATACGTGGATCCCGTCCACTCGTCACCCAATGACAATAACCATCATGCATGTAAATATCATCCGCATATGCATGGAAATATGAGGATATAAACCACATGTGTCCCTCGCGACACGTCAAAATCATGGAACCGGAGTGCCCAGCATCGGCACTCGAAAACATCATGAAAACTGTGCCCAGCATCGGCACGTAAATCCTCATATATCAGGCTCCGTCAGTCCGGATCGGCCCACAGGCTCTGTCTGCGGTATCGGCCCTCGGCCCCGGCAGTACGCCTATATCCATCTATCGACTCTGGTCGGTATCCTCCGGATAACCGCCAGGTCCAACAAAATCACCGGTAGGTACTCGCCACCCTTCCAGGCTCATCGTCTACTCCACGAAAAACATTTCTTGCCCCGGGGAACCATACCGGGTCCACCATGTACCCGCAATCGGCCTCATCTGCCTCCTCGAATCGGGTTTCACATGTCGCTCTCAGCACCGAGAAAACACATGGTGGACGCACTGAAATATCATATCAAGGGTAACCGGGTTTTCAAAACAATTACATATCCTCTTTGAAACACCCATGGTTCCCAAAACCAGAAATATCATGGAAACAGCATATCTCAATGCGTATAATCAGAAAGCAGCATGTATGCGACATAGAGCAGAAAGGTAAGCATATCAATATGTCATGCAAGGGTCATATCTTGAATGCAACGGTACTACAGTGTAGTGACATGGCAATTATCGATGATGAAGTGTGTGAGCCGGCAACAGTGTACGTGGAACATACGCATCATCGATAATGGTGCTAGTGTCCTAGCAGCATGACTGAAATATATCAACAATACAAGCGATGCAATGCAAACAGCATGAATGTGCGGAATCGAGTAGTCAACGCAACAGTAGAGAACCTGCCTCAATAGATATATCATGCAACCTTGTCTTTTGAAATAAGTCGAATCAGGGCTTTTGGTAAAATAAGGGCTACGGTGTTTTAAGAAAAGATGCGCCTTTTGAAAATATCCGTATAAACCCTTATGCCTATCTTTAAAATATCCCTGATTCGTTAGTTTTGAAATAGGTATGACTCGGGTCTAGTCTAACGCCTACTATGCGAACTACGAACCCACAATCAAGTCAATATTGAGGGGTATGGAAACCACCTAAATCTGAGTCGATATCACAGTATCTCATCACATGACAGGTATCACTACCATCATATCACATAACCAATACGAACTCTGTCATGTCGCCAAATCTCACGGCCTCAATCGAATCTCATCGACTCATCTCAATCCCACGTATCATCCTCAAACCCGTATATGAACACATAGTCCCATACCCATGTGTAGATATACACACCATCATATGCGCACAGATATATGAAAGAATGTATGCAAGTATGTGTGTACGTGTGAGTGTGGGTGCAACCACTACTCTAGGGTTTCGCACTACTCAACCAATACATCCTTATCACCAATAATCCATTATTACCATCAATAACCCTAAACAACACATAATAAATATATGTGTGTATACGTATTCGTATACATCACCACGGACTGCGGGGGTGCTATACGCCATCCACCCGACTTCTCCCCGTAGATATAATCTACTCACCTTGCTTCTCATGTATCGGTGCCGATGTCGCCATCTTCATCTTCTTTGCCTCAACATCTCGTAGGGTACCTACAAGTATATCACAATGCTAAAGCACATGAAAATCACATCGGAAACCAAAATAGCACACGCTACCCGCATAGGTAAAAACCTATCGACTCGCATGTAAACACGTTCAATATCCACTTGTCGTTGACGTCCAAACGCCACCCGACTGGAATGAATCACCAAATACCAAAATCCATGCTAAATCAAGTCGTAAACCATGCACCAACATAGGAAAATCAACCCAGATTTTACCCTAGATGGAATCAGTCAAAACTAGACATACCCAGGGTCAAGAATAGAGGAAATGGGGCCATGCACAAAATTCGAGACAGATCCCCCCTGCTCTGGCCGCAATTTGCGGCCAGAAAGGAATAATTGGCGGCCTCACTTTTGAGTTGGGGCTAGGGTTTGGTGTGGTGGTTCTATGGTGCCTGCACATCTCACTGTCAACTCAGTTTTATTTTTGGGGTCTCGGGGTGATAGCAGATTCCACAAAACACTTCCAGATTTACAGTTTTCACCGATATCGATTCCGTAATTCCGTATTCTGGTTTCAAGTTCAGGTTTGGGTCCAAATTAGCATCACACAAGGGATTCTAAGGTCACCACAATCCTCAATTCCATGTTTGATTTCAGTTTTACCCTAAACCCTAACTAGAAATCTCTAAAGTCCACAAACAACACAATAACGATATGAAACTAGAATAGATGCACAAGGAAATGAAATACTACTCTAATAGGTCCAGAATTTACCTCCTTTGGCAACTCAAGAAAATTCTTGAGTTGCTCAAAGTCCTCCAAATCCAATCTTGCTAGGTTCAATGTGTAGCTAGTGAGCTTGGGAGCAAGTTTTGTGAAGTGGGAATGGGGTTTAGGCTTTGTTTTCATGGTGGATCTAGGGTTTTTGTGGAGAGGGTGAGAGAGGGAGAGAGAGCAGCAGCAGCTCATGGGAGAGGGGAGAGAAAATGAGAAGGGAAATGATAGGGGGGGCATGGGTCAAAAGAGGTTGACCTAGACATTCTCTATCATCATCACTTACCTTTTTCTTTTCTTTTCTTTTCCTTCTTACTCCAATAGTGAACCCAAAAGAACCATGGCAAAAGAAATGTAACACAAGTGTAACAAGTGTGGAAAATGATATGTGCATATTTTTGCACAAAAATGCTAAAAATCCAATTAGCGATTTTTAATCGCGATTAGCCCTAAATTAGCATATAACTAATCTTAAAAACTTTAAAATGGCTTAATTTCATAAAATACCCTATTTTATAATTTTCCATAATTTTCCCCCATTTATTTGTATTTAATTATACCAGAATATTAAAATATTCATTAAAATAATATTAAATTATAAAATTTCCCAAAAATCATATTTTATTATTTTGAAAACGTTACAATCTACCCACCTTAAAGAAATTCGGTCCCCGAATTTAAATTTAAATTCCCAAATACTAAAATATTTCAATACAAATTCCAAGTCATCGGGGCTCCGAAATCATCTATACCTAAAACATCATAGCACAATGCATGCGTATGAGTACTGAGCAGATAACTCAAAAGCAAACTCCATCAAGCATCCCGCAATCATCGGAGTTATGGTAAAGACACGAATGTCAAATCCAATACAAAATCAATATGATATAAATCAGAACAATACATGTAGACATCCAATCAATACATGTGAGTAGCTGATGTAAATACATGCCCAATCTTTTAAGTCGCTGTGCGATGCGCGTAACACTGCACAGTGGCGGACGTTTTTCACAAGAAAATAACTATATACGTATATATATATATATATATCCTTTGTTTAATAGGTACGTTCCGCCGTTTTGAAAACAATTTAGAAGGGTTTCCTGTTTTTAAAACGTTCTGTGTCATATCGGACACGTAGGTATATATACACCGAGACTATAGCTCGCTCTTTGAAAATCCCTTCGAACTATCAATGCATGCAAAATATATCAGGTACTGTCCTCTGACTAGTCCTGCTCGGTACAAAAACAAATATCAAATATCATAGAAATGTACTGCTCCAAAAGGAATAAATCCCAAAAATGCACATAACACCACCCTGTGCGTCTGGTGCGCACAGAAATCAAAATCCATATATGTGCCATACATATGCACAAAACAACATCTAGGTGCAACGGGTGTGCACGAAACATCTGTCATAGGCAACGTGTGTGCCTGACAGACCAAACATGTGCATCTGACATGCACGAAGAATCTCGATTTAGTGCATCTGGTATGCCCCAAAATCGTATCTAAAAACATGCGCCCAACATGCGCGAAAATCCAAATCGGTGCATCCATCGTGCACGAATGAAAATCTAGACCCTGCGCACTCAACATGCACGGAATCACAAAATCTAATAGCAACGCCGAACATGCGTAAGTCCAGTCAAAAGCACGGAGTGCAAGAATCCACATCAATATCACAATCAAAATCGACATACCGAAAGGCATCAAATCGAAGTCAGGTGCAACCGAAATGCACAAAATATAAATCCGGTGCAACAAAGGCACGAAATATAAATCTGATGCGATAAACGCAAGAAACATAAAACTGGTGCGACAAACGCACGAAGTATAGAACTTGTGCATCTGACATGCACAAATACCAGCAATAACTCAAATGCGTAAGCAGCAACACTAAGTGTACCCAGATATAAAGAAAATCATAAACGTGTGCAGCTGCGTGCACAAAACACATATCAATGCACTACAAGCACATATAAGCTATACCGAGTGCAAAAATCAAATCGTGTGCGTAACATATGCACAACATCAAATCAACGGCATAAAATAGGCATGAAATCGCAATCAACACCTCAAGAGTAATAACTATGTGCAAGGTATAAATACCCAGTAGGTTCAACCATGGTGCACAAAATCAAATATCATGAAACTCAGTCATCAAGACTAAATCATGCGAATAGATCGCCCAAAATACCGAAATCCAAAGCAACGGATACGTGATAATCAAATCACAAAATCACAAATCATAAATACCGTCGTCGGTATATCCTTCTTCAGGGTCGAGAAGGTACCGGAACATCCGATGCTAGCGGCGCAAGATATCTACTTGCCTCTTGCTCGCGGCTGGCGTCCTCTGCCTCTGGTTCCTTATCTTTCCTGTGGATTACCAATCTCGCAATCCATCGGCTCATCGGCCCGGTCAGGTGTGCTGACAGGAACGATTCCGTTCTTGCACTTTCCTGGTCATCTCTCGGTCAATCCTCACGACCGCTCGTAAAGCAGCACATCTCTGGCGCCGACCTCGGGTCCTCTGAATACCCATCACACATCCGATCCTGGGTGCAACTCTTATTGCAGCAATGTACTGGAAGGAATCCTACACAAGGTCTCTTCTAATTTTGCCTAAGCCAAACTGTAAGGAGGCTGGTACTCTGGCGTAATCTTTTCTCGCTCTCTGGACATCTGCGTCCTTAGTACAGCATCTCCTCGAAAGCTGGTCGCATCTCTGCACCTCTGTATGCATGTCCGACCTTTAATCTTAACGGGGTGTAGTAACAGCTCGTCTGCCTCTCGCACGAACTTCTTGTCCCGCTTGTCTGTATCATCGACCATCCGACGTCGCGTCTCTATCTGCGCACGGCAATGCCCTCGGCTACGGTCCATCCGAAGTCTCTCACACGGACTCGAAATCACGAACTCGGTATCTTCATCACTCAGTAGAAGATATCTAGCCGAACACGTCCTCAGCGTGGATATCACATCTCTGATGTCAGCGGAGTGGAACGTCATCTCGTCGAAATCTCGTGCGAACTCTTTACTCCACCTTGCTCCAATATCAACTGATTCGGACTCACCTCATCGTGGCTACACGGACTGCGCTCCGACGGCTATGCTCGTATCCGGAGTCTCCCAAGCAGTGTCCCATCACATGATATCCGAATGATGTCGAATCGTCCGATCGACTCGTCAGAACCTCACAATCCCCTAAGAGCTCAACATCTCGGGTATAGTTTAATAGTATCGAGTACATACCACAGCATCGGTGGTCCAGCCGTAGAAGGGCAAACCCAAGCCTCACTAATGGCGCCGAGGAACTGCCGCAAACCCTAAGGTTCAAAGGCTCTCACATGGTCATTATGTCGAGTTAGGGTTTCATTCTTCTAGAGGGTCCATAGAATCGCTTGCATGTCTTTCCGAATACTTTAAACTTGGAAAATGGGTTCCTGACATTCGATCGTCTCAATCGACTCTCAACGAACCTGCGTGAAGCCGTCTCTAGCTGGAATCAATCTACCTGATGACCTCGCATCGGGGTAAGCGAACGAACCACATGTCCTAGTCATTCATCCTCGGTGACTAGCGACTCACCGTCATATATCTAAGTATATGCTCATGCTGCAGTAGCTCCAATCATTTGGGCGATATCTCATCATTCGCAGCAACAACTGGCTCATTCGTCGGTACGCTAAGCAGCGCCTCAACCATCATGAATAAGAGATATATCAACAGTCATCACATCCTGGCTGTCCTCTATCAGTGGCTCAATCCTCTGGTACTGACCGGTACATCTGAGAAATCTCGCAACAGCGATCTGTCAAACGTTCATAGTGCGGAAACACAAAATACGAAGCCTCAATGCAACCGTAAGTCTCTGGAATCACGCCCCGGTCAGCATGCCCTCGTCCCCGACGAGCTCATGCTGACATAACTCGAGCCGTAGCTCACTCTGCCCGTGCAATCGCGGCAGCAAAACCATAACCAGTATCGATGAAGGTAGATCATAGGAAGGAATATAATACGGTGCAAGGAAATGTACAACCTAAGGTTTCTTAAGCGGAGTGGCGTGTGGTAAGTATGCCGCGGAACATACCCACGGTACGTCACTCTACTTTAGTCACCTATTCCATCAACCAAGGGTCATCCTACACGACGAAAGTTCGGGTCTAATACCCCCTTGACTAACTCTAAGTTCCGTAAGGTCAAGCCTAAGTTCCGTATATAAATAACGTGCTAGGCTCCACATAGTCAAACTCAGACTCGAACCAAGGTCAACCTAGCGCTCTGATACCAACTTTGTCACGACCCGAAAGAGCACGTGACTGGCCCTTGAACCATATGAAATCTATAGGACCCCATCTGATCCAAGTAAGCCAAAAGCCCAGCAATCTAAAACCATTTAAAGAGTAAATAAGGAAAACTGGTTTTGAAAAGTAAGGAAATCATGTTTCGAAAATCAAAGTTTTTAAATAACTAAGCCGAATGTGTATTTTTAAAATGTGTAACCTTTCCTGAAAATTTCGGCAGAGTTTCCTTTGTAAAAACTGGCCCCGAACGGGGTACAACAAGAATAATATAAGAAATGATAAAAGGCATCCCCAAGCGGGAGCTAGCTCTTCGTCAATCGACGGTCACAACCACGCAAGCAATAATAATATACAACGCCAAAGGGAGAGGATCAAAACCCAAAAAGAAACTCAAAACAGCCAGAAAACCGTAATACTACAAGCGCGACTCTAAGGTCGAAATAATACAACACTGTTTTCTATGTCTGAAAAAATATACAAGTTTTGGTTGATGGAAGGACTAGATACAATAAATAATACATGAACAATGGCGGTTCTGATACAAAAGAACCCACCTACCAACGCAAGTGACCCATATGGAAGCAGTGTGCCAGAAATGCCGCTATGGAATCTGTACGGCAAAATCCTGCAAGGACTGTGGCACAACGGGGGTGAGTTGCCAACTCGTGAATAGAAAATATCTACAAGCAGAGATCGAATGCATGACCCATCCTAGGTCAATACGATCATATATATATAAACCTCAATATGAATAAGACTGAAACATGCTAAACTGGCAATGTAATCTCTATACATGAGTGTAATGCCAAGTGCTCGTGCCAGTGCCTCAGGTAATAGCATATCTTAAATGTGAGGTACAATCAATGAAATCAATCTGCATGTACGTGGATCCCGTCCACTCGTCACCCAATGACAATAACCATCATGCATGTAAATATCATCCGCATATGCATGGAAATATGAGGATATAAACCACCTGTGTCCCTCGCGACACGTCAAAATCATGGAACCGGAATGCCCAGCATCGGCACTCGAAAACATCATGAAAACTGTGCCCAGCATCGGCACGTAAATCCTCATATATCGGGCTCCGTCGGTCCGGATCGGCCCACAGGCTCTGTCTGCGGTATCGGCCCTCGGCCCCGGCAGTACGCCTATATCCATCTATCGACTCTGGTCGGTATCCTCCGGATAACCGCCAGGTCCAACAAAATCACCGGTAGGTACTCGCCACCCTGCCAGGCTCATCGTCTACTCCACGAAAAACATTTCTTGCCCCGGGGAACCATACCGGGTCCACCATGTACCCGCAATCGGCCTCATCCGCCTCCTCGAATCGGGTTTCAAATGTCGCTCTCAGCACCGAGAAATCACATGGTGGACGCACTGAAATATCATATCAAGGGTAACCGGGTTTTCAAAACAATTACATATCCACTTTGAAACACCCACGGTTCCCAAAACCAGAAATATCATGGAAACAGCATATCTTAATGCGTATAATCAGAAAGCAGCATGTATGCGACATAGAGCAGAAAGGTAAGCATATCAATATGTCATGCAAGGGTCATATCCTGAATGCAACGGTACTACAGTGTAAGGACATGGCAATTATCGATGATGAAGTGTGTGAGCCGGGAACAGTGTACGTGGAACATACGCATCATCGATAATGGTGCTAGTGTCCTAGCGGCATGACTGAAATATATCAACAATACAACCGATGCAATGCAAACAGCATGAATGTGCGGAATCGAGTAGTCAACGCAACAGTAGAGAACCTGCCTCAATAGATATATCATGCAACCTTGCCTTTTGAAATAAGTCGAATCAGGGCTTTTAGTAAAATAAGGGCTACGGTGTTTTAAGAAAAGATGCGCCTTTTGAAAATATCCGTATAAACCCTTATGCCTATCTTTAAAATATCCCTGATTCGTTAGTTTTGAAATAGGTATGACTCGGGTCTAGTCTAACGCCTACTATGCGAACTACGAACCCACAATCAAGTCAATAGAGAGGGGTATGGAAACCACCTAAATCTGAGTCGATATCACACTATCTCATCACATGACTGGTATCACTACCATCATATCACATCTCCAATACGAACTCTGTCATGTCGCCAAATCTCACGGCCTCAATCGAATCTCATCGACTCATCTCAATCCCACGTATCATCCTTAAACCCGTATATGAACACATAGTCCCATACCCATGTGTAGATATACACACCATCATATGCGCACAGATATATGAAAGAATGTATGCAAGTATGTGTGTACGTGTGAGTGTGGGTGCAACCACTACTCTAGGGTTTCGCACTACTCAACCAATACATCCTTATAACCAGTAATCCATTATTACCATCAATAACCCTAAACAACACATAATAAATATATGTGTGTATACGTATTCGTATACATCACCACGGACTGCGGGGGTGCTATACGCCATCCACCCGACTTCTCCCCGTAGATATAATCTACTCACCTTGCTTCTCATGTATCGGTGCCGATGTCGCCATCTTCATCTTCTTTGCCTCAACATCTCGTAGGGTACCTACAAGTATATCACAATGCTAAAGCACATGAAAATCACATCGGAAACCAAAATAGCACACGCTACCCGCATAGGTAAAAACCTATCGACTCGCATGTAAACACGTTCAATATCCACTTGTCGTTGACATCCAAACGCCACCCGACTGGAATGAATCACCAAATACCAAAATCCATGCTAAATCAAGTCGTAAACCATGCACCAACATAGGAAAATCAACTCAGATTTTACCCTAGATGGAATCAGTCAAAACTAGACATACCCAGGGTCAAGAATAGAGGAAATGGGGCCATGCACAAAATTCGAGACAGATCCCCCCTGCTCTGGCCGCAATTTGCGGCCAGAAAGGAATAATTGGCGGCCTCACTTTTGAGTTGGGGGCTAGGGTTTGGTGTGGTGGTTCTATGGTGCCTGCACATCTCACTGTCAACTCAGTTTTATTTTTGGGGTCTCGGGGTGATAGCAGATTCCACAAAACACTTCCAGATTTACAGTTTTCCCCGATATCGATTCCGTAATTCCGTATTCTGGTTTCAAGTTCAGGTTTGGGTCCAAATTAGCATCACACAAGGGATTCTAAGGTCACCACAATCCTCAATTCCATCTTTGATTTCAGTTTTACCCTAAACCCTAACTAGAAATCTCTAAAGTCCACAAACAACACAATAACGATATGAAACTAGAATAGATGCACAAGGAAATGAAATACTACTCTAATAGGTCCAAAATTTACCTCCTTTGGCAACTCAAGAAAATTCTTGAGTTGCTCAAAGTCCTCCAAATCCAATCTTGCTAGGTTCAATGTGTAGCTAGTGAGCTTGGGAGCAAGTTTTGTGAAGTGGGAATGGGGTTTAGGCTTTGTTTTCATGGTGGATCTAGGGTTTTTATGAAGAGGGTGAGAGAGGGAGAGAGAGCAGCAGCAGCTCATGGGAGACGGGAGAGAAAATGAGAAGGGAAATGATGGGGGGGGCATGGGTCAAAAGAGGTTGACCTAGACATTCTCTCTCATCATCACTTACCTTTTTCTTTTCTTTTCTTTTCCTTCTCACTCCAATAGGGAACCCAAAAGAACCATGGCAAAAGAAATGTAACACAAGTGTAACAAGTGTGGAAAATGATATGTGCACATTTTTGCACAAAAATGCTAAAAATCCAATTAGCGATTTTTAATCGCGATTAGCACTAAATTAGCATATAACTAATCTTAAAAACTTTAAAATGGTATAATTCCATAAAATACCCTATTTTAGAATTTTCCATAATTTTTCCCGATTTATTTGTATTTAATTATACCATAATATTAAAATATTCATTAAAATAATATTAAATTATAAAATTTCACAAAAATCATATTTTATTATTTTGAAAACGTTACAAGTGTTCTCTCCGAGTTAAAATTCCTAACGGTTCTTTGTGTGAGAATAATCTTGACAAAAGACAGGTATTTATAAAAAATATTTCTAGCGGAGATATGAAGGTTTTATTCTATGATAAAGACTATTGCACGTTCACAGGGTGTGTATGAAATGAAAACAAGAAAAAGGTGGAGTGAAAAATAAGACCTAGTTTCTTGTTAAGGAAGATAGAAATTCTGAAGTTGAAACCTTACTGGAAAACGAAACTTGAAAAATGCTTAACTCTTTAAAAAACTTATGTGATCCTTTTAAAATTGTTATCTGGGCTTTATTGTGTGATATAATGACTTTAATCGATCCTTCTGGAACTTAACGACACTATTTACACTGCACGTAAAGACATATAAAATCTTAAGTTAAATAAGAAGCGAGGTGTGAAAAATAAAGGTTCGATAGTCTAGACTTAGGATCATAGAATCATTATTTTCTGAAACAAAACTTTAGGGGTTTGAATCATAGTAATTTTGCAAAACTAGCTTGACCGGATTTTGTGGGTAGTATCCGTTGAAAACCCTCAGGAGACAACACTCCTCTTACTAGGAACACCTAGAGATTTAACGGCTTGTTGCACATGCTCAGTGCAATTGCGTTCCCTGCGAAAGTGAGGTTAGGACTTTTTTTTTGTGTGAATAAATTGGCTTTGCTGGGGACGAGCAAATGATAAGTTTGGGGTTATTTGTTCATATCAGATTTTTGCATTTTTATACCGCCCAATTTTTATCACATTGCATATCGGTAGGTACTCTTGAGCCGTGTTTGCTAGTCAATTGCAGGATACAGGTTCTCAGCTCTAAACAGGTGAAATTCATGGAAAAACACGACAAAACCCGGGTTCCTGCCAACCACAGATAAAACACGGGTCTCCGCTCTCTATCCGTATGTTGCCACACACCAGTTTAAGAGACAAAATGGCAAATCAATGTCATTTTCATGCACAAGGCTCCATGGCAACACAAGATCCAAGAAATCTACGCGGAGCTCAAGAAAATCATGGCAAAAAGATCCACATCCAATCACCTTTTGATATACTAAAATTCTGGAAGAAATGTGGAAAGATTATCAGAAAAAACATATGCCAAACTACAGACAACATCAGACCAGGGGGCCTCACAAAATACGAGGAGCCAAATCCTCTATTAGGCCGCGGAACCGCGGCCGTACGGCCTTGTCGGCTGAAGACGTTTCAGGGGCAGTTTGGTATTTTCATGAGGGTTCAGAATTTTACCCTAGGTTTCCATCTCCCTGCCTATAAATAGTCCAGAACTTGCCAAAGCTAAGGGTGCTTAATCTTGTATTTTAGGTTTTAGAATACTTGTTGTTCTTCTTCCTCTTCTCATCTCTTCTCCATTAAAAAACTTGTAGTGAGCTTTTGTGAGTGAAGAATGATGAATAAAGAAGTTCTTTTTGTTATTATACTTGTCTTGCTCTTGTTATGTTAATTGCTTGTAATCTTCAATTGATAATTTAGTTGTTGTTATTTATTGTTGTTTCTTTCTTATTCTCTTTTCCTTTATCCTTAAACAACCATGATGCTTACGTTTGATCCTTGCCAAAGTGAGGTCGCAAATAGCTAGTTGTTATCTTCTAATCTCCTTCTTTCTATCTTCCTCCTTTGTTTTATTTTTCGTTCTTCTTGTAATGGGTGAGTAGTTTCCATACCTGTTAGGGTAGGATAAGGGAAGTTTGAGAGAAGGAAATCTCTCTCACTCTTTCCTTGCCCAACATCTTAAATCGAACTCCCGTTAATTGAACCACAATCCGCTCCCTACGGCACCCTATCCTACATGATAGCGGTGATTCCGTAGTGAGACCGGTTGTGGTTGAATTAACCGGAGGTTAAGGCTAAGAGCCAAGAACGGACGGACAAGCACCAAAAGGAAGAACTTATGCGTTGGAAAGCCTAGCTTATACTCGCAAGTTCCTTCCTAGTCGTGCTAATCCCCGTTGTTGCCGATTACCGTAACACCGATATTAAGAGTGGCAACGAAAGAAGTGAGCGACTCCTAACTCAAACTAACCTAATCCTAACCCTAACAAGCTCTCTTTACATATCATTTTAACACTTAGTTAATCACAAACAAATCTGGACTTTTGGACTTAACTCGTTAAAGCACATAGAAAAAGATTCTCATCTCCCTGCGGACGAGCCGTACTCAACCGGCTAGCTACAAGCGAAACCGTCTTGATTGCGGTAACAAACTTAGCACGCAAAAACTCTACCAATCACCGAGTTGACTCGGTCGTGGGCAATTTTTCCTGCAGTTTGCTCAGTGGGGTGTTCTGGGATTTTTACAATATGTTTTTTCTGCCCAGATTTTCCAGAAAGCAAAATTTGTTTTTGGGGTTTGAAAATCCGTATTTTGATCGAACTTCTAAAGACTTAAGCTAACGGGTTATATCTGTGATGTGATATATGTATTGAACGTCCGCTAATCGCTATACGTAGATAAGTGGGGGTTATACATATCTGTGATCTGTAATGTTGATGGTATGTGTATATGAATTCATTGGATTGTCGCGGATGAATAGCCGGGGGGTTGTGAGATGAGAGTTTTCTTTTTCTTTAAATTCATGTAATTTGTAATTGATGTAATATTATTTATATGGCCGCACAACCGGGATGGGGTTGTAGCCGTCATTGTATAATTTCTTTTACTATTTTTGCTCCTAGGATAGACCCAAGGTGGGATGCACAAACTACCGTGTATCTCGAAGTGCCGAGTGGCCTACTCACGGTGTTGAGGGAGGTTGCTTCGCTTCGGGTACTTGGCGGGTAGTTTGCCGCACCCGTAGGGGTCTAGGGTGGGGTCTTGGCTATTCATCGCGACCGTGTAATCCGCTCTTCGTTACAGGCTCGTACGGATTGCGGATTCCTAGTATATCCAATGTGTTCATCTGTGATCTGGAATGGCTATCATTGCATGTGACGAATGTGTATATCTATATATGATATCAATTTAGGCGTTGCTTATGTTTTGCATCCGCGCTAGTCCAGCCCCCGCTCTGTCGTTAGTTAAGTAACCTAACGGGTAATGACGGGGCCCCGTGGCGAATGCGGATGGCATAAGCGTATGTCATATTTTCATTGTGTTTCTGCAATGGTAGGATTAAATGATGGGACGCATTAAAATTAATGCAAGAAAATAAACCATGTAAAATTCGTTGGAACAATTTCAAAAACCACTCGGTTTCTTTTCAAAAACAACTTTTAAACGTGGAGCTTAAGCCACTCCTTTTAAAAGCTATCCAGGTTCCTTCGATTATATCAAGTTCACTACGTTCACGGTTTCGCCAAAACCATTCGTAGCCCTCCGTCATTTCGTATGAATATTCAATAGTATTCAAGCTATGTTTGTTGACCTTCGTCAAAGCATAGTGATTGGTAGCTGTTGGGTGTTCATATGTAGCATAGATAGATGCGTTGGTTTGGGACAGTCGTATTACCTTGTTGACCTTCGTCAAGGGTACAAACGGGTGGGTTCAAATTAACCTGGACAATGATGGGTAGAACTTGACATGTGACTTATGATTTATTGACCTTCGTCAAGGTCATAAGAGCATGGGGCAAAAATCCACATCGGGAGTTTCAAAAGAACCTGAAACTTGCTAGCGCTGCATACCATTTGGAGTGTGATGATTCTGGTAGGATTCCTTCAGTTTTATCACACGATGATATTTGGATCCCGATCGTACTGTGAGTATATGCTACTCCTCCGGAACTTTCTCACTTAACGATCAATGCGATAAACCAAATAGGTGTCTAGAAAGGTGTTAGAGGGGCTACGCCCACAGGGAAAAAAGGTTATTTAATTAAGGAACTTCGCGAAAGCATTGGAAAACCTCCCTCGAAGTACCGACACTGGCCCGGTTGAACGGTTAACCAAGTATTGTACGGTGAGATTGATCCCGACTAATTCTTCCTTTTTGGTTTGAGGAGGGATTTGAGAGACAATGGGAGCCATCCTGTTTAGATAAATTAAAAACCAATCTAAACTTGCAAGAGCATCATGCTGAGTGTTTTCTTCTCTCTCTCTTAATTGCAGCGACCCAGTGACCACACATAGGTTACATCTAGATAATAAAATGACAGAATCCGACTGTTATGATTGGCAAAGGTCTGTCCAGATGTCCATTACCCATGACAAGCTGGGACACCTCTTAACTAATCAAACCCTTGCCGTCTCAGGACCAGTTTCCCCTGTCATGGACATTGACATCCGTATGACATCGGAAAAAGACTGTGCGAAAGCCAAGTGCCTCGTGTTAGCCTCAGTTGATGGTGCAAACCAGAGGCAGCACGAGAAGATGGACTCAGTTTCTATCTTCCTCCATAACAAAGATTTATATGGAGAGCAATCTCGTATCGCAAGATATGAGACCTCGAACGAATTGCTTCAAGCGAGGTTGGCTGTCGGGTCATCTGTAAGGGGAAACGTCCTTACAGAGACCAGCTATTTTGAGCTCACGGACCTGAAGACCACGTTGGAGAACGGGTCAAATACTGACTTGATTCTACAGTCCCTGCCCTTTGCTTATACCCTGAAGGAAACCAGGGAAGAAGAAGAAAAGGGAAGGGCAAAAGTTTCGAGACTAGATGTAGTAAAAGAGGGACGTTCCTATTGTTACGGGAATGAACATTGGCAGAAGGATTGCAGGGCTAGCAAAGCCAGTAGCAAGAATTCGAAGCATGTTGTGGCTTTGGCTTCGGGAGTGTTTGTAGTAGAGAACTGTATGTCAGTTAACCCTACTTCCTGGGTATTAGATACCGGATCAGGATCTCACATCTGTAACTCGTTACAGGCTCTGAGAAACCGTAGGGTTATCAAGAAAGGTGATATGACTCTCAGGGTTGCTAACGGAATGAGCATGGACGCTGAATCCGTAGGGGAATATCATCTTGGACTGACAACTGGACAGATATTGATTCTGCGTAACTGTTTATATGTACCAGGTGCGACTTGTAATATCATATCTGTATCCTTACTTTCTAAGGAAGGATATGATTTTACTTTTGTAAGCGATGTGGTCCACATCCACCTAAATCAAGTTCTGATTGGGTCAGGTATATTAGAAAACGGGATATTCGTATTAAATCAAGCTCAGATTTTCAGTGTCCAGAACATACTTAAAAGAAAGTCTCCGGAAACAAATCAGGCTTTCTTATGGCATTGTAGACTGGGTCACATTAATGAGACACGATTAACTAAGTTACATAAAGAGGGATACTTGAATCCGTTCGAGTATCAGTCTTATGCCACTTGTGAATCTTGTCTCATGGGAAAGATGACAAAGACTCCGTTCACTGGACACGGAGTAAGAGCGAGCGAGCTCTTGGGACTCATACACAGTGATGTGTGTGGTCCAATGTCTAAACATGCGCGAAGTGGTTATTCATACTTCATTACTTTCACAGATGATTTCTTTAGGTATGGACATGTCTTCTTAATGAAGCAAAAATCCGAGGCCTTTGAGATATTTCGGGAATACAAGAATGAAGTTGAAAAACAAACAGGCAAAAGTATAAAGACACTAAGATCTGATCGAGGTGGTGAATACTTGAGTGCCGAGTTTCTGGACTACTTAAAAGAGAATGGAATTCTCTCTCAGCGTACTCCTCCATACACACCACAACACAACGGTGTATCTGAAAGGCTGAATCGAACCCTATTGGATATGGTTCATTCCATGATGAGTAAGGCGGAGTTACCGCAATCTTTCTGGGGTTATGCACTAGAAACAGATGCATATCTCTTGAACAAGGCTCCAACCAAGACTGTGCCTACCATCCCATATCAGATATGGAGTGGGAAGAAACCCTGTCTTAAGTATCTTAAGACATGGGGATGTCCAGCTTTTGTAAAGAAGCAGCATGCGAACAAGCTCGAGGCACGCTCAGTACTGTGTAAGTTTGTGGGATACCCAAAGAACTCCAGGGGGTATCTTTTCTATTCCGCAGAAGAACAAAAAGTTTTTGTTTCTCCGCATGCCCACTTCTTGGAAACTGAATTTTTGGAAAATCAAATAAGTGGGAGCGCAATAGAACTGGAAGAAATTCCAGAACCACAAGCTATTACTGAAAGCTTGGATGAACCAGAAGTTTCAGGAGAACCGGACATTCCTGCGCCGCTCCGCAGGAGTAGTAGGCAGTCCCATCCGCCCGAGAGATACTACGGTTTTCTCATAGACGAGGATAGAGAGGATTGCACTATTGATTATGATGAGCCTACTAGCTTCCAGCAAGCCATTCAGAGCGGTGACTCGATAAAATGGCTGGATGCAATGCGGACCGAAATGGAGTCCATGTACACCAACAATGTATGGACGTTGGACGTTGCTCCAGATGGGGTAAAACCCGTAGGATGCAAGTGGATCTTCAAAAGGAAGATTGGTGTAGATGGACAGGTTGAGACCTATAAGGCTAGACTTGTTGCAAAGGGTTTTCGTCAAAGACCTGGTTTGGACTATGACGAAACCTTTTCTCCAGTGGCTATGCTGAAATCCATTCGGATTCTTCTTGCCATTGCTGCCTTCCACGATTATGAAATCTGGCAGATGGACGTAAAGACGGCTTTCCTAAATGGATATTTGGAAGAGTGCATCTTTATGGATCAACCAGAGGGATTCATTCAGAGTGGGAGCAGCGGTAAAGTGTGCAAGTTGCTCAAGTCCATTTATGGACTGAAGCAGGCATCGCGGAGTTAGAACATCTGCTTTGATGATACTGTCAAAGAATTTGACTTTATCAAAAACCCAGATGAACCATGCATTTACAGTAAGATTGTAGGGAGAAATGTGGTATTCCTCGTCTTGTACGTCGATGACATTCTCCTAATAGGAAATGATATTCCTATGTTACAGTCAGTCAAAGGATTCTTGTCACAAAGGTTCTCCATGAAGGACATGGGCGATGCGAACTACATTCTGGGGATCCAGATCTATCGTGATAGATCTAAAAGGATGTTGGGACTTTCACAATCCAGGTACATCGACACCATACTGAAACGATTCAGTATGGAAGATTCCAAGCGCGGTAATCTACCGGCTTGTTACGGAATCACCCTCTCCAAAGAGATGTCTCCAAGACTGATTTGGAAAGGGCTCGCATGTCATCAATACCCTACGCATCTGCGGTAGGCTCTATTATGTATGCGATGTTGTGTACAGACCAGATGTAGCATACGCATTGAGCGTTGTAAGCCGGTATCAGTAGAACCCAGGGAAGAAACACTGGATAGCAGTAAAGAACATTCTCAAGTACCTGAGAAGGACTAAGGAGATGTTCTTGGTGTATGGCGGAAAAGACCTCTAGATCGAGTCCTTTGCTGACTCCAGCTTCCAGAGTGAAAAGGATGACTCCAAGTCCATGTCGGGTTATATCTTTACCCTCAATGGAGGGGCGGTTTGCTGAAAGAGATCCAAGCAGGAAACCGTTGCTGACTCAACTATGGAAGCGGAGTACATAGCTGCTTGCGATGCCGCAAAGGAAGCTGTCTGGATGAAGAAGTTCCTCACGGAGCTTCAGGTGGTTCCTACCAGTGTTGATACAATACCGCTGTATTATGACAACAACGGCACTATAGCTTTAGCGAAGGAACCCAGGTCCCATCAGAAGTCCAGGCACATTTTGAGGCGGTACCACCTGATCAGGGAGATCGTAGATCGCCGGGAGATCGAAGTGAAGAGAGTAAATACGGAAGATAACACTGCTGATCCACTCACGAAGGCCTTACCCCAGACTCAGTTCGAGCGGATGATCGAGATGACAGGTCTTCGATACGCCAGTACATGGCCTTAGTGCAAGTGGGAGATTGTTAGTGTATATGCCCTAGAGGTCATTACTGTATCATACTAGTTTGTATATTACTTAATGGAAGCTTGGGATATTCACAGTTGTATAAACAATCTTGCTCAAAATAGTAGTATGCTACTTGGTTTGTTTCTACTTCAATATGTGCATGTGTTTCTTTTAGCATATTGCTTATACATATTAGTAGAGACATTAGGATCTTTGCTTGATTACCAGCATTATGATGGCAGTCACACTCGTGGGGGCTGGGTAATCCGCAAGCACATCCTTATGCAGGTCCCTAGTCGTAGGACTATCGAGACAGGGCATCGATACTCTGGAGTAGACTAGCGTATGCGCTTCTCATCCCAGCAGGGGAGACGGTCTGTCCCACAGCCGTCAGTACGTCGTACTTGAGATAGTATGCGGGTGCTCGTTAGGTTACGAGTACACTGCACAGGACTCGTCGGGAACTGTTGGTTGGTACTATACCTATCGTCAGTTATCAGTTCCCAGGTGACATGAGTACATCTTAGTCCGCTGACTTGACACTGTCACTTCGCCTCGAGTGTGTTCCCACTGTACTTTAACTACTACCCTACCACAGCTCAAAGGAGTCGTGCAAACAGGTAGTAGTTGGGTGCAGTCCCGAAGCACTTGGAGGCAGTGACAGTTAGACAGGATTCGTCTCTCCCGGTATTGGGGGTTGATATCGCGCTGTGTCTAGGAGAGCCATTACACAAAGTCCCTGGCCAGGGCAAGCGAGATATACAGGTAGGTTTCCAGTGTTGTCTTAGGTTGTTCTGGGCTACACTCCGACACGACTTGTACCGCTATTAGGGGACTGAAGTTTACCGCCCCCCTAGGCCCGCCATGCGATGTTCTCAGATGAACAGACTGGACTGTACGCAGATTGTCACATTCAGGCTCAGTAGGAGTTCTGATGGGTTTCACCTCGTCCGTCTTCTTGCCGGCATCTACCTGGGGACCGTTACGCACAACTAGTGCCGCTTGCGGTCTGTGGTTAAACCCACTGCCAGCGTAGTGTCGAGTCTTTAGAGTCCCACACAGAAAGCTATTCGCCTTTAGGTAAAAGAGTAGAGGTCGCATGGTTTTGCAACAAGGTTCGGTCACATCCGTGCACTTGTGCACGTTTAGTGTCCGGACAGTTAACACTAGCGGGCTTTGGTTTAAGCCAGATCCTAGTGTACGTTTTGGGATTGGTTTTATCTCGTTTGTATTCGTGTTCCTCGGAACGCGGATGCGGGTGTGTATGCACAGTTGACAGAGAGACAGAGGCAGAGGATTCTCATTAGGGTTGTTGACTGTTGAATTTTGCTAAAACCCTAATGAGAATAAGAAATATGATTAATGATAATATTAATTAAGTATTATTGTGTCATGGTTGGGATGAAGGGTTGACTTTGTGGACTTGTTGACTTTGTTGACCAGTTGACTAGGTTGGACTAGTTGACCACCATCATTACAATGGCTATCATTTCATGGCAAAGACTTTTGCTTGCTTGTTTCTTTTTGCAAAATGAGTGCATGAAATGATATGGCCATTTTGACTTGAACCATCACATAATACTCAATTACTATTATAGGTTATGATTATGTTGGATTATGAGAGCTTGGATGGCAAAAGGCTTGCTCATTCTTTCATTTCATTTCCCTCTCATGCTTGAGCTCTCCCTCTTCCTCTTGCTCTCTCTCTAGTCTATGGTTCACTTGTCTCATGTGTTGAGAAGAAAGAACCATAGAGATAAAACCCAACACACTCCTCTACTCATCCTAGTTCACAAGGTTTAGCAAACCAAGTGTTCTAGTTTCTTCTAGTTTGAAGTGAAGCCAAAGGTAGAAGCTTTCAGGTGGATCCATCTTCGGCACAAAGAGACGACGAGGAGAAAACCATCCGACCACCACAAGGAGACCAAGAGAAGGAGTTCAAGTTAAGGTATAACCCCTAACCGAATAGGTAAAACTCTTGTTAGGTTTGTTAGATAGTTTTTTAACAAAGATCCGTATTTTGAGTCCATGTTACCACCAAAAGAAAAATTGTTTTTCATCATTTCCGCAAGTCGGTAAGTACCGGGAGAGGTAACGTGGACTTACAAAGTTATGAGTAGCCATGGAATTGAGGGCTTAGTTGACAAGTTTAGGGTCCTTGTAGCCTAAGATTTTTCAACTTTATGAGCCGTGAGGATCTCACAAAGACTTTTCTCCCTACGGATCGAGAGGATCTCGTAGGTGTATTTTCTCCTTAGGGGTCGTGAGGACTCCTAAGTGTGTTTTCTCTTATAAGTCGTAAGGATCTTTTAAGAGAATTTTTCCCTCTTACGAGTCGAGAGGACCCGTAAGCGGTTGTTTCCCTCCTTGTCGAGATTCGACTTCGGAGAGTGAGACCCGTGGATAGTATGCAAGAGATCGTTTTGGATCGACTTGCAGGGTCCCAGTGCTTAGGAAACAGGTTTTTTAATCCCTGCCGCCTAAGGCTTTACCTCACGAGTCGAGCAGTTCTCGCAAAGACATCAATTTCCTCACGAGTCGAGACGAATCGTGCATTTCTCGCAAGAATATCCTAACGTCACAGTTAACCTCTGCTCTTTACGACAGAAGTCCGTTAGGGTCTGTGGTACTTAGGGTTTTAGCCGTTGTACCATCGCATCAGCCGATATATTCCTCGATAGGCAATCGTGTTGTTCGAGTAGCCCTGCGACTGCCGTGTCTCCGATCCCTTCGGGGGCTGGACAAGACGTCTTCAAGCAATGTTCCTAATTTGACCGTCGGAAAAGCAAGCGTTAGGAATTTGCCATGCCGCTTTTTACTTGAGGTTAGGCTCATTTTGGAGAGCCCCGATGAGTCATAACCACTCCGCGCTGGTGTAGGATTATCTCCGATAGTCTTTCAGGCTTTATATGAGTTGCCGTCAAGACCCTGAAGCTAGGAATTTGGCCTTTGCTTCGTTTGCTGGCATTGCGTCCTCTGTATCGAGACGAATGTCGTGGTTGTCTCTAGGTTGCTGGTGAACCGTCGAGGTTTGGAACTAGGGATTTTTCCGTGGCTCCTTTTGGTGATGTTGCGTCTGCTGTATCGAGACGAATGTCGAGGTGGTGACCACTCCGCACTGGTGTAGGATGATCTCCGATTGTCTTTCAGGCTTTATATGTGTAACGCCTTGAAATTCGTTAGGATGTTTTCGCGTTATTTATCAAGTGTGCGTGTTTTTCAAAAACGGATATCTTATCTTTTTCCTTCTTGGCTAGTGATAATTGTGTTGTGAAGTGTTTAGATATATATATATTTATATATATATAATTCTAGGGTTATTAATTATTTTTAGTCGTATTACCCTAATTGGGAAAATTTCCATTATGTAGTGTACACTTGCACACTTAGCATTTTGTGACTTAGGTTTTCTTTAGTGTTGGCATGTGAACCATTTCTTTTCATGCATGGTTCATTGTTTTTTTTCCCCACCTTTTTATCAAATCAAAACCCCATTCAATAATTCAAAAATCCTAATAAAAAAATGAGGTATGGTGTTAGATGAGAAGTTGACCTTTTGACCCCATTTTTCTTCTCTTCTCTCTCTCTTCTCCTCATTCAGAAATTCCTGCAGAATTTCCAGCAAAAACAACAGCTTCTTCTTCTTCTCTTCTTCTCTTCTTCTCTTTTCACTTCCTTTTGATCCCTACATAAACCCCTACTCAAATCAACACTTTTCCTTCACAAAACATGGAAAAAAATGAGCTTTTGAGGTGTTTGGTGGTGGATCTGCACACTTGAGGAAAAAGCAGGGATTTTTGGTGTTTCATAACGGTTTTGAAGGTATATAGCTCATTTTTAACACTCTTTTCCATATCTTGTAATATCTTAACTAGAAATCTTGTTTTGGGTACATTATTAGTGATATTAAAGGATATTTGTGAAGTA
Organism: Agapanthus africanus; assembly: GCA_030015575.1. Taxonomy (NCBI): domain Eukaryota; kingdom Viridiplantae; phylum Streptophyta; class Magnoliopsida; order Asparagales; family Amaryllidaceae; genus Agapanthus; species Agapanthus africanus. Next base: position 180,245,443 of record JASDDO010000008.1, read on the forward strand.
TGTGATAGATTGGTGTTCTCATGGTTTAGTTAACTCTGGTAAGTGTTATTAGAGCTATTTAGACCAGGTTTTGTTTCTGGTTTACACAAAAATACCCTTAAGTTCCATTTTAGTGCAAGGTGTGGTTTTTAACTAGAAATGGGGCTATGTAGGATCTGCAGCTACCCGAGTTATTTCAGAATGAAATTGGATTTACTGTAGCATCTATAGGGGGTATAGAGTGCACACACAAAACCTGGGAGCCCAATTCCCCAGGCAGGCCGCCGGAATATTCATTCTGGCCGCAATTTACGGCCAGATGGGTGAGTTGTGGTTTGGGATTTGGTCCACTGGAGTCTGCTGCTATGTGGGTTATTTTGGTATATATATTTTTATAGTTTCTGTTCTGTATCAAAATCTGGAGTTGAATACCTATTTTCTCGTATTTTTTAATCTTTCGCGACACGCGTGATACGTTTGTGTGGGTTTGGGTATTCTGCATATCGCGACGCGTCGGAGTAGCTTCAGGCACGTAATCACACGATTTAGCGTATCGCGCACACGCACGCTTGGTTCACGACACGAGTTACCAGTTTAGCTTTAAGGTCGTGTTTGTGTGACTTCGAGCTTATGTGTGATATATTGTGTAATTCTAGGTTCGCAGGCGAGTACGACGGACGCCGCGCAGAAGGGGAAACAAGTTGTCGGCTATACCTAGCGAGAGACTACGGTGAGTAGATTTAACATCTACGGGGATATCGCCCGCATGGCGTTCTACGTCAGGGCTGATAGGAACTTATACTTACCTTTGCATACATTGACTGTTCATGGTTACTATTTAGTGCATACTGCATCCCCTACTATATGTATAGAAACTAGAATTGATAGAACACCACACCATTACTAACGGTTCAAGTTGCACGAGCACTATCCTGCATGTTACACACACACCGTTAGTAATTGCCATGACACTCACACTGTAGAATTTCCATGATCATTATGCTGTAGCTCATCTTTTATGAGACTTGACATGATATTCATACTTGATGCATATATCACATCGGATCATTATGCTGTAGCTCATCTTTTATGTGACTTGACATGATATTCATACTTGATGCACATATCACATCACATTGATTTGCATATTGGTTTGGATTACATGTGGTTTCTGGATTTGGGAACCGTGGCTATTTCAAATATGTAATCATTTAAAAACCTGGTTCCCATGATATGATATTTCTGTGTGTCCACCATGTGTTTTCTCGGTGCTAGAGTGATATATGTGAACCCGAATCGAGGAGCTGGATGAGGCCGATTACGGGTATATGGTGGACTCGGTATGGTATCCCGGGGCGAGAACGGTTTCGCTGTACAGTAGACGGTGAGCCTGGCAGAGGGACTACTACCGACCGGTGATTGGTTGGACCTGGCAGATATCCGGAGGATACTGACCAGAGTCGATAAATGGATGCGGGATGATCCGTACTGCCGGGGCCGAGGGCCGATACCGCAGACGGAGCCGTGGGCTGACCCGGACTGACGGGGCCCGATGGATGAGGATTTGCGTGTCGATGCTGGACACGAGTATTTATGATATTTGGGTGTCGATGTTGGGCACTCGTGATTCTCAGAGATTTACAGGATTGGAGGGCCGATGAGAGTGCCGGCACCTGAGCTATTTGGAGATCTGGGTACATTGATGGACACCGATTTTATATTCCACGTTGACATTCCGTGTAGATGTTATATTTTTCCCATGCTTAGCATTCATTTTTGTGTCTCATCCTGTAGTTGTATTACCTGATAGAGCACTTGCATGATTATTGCACATACTTCTTATCACGCATTGATATCACCTGCTGGCATATGATAGAGTAGCGCAGTACGTGCATGCTCGTGATTACCTTTATATTTTATTTCTATTCACGAGTTGGCAACTCACCCCCGATGTGCCACAGTATTTGCAGGTTGCCCGTCGGAGTAGTCGCGGCAGGCTGTTTCCTTACATCTTTTGGCTACAGATACCACTACAGTTGGTGCGTGAGCTGTTTTGTTGTTAGGTGGGTTGTGGTATCTGGTTACTTTTATTGTACACACTTTTGTATCTAGTATTCTCCATCTACCATATATGTATTTGACTTAGAGACAGTGTGAGGACGATGATGTATGTTATTGGTATTCTGGTGTCGAGCTCGTTGTGAGCCGACTTTACTTATGCAATTATTTCTATTTGTGATCTTCCCACTTGTTGCTCTTGATCTTCGCTACGGCGTCGTATATTGCTATCTTGGTGATTGTTTACTTTAGATTTCTTAGCACCTTTGTAAATGCTTCCATTTTAAAGCTTAAAACACTCTATACTTTTACTGGTTTGATTTCTGGGTTTTCGGTTCACTTAGTCGCATTACGCCTGTAGACGTTACGTGGTTAAGTGCCGGTCACGGGCCAAACTTCGGGTCGTGACAATATGACTTGCCGTTGAGACGCATGCAGCTAGGAATTTAGCCTTCGCTTCGTTTGCTTTGGCGCGTCCGAATCCTGCTGGGGGAAGAACGCTGGGGTGACATTTCATCTGCTGTATCGAGACGATCGTCGAGGTTGTGACCACTCTGCGCTGGTGCGAGAAGATCTCCGATTGTCTTTTAGGCTTTATATGAGTTGCCGTCAAGACCGTGAAGCTAGGAATTTGGCCTTTGCTTCATTTGCTTTGGCGCGTCCGAATCCTGCTGGGGGAAGAGCGTTGGGGTGACATTTCATCTGCTGTATCGAGACGATCGTCGAGATGGTGACCATTCCGCGCTGATGTGGGATGATCTCCGATAGTCTTTCAGGTTTTATATGAGTTACCATCAAGACCCTGAAGCTAGGAATTTGGCCTTTTGCTTCATTTGCTTTGGCGCGTCTGAATCCTGCTGGGGAAGAACGCTGGGGTGACATTTCATCTGCTGTATCGAGAAGATCGTCAAGGTTGTCTATAGGTTGCCGGTGAACCGTCGAGGTTTGGAACTAGGGATTTTGTCATGGCTCCGTTAGTTTGATTGTCGCGTCTGAACCCTGATGGAGGAAGAACGCTGGGGTGACATCTCGTCTGCTGTATCGAGGCGAACGTCGCGGTGGTGACCACTCCGCACTGGCGCAAGATGATCTCCGATTGTCTTTCAGGATTTATATGACTTGCCGTTAAGACCCTGAAGCTAGAAATTTGGCCTTTGCTTCGTTTGCTTTGGCGCGTCCGAATCCTGCTGGGGGAAGAACGCTGGGGTGACAATTCATCTGCTGTATCGAGACGATCATCGAGGTTTTCTCTAGGTTGCCGGTGAACCGTCGAGGTTTAGAACTAGGGATTTTGCCGTGGCTCCGTTGGTTTGATTGTCGCGTCTGAACCCTGCGGGAGGAAGAACGCTGGGGTGACATCTCGTCTGCTGTATCGAGACGAACGTCGCGGTGGTGACCACTCCACACTGGCGCAAAATGATCTCCGATTGTCTTTCAGGCTTTATATGACTTGCCGTTAAGACCCTGAAGCTAGGAATTTGGCATTTGCTTCGTTTGCTGTGTTGTGTCTGAATCCTGTTGGAGGAGAGATGTTCTATTGACATTTCGTCTGCTGTATTGAGACGAATGCTGGGGTGGAGCTGGGATTTTGCCGTCACTCCGCTTTGCTGACCATGGGGTCTTTTGTTGACGTTGCATTTACATCCTGCTGGACTGCGAAGGAACGCCTTTGTTGACATCTCGTCTGCTGTATCGAGACGAATGCTGAGGTGAAGCTGGGATTTTGCCATGGCTTCGCTTTGTTTCGACCGCGAGGTCTTTTGTTGACGTTACATCTGCATCCTGCTGGACTGCGAAGGAACGCCATTGTTGACATCTCGTCTTCTGTATCGAGACGAATGCTGAGGTGGAGCTGGGATTTTGTCATCGCTCCGCTTTGTTTCGACCGTGAGTTCTTTTGCTGACGTTGCATCTGCATCCTGCTGGACTGCGAAGGAACGCCATTGTTGACATCTCGTCTGCTGTATCGAGACGAATGCTGAAGTGGAGCTGGGATTTTGCCGTCGCTCCACTTGATGGTGTAACATCTGTGTCATGCTGGAATGAGGAGGCCCACCGTCGTTGGTCTCCAGGCTGCAGATGTGTCCATTGAGATTTGGAACTAGGGACTTTGCTATGGTTCCGTTTCGCTGCGACTCTGAGGTCGATTGTTGACGTCACGTCTGCATCTGGTTGGAGTGAGGAGAAACGCCGTTGGTGATCTCTATGTTGTCGATGTTGACGTCGAGACCCTGAGGCTAGGGATCTTCCTTCGCTTCGTTTGTTGACATTGTGTCTGCAATATTGCGACAAATGTCGAGGTTGTCTCTAGGTTGTCTATGAACCGTCGAGATTTGGCTTCGCTTTCTGGTGGAGCCTGTTGGGAAGATATAGTTCCCTCTTTGTTTGTGCCCCTGGATTGTATACAGGGATCGATGTGATCTCACCTGTAGGGCAAAAAGTTTCATTCTTTCATCATTTTTTTTATTCTTTCCGCGATGCTCTATCATTTCAGCTTTTTATATCGCGAAAATCGCGATTGCCCAATCATTTCGGCTATTTTTCGCGGTGCCCAATCATTTCGGCTGTTTTTCTTTTTACTCACTGCTTTTTATTGCGAGTTGCCCAATCATTTCGGCTGTTTTTGTATGCATACATTTTTACTTGCTGCTTTTTATTGCAAGTTGCCCCATCATTTCGACTATTTCGTATGCACGTATGGCTCGCTGATTTTTTATCGCGAGTGTGGAACTTGGAATCTGACGCCAGTCTCAGCATCAGCATCGCTACGACTGGAATATTGCCAGGAGCGAATCATCACTTTCCATGAAAGGACTTGGAATTTGATACCAATTTAGGCATCAGCATCGCTACAACTGGGATATTGCCAGGAGCGAATCATCATTTTCCTCTGTCGATGTCGAACAAAGGTGGCTTAGCAAACAGGGTTAGGATCCCGTCGACTAAGGCTTTTGACTTCATGAGCCGTAAGGGTTTCATAAAGGTGTTTCTCCCTACAAGTCGTGAGTATCTCGTAGGTGTGTTTTCTCCTTAGGTATCGTGAGGATTCCTAAGTGTATGTTCCTCCGTAAGTCGTAAGGATCTTACAAAAGGATTTTCTCCTTATAAGTCGAGAGGACTTACAAGGGTTGTTCACCGTGCAAACATATCCCTAGTCACGGATGAGACTTTGTTAGGGAAATGTTTATTCGCACCCGTGGATTGTATACAAGGGTCAATACTGAACCGCTTGTAGGGCAATATCAAAAGTTATGGGGGTTGCTTAAGAACGGGTTCAGGTCTCTGTAACTTAAGACTTTCAATTCTTATGAGCCGTGAGGGTCCCATAAAAGTGTTCTCCTTACGAGTCGTGAGGATCTCGCAAGTGTTATCTCTCCTTAGGAATCGTGAGGATCCCTAAGTGTGTTGCTCCCTTGTGAGTCGTAAGGATCTCACGCGGGTGGTTTCTCCTTACAAGGTCGAGAGGACCTTGTAAGTGTCTTTTAACGAGCTTGCGCCCTTTCGGGTTTTCACAACACTCGCCGACAGCCCTGCTGTTTTTTACTCACAGAGCCCTTTCGGGTTTTCATCCGTGCCCATTTTGCTTATGGACATACCGTCTTCTTTTTTTCTTTTTATTCTTTTTTTTGTTTATTCTTTCTTTCTTTTTTTATTCTAACGAGGTTGCGCCCTTTCGGGTTTTCACAAGACTCGCCGGTAGCCCTGCTGTTTTTACTCACGGAGCCCTTTCGGGTTTTCATCCGTGCCCATTTTGCTTATGGACATACCGTTTTTTTTTTGTTTTTTTTACCACGCCAGCCTGAGGATGCCGCGGGTTGATAGTAGTTTAACGACGTTTCGGTCATTTGCAAGTTTTAGGATATTGCGGTCCATCGTTAGTTTAACGACGTTTCGGTCTACAGCCAGTTTTAGGACATAGTGGTCCACCGTCGCCGTATTTGAGGCGAATCTCTAGTTTACTGACTTTTCGATCTATGAGGCTTTCCCTATGAATGAGCATGATGCCCCCGGCATATCCATCTTTCTCGAAGCATGTGGTTGTGGCGAGCTCACCTTCCAGTTTTCGGACAGCGCGAGTTTGCCTTGTTGGTATTGGTCTTCAACCCTGTTCTTGAAGACGAAGAAATCTTCGAGTGGGTGACCCATTACTCTGCGGTAGGGACAATAGTTAGGATTGTTAACGTCATCTGGCTGCAACGGACGTTTTGGATCTGGCAGAGTGATGAGCCCGCTGCGCACTGCTAGCTCGAACAATCTCTTTATTTTATCGTTGGGAAACGAGTAAGGAATTTTCAACTTCTAATTGAGGTATCGCGGCTTGTTGTTTTGACGACAAAACGGTCTCGGGTTACTCGGCTGTTGTTGAGCACGACGGTTGCTTTTCCATTCCCCTTATCCCTTTTGTTCGATCCCTTTTTTGCGGGTCCGAGATTCTTTCCGGGTAGCGTGCAATTGCACGGCTGAATGTTCTCGCAACTCCTCAATTCTTTCGTTTCAGAGATGGATTCCTTAAAGAGATGACCGAGGGCTACTTTTTCGTCGGAGTCGCTCCCGAAGAAGAGAACTCGCGATCCCCCGGGATCAACCCTATGACAATTGCCGGCAATTCTTTTACGCTCAACTGTCGCATTTTTCCGCTGTCTACGAGCTTCACGCTTTGTCATGTTGAAGTATTGCTTGTGAGCGACATACCCTTGGCACCAACACTTAAAGGAGTTGCAGTCTTCAGTAGGATGTGCAATCTTCTGATGATATAAGCAGAAGTTAGGATGTACGTCCGCTTCATCAAGATGTATACCGCCAGGAGAATTTTCTCTGAAAGAGGGCAGTTTCATCCCCATCGATATGGCTTTGGAGAATCGTTTCCTTATCTTGATCCTGCTTTCATTTGCGGCGGATGTACTTTGATCTGGTGGGAGTGTTTCGTCCCTTTTATCTAGTCGCCGGCGTTTGGCCTTTTCAATATGGCCATCTCACGCTCCCGATTGGCTTTACTTTTTAGACGAATTTCTTTCAGGAATGCATCAATCAATTCGTCTGATGGTCCTAGAAGTTCAGGCTCGGGATTTGTCCCTGGTTTTTCTGCATCCAAAGCTTCTTCACCGTTTATTAACGAGTGAGAGATCACATGACAGCTTGCCACATAATCCTCAGACTCATCCGACGAGTCTTCTCCATTGTCATCATCTTTGTCCGCAAGGACGTGGGTGAGAAATTCTTGGAGTGTGACCGGGGTCCGCGCCTTCTGATTATATTCTTCCAGTGCATCAACATGTTTTTACAGATCCGTGCGCTTGTCATCTAACTTCGCGGGCTTTTGGGTCTTCTCCTTCTTCTTCGAAGACTTTGACGACTGCTTCTGGGTGTTTTGCCCATTACCATCGGATTTTGTAGTTAGGCACGGTTTCAGGATTCCCTCGACGATCTGGGGTTCCAGTGGATTTTTCCACCTGATTGCCGGGCACGTTTGGAGATCCTTCAGCATTCTTTTAGTTTTGGTTGAAAGAGCGACCTCCCACGGGGCTTCCCTTATGAATGAGCACGATGCCCCCGGCATGTCCACTTTTTTAGGGGCGTGAGATTGTGGCGGGTTCACTTTCCAGTTTTCGGATAATACGAACTTGCCTTGTTGGTACTGATCCTCGATCCATCCCTTAAAGACGAAGCAATCTTCGATTGGATGGCTTACCGCTTGGTGGTAAGGGCAGTAATTTGGATCGTTGACATCGCCTGGCTGCAACGGATGTTTCGGACTCGGCAGGTTGATGAGTCTGTTGCGCACTGCCAGCTCGAACAATCTCCTCGTTTTATTCTGAGGAAACGAGTAAGGACGTCCTAGTCTCTCCTCGAGGGATGGGCGTGGACGCACGTTGTTTTGGCGAACAACCGGCTTTAAGTTGCTCGGTTGTTGTTGAGCGTTGGCGACAAAGGTTGCTTTCCCTTTGCCCTTTTCATTCCAAGGCTCCGTCTTTAAAGAGGAAGGCCTATGGCCCATCTGGTCCATTTGGGCCAGCTTGTCAATCAAGGCCTGGAAGGTGGTCAGCTTGAAGAACATCATGAACTGTGAAATAGTTGCATGAGGGTCTAGGGTGCCCACGAACATGCCTACCGCAGGCGCTTCTTCGATCCGCTGCTCGCACTTCGACCATAAGTTTCGCCACCGTACTGCGTATTGGACCCACGTTTCGCCTGGCCTTACCCTGGCGTTGATCAGTGCTGTTATCGGGGCGCGCTCGTTGGCGCTGGCAAACCTTTGTGTAAACAGCAATTCCATCTCCGCAAATGTTTTGACAGAGTCGTTAGGTAGCTCCGAATACCATTCGAATGCCGTTTCCGCTAAGCTGCCGACAAATTGTCGAAGCAACAGTTTGTCATCGCCTCCAGTGTTGCCGCATAAGGCCCTGAATTGAGCGACATGCTGATGTGGATTCTCTGTCCCCTTGTACACATGGAATTTAGGGATCGTATATCCCGGTGGGTAACAGATTTGGTCATACCAGCCCGGGTAGGGTCGTCCAGTTCTAACAATTTGACCGGCTGCTTCATTTGCCTGGTGAACTCGTATTTGTTGAGCAATGTAGTCATCCAGGGCAGCTTTGGAGATTGTTTCTTCTTTAGCTGTTGAAAGAGCCGGAGGTAGATTTGACGTTTCCCCTCTGTCATCTTCGAGGACAATCGGAGGATCTTCCGTCGGGGGATCCTGCTGGATCATCATACCCACCATGTCCTGGAACAGAAAGGCCATTCGCTTTATATTGGCTGCTTGTTCCGCAGCCTCTTTGTCCTTCTTTTCCAGTATTCTCCGAAGGAATTCGGCATCGGTTTCTTGCTCCTGGCGTTGATCCGAGGATGCTTCTGGGCTTTCTTTTGGCCCGGTGAGTGCAGCCATCGCAGTTATCATTTCTTGGAGCTTCTGCTGCTGCTCTTGAGCTTTAGTCACCGATCGCGTAAGCGGTCTATGACCTGTGGATATACGGCTATCCTCCTTCCCGGACGCCATGTAGACGGTATGTACCACCATGCCCCCAGACTTAAGGCGTTTGGGTTCAGTGCCTTTGACTTTTGTCGCCGGCACAGGGATCTTCTCTGGCCTTCTTTTCTCAAGAGCGGTCGAAGTTGAGGGAGCCGTCAAGGTGGGCACCCAGACAGCATTACGTGGCTTAGCAGGATGGCTGACTTCCTTTTGGACCTTCAGTTTCTTGTGCTGGCGGGAGAAATTTGGATCGATCACCGACTCTCGGACTTGTCGCCAGATTTTGTAAACTTTGGAAGACAGTCGTTGAGGGGACTGCTTCGGCTTTATTTCCGTGACAGTCTCCACCGGCGGCGAAGATCTTTTCAGTACGGTAGTGGGCGAATTCCTGCGTATTCTGTTCAGCAGCTCAAAACTGTTCCCGGTTGGGACAGCAACATTAACTTCCACCGTTGGAGCTGGTGGCGTTAGCCTAGAGGGGGAGTTGCCCCCGGCCTTCCTTACTCGGCGCCAGTGGCGACGTCGAGCGTGTCGAGCTGATGGAGTTGGTTCGGTGATGGGGATGGCTTTGTCTTGCCCTCTGTCCAGGTGAGGGGCTGCTGCTGGCGTCAGCCTGTTGAATACCGATGTCCTTTGAGAAGCAGTATCCAATCGGTTGAAAACAGTCTTCTGAGCAGGGACAGGAACCGTAGCGGGAGCCGGAACAGTCAATCTTGTAAAGACCGACCCTTTGGTAGGAGAAGCCGCCTTGACGACTTCAGGAGCAGGGATGGCTATCCTCTTCGGAATAACCTTCTCTGGGATTGCAAGCTTCATTGTGGGCCCACAGGAATTTTGGCCCAGTCTGGCGAAGACCGAGGAGCTGGAGTTGGACGACCCGTTGAGAGGGGCCGCAGTAGCTGTAAGCTGATCGAAGACCGACTTCTTAGGAGCTTCCGGTGTTGGCACAGGAGCGGTGAAGCTCATTGGCAGGAGCATGGTCCCGAAAAACAATCCTGTGGTGGCGTAAGTAACATGTTCCATCGGCATTGTGAACAGGGAAGCCGCCTGGGGCCCATAAGATATACCCCCAGTTGAGGCAAGACGTGGGTTGCAGTTGCATGTGGAACACTTTGAGCAGGTGAACGCCATTGATCCTTTGCTTTCTGCACCAGGCAAAACGCCAAATCTTAGTACCTCGAAACCCACGGGCAACCATTAGCAAACCGCGATTCGTTCGCGAACACGACACACGAAGTATGGAGTGGAAAGAGGAAAAGGTCCCACCGGGCGTGCCAGAATCTGTTCCCCTCCGAATGGCGGCCAAGACATGGACGTCTTGCCTGAGATTCGGGGAAGATGCTAATTGGTGCTATCCGTACACCTCTCCGTTGAAGCCAAGTTGATTTATGGCACCATGTATCAGAGGTTTAAACGGATGCGGCCGATGTAGCAGACTTCGTCAGATTCCCCCTCGTTTGAGGGGTTTTTGATTGTGGGGACGCTCTTCCCTGCAGGCGCAAGCCCCTGCAGTTAATTACTCTACCACATCGCGGTAACAACTTTCTCCTTCTCCAGCCGGTCACTTCGTGTCGTGGGTTTTTGTTTTGTGTTTGGTTGCCCGTGGATTGTATACGGAGACTAAGTTATGTTGTCGCCCGTAGGACGTGGATTAATCCAAATCCGTATTTTCTTAGATTTGGGTTTGGGGTTCTGGTTTGAGGATACGTTAGCCATATTTGAGACTAAGATCAACTCAAACGTTTGTTAAGGATACGTTAGTCTAATTTGAGACTAAGATCAACTTAACAGGATCGTTTAGATCCGACAAAAGAGCATTTAGGCTCTATTGTTCCAGTTTAGGGACATAGTGGTCCATTGAATGTATGGCCGTCGGGACCCGTCACCTCTCTGACGACGTTGAAGGATTATAACGACAGATATCAGAGGAGTTCAGAGATGTACCATTGAACCAAAGTTGGTTGGGAGACCTGTATTCCAATTTGGGACTAAAGTCTGTTTGAAGGTTTAAGGATACGTTAGCCGTATTTGAGGCTAAGATCAACTTAAACGTTTGTTAAGGATACGTTAGTCCAGTTTGAGACTAAGATCGACTTAACGGGATCGTTTAGATCCGACAAAAGAGCGGTTGGGCTCTATTGTTCCAGTTTAGGGACATAGTGGTCCATTGAATGTATGGTCGTCGGGACCCGTCACCTCTCTGACGACGTTGAAGGATTACAACGACAGATATCAGAGGAGTTCAGAGATGTACCCTTGAACCAAAGTTGGTTGGGAGACCTGTAGTCCAATTTGGGACTAAAGTCTGTTTGAAGGTTTAAGGATACGTTAGCCGTATTTGAGGATAAGATCAACTTAAACGTTTGTTAAGGATACGTTAGTCCAGTTTGAGACTAAGATCGACTTAACGGGATCGTTTAGATCCGACAAAAGAGCGTTTGGACTCTATTATTCCAGTTTAGGGACATGGTGGTCCATCATTCCCGTTTTGGGGACAAACGTTAGTTTAAGAACGCATTAGTCCATGAGTTTAAGGACCCCACAGTCCGTATTAATGTGTGTTTGTCGGGACCCGTCATCTCTCTGAAGACGTTGAAGGATTACAACGACAAATATCAGAGGAGTTCAGAGATGTACCCTTGAACCAATGAGTTGGTTGAAAGAGCAGATGTGCTCAGTTCAAGATGATTTGAGGACTTATGGCCAGTTTGGGCTAAGGCCAATTATGTTTGAAATATTGGCCCTTTGGGCCATTAGACATTTGTCTGGGTTCATCCCCTCGTCATTCAGCAGTGCTAAACAGAGGTTTGGGGGCTCTGACAACATTTTGTCCTTGATTTCCTCAATTTTGAAATTCATTTGGAGGAGGGACTTTTGCCTCTGGAAAATTAGCTGATTTGGCTAAAAGTAGTGTTAAACACTTAGAGAACAACTATGTTAAACACTGGAGATAGAACTCTCAAATTAGTGTTAAACACTAAAAGACAATCAGTGTTAAACACTGGAAATATAATCTTTAATTTAGTGTTAAACACTAGAAACAATCAGTGTTAAACACTGGAAATATAATCCCCAAATTAGTGTTTAACACTAAAGACAGAGGGGTCACGTGTGGACACGTGAGAGCGCCCAAAGGGGGGACCAAATCCATTTTCTTCGTTCTGCAATTAAGTGTTAAAAACTTTTCATTTCCTGGCCATCACGTGTGGGCACGTGATAGGCATCCATCCATTGGGTATTAAAGGGATTTGTTAGGGGTCACGTGGGGACACGCGAGGGCGCCCTAAATGTGGAGCCAGATCTCCTTTTGTTTTATCCTCAAATATGCGAATAAGTGTTAAACACTTTTCATCTTTATTTTAGAGCATCATGTGTTGGCACGTGATGGAGATTTAAGCATTGATAATTACAACACTTGCTGAGGGGTCACGTGGGGACACGTGAGAGCGCCCAAAGCTTCTTTTCTTTTGTTTTTTTTTCTGCATTTTGGGAGTCACGTGGGAGCACGTGAGGCATTGCCTCAAAGCTTCTTTTCTTCAGGGATCTTTTCAAGGGTCACGTGGGGGCACGTGACCATAGTTCTTTTCATGAACAGAGATCTTTTAAGAATTGAATTCTCTGTAGGGTTAAACCCTAATTATGATTTTGGAGGAATTAAATTCCTATTATGAAAGAATTAAATTCTTATTTAGGATAAAACCCTGATTTCTTTTTAAAGGAATTAAATTCCCAGATATGTAAAAGAATTAAATTCTTGATTAGGGTTAAACCCTAGTTTTGTTTTAGGAGAATTAAATTCTCAAAACTCAATTCCCCTTCTAAGTTTAGGATCTGCATGGCAGGATCTCGACCCGATAAGAATTAAATTCTCAACTTATTGGGAGATGTGCTCTGTGCAGATCTTCAACCAGAAGAAGAACTAAGCTCTTTTTTGTATAAGAGTTAAACTCTTGGATTTTGAAAATTAAATTCTCTGTTTGAAGTTTTGATTCCCTTTCTTTTCTCACCTAGGGTTTTCATTGTTGAGAATTAAATTCTCCTTTCTTTTCTTCCCTCTTGAGAATTAAATTCTCCTCTCTCTATTTTTCTCTCCAAAAAAGTAGATCCCCCCTCTCTTCTCTTCTTGGCTCCTATTTATACGAGAAAGAAAAGAATCAATTTGTTTTTTGAATCTTTCATTGAAAGATTTTAATTGATTTCATAATTAAAATGATCCTTTAGATCACACGATGAATTTTATTCACCGTTGGATTTTAAATCCAAAGATATTCTGTTTGTTCTTTTCGGTGAGATTTAGGGGAAATCTTTCCTTGTCTAAGATTTTTCCATAAATTGGTGATATTTAATCACCATTGGATCTTTAATCCAAAGGTCCCCATAATCCTTTTCCATTTGGAAAGATTTAGAGAAATTTAGAATTTTAATTCTATTTGGAAAGATTTAGAAGCTTTTAAAATTTAATTTTATTAAACTGTAAGGCTTTCGAAGCCAGTCACGTGCTGACACGTGACCCTTGGTCACGTGTGAGCACGTAACCCCCAATTGAGTCCTTTTCTCAGTGTTTATTTACACTTCAGTTTTAACTATCACGTGTCAACACGTGACCATTGGTCACGTGTGAACACGTGATACCTCATTGAGGTATTTCCTTCAGTCGTTTGTTATTTCATTTCTGTTTCGATTGTCACGTGTCAACACGTGACCATTGGTCACGTGTGAGCACGTGACCCCCAATTGGGTCCTTCTTCAGCCGTTATTTTTATTTCTGTTTTAACTATCACGTGTCAACACGTGACCATTGGTCACGTGTGAGCACATGATACCTCATTGAGGTTATTCCTGATTTTTAATCAGGGAATAGTGCATAACATATTTGCTCATAACTTTTGATCCCGGATGAATTATGAAGCCCATAATATATCAAATCAAAGGGTTTTTCGAGATGCTTCCAATATCATCAGAATTTAATAGTTCCTCCTTCGGAAATTTATCAAAATACAGGCCGGAAAATATTGGTTCGCATTTCCTTAAGCGTATCGCTGCCATTTGATACCTTGGACTCTTCTGCGCAGAAATTTTTGGCGGGAACATATGCTTCGAACTGCGGGGGTGCTATACGCCATCCACCCGACTTCCCCTGTAGATATATATCTACTCACATTGATCCTCGCTTGCTGGAGTCGATGACGCTACGCTCTCCTCGTCGTCTCGGAATCCACGTGGGGGTACCTACATATTACACATAGTATCGTAAACTGAAATCGCGAACGAAAACCAAAATGATACACGAAACTTACATAGGTTAAAACATATGGTCTAAGCAAGCACGAATAACCAACAACTCTCGACGATTGACGTATGAATCAACCGAGATAAAATACAAATATCAAATTCCAGTTCATTAAAAGCCGCAAAACGAATTCAGAAACTTCGTAAAACATTTCCAGATTTTACCCTAGGTGAAATTAGCCAATTCTGCACATGTGGAGGGTCTAATTAACTGCTAATGGATCCATGAACCAAACACCACACTGTTCCTCTCTACCCTGGCCGCAAATTATGGCCAGATGGAATAAATCTGCGACCTCGGTAGGAAATTAGGGGCTCGGGTCTCTAGGGTACACTCCAGGTTGCCAGCATGACTCTCTGTGTTTCCTAAAATATTTTCAGGTGTCTTGGGTCATAGGATGTCAATATACTATCACAATTTCCATAAAATACGATATCGGCAGAATTTCAGAGTTCATGAATTAGGGTTTGTCTCTAGTTTTAGGTCCAAAATACTATCACTAAGAGGGTTTAAGGTCACTACTAACTCAATTCACTATCTCAATTCATGAATCCCACAAAACCCTAACTTGAAATTTTCAAAGATCACTAAACCATATCAAAACACTTCTAAACATGCAAGGAAGCTAAGTAAACTAAATAATACACTAATGGTTAAAGGATTACCTCATTTGGGCAACCCAAGAAAAACCCTAGCTTCTTCAAGTCATTAAAATCAAACTTTTCTTGTTCCAAAATGTAGAGGGTGAAGAAGGGATCAACTTTAAAGAAAGGGGTTTAGGGTTTTGATGAAGCTTTTTAGATGATTTCATAGGTTGAAGTGGAGGGGGATGAAGATGAAGAAGGAGAAGAAGAAAAGAAATGGGGAGGGAAATGGGGCAGCCCCTCTCTCTCTCTCTTCCCTTATTCTCACCCTCTCTCTCACTCTCAAATATTACCCTTTTATCCCTTCTCTTTTTCTTATCTTTTAAGTTTTAAATCCAAAACACATAATACCCAAAACAATATAAAAAAACAACATGTAATCAAATGTGACATGACACGGTGTACTAACCATGGAAAACTGTATAAATATGGATTTGGCTTAATCGCGATTAGCAGTGCACTAATCGGGTTTTATCCAAACAGCATATAATAACATTTAAAAATGCCAAATCTGATAAATATAATTTTAAATGAATCAAATCATTTTAAATTTCCAATTATTTTACAATTATTGGTATTTATTTATACCTTTTTACGAAAACCCCAATTTCACAAATCGGGTAATTTTCGCGAAATATATTATTTTAATATTAAATTCCAAAAATAATATTTTATATTTTCTGAAATGTTACACTTTTACAGGAGATTTATTAAGGATTTTAACAAAATTGCTAGACCCTTAACACTTCTCTTGGCCAAGGACACAACCTTTCACTTTGACTCGGATTGTGAGGCTGCATTTGACTCACTTAAGAATTCCCTCACTACAGCCCATGTTCTATCATCTCCTGATTGGAACCACCCGTTTGAGCTAATGTGTGATGCATCAGATTTTACTGTTGGTGCAGTCTTAGGACAACACATTGATAAGATGTCATACGTGATTTATTTTGCAAATAAGACTGTGAATGATGCATAAATTAATTATACAACTACCGAGAAAGAACTCTTAGCAGTTGTATTTGCATTGGAAAAATTCAGGCCTTACTTGATTGGCTCACCAATTGTTGTGTACACTGACCACTCTGCCTTAAAACATCTTTTATCGAAGAAAGATGCTAAAGGTAGGTTAATACGTTGGATCCTTCTATTACAAGAATTTAATCTCGTCATTCGAGATAAGAAAGGATGTGAAAACGTAGTAGCCGACCATCTTTCACTCATCTCTTCTTCACCTGTGACCCTGCCAATTAATGACTCTTTTCCGGATGAACAACTCTTGAATGTATCCACCGAACCTTGGTTCGGGGATATTGTGAATTATCTTGCAATAGGACTTATTCCTCGCGAATGGTCGAAACAGGACAAATATCGATTTCTATCCTAAGTAAAACACTTTTACTGGGATGAACCCTATTTGTTTAAGTATTGTCCTGACCAGATCATTCGCAGATGTGTCCGCAATGATGAATTCAAGAGCGTTCTATCTTTCTGTCATGATTAGGCATGTGGATGTCACTTTGGTCCTCGAAAGACGGCGGAGAAGGTTTTGCAATGCTGTTTTTACTAGCCGAAATTATTCAAAGATGCATTTGATCATTGCAAAACCTGTCCACAATGTCAACACATGGGTAGGATTTCTCGGAGAAATGAGATACCACTTCAACCGATCTTGGTGGTTGAAATTTTCGACGTTTGGGATATTGATTTTATTGGTCATTTTCCCAATTCTTTTGGGAATTTGTACATATTGCTTGCGGTTGATTACGTCTCGAAATGGGCGGAAGTTATTCCTTTTCGTACTAATGACAACAAGGTTGTCATTAAGTTCCTTAAAGAAAATATCTTTTCGTGATTTGGACACCCTCGCGCTATCATTAGCAATAACGGGACGAATTTCTGTAATCGGTCTTTCGAGACTTTGATGCGGAAATATGCAATCAACCATAAACATTCGACACCCTATCATCCTCAAATGAGTGGGCAAGCTGAGGTTTCCAACAGACAGATCAAACAAATTTTGGATAAAACAGTTTCTAAAAACCAAAAAGATTGGTCAACCAAATTGACGGATGCTCTTTAGGCATTTCGTACCGCTTATAAGACTGATCTCGGTATGTCTCCTTATCGTCTAGTGTTTGGTAAGGCTTGCCACCTTCCGGTCGAGATTGAACACAAAGCATTGTGGGCCATTAAAGAACTGAATTTTGACTTAAATCAAGCCTGCAACTTTCGGAAGTTGCAATTAAACGAGCTAAGTGAACTACACGACGAAGCTTACGATAATACTATGATAGTAAAGAATCAGACTAAGGTATTTCACGATAAATATATTTTGAGAAAAAATTTTACCCCTGGTCAACAAGTCCTTCTTTATGATTCACGTCTCCATCTTCATGCGGGTAAGCTACGATCTTGTTGGAAAGGACCATTTGTTGTACGGTATGTATACCCGCATGGGACGGTAGAAGTCGAAGATAGAAAAAACGGTTCAATTTTCAAAATAAATGGGCATAGATTAAAACCGTATTTTTCCACTGACCCCTCGGAGGAGCTCCTATTTTTACAGGAGCCGCTTTATAATGACTAATTATCCTCTGTCTCATCTCCATGTCTCGATAATACTGTATCATCCTTAGAATGGAGGTGAGTAATAAAAGAATAAGTTTGGGGGAGATTTTCACGATCATATTTCATGTCCCCGTTAATAAATTTTTCCTCCCAAGATTACAGGTTTCTGAGATTTAACAGATGGCAACAATGAGGACACTGTTGTAAACAAGTTTGGGGGAGGTTTGTGCTTATTTACGCATCACTTTGCATCATATTTTGCATAAACACAAAACACATAAAAATAAAATAAATATTTAATATTTAATCTTTTATAATAAAAGATTAGAAAGAGAAAAATTACATCTAAAAGATTGGAAAAGTTTTTAAAAACCAAGAAATTTAGATGTTTTCTTAGACGAACTAGTAATAAGTAGTTATGAGCCGTTGTCCCAAGGGTTAGTAAAATGAAGAAAGTCACTAATCTGGGGATAAAAATAAGTCTGAAAAATAGTTCCTATTCTGGAGCCAAACACTTGAATGTTGATACCCTACTATACGCACTTACACAAGTCTTGAAACTCGGGATAGTAGAGGATACCTTAAAATGCTCTTGTCTAAAACCCAAAGTACGAGGAAAATAATAAATGAAGCATAAAATGGTGAAGAAAAAATGAACACTGGTTTTGTAATCACCAAGGCAGTATAAAAAAATATAGCAAGGGTGCTTCATCACCTAGTGCCTTAGACCAACTGGTTTGGGAGTCACTGCTAAGGCTTAGGTGTTGCAAGACGAGGAAAATACTATTTATGCCTAATAAGCAAGCACATGAGTAATCAGTCGGTTAGTACCTCAAGAAATATTAACGGTCGCATGAAAAATTTGTGAGCAAATCTATCTAAATATTCACCGATTAAAAAGTACTGAGATAGATGGACAAGAGTATGATAGCTTGAATTGAATTCTCCGAGTGTAGGGATGTTCTTTACACACACGTAGGGGTATATGATCAGTGTTTGGAAGAAAGTGTAAATCGATGTACAACACCCCACGACTTGCGGGGAGGCGGAAATTTGAAAAACGATCTTGTTCTTTGCTTAAACATCGACTAACCGCATGAATCGAAGCTAAACGATAACTAACATGAAACATAGAAGTTCTATACTACTATGTTTAGGGATTATACCTAACGAATCGTGTCCTTCGTCTTTGCGAACTCCACCTCCTCCTCGGCCTTCTCGAAGTAGTAAATGATCCACCCGAAAGCTTTACTCCAAGCTTAGCCTCTAAACTTGAGGCAACTAACTTTCTTTAAGTGCTAATCAAAGAAGCTAGGTGATATAGAGTGAGGGTTATGGTTTAATTAGTCTAACTAATCCTTGTACTCAACACATGAGAGGGGAGGATTAGGGTTTGAAGAGGGAGAGCTTGAGGAGAGAGAAGATGAACATAATAATGAAGTGAGAATAATGAGTTATGATAATATATATCAAGCATTTCTTTTTATCAAGAAAAGAAAATAAATCAATTTAACAACCATGCTTGATAATATATAGTGATGATTCAACTCCATGAGTCATTAAGCATTTATGATGCTTTAATGACATGGATGAATCATCCATATGACTCACTAATCACATTCATTGTATATGCCACCTAAACCCCCTTAGTCACCACCTTCTAGAAGCTTCTTGCGCAATTACGAGAACGTCCCTCCTTTCCGCAAAAATACGGAAAAACTTTAGACTGTATAAATCCAATAACCGGATACCAGTAACTGGCTTAAACCAAAGCCGACTGGTAAAAACTGTCCGAAAGTCGTACGCGCGTAAACACACGTATGCGTCCGAACCCTTGTCGTAAAACCATACGACCTCTATATCGTTTCCCCCGGATTAGGGAAACTCTCTGTGTGGTACTCTAGAGACTCGACTACTACGCTGGTAGTGGGTTTAACCACAGACCGCAAGCGGCACTTGTTGTACGTAACGGTCCCCAGGTAGATGTCGATAAGAAGGCCGATGAGGGAACCCATCCGAACTCCTACTGAGTCTGATGTGACAATCTCCATACAGTCCGGTCCGTTCGTCTAAGACTATCGCATATCGGGCCTAGGGGGCGGCAAGCGTCAGTCCCCTAATAGCGGTATAAGTCGTGTCGGAGGGAAGCCCATTACACCCTGAGAAACTACTGGAACCCACCAGCAAATCTCGCTTGCCCTGGCCAGGGACTTTGCGTAATGGCTCTCTGACACAGCGCGATATCAACCCCCAATACCGGGAGAGACGAATCCTGTCTAACCGCCACTGCCTCCAAGTGCTCGGGACTGCACCCAACTGCTACCTGTTTGCACGACTCCTTTGAGCCGTGGTAGGGTAGCAATCTAAGAACAGTTGGACACACTCGAGGCGAAGTAGCAGTGTCAAGTCTGCGAACTATGCTGTACTCATGTCACCTGGGAACTGTTCACTGACGACTGGTATAAAACCAACCAACAGTTCCCTGTGAGTCCTGTCCGGTGTACCCGTAACCTAACGAGCACCTGCATACTATCTCCAGTACGACGTACTGACGGCTGTGGGACAGACCATCTCCCCAACTGGGATGAGAAGCGTACACACTAGTCTACTCCGGAGTATCGATGCTCTGTCTCGATAATCCAACGACTAGGGACCTGAATAAGGATGTGCTTATAGACTACCCAGCCCCCACTAGTGTGACTGCCATCACAACGCTGGTAATCAAGCAAGATCCTAAGAGGTCTATCAATACGTATACTCACATATTAAGATAGAAAAAATCAAGTAGCATACTACCATGTTTAGCAAGACTGTTATATAGATGTGAATATCCCAAGCTTCCATTAAGTAATATACAAACTAGTATGATACAATAATGGCCCCTAGGGCATATACACTAACAATCTCCCACTTGCACTAGGGCCATGTACTGGCATATCGAAGACCGATGATCTCGAGTAGCCTCTCGAACTGAATCTGAGGTAGGGCCTTCGTGAATAGATCAGCAATGCTCTCTTCAGAAGCAACTCTCCGAACCTCGATCTCCTGACGATCAATGATCTCCCTGATCAGGTGATACCGCCTTAAGATGTGTCTGGACTTCTGATGGGACCTTGGTTCCTTCGCTAAAGCTATAGCTCCGTTGTTGTCGCAATACAGAGGTATTGGATCAACTATGGTAGGAACCACCTGAAGTTCTATTAGGAACTTCTTCATCCAGACTGCTTCTTTTGCGGCATCGCAACCAGCTATATACTCCGCTTCCATCGTCGAGTCAGCAACGGTGTCCTGCTTGGAGCTCTTCCAGCACACCGCCCCTCCATTGAGGGTAAAGACATAACCCGACATGGACTTGGAATCGTCCTTATCACTCTGGAAGACGGAATCAGCAAAGGCCTCCAACCTGAGGTCTTTTCCGCCGTAAACCAAGAACATCTCCTTAGTCCTTCTCAGGTGCTTGAGAATATTCTTTACTGCTATCCAGTGCTTCTCCCCTGGGTCTGACTGATACCGGCTTACCACGCTCAGTGCGTAAGCTACATCTGGTCTGGTGCACAACATCGCATACATTATAGAGCCTACCGCAGAAGCGTAGGGTATAATAGACATGCGTTCCCTTTCCAAATCAGTCTTGGGAGACATCTCTTTGGAGAGGGTGATTCCGTGACAAGCCGGTAGATTACCGCGCTTAGAATCTTCCATACTGAACCTTTTCAGTACAGTGTCGATATACCTGGACTGCGAAAGTCCCAACATCCTCTTGGATCTATCACGATAGATCCGGATCCCCAGAATGTAAGAGGCATCACCCAGGTCTTTCATGGAGAACCTGTGTGACAAGAATCCTTTGAAAGATTGTAGCATAGGAATGTCATTTCCTATTAATAGAATGTCATCCACGTACAAGACGAGGAATACTACACTTCTGGCTACAACTTTACTATATATGCACGGTTCATCTGGATTTTTGACAAAGTCATATTCTTTGACTGTCTCATCAAAACAGATGTTCCAACTCCGCGATGCCTGCTTTAGTCCATAAATGGACTTAAGCAGCTTGCATACTTTCCCGTTGCTCCCACTCTGATTGAAACCCTCTGGCTGATCCATATAGACGCACTCTTCTAAATTTCCATTCAGAAAAGCCGTCTTTACGTCCATCTGCCAGATTTCATAATCATGGAAGGCAGCAATAGCAAGAAAGACCCGAATGGATTTGAGCATAGCCACTGGAGAAAAAGTTTCGTCATAGTCCAAACCAGGTCTTTGACGAAAACCCTTTGCAACAAGTCTAGCCTTATAGGTTTCCACCTGTCCATCTACACCAATCTTTTTCTTGAAGATCCATTTGCATCCTATGGGTTTTACCCCATCTGGAGCAAAGTCCAAAGTCCATACTTTGTTGGTGTACATGGACTCCATTTCGGTCCGCATTGCATCTAGCCATCGTACCGAGTCGCCGCTCTGGATGGCCTGTTGGAAGTCAGTAGGTTCATCATCATCTATGATGCAATCCTCTCTATCCCCATCTATGAGAAAACCGTAGTATCTCTCAGGCGGATGAGACGGCCTACTACTCCTGCGGAGGGGTGCGGGAATGTCCTGTTCTTCTTGAACTTCCGGTTCTACCAAACTTTCAGTAGCAACTTGTGGTTCTGGAATTTCTTCCAGTTCTATTTCGCTCCCACTTATTTCCTTTTCTAAAAACTGCTGTTCCAGAAAATGGGCATTACGAGAAACAAAAACCTTTTGTTCCTCTGCGTAATAGAAATAATATCCCTTGGAGTTCTTTGGATATCCCACAAACTTACATTTTACTGATCGTGCCTCGAGCTTGTCCGCATGCTGCTTTTTAACAAAAGCTGGACATCCCCAAATCTTCATATGCTGAAGATGGGGTTTCTTCCCACTCCACATCTGATATGGGGTGGTAGGCACAGTCTTGGTGGGAGCCCTGTTCAGAAGATATGCCGCTGAATCTAGCGCATAACCCCAAAAAGATCGCGGTAACTCAGCATTACTCATCATGGATCGTACCATATCTAATAGGGTTCGATTCCGTCTCTCCGATACACCGTTATGCTGTGGAGTGTATGGAGGAGTAAGCTGAGAGAGAATTCCTTTCTCTTTTAGGTAACCTAGGAACTCGGCACTCAAGTATTAACCACCTCGATCAGATCTTAGTGTCTTGATACTTTTGCCGGTTTGGTTTTCTACTTCATTCTTATACTCTTGGAATTTCTCAAAAGCCTCGGATTTATGTTGCATCAGATAAATGAATCCGTACCTTGAGTAATCATCCGTGAAAGTAATGAAATAGGAAAAACCACCTCTTGCATGTGTAGACATTGGACCACATACATCGCTGTGTATGAGTCCTAAGAGCTCGCTCGCTCTTACTCCTTGTCCAGTAAATGGAGTCTTTGTCATCTTTCCTTTGAGACAAGATTGACAAGTGTCATAAGTTTGATATTCGAACGAGTCCAAATATCCTTCTCTATGCAACTTAGTCAACCTTCTCTCATTGATGTGACCCAGTCTACAATGCCATAAGAAAGCTTTATTTAAATCTGGAGACTTTCTTTTTAGTGTGTTCTAGACATTGAAAATTTGGAGTTGGTTTAAAACATATATACCGTTATTTAGTGTACCGGACCCAATCAAACCATGATTAAGGTGGATGTTAACAACATCTCTTATAAACGTGAAATCATAACCTTTATTTGATAACAAGGAAACTGATATGATATTACACGTTAAGCTTGGTAAAAAAAAACAGTTATGTAAAACCAAAATGTGTCCACTCGTCAATCCTAGGTGATAATCCCCGACGGACGCAGCTCCCACGCTAGCTCCGTTAGCAACCTTTAGGGTCATATCACCTTCCTTCAACACTCTACGGTTTCTCAGTGCCTGCAATGAATTGCAAATATGAGATCCTGATCCGGTATCCAATACCCAGGAAGTAGAGTTGATCGACAGACAATTCTCAATTACTAACACACCTGAAGTCGAAGCCACAGCTTGCTTCGGTTCCTGGTTCTTGGCGTTCCACGCCTTGCAATCCTTCTTCCAGTGCCCTTTCCTGTGACAATGGAAGCACTCATCCTGGCCCACTACCGGTACCGCAAACTTTTTCTTTCCTTTCCCTCCCACCTTACTTACACCTCCTCTAGGTCTGGGGGCGGCCTTCTTCTTCCTTCCTTTGGCCCTATCCTTGGACCCGGAAGAAGATGCACCGCCAACAAACATAGCGGGTGTTTCCCTTGCCTTCTGCAAGGTGCCCTCTGCACTCCTTAACATGTTCAGGAGTTCCGGAAGTTCAACTTCTTTTCTTTGAATGTTGAAGTTCAGGATAAACTGGGCGTAGGTGGAAGGAAGGGACTGGAGAATAAGGTCTGTATAGAGCTCATTATCCAAAGTCGTCCCAAGGTCTGCGAGCTCTTCTATATAGCCGATCATCTTTAGGACATGTTCTCCTACCAATGACCCGACAGCCAACCTCGCTCGAAACAAGTTCTTTGAGGTCTCGTATCTTGCTATTCAAGATTGCTCTCCATAAAGTTCCTTTGTATGGAGAAATATGGCGTCTAGTTCCATATCCTCGTGCCTCCTCTGATGTTCATTATTCATCGAGGCAAGCACGATACACTTGGCTTTCGCGCAATCTAAATCCCAGGTTTTGCGGATTTCCTTATCCGCATTACTGGATTTGGGACCAGGGACAGCAGGTGTCGTAGCGGTGAGGACGTATCCCAATTTGTCATAGGTCAAAGCCATTTTGACATTCCGCAGCCAATCTTTATAGTTTGGCCCTGTCAGTATAATTTTTCTCTAAAAGTAACTTAAGTCCAGTCATTTTCAGGGTCGCTGCAATTAGGAGAGAGAGAAGAAAACTCTTTAGCATGATGCTCTTGCAAGTTTAGAGTGGTTTTTAGTTTATCTAAACTGGATGGCTCCCACTGTTTCTCAAATCCTTCCTCAAACCATAAAAGAAGAATTAGCCAGGACTATTCTCACTGTACAATACTTGCTTAACCGTTCAGCCAGGCTGGTGTCGGTACTTCGAGGGAGGTTTTCCAACGCTTTCGCGAAGTTCCTTAATTAAATAACCTCTTTTCTCTGGGGGCGTAACCCCGCTGACACCTTTCTTGACACCTACTTGGTTTATAGCATTGATCGTTAAGTGACGAATATCCTGATGAGTAGCATATACTCACAGTAGGATCGGGATCCAAATATCATCGTATGATAATGTTGAAGGAATGCTACCAACATTCATCAAACTCCAAATGGTATGCATCTCTTTGCAAATTTCAGTTTCTTTAGAAATTCCCGATATAAGTTTTTGCCCCATGCTCTTATGACCTTGGCTTTGGTCAAAATGTCATAAGTCACATGTCAAGTTCTACCCGTCATTATCTTGTCAATTTTAACCCATCCGTATATACCCCTGACTTTGGTCAAATGATAATACGACTGTCCCAAACCAACTCATCTATCTTATGCAACAAATGAAAACCCAGCAGCTACCAAACACTATGCCTTGACTTTGGCCAAAATGCATAGCTTGAATACTACTGAATACCCAAATGAAATGACGGAGGGCTGCGAATGGTTTTGGCGAAACCGTGAATGTAGTGAACTTGATATAACCGAAGGAACCTGATAGCTTTTAAAAGGAGTGGTTAAAGCTCCGCATTTAAAAAATATCTGTTTTAAAATTAACCGAGTGGTTTCTTTTAAATTGTTCCAACGATTAAACTTTTGGTTTATTTTCTTTGCATTATAAATAATGCGTCCCATCATTAACCTATCATTGCAGAAAACAACGAAAATATAACGTCCTCTTATGCCATCCACATTCGCCACTGGGTCCCGTCATCACCCGTTAGGTTACTTAACTAACGACAGAGCGGGGACTGGGCTAGCGCGGGTGTAAAACATAAGTGACGTCTAAAATAGCTATCATATATATAGATATTTTACATTCGTCTGACGCAATGATATTCATTCCAGATCACAGATGAACTTAATTAGATTTGCAAGCAATCCGTGTTTGTTTTGAGCCTGCAACAAAAGACGGATTACACAGTTGTGATGAATAGACATTACCCCACCCAAGACCCCTACGGGTGCGGCAAACTACCCGCCCGGCAGTTTGTGCACCCCACCTTGGGTCTGTCCTAGGAGCAAAGTAAAATGAAATAATACAACGGTGGCTACAACCGCAACCTGGATGTGCCCCGCAAAATAATATTACAACAAATTATATTTACATCAAATGAATTAAATAATAACCCATCACATAACCCCGGCTATACATCACAACAGTCCAACACAGTTCATATGCACAAACAGATAAAATCCATTACAGAAATGTGCAACCCCCTGCCAACCGACATACTAGCAGTTAGGGGAGATTTACGAACACATTATACAAACACAGATATAATCCAACAAGCAAATACTGTATAATTTCGATCGATTAAACACTTTTAATTTTGCTCCAATACTTCTCTGTAAATCTGAAACCTGAGCAAAAATTAAAAATTCCAGAAAATAACAAATATTACATAGAACCAACACAGGAAAATTGGGTTCCTAAATCGCCAACTCGGCGGCGGAAGCGCGGCGGATCGGTAGGAACCCGCCGCGGTTCCGCGCCGCTTAAGGTGATTCAGGGGCCCAATTTTCTTGGGTGTTCTTCTGCAGTCTTTTCAAGCTTTCTGAACATCCCTGAAAAATTTTTGGACTTCATTTAAAAATCGACAGAAACTCATGATTTCGGGCTTTTCCGGTTTCGTTTTTTCCGTTCGAAATCCATACAAATTTGCAAGTAAGTTATTTATTGTTTAGCGAGGCTCTGATACCACTGTAAATCGATGTACAACACCCCACGACTTGCGGGGAGGCGGAAATTTGAAAAACGATCTTGTTCTTTGCTTAAACATCGACTAACCGCATGAATCGAAGCTAAACGATAACTAACATGAAATATAGAAGTTCTATACTACTATGTTTAGGGATTATACCTAACGAATCGTGTCCTTCGTCTTTGCGAACTCCACCTCCTCCTCGGCCTTCTCGAAGTAGTAGATGATCCACCCGAGAGCTTTACTCCAAGCTTAGCCTCTAAACTTGAGGCAACTAACTTTCTTTAAGTGCTAATCAAAGAAGCTAGGTGATATAGAGTGAGGGTTATGGTTTAATTAGTCTAACTAATCCTTGTACTCAACACATGAGAGGGGAGGATTAGGGTTTGAAGAGGAAGAGCTTGAGGAGAGAGAAGATGAACATAATAATGAAGTGAGAATAATGAGTTATGATAATATATATCAAGCATTTCTTTTTATCAAGAAAAGAAAATAAATCAATTTAACAACCATGCTTGATAATATATAGTGATGATTCAACTCCATGAGTCATTAAGCATTTATGATGCTTTAATGACATGGATGAATCATCCATATGACTCACTAATCACATTCATTGTATATGCCACCTAAACCCCCTTAGTCACCACCTTCTAGAAGCTTCTCGCGCAATTACGAGAACGCCCCTCCTTTCCGCAAAAATACGGAAAAACTTTAGACTGTATAAATCCAATAACCGGATACCAGTAACTGGCTTAAACCAAAGCCGACTGGTAAAAACTGTCCGAAAGTCGTACGCGCGTAAACACACGTATGCGTCCGAACCCTTGTCGTAAAACCATACGACCTCTATATCGTTTCGCCCGGAGTAGGGAAACTCTCTGTGTGGGACTCTAGAGACTCGACTACTACGCTGGCAGTGGGTTTAACCACAGACCGCAAGCGGCACTTGTTGTACGTAACGATCCCCAGGTAGATGTCGATAAGAAGGCCGATGAGGGAACCCATCCGAACTCCTACTGAGTCTGATGTGACAATCTCCATACAGTCCGGTCCGTTCGTCTAAGACTATCGCATATCGGGCCTAGGGGGGCGGCAAGCGTCAGTCCCCTAATAGCGGTATAAGTCGTGTCGGAGGGAAGCCCATTACACCCTGAGAAACTACTGGAACCCACCAGCAAATCTCGCTTGCCCTGGCCAGGGACTTTGCGTAATGGCTCTCTGACACAGCGCGATATCAACCCCCAATACCGGGAGAGACGAATCCTGTCTAACCGCCACTGCCTCCAAATGATCGGGACTGCACCCAACTGCTACCTGTTTGCACGACTCCTTTGAGCCGTGGTAGGGTAGCAATCTAAGAACAGTGGGACACACTCGAGGCGAAGTAGCAGTGTCAAGTCTGCGGACTATGCTGTACTCATGTCACCTGGGAACTGTTCACTGACGACTGGTATAAAACCAACCAACAGTTCCCTGTGAGTCCTGTCCGGTGTACCCGTAACCTAACGAGCACCTGCATACTATCTCCAGTACGACGTACTGACGGCTGTGGGACAGACCATCTCCCCAACTGGGATGAGAAGCGTACACACTAGTCTACTCTGGAGTATCGATGCTCTGTCTCGATAATCCAACGACTAGGGACCTGAATAAGGATGTGCGTGTAGACTACTCAGCCCCTACTAGTGTGACTGCCATCACAACGCTGGTAGTCAAGCAAGATCCTAAGAGCTCTATCAATACGTATACTCACATATTAAGATAGAAAAAACCAAGTAGCATACTACCATGTTTAGCAAGACTGTTATATACATGTGAATATCCCAAGCTTCCATTATGTAATATACAAACTAGTATGATACAATAATGGCCCCTAGGGCATATACACTAACAGAAAGGTAGGAATGAAAAATAAAGACAATGTTTTATTGAGTGATGATGTGATTTCTAGCAAATTTTCATGACTATTAAGATAGGGCTCATGACAACCGAAAAGCTAGCATAGTTGGAAATTCTAATTTTCAAAGTCTTTCTTTTACAATTCTTATCTTTACATGTAACTTTCACAGTCTTCTTTTTATTATAGGATTTTGTCGGTGCAATCCGCTGAAAACCCTCTGGAGACAACACTCCTCCTACTAGGTACAACTAGAGGTTTAAAGGCTTGTTACACGTGCTCAGTGCAATCGTGTTACCTATGAAAGTGTGCTAGTTAGTTTTTTTCTTTTTTCTTATATTTTCTCATTCTCTTGAATAAAAGATGTTTGCTCGAGACGATCAAAATTAAGTTTGGGGGAATTTGTTCAGTTGAAAATATTGCATTCTGTAACATAACAATTTCCTCATTATTCTAATCATCTAAGGGTGTTTATTGTAAATATAACATGGATTACAAATTCATCTGCAAAATACCAAATACCACGTGTTATAGTTATAATCAACATTCTGGAGGGAAATTGTGTGTTTATTACTTCACGCATGATATTGTATATCTCAACACTTTTCATCAAGATTTTGTGCAGAAAATTATTCAGGTCAAAGAACTGGAATCGCAAAAATTGCCGATAAAATGCAGCAAGTTAATGAAATAAAATATGGCAGAGATTTAGAATGGATAATAATATTCCGGACATCAGAAGAAGACCCTAAAACCAACACAAAACAGCCCCAGAAAAATGATGCAGTAAACTCATCAAACGGCCGCGGAACTGCGGCCGATCCACCCCGATCCGACGTGGATACGCGGCCGAGTTGGCTCATCGGCGAACGTAACTTTTTCCAGAGTCTTCCTTGTAACCTCCTACCTTCTTCAAGATGCTTCGAACTCCCTAGCTTTCTCCAGAAGCTTCCCTACAACAGCCAAGCTTCTCATGCAAGCTTCATAACAACCAAGCTTCTAGTGGAAGATAAACCTAGCTTCTAGTGGAAGATTGGGAGAACTATAAAAGGAGACCTAGGGTTACATTTCAAGGGTTATTCAATAATTTCATATTTTTACACATAAGTTGAGTGACACAACTTGTGATCCAAAATCAAAATCAAGATCTATTGAGAGCAAAATCAAGCAACAATCGAAGTGTTTTTATCGCAACGCCAATTGTCATCAAGAGCAAGAGATCCGCATCCGATCCACGACTCACGGCGATCGAACCACGCAAAGATCGACGACAAATTCCCTTTCAAAGGAGCGATCGAGAGCTAGTCTTGTAAACTCAAATTGAGAGGTGTAATTTGAAGGAGATTTAATAAATGTGATAATTGTAATTCTCGCTTTCTTTACATTCTTGCATTATGAAATTTCTAGTTCTTGATTCTTTTATTTTCATGATGCGTGAGTGAAATCTCTGCTTTTAAAGCAATCGAGAGATTCGGTAGATCTAATGATGATGAAATCCTAAACTAATCTTAAGTCTTATGAGGATTGTGAACTTTAGGAAAAAGAATCATCGATGACCTAATTTGGAGCGAGATCACGTTCTTGATTATTTCGTTGCAAATTAGGGATCAAATAATTGATGATTTTCTTTGCTAGAGGCTGGAATTGAATGATGATCAATGAAAAGACAAGGGATAGTGAAGGAGAAACCCTAGTTTCTTCAATAGATCCATAATCTTCATTTATCGTCATCAATCTAGCTACAATTCATCAATAGATAAGATTCGTAATTATTAGTATTCATCATTGCTACTAATTCGATCGATTCCTACAAGCTATTCTACAAATTCTTGATAACTAAATTGATATTGGATACTTTCTTGAATTCTTGATTCTTGATATTTTTCTTGATGTTTCTTGAAATTAAATCTCATAAATCTTGAATCATCTTCTTGAATTTTCTTTTATATTTCATTTCGACTCAACTAAAACATGAACAAATAAGTACTCGCAACTCAGTGGACGATCCGTTCTCATTAATGAGACTACTTCGACACCGTTATTGATTGCGGTATAAATTCTTTGATTGTGATAAACTTTTCATTCCATACAACTTCACAAATTAAACGATCAATCAAATGGTGCCATTGCCTGGGATGGGTGCGTAATTTGTTCGTTTTTTTTTTGCAATTTGAGTTGAAAAGTTTTATTATTCCATCAGAATTTTTAAAATAAAATTGCATCAAGCGCTTAACGATTAGTTGTGAATTTTGCAAGGGAATCTAGAATCATTAGCTCAAGGGAAAAATATTCAGATCATCTCAGGAAGTCCAGTGAAGCAATAAGAGCATTTGTACCAAATTTCGTTCAGAGATATTGCAATCTGACTGCGGATCCGTGGCCATTTCCTTGAAATTGCGGCGGAAACGCGGCGAGATAGTCGATTCAGAGCTCCAGTTTTCTCAGGTATATTTCTTACTTTCTTATCTCCTCCCTGCTTTTGCCCAATAACCATTTTCTGCAGATTCTTTACAAAAATTCGCAGCGCCGCTAAAAGAAATTTGTTGCGTGTTTTGATATTGTTTGTTTTGCATATTTTAATACGGAAATTAAGGGGCAAAGACTAAATTCAGATTAGGTAGGGATTTCATTACCCTTCCTAAGCCCCAAATATCACAAAACTAGCATCCGCATCACCCTCATTAACTAAAAAATATCTAAACAAAACTCTAAGGACCGTCGCGTTCAATTAGGACATAAGAAGGTCATGGGTAATCTATTACTTATCCGCATTTCTTTTGTGGTGTCTAAGGCAAGTGTGTCTAAGGCAAGTGGTTATTTAATTAGGACCGCTACTTACGTAGCGGAGAACCTCCCACTTACCCAGCACTTACCTGGCCACAGAAGGGATAAAGATGCAGGAGAGGATTTATCCTGCGATTTGTCTTTTGGAAGTCTAGGAGCGGTTTAGTGACTCGACATAGGTGACCATTAGATTTATAGTTTCTTGTACATTTTTTGTGTGATTTTTCAAATTCCTTCTTTTTTCAAAACAAACCAAACACTAAATCCACTTTTCTCTAATTATCACAACGCCGCCACTTGTGCTAAACCATTTAGTGCATGCTCGGCTGGACACGGGATTCTAGTGCCCGTCTTGTCAGCGTTTCTCCTATCGACTCCGAAATCGGTATTTCTACATCTTTTTTTCCATCACCCACCACATCCCCCACGATGGACGGATCTCCATCGAACTTTCATAACACCACTTTGCCACCACCCGCAGGTGCGCAAAATCTACCGCGTATGTCTCTCCAAGAGAGATGTTACCCGATACGTGGTCCTCTTTCTACCTGTCTTTCCATTCCACCAGCCAATGGGGACAATTTCGAAATCAAACCTCAATACATCAATCTTTTACCCAAATTTCACGGTCTCGAGTCTGAAGACGCATATGTTTTTATTACCAAATTTGAAAACGTATGTGCTATAATGGATACTTCACAGCTTTCTGTGGATGCTATGCGTCTACGTCTTCTCCCGTTTACTTTGTGCGATTTAGACGAGAAGTGGCTTTATAACACAGCTGCGCATTCTATTTCAAACTGGGATGAATTCGTCATAGCTTTCCTTAAGAAATTCTATCCCAATCATAAGACCGCCCGAGTCCGTAGCGAAATAAATCAATTTACCCAGCTTCCCAATGAACAATTTTTGAAGTGTTTTGAACGCTTCAAGGATCTGTTAGTTCAATGTCCTCATCACGGAATCCGTCGATGGGATCTCTGTCGAATCATATATGAGGGCATTAATCCTACAACAAAACAGGCGCTTGAATCCATGTGTCAAGGCAATTTCATGTCTAAAGACGATGGTGAAGCTTGGAAATTCTTAGAAGATTTCGCTGAAAAAACTTTGCAATGGGACAGTGTAAGTCAACCATTGTTTAGGGGTGGTATTCATCAACTTGATGTTTCCATAGGAGTCAAAGCCGAAATAGAAGCAATGCAAAAGAAACTTGAAGCTATGGAAAACAAATTTTATTAGCCTCCCTAAACCCGGTTACACTGCCCAAAACTGTCTGTGGATGCTGTTCTGATCCATCACATTTGACGGAAGAATGTCCTTTGAATTCTCTGTTTCAAGGTCAAGAGCACACTAATGCTGCTTTTCAGTAAAGACCTAGAAATGATCCATATTCTTCCAGTTATAATCAGGGTTGGAGGAATCATCCTAACTTTGCTTGGAACCAACACCAAACTCAAAACACTGTTCCAAACCAAAATAACTTTCAAAGGGTCCCTCCATAATAACAGCAACCACTACAACCGGGTCAGCACCCCCATTAATCACAAAATTTTCAAAATCCGGTCAACACTTCTGCACCGTATAATAATTCTTTGCAATTGACCAGTACCGATAACTCTTCTTCACTCGAATAAACCTTGGAAATGTTTATGAAACAATCCATCCAAGTGTCGGCTCATATAAGGACTTCTGTCGATGATATAAAGAAAAACTCTGCCTCCCAAGGTGAGAGTATTAAATCGATAGAAGCACAAATTGCACGATTGAATTCCAAAATGTAACATTTCAGAAAATATAAAATATTATTTTTGGAATTTAATATTAAAATAATATTTTTCCCGAAAACTGCCCGATTTGCGAAATTGGGGTTTTCGAAAAAGGGTATAAATATATACCAATAATTGCGAAATAAATGAAAATTAAAATGATTTATTCATTTAATTATATATTTATAGGATTTGGCATTTTTAAAAGTTATTATATGCAATTTTGATAAAAACCCGATTAGTGCACTGCTAATCTCGATTAAGCCAAATCCGCATTTCTACAGCTTTTCATGGTTAGTGCACCATGACATGTTTCATTTGGTTACATGTTATTTCATTTATGGTTTTATATGGGTGTATGTGTTTTTTTTTTTGGTGAGAAAAAGAAATGAGAAAAAGGAAAAGTTAAAGGGAGACATAATGAGTGGTTAGGTATACTTTGGAGAGAGAAGAGAGTGAGTATTAGTGAGAGAGGGGGGGCTGCTGCCCAAATTCAATCCCCCACCATTTTCATCACCCTCTTCATCTTCCTCAACTCCACCACCCTCCACTTAAACCCTAGATCTATCTCCAATGGATCCCCAAAACCCTAAACCCCTTTCACTAAAATTTATCCTCATCACCTCCTCTACACGATGAACCGAGCAAAGTGGGATTTTGACGACGTTGGGAAGTTAGTGCTACCTTGAGTGGACTAGATGAGGTATAATTTCTTCCCTTTAGATTAGTTTTGTATGATATCGTGTTTTGGATGTCGTTTTAGGATGTTGCTGACCTGCTGTGACCCCGAGCATTCACTAGGAAAACAAGCAGTATCATAGTGTTGTACTGGTAAACCTAAGTGACCACCTGAAGAACGAGACCCTTCCCACCGATTTTGGCTGTGACCCCGGGTGTATAGGAGAGTTAGGGTGTGGGTTCTGTAGGGTAGTTACCTGAAGGTGTTTAAGGGGGTTTGGTTCTACTTGATTTTTTATGTAATATCTATAGGTGAAATCTGGGGACAATGGTGAGTGTTTACATGACCATGGTGACACGTTACCCTGACCTGAACCATAAAAGTGAACCCGATGCATAAACTTTAGGATTGACCCATATCAGTTTGGTGACTTTAATGTGCCTACTGTGAATCTGGGATGACCTGGGGACTTCTTGAGACAACCAAACAATACTAAGGGCCTAGACACACTACTAGGAGACCACTCTGACCTGATGATCCCAAACAGAGACACCCTGGCTGGCGAGCTCGGAATTTGTGGTATAGTGGCCGGCCAATTGGTGAGGGCAGGGGCCTAGGTTGGTTCAGTAGCTCACATACACTATATACATCACCCTAGACTTGTTTGCTTAGATTTATCTGACCTGAGTCAAAATCTGGGAATACTTGTGTATGATTTAGGATATGTTTTCCGTATTTGAAATGATGAGTTTTGATATCTGGATTCGTTTCTGGTTTTCGCATGTTTGTACATCGACAACAAGGGTTGTTTGATTGATTTTGTACGCATATGCTATAGGTTCTAACCTACGAGCAATGCGTGTGCCGTTTTGGTTTTCCGCCTTGATTTTAATATCGTTACGATATGTGTTGTTATTGTAGATACCTTCGCGTGGATTCCGAAGCGATGGAGCGAGGCGTCATCGACTTCGACGAGCGAGGACTACGGTGAGTAGATCTATATCTACCGGGGAAGTCGGGTGGATGGCGTATAGCACCCCCGCAACTTTTGATGGAAAACCGATTTATAGAATATGGTTAGGAAACCTAGATTAGGAAACTAGGGTTAGAATGAGATAGCTATGAAACCATATTAGAAAACTAGAGGATAGTTAGAAGTGATATGTTACTACTATCGTGGGATGACGTTTATCGATATTATCGTTTAGGGTACTGTAGGAATAGATAGTCGTTGTCGATGCGTCATCCGAACCATACTTTTTCTAAACCGAAGAATCGTATGTATCTTTTAAACATATACTTGAGGGATGTTACGGATTTTCAAATGATAGCTTTTCCTTAAAAATACTGTAACCCCTATTTCCAAAACTAAGATTAATTTCTTTAAAAATCTGATTATATGGTTCGGGTGCGTATGTTAGATTAGATACTTATACTTGTAGTGATAGAATGTTTATGCAATTCGATTTGATAGGTGATTTAAATGCGATGAAAGAATATAAGAATGATAGGATGATATGATGGTATACGGATACGAGTCGATCAAGTTGATTTATACCCTGCCGGTCCCCTAATATGAGATTATTACGGATGTGAACCGGGACTTAGGCATATAGATATACATACATTTATAGAATGTTGTGAATCATGGATGATAGGCCGTATGTGATATTAGGCCGTACCCTCTTTTGTCGTATAGGATGATAGGATCCCTATTAGTATAATACCGCCGCACGATGATATTCCGTGCGTGATGAGTTTGACTTGATGAGTGATCCTTACCCTTGACTAGTGGTTGCCGTACGATGGATTACACTATACGCGATGTTGCTGGGCTAGATGCCGATTGATAGATTCACCGACTCGGACATATGATAGTTACGTATACCTTATAGCTTTTAGCTGATGATTTACCTTGTGCTGCATTCATGATATTATTATTGCATCGCATATACCTGTGATAGTACACCTGCACCATTATCGATGATGCGTATGTTACACGTACACAGTTTGTAGGCTCACACACTTCATTATCGATAATTGCCATGTCACTACACAGTAGGATTGCTGCATCATGATATGACTCTTCGCATAACCTACTTGCGCATATGCACACTGTATATTCATACCAGTGCACACATATATTGATATCTTCATACTTGCGCACATGCACACTGTATATTCATACCAGTGCATACATATATTGATATCTTCATACTTGCGCACATGCACACTGTATATTCATAGTAGTGCTACATTCATATTCGCGTATATATCCATTTGCACATCCATACCTACATACATACATATGTTACATACATGGATGATATTGACTTGATTTCAAGAAAATAGGGACCGCATGAGATATTTTCAAAACTGGATTCTTTTAAAAGAGCGGTTTTCCCTTGTTACTCTTAGTGTCATGCGACACATTGCATGGATTTACGCATTGAGTATTGATTTATGGGATTTCTGGATTTGAGAACCGTGGTATTATTTCCAGAAAATACGCACTGTTTTAAAAACCCGGTTTCTCTTGATATGATGTTTCAGTGCGTCCACCATGAGTTTTCTCGGTTCCAGAGAGCTTATGTGAGTATACTCGATTCGAGGAGTGGTAGGCACCGATTGCGGGTACATGGTGGGCCCGGTGAGGTACCCCGGGGCAAGAAGACTCGTATTTGTTAGACGGTGAGCCCGGCGGGGTAGCACTACCTACCGGTGATAGTATTTAGATTCGGCGGTTATCCGGAGGATACCGACCGGAGTAGCGAGATGGATACGGGCCGACTCGTACTGCTGGGGCCGAGGGCCAATTCCGCAAACGGAGCCCGTGGGCCGATCCGGACTGACGGAGCCCGATATATGAGGATTTACATGCCGATGCTGGGCATGGTTTTCATGATGTTTTCGAGTGTCAATGCTAGGCACTCAGGTTCTATGATTTGATGTGTCGGGAGGGACACCGTTGATATATATATCCTCATACTTTCATGCACACTCTTTTATGATATTTACATGCATGATATTGTTGCGTCAGTGGTTGACGCGTGGACTAAATCCACATACATACATACATACACTGATTCTACTATTGGAGATTATACACATGCTTATAGACATTGATTTATGGGTGGACGAGATCCATATATCTGCATGCATTGATTATTACTGTTGGATGTTATCCGCATGTATATAGGTATTGACTACCTTGTTGGCATATATACGACCCGGTCACCCTAGATATCATAGTATTACCTTTTGATATAGTTGACCTAGGAGTCGTTGTTTATTCGATTTCTACTTGTAGATATATTTCTATTCACGAGTTGGCAACTCACCCCCGTTGTGCCACAGTTCTTGCAGGTTGACCGCGTGGATCAGTAGCGGCATCGCTGTCGCACAGTTTCTTTTAGGTGTTTTGCAGTGGTAGGTGGGACATTTGTATCGTACCCACTCTTGTATTACATTTCATATTGTATCTAGTTAACTCCATCAATCAATCAAAATTAGAATTTGTATAAGTAATGAGACTTAGTGGGATTGTGGTTGCGAGACTTAGAGCGAGAGGTTTTTCGCTACTTGTGATATTTATGTCTTGCTTCCTTTTATCTTTGTGGTGATCTTCGCCGTTGGGCATCGTATACTTATTTATATTGTCTTGCGTGGTTGTGATCCACCGTTTGGCGAAGAGCTAGCTCCCTCTTGGGGATGCCATTATTCTTATTATGTACATGTGGTTTTGGATCAAAATATACAAAGGAAGTGCTGCCAAAAATTAGAAAAGACGAAACATGTTTTCAAACTAGTAAATTTCACTTGCATCATTCATGTTCTTTCCCTATGCATTAAGAAAACTTGATTTCATTATACTTTTATTTCAAAACTTCACCTCCTTTATTTTACTTAAAAGGTTTAGATTTCTGGGTTTCAGCTTACTTGAATTCCGTTACACCTTTAGACGTTGTGTGATTCAAGTGCTGGTCACGAGCTAATATTTTGGGACGTGACACGAAATGAGTGCTAGAGAGAAAGGGAAACTTCCGTCTCAACTCCTACCGAATCCTGGACATTCACAACACTACAATGTGAATGCCATTACAACGTTAAGATACGGAAGAGTGCTGAATAATCAAGTCGGTGAAGAGATTGATAATAATGATGAATCTATCAATAGCACCCCGGCTTTCACTTCCACTTCTACTTCCACTTCTGACCCTTGTTCATGTTGGAGATAGTGCCCTCAGAGTCAATTATTGGATCACAGGCACGTGATTGCAATGATTGAGGGGAGGACCTGTCCCAGTAGGACAGTCTTACTCAAGATGGTAGTATGCTATCTGGTTTACCTTTATCATCGTGTACTGCTTTAGGTGACCTTCAAGGTCACTATTGCACGTTGATAGAGCCCCTAGGATTCTTGCTTGACTACCGGCAGTATGAGGGTGATCATATACGTGGGAGCTGGTAGTCTATAAGCACATCCTTAAAAGGTCCCTAGTCATGGGAGTTTCGAGACAGGGCATCGATATTCCGGAGTAGACTAGTGTATACAGTCGAGACCCCGACGAGGGGCGGTGGCCGGTCTCACAAGCCACTGGTGTCCGTTGGTTCACCTAAGATGTATACAGGTGCTCATTGGGTTATGAGTACACCGGACAGGACTCGCCGGGAACCTGCTGGTTGGGTTTATACCAGACGTCAGATAGCAGTTCCCTGGTGACATATGTAAAGGTTAGTTCATCGACCTGGGATCGTCATTTGTCTCGTGTGAGTTCCCACTGTGCTTTGATTACTACCCTACCACGGCTCAAAGGAGTCGTGCAAACAGGTTTTAGTTGGGTACAGTCCCGAGCCATATGGAGGCAGTGAGCGGATCTGCAGGGGTTCGTCTCTCCCGGTATTGGGGGTGAGGTCGCGCTGTGTCGAGGAGAGCCAGAACATGAAAAGTCCTTGGCCAAGGCAGGAGATTTGCTGGTAGGTATTCCAGTAGTATCTCAGGGTGTTCTGGGCTACACTCCGACACGACTTGTACCGCTTTTTGGGGGTCTGACTTTTACCTACCACCTAGGCCCTCCATGCGATGCTCATAGACGAACGGACCGGACTGTACAGATATTGTCACTGACAGGCTCAGTAGGGTGTCAGGATGAGTTCGCTCATCGACGTCCCTTTTAGTCAATACCTGGTAGCCCGTTACGTATTGGCTTATACCTCTGACGTGCTAGTGGTTAAATCCACAGCCATAGTATTGACGAGTCTTTATAGTCCACCACACTCAGTTACTCAGGTTTCGGGCGAAACGCTGTAGAGGCCGTATGGAGATATGGCAGGGTTCGATCAGATACGTGCGGTATTGCACGGATCGTGATCGGACGGTTTTTACTAGCCGGCTTTGGCTTAAGCCGGATTCTAGTATATGATAGTGTAGTTTTGTCTCTTTGCATTTGTGTTCAGTGGGAATACAAATGCGGGCATGTATTTGCAGTAGCGGGGTTTTTCCTGTAATTTATTACGGGATCAGTTTTCTGAAGTTTCCAGTTTGCATTCCGTTCCGGCCGGTTTTCTTTTATTCCTTCACGGCCGGACTTTTCGTTGGAGGGGCTAATTTGCAATTGTGAAAATTAGTTTTGGTGGAGGGGGTTCTTTGTAAAATGGTTTCATCATGATGAGATTCCATTCTTGTCTTACTCATTGCTTTTCACATGATGGTTGTTTGAGTGGATTGTGAAAGGAAATGGTTGTGACCATTTTCTTTTATATATTGTTTTTCATTCTTTTTCCTTGAGAGAGAGGGAGGTCTTTTTCTCTCTCCAATCTCCACCATGGAGGAGAGGGCCGGCCACTTTGAGGGGTGAGAATGAGAGAGCTTCATTTTGTGTGAAACATTATCTTCTCATCTCATTCTAAGAAAATTTGAGAGCTCCATTTTTCTCCTTCTCACAAGATTCATTCTTTTCCTCCACATACTATGGCAACTTCATGAACCCTAGAGAGACATGGCTACTACACTATTCTATAGCAAGCCTTGGACGCGTCGGCTAGCCAACTTCGCGCCCGAGTTGCCTCGGTCAAGAGGCGGGAGCCCGTAAAAGATTCCGGCTACGTGGTGCCCCTTTCCGACGAGACGATGATGGACGGAGATTCCGCGAGAGATCGGAATGGAGACGAAGACCGAAGGACACGGATCGCTTGGTATACTTCTCTACTCTTTTCTTGTTTGCTAGTTAGCTAGGTTAATGGCCCGATCCGGATAAAAAGTGCGCGGTGGTGCCGGTTGCAAGTTTTGCAAAGTTTTTGTTTCCGCGTTTCCGGCGTCGGATTGACGGCCGGGGCGCCCCCGCGGGCTTACATTGGTATCAGAGCCACGCCATTAACCATGCCTAGCTTGCAATTGTATGTTTAGAACTCGATCGAACAAAAACCCCAAAAACCGCATTTTCAATACTTCATGTTTCTGTCGAAATTTTTTCAAGCTCCAAAAATTTTTCAGGTCGTTGCAGAAACATGTACTGGGAATTCTAAGAACACTGGAAAATTTTGGTAACCTGATACGTTCATAAGACCGCGGAACCGCGGCCAAACCCATGCTTGGGCCGCGGTTTCGCCGCTCTTTTGACTCCTCATTTGACCAAATTTTTCCAGAGTGCTCCTGAGTTCAGAATGGGGGTTTTGGGATATTCTTTTTGGGCCCAGATTTTCTGTAAGTGCTACAGTACTCCTTGGGGCCCACTTTGATAAATTTATTCGATCGGATATTTTAAACATGCCAGTTCACAGTATTTACATTATATCGGCGACCGTGAATGTCACTCGATCGGTAAATCCAGTCTATCTGCTATAGCCCTTTTAGAAGGATTTGCGAGCGTGACATTCACGTTGATGTTCTGTGTTTTACTGTGTTGTTGCGGATCGGTCATGGGGGATAGCCTGGTTGCAGTGGTAGTACAGTTTTGTTTTATATGTACATTTGAAATTGCAGGGCGAGCGTCCGACATGTGGACTGCCGTCACTGCCTGTTTGTATTATTATTTTGGGGCACGTCCAGGTT
Source organism: Agapanthus africanus (assembly GCA_030015575.1). NCBI lineage: Eukaryota > Viridiplantae > Streptophyta > Magnoliopsida > Asparagales > Amaryllidaceae > Agapanthus > Agapanthus africanus. Next base: position 180,286,017 of record JASDDO010000008.1, read on the forward strand.
GCGGTCGATGTACCCGGTGTATGTATATTTTACTTTCTGTACTAGGATTACCCCAAGGAGGGGTGCACGGATAGCCAGGTTCTAGAGGGCAACGAGCCCGCATCTCATGGCATTGAGACGGAGGGGGATTTACTCTAGAATTGGCGGGCTATTCGCCGCACTCGTAGGGGGTACAGGTTGACCCAGGAGGGGTTCCCAAGTTACCGGATTCCGTGAAGTGCTGGATGGTCCATTCACGTCGTTGAAAGGGGCTTCCTCGCTTCAGGTTTTGGCGGGTAACTTGTCGCGCCCGTAGGGGTCTAGGATTTCATTGCACAGGCTATCCACACGACCAGGGGAACCTCGGGTTTCAGCAGCGGCTCTGTGAAACCCGGGGATCCCAGATATCAGTATTGATCTGTGTTGCTGTACATTTCTATGTTGCTGCATTTTTATCACGCCTTGAGCGAAAATTATATATTGTATATATATACTAGTAGATGTTGTATATGTTTTGCATCCGCGCTAGTCCAGTCCCCGCTCTGTCGTTAGTTAGCTAACCTAACGAGTGATGACGGGACCCAGTGGCGAATGCGGATGGCATATACGTACATCAGTATATTTTCGTTCTTTGTGGTGTGATCAATTGATGGGACTGCGTTGATTCGGATCAATGCAAGATTAACAAACCTATTCTGATGATGTTGGAACACTTTTTCAAAAAGCTGTTATTGCAAGGGCGTTCTTTTTTGTTTTGCACAGTGGTATTCAGTTGGAATATCCTGCTCCTCAGTCGACGAGGCAAGGGCTGAGATCCCTTCACCGGGAGTGACCCCTTGGACAGAAGTTTGCGTCAGGGCAATAACCTCACTATAGCCGATTACTTTTGCTTTGTATCGTGGTATTCAGTGGAATATCCTGCACCTCATTCTACGGGGAAAGAGCCGAGATCCCTTCACCGGGAGTGACCTCTTTAGCCAAGGTTTTCGTCACTATATTTTTAAAAGCTATCAGTTCTTTCAACGATATCAAGTTCACTACGTTAAAGGTTTTCGCCAGAAACCATTCATAGCCCTCCATCGTTTCATATGGGTAGTCAATAGTATTCAAGCTGTGTTTGTTGGCCATAGTCAAGGCACAGTGTTTGGTAGCTGTTGGGTATTCATATGCTGCATAGATAGATGCGTTGGTTTGGGACAGTCGTATAGCCTTGTTGGCCCTAGTCAAGGGCTTGTACGGGTGGGTTCAAATCAACCTGGACAATGATGGGTAGAACTTGACATGTGACTTATGATTTGTTGGCCTTAGTCAAGGTCATAAGTGCATGGGGCAAAAATCCATATCGGGAGTTTCAAAAGAACTGAAACTTGCCAGATATGCGCATACTTTCTGGAGTATGATAGCGTGAGCGGATTCCGTCACGTTATCATGCGATGATAGTTAGATCCCGATTCCAACTGATGAGTTGGTTTACTCCTCGGGTGCTCCTGGCTAATTCTTCTTTCAGGTTTGGAGAAGAATTTGACGTTACAGTGGGAGGTTTCCAGATTAGATAAAGTGATAACCATTCTGATCTAGGTTAGAGTGCACGCTGAGTGTTTCTTTTCTCTCTCTCTTTGGCAGCGACCATTGACCCGACCCTAGACTATGACTCAGTGACCAAGTTGACCGAACTTTCTTAACAATGGCTTTTGGATTGTCAGAGTTGCAAACCTCTTTGCCACTCCTACTTTTACCCTTTTCTCCAGGACACCCCGTATTACTACGAACGTCCACTTCCATTGGACAAAACCATCGTATGGTTATATACGAACTCGAAGGACTTCGAGGATGGTTTCTGGTTCTGGAGAAAACGGATAGGACTATTCAGTTGTCTTTTCTTTTCACCTTCTCTCAGGTTGCGAGTACTCCTTGTTTTAGGAGTAGTACACCTATTACGCAAATTGGATAGTCTTCTTCCAAACCATAGGCAGGTGCCGACCGGTAGGGAATGAAGAAAGCCAATTAGCCTGAACGGTGTGCAGAAGGTATTAAGTTAAGACAAAGCAAGGGATTAGTAAGAGGGCAAAGTAAATTGTGACTGCTATTCACGACCTAACCAAGTATTTCTTCGCCAATCCCAAATCACCTTTGTATTTCTCCAGGACACTCCGTATCACTACGAAGATCCCAGTTTATTGGATAATCCATCGTATGGTTATATACGAACTCGAAAGGAACTTGTTCCAGTTCGGGGATGGATCCTGGTTCAGGAGAAATAGGAATAAAGTACATTCAGGTGTCTTTTATCTTCACCTTCTCTCGCGTTGCGAGTGCTCCTAGGATTAGGACAGTACACCCTTTATGCTTATTGGATAGTCTTCTTTCAAACCATAGGCTGGTGCCGAACGGTAGGGAATGAAGAAAACCATTTGGCCTAAAGGAGTGTACAGAAGGTAATGACTAAAGACAAATAAAGGGATTTGGAGAGGAGGCAAAGAATTATAAGGTTACAGTTGTGAATCTGGATAATGGAAGAGGCATTACTAGGAATACCAGGATACCCCATCGAAATATTTCAATGTTTCAGTTTCACTGTGTACTGTTAATAGAAAACTGATTTCCCAATTAGACACTGGCTCCAGGGTATGTATTTACCAGGTATGATTCTCACATCTGTATGGTTTTACAGATGATGAGTGGGAGTAAGTTATTGGGAATTAGGTGACCATCCTCATTATATCGGGATTCATTGTAATTGGTGATATTTGAGGAAGCCACCTGGGTTGTTTGCTGGTCGGCAAATATTTGGTTTTGAATATCCGTTGTTGTGCACCAATTTCAAATTGATATATCTGTACGTCTATTTTTATAAAGTGAGACATACCGTTTTGAAATTATGTCTATGACATTTACCTATATCAGTGGATGGTTAGGTAAGGAGCATTGAACAACGGTGTAATTCTTCTTAACCAAAAGTACAGTTTTCAACCTACGACACACAGTGATTGAGTCACTAGACTCAGGGGACTTATACAGAGTATTGTATATTTTCCAGTGTCCATGAGGACAGAGGGGTTGGTCCTCGTACTGTATTCTGTTTACTTATGACTTCTCTAGTTCTTAGACAAGTGTTTCGTAGAAACACAGGGTCGAAGTTTTGAGAAGTTATAGGTATAAGAATAAAGTAGAGAACCGGGTGTTGCAAGCATCGGGATTCTTCAAAGTGATCGAAGATGTAGATACTTGTACATGGTATTCAGTTGATAGTAGTGGTTAAGAGAACTTGCTTCTCTTTCAGGTTACTCATAATTGAAAGCATTCCTAAGTTGAGTAACGCTGATCGGCCTCCTTCCATTTAGTTGACATGCACTGGAGACAGCTGCATGATTTGAATCTGGTTCAATTAAATCAGTGCCTCTGTTTCTATATTGGATATAGAACAGTTCATATCTTGACATTGTTAAGATACGGGGAGTTGTCCGGCTTATGCTTAAAACCAGACTCTGGATAACTCAAGGCACGTTTTTGTAATGGCTGTTTGTGGGTTGACCCGGGCTATGCAGAGGGTTGATATTCTACCATCTGGAAGATCAATAGTGATATTGTTCTTGACTCGCCACAGTTTTAATAAAATGGATTTTTTTTTCAGAAAACAGTAGTGGGAGTATGGTAGGACTGGAAGTGATTCCAGAACCGCAAACGATTACCGAAGATTTGATAAGAACCTAAAGATTCAATCTGGTTTGACATTCCATTGGCCACTCCGCAGATAAGGTGGGTAACCTCAGGCGCTCGAGAGGTACTTCGGTATGCTCAAGGACGGTGACAGGGATGTTCTTGTTTACCCAGACTTGCCATTGCTGTTGTTCCAGACTGTGAGATCCGGCGGGAGGATGAGTATAGCGTCGTTCTAAACTAGCTTTAGAAGAGTACGTCTATATGACTCTGCCAGAGGGTTGTCGTAGTCAGTGGGAGCAGCGGAAGCATTGGTGGACATCAGGCTTATGTCTATTTATAGACTAAAGCAGATATAGCGGAGATAGATCATCTATTTCTGATATGACAGTCATAGGTTTGACTTCATCAGAATAGGGGATGGATCTGTTGAGAAGGTAGTAGGGTGTCATGTCCTGGTATTTGATGACATACACAGAGTAGGAAGTGATATTCCTATACTACGATCGGTTATACTTTGGTCGTCACAGAGTAGTTTCTCCTCATAGGACTTGGATCTTACATCAGACATTCTGGTAACTAGATCTACAGTTTTAGATCTAGATTTGGGTGGTTTCCAAATCTGGGTACTTTGACCGCATTCTATGAGTATTTAGAATGGACGACTCCTGGCACGGTAGTATACATGCAGGTGATGGAGTCACCCTCTCTAAAGGTGTCTTACAGACTAAAGGGGAGAGGGATACGCATGATTGACAGATCACTTGCTTAGGCAATTGAGTCAATCATGAGATGTCAAGTACCACACCAGATGTTGTTCTTGCACTAGATGCAATAAGTTGATATTAATCCAATCCTAGAGAAACAGTCGGAAGCAGTTTTAGAACATAAGTTGATGTTCTAGGGATATAATAACGGCAGCCTCCTTTAGGAGACGGTTATCATTCCAGGCTTCCAAGGTGACCTGGATGGCAGAGTGGCTGTCAGAGTTATAGTTTTCCCTCTGACGAGGGGCAGTATTTTGGACAGGTGGACCAGGCGGATACTGAGGGAAGGTATGGCGCAGGATACTGATTAAGTTCAGTTGACGATACAGTCTAAGAAGTTTGAATTTGGAGTTCATTTAAGAGCTAGGTCCCATCAGACATCAGACATTCTAATACAGGTATTGCTCATTTCGGGAGATAGTTTTCTCCGCGAACTTGAGATAAAGAGAGACATAGAAAGAAACACCAGAGCGGATCCACTCACTGAGGCTATTCCTCGAACGCAATAGTTTCGCAAACGAGCTTTGTGAGACGGACTAGTAGAGGAGTTGGGTGTTCGGTATCACACGGGCTATGAGTATGCGACATCGCAATAATTAGCCTTGAGTGCAAGTGGGAGATTGTTGGAGATAGTGCCCTCGGAGTCAATTATTGGATCACAGGCACGTGATTGCAATGATTGAGGGGAGGACCTGTCCCAGTAGGACAGTCTTACTCAAGATGGTAGTATGTTATCTGGTTTACCTTTATCATCGTGTACTGCTTTAGGTGGCCTTAAAGGTCACTATTGCACGTTGATAGAGCCCCTAGGATTCTTGCTTGACTACCGGCAGTATGAGGGCGATCATATACGTGGGAGCTGGTAGTCTATAAGCACATCCTTAAAAGGTCCCTAGTCGTGGGAGTTTCGAGACTGGGCATCGATACTCCGGAGTAGACTAGTGTATACAGTCGAGACCCCGACGAGGGGCGGTGGCCGGTCTCACAAGCCACTGGTGTCCGTTGGTTCACCTAAGATGTATACAGGTGCTCATTGGGTTATGAGTACACCGGACAGGACTCGCCGGGAACCTGCTGGTTGGGTTTATACCAGACGTCAGATAGCAGTTTCCTGGTGACATGTGTACAGGTTAGTTCATCGACCTGGGATCGTCATTTGTCTCGTGTGAGTTCCCACTGTGCTTTGATTACTACCCTACCACGGCTCAAAGGAGTCGTGCAAACAGGTTTTAGTTGGGTACAGTCCCGAACCACATGGAGACAGTGAGCTCGTCTCTCCCGGTATTGGGGGTGAGGTCGCGCTGTGTCGAGGAGAGCCAGAACATGAAAAGTCCTTGGCCAAGGCAGGAGATTTGCTGGTAGGTATTCCAGTAGTATCTCAGGGTGTTCTGGGCTACACTCCGACACGACTTGTACCGCTTTTTGGGGGTCTGACTTTTACCAACCCCCTAGGCCCACCATGCGATGCTCATAGACGAACGGACCGGACTGTACGGATATTGTCACCGACAGGATCAGTAGGGTGTCAGGATGAGTTCGCTCATCGACGTCCCTTTTAGTCAATACCTGGTAGCCCGTTACGTATTGGCTTATACCTCTGACGTGCTAGTGGTTAAATCCACAGCCATAGTATTGACGAGTCTTTAGAGTCCACCACACTCAGTTACTCAGGTTTCGGGCGAAACGCTGTAGAGGCCGTATGGAGATATGGCAGGGTTCGATCAGATACGTGCGGTATTGCATGGATCGTGATCGGACGGTTTTTACTAGCCGGCTTTAGCTTAAGCCGGATTCTAGTATATGATAGTGTAGTTTTGTCTCTTTGCATTTGTGTTCAGTGGGAATACAAATGCGGGCATGTATTTGCAGTAGCGGGGTTTTTCCTGTAATTTATTACGGGATCAATTTTCTGAAGTTGCCAGTTTGCATTCCGTTCCGTCCGGTTTTCTTTTATTCCATCACGGCCGGACTTTTCGTTGGAGGGGCTAATTTGCAATTGTGCAAATTAGTTTTGGTGGAGGGGGTTCTTTGTAAAATGGTTTCATCTTGATGAGATTCCATTCTTGTCTTACTCATTGCTTTTCACATGATGGTTGTTTGAGTGGATTGTGAAAGGAAATGGTTGTGACCATTTTCTTTTATATATTGTTTTTCATTATTTTTCCTTGAGAGAGAGGGAGGTCTTTTTCTCTCTCCAATCTCCACCATGGAGGAGAGGGCCGGCCACTTTGAGGGGTGAGAATGAGAGAGCTTCATTTTGTGTGAAACATTATCTTCTCATCTCATTCTAAGAAAATTTGATAGCTCCATTTTTCTCCTTCTCACAAGATTCATTCTTTTCCTCCACATACTATGGCAACTTCATGAACCCTAGAGAGACATGGCTACTACACTATTCTATAGCAAGCCTTGGACGCGTCGGCTAGCCAACTTCGCGCCCGAGTTGCCTCGGTCAAGAGGCGGGAGCCCGTAAAATATTCCGGCTACGTGGTGCCCCTTTCCGACGAGACGATGATGGACGGAGATTCCGCGAGAGATCGGAGTGGAGATGAAGACCGAAGGACACGGATCGCTTGGTATACTTCTCTACTCTTTTCTTGTTTGCTAGTTAGCTAGGTTAATGGCCCGATCCGGATAAAAAGTGCGCGGTGGTGCCGGTTGCAAGTTTTGCAAAGTTTTTGTTTCCGGCGTCGGATTGACGGCCGGGGCGCCCCCGCGGGCTTACACTTCATTTATCCCACCACCTTCTTGTGAGCCTATTCTTCGTTTTCCTCAAGGCTCGAACCCTCAGCACACTTATTCTAGTCCACCACACTCTATCCCCACCTCAATTCTGGGATCTGTTCCACACACACAACCTTCTCCAGTGTTGGACCCAGCTCTTATTGCTAAAGCTCCTTATCCGAATCGGTTAAGGGGAAACAAATCGAGTCCACATATGGAGAAGATTATGGAAATGTTTAAACAGATTAACATCAACATCCCTCTCCTAGATGCTATACAACAAGTTCCGTCTTATGTGAAAATTCATAAGGACTTGTGCACTAGGAAGAGGAAGACTCAAGTGCCCAAAAAGGCATTCATGACGAATAATGTTAGCACAGCTTTTACCCCACAATTACCAAAGAAACGTAAGGACCCTAGTTATCCTAAAATCTCGATTTCTACTGGGGGTAAAAATATTAACCGTGCTTTACTTGAACTTGGCGCAAGTGTTAACCTGCTTCCATATTCTGTTTACGAGCAGTTAGCGATTGGAGAATTGAAACTAGCTCATTGTACTCTCCAAATGCCAGACCGATCAATCACCAAACCTAGGGGTGAACTTGAGGATATGTTGATAAAAGTCGGGGAAATAATATTCCCTGTGGACTTTATTGTTCTTGATACACAGCCTATAACTAACCCACGGAACCAAATTCCGGTGATTCTTGGTCGACCTTTCCTAGCCACTTCCAATGCTGTCATTAATTATCGAAACGGCTCTATGACCCTATCCTTTAGGAAAATGACAATTGAACTTAACATTTACAAGATTGGAAGTCAGCCGTCTGAACCCTCTGCTCACATTCTTGATGTATGTTCTGTCTACGAGATAGCTTCTGAAAGCTGCAAGGTTGATGAACCTTGCTTTGATAATCTCGACGACATTAGCACGTTACTGTTTGTCTTGCACATCTTAGTGAGGACACTTTTGATGAGTCTACTCCTGAGTCTGAAACTTTTGACTCATCACTTTCCGAGTCCGTATCCTTTACAAGCTACGAGCTCCTTCGAGAATCTGAATGTCATTCGTTTACCCCACCTTTTATTGTTTCTCCACCGACATTAGATCTCAAATTATTATCTTCTCATCTTAAATATGCATATTTAGGTGAGAATAAGTCTTTGCCTGTGATCATATCTGCTTCTCTTGCTTTAGAGCAAGAGGAAGCTCTTTTGATGGTCTTGAGATCTAAATAGGCAGGCTTTTGGTTGGACAATGGCTGACATTAACACGATTAGTCTCTTGATTGTTGAACATCATATACATCTAATGGATGAAGCCACCTGAGAACCACAAAGACGGTTGAATCCCGTCATGAAGGAGACGGTAAAAAAAGAAATCGTCAAATGCCTTGACAGTGGTATCATTTACCCAATCTCTGATAACCAATGGGTAAGTCCTATTCATGTAGTCTCTAAGAAATCTGGCATCACGGTCATATCTAATGAGCCTAATGAGTTGATCCAGACACGCACTCAAACTGGGTGGTGTGTATGTATTGATTACAGAAAACTCAATGCCGCAACGAGGAAAGACCACTTCCCTCTACCTTTCATTGACCAGATGTTGGAACGCTTAGCTGGACATGAATATCATTGTTTCATGGACGGATACTCTGGCTATAACCAGGTCCCTATTGCCGAAAAGGATCAAGATAAAACCACATTTACTTGTCCTTTCGGTACTTTTGCTTATAGATGCATGCCCTTTGGGTTATGCAATGCTCCCGCTACATTCAGCGGTGTATGATGGGAATATTCTCGGACATGGTCGAGAACTTTCTGGAGATTTTCATAGACGATTTCTCGATATTCAGATATTCTTTTGATGACTTCCTATCTCATCTTGACGCAGTTCTTACTCATTGTAAAGATAAGAACTTAACCTTGAATTGGGAAAAATGCCATTTCATGGTCAAAGAGGGAATTGTGCTTGGACATGTCATTTCACGGAAAGGCATTGAGGTTGACAGAGCTAAAATAGTTGTCATTCATAACCTTACTCATCCTAAATGCGTCAAAGATATACAATCTTTTCTTGGCCATGCAGGCTTTTACAGGAGATTCACTAAGGATTTTAACAAAATTGCTAAACCCTTAACTCTTCTCTTGGACAAGGACACAACCTTTCACTTTGACTCGGATTGTGAGGCTGCATTTGACTCACTTAAGGATTCCCTTATTACAGTCCATATTCTATCATCTCCTGATTGGAACCACCCGTTTGAGCTAATATGTGATGCATCAGATTTTGCTGTTGGTGCAGTCTTAGGACAGCACATTGATAAGATGCCACACGTGATTTATTATGCAAGTAAGACCCCGAATAATGCTCAAATTAATTATACAACTACTGAGAAAGAACTCATGGCAGTTGTATTTGCATTGGAAAAATTCAGGCCTTACTTGATTGGCTCACCAATTGTTGTGTACACTGACCACTCCGCCTTAAAACATCTTTTATCGAAAAAAGATGCTAAATGTAAGTTAATACGTTGGATCCTTCTATTACAAGAATTTGATCTCGTCATTCGAGATAAGAAAGGATGTGAAAATGTAGTAGCAGACCATCTTTCACACGTCTCTTCTTCACCTGTGACCCTGCCAATTAATGACCCTTTTCCGGACGAACAACTCTTGGATGTATCCATCGAACCTTGGTTCGGGGATATTGTGAATTATCTTGCAATAGGACTTATACCCCACGAATGGTCGAAACAGGACAAACATCGATTTCTATCCTAAGTAAAACACTTTTACTAGGATGAACCCTATTTGTTTAAATATTGTCCTGACCAGATCATTCGCAGATGTGTCCGCAATGATGAATTCACGAGCGTTCTATTTTTCTGTCATGATCAGGCATGTGGAGGTCACTTTGGTCCTCGAAAGACGGCGGAGAAGGTTTTGCAATGCGGTTTTTACTCGCCGACATTATTCAAAGATACATTTGATCATTGCAAAACCTGTCCACAATGTCAACACACGGGTAGGATTTCTCGGAGAAATGAGATGCCACTTCAACCGATCTTGGTGGTTGAAATTTTCGACGCTTGGAGTAATGATTTTATGGGTCCTTTTCCCAATTCTTTTGGGAATTTGTACATATTGCTTGCGGTTGATTACGTCTCGAAATGGGTGAAAGTTATTCCTTGTTGCACTAATGACAACAAGGTTGTCATTAAGTTCCTTAAAGAAAATATCTTTTCGCGATTTGGACACCCTCGCGCTATCATTAGCGATAACGGGACGCATTTCTGTAATCGGTCTTTCAAAACTTTGATGCGGAAATATGCAATCAACCACAAACTTTCGATACCCTATCATCCCCAAACGAGCGGGCAAGCTGAGGTTTCCAACAGACAGATCAAACAAATTTTGGAGAAAACAGTTTCTAAAAACCGAAAAGATTGGTCAACCAAATTGACGGATACTCTTTGGGCATTTCATACAGCTTATAAGACTGATCTCGGTATGTCTCCTTATTGTCTAGTGTTTGGTAAGGCTTGCCACCTTCCGTTCGAGATTGAACACAAATCATTGTGGGCCATTAAAGAAGTGAAATTTGACATAAATCAAGCCTGCAACTTTCGGAAGCTGCAATTAAACGAGCTAAGTGAACTCCGCGATGAAGCTTACGATAATGCTGTGATAGTAAAGAATCGGACTAAGGTATTTCACGATAAAAACATTTTGAGAAAAAATTTTACCCCAGGTCAACAAGTCCTTCTTTATCACGTCTCCATCTTCATGCGGGTAAGCAACGATCTCGTTAGAAAGGACCATTTGTTGTGCGGTATGTATACCCGCATGGGGAAGTAAAAGTCGAAGATAGAAAAAACGGTTCAATTTTTAAAATAAATGGGCATAGATTAAAACCGTATTTTTCCACTGAACACTCGGAGAAGCTCCTGATTTTACAGAAGCCGCTTTATAATGACTAATTATCCTCCGTCTAATCTCCACGTCTCGATAATACTGTATCATCCTTAGAATGGAGGTGAGTAATAAAAGAATAAGTTTTGGGGAGATTTTCACAATCATATTTCATATCCCCGTTAATAAATTTATCCTCCCAAGTTTACAGGTTTCTGAGATTTAACAGATGGTAACAGTGAGGACACTGTTGTAAACAAGTTTTTGGGAGGTTTGTGCTTATTTACGTATCACTTTGCATCATATTTTGTATAAGCACAAAACACATAAAAAAATTAAAAAAAAATTTAATATTTAATCTTTTATAATAAAAGATTATAAAGTGAAAAATTTAATCTAAAAGATTGGAAAAGTTTAAGAAAACTAAGAAATTTAGATGTTTTCTTAGACGAACTGGTAATAAGTAGTTATGAGCCGTTGTCCCAAGGGTTAGTAAGATGAAGGAAGTCACTAATCTGAGGATAAAAATAAGTCTGAAAAATAGTTCCTATTCTGAAAGCCAAACACTTGAATGTTGATACCCTATTATACGCACTTACACACGTCTTGAAATTCGGGATAATAGAGGATACCTTGAAATGCTCTTGTTTAAAAGCCAAAATACGAAGAAAATAATAAATGAAGCATAAAATAGTGAAGAAAAAAATGAAAACAGGTTTTGTAATCACCAAGGAAGCATAAAAAAATATAGCGAGGGTGCTTCATCACCTAGTGCCTTAGACCAACTGGTTTGGGAGTCACTGCTAAGCCTTAAGTGTTGCAAGACGAGGAAAATACTATTTATGCCTAATAAGCAAGCACATGAGTAATCGGTCGGTTAGTACCTCAAGAAGTATAAACGGTCGCATGAAAAATGTGTGAGCAAATCCATCTAAATATTCACCGATTAAAAGGTACTGAGGTAGATGGACAAGAGTATGATAGTTTGAATTGAATTTTCCGAGTATAAGGATGTTCTTTACACACACGTGTTCCCCTCCGAGTGGCGACCGACGACGCGAGGACGTCTTGCCTGAGATTTGGAGCAGATGCTATTTGGTTTTATCCGTCTACCTCTCCGAAGATGCCAAGTTGATTTATGGCACCGTGTATCGGAGGTTTAGACGGATGCGACCGATGTAGCAGACTTCGTCAGATTCCCCCTCGCTTGAGGGGTTTTTGATTGTGGGGACGCTCTTCCATGCAGGCGCAAGCCCCTGCAGTTAATTACGCTACCGCATCGCGGTAACAACTTTCTCCTTCTCCAGAATTTCACTTCGTGTCGTGTGTGTTTGTTTTGTTTGTGGTTGCCCGTGGATTGTATACGGAGACTACGCGATGTCGTCGCCCGTAGGACGTGGATTAGTCCAAATCCGTATTTACTTAGATTTGGGTTTGGTGCTTTTAGTTTAAGGATACATTAGCCGTATTGAGGCTAAGATCAACTTAAACATTCATTAAGGATACGTTAGTCCTGTTTGAGACTAAGATCAACTTAACGTGGTGATCCATTTAATATATGGCCGTCAGGACTCATCACCTCTCTGACGTCGTTGAAGGATTACAACGATAGGTGTCAGAGGAGTTCAGAGACGTACCCTTGAACCAAAGTCGATTTGGAGTTTTATAGTCCATTTAAATGTTTAAGGATACGTTAGCCGTATTTGGGGCTAAGATCAACTTAAACGGGATCGTTTAGATCCGGCAAAAGAGCATTTAGAGGCTCTATTGTTCCAGTTTAGGGACGTGGTGGTCCATGTTCCAGTTTAGGGACGTGGTGGTCCACTATTAATTTAAGGACGTTTCGGTCCATCATTAGTTTAAGGACATATCGGTCCAATATTAGTTTAAAGACGTTTCGGTCCATTATTAGTTTAAGGACGTTTTGGTCCAATATTAGTTTAAGGACGTTTCGGTCCAATATTAGTTTAGGGACGTTTCAGTCCACGAGTTTAAGGACCCCGCAGTCCATATTCGTATGTGGTCGTCAGGACCTATCACCTCTCTGACGTCGTTGAAGGATTACAACGACAGGTGTCAGAGGAGTTCGGAGATATACCCTCGAACCGGAGGTAAATTGATTTAGGAGAGCAATCTTGCTCAGTCAATTTAATTTGAGGTCTTACAGCCATGATTAGGCTAAGTCCAGTTGGAAAATACTCATCATTTTCATTTGTTTTTGCGTTGCATTTCTTTTTATTTTTATTTGGGCTCTGCCCATAAAGGATGCAGAGCATCAATTTGTTTTGAGCTCTGCCCATTTATAAATGATGCAGAGCATCAATTTTACTTGGGCTCTGGCCTTTTTATTGCTTTGCAATTTATTTTGACCTGCTAGGTCTTTTTGACTTGGGCCTGGCCCTTTAACAAAAGAAATGCATTGCATTTTTCAGGCGCTTTGCGCCAATCAAAGAGCGCAAGCGCTTGTGGTGATGACACATGTCATGCAACCGCAGTGCGCTGCGCTAGTGCGCTACGCTTGTGCTGCTGACACGTGGCGCGCTCTGGTGAGTTGCGCCAATTTCAGAGAGCAAAGCTCTATTTCAAAAGCGCATAGCGCAAATGGTTCAGATGCCGACACGTGGCGCTCTCTGGTGGCTTGCGCCAGACCAAGAGCGCAACAGTGCAGATTTATAAGTGCAAAGCACTATTAATTTGAGAATCTTTTAGATTCAAGAACCAATGGTTCATAAAAGAAGTGCAAAGCACTATTTGATTTCTTGATCTAATTTAGATCAAAGAAAAACATGTTTTTTCTTATTTCATGAACCAGAGGTTCATAAAAAAGTGCAAAGCACTGTTTATTATGTGAAGATCATTGATCTTGTTCTTAGATCAATGATCTATTAGAAGAAATTTCTTCTAATTAAAAGGTCTTTTACCTTTTTTTCTTCTTCTTGAAATTTCTTCAGAGTTCTCTCTGCTTAAAATTTTTGATTTCTCACCAAAAATGTTGATGCCTTTAAATTGAGGTCTAGGGTCCTTTTTATAGTGCCCATAAATTAGTTAAAGAGATCTTTCTCTGAGTGATTTGGGGAATTTTTCCCACCGTTGGATCTTTGATCCAAGGGCTTCTGTTTTACAGAAGAAAATCTTCTTGTTTTAATAAGAACAGAAAGATTTCTTTAGAATCTTGATTCTGTTTGGCGCAAATGCCCCAGCGCGCGCACAGCGCAGCGCAACTGCGCTAGCGCATCTGCGCTGACACGTGTCGCGCAGCGCGACTGCGCTAGCGCATCTGCGCTGACACGTGTCGCGCAGCGCAAAGCGCAGCGCATCTGCGCTGACACGTGTCGCGCAGCGCAGTGCTTGCACAACTGAAGCGTTGCTTCCTTTACTTTTATTTTTAAAGAGCCTTGCTCTGATTGGGCGCGCTGCCTCAGGTGCTGCGTTGATGTATCAGCGCCTGACACGTGGCGCGTTGCTCGCAGCGCAAAAAATCTGAAGCGTTGCTTCATTTATTAAAGTTTAAATTTTCAAAGCAAAGCTTTGCTCTGACTGGGGGAAGATGAAGCGTTGCTTCCTCTCCCGCCTTGGAATTTGAACAGAGCTTTGCTCTGATTGGGGTAAACAAATGCCCCCCACCATTGCGCTTACGTGGCCCTAAACGCGAGCGCAACGGTGGCAGAATTCCAACCGTTGCGGCAACTTTTGGAAGTTGAAAGGGCACTTGATGCCTATAAATAGGACCTTTGGTCCTGCACAGATGATTATCATCTTTAAAATTTTCATTTACAGAAACTTCAGAGCTTTGCTCTTGCCTTCAAGAACTCCTCGAGTTATATTTTCCTAAACAGAAACTATTTAAGTAAGAATTAGTCTTGAATTAAATCAATCTTAATTAATAGAGCTTTGCTCTCATAGATCTTTGATCTAAAGAAAATCCTTTTGGGGTTTCCCCAAATAGAGCCTTGCTCTCAGGAATCTGTTTCAGGGTTTCTTAACCCATGAACTGAACCTTGCATCCTTGGCAAAACATAGACCTCTTTGCTCTAAAAGAAAGATGAACTCTTAAGAGTTCGAATATGGATAATGAAAATTAAAAATGTAGTTTTTTATTTAATGGATTATATCATCTTTCGATAGTAATGATCTCAGAGTCCTCGAGGGGATTTCTTTAAATTCCCCTTATTAGGATTTTGACAGTCACTCCTGTTTGCAGAGCATTGCTCTCAAGGAGTTTAACTCTCTGTGTATTTTTTTATCGCTAATCTTCCTGTGATGTTTCCTCCAGGCATTATGGCGGTGCGTCTATACAGTCTGCATGAATTCATCACCTACGAGAATATCCGTGTACAGGGCCGTCAGCAAAACCAAGAGTTTACGGATGCCCAGTGTGCGGACGTCATGGGTCGTCTGAACGCACGTGTTGGTTGGTTGCTCCCCCGCCGCTCTTCTCTCTTGAAAGTCATGCTGGGAGCAATTTGGAGAGCATTCCCGGGGTTCCACGAGGCCCTACCGCTCAATGCGCTGGATGATGCCGAAGACAAGGTGCATTCAGTGTACCTGTCGGGGCTGATCTCGAAGAATCGGCGGGATAACCTTATCGACATCCTGCACCAAATTTTCCAGCAGACGACGATAGTCACTGCTTATCAAAGGCTGGGGGGCCTTGCCGAGGATCTTGACACTCAGGAGCGCGAGAGGTTGTGCACGAGAATAATCAGAAAGGCAGAAGAACTCTGAATGGCCTTACTTTTGAATTCCTCAATCCGTGCCCCGGCTCTGAGGTTATTCCATTGTAATAATGTTTTTCGTTTATTGCTTTTTATGATTGTAAGAACTTTTGGCAATATTAATGGAAAAATTTTATCCCAGCTTGTCTTTATTTTTCGTTCCGAGTCTTTTGCTTATGCATGAATGAGTGTGTCTCGAACGCTTGATCAAATGTAAATCGGATGTTCTTCCTGTCACTTTCTTCTTTCTTTTATTGTGCGCATGCTGTCTCAGTAAACATGATTGGCAGACAACTCAGTTTTTCTTTTAAGAGAGCGATGGCTTAGGCCGCAGGTTCGAATATGCCGCCTAAGACTTTTCAACTCTATGAGCCGTGAGGGTCTCATAGAGACTTTTCTCCCTACGGATCGAGAGGATCTCATAGGTGGGTTTTCTCCTTAGGAATCGTGAGGATTCCTAAGTGTGTTTTCTCTTGTAAGTCGTAAGGATCCTATAAGAGAATTTTTCCCTCTTACGAGTCGAGAGGACCCGTAAGCGGTTGTTTCCCTCCTTGTCGAAACTCGACTTTGGAGAGTGAGACCCGTGAATAGTATGCAAGAGACCGTTTTAGATCGACTTGCAGGGTCCCATTGTTCAGGAAGCAAGTTTTTTTTTTTTAGTCCCTGCTGCCTGAGGCTTCATCTTGCAAGTTGAGACGAATCGGGAATTTTCCCGCGGAGACACTAGTTTCTCTGCGAGCCGACACGAATCAGGAGGCTCTCGTCAAGGATGTTTGTTTCCCTGAGTCGAGGTATTAGCCAAGGATTATTTGTTTCCCTGGTGTTGAAACGAATCGAGAATTTCCCACGGAGACACTGGTTTCTCTGCGAGTCGATGCGAATCAGGAGGCTCTCGTCAAGGATTGTTTGTTTCCCTGAATTGAGGTATTTGCCAAGGATTATTTGTTTCCCTGGTGTTGAAACGAATCGAGAATTTCCCACGGAGACACTGGCTTCTCTGCGAGTCGATGCGAATCAGAAGGCTCTCGTCAAGGATTGTTTGTTTCCCCGAGTTGAGGTATTTGCCAAGGATTATTTGTTTCCCTGGTGTTGAAACGAATCGAGAATTTCCCACGGAGGCACTGGTTGCTCTGCGAGTCGACGCGGATCAGGAGGCTCTCATCAAGGATTGTTTGTTTCCCTGAGTTGAGGTATTTGCCAAGGATTATTTGTTTCCCTGGTGTCAAGGATTATTTGTTTCCCTGGTGTTGAAACGAGTCGAGAATTTCCCACGGAGACACTGGTTGCTCTGCGAGTCGACGCGGATCAGGAGGCTCTCATCAAGGATTGTTTGTTTCCCTGAGTTGAGGTATTTGCCAAGGATTATTTGTTTCCCTGGCGTTGAAACGAATCGAGAATTTCCCACGGGGGCACTGGTTGCTCTGCGAGTCGACGCGGATCAGGAGGCTCTCATCAAGGATTGTTTGTTTCCCTGAGTTGAGGTATTTGCCAAGGATTATTTGTTTCCCTGGTGTTGAAACGAGTCTAGAATTTCCCACGGAGACACTGGTTGCTCTACGAGTCGACGCGGATCAGGAGGCTCTCATCAAGGATTGTTTGTTTCCCTGAGTTGAGGTATTTGCCAAGGATTATTTGTTTCCCTGGTGTTGAAACGAGTCGAGAATTTCCCACGGAGACACTGGTTGCTCTGCGAGTCGACGCGGATCAGGAGGCTCTCATCAAGGATTGTTTGTTTCCCTGAGTTGAGGTATTTGCCAAAGACACTGGTTTCTTCGGAGTTGGGATGAACCGTCGAGATTTGGCTTCGTTTTCTGGCGGAGCCTGTTGGGAAATTATGGTTCCCTCTTCGTTTGCGCTCTTGGATTGTATACAGGGATCGATGTGATCTCAACTGTAGGGCCAAAGTTTTGTCATCATTTTCATTTTTTTTTGTTTTATTTCCGCGATGCTCCATCATTTCAGCTTTTATATCACGAAGGTCGCGATTGCCCAATCATTTCGGCTATTTCTCGCGGTGCCCAATCATTTCGGCTGTTTATTTTGTTTTCACTCGCCGCTTTTTATTGCGAGTTGCCCAATCATTTCGGCTATTTTGCATGCATACATTTTACTTGCTGTTTTTTATTGCAAGTTGCCCCATCATTTCGGCTATTTCGTATGCATGTGCGGCCTACTGGCTTTCCGCCGTAAACCTGAAATTAGACACCGATTTCGGCATCAGCACCGCTACAACTGGGATATTGCCAGGAGCGAATCATCATCTGCCTCTGTCGATGTCAGACAAAGGTGGCTTAGCGATCAGGGTTAAGGTCCTGCCGACGAAGGCTTTCGACTTCATGAGCCGTAAGGGTTTTACAAAGGTATTTCTCCCTACAAGTCGTGAGGCTCTTGTAGGTGTATTTTCTCCTTAGGAATCGTGAGGATTCCTAAGTGTTTGTTTCTCTGTAAGTCGTAAGGATCCTACAGGAGGGTTTTCTCCTTGTAAATCGAGAGGACTTACAAGGGTCATGCGAACATATCCCCAGTCACGGATGGATCTTGGTTAGGGAAATGTTTATTCGCGCCCGTGGATTGTATACAAGGGTCAGTATTGAGCCACTTGTAGGGTAATATCGAAAGTTGTAGGGGTTGCTTAAGCACTGGTTTAGGTCTCTGTAACTTAAGACTTTCAACTCTTATGAGCCGTGAGGGTCCCATAAGAGAGTTCTCCTTACGAGTCGTGAGGATCTCGCAAGTGTATTTTATCCTTAGGGATCGTGAGGATCCCTAAGTGTGTTGCTTCCTTGTGAGTCGTAAGGATCTCATGCGGGTGGTTTCTCCTTACAAGGTCGAGAGGACCTTATAAGTGTCTTTTAACGAGGTTGCGCCCTTTCGGGTTTTCACAAACACTCGCCGGTAGTCCTGCTGTTTTTACTCACGGAGCCCTTTCGGGTTTTCATCCGTGCCCATTTTGCTTATGGACATACCGTTTTTATTTTATTTTTTATTTATTTTCTTCTTCTCTTTTTTTTTACGAGGTCGCGCCCTTTCGGGTTTTCACGAACACTCGCCGGTAGCCCTGCTGTTTTTACTCACGGAGCCCTTTCGGGTTTTCATCCGTGCCCTTTTTTGCTTATGGACATGCCGTTTTTATTTTTATTTTATTTTTTTTATATATTTTTTTTTTATTCATCTCGTCAGCCTGAAGATACTGCGGTGGTAGTTTAAGGACATTTCGGTCCGCCAATGAGAAAGCTGGCTACTGCTTATAAAGCTTGAGCTGAGGAAGATAGCGAGCGGACATAGCCGTCGTCATCTATCATTGACCTAGGCTGTGGCTCATTAAGCGTAGTATTTTTTTAGGAAGCGACCGTTTATTGGCCTGAAAGACCTTTCATCGTGCATGTCCATGAGTAGATAGGCCCCACCCTGGTAAACTTTATCTATGATGTACGGGCCTTCATAGTTTGGCTCGAATTTTCCCTGCTTGGCGCGATTGGGGATCATAGGCCTTTTGACCACTATCACGAGTTCGCCTTGGCGGAATGTCCTCGGTCGGGTCAATCTTTCGTATGAGCGCGTCATCTTTGCTTTATAAGCTTCCAGATTTTGTTGCGCTATGAGCCGGGTTTCATCAAGGGCGTCAAGCTCCTCAAGCCGAAGGTGAGCATTTTCTTCGTCCGTCAGCTCGTAGTGGACTGCCACTCGTAGAGAGGGTAAATCTATCTCGAGGGGGAGTACTGCTTCCATCCCAAATACCAACGCGTACGGCGTTGTGTTCGTGGCCGTCTTGAACGTAGTTTGATACGCCCAAAGAGCCTCTTGCAGTCTCTCGTGCCAGTCTCTCTTATTTTGGGACACCGTCTTTTTCATGATTTTCGTCAGGGTCTTGTTGAAGGCTTCAGCTAGACCATTAGCTCGCGGATTGTAAACTGAAGAATATCTCCAGTCTATATTATGCTGCTGTGCGAAGCGACTGATCTTGTGGCTTCTGTAGGCTGGCCCGTTATCGGAGATGATCCGTCTTGGCGTTCCAAACCGATATATGACGTGCGTCTTGAAGAAGTGGAGGATATTCTCCATCTTAACTTTCCTCAGCGGTACTGCTTCTGCCCATTTGGAGAAGTAGTCAGTCGTCGCCAGGATGAAACGATGTCCCCTGGACGATGCTGGTTCGATGGGGCCGACTATGTCAGTTCCCCACATTTCGAATGGCCAGCTAGCTACCGTCGGGTGTAGTGGATTTGGATGTTGGTGGATGAAGTCCCCATGGATCTGGCATGAGTGGAATTGCTTCGCATATTCGAGGCAGTCCTGGATCATCGTGGGCCAGTAGTAACCCATCCGTTTAATCTTCAACTTCATCTTTGGGCCCGCTTGGTGAGAACCGCAGAGTCCGTCATGAACTTCCTGAACGACTCTTTTCGCTTCGTCGGGTCCCAAGCATCTCAACCACAAAGAATCAAATGACCTCTTGTATAGAGTATCATTGGCGAAGGCGAAAGACAGCAATCGTTTCATAAGCTGATGTCTTAAGGACGCATCTTCGGGCGTTCGACGGTATTTGAAGTAGTCTATAAAGACTTCTCTCCAATCCTCGATATTTTCCCGATCTTTTATTTGCGGGGTCGTCTGCTCACTCGCTCCTTTTTCTTCGGATGATTCCGGAGATATTTCCGCTGGGGCAAGCACCCGACGGCTTTGTACCACGATTCTTACGTCATCGAGGTTCTCATCAGCCAGTTCCTTAGCGAGCTTGGCCAACGCGTCTGCTTTGCTGTTTTCCACGTGCGGTATGTTTTCCAAAACACAGGAAGGGATTTAGGTCAACAGTTGTTGCACCTTTTCGCCGTACTTTACCAACTCTGGCTTGCACGTTTGGTAGTCGCCGTTTACTTGACTAACGACTAGTTGGGTGTCTCCATATATGAGGAGGTTTTCAATTCCCATGTCGATGGCGATCTCAAGGCCTACTATCAGAGCTTCGTATTCGGCTTCATTGTTTGTCCTCAGCTCTGTTAGGGAGAAAGCAAAACGCATTATCCCAGCTTGTGGAGTTACAAAGATGAGTCCTACCCCCGATTTGATTATAGGGGTACTTTGTTTGCGCTTTTTCACGGAAGATGCTCCATCGAAATAAAGCTCCCATCGGGTATCACCACCGTAGATTGCGTCGAACGCATGCTCGTCTGGCAGATCGCAATTCAGAGGAGAATCGACCGGTATCGGATGCTCAACGAGGAAGTCGGCGATGGCCTGGCCTTTCACTACCTTGAGAGGTTGATACGTTATCGAGAACTCCATCAAGAGTAGGGCCCATTTAGCGAGTCGTCCCGTCAATATGGCTTTCGACATTAAATATTTAAGGGGGTCCACCTTCGATATGAGACGAACTTCATATGCTAATGTGTAGTGCCTGAGTTTTGTTATCGCGAAGATCAACGCCAGGCAGTGTTTTTCAATGGGGGAGTAGTTGCTTTCTGCCCCCAGTAGAACTCGACTTAGGTAGTAGAGTGCTCTTTCTTTCCCTTGATCGTTCTCTTATGCCCATAATGCGCCTAAGGAACCTTCGAGGGCGGTTGTATAAAAAATGAGAGGTTTTCCCTTAACCGGAGCAGCCAACACTGGCGGGTTCTGCAGGTATTGCTTGATCTCATTTAGCGCGCTTTGGCATTTTTGGTCCCAGACGAACGGGGTTCCCTTCTTCATCAGGTGGCTGTAAGGACGGCACTTGCCTGAAAGATTGGCTATAAATCACCGTATGTATACGAGCTTCCCTTGGAGAGATCGCAACTGTTTGAGGGTTCTCGGCGGAGGCATTTCCATGATCGCCTTGATCTTTGACGGATCTATCTCGATGCCCCAGTGCCGGACAGTGAATCCAAGGAATTTGCCTGCGGAAACTCCGAATGCACACTTGAGGGGGTTCATCTTCAAGTTGGATTGTCGAAGGCGTTGAAATACGGCCTTCAGATGCTCGAGATGTTCTTCGTATGATTTGCTTTTAACCACGAGATCGTCGATATAGCATTCGACGATTTCGTGTATATGGTCATCAAAGATTTTCGTCATGGCCCTCTGATAGGTGGCACCGGCGTTCTTTAAACCGAAGGGCATCACCTTGTAGCAGAATATACCCAAAGGAGTCCTGAAGGCGGTGTGCTTCTGGTCTTCGGGATGCATCTTTATCTGGTTATACCCCGATGAGCCGTCCATGAAGGAGAAAACCTCATGAGTGGACGTATTGTCTATCATCAGTTCGGTGACTGGCACCGGGAAATCGTCTTTCGGGCAAGCTTTATTGAGATCCCGGAAGTCCACGCATATGCGCACTGTGCCATTTTTCTTCATCACCGGGACAATGTTGGCGATCCATTCAGGGTATTGAACTTCCTGGATGAAGCCAGAGTCGATCAGCTTCTTGACCTCGGCATTGATACTCATCTCAAGCTCGAGCCGCATTCTTCTTAGTGCTTGCTTTACTGGCTTGACATCTGGGGATATCGCCAATCTATGCACAGCAATTCTGGATCTAGTCCCGGCATTTCGGAATAGTTCCATGCGAAGCAATCTTTATGCTGCATAAGCAGGTCTTTTAATGAAGCCACCTTTTCTTCAGACAGCAGCTCACTAATGAATGTCGGTCGCGGGTCATTCGCCGTCCCCAACTCAATTTTCTTAAGGTTATCTGCGGTGGTATGGATTCCATCTTCCAGCTCTTTTGGCGCTGGTGGGAATTCTGAGATTACCTCGTCGTTGCTGTTTTCGAAGCACCAGGGAAGGTCATCCATGTTCTCGGGCTCTCCTTTTGATATCGTTATCACGTGACAAGTACGAATTCGCTTCCAATCCCAATAGAACGGTCTCAGCTCTTTCATCAAGTCGCTGGCGCTTGGCCCTTTCAAATACAGCCGTCTCGCGTTCTCGATCAGCTTTACTTTTCAATCGAGCTTCGTTAAGGAATGCGTCAATTACTTCATCTGGTGGCCCCAGAATTTTTGATTCAGGGTCTGCCCCCAGCGTTTCAGTACAAGGAGTCTCTTCATCGTCCATGAACGAATGGGAAATCATATGACAGCTCGCCACATATTCTTCAGATTCATCAGAACTTTCTCCCTCATTTTCCTCTTGAAAGACATGATTGAGGAACTCTTGGAATGTAATGGGAGTCCGTGCCTTCTGGTTGTATTCCTCCAGCGCGTCAATTTGTTTTTACAAGTCCGTGCGCTTGTCGCCAGGCTTCACGGGCTTCTTTGATTTCTTCTTCTTCTTTTTCGAAGATTTTGACGGCTGGTTGCGAGTGCTTGGGCCACCACCATCGGTCTTTGGAGTTGTACGTGGCTTCAACATCCCCTCAATGACCTGCGGTTCCAACGGGTTCTTCCACCTAATCGTTGGACATGTCTGAAGATCGTATAGCATTTTCTTTGTCTTGGTTGATAATACAACCTCCCAAGGAGCTTCTTCAACGACGGAGCATGTTGCCCCTGACGTATTCGTCCCCTTAAATGTGTGGGGCTGTGGGGGATTCACCTTCCATTTGTCAGATAACGCGAACTTGCCCTGTCGGTACTGGTTTTCAAGCCAATTTTTGAAAACGTAGCAATCTTCGATCGGATGGCCCAGTACTTGATGATAAGGACAGTAGTTGGGCTCATTGACATCATTTGGTTGCGACGGACGTTTTGGATCCGGCGGATTTATGAGTCGGTTGCGCAACGCCAGCTCGAATAACCTTCTCGTTTTATCTTGGGGAAACGAGTAAGAACGTCCAAGCCTCTCCTCAAGGGCTACGTACGGGCGCGTATTATTTTGACGAACAACCGGCTTCGAGTTGCTCGGCTGTTGTTGAGCATTAGCGACAACGATCGCTTTCCCCTTTCCTTTGTCATTTCGGGAGTCCGTCTTTGGAAGAGGGGGTTTATGGCCCATCTGATCCATTTGCGCTAGCTTGTCAATCAAGGCCTGGAAGGTAGTCGGCTTGAAAAACATCATAAATTGCGAGATGGTTGCTTGCGGATCAAGGGTTCCCACAAACATACCCACCGCGGGAGCTTCTTCAATGCGCTGCTCGCACTTTGACCATAAGTTCCGCCACCGTATAGCATATTGAACCCATGTCTCGCCTGGCTTTACCCTGGCGTTAATCAGTGCCGTCATCGGGGTGCGTTCACTGGCGCTTGCAAAACGCTGAGTAAACAACAGCTCCATCTCCGCGAAGGTCTTGATAGAGTCATTCGGGAGCTCAGAGTACCACTCGAACACCGTATCTGATAAACTTCTAAGAAACTGGCGAAGCAAAAGCTTGTCATCACCGCCGGTGTTGCCGCAGAGTGCCCTGAACTGGGCAACATGCTGGTGAGGATTGCCCGTCCCCTTGTAGACATGGAACTTGGGAATTGTGTAACCTGGCGGGTACTTGATTTGGTCGTACCAACTTGGATATGGCCGCCCCGTTTTTACGATCTGGTCAGCTGCTTCAGCCGCATGATGAACCCGTATTTGTTGGGCTATGTACTCGTCCAAATCAGCTTTGGAGATTGTATCCTCCTTAGCCGTCGACAGAGCTGGCGGAGGATTTGATGTCTCTCCCCTATCGTCTCCAAGGACGATCGGGGGATCTTCGGCCGGAGGATCTTGTTGGATCATCATCCCCACCATGTCTTGGAACAGGAGGCCCATACGCTGTATGTTGGCTGTTTGTTCAGCAGCCTCTTTGTCCTTCTTTTCCAATATTCGACGAAGGAATTCGGTGTCGGTTTCTTCCTCTTGGCGTTCATCCGAGGACGTTTCAGGGTTTTCTTTTGGCCCAGTAAGTGCGGCCATAGCGTTTATCATCTCTTGGAGCTTCTGCTGCTGTTCCTTCGCTTTGGTCACTGATCGCGTAAGCGGTAAATGACTCGTAGATATGCGACTGTCTTCTTTACCAGACGCCACATAGACGGTATGAAATACAATGCCCCCTGACTTAGGGTGTTTGGGTTCACCACCTTTGATATTCGTCATCGGCGTTGGCACTTTCTCCGGCCTTCTTCTTTTATGGGCCATAGAAATTGAGGGGGCCGTTGCTTTGGGTACCCTGGTGACTGTCATCCTTTCATGTTTGATCGGGCGGTCTTTTTCTTTTTCCACTTTCGCCTTTTTCTGTTGACGAGAGCGATCTGGGTCAATTACGGAGTCTTGAACTCTCCGCCAAACTTTATAAATTTTTGAGGACAACCGTTGAGGGGGCTGTTCCTGCTTCATTTCCGGAACTTTCTCCGCAGGTGGAGGAGATCTTTTCAGTGTAGCGGTTGGAGAGTTCTTACGTACCCTCCTCAGCAGTTCAAAGCTGTTCCAGTTGGAACAGCAGCGTTGACTTCCACCACTGGAGCCGGTGGAGTTATCCCCGAGGGGGAGTTGCCCCCTGCCTTCCTTACTCGTCGCCAATGGCGACGTCGGGTGTGACGAGTCGTCGGTATTGGTTCAGAAATAGAAACAGCTTCTTCTTGCCCCATGTTCAGGTATGGGGCTGTTGCCGGCGTCAGCCTGTTGAAGACTGATGTCTTTTGAGCAGCAAGAGCAGGAGTGGGATTTGGGACGGTCGGTCTTGTAAAGACTGATTTCTTAGCCGGAGAAGCCGCCTTGAAGACTTCGGGAGCAGGTTTGGCTACTCTCTTTGGAATAACCTTTTTCGGGACTGCAAGCTTCATCGTGGGCCCGCAGGAGTTTTGGCCCAGTCTGGAGAAGACCGAGGCACTGGTGTTGGGCGACCCGTTGGGAGGGGCCACAGTAACTGAAAGTCGATCGAAGACCGACTTCTTAGGAGCTTCTTGTACGGGAACGGGGGTGCTGAAGCTTGTTGGCGGAAGCATAGTTCCGAAAAACAACCCTGTGGTGGCTTGAGTAATCTGCTCCACGGGCATGGTGAACAAAGAGGCCGCTTGGGACCCGTAGGTTATGCCCCCAGTTGAGGCCGGACGCGAGCTGCAGCTGCAGTTAGAGCACTTCGAACAGGTAGAGGTCATTGATGCTTGAGTTCTGTGCCAGGCAAAAGACCAAATCTTAGTAAACTTGAAATCCAAAGGCAACCATTAACAAACCGCGATTCGTTCGCGAAGACGACACACGAAGTGTGGAGTGGAAAGAGGAAAATGTTCCACCGGGCGTGCCAGAATCTATTCCCCTCCGAATGGCGGCCGACGACGCGAGGACGTCTTGCCTGAGATTCGGGGCAGATGCTATTTGGTTTTATCCGTCTACCTCTCCGAAGATGCCAAGTTGATTTATGGCACCGTGTATTGGAGGTTTAGACGGATGCGGCCGATGTAGCAGACTTCGTCAGATTCCCCCTCGCTTGAGGGGTTTTTGATTGTGGGGACGCTCTTCCCTGCAGGCGCAAGCCCCTGCAGTTAATTACGCTACCGCATCGCGGTAACAACTTTCTCCTTCTCCAGAACTTCACTTCGTGTCATGTGTGTTTGTTTTGTTTGTGGTTGCCCGTGGATTGTATATGGAGACTAAGCGATGTCGTCGCCCGTAGGACGTGGATTAGTCCAAATCCGTATTTACTTAGATTTGGGTTTGGTGTTTTTAGTTTAAGGATACATTAGCCGTATTGAGGCTAAGATCAACTTAAACATTCGTTAAGGATACGTTAGTCCTGTTTGAGACTAAGATCAACTTAACGTGGTGATCCGTTTAATATATGGCCGTCAGGACTCATCACCTCTCTGACGTCGTTGAAGGATTACAACGATAGGTGTCAGAGGAGTTCAGAGACGTACCCTTGAACCAAAGTCGATTTGGAGTTTTATAGTCCATTTAAATGTTTAAGGATACGTTAGCCGTATTTGGGGCTAAGATCAACTTAAACGGGACCGTTTAGATCCGGCAAAAGAGCATTTGGAGGCTCTATTGTTCCAGTTTAGGGACGTGGTGGTCCATGTTCCAATTTAGGGACGTGGTGGTCCACTGTTCACACTATAATATTGTATTATTATATTTCCCATTCTTATTCATTTTACAATAAAAACAGGTATTTTTGACCCATGTCTGCTACATAGTACAGGTTACAGGTTCTTGGAGTAAAAACAGTGAAAAAGACAAAAGACGACACAAAAAGGGACTTTTGACCAACAAATAGAAGGATCCTAGTCAAGCCTAGACGAAGAACAGTTCACAATCAACAAGGCACTGCAAGGTCCAAAAAGTCAAGGCAAACGGTTAAAAGACCACTACAAGTTTCACTGAAAGATCTGGAGAAGACCAGAAGCCAAACAGAGAAAAGAACTAAATAAATAAAAAGCCCAAAGAACCAAGAAGCAGCCCATAGAAAATTACAAGATTAACTCATCAATGGGCCGCGGAACCGCGGCCCAAGCCTACCATTGCCGCGTTTCCGTGGCCATATTGTGCCCGTAATCGGAGTATTTTTTACCAAAATGTTGTGGCGGCTCTGGAAAGTTAA
This sequence comes from Agapanthus africanus, assembly GCA_030015575.1. Taxonomy (NCBI): domain Eukaryota; kingdom Viridiplantae; phylum Streptophyta; class Magnoliopsida; order Asparagales; family Amaryllidaceae; genus Agapanthus; species Agapanthus africanus. The sequence continues at coordinate 180,313,205 of JASDDO010000008.1, forward strand.
CCTAAGGGCAAATTTGTAATTGCAGACGTGCGAATCAAATGTAAACCTAGAGTTTCTATGTCCTATAAATAGAACCCAAACCATTGTATTTTCTTATGCCTCCCTATGCCTCCTTTTAATAATAAATCCAGAATTCTTTATGGAGAGCATCGGTGTTTCTTTTCAATTCATGAATTCAGATCTGACAACCCTGCGTTGATGATTGGAGAGATGCATCTGTAAGTAGATTTAATTCCTTGCTCTAGTTTAGATTTCAATTCTTTGCCCTAGGTAATTTTCATTCTCTGCCCTAGATAAATGTTTTTAAATTCCCTAATGAGTGAGTAGTCTCCTCGCTTGTTAGGGTTAGATCTGGGGAAGGTTTGAGAGACGAAGATCTCTCATCCCCTTTCTTGCCCGTCATATATTTTCATAGGACTCTATGCATACATGCACATACCGCTCCCTACGGCACCCTATCCCACGAGGTAGCGGTGATACCGTAGTATAAAGGCCCGGATTTTAAGGTTTTCCATGGAGGTTAGGGTAAAGATTTCTAAAGGAAGGACACGGATCTAGAAAAAGAACAATCTTCCCAATCATCCTAATCCCTTTTATTAATAATTACCATAACACCTAATTAGATCTTCATATGGGTATAGAAAGCGGTGAGATTTATAGAATTTCCAAACTTAACCTAGACCTAACCCTAGCAAGACTTAGATATAGATTAATTTAGTTTTTAGATTTAATAATCAATCCGATCACAATCGGAATTAACTCGTTTGAGCGAATAGGAAATTCACAACATCCCTGTGGACCGATCCGTACTCACCGGCTAGCTACCAAGCGACGCCGTTCTTGATTACGGTTACTAGATATTTTTTAGACCAATCAAATGGCGCCGTTGCCGGGGATGGCGTGTTATTTCCTTTTTGCAATTTCGGGTTAATCAAAATTAAAAAAATCATAAATATCTGAAAAAATCCAAAAAAATATATAAATATATTATCTGTTATTTTGGAAAGGGTACTTTGTTGTTTGAATTTTGCAGGATCTATATACAAATTCGGATCTGGAATTCTACAGAATGCTGAACAGAAAAAAAAACAGATCGGAACAACAGAAGATCACAACAACCGAGGAACAGAAGAAATTTGGAGGACCGAGTCTACAAGTCAACCGAGGTGATCTGGTACAAAAAAAAACGCTGAAACGTCCAGCTGGCCGCGGAACCGCCGCGGGACACCCCTTCTGGCCGCGGAACCGCCGCGGGACACCCCTTCTGGCACAACAGAAGATCACAACAACCGAGGAACAGAAGAAATTTGGAGGACCGAGTCTACAAGTCAACCGAGGTGATCTGGTACAAAAAAAAACGCTGAAACGTCCAGCTGGCCGCGGAACCGCCGCGGGACACCCCTTCTGGCCGCGGAACAGCCGCGGCCTGGTCGATTCAGGGCGACGAAAAAAAAAACCTGTAAGTCTTCGAATCTCCTCCTCTGCAAATCTCCGATATATCTTCTGAAAAATCTCCTGTAGGATTCTTTGCGCTTAAAAAAATCTTTCCCCTTCCAAATAACAAATCTTGTGCAGGATTCTTTGAGCTCGCTTAAAATAGAAATTGATTGCAAGTAATATTTTTTGTTTTGCATATCTTTTATCGAAAATCTTTTTGCAAAATTTCCAAATAAAGAGCAAGCGGGAAAAGGAAAATTTTAATTAGAAAACTTGCAAACTTTGAAATTCATAAAAAAAAATATTTGATTGCAAGTGATTTACTGTTTTGCATATCTTTAATCGGATTTTAAGGGGCTTTTGAACAATTCAGATTGGGTGGGGATTTCATCACCTTTCCCAGGACCCCAGAAATCACATAAGGCATATGCATTAACCATCTATTAATTAAAAAAATACTAGACTCAGCCCTAAGGACTTCGAGCTCAATAGGACAGAGGACTAGTTATAGGCACAGCCGTTTATCCTAACCTGACTTTGCGGTGTCTAGGCAAGCGTGTCAAGGCAAGTGGTTACTTAATTATGACCGCTACTTGTAGCGGGGAGCCTCCCACTTACCTGGCACTTACCTGGCCGCAATTGGCGGTGAAGAGGCGGTTTGAGGTCCTATCTCTAGCCCTTTGGAACAGTTAAGAGCTGTCTAGCTGACCTAGGTGACCCTAGAGTTAGGCCTGATTGTGCATTTTTGGTTGATCGAAAGTGTGTCTTAGCCCTTTATCAAAAATCATTTTTGCAAAACAAATAAAAAATATAAGAGGAAATTTTTTATAAAAAGACTTGCAACTTTTTCGCTAAGAAATCCTTGCACCCAAATCTTCTTTCTCTTCTCTTTCTTCTATCATGGGTACCCCCACATCATAAATCTCTTGCCGAACTTTGGTATCCCGAACCTAACTTTACATCGTACGTCAATTGTTTCGGTCGATTTAAGGAAGATCCCTCCGTGCCCAAAATATCTTTGAAAGATCAAATAGAAGCATCTAGGAGAAACAGTTTGACTTTGCAACCCACTCTGTGTCAACCAAGTCAACCTTTACCACCTTGATATGTTGATACCACTTTTTCAAGTCCTGCTGTAACTCCTAAACCGATGTCCATAGCTGAGCATATTGCTCGATCTCGTAGCCGATCTTTCACTCCTCTCCACACATCTAGTTCTAGGGATCCACAAGACTATTCACCTTTTTATCCACATGTTGACCCTACCCCTGTCCAACCAACCACTTCCTACCAGTCCTGCCCGACTTTCCCACCGTCACTAAACACTGTTTCTAAACAGCCTTTTAGGAGTTTCACATATCCAAAAAATTTCGAATCTTTTACCGAAACCCCCTTACCACCCAAGTCTAGTTTGCTAGAGTCGTTGGAGGCTTATATCTTAGCAACAAACAATATGGTTAGGAATGTGGAAGCATCCATTACCACCCTTATGCAACCTAGTGAACCGGTAGCTAGTTTCCCGCTAGCTCCAAATTTTTCAATGTATAAGGAGGCGGTAGGACAGAGTGAGAATGTGAGAGGATTTCCAAATCAAACCTACCCTTACCCAATTGAAGCCCACAACTCTGGTTTTCCATCGATTGTCCAAAATGATGAGTTGTGTGACTTTGTATTGCTTGATTTGCCAGATTGTGAAGAACCCCTTTCGAGTGAAACCACACCTAATCCGTTTGACCTTTACACCTCCACTCTAGAACCAAAATTGATAAATATCCATGCTTTTGATGAGGTGCCTAAAGAAATTGATTTTCACTTGATTGAGGATATAGACGCCGGGAATATTTCGGATAATGAACCTGTTGATTTGCTTGAAATTTTATGTCTAATTCATCATCCCGAGTTATTAAATGCTTCTCCCGAACTTCATATGCGTCTTGATTTTGATGATAATGGCATAAATGAGCTAAATTTTGAGGAGAATTATGAGGATAGTATTGAGGAGAGCATTGAGGATAATATTGAGGTTGAACCATTCTTGTTTGATGTGTCGGATTTTCCAATTGATCCTCTTAAACTGTTAACTAAATCACCCTCCCTCCTTTCCATCGTTCCGACCACGCCTAATATCACGCTTGAAGACTGTGAGCTTGAAAAATTTTCCTTTGAATCTGACACAGTTCTCACAGACGAGTGTTTCACTTTTTTGGATGATGTTGATGACTCACCGCCCGAGTTTGAGTCCTTTACATTTTCAGATGAGTTAGTCGAACCATCAGACTCGGTTGCTTACAGTTGTTTCGAACCATTGATGGAATCCTTCAAGTTCGCGACAGATTACTTAGGTGAGAATAACACTATCCCTAATTCACTCCCTTCCCTACCTTCCATTGTTCCGACCGTGCAAGTGACCGTTACGCTTTCATCTCCTATACCAAGTTCGGCGTACCCATGCTTTCTTGCGAATCTTGAGGGATTTGACCCTATTTCTCGACGGGTTGATAGGTTAGCACAATCGCTTTTAATACATCGGTCATCACAAATTGTGCTAATTTATTCACTCAATTTACACCCTCAAGATCGTACTCTACTTCTTTCTCTTTTCCGCCAATCTTCTCCCCCACCGAGACCGTATCCCGTTTCTACCTCCACACGGTCTCGTGTGTTTATCATTTCTTTTCTTTCTACTCCATTCTTTCACCGACTCGACCATTACCACGATAAGATTTTTGAATGGTTGGTGCTAACATTTGGCTTGTGTAAGGCCAAGCTTAAGTTTGGGGGGAATCTTGTTGTATATATGTATATATATTTTTTGTTTTCTTTTTCTATAAAAAAATAAAAAAAAATTCAAAACAATATAAAAAAAAATTATAAATAAATAAATAGGGGAGTGCCGACATTTTGACCTTCTTGGTATGGCATGACAGTGAGGACACTGTCAAGTTTAAGTTTGGGGGTATGCTCGGTACGTCTTCTTCCTTCGCATTCATATGTATATTATTGCATTTGCATATTTATTTGAAAACCAATAAAAATTGAAAAATTTCAAAAATTAGAAAAATTATTGTATTCAATTTTGGCTTATTTGACTAGAGTTTGACAGATAGGTTAACTAGCTAGGAACAACTAGATCTTTGACGTAGTAAATTAAAAACCATAAAGATAACCTTCCTTAAAATTTAGCGGTAGAAAGTATATGTCTTTGTAGCTTATTTAGAAATAGGCAAATTTTGAGTCCACTTCTTTGGCTAAGTTAAAACAAGGAAAAAGTATTGATATCTTTATTAAAGTATAAGTTTGAAAAATAATTCCTAGCTTAAGTCTAGATTCTGAAAATGTATACCCTACAATTTGCACAATCACGCACCTTGAAACTTGGAATAGTAGAAGAGACCTTGAAATGCTCTTGTCTAAAGTCCTTAGTACAATGAAAAATAAAAATAGAAATTCAAGTGTGAATAAAGAGATAAAAAGATGAACACTGGTTTTTGTGATTACTTAAGGCTGCAAAAATAGAAAAATATTTAGCGAGGGTGCTTCATCACCTAGTGTCTTAGACCAACTGATTTGGGAGTCACTGCTAAAGCCTTAGGTGTTGCAAGACTAGGAATTACGCTTTAAAAGTGTAAACGCATTTTGTAACCGGTCGTTGGTACCTCAAGAAGTATTAACGGTCGCATGAAGGATGTGTAAGCAAAATTCAATTAAAAATTCACCTACTAATAAGTACTTTGGACAATGGGCAAGGGTATGATTGCTTGATTTGAATTTTCAAGTGTAGGGGTGATTTATACACACACGTGGGGATATGTGATTGGAGTTTAGATGAGAGAAAGGAGTGAAGAATAGAACTTGTATCTTTAGTAGAGTTGATAGAAATTCCTAAATGGAGATGGAACCCTAGAAGGAAAACTTAAGAGATGCCGAAAGCTAAGTAAGTCTATATAATATATATAATCTTAAGTTAGATGATGAGGAAGTGTGAAGAATATGAGTGGATAATTTGCAAGTCGAAGATAATAGAGTTCCTTGTTAGAAACCCTAATTGGAGAATTAAAGTCGAAAAAGCCAAATTGATAGGATTTTGTGGGTAGTATCCGCTGAAAACCCTCAGGAGACAACACTCCTCCTACTAGGGACACCTAGAGGTTTAACGGCTTGTTGCACGAGCTCAGTGCAATCGTGTTTCCCTGTGAAAGTGCGGTTAGGTTTTTAGTCGAGAATAAAAAATAAGTTTGCTCGAGGACGAGCAAAAGATAAGTTTGGGGGTATTTGTTCATACTATAATATTGTATTATTACATTTTCCATTCTTATTCATTTTACAATAAAAATAGGTATTTTTGACCCATGTCTGCTACATAGTACAGGTTACAGGTTCTTGGAGTAAAAACAGTGAAAAAGACAAAAGACGACACAAAAAGGGACTTTTGACCAACAAATAGAAGGATCCTAGTCAAGCCTAGACGAAGAACAGTTCACAATCAACAAGGCACTGCAAGGTCCAAAAAGTCAAGGCAAACGGTTAAAAGACCACTACAAGTTTCACTGAAAGATCTGGAGAAGACCAGAAGCCAAACAGAGAAAAGAACTAAATAAATAAAAAGCCCAAAGAACCAAGAAGCAGCCCATAGAAAATTACAAGATTAACTCATCAATGGGCCGCGGAACCGCGGCCCAAGCCTACCATTGCCGCGGTTCCGTGGCCATATTGTGCCCGTACTCGGAGTATTTTTTACCAAAATGTTGTGGCGGCTCTGGAAAGTTAACCTAAGGGAAAATTTGTAATTGCAGACGTGCGAATCAAATGTAAACCTAGGGTTTCTATGTCCTATAAATAGAACCCAAACCATTGTATTTTCTTATGCCTCCCTATGCCTCCTTTTAATAATAAATCCAGAATTCTTTATGGAGAGCATCGGTGTTTCTTTTCAATTCATGAATTCAGATCTGACAACCCTGCGTTGATGATTGGAGAGATGCATCTGTAAGTAGATTTAATTCCTTGCTCTAGTTTAGATTTCAATTCTTTGCCCTAGGTAATTTTCATTCTCTGCCCTAGATAAATGTTTTTAAATTCCCTAATGAGTGAGTAGTCTCCTCGCTTGTTAGGGTTAGATCTGGGGAAGGTTTGAGAGACGAAGATCTCTTATCCCCTTTCTTGCCCGTCATATATTTTCATAGGACTCTATGCATACATGCACATACCGCTCCCTACGGCATCCTATCCCACGAGGTAGCGGTGATACCGTAGTATAAAGGCCCGGATTTTAAGGTTTTCCATGGAGGTTAGGGTAAAGATTTCTAAAGGAAGGACAAGAATCTAGAGGAAGAACAATCTTCCCAATCATCCTAATCCCGTTTATTAATAATTACCATAACACCTAATTAGATCTTCATATGGGTATAGAAAACGGTGAGCTTTATAGACTTTCCAAACTTAACCTAGACCTAACCCTAGCAAGACTTAGATATAGATTAATTTAGTTTTTAGATTTAATAATCAATCCGATCACAATCGAAATTAACTCGTTTGAGCAAATAGGAAAGTCACAACATCCCTGTGAACCGACCCGTACTCACCGGCTAGCTACCAAGCGACGCCATTCTTGATTACAGTTACTAGATAGTTTTTGACACACAATCATCCACCATTAGTTTAAGGACGTTTCGGTCCAATATTAGTTTAAGGACGTTTCGGTCCACGAGTTTAAGGACCCCGCAGTCCATATTCGTATGTGGTCGCCAGGACCCGTCACCTCTCTGACGTCGTTGAAGGATTACAACGACAGGTGTCAGAGGAGTTCGGAGATGTACCCTCGAACCGGAGGTAAATTGATTTAGGAGAGCAATCTTGCTCAGTCAATTTAATTTGAGGACTTACAGCCATGATTAGGCTAAGTCCAGTTGGAAAATACTCATCATTTTCATTTGTTTTTGCGTTGCATTTCTTTTTATTTTTATTTGGGCTCTGCCCATAAAGGATGCAGAGCATCAATTTGTTTTGAGCTCTGCCCATTTATAAATGATGCAGAGCATCAATTTTACTTGGGCTTTGCCCTTTTTATTGCTTTGCAATTTATTTTGGCCTGCTAGGTCTTTTTGACTTGGGCCTGCCCCTTTAACAAAATAAATGCATTGCATTTTTCAGGCGATTTGCGCCAATCAAAGAGCGCAAGCGCTTATGGTGATGACACATGTCATGTAAGCGCAGTGCGCTGCGCTAGTGCGCTACGCTTGCGCTGCTGACACGTGGCGTGCTCTGGTGAGTTGCGCCAATTTCAGAGAGCAAAGCTCTATTTCAAAAGCGCATAGCGCAAATGGTTCAGATGCCGACACGTGGCGCTCTCTGGTGGCTTGCGCCAGCCCAAGAGCGCAACAGTGAAGATTTATAAGTGCAAAGCACTATTAATTTGAGAATCTTTTAGATTCAAGAACCAATGGTTCATAAAAGAAGTGCAAAGCACTATTTGATTTCTTGATCTAATTTAGATCAAAGAAAAACATGTTTTTTCTTATTTCAGGAACCAGAGGTTCATAAAAAAATGCAAAGCATTGTTTATTATGTGAAGATCATTGATCTTGTTCTTAGATCAATGATCTATTAGAAGAAATTTCTTCTAATTAAAAGGTCTTTTACCTTTTTTCCTTCTTCTTGAAATTTCTTCAGAGTTCTCTCTGCTTAAAATTTTTGATTTCTCACCAAAAATGTTGATGCCTTTGAATTGAGGTCTAGGGTCCTTTTTATAGTGCCCATAAATTAGTTAAAGAGATCTTTCTCTGAGTGATTTGGGAAATTTTTCCTACCGTTGGATCTTTAATCCAAGGGCTTCTGTTTTACAGAAGAAAATCTTCTTGTTTTAAAAAGAACAGAAAGATTTCTTTAGAATCTTGATTCAATTTGGCGCAAATGCCCCAGCGCGTGACACGTGTCGCGCAGAGCAAAGCGCAGCGCGACTGCGCTAGCGCATCTGTGTTGACACGTGTCGCGCAGCGCAAAGCGCAGCGCAACTGCGCTGACACGTATCGCGCAGCGCAGTGCTTGCGCAACTGAAGCTTTGCTTCCTTTACTTTATTTTTAAAGAGCCTTGCTCTGATTGGGCGCGCTGCCTCGGGTGTTGCGTTGATGTATCAGCGGCTGACACGTGGCGCGTTGCGCGCAGCGCAAAAAATCTGATGTGTTGCTTCATTTATTAAAGTTTAAATTTTCAAAGCAAAGCTTTGCTCTGATTGGGGGAAGATGAAGCGTTGCTTCCTCTCCCGCCTTGGAATTTGAACAGAGCTTTGCTCTGATTGGGGTAAACAACACGTAGGGGTATATGATTAGTATTTGGAAGAAAGGTAGGAATGAAAAATAAAGACAATGTTTTATTGAGAGATGATGTGATTTCTAACATTTTTTCATGACTATTAAGATATGGCCTATGACAACCGAAAAGCTAGTATAGTTGGAAATTCTAATTTTCAAAGTCTTTCTTTTACAATTCTTATCTTTACACGTTACTTTCACAGTCTTCCTTTTATTATAAGATTTTGTGGGTGCAATCCGCTGAAAACTCTCAGGAGACAACACTCCTCCTACTAGAGACACCTAGAGATTTAAAGGCTTGTTGCACGTGCTCAGTGCAATCGTGTTGCCTACGAAAGTGTGCTAGTTGGTTTTTTTTCTTTTTTCTTATATTTTCTCCTACTCTTGAATAAAAGATATTTGCTCGAGACGATCAGAATTAAGTTTTGGGGAATTTGTTCAGTCGAAAATATTGCATTCTGTGACATAACAATTTCCTCATTATTCTAATAATCTAAGAGTGTTTATTGTAAATACAACACGGATTACAAATTCATCTGCAAAATACCAAATACCACGTGTTATAGTTATAATCAACAATCTGGAGGGAAATTGTGTGTTTATTACTTCACACATGATATTGTATATCTCAACACTTTTCATCAAGATTTTGTGCAGAAAATTATTCAGGTCAAAGAACTGGAATTGCAAAAATTGCCAATAAAATGCAGCAAGTTAAAGAAATAAAATCTGGCAGAGATTCAGAAAGGATAATAAGATTCCAGACATCAGAAGAAGACCCTAAAACCAACACAAAACAGCCCCAGAAAAATGATGCAGCAAACTCATCAAACGACCGCGGAACTGTGGCCGATCCAGCCCGATCCGCCACGGATCCGCGGCCGAGTTGGCTCATCAGCGAACGTAACCTTTTCCGGAGGCTTCCTTGTAACCTCCTACTTTTTTCAAGACGCTTCGAACTCCCTAGCTTTCTCCAGAAGCTTCCCTACAACAGCCAAGCTTCTCATGCAAGCTTCATAACAACCTAGTTTCTAGTGGAAGATAAACCTAGTTTCTAGTGGAAGATTGGGAGAACTATAAAAGGAGACCTAGGGTTACATTTCAAGGGTTGTTCAATAATTTCACATTTTTACACACAAATTGAGTGACATAACTTGTGATCCAAATCCAATTAAAATCAATATCCATTGAGAGCAAAATCAAGCGACAATCGAAGAGCCTTTATCGCAACGCCGATTGTCATCAAGAGCAAGAGATCTGCATCCGATCCACGACTCACGGCGATCGAGCCAAGCAAAGATCGACAACAAATTCCCTTTCAAAAGAGCGATCGAGAGCTAGTCTTGTAAACTCAAATTGAAAGGTGTAATTTGAAGTAGATTTAATAATGGTGATAATTGTAATTCTCGCTTTCTATACATTCTTGCATTATGAAATTTCTTGTTCTTGATTCTTTTATTTTCATGATGCGTGAGTGAAATCTCTGCTTGTAAAGGAATCGAGAGAATCGGTAGATTTAATGATAATGAAATCCTAAACTAATCTTAAGTCTTATGAGGATTGTGAACTTTAGGAAAAGAATTATCGATGACCTAATTTGGAGCGAGATCACGTTCTTGATTATTTCGTTGCAAATTAAGGATCAAATGATTGATGATTTTCTTTGATAGAGGCTAGAATTGAATGATGATCAATGAAAAGACAAGGGATAGTAAAGGAGAAACCCTAGTTTCTTCAATAGATCCCTAATCTTCATTGATCGTCATCAATCTAGCTATAATTCATCAATAGATAAGATTCGTAATTATTAGTATTCATCATTGCTACTAATTCGATTGATTCCTACAAGCTATTCTACAAATTCTTGATAACTAAATTGATATTGGATACTTTCTTGAATTCTTGATTCTTGATATTTTTCTTGATGTTTCTTGAAATTAAATCTTATAAATCGTGAATCATCTTCTTGAATTTTCTTTTATATTTCATTTCTACTCAACTAAAGCATGAACGAATAAGTACTTGCATCTCAGTGGACAATCCGTTCTCATTAACGAAACTACTTCGACAACGTTATTGATTGAGGTATAAATTCATTGATTGTGATAAACTTTTCATTCCATACAACTTCACAATTTAATCGATCAATCAGATGCCCTGCATCTACAAGAAATATCAAGACAATCAATATTAAGACAAAATGGTATTAAGAAATCAAGATTTAACGAAAATTGAAGTGTGGTATATACCTCCAGCGACAGAAGCACGAGCCTGGGCCCGGGCAGCAGCACGAGCGGGACGATAGTTCCTCCGGTGAGGAACAGCCGGTGACCCGGACGTGGATGCATCTCCAAATAGAAAATAAACATCGATAAAATTACATGAAGTTCATGTTTATTCTTAAAGGGTATGTAAAATGAATAAATATTGTATATTAATTCATACAAACCTACAGACTGAGCGGAGGGTATGGAAGTGACGGGAGTGGCCCCTGCACCATACGTGGACGCACAACCTATAATTAGACAATCAAACATTGACTATATAAGTAATTGCAAAAAGAATGTGTATATCAATGATATAACATTCTAAATCAACATGTATACACTATAGGATATATAAACATACCCGCAGGTGCGGTGGTGGCCTCTAACCGAGCTGTAAATACGTAAGAGCAAAAAGAATGTATGTATATTTATGATATAACATTCTAAATCAATATGCATGCACTATATGATATATAAACATACCTGGAGGTGCGGGAGTGGCATCTGTCCCTGATGTGGACGCACCACCAACAGCTAGACAATCAAACATTGACTATATAATTAATTTTGACATGAATATGCATGTATATCTATAATATTACATTTAGAATGAATATGCGTGCAATATACCTTGCGGTGTGGCAAAGTCCACACGGAAGGAGGCATCCGAAGGGGTCTCCGATCGGGGAGCAAGACCGGCCCTCTGAAGCTCCCTACGCAGCTCTCTGGACGGCAGAACCGCTCTGCATCTGCCTCTGCCTCTGCCGGTGCCGTGGCTGGAGCTCCTGCCGCCCCTCGCTGCTCCTGTCATCGTCATCAAATCTAGATAAAACGGTTCTTGGATGCATTAGACAATCATTACATATGCATGCTATATATGTATAGATCGTAAAATGTGAAGTAATAATATAACATTACTGATAACCTTTTTTTGTTTCGTCGACGCATTAGACATATCTACTTGGATTTCATCATCGATATTATTTCTAACCCATGTAACTTCGTGATCAGCCGAAGACAACCCGTCTTTCGAAATAAACGGTCGGAGCACTCTAAGTCTTCTCTCTTCTTCATCCTCTTCGCCGTCCTCGAATTCTGGGATGTCATAAACATCCCTGGGTTTCCAACGGCATACAACACTCCATCCCGGATGCTTCAAACACTGTGAGTAGTATACTTGGAATGCTTGGTTCGGAAAGATACACGGATCATCCTGACCGTAAAATCGAAGTGTATTCATACTGGTCAATCCATATTCATCTTTCCAAGTCCTGAGATTGCTTCTCGACTTATCCATATCGGTTCGTGTATCGTACCAAGTACACTGAAATATATAAAATGGTTCTGATCGTCCGGGATATTGTATGCCAAGTATATAATTTAAGTATCCATAATAAATCACACCATCCGATCTTACCGTCGCAATCCCACTATTCCGAGTGATTCTAGATGTTTCTATGTCCTTAACTTCGAATTTGTATCCAAGGACACCGAATCCTTTATAATATGCAACCTTCATACTAGGAAACTGAGCTAAACATCTTGAGTCACTCTCTAATGATGCAGACTAGTTCGGATCGTAGATCTAACAAAACAAATTTTACGACAAATACATAACGATATAAGTTTAGATTAAAACTGGTAGCAATAACATGTTATTTGAATAACTTATATGATCTGCAACCCAATCGCAAAAATTATCCTGATAATATTTTCCAATCGTTCATCGTTCCAATCAGGATGCCCCTCACGTACCTCGTTAAACTGAATTATGTTCTCGACAATAAATTATGATATTAATATTATATCATTTCATACACACAAAAACACAAATATAACAATTAATCCATAAAAACTTACTCTCTAATTTTTTCAAGACATGTGCTATTGAGGAGGATAAACCAGTATATCTTGTTGATAAACATAGTGTCTACCCTCTTATATCAGCTTTACCATATGGCCCGTCCTGAATTCTTCGAGACCGGTTAAGTCCCGTCTCAACGTTCTCATTCAGATAGCGGGAACAAAATGTGGTTGCTTCATTTAGAAGATAACCTTGCATGATAGAACCCTCTGGTCGATTTCTATTGCGTATATACTTTTTTAGAGTGTAGAGGTATCTAAAGAAAAATATGTTAAATAAATAAATACGGGCATACAGGACAACAATAATTTTACAAATTGCGCGAAACGAAAAATTCTACATACTTCTCGACGGGATACATGCATCGATATTGTACCGGTCCAGCTAATTTAGCCTCAGTTGCAAGATGAACCGTCAAGTGTATTATGATATCAAAGAATGACGGTGGGAAAATACGCTCAAACTTGCAAAATATCAACGAAATAGAATTTTCTAGTTTCTCCAGCATCACAACATCCAGTGTTTTAGCGCATATTTCTCTGAAAAAACAACATAGGTCATTGATTACTAGACCAACCGATTCAGGAAGTGAAGTCCTGAGGGATAATGGGAGAAGGTGCTCCATAATAACAAGGTGATCATGACTTTTCAACCCATCGATCTTGCCTTTCACAATTTTAACTTCTTGCTGAATGATCCTGAGAAACCTGTGGGAACTTTCAAATCATGCAACACCTGCAGGAATCTTTTCTTCTCCGGCTGTGACATATGATACGCGGCATTGGGAAATACAAACTTGCCCGGTTTACCCGCTATCGGTTTAGGATGCAATTCACTTCTAATTTCCCAGTCCTGTAGATCCATCCGAGCATTGAGGTTGTCTTTCGATTTCCCGTCTTTACAAAGAAGCAAGTTGAGTACGTTCTCGGATACTCCCTTCTCTATGTGCATGACGTCCAGACAATGATGCACTAAATTTGTTGACCAGTACGGAAGCTCGAAGAAAATTCTTAACTTGTTCCAGAATGGTGGTTTGACATGTTTTGTCGGATCTATCCCGAAGGTCACATTATTGTAACCATCCCACTGAGCAGTCACGTTCTCTACGGACAATAAGGCTGGAGGTCCAAAAAACTCCTGATGACCATCAAAGTGAACAGTGTTTAACCTGTAGGGGTGGTCTAGAGGCAGGAAAAGTCGATGGCCGCAATAACAAACCTTCCTGCTAAAATTCAAGAATTTCGATATTGTATGTTGATGGCAATAAGGACATGCTTTGTGACCATGTACGGACCAACCTGATAGCATTCCATACGCAGGAAGTCATTAATTGTCCACATTAAAACAGCAGGCAGTATGAAGTTGTATTTGTATTTGCATCGTAAGTCTCTACACCATCAATGAATAAAAAATTTAACTCTTCGATCAAAGGTCGGAGATAGACGTCGATATTGTTTCTCGGTGAGTTTGGTCCGTCGATAAGAAGAGGCATCATAAAATATGATTGGTCCATAGCCAACCAAGACGACAGATTATAAACTATCATTACAACGGGCCATGTGTTGTGGCTTTCAGCCATATAGTTGAATGGGCAGAAGCCATCACTAGCGAGTCCGAGCCTGACATTGCGAGGATCACTACTGTATATTTCGTGCCTCCTATCGAAATCCTTCCATGCCGGTGAATCTCTTGGATGACTCATTTTTCCATCTTCACTTAGAGGAGCACGGTGATGCCAAATCATTGCCTCGGCTGTTTTCTTGCACCTGAATTGCCTTTGCAGCCTCTGTGTTATGAAAAAATATCGTGCTATCTTGACAGGTATATCGGGCTTCTTATCAGAATCTTTTGGATTATACCTGGCCTCTCCGCATGTTAGACACTCTTTCAAATCTGAATTCTCTTTCCGGTTCAATATGCAATTTTTAGGACATGCTTGAATCTTCTCACACTTCAGACCCAAATCAGACATCATCTTCTGGGCTCCGTACCAGCTGTCGGGCACGTTATTTTCCGGGGACATGGAATCTTTCAAGAACAAAAGAAGTATTGTGAATGACTTGTTGCTACATCCATTTAGGCACTTAATCTGGAAAAGTTGGACGAACCATTAGAGGGTGGAATAATTTGCATTCTCATAAATTGGTTTTTTAGCATCATTCATGAAATTTTCATATTTATCCATACATGGTCCTTGACCGGAAGGAATGTCATCTTCGGTACGAATAGATTCACCTAGGGCAGCCTCTACCATATCCTCCATTTTTTCTCCTGGAAAGAAATTACCGTCTTATTTTTCTGCCGCATTACCGTCTTCTCCTTCTTCTTCTGCCGTATTACTGTCTTCTTATCCTTCCCCGTGATATAGCCAAGTTGTATAAAATCTAGTAAAACCATGTTTAACGATATGAAGCTCTGCAAATTCTACCTTCTGCCAGTACTTATTCACAAATCTATCGCACAGGCAGAGAATCTTCTCTAACACGATCTTATTATGTGCGCTTGCAAATTCAATAAAAGCAGCAATTCCTGCAACAAACTTAGGTTGCATACATTATTGCCAATCCACATACATCCAGTCCTTAACTCTGATGTACTCATGGGCCATGTTAGACTGTATAACATATAAATTGTAGGTTATGATGACTATATTGAGAAATCTAATAACGGGATGGTTACTGACAAAGGAGAAAATCCGTGTATATGTTTTGTATGTGCGTTTGTCGTTGAAAAGAATAAATTATCGATAATCAATGTTTGATTTGAGGATACCCATGTATGAGTTGTATTCTATATATATGATTTCGCTTAAGTATAGGGTTATTAGTGTGTATGTGCTGTGTGTGCGTTTGTTGTGTATTCATGTTGTATGTGTGTGTTTCGGCTGTCGGGGGTAAGGTTTCTATCCTATTAAGAATGTATAGAGCAGACACCCATTCACTTGTGCTTTCAACCGTTTCGAGTAAATTTCGGCAGCACCTCCCCGCTGTTCTCCGAATACACTATAATAAAATAGATAATCATTTCAAAGATGTGAAACAACATTGAATTGAACATCTAATCTATCTTTGTACACGGAGAACCAGCGGAAAAGTACCAACGAAATAACTCGAAACGGATGAAAACACAAGTGAATGCAGGTGTTTGCTTTATACATTCATAACTTATCCACACTGGACAAATCTATCGGTTATCATACGATTGAATCTTCTCGTCACATAGACTATACGACGGTTGTTAGTACCGAACTATACCATCCAATATTTAACAACCTTCGTATAATTCTATGTCACGACGAACATCGAACGTATGTTAACCGATAGACGGGGACTAATTCGCGCTTTGATATTCATATATCAGTATCGATGAGAATATGAAAGTTTCATATTATCATCGAGTATCATATATTGGTTTCAACTTGAATATTTAATTTGAATAGATTTTACGTTTACATTTCGTCATTAAGGGTTCAAAGTTTTCAGTTTAGGGTAAATTTTTCTTTCGTTTACGGTAAAGTTGTACGTTTACGTTATCATCGAGTATCCTACTGAATGAACTAGTGCACCCTAAACCCTAACCCTAAATAATCCAAATTAATCTAATTAACCATAATCGTTAGCCTAACACAAATTATCCCTAATTAACCCAAATTTAACTCAATTTACCCAAATCAACCTAATTAACCCTAATCAACCTAAACTTAACCCAATTTACCCAAATTACCCAAATTAACCCTAATCAACCTAATTTACCCAAATTAACCTAATTAACCCTAATCAACACCCTAATCCTTTCAAATTATAAATAATTAACCCAAATTAATGCTAGCCTCTAATTAACCCAAATTAACCCTAGCCTCTAAACCTAAATCTGAACCAATCCCTAACCCTAAACCCTAACCATACACTGAACCCTAACCCTAGCCCAAGTCTTACCCTAACCCTAACCCCAACTAATTAACCCTAACCCTAACCGAACCGAACCCTAACCCTAACCTTATCCTTAACTGAACCCTAACCAGCCCTATCCTCACCCGAACCGTACCCTCAACTGAACCCCAACCCTCACCCTAACCGAACCTTGAACCCTAACTCTAGCAACCCAATAATCAACAAAAACAGAAATAAAATCATAATTAGAAGTAAAATTATGAAATTTACTAACCCGTAGCTAGGCCGGTGATGGACGAGACCGGAGACGGTCGACGACGCAATCAACGACGAGTCGCGGGCGGTGGCGACGAGGAAGTCGACGAGAAAGTCGACGGTGATGTCGGGGACGACGAGCCGCGCGCAGGAGGGCGGTGGCGACGAAACGTGGGCGGTGGCGACGAGAGACGCGGGCGGGAGATCGAGTGATGAAAGAGAGTAATTTGTTTAGGATCGAGGACTTTTCTGTGCTTTATTTTTTTATTAATAACCTATATGCATGCCCTACGGATTTAGCCGTAGGTCCTTCTTTTGCGGCTCCGTAGGGCCAAATAACAAATTAAGTTTTAATATTTTTAATTTAATTCGTATGGCACCGTAGGGACAACCATAGGGTCCTTCTTTTGCTGCTCCGTAGGGCCAAATAACAAATTACGTTTTAATATTTTTAATTTAATTCGTATGGCACCGTAGGGACAACCATAGGGACCTACGGATTAATCCGTAGGGGCAAACTTTTATTGCCCTTATGGATAACTATATCCGTAGGGATAACCGCTTATTGTAGTAGTGGGTAACTGTTCTAACCGTTACGAACCCTCTCTGTAGTCATGGAAATTGGATTTAATCGAATATCCAATTTAAATCAAATAACAAATCTTAATCTTATATTCAAATAACCAATTTGGATTTATCTCTAATTAACAAATCCAAAAACAAACAGGATTAGTATTTATAGAATCAGTTATAACAATTTCTTAGTCCATGAGCTATGTATGCACTCAAACCACATTTTTTTCTTCACCTTGGTCTTATTTCATTAGGCCTAGCAAGCGTACATGACCCCACATTTGCTCCCTCTTCCTATACATTCACCCACATGCTTAACGTTTTACCATTTGATCTTTTATTATAGTCACAACACAAATCCTAACTTATTGGTTGGGGAAAGTGTGGGGGTGAGGAATTCAAGCTCCCATGGGTCTTCTTCTTTGGAGCCTTGTGGACAAAGCAAAGGAGAAAGCTCTTTTCTTCCTTTTTCATTTTGCCTCCTCGCTTTTTCCACATGCTATTATTGCAAGTGAAGAAAAAGTTCTTTTCCTTTGCCATTATTTAGTGGAGAGTAGGTTGCAGCATCCACCAAAGTCTTTTGGCTGACAATTGCCCCCCTTGTCTCCATTACAAACCAAAACATGCCTTCACTTCTATATTTACTTTCGAGTTTCTCACCCTTGGGGATTATATTTTAGTGAATTATTGTACATTTTAATTAAATTGCATCCACTGTCTCAAACTTTATGTTATTACATAAAAATGTTACTCCCAAGCAACAAGTATATATGTTTTGCAAATAGTTTTCCTCCTCAAATAATTTGTTTATTTAGAATATCAAGAAACATGTTTTACTTACGATTCTATTATCAATGCACTTGAAAATATAGATTTTCAAATCGAATACTCAATTGCAATTAATGAAGACTATCATACGTTAAATTAGGGATTTTGCAATTTACAACTATTAGATTTAAGAAAAAGTTGTAGTCTTCTTTATAAGTGTGCAAGAAGAAAAAGAACTATTATTATACAACAGAGCTACATACTGTATATTAACTTGATGAGAAATGTGTTAACGTTTTCATATATATTCCAAGACTTCAAGACAAGTTGAAAATTAAGCATCAATTTTGGACCAAAACCTAAGCTGTTAGCTCAACGTTATACTTTATAAGATCTGCATTAATTATGTGCTTTGGATAGATGACTCGCCTATTATGTAATATATATTGAATTATAATCTTTGTAATGTCCCCAAAGTCCCATAGTTTAAAGTTGTTGTAAGTCGTGAAAAAGTATATTTTTATACCAAAACACTCCAAGTGTTTAACATATCACTATTCAAGAGGGTTTGTGAGCTTTATTATGAGGGTTTCATGTGATCATGGAATATTGATCAAGTTGGTTTCGTTTCCTTTTGTATTGTTGTCGTTGGTTGTGGCTTGTTTTGGTTGCTTATGAGTTGCATATATGTGAACTATCAACTATCAAAGCCCCCCACCACTTATATACAATAAAAAATATATGTAGAGCCTATTTTGTAGGAAGAAAAATGATCATGATACATAGACCCTAAGTAAAAGATATAAAGCGTTTCATGCAAAGTTATAAATCTTATTATTATTAACAAAGATTTAGATGTTAGAAAGAGTATAATGCAAGGACATATTCTACTAAGTTGGAGGGATTATATATAGAAGAAAAAGGATGCTGTAATAGTGGCGGTAGGTATGTGTAACAAAAGGTATAGGATTATAAAATTGGTAATCCTACCTGTCATTTTGGCCTGACACACAATTTATTAAAGTAAATATTGTCTTCTTTCATTTTTGCTATAGGAACGGCTGAATATTCTAGTTGTAAATTAGAAAGGTTTGTGAAAGTCATTTTAGATAATTAGGAAAGATCCAAATCCAAAAGGCTCTACTACTTCTTACTAAAATAAAGGAATAATTATAATAGATGCTACATGCTAAGATCATATTTATATTCTATGACAGCTAGGATTAGGATTAAAATGTAACTGAAATGGAATTATCTATTTTTCTGCTGACTTAATTATATAATTAGCGTGATAGAACATTAACATTATCTTTCCCTCCACAAAAACGAAGGCCGCTCCCGTGTTTCAGTAGACGGAAAAGGTAGTACATGAAAAGGCAAAAAGGAAAATAAAGTGGGGAACAATCCCCTGCATCTCAAGATAACTTCAGAGAACAAACCCCGAAATGCCTGGGCTCCTACGCCCCGGACCTCCACTATATATGCCTAGGCTATCATCAGATAGACTCGGTGGGATCAACACCTCATCAAAACAAAACGATTGTTTCAATCTGGCGCGACCCGGATCACGCCAATATGTTACCTTCCGTTGATCTGCTGACGTCGGCGATGGACGACTGAGATTTGAGCTGGAGGCAGGCTCTTGAAGCGTGTGGATCTCAATGGGTTTGAGATTGTAGTTGCCGAGCTACCTGCAAGGAATTCCCGGGGTGGTTGTACCACCGAGGACCCTCTGACAGTCAAGTTAGAGAGGAAATCCGAGCAGAGTAACGGCTTAGTGGAGTAAAAATGGCTTACTTGAACCGTCTGAAGAAGGGGTTTATATAGCGGTGGCAGCAGGAAGGGCAGGCGTGAGAATCACGCCGGACGTTACGCTCCCGACGTCACTCCCGCGTGATGAGCGGGATCTCCCATTAATGGCGAGACAGGCTCGTTAACGGGGATCGTGATGGCGTGGAACGTGGGATGTGGACGGCGGATATCTCGCACATGGTGAGATTCGCGGTATGGCGGTTGCACCTATGAGCGGTGCTGTTGATCGGTCGATGAGACCGAGGAAGATGACCTCGGCCGGAGAGCTCATGGACGAGCGGGAGAGCCGAGGTATCTTGGTTCTGCGGTAGCCCGGAGACGAGCTGTGCGGCCGAGGAGGCCAATTATGCAGGGGCTCGGAGGCAAGCCAGCGTTTGTTTGTGGGACGGGCACATGAGTGGTCTGGTCGGCCACCGTAGGTCCTTTCTTGCGAGCTTTGGGATACATCATCTGCCACGTGTCATGATCTGGGAGATCACCGATATCGAGCATCATCATTAGCCACCCACTCTCGTCCCGACCAGCTGACGGGTCGGGTCGAAAGTGGTCTGCCGGGTTACCCGAGGTAAGCTCCTTTCGAAAATATCGTCGGGCGTGTTCCCGGACAATCTGTTGTATTCTCTAGATGACGCCGGCGAATCAGGGGTGCGATCTCTGCTTTAAAGAGGGTGCGCCGGATCGTGCGTACTTCCGCTGAAGCGACAGTCCATGTGTCGGGTGCTGGTTGGCTGACGCGACAGGCCATAGACCTTTAGCATCTGATCGGATACGGCCAATGCGCGTGCGACAGGTGGAGCGATCGTGGCCGTCGAATACGAGGAGTTGTTTTGGCGAGAGTTGACTGTCGCCGTTGGATAAGGACGTCGGCAGCTATAAATAGAGGTGGGGTCCGCTTCAAGGCCCATATCTCTTCATATTTTCCTCGTTCTGAGTTTTGTTAGCTCGGCGCTCTCCTCTTTAAGTCGGATCCCTGCGTTCCCGTGGATTTCTTTCCATCAGGTTAGATGTCTTCCTTTTTTTTTCTCCTGCTTCTTCTTCTTCTGAGTCGAGCCTGCCTTTCCATTTGGCAGGACAAATGGATCGATCCAGGGCTCATGGTGCCCTCGGTGCCCTATCCCGGAGGGAGGCCAGCGGTGCGGCCGCGCCTCCGGCTAACCCGAACCCCGCACCAAATGTGCAACCGGCGGCGGGGCCGTCTGCCTCGTCACGAGGTCTCGATGATTGTCCCGGCGTCAACCAAAGGCGTCCACGGGTTCCTGAGCCCCAGACGAGGGATGTAGGAGAGGACGAAGATGGGGTTTCTCTTAAGAGGAAGAGGACGGTCTCTCGCGCATCACCGTCGGAGATTCCTGAGGGAATTCCTGTGCAGGAGGGGGACGTCCATTTCGTGGTCCCGTCTGGGCTTTCCGTTTCTGCTGGCATGCTTGCTGGGATGGAAGAGTCGGCCAGGGGCAAGATTCCGTGGGGGACCTTGAGGGCCCAAATGGCGGCTATAGCTCAGGAGGCGGTGCAGGTGTGTACTCCCTCATGTGTTTTTTTGAGCGCCCTTTCTTTAGTTCGAGTGTCTCTAAGTCTGTAACACTTTGAAATTTCGTTAGAATGTGTTCGTGTTATTTAGCAGTTGTGCGTGTTATTTTATATGTGTGTATAGAATTATTAGTTATATTTAGTCGTGTTACCCTAATTGGAATTTTCCTTGATGTAGTTTACACTTGCACACTTAGCCATTTTGGGACATAGGTTAAAGTTAGCCATTTCATTCTTGCATGGTTGTTATTTTTCCCCACCCTTTAATCAAAACAAAACCCCTTTTTAAAATTCAATTTTCAATAGAAAATAGAAGTATGGTGTTAGGTGAGATATTTGACTTTTTTGAACCATTTTTCTCTCTCTCTTCTCTCTTCCTCTCTTCTGAAATCCCTGCAGAAAATTCAGCAGCAAACCCTATCTTTTCTTCATCCTTTCTTCTCTTTTTCACTTCTCTTAAGATCTCTACACAAACCCTACACCAAAACCTCACATTTTCTTCACAAAACCATGGGAAAAGGGGCTTTTTGAGGTGTTTGGAAGCAAATCTGCATACTTGAGGAGGGAGCTGGAACTTTTAGTGTTTCTAAGGTCATTTGAAGGTATAAATCTCTCTCCTAGCACCCTATCTCCATAACTTGCATGTTAAGTTTCAAAATGTCACCTTTTTGTGCAACTTTAGTGCTTTTGAGGGGATTTAGTGATGATATGTAAAAATTTATGTTGTTGTGGCTTGATTAGCTTGTTAATGAGTTATTAGTGTGGGTTTAGACCTAAGTTTGCTTCAGGTTCCACAAAAATACCCTAAAGTTTCATTTTTGTGCAAAAGTGTGGATTTTAACTAGAAATAAGGCTCTGTAGGATCTGCTATTACCCGAGATATTTCAGAGTGAAACTAGATTTTTCTGTAGCATGTATGGGGGGTATAGAGTGCACACACCAAACCTGGGGGCCCAATTCCCCAGATCGGCCGCCGAAAAATGCATTCTGGCCGCAAATTTCGGCCAGATGGGTGAGTTGGGAGTTGGGGTTTGGTCCACTGGAGTCTGCTGCTATGTGGAGTATTTTGGTATATATATTTTTATAATATCTGTTCTGTATCAAAATCTGGAGTAGAATACCCTATTTCCCGTATTTTTGATCTTTCGCGACACGCGTGATACGTGTGTGTGGGTTTGGGGTTTCTGCGTATCGCGACGCGTCGGAGCGACTTCAGGCGCGTAATCACACGTTTTAACGTATCGCGCACACGCGCGCTTGGTTTGCGACACGGGTTTCTAATTGACTTTAAATGTCGTGTTTGTACGGTTTGAGCTTATGTGATATATTGTGAAATTCTAGGATTCGCAGGCGAGTGCGACGGGCGCCGCGAAGGAGGGGAACAAGTCATCGGCTATAACTAGCGAGAGACTGCAGTGAGTAGATTTAACATCTACGGGGATATCGCCCGCATGGCGTTCTACGTCAGGGCTGATAGGATCTTATAGCTACTTTTTCATACATTGACTGTTCATGGCTACTATTTAGTGCATACCACATTCCCTGATGTATATATATAAACTAGAATTGATAGAACACCGCACCCTTACTAACGGTTCATGTTGCACGAGCACTATCCTGCATGTTACACACACACCGTTAGTAATTGTCATGACACTCACACTGTAGAATTTCCATGATCAGTATGTTGTAGCTCATCTTTATGTGACTTGACATGATATTCATACTTGATGCATATATCACATCGGATCAGTATGTTGTAGCTCATCTTTATGTGACTTGACATGATATTCATACTTGATGCATATATCACATCGGATCAGTATGTTGTAGCTCATCTTTATGTGACTTGACATGATATTCATACTTGATGCATATATCACATCGGATCAGTATGTTGTAGCTCATCTTTATGTGACTTGACATGATATTCATACTAGATGCACATATCACATCGGATCATTGACTTGCATATTGGTTTGGATTACATGTGATTTCTGGATTTTGGAACCATGATTATTTCAAATATGTAATCAATTAAAAAACCCGGTTCTCTTGATATGATATTTCGGTGCGCCCGCCATGTGTTTTCTCGGTGCTAGAGCGATATATTGAGAGAGGGCTGACCCGGACTGACGGATGCCCGATATATTGAGAGAGGGCTGACCCGGACTGACGGATGCCCGATATATTGAGAGAGGGCTGACCCGGACTGACGGATGCCCGATAGAGGAGGATTTGCGTGTCGATGCTAGACACGAGTATTTATGATATTTGGGTGCCGATGTTGGGCACTCGTGATTCTCAGGGATGTACAGGATTTGAGGGCCGATGGGAGTGCCGGCGTCTGGGTTGTTGGGATTTACGGTGCATATATATATATATATATATATATATATATATATATATATATATATATATACATATATATTCCACATTGACATTCCGTGTAGATGTTATACTTCCCATGCTCAGCATTCATTATTATATCTCATCCTGTAGTTATGTTACCTGATAGAGCACTTGCATGATTTTTGCACATACTGCTTATCACACCTTGATATCATCTGTTAGCATATGATAGAGTAGCGCAGTACATGCATACTTGCGATTACCTTTATATGTTATCTCTATTCACGAGTTGGCAACTCACCCCCGTTGTGCCACAATGTTTGCAGGTTGCCCTTCGGAGTAGTCGCGGCAGGCTGCGTTCTTGCATCTTTTGACACAGATACCCCTACAGTTGGCATACTAGCTCTTTTGCTGATAGGTGGGTTTTGTGCGGTATCTGTTTATCTTTCAGTTATGTACATTGTTGTATCTAGTACTCTCCATCTACCACTTATGTATTGACTTAGAGACAGTGTGAGGACGATGATGTATATTATTTGTATTCTGGTGTCGAGCTCGTTGTGAGCCGACTTACTTATGCAGTTTATTCTATCTGTGATGTTCCTACTTTTTACTCTTGATCTTCGCTACGGCGTCGTATATTGCTATCTTGGTGATTATTTACTTAAGAATTCTTGTCACTTCTAATTGCTTCCATTTTAAAAACTAAAACACTCTATACTTTTACTGGTTTGTTTTCTGGGTTTTCGGTTCACTTAGTCGCGTTACGCCTGTAGACGTTACGTGGTTAAGTGCAGGTCACGGGCCAAACTTTGGGTCGTGACAATCTCTCAGCTATTTCTCGTCAGGTCCTTCAGCGCTGCGTCCTTGTTACTCGTATAGAGGCCGAGGGGGCTATCCACGCTACGTGGCCGGCGAGAGAGTCTTCTTCGGAGGCCGAGGATCTGCGACTTGAGCTACATCTGGAGAGCGAGAGGATGGATATCCTGGAAGCTCGATCGGCCGCCGCGGAGCTCGCTGTCTCAAAGTGCCAGGAGTCCTATCATCGCCTAAGTGAGTCCCACCGAGTCGTTGAGCCAAAGTTGATGGAACTGGCCGATCGCTTTGCAGCCATGAAGAGGGCGAGGGATACCTGCAGGCGGGATGCCGAGGCGGCGCGTCAGGCGGCGGAGGCCGACGAGATTCGGGCTAAGAAGGCGGTGACCGATTACAAGGGGTCGGACCAGTTTTACATCGACCTCGGCGAGGCCTACGCCATTGCATGGAACAAAGCTCTTGACGTCGTCAAGGAGCAGTTTTCAGAGTTTGCCGATGGTGAGCTCCGTGCTCGGGTCCCATTTTCAGTGGTCATGCCTCCGGCCGACGGTGATGAGGGAGGTGAGGCCTAGGTGGGCTTGCGGCTCGAACTTTTTGGCTTTTCCTCCTCTCTCTTTTGTAAGCCTCCAGGTAATTTGATAGGGCTGGGGAGCCCACAATACCCTTGTAAAGACTTTTGGCTTTGTGAATAAAAACTTTTTGCAGTCGTATTTGCACGCGTATTTTCCTTTGTTGGTAAACACTTATATTTGCACAGTACTGCCTTCGTGTTATATTGGTTATTCTTCTAGCGATTACACGTCGAGTTGAATCCGTTCACTTGCCAAGTGTGCAAAGACCGGCGGGAAGACGGTATCTCCATGGCTCCGAAGTCGAGGTGGAGATCGCTCAGACATAGATAGACCGGATGCCTCTTGGTGAGGGCTTTGTTCCTTAGTTGTTGGAGGGGCCGTCAGAGGCCTACTAAGGACGTGTCGAGTAGGGTAGCTGCCCGGTGCCTCATCGTGAGGGCTTAGATCCCTGGCAGTGTGGGGTAGGGAGCTACCAGCCAGGGATAACCGAACAGGGTAGCTGCTCGGCTGCCTCTTGGCGATGGCTTCGATCCTTAACGCAGGAGGGGCCGTAAGAGGCCTACTAAGGACGGGCTAAGCAGGGTAGCTACCCGGTGTCTCTTGGTGAGGGCTTCGATCCTTAGCGCGGGAGGGGCCGTACAAGGCCTGCTAAGGATGGACCGAGTAGTGAAGCTGCTCGATTGCCTCTTGGTGAGGGCTTTGATCCCTGGTGTGTTGGGGTAGGGGGCTACCAGCCAAGGATAACCGAGCAAGGGTAGGCCCGATTGCCTCTTGCGAGGGCTTTTGATCATTAGCGTGGGAGGGGCCGTAAGGGGCCTACTAAGGACGGGGCCGAGCAGGGTAGCTGCTCGGTGCCTCTTGGCGAGGGCTTTGATCCCTGGTGTGTTAGGGTAGGGAGCTACCAGCCAGGGATAACCGAGTAAGGGCAGGCCCGGTTGCCTCTTGCGAGGGCTTTTGATCCTTAAGGACGGGCCGGGCAGGGTTGCTTCTTGGTGCCTCTTAGTGAGGGCTTTGATCCCTGGTGTGTTGGGGTAGGGAGCTACCAGCCAGGGATAACCGAGCAAGGGCGGTCCCGGTTGCCTCTTGCGAGGGCTTTTGATACTTAGCACGGGAGGGGTCGTAAGAGGCCTACTAAGGATAGGCCGAGCAGGGTTGCTGCCCGGTGCCTCTTGGCGAGGGCTTTGATCCTTAAGGATGGTCGGGTAGGGTTTCTGCCCGGTGCCTCTTGGCGAGGGCTTCGATCCCTGGCGTTGTGGGGTAGGAAGCTACCGGCCAGGGATAGCCGAGCAGGGTAGCCGCTCGGCTGCCTCTTAGTAAGGGCTTAGATCCCTGGCGTTGTGGGGTAGGGGAGCTACCGGTCAGGGATAGCCGAGAGAAGTAGCCGCTCGGCTGCCTCTTAGTGAGGGCTTTTGATCCTTAGCGCGAGAGGGGCCGTAAGAGGCCTACTAAGGACGGGCCGAGCAGGGTAGCTACCCGGTGTCTCTTGGTGAGGGCTTCGATCCTTAGCGCGGGAGGGGCCGTATAAGGCCTGCTAAAGATGGACCGAGCAGTGAAGCTGCTCGATTGCCTCTTGGCGAGGGCTTTGATCCCTGGTATGTTGGGGTAGGGAGCTACCAGCCAGGGATAACCGAACAAGGGCGGGCCCGGTTGCCTCTTGCGAAGATTTTGATCCTTAGCGCAGAAGGGGACGTAAGGGGCCTACTAAGGACTGGGCCGAGTAGGGTAGCTGCTCGGTGCCTCTTGGTGATGGCTTTGATCCCTGGTGTGTTGGGATAGGGAGCTACCAGCCAGGGATAACCAAGCAAGGGCGGGCCCGGTTGCCTCATGCGAGGGCTTTTGATCCTTAAGGACGTGCCGGGCAGGGTTGGTGCCCGGTGCCTCTTGGCGAGGGCTTTAATCCCTGGTGTGTTGGAGTAGGGAGCTACCAGCCGGGATAACCGAGCAAGGGTAGGCCCGGTTGCTTCTTGCAAGGGCTTTTGATCCTTAGCGTGGGAGGGGTCGTAAGAGGCCTACTAAGGATGGGCCGAGCAGGGTTGCTTCCCGGTGCCTCTTGGCGAGGGCTTTGATCCTTAAGAATGACCGGGCAGGGTTGTTGCCCGGTGCCTCTTGGCGAGGGTTTCAATCCCTGGCGTTGTGGGGTAGGGGCTACTGGTCAGGGTTAGCCGAGCAGGATAGCCGCTCGGCTGCCTCTTAGTGAGGGCTTAGATCCCTGGCGTTGTGGTGTAGGGGAGATACCAGCCAGGGATAGCCGAGCGGGGTAGATGCTCGGCTGCCTCTTAGTGAGGGCTTTTGATCTTTAGCGCGGGAGGGGTTGTAAGAGGCCTACTAAGGATGGGCCGAGCAGGGTTGCTGCCCGGTGCCTTTTGGCGAGCGCTTTAATCCTTAAGGATGGCCGGGAAGGGTTGTTGCCCGGTACCTCTTGGCGAGGGCTTCGATCCCTGGCGTTGTGGGGTAGTGGGCTACCTGCCAGGGATAGCCGAGCAGGGTAGCCGCTCGGCTTCCTCTTGGTGAGGGCTTTGATCCCTGGCATTGTGTGGTGGAGGAATTACTAACCAGGGATAGCCGGGCGGGGTAGTCGCGCGGCTGCCTCTTAGTGAGGGCTTAGATCCTTGGCGCTGAGGGGCCGTGGGAGGCCTGCTAAGGACGGATCAAGCAGTGAAGCTTCTCAGTTGCCTCTTGGCGAGGGCTTTGATCCCTGGCGTTGTGGGGTAGAGAGATACCATCCCGGGATAGCTGAGCGGGGAAGCCGCCCGGCCTCCTCCTGTTGAGGGCTTTGATCACAAAGACAGAATGTAACACCTTAGGATTTCGATTAGTGTTAATTAAGCGATAATGCAGGTTTTTGGTAAAAAGTTTACCAATTTGGTTTCCTCACATTTTATAACAATTAATTAATATTTTATTATTATTTGTTATGGCTTGCACGCACGCGTGCACGTTAATGTGAGGGTTTGTTTGTGCTAATCTAGTTAGTGACCATGACACTTTAACCAAATCCTAATCCTTGCTTAACCCTAAACCCTTGATTTTTGTGGTGAGAAGATATTTCCTTGCTTTGTTTTGGATTGGGAGGAGGTGGCAATGGTGAGTCAAGAGAGAGACAAGCTTGCATTAATGATGAGTTAATGCTTGGTGCACTCACCCTTATTCTCACCTCTCTCTCTCTCTCTAACTCACTCACTCACTCTCATTCTCTCTCACTTATCATTTCTCATATTTTTTCTTCTTACTCCTCACTCTCAACTGAACACTTGCTCATTCCTTCACAAAACTTCATCAAAAATCACACCCAAATCACATCTCAAGATTTGTTTTTCCTCTTGGATGCCTTGGAGCTTGGAAAGCTAGGATCTTTGAGCTTGTGGGAATAGGTAATGATCTCTATCTGTTAAATAAGTCTTCTTAATGTTGCGTAGCTTGTTCGTTTCAGTTTAGAACGCGTAATGTTTAGTTTCGGGTAAATATCGTATTTTTAGTGTGGTTTGGCATCTCGGATGATCTGCTATAAAACCAGGTATTTGTTGGAAATGTTCTCATCACAGTGACCTTGTGTAGTGACCTAGAACCCACCATAAAAACCCGAGCCAATTCCCTTCTTATCAGGTCGTAGTTTTATTGGTTCTGGCCGTAATTTGCGGCCAGAGTGGGGGCTGGGGAATTGTAGTTTGGTCAGGGGGTCTCTGGGGTTGTGTGTGGTCTTGTGGTATCTGCAAATTTTACAAATTTTTTTGGGTAGCAAAATCTGGGATCACATTGCTAGTTTCTAGTGTTTCGATTACACGCGTTACGTTATCCGATACGGTTCGTGTTCTTGTGTAGTTGTTGCTCTTGAGTTGGTTTCGTAGTGTCGCTACGCGCGTTAGCACTAGACGAACACTTGAGAGTATGTTTGGAGTTGATGCGTCGGTCAAACGTAGTTTGTACGTGTTATTGATCGATTGCTAATATATACTTGTTATGTTGTTTTATGATCTTAGGGACGCAGGCGGGGACTTCGGACGCTGCGAAGAAGGGAAAGCGAGTGGTTGGCTTTACTTAGCCCCACGATCATCTGTGAGTAGATTTAAAATCTACAGGGGAATCGCCCGCATGGCGTTATGCGTCAGGGCTAGATATGATATGATATTAGCCGCATGTTTATATTACACATATAGAGTTTGCGTATAAACTTCATTTCATATTATTACTTGTTATGCTTGGATTTGTACCCTTTGGACACTGCACTATTATTGACGGTTCATGTTGCACGAGCACTGATTGTATGCCACTCACACCGTCAAAAATTGCCATGACATGCACAACACCTATCCATACGTGATATGGTATGGCTAGGGACATTGAGACATTGATTCATATTTCATTGTGCATATGGCACACAGCATACTTGTATACCTACATGCTTACACATATGCCTTGCCATGACTACATGCTAGCTACATATATACCTGGAGGGTATTGTATTATTATTGACATGTAGATACACATATTTAGCTTGATATAGCTACACATATACCTGGAGGGTATTGCATCATTATTGATAGGTAGAAACACACATCTTGCTATACCGACATGGTTATGCATACTTGGCCATAGCTACATGTTCACCTTTATATGATATTGCGTTTGGTTTCGGAGAATTTGGAACCCCATGATATATTCAATAACTTGTTGCAGTTAAATAGAGGATTTCCTTTATATGCTCATATTACTGTTTCATGTTGCATATATTTCATTTCATGGATTTCGCATTGATATATGATGTTTCTGGATGTTACTCTTGCGTACATATATAAGTGGTATGGGACGCTTATATATATACATGAATATATATATCAGTGGTATGGGACGCTGTTATATATATATATATATATATATATATATATATATATATATATATATATATATATATATACATATATATATATATATCAGTGGTGTGGGACACTGTTATATATGTATACCTATAATATATATCATCATAATGATCTGTGCAAATATACTTATTCATTATTTATGTGGGTCGATATTATGGTCGATATGATGGGCCTATGTGCTCGGGGCCTATGTGCTCGATATGAGGGGCCTATGTGCTCGGGGCCTATGTGCTCGATGTGAGGGGCCTATGTGCTCGGGGCCTATGTGCTCGATATTGGATTTATGAGATTTACTCGATATTGGATTTATGAGATTTACTCGATATTGGATATATGATATTTACTTCATATTGGACACTCAGAATATATGAGACTTACAGGATATGAGAGCCAATTTGGGATTTTGATTGTCTTGATGGACTTTGGTCCTACCACGAGGTCAGGATTCCGTGAGAATGACACGTTTTATCCCATACTCCGCATTTATTTGATATGCATTGCTTCATGTATTAGTAGTACCTGATAGAGTACTTTTCATGACTGTTGCATATACATATTGCTATTTATTGCTATCAGCTTACATGTGATAGATTAGCGCAGTACGTGCATACTTGCGATTACCTGCATATGTTATTTACTATTCACGAATTGACAACTCAACCCTGTTGTGCCACAGGGTTATACAGGTTGTCCCTCAGAGCAATCAGAGGCAGGGCTATCTTCTTTACATCGTATCATCTTTTGCTGCGGATACCGCTACGGCTGACTGGATGCATTTTTGCTATAGGTGGGTTTTGCGATTATCCGGTGTTGCTCATTGTATATTCGTTTTATCCAGTACTCTCTATCTACCATTTTCATGTATTGACTTAGAGACGAGTTGTGAGGACGATATTGTATATTATTTGTGACTTGGAGATTTTCATGCTGTTCACTTTATATCGTCTTTTCCTTCGCTACGGCGTCGTATATTTGCTTGTGGTGGTTGTTTTCCGCCTTTAGGCGTGGATTTGCTCCCGTTGGGGATGCTTTACTTATATATTTGTGTTGTACCCTTTTTGGGGGCTTGTTTTACAAAGGAGGTGCTGCCAAATTTTAAAGAAATTAAATTTGGACTTTAAAGAATTTTGATTGGGATTTCAAAAGTTTTAACAATGTTATTATCACTTACTACTTTTGATAGTTTAGATTACTTGGTTTTTGGCTTTCTTGAATTACGTTACGCCTGGAGACGTTACGTAGTTTAAGGACCGTCATATGCAAATTTTGGGTCGTGACACATAACTCCTCTTTTTGCAATGTTTTAACGTTCCCTTCTTGTTATTTGAATGGAAAGGGCTTTTTAGATAAATTTGCATCGTCTTTGTGAAAGGAGAGGTACACATTCGTAGGCATCGATTTCACTGGTACAGCTTGAGCTTCTCGGCGTTGTAAAGCCGCGGAAACTTGCGCCCGTCCGCGCCCTGTAAGCGGTAGGCTCCGCTGGGAAGTACCTCGAAAACGAGGAAAGGACTTTCCCAATTTGGGGAAAACATGTGCAGCCTGCCTTGATCGACGAACTTGTTTTGCCGTAGGACTAGATCTTCGGTCCTGAGAGCGATGCTTGATCCACGCGTTGTAGTATCGGGCAGTTTGCGGCTGATAGGCGGCAGCCCTGATCTGAGCCCGGTCTCGTTTCTCCAACAAGATGTCCGGGTTGGTCCGTAGTGCCGTAGTGTTTTCTTCATCGTCGAAGTGTTCGACCCGATGACTGGATAGCCCGATCTCCGCCGGGACCATTGCCTCTGTCCCGTAGCAGAGGCTGAAAGGGGTTTCCCCGATGGGGGTCTTCTTTGACGTGCGCAGGGCCCATAAGACCTGGGGCAGTTCCTCGACCCAACTGCCTTGGCATCCTTCTAGGCGGGTTGGAGACCTCGGAGGGCGTCCCGGTTAGAAACTTCGGCCTGCCCGTTGCATTGGGGATGTGCGACCGCGGCAAACTTCATGAGGATATGATATTCATTGTAGAAATCCTTCACTTTCTCGTTTTCGAAGTTCGTCCCGTGGTCGGTGATGATACACCTCGGGATACAGAAACGGAGTATCAAGTTGTTCTACAGGAACTTGATGGTCGTGGCGGCATCCAGTTTCCTGATGGGGATGACCTCGATCCACTTTGTGAAGTAATCTACTGCGACAAGGACATATTTGTGCCCACCCGCACCGGTAGGGAACTGGCCTCTCATGTCCAATCCCCACTGGGAGAACGAACACGGGGAGGTTAAAGCGGTCAGGTCGATAGCCGGAAGGCGAGGTATGCTTCCGTGGAGTTGGCAATTTTTGCATCTCCTGATGAGCTTCTGGGCGTCTTCGTGAACAGTTGGCCAGTAGTACCCCTGGAGCAATGCCTTCTGGATTAAGGTTTGGGCCCCTTGGTGTGCGCCACCGACCCCTTCATGGATTTCACGGAGGAAGTAGTCGGCTTCATGGGGGTCGACGCACTGGAGCAGGGGCTGAGTGAAGGATTTCATGTAAAGGTTCCCATTGCTCCAGACGAAGTGGTGGGCTTTGGCCCGGAGACGGCGGGCTGCTCCCCGATCTTCCGGGAGCACACCATCTCTCAGGAATTCCACGAGGGGCCTTCTCCAGTCTTGGTCATCTTCTTGCGCCGTATACACATGAAGTATTGTCGTTCCGTCTTCCACGTTGGGCCTGTTGGAGATAGTGCCCTCAGAGTCAATTATTGGATCGCAGGTACGTGATTGCAATGATTGCGGAGGACCTATACCGGTAGGACAGTCTTACTCAAGATGATAGTATGCTATCTGGTTTGCCTTTATCAGTCGTGTACATGTTCAGGTGACTGATTACATGTTACACTTTGATAGAGCCCTTAGGATCTTGCTTTACTATCAACAGTATGATGGCGATCATATACGTGAGAGTTGGGTAGTTTATATGCATATCCTTAATTGTGGTCCCTAGTCGTGGGAGTTTCGAGACAGGGCATCGATACTCCGGAGTAGACTAGTGTATACAGTCGAGACCCCGACGAGGGGCGGTGGCCGGTCTCACAAGCCACTGGTGTCTGTTGGATCACCTAAGATGTATACAGGTGCTCATTGGGTTATGAGTACACCGGACAGGACTCGCCGGGAATCTGCTAGTTAGTATTATATCTATCGTCAGATAGCAGTTCCCTGGTGACATGTGTACAGGTTAGTTCATCGACCTGAGGTCGTCATTTGTCTCGTGTGAGTTCCCACTGTGCTTTGATTTCTACCCTACCACGGCTCAAAGTAGTCGTGCAAACAGGTAGCTTTTGGGTACAGTCCCGAGCCATATGGAGGCATGTAAGCGGATCGGCAGGGGATTCGTCTCTCCCGGTATTGGGGGCGAGATCGTGCTGTGTCTAGGAGAGCCATTACACATAGCCCACGGCCGTGGCAGGAGATTTACTGGTAGGTACTCCAGTAGTATCTCAGGGTGTTATTGGGCTACACTCCGACACGACTTATACTGCTATTGGGGGTCTGACGTTACTAGCCCCCTAGGCAGATATGCGATACTCATAGACGAACGGACCGGACTGTATATACATTGTCACTGTTAGGCTCAGTAGGGTTTCCGGATGAGTTCGCTCATCGGCTTCCCTTGAGGTCAGTCCATGGGCAGCCGTTATGCATAGCTAGTGCCGCTGACGGTTTGTGGTTAAACCCACTGCCAGGGTACTGACGAGTCATTAGAGTCCCCCACAGACAGTTTCCCAAGTTCGGGCGAAACGTTGTAGAGGCCGTATGGTTTTATGGCAGGGTTCGGAAAATGCACGTGCGTTTACGCACGTGTTGTTTTTCGGGCAGATGATATTGGTCGGCTTTGGTTTAAGCCGGATCCGAGTATTATATTGAGTAGGTATAATATCTTTGTCTCAGTTGCATTTGTATTCGGTCGTAATACAAATGCGGGTATATTTATACAGTTACGGGGTTATCCTGAAAGTCGTTTCAGGATCACTTTTGGAAGTTGCCAATTTCCAGTTTTCTATCAGCCGTCTTTTAACATTCGGTTAAAGACGGATTTATCTTTTCTTGGATGAGGGTGAGTCATGCTTCTAGAAGGTTCTAGAAAGGGTGACTTGGCATGGTGAGTCATTAGTGTAATAATGGAGCCATTAATGCAATGGTGACTAGGTTAATGAATCACCATTTGCATTAATGAGGTTTTGTTTGCTTAAGGATATTTTTCTTGTGTTCACACATGATATTTCGTTCTTATGGTCACCCTCTTCTCTCCTACACTCACCCCCCCTCCCTATATATGGCCGGCCCCTCCTCTCTCTCACATAGACTTGATGTTTCACTTGAAAAGATTATGATAGATTTTGGGGTGTATGGAATTCACAGCTCATTTCATTCCATCACCCGATTCCCTCGGCAACTTCATTAACCGATCGTCCACGGACTTGGACGAAGTGAGACAAAGTCATCTACTCATTCTCTACATCATTCTTGGTCGTCTCTTTTAGCAAACTTGACGACCGAGTTGCCTCAAGTCAGAGGCGGGAGCCCGTTTAAAGAATCAGTGATGTGGTGCCACCTGGACGAGCAGATCGGAGATCGACGAGATCGGAGCAGCCGCAACGGAGCGTGGGATGATGGTTAAAGAATGAAGGACTCGGATCGTTCGGTATAACCTTTCTACACTCTTTACAGTTTGTTAGTTTAGCAATAATGGCAGATCCGGGTTAAAGTATACGATAACGCCAGTTAAAAGTTTTTTGTTCCGCGTTTGGCGTCTGTAGACGGCCGGGGCGCTACCGTAGACTTCTAGTGGTATCAGAGCCTCACCATTTTGCTTTACTAACTTGTGCTAACGCGTTTAAAATATCAATCGAACCGGAAATCAAAAACTGCAAAAATCCAAGTTCACAGTTTCTGTCGATTTTAAATGATGTCCTAAAATTATTCTACACATCTCAGAAATCTGTGCAGGGTTTTCTAAGCATACCGACAAAATTTGAGCATGTGATTCCACTAAACAGCCGCGGAATCGCGGCCAAACCCATGGTTTGGCCGCGCATCCGCGGCCATTCTATGGGATCAGTGCATCAAATTTGGTCGGTGTCTTCTCTGTTGGAAGTTGGGGGTTTTGGTATATATCTTTTGGGCCCAGATTTTGTTACTGTTCAACAGATGTTCGTGGGGCCCACTTCATGATATTTAGTCGATCGAAATTTAAACATGTTAGTTTACAGTGCTTACATTATATCTCCGACCGGGAATGTCATTTGATCGGTAAACCGCGTCTGATTGCTATAGTTCTTTTAGACGGGTTTGCGAACGTGACATTCGCGTTGATGTTCTGTGTTGTGCTGTGATGTTGCGGATTTATCGTGGTGGATAGGAGTGTGCAATGGTAATACAGTTTGAGTTTATTTGTACATTTGATATTGCGGGGCGAGCGTCCAACTTGTGGACTGCCGTCATTGCCTGTTGTATAATATTCTTTTGGGGTACGACCAGGTTGCGGTCGATGTACCTGAAGTACTATTTTTCATTACTGTACTAGGTTTTGCCCCGCGACGGAGTGCACGGATAGCCGGGTTCTGGAGGGGCAACGGGTCCGCATCTCATGGCTTTGAGAGGCAGAGGGGCCCCACTCTAGAATTGGCAGACTATTCGCCGCACTCGTAGGGGGTACAGGTTGACCCAAGGAGGGGTGCCCAAGATTACCGGATTCCGTGAAGTGCTGGGTGGTCCATTCACTATGCTGTAAGGGGCTGCCTCGCTTCAGGTTTTGGCGGGTAACTTGCCGCACCCGTAGGGGTCTAGGTTTCATTGCACAGGCTGTCCACACGACAGGGGAACGTCGAGTTTCAGCAGCGGCTCTGTGAAACTCGGGGATCCCAGATTATCTGTATTGTTCTGTGATGCTTATTACTTTTCTGTAATGTTGCATATTATCACGCCTGGAGCGATTATTGTATATTGGTTTATATACTATTAGATGTTGTATATTTTTTACACCCGCGCTAGTCCAGTCCCCGCTCTGTCGTTAGTTAAGTAACCTAACGGGTGATGACGGGACCCAGTGACGAATGCGGATGGCATATACGTACATTTTATTTTCGTTCTTTTCTGGTGTGATCGATTGATGGGACTGCGTTGATTCTGATCAATGCAAAGTAAAGCAAACCTGTTTACAGTTGTTGGAACAAATTTAAAAAGTGTTATTGCAAAGACGTTTCCTTTTGTTATGCATAGCGGTATTCAGTGGAATATCCTGCACCTCATTCAACGGGGCAAGGGCCGATATCCCTTCACCGGGACTGACCCCTTGGGCAGAAGTTTGCGTCAGGGTAATAACTTCACTATAGTCGATTACAATTTGCTTTGCATAGCGGTATTCAGTGGAATATCCTGCACCTCAATCCACGAGGAAAGAGCCGAGATCCCTTTACCGGGAGTGACCTCTTTAGCAAAAGGTTTTCGCCACTATATTTTAAAAAGCTATCAGGTTCCTTCAGCGATATCAAGTTCGTTACGTTAAAGGTTTTTCGCCAAAAACCAGTCGTATCCCTCCGTCGTTTCTTATGGATGGTCAGTAGTATTCAAGCTATGTTTGTTGGCTTTCGTCAAGGCATAGTGTTTTGTAGCTGCTGGGTATTCATTTGTTGCATAGATAGATGAGTTGGTTTGGGACAGTCGTATTACCTTGTTGGCTTTCGTCAAGGGTATGTACGGGTGGGTTCAAATTAACAAGATAATGACGGGCAGAACTTGACATGTGACTTATGATTTGTTAACTTTCGCCAAGGTCATAAGAGCATGGGGCATAAATGATATCGGGAGTTTCTAAAGAAACTGAAACTTGCCAAGTATGCGCATACCTTCTAGAGTATGAGTAACGTGGATGCATTCCATCACGTTATCATGCGATGAGAGTTGGATCCCGATTCCCACTGATGAGTTGGTTTACTCTTCGGGTGATCCCGATTGATTCTTCTTTCTGGTTTGGAGAAGAATTTGACAGGACAGTGGGAGGTTTCCGGATTAGATAAAGTGATAACCATTCTGATCTAGGTTAGAGTGCACGCAGAGTGTTTCTTTTCTCTCTCTTTGGCAGCGACCTTTGACCGACCCTAGACTATGACTCAGTGACCAAGTTGACCGAACCTTCTTAAAATACTTGCTTTTGGATTGTCTATGTTGCATAAGTCATTGCCACTCCTTCTTTTACCCTTTGCATTTCTCAGAACACCCATTTTACTATGGATATCCACTTCCATTGGATAGATCCATCGTATGGTTATATACGAACTCGAAGGGACTTCTTCGAGGATGGATCCAAGTTCAGGAGAAATAGAATTGGTTTATTCAGTTGTCTTTTATTATCACCTTCTCTCAGGTTGCGAGAGCTCCTTGGTTTAGGAGAGTACACCTATTACGCTTATTGGATAGTCTTATTCCAAACCATAGGCAGGTGCCGAAAGGTAGGGAATGAAGAAAACCAATTAGCCTAAGTAGGGTGTGCAGAAGGTAATATGTAAAGACAAAATAAAAGGATTAGAAAGAGGGCAAAGTAAATTGCGACTGTTATCATTCACGACCAAACCGCGTACTTCATCGCCACTCCTATTTCACCTTTAAAAGAATAAGGTATTATTCAGATGTCTTTTATCATCACCTTCTCTCAAGATACGAGTACTCCTTGGTTTAGGAGGGTACACCTATTATGCTTACTGGATAGTCTTCTTCCAAACCATAGGCTGGTGCCGAACGGTGGGGAAGGAAGAAAACCATTTAGCCTAACGATGGTGTACAGAAGATAATGACTTAAGACAAATAAAGGGATTTGGAGAGATGGCAAAGAGATATACGGTTGATGTCATGAATTGGATTATGGAAGAGGCATTACTATGAATACCAGGATACCCCTACGAAACATTTTCATGTTTCAGTGCATTGTTAAAGGAAAACTGTTTTCCCGATTGGATACTTACTCCGAGGGTATGTATTTACCAGGTTTCATTCTCATATCTGTATGGTTTTACAGATGATGAGTGGGAGTAAGTTATTGGGAATTAGGTGATTATCCTCATTATATCGGAATTCGTTGTAATTGGTGATATTTGAGGAAATCGCTAGGGTACAGTTTTCAACCTACGACGCACAGGTTTTGAGTTGCTTAAACTCAGCGGACTTATACAGAGTATTGTATGTTGTCCAGTGTCCATCAGGACAAAGGGGTAAGTCCTCGTACTATGTTCTGTTTACTTATAATTTCTCTAGTATTTAGACAAGTGTTTCGTAGAAATACAAGGTCTAAGTTTTGAGAAGTTGTGGGTATAAGAATAAAGTAGAGAACCAGGTATCACAAGTATCGGGATTCTTCAAAGAGATCGAAGATGTAGATTCTTATGATTGGTATTCAGATGATAGTGATGATTTTTTGAGAAACGTGTTTCTCTTTCAGGTTACTCATAATTGGATGGATTCATAAGTTGAGTAATGCTGATTAGCCTCTTTTCATTAAGTTGATATGCACTGGAGACAGATGCATGATTTGAATCTGGTTCCAATTAAATAAGTGCCAAAGTTTCTATATTGGATATAGAATAGTTCGTACCTTAAAAGA
Source organism: Agapanthus africanus (assembly GCA_030015575.1). NCBI lineage: Eukaryota > Viridiplantae > Streptophyta > Magnoliopsida > Asparagales > Amaryllidaceae > Agapanthus > Agapanthus africanus. Next base: position 180,352,136 of record JASDDO010000008.1, read on the forward strand.
TATTAAGGTACGGGGAGTTGTCCAGCTTATGCTTAAAACCAGACTCTGGATAACTCAGGGCACGTTTCTGTAATGGCTGTTTGTGGGTTGACCCTGACTATGACGAGGGTTGATATTCTACCATTTGGAAGATCAATAGTGATATTGTTCTTGACTCGCCACAGTTTTAGTAAAATGGATCTTTTTCAGAAAATAGTTGTGGGAGTATGGTAGAACTGGAAGCGATTCCAGAACCGTGAACGATTACGGAAAATTTAATAGGACCTATATATTCAATCAGGTTTGACATTCCAATAGCCACTCCGCAGATATGATGGGTAACCTCAGACACCCGAGAGGTACTCCGGTAGCCTCAAGGACGGTGACAGGGAGGTTCTTGTTTACCCAGACTTGACACTACTGTTGTTCCAGGCTATGAGACCCGGTAGGAGGGTTGTCGTAGTCAGTGGGAGCATCGGAAGCATAGTGGGCAAGATGCTTATGTCTATTTATAGACTAGAGCAGTTGTAGCGGAGATAGATCATCTAGTTTTGATGTGACAGTCATGGGTTTGACTTCAATCAGAATAGGGGATGGATCTGTTAAGAAGGTAGTAGGGTGTGATGTCATGGTATCTGGATGACATACACAGAGTAGGAAGTAAAATTCCTATACTACGATCGGTTGTACTGTGGTCGTCACACAGTTGTTTCTCCAGACAGGATATGGATATAATATTTGACATTCTGGTTTCTAGATCTATGGTTTTAGATTTGGATTTGGGTAGTTTCCCAATGTAGGTACTTTGACAGTATTCTAATGGTTTTTAGAATAGATGACTCCTAGCATGGTGGTGTACCTGCAGGTGATGGAGTCACCCTCTCTAAAGGTGTCTTACTGACTAAAGGGGAGAGGGATATGCATGATTGGCAGATCACTTGCTTAGGCAATTGAGTCAATCGTGAGATGTAAAGTACCACACCAGATGTTGTTTTTGCACTAGATGCAATAAGTTTGTATTAATCCAATCCTGGAGAAACATAAGGAAGCAGTTTTAGAACATAAGTACATGTTCTACGGATTTGATGACGGCAGCCTCTTTTGGGAGACGATTATCATTCCAGGCTTCAAAGGTGACATGGTTGACAGAATGATTGTCAGAGTTATAGTTTTTCCCTCTGACGAAGAGGGACAGTATTATGGACAGGTGGTCCAAGAGGATACTGTGGGTGGCATGGTGCCGGATACTGATTAGGTTCAGTGATCGATACAGTCTAAGAAGTTTGGATTTGGAGTTCATTTATGAACTAGGTCCCATCAGATATCCAGACATATTCTAAGACAGGTATTACTCAATTCGGGAGATGGTTTTCTCCGCGAACTTGAGATTAAGAGAGATATAGAAAGAAACATATAGGCGGATCCACTCACTGAGGCTATTTCTCGAACACAATAGTTTTACAAACGGGCTTTGTGAAACTGATTAGTAGAGGAGTTGGATGTTCGGTTTCACACGGGCTGTGAGTAGTCGACATCGCAATAATTAGCCTTGAGTGCAAGTGGGAGATTGTTGGAGATAGTGCCCTCAGAGTCAATTATTGGATCGCAGGTACGTGATTGCAATGATTGCGGAGGACCTATACCGGTAGGACAGTCTTACTCAAGATGATAGTATGCTATCTGGTTTTCCTTTATCAGTCGTGTACATGTTCAGATGACTGATTACATGTTACACTTTGATAGAGCCCTTAGGATCTTGCTTTACTACCAACAGTATGATGGCGATCATATACGTGAGAGTTGGGTAGTTTATATGCATATCCTTAATTGTGGTCCCTAGTCGTGGGAGTTTCGAGACAGGGCATCGATACTCCGGAGTAGACTAGTGTATACAGTCGAGACCCCGACGAGGGGACGTGGCCGGTCTCACAAGCCACTGGTGTCAGTTGGATCACCTAAGATGTATACAGGTGCTCATTGGGTTATGAGTACACCGGACAGGACTCGCCGGGAATCTGCTAGTTAGTATTATATCTATCGTCAGATAGCAGTTCCCTGGTGACATGTGTACAGGTTAGTTCATCGACCTGAGGTCGTCATTTATCTCGTGCGAGTTCCCACTGTGCTTTGATTTCTACCCTACCACGGCTCAAAGGAGTCGTGCAAACAGGTAGCTTTTGGGTACAGTCCCGAGCCATATGGAGGCACGTGAGCGGATCGGCAGGGGATTCGTCTCTCCCGGTATTGGGGGCGAGATCGTGTTGTGTCTAGGAGAGCCATTACACATAGCCCACGGCCATGGCAGGAGATTTACTGGTAGGTACTCCAGTAGTATCTCAGGGTGTTATTGGGCTACACTCCGACACGACTTATACTGCTATTGGGGGTCTGACGTTACTAGCCCCCTAGGCAGATATGCGATACTCATAGACGAACGGACCGGACTGTATATACATTGTCACTGTTAGGCTCAGTAGGGTTTCCGGATGAGTTCGCTCATCGGCCTCCCTTGAGGTCAGTCCATGGGCAGCCGTTACGCATAGCTAGTGCCGCTGACGGTTTGTGGTTAAACCCACTGCCAGGGTACTGACGAGTCATTAGAGTCCCCCACAGACAGTTTCCCAAGTTCGGGCAAAACGTTGTAGAGGCCGTATGGTTTTATGGCAGGGTTCGGAAAATGCACGTGCGTTTACGCACGTGTTGTTTTTCGGGCAGATGATACTGGTCGGCTTTGGTTTAAGCCGGATCCGAGTATTATATTGAGTAGGTATAATATCTTTGTCTCAGTTGCATTTGTATTCGGTCGTAATACAAATGCGGGTATATTTATACAGTTACGGGGTTATCCTGAAAGTCGTTTCAGGATCACTTTTGGAAGTTGCCAGTTTCCAGTTTTCTATCAGCCGTCTTTTAACATTCGGTTAAAGACGGATTTATCTTTTCTTGGATGAGGGTGAGTCATGCTTCTAGAAGGTTCTAGAAAGGGTGACTTGGCATGGTGAGTCATTAGTGTAATAATGGAGCCATTAATGCAATGGTGACTAGGTTAATGAATCACCATTTGCATTAATGAGGTTTTGTTTGCTTAAGGATATTTTTCTTGTGTTCACACATGATATTTCTTTCTTATGGTCACCCTCTTCTCTCCTACACTCACCCCCCCTCCCTATATATGGCCGGCCCCTCCTCTCTCTCACATAGACTTGATGTTTCACTTGAAAAGATTATGATAGATTTTGGGGTGTATGGAATTCACAGCTCATTTCATTCCATCACCCGATTCCCTCGGCAACTTCATTAACCGATCGTCCACGGACTTGGACGAAGTGAGACAAAGTCATCTACTCATTCTCTACATCATTCTTGGTTGTCTCTTTTAGCAAACTTGACGACCGAGTTGCCTCAAGTCAGAGGCGGGAGCCCGTTTAAAGAATCAGTGACGTGGTGCCACCTGGACGAGAAGATCGGAGATCGACGAGATCGGAGCAGCCGCAACGGAGCGTGGGATGATGGTTAAAGAACGAAGGACTCGGATCGTTCGGTATAACCTTTCTACACTCTTTACAGTTTGTTAGTTTAGCAATAATGGCAGATCCGGGTTAAAGTATACGATAACGCCAGTTAAAAGTTTTTTGTTCCGCGTTTGGCGTCTGTAGACGGCCGGGGCGCTACCGTAGACTTACAGGGCCATGGCAAGGTCTCGAAGAGGATAGATCGCTTGTTGTTGGTCGAGTAGGACAAAGCCAGCTTACTCAGGGCGTCGGCTTGGGCATTGAGCTGCCTGGGTATTTGCTCAACTTGTACTTCATCAAAGTTCTTCCGAAGTTTTCTTACTTCGGCCAGGTACTTCACCATTAGAGGTTCCCGAGCCTCGAAGTGGTCGGTCACTTGGCCGACGACTAGAGCTGAGTCACTGCGGATTCGAATTGTTTTCAGCCCCAGCCCGGAGGCCATGCGTAGTCTAACCAGCAGGACCTCGTACTCTGCCGCGTTGTTTGAGGCCTTGAATCCGAGCTTTAGAGAGTACTCCATTTTTTCCTCGTTCGGGCCCCGAATGATGAGGCCGGCACCACAGCCTTCCTCGGTTGAAGATCCGTCGACGTAAATGACCCACTCAGGGATTGAGTCGGGCCTCCCCGCGATTGGGTGTTGAGCTGCGAGGGTTGGCATGGACTCCGGTTCCTTACTGGGGATAGTGCATTCGACAATAAAATCGACCAGGGCCTGTGCTTTGATGGCCTGCCTCGGGCGATATTTTATGTCAAACTGGGACAGCTCCCACCTCCACTTCTCTAAGCGGCCCGAGTATTTCAGTGACGCGAGGATAGGCCCAGCAGGCGCTCGGTAAGAACGAGAATGGTGTGTGCCTGGAAGTAGTGTCGTAGCTTCCTTGAGGCCACAATGAGTGCCAAGACGATCTTCTCTATGGCTGGATACCTCGTTTCCGCGTTTTTGAAGACATGGCTCACATAGTATACCGGTTTCTGCACTCCGTCGACCTCCCGGACGAGCACTAAGCCTGCTGCTTGGTCGGATACCGCCAGATACAGTGATAGTTCGTCTCCTTCAACTGGTCGGGTGAGCAGCGGTGGCGTCTTAAGGTGCCTTTTTAACTGGTCAAAGGCGGTCTTGCACTTTTCTGACCACTCGAACCTCGGAATTTTCCTTAAAGCTTTGAAGAATGGTAGGCACTTTTCCCTAGACCTCGACATGAAACGGCTCAGAGCGGCTACCCGCCCTGTCAGTCGCATGATCTCGACGTTGGTCTTGGGCGCAGTCATGTTGAGGATAGCGTCGATTTTTTCTGGGTTAGCCTCGATCCCTCGGTGGGTGACCATGAAACCGAGGAACTTTCCCCCGATGACCCTGAATGCGCACTTGGTGGGGTTCAGCTTCATCTTGAACTTGCGGAGTACCTCGAAGGCCTCGCCCAGGTCCTTGGCATAGTCGGTCGACGAGACTGATTTGACGAGCATATCGTCAACGTAAACTTCCATGTTCCTGTCGTGGCTTGAACATGCGGTTGACCAACCGTTGGTACATAGCCCCGGCGTTCTTGAGGCCGAAGGGCATCACCTTTTAGCAGTATACCCCCCGGTCCGTTGTGAATGCGGTGAGATCTTCGTCTGACGGATTCATATAGATCTGATTGTAGTCGGAGAAGGCATCCATGAAGCTCAATAGCTCGTGGCCCGCCGAGCTGTCAACGAGCTGATCTATCCGAGGTATGGGATAGTTGTCTTTGGAGCAGGCCTTGTTGAGGTCGGTGAAGTCGACGCACATGCGCCACTTCCCGCTTTACTTCTTGACCAGGACTACGTTCGCTAGCCACTCCGAATAGGGGACATTCCGAATGAAGTTGGCGGCGAGGAGCCGATCTACCTCGTCCTCGATGGCCTTCTGTTTGACCGGGGCGAAGCTTCGCTTCTTCTGTCTGACGGGTCGGGCCGTAGGATCTACCCCGAGCTTGTGAGATATAACTTTAGGGTCGATCCCAGGCATGTCAGCAGGCGCCCAGGCAAACACGTCGGAGAGGTTTCTGAGGAAATGAACCAGGTCATCCCGCTGAGTTCCTGTCAGAAGCGACCCGATCTGAACGAGTTTTTCGTCGTCCCCTTCTACGAGGGGGACCTCTGTTAGAGGCTCCACTGGGGTCCCTCAGACCTTTTTTTGCTCGTCTCGAGTGTCCAGAGAACCCATGATGTCACCCTCACCTTCGACATCGTCGTCCGGCCTCTCCGATGAAGATGCTGCGGTGAAGCAAACCTTTGCAATTCGCTGGTCTCCATAGACCCGACCTATCTCGTCCTGGTCGAGAGGGAACTTGATCGCCAGGTAGTAGGTCGATATCTGGGCCCGGAAGGAGTTCAGCGTGGGGAGGTCGAGGAGGATGTTGTAGGCCGATGGAATTCTCGCTACGATGAATTCGACCGGCACTGTCCGCGTACGGCCGGCCTGTTGGAGATAGTGCCCTCAGAGTCAATTATTAGATCACAGGCACGTGATTGCAATGATTGAGGGGAGGACCTGTCCCAGTAGGACAGTCTTACTCAAGATGATAGTATGCTATCTGGTTTACCTTTATCATCGTGTACTGCTTTAGGTGACCTTACAGGACACTATTGCACGTTGATAGAGCCCCTAGGATTCTTGCTTGACTACCGGCAGTATGAGGGCGATCATATACGTGGGAGCTGGTAGTCTATAAGCACATCCTTAAATGGTCCCTAGTCGTGGGAGTTTCGAGACAGGGCATCGATACTCCAGAGTAGACTAGTGTATACAGTCGAGACCCCGACGAGGGGCGGTGGCCGGTCTCACAAGCCACTGGTGTCAGTTGGTTCACCTAAGATGTATACAGGTGCTCATTGGGTTATGAGTACACCGGACAGGACTCGCCGGGAACCTGCTGGTTGGGTTTATACCAGACGTCAGATAGCAGTTCCCTGGTGACATGTGTACAGGTTAGTTCATCGACCTGAGATCGTCATTTGTCTCTTGTGAGTTCCCACTGTGCTTTGATTACTACCCTACCACGGTGTTAGTGTTTATGCCCTAGAAGGCCATTACTGTATCATACTAGCTTGTATATTACTTAATGGAAGCTTGGGATATTCACATGTATATAACAGTCTTGCCAAACATGGTAGTATGCTACTTGGTTTTTCTATCTTAATATGTGAGTGTACGTATTGATAGAGCTCTTAGGATCTTGCTTGTCTACCAGCGTCGTGATGGCAGTCACACTAGTGGGGGCTGGGTAGCCTACAAGCACATCCTCATTCAGGTCCCTGGTCGTTGGATTATCGAGACAGAGCATCGATACTCCGGAGTAGACTAGTGTGTACGCTTCTCATCCCAGTTGGGGAGATGGTCTGTCCCACAGCCGTCAGTACGTCGTACTGGAGATAGTATGCAGGTGCTCGTTAGGTTACGGGTACACCGGACAGGACTCACAGGGAACTGTTGGTTGGTTTGATACCAGTCGTCAGTGAACAGTTCCCAGGTGACATGAGTACAGCGTAGTCCGCAGACTTGACACTGCTACTTCGTCTCGAGTGTGTCCCACTGTTCTTAGATTGCTACCCTACCACGGCTCAAAGGAGTCGTGCAAACAGGTAGCAGTTGGGTGCAGTCCCGAGCACTTGGAGGCAGTGGCGGTTAGACAGGATTCGTCCCTCCCGGTATTGGGAGTAGATATCGTGCTGTGTCAGAGAGCCATTACGCAAAGTCCCTGGCCAGGGCAAGCGAGATTTGCTGGTAGGTTCCAGTAGTTTCTCAGGGTGTAATGGGTTTCCCTCCGACACGACTTATACCGCTATTAGGGGACTGACGCTTGCCGCCCCCCTAGGCCCGATATGCGATAGTCTTGGACGAACGGACCGGACTGTATGGAGATTGTCACATCAGACTCAGTAGGAGTTCGGATGGGTTATCTCATCGGCCTTCTTATCGACAACTACCTGGGGACCGTTACGTACAGCTAGTGCCGCTTGCGGTCTGTGGTTAAAACCACTGCCAGCGTAGTAGTCGAGTCTCTAGAGTCCCACACAGAGAGTTTCCTACTCCAGGCGAAACGATATAGAGGTTGCATGGTTTTGCGACAAAGGGTTCGGACGCATACGTGCGTTTACGCACGTACGACTTTCGGACAGTTTTTACCAGTCGGCTTTGGTTTAAGCCAGTTACTGGTATCCGGTTATTGGATTTTTACAGTCTAAAGTTTTTCCGTATTTTTGCGGATTGGAGGGGCGTTCTCGTAATTGTACGAGAAGCTTCTAGAAGATGTGACTAAGGAGGTTACTTTGGATGAGATTGTGAGTCATGGTGGTGATTCATTCATTTCATTAATGCACATTTATTGCTTAATGACTCATGCTAATGAATCACCACTAGATATTTTATGAAGCATGATTTATCATCACTCTTTATTCTTTTCTCATTATTAGAAAATGCTTCATAATATATTATGATACACTCTCTCTCTTCTCATTATCTTATCTCACATTCTCTCTCCTCAAGCTCTCATCTTCAAACCCTAATCCTTACACCTCATGAGTTGAGATCAAAGGATTAGTTAGACTAAACAATCCATAACCATCACTCTATCTCATCCTAACTTCTTTGATTGGCAATCCAAGAAGGTTAGTTGCCTCAAGTTTAGAGGTTTAGCTTGGAGTTTTGCTCTCGGGTGGATCGTCTACTACCTAGAGAAGGCCGAGGAGAACAAGGAGATCGTAAAGACGAAGGACTAGTCTCGATAGGTATAATCCCTAAGCATAGTAGTTTAGAATAACTATTTGTTTGGTTAGTTATCGTTTAGCTTCGATTCAAGCGGTTAGTCGATGTTCGTTCTTTAAACTTGATCGTTTTTGAAATTTCCGCCTCCCCACAAGTACTGGGGTGTACTACATCGACTTACAGTGGTATCAGAGCCTCGCTAAACAATAAATAACTTAATTGCAAATTTGTACGAATTTCGAACGAGAAATCGAAGCCGGAAAACCCTAAATATTATCAGTTTCTGTCGAACTTAAAATGAAGTCCTAAAATTTTTCAGGTGTGTTCAGAAAGCATGAAATGAGTCCAGGAGAACACCCACGAAATTTGAGCCAATGATTCGACTAAAGCGCCGCGGAAGGGCGGCGGATCGCACCGATCCGCCGCGCTTCCGCGGCCGAGTTGTCGAGTCATGGGCTCATCTTTCATGGGTGGGTCCTCTCTGGTGTTTGGGGTTTTCTGGGATGTTTAATTATTGCTCAGGTTTTGGTTTAACAGAGCAGATTTTGGAGCAATATTGATGTTGTTTAATCGATCGAAATTGTACAGTATTTGCATATTGGATTATATCTGTGATTGTTTAATGTGTTCGTAAACCTCCCCCAACTGCTAGTATGTCGGTTGGCAGGGGGTTGCACATTTCTGAAATGGTTATATCTGTTTGTGCATATAAACTGTATTGGACTGTTGTGGTGTATAGCCGGGGTTAGCAATGGGTTATTGTTTAATTCATTTATTGTAAATGTAATTTGTTGTAATATTATTTTTGCGGGGCACTTCCAGGTTGCGGTTGTAGCCACCGTTGTATTATTTCATTTTACTGTTTTTGCTCCTAGGACTGACCCAAGGTGGGGTACACAGACTGCCGGGTGGGTAGTTTGCCGTACCCGTAGGGGTCGAGGGTGGGGTAACGGCTATTCATCACAACTGTGTAATCTGTCTTTTCTTGCAGGCTCAAAAGAAATACAGATTGCTTGCAAATCCAATATTGTTTATCTGTGTTCTGGAATGTATATCATTGCGTCAGACGAATGTAAAATATCTATATTTATTATAGCTATTTAGACGTCACTTATGTTTTACACCCGCGCTACCCCAGCCCCCGCTCTGTCATTAGTTAAGTAACCTAACGGGTGATGACGGGACCCCGTGGCGAATGCGGATGGCATAAGAGAACGTTGTATTTTCGTTGTTTTCTGCAATGATAGGTTAATGATGGGACGCATTATCTATAATGCAAAGTAAAACAAACCAAAGTTTAAATCGTTGGAACAATTTAAAAGAAACCACTCGGTTATTTTTAAAACAGATATTTTTAAATGCGGAGATTTAACCACTCCTTTTAAAAGCTATCAGGTTCCTTCGGTTATATCAAGTTCACTACGTTCACGGTTTCGCCAAAACCATTCGTAGCCCTCCGTCATTTCATCTGGGTATTCAGTAGTATTCAAGCTGTGTATTTTGACCTAACGCCAAGGCATAGTGTTTGGTAGCTGCTGGATATTCATTTGTTGCATAGATAGATGAGTTAGTTTGGGACAGTCGTATTATCATTTTGGCCGAACGTCAAGGATATATACGGATGGGTTCAAATTGACAAGATAATGATGGGTAGAACTTGACATGTGACTTATGACATTTTGACCTAACGCCAAGGTCATAAGAGCATGGGGCAAAAACTTATATCGGGAATTTCTAAAGAAACTGAAATTTGCAAAGAGATGCATACCATTTGGAGTTTGATGAATGTTGGTAGCATTCCTTCAACATTATCATACGATGATATTTGGATCCCGATCCTACTGTGAGTATATGATACTTATCAGGATATTCGTCACTTAACGATCAATGCTATAAACCTAGTAGGTGTCCAGAAAAGTGTCAGCGGGGTTACGCCCCCAGAGAAAAGAGGTTATTTAATTAAGGAACTTCGCGAAAGCGTTGGAAAACCTCCCTCGAAGTATCGACACCGGCCTGGCTGAACGGTTAAGCAAGTATTGTACGGTGAGAATAGTCTTGGCTAATTCTTCTTTTATGGTTTGAGGAAGGATTCGAAAAACAGTGGGAGCCATCCAGTTTAGATAAACTAAAAACCACTCTAAACTTGCAAGAGCATCATGCTAAAGAGTTTTCTTCTCTCTCTCCTAATTACAGCGACCCTGAAAATGACTGGACTTAAGTTACTTTTAGAGAAAAATATACTGACGGAGCCAAACTATAAAGATTGGCTGCGGAATGTCAAAATGGCTTTGACCTATGACAAACTGGGGTACGTCCTCACCGCTACGGCACCTGCTGTCCCTGGTCCCAAATCCAGCAATGCGGATAAGGAAATCCGCAAAACCTGGGATTTAGATTGCGCGAGAGCCAAGTGCATCGTGCTTGCCTCGATGAACAATGAACATCAGAGGAGGCACGAGGATATGGACCTTGATGGCATATTTCTCCATACAAAGGAACTTTATGGAGAGCAATCTCGTATAGCAAGATACGAGACCTCAAAGAACTTGTTTCGAGTGAGGTTGGCTGCCGGGTCATCGGTAGGTGAACATGTCCTACAGATGATCAGCTATATTGAAGAGCTCGCAGACCTTGGGACGACTTTGGATAATGAGCTCTATACAGACCTTATTCTCCAGTCCCTTCCTCACACCTACGCCCAGTTTATCCTGAACTTCAACCTTCAAAGAAAAGAAGTTGAACTTCCGGAACTCCTGAACATGTTAAGGAGTGCAGAGGGCACCTTGAAGACATCAAGGGAAACACCCGCTATGTTTGTTGGCGGTTCATCTTCTTCCGGGTCCAAGGCTAGGGCCAAAGGAAGGAAGAAGAAGGCCGCACCCAGACCTAGAGGAGGTGTTAGTAAGGTGGGAGGGAAGGGAAAGAAAAAGAAAGCAGTACCGATAGTTGGTCAGGATGAGTGCTTCCATTGTCACAGGAAAGGGCACTGGAAGAAGGATTGCAAGGCGTGGAACGCCAAGAACCAGGAACCGAAGCAAGCTGTGGCTTCGACTTCAGGTGTGTTTGTAATTGAGAATTGTCTGTCGATCAACTCTACTTCCTGGGTATTGGATACCGGATCAGGATCTCATATTTGCAATTCATTGCAGGCACTGAGAAACCGTAGAGTGCTGAAGGAAGGTGATATGATCCTCAGGGTTGCTAACGGAGCTAGCGTGGGAGCTGCGTCCGTCGGGGATTATCACCTAGGATTGACGAGTGGACACATTTTGGTTTTACATAACTGTTATTTTGTACCCAGCTTAACGTGTAATATCATATCAGTTTCCTTGTTATCAAATAAAGGTTATGATTTCACGTTTGTAAGAGATGTTGTCAACATCCACCTTAATCATGGTTTGATTGGGTCCGGTACTCTAAATAACGGCATATATGTTTTAAACCAACTCCAAATTTTCAATGTCCAGAACACACTAAAAAGAAAGTCTCCAGATTTGAATAAAGCTTTCTTATGGCATTGTAGACTGGGTCACATCAATGAGAGAAGGTTGACTAAGTTGCATAGAGAAGGATATTTAGACTCGTTCGAATATCAATCTTATGACACTTGTCAATCCTGTCTCAAAGGAAAGATGACAAAGACTCCATTCACTGGACAAGGAGTAAGAGCGAGCGAGCTCTTAGGACTCATACACAGCGATGTATGCGGTCCAATGTCTACACATGCGAGAGGTGGTTTTTCCTATTTCATTACTTTCACGGATGATTACTCAAGATACGGATTCATTTATCTGATGAAACATAAATCCGAGGCTTTTGAGAAATTCCAAGAGTATAAGAATGAAGTAGAAAACCAAACCGGCAAAAGTATAAAGACACTTAGATCTGATCGAGGTGGAGAATACTTGAGTGCCGAGTTCCTAGGTTACCTAAAAGAGAAAGGAATTCTCTCTCAGCTTACTCCTCCGTACACTCCACAGCATAATGGTGTATCGGAGAGACGGAATCGAACCCTATTGGATATGGTACGATCCATGATGAGTAATGCTGAGTTACAGCGATCTTTCTGGGGACATGCGCTAGAATCAGCGGCATATCTTTTGAACATGGTACCTACCAAGACTGTGCCTACCACTCCATATCAGATGTGGAGTGGGAAGAAACCCCATCTACAGTATATAAAGATTTGGGGATGTCCAGCTTTTGTTAAAAAGCAGCATGTGGACAAGCTCGAGGCACGATCAGTAAAGTGTTTGTTTGTGGGATATCCAAAGCACTCCAGGGGATATCTATTCTATTACGCAGAGGAACAGAAGGTATTTGTTTCTCGTAATGCCCATTTTCTAGAACATCAGTTTTTAGAAAAGGAATCAAGTGGGAGCGAAATAGAACTGGAAGAAATTCCAGAACCACAAGCTGCTACTGAAAGTCTGGTAGAACCAGAAGTTCAAGAAGAACAGAACATTCCCGCACCCCTCCGCAGGAGTAGTAGGCCGTCTCATCCGCCTGAGAGATACTACGGTTTTCTCATAGACGGGGATAGAGAGGATTGCATCATAGATGATGATGAACCTACTGACTTCCAGCAGGCCATCCAGAGCGGTGACTTGGTATGATGGCTAGATGCAATGCGGACCGAAATGGAGTCCATGTACACCAACAAAGTATGGACTTTGGACTTTGCTCCAGATGGGGTAAAACCCATAGGATGCAAATGGATCTTCAAGAAAAAGATTGGTGTAGATGGACAGGTGGAAACCTATAAGGCTAGACTTGTTGCAAAGGGTTTTCGTCAAAGACCTGGTTTGGACTATGACGAAACTTTTTCTCCAGTGGCTATGCTCAAATCCATTCGGGTCCTTCTTGCTATTGCTGTCTTCCATGATTATGAAATCTGGCAGATGGACGTAAAGACGGCTTTTCTGAATGGAAATTTAGAAGAGAGCGTCTATATGGATCAGCCAGAGGGTTTCAATCAGAGTGGGAGCAGCGGGAAAGTATGCAAGCTGCTTAAGTCCATTTACGGACTAAAGCAGGCATCGCGGAGTTGGAACATCTGTTTTGATGAGACAGTCAAAGAATATGACTTTATCAAAAATCCAGATGAACCGTGCATATATAGTAAAGTTGTGGCCAGAAGTGTCGTATTCCTCGTCTTGTACGTGGATGACATTCTATTGATAGGAAATGACATTCCTATGCTACAATCTGTCAAAGGATTCTTGTCACACAGGTTCTCCATGAAAGACCTGGGTGATGCCTCTTACATTCTGGGGATCCGGATCTATCATGATAGATCCAAGAGGATGTTGGGACTTTCGCAGTCCAGGTATATCGACACTGTACTGAAAAGATTCAGTATGGAAGATTCTAAGCGCGGTAATCTACCGGCTTGTCACGGAATCACCCTCTCCAAAGAGATGTCTCCCAAGACTGATTTGGAAAGGGAACGCATGTCTATTATACCCTACGCTTCTGCGGTAGGCTCTATAATGTATGCGATGTTGTGTACCAGACCAGATGTAGCTTACGCACTGAGCGTGGTAAGCCGGTATCAGTCAGACCCAGGGGAGAACCACTGGAGAGCAGTAAAAAACATTCTCAAGTACCTGAGGAGGACTAAGGAGATGTTCTTGGTTTACGGCGGAAAAGACCTCAGGTTGGAGGCCTTTGCTGATTCCGGCTTCCAGAGTGATAAGGACGATTCCAAGTCCATGTCGGGTTATGTCTTTACCCTCAATGGAGGGGCGGTGTGCTGGAAGAGCTCCAAGCAGGACACCGTTGCTGACTCGACGATGGAAGCGGAGTATATAGCTGCTTGCGATGCCGCAAAAGAAGCAGTCTGGATGAAGAAGTTCCTAACAGAACTTCAGGTTGTTCCTACCATAGTTGATCCAATACCTCTGTATTGCGACAACAACGGAGCTATAGCTTTAGCCAAGGAACCAAGGTCCCATCAGAAGTCCAGACACATCTTGAGGCGGTATCACCTGATCAGGGAGATCATTGATCGTCAGGAGATCGAGGTTCGGAGAGTTGCTTCAGAAGAGAACATTGTTGATCCATTCACAAAGGCCCTTCCTCAGATTCAGTTCGAACGGCTACTCGAGATCATCGGTCTTCGATACGCCAGTACATGGCCCTAGTGCAAGTGGGAGATTGTTAGTGTTTATGCCCTAGAAGGCCATTACTGTATCATACTAGCTTGTATATTACTTAATGGAAGCTTGGGATATTCACATGTATATAACAGTCTTGCCAAACATGGTAGTATGCTACTTGGTTTTTCTATCTTAATATGTGAGTGTACGTATTGATAGAGCTCTTAGGATCTTGCTTGTCTACCAGCGTTGTGATGGCAGTCACACTAGTGGGGGCTGGGTAGCCTACAAGCACATCCTCATTCAGGTCCCTGGTCGTTGGATTATCGAGACAGAGCATCGATACTCCGGAGTAGACTAGTGTGTACGCTTCTCATCCCAGTTGGGGAGATGGTCTGTCCCACAGCCGTCAGTACGTCGTACTGGAGATAGTATGCAGGTGCTCGTTAGGTTACGGGTACACCGGACAGGACTCACAGGGAACTGTTGGTTGGTTTGATACCAGTCGTCAGTGAACAGTTCCCAGGTGACATGAGTACAGCGTAGTCCGCAGACTTGACACTGCTACTTCGTCTCGAGTGTGTCCCACTGTTCTTAGATTGCTACCCTACCACGGCTCAAAGGAGTCGTGCAAACAGGTAGCAGTTGGGTGCAGTCCCGAGCACTTGGAGGCAGTGGCGGTTAGACAGGATTCGTCCCTCCCGGTATTGGGAGTAGATATCGTGCTGTGTCAGAGAGCCATTACGCAAAGTCCCTGGCCAGGGCAAGCGAGATTTGCTGGTAGGTTCCAGTAGTTTCTCAGGGTGTAATGGGTTTCCCTCTGACACGACTTATACCGCTATTAGGGGACTGACGCTTGCCGCCCCCCTAGGCCCGATATGCGATAGTTTTGGACGAACGGACCGGACTGTATGGAGATTGTCACATCAGACTCAGTAGGAGTTCGGATGGGTTTTCTCATCGGCCTTCTTATCGACAACTACCTGGGGACCGTTACGTACAGCTACTGCCGCTTGCGGTCTGTGGTTAAAACCACTGCCAGCGTAGTAGTCGAGTCTCTAGAGTCCCACACAGAGAGTTTCCTACTCCAGGCGAAACGATATAGAGGTTGCATGGTTTTGCGACAAAGGGTTCGGACGCATACGTGTGTTTACGCACGTACGACTTTCGGACAGTTTTTACCAGTCGGCTTTGGTTTAAGCCAGTTACTGGTATCCGGTTATTGGATTTTTACAGTCTAAAGTTTTTCCGTATTTTTGCGGATTGGAGGGGCGTTCTCGTAATTGTACGAGAAGCTTCTAGAAGATGTGACTAAGGAGGTTACTTTGGATGAGATTGTGAGTCATGGTGGTGATTCATTCATTTCATTAATGCACATTTATTGCTTAATGACTCATGCTAATGAATCACCACTAGATATTTTATGAAGCATGATTTATCATCACTCTTTATTCTTTTCTCATTATTAGAAAATGCTTCATAATATATTATGATACACTCTCTCTCTTCTCATTATCTTATCTCACATTCTCTCTCCTCAAGCTCTCATCTTCAAACCCTAATCCTTACACCTCATGAGTTGAGATCAAAGGATTAGTTAGACTAAACAATCCATAACCATCACTCTATCTCATCCTAACTTCTTTGATTGGCAATCCAAGAAGGTTAGTTGCCTCAAGTTTAGAGGTTTAGCTTGGAGTTTTGCTCTCGGGTGGATCGTCTACTACCTAGAGAAGGCCGAGGAGAACAAGGAGATCGTAAAGACGAAGGACTAGTCTCGATAGGTATAATCCCTAAGCATAGTAGTTTAGAATAACTATTTGTTTGGTTAGTTATCGTTTAGCTTCGATTCAAGCGGTTAGTCGATGTTCGTTCTTTAAACTTGATCGTTTTTGAAATTTCCGCCTCCCCACAAGTACTGGGGTGTACTACATCGACTTACACACGGCTCAAAGGAGTCATGCAAACAGGTTTTAGTTGGGTACAGTCCCGAGCCACATGGAGGCAGTGAGCGGATCTACAGGGGTTCGTCTCTCTCGGTATTGGGGGTGAGGTCGCGCTGTGTCGAGGAGAGCCAGAACATGAAAAGTCCTTGGCCAAGACAGGAGATTTGCTGGTAGGTATTCCAGTAGTATCTCAGGGTGTTCTGGGCTGCACTCCGACACGACTTGTACCGCTTTTGGGGGTCTGACTTTTACCAACCCCCTAGGCCCGCCATGCGATGCTCATAGACGAACGGACCGGACTGTACGGATATTGTCACTGACAGGCTCAGTAGGGTGTCAGGATGAGTTCGCTCATCGACGTCCCTTTCAGTCAATACCTGGTAGCCCGTTACGTATTGGCTTATACCTCTGACTTGCTAGTGGTTAAATCCACAACCAAGGTGTTGACGAGTCTTTAGAGTCCACCACACTCAGTTACTCAGGTTTCGGGCGAAATGCTGTAGAGGCCGTATGGAGATATGGCAGGGTTCGATCAGATACGTGCGGTATTGCACGGATCATGATCGGACGGATTTTACAAGCTGGCTTTGGCTTAAGCCGGATCCTAGTATTAGATAGCTTAGTTTTGTCTCTTTGCATTTGTGTTCAGTGGAAATACAAATGCGGGCATGTATTTGCAGTAGTGGGGTTTTTCTGTAATTTATTACGGGATCAGTTTTCTGAAGTTGCCAGTTTGCATTCCGTTCCGGCCGGTTTTCTTTTATTCCTTCACGGCCGGACTTTCCGTTGGAGGGTGTTATTTGCAATTGTGCAAATAACGTTTTGTGAGGGGCTTTCTTGCATAAGTGTGGCTTCATAATCATGAGATGCTTTTCTTGTCCATTCTTTTTCTTTTCATGAGATTGGATTGACTTGGATGGGGTGAAATGAAATGGTGGTGACCATTATCATTTGAGTTTATTATTTTTCCTTAATCATTCTTTTTCTCCTCTTGCTTTTTAGCTTCCTTTTTCACTCCACCATTTTGAGACATGAGAGGGGCCGGCCACTTGAGGGGTGAGGAGAAAAAGAGAGAGATTTCTTTTTGGGTGTTGGTGGAAAATTATTCTCATTCTCATGTTGCATCAAAGTTTCATAGCTCACTTCTCCATTCCTCCATTACCATAAAGGCAACTAAACCCTAAAGAGACATGGCTACTACACTATTCTATAGCAAGCCTTGGACGCGTCGGCTAGCCAACTTCGCGCCCGAGTTGCCACGGTCAAGAGGTGGGAGCCCGTAAAAGTTTCCGGCTACGTGGTGCTTTTCCGACGAGCGAGGAGGTGACGAACTTTCCGCGGGAGATCGGAGTGGAGACGAAGACCGAAGGACACGGATCGCTTGGTATACTTCTCTACTCTTTTCTTGTTTGCTAGTTAGCTAGGTTAATGGCCCGATCCGGGTGAAAAGTGCGCGGTGGTGCCTGTTGCAAGTTTTGCAAAGTTTTTGTTTCCGCGTTTCCGGCTTCAGATCGACGGCCGGGGCGCCCCCGCGGGCTTACATTGGTATCAGAGCCACGCCGTTAACCTTGCCTAGCTTGTTCTAGTATGTTTAAAGCTCGATCGAACGGATTTTTCCGAAAACCCGATTTCAATTATACAAGTTTCTGTCGAAATTTTTTTAAGCTCAAAAAATTTTTCAGGGTGTTGCAGAAACATGTGTAGAGAATTCTAAGAACACTGCAAAAAATTTGGTGACCTAATTCGTCTATACGGCCGCGGAACCGCTGCTATAACCCCTCTTTGGCCGCGGTTCCGCCGCAGTAATATAGCTTCGTTGCACCATTTTTTTTCCAGTGGGTCCTAGTCTTGAAATGGGGTCTTTGGAACATTATTTTTTGGGCCCAGATTTTCTGTAAGTGCTACAGTAATGCTTTGGGGCCCACTTGGTAATATTTGTTCGATCGGATATTTTAAACATGCCAGTTCACAGTATTTACATTATATCTGCGACCGTGAATATCACTCGATCGGTAAATCTGGTCTAACTGTTATAGCCCGGTTAGACGGATTTGCGAACGTGACATTCACGTTGATGTTCTGTGTTATGCTGTGTTGTTGCGGATCGGTCGTGGGGGATAGCCTGGTTGCAGTGGTAGTACAGTTTTGTTGTATTATGTACATTTGATATTGCGGGGCGAGCGTCCGATATGTGGACTGCCGTCACTGCCTGTTTGTATTATTCTTTTGGGGCACGACCAGGTTGCGGTCGATGTACCCGTTGTATGTATATTTTACTTTCTGTACTAGGATTACCCCAAGGAGGGGTGCACGGATAGCCGGGTTCTAAAGGGTAATAAGCCCGCATCTCATGGCGTTGAGACGGAGGGGGCTTCACTCTAGGATTGGCGGGCTATTAACCGCACTCGTAGGGGGTAAAGGTTGACCCAGGAGGGGTGCCCAAGTTACCGGATTCCGTGAAGTGCTGGGTGGTCCATTCACGTTGCTGAAGGGGCTGCCTCGCTTCAGGATTTGGCGGGTAACTTGCCGCGCCCGTAGGGGTCTAGGATTTCATTGCACAGGCTATCCACACGACCAGGGGAACGTCGGGTTTCAGTAGCGGCTCTGTGAAACCCGGGGATCCCAGATATCTGTATTGATCTGTGTTGCTATACATTTCTGTGTTGTTGCTTTTTATCACGCCTTGAGCGAAATATAATATATTGGTATATATATTAGTAGATGTTGTATATGTTTTTCATCCGCGCTAGTCCAGTCCCCGCTCTGTCGTTAGTTAGCTAACCTAACGAGTGATGACGGGACCCAGTAGCGAATGCGGATGGCATATACGTACATCAGTATATTTTCGTTCTTTGTGGTGTGATCAATTGATGGGACTGCGTTGATTCGGATCAATGCAAGATAAACAAACCTATTCTGATGTTGTTGGAACACTTTTTCAAAAAGTTGTTATTGCAAGGGCGTTCTCTTTTGTTTTGCATCGTGGTATTCAGTTGGAATATTCTGCTCCTCAGTCGACGAGGCAAGGGCCGGGATCCCTTCACCGGGAGTGACCCCTTGGACAGAAGTTTGCGTCAGGGCAATAACTTCACTATAGCCGATTACTTTTGCTTTGCATCGTGGTATTCAGTTGGAATATTCTGCACCTCATTCTACGGGGAAAGAGCCGAGATCCCTTCACCGGGAGTGACCTCTTTAGCCAAGGTTTTCGTCACTATATTTTTAAAAGCTATCAGTTCCTTCAACGATATCAAGTTCATTACGTTAAAGGTTTTCTCCAGAAACCATTCGTAGCCCTCCGTCGTTTCATATGGATAGTTAATAGTATTCAAGCTGTGTATGTTGGCCAAAGTCAAGGCACAGTGTTTGGTAGCTGTTGGGTATTCATATGCAGCATAGATAGATGCGTTGGTTTAGGACAGTCGTACTGCCATTTTGGCCAAAGTCAAGGGTAGGTACGGGTGGGTTCAAATTAACCAGGAAAATGACGGGTAGAACTTGACATGTGACTTATGATATGTTGGCCAAAGTCAAGGTCATAAGAGCATAGGGTAGAAATCCACATCGGGAGTTTCAAAAGAACTGAAACTTGCCAGATATGCGCATACCTTCTGGAGTGTGATAGCGTGAGCGGATTCCGTCACGTTATCATGCGATGATGGTTGGATCCCGGTTCCCACTGATGAGTTGGTTTACTCCTCGGGTGTTCCCGGCTAATTCTTCTTTGAGGTTTGGAGAAGAATTTGAGTTACAGAGGGAGGTTTCCAGATTAGATAAAGCGAAAACCATTCTGATCTAGGTTAGAGTGCACGCTGAGTGTTTCTTTTCTCTCTCTCTTTGGCAGCGACCATTGACCCGACCCTAGACTATGACTCAGTGACCAAGTTGACCGAACCTTCTTAACACTGGCTTTTGGATTGTCAGAGTTGCAAACCTCTTTGCCACTCCTACTTTTACCCTTTTTTCCGGGATACCCCGTATTACTACGAACGTCCACTTCCATTGGACAAAACCATCGTATGGTTATATACGAACTCGAAGGATTTCAAGGATGGTTTCTGGTTCTGGAGAAAACGGATAGGACTATTCAGTTGTCTTTTCTTTTCACCTTCTCTCAGGTTGCGAGTACTCCTTGGTTTAGGAGTAGTACACCTATTACGCAAATTGGATAGTCTTCTTCCAAACCATAGGCTGGTGCCGACCGGTAGGGAATGAAGAAAACCAGTTAGCCTAAACGGTGTACAGAAGGTATTAAGTTAAAACAAAGCAAGGGATTAGTAAGAGGGCAAAGTAAAGTGCGACTGCTATTCACGAACAAACCAAGTATTTCTTCGCCAATCCTAAATCACCTTTGTATTTCTCCAGGACACTCCGTATCACTACGAAGATCCCAGTTTATTGGATAATCCATCGTATGGTTATATACGAACTCGAAAGGAACTTGTTCCAGTTCGGGGATGGATCCTGGTTCAGGAGAAATAGGAATAAAGTACATTCAGGTGTCTTTTATCTTCACCTTCTCTCGCGTTGCGAGTGCTCCTAGGATTAGGACAGTACACCCTTTATGCTTATTGGATAGTCTTCTTCCAAACCATAGGCTGGTGCCGAACGGTAGGGAAGGAAGAAAACCATTTGGCCTAAAGGGGTGTACAGAAGGTAACGACTAAAGACATATAAAGGGATTTGGAGAGGTGGCAAAGAATTATACGGTTACAGTTGTGAATCTGGATAATGGAAGAGGCATTACTGGGAATACCAGGATACCCCATCGAAACATTTCGATGTTTCAGTTTCACTGTATACTGTTAAAGGAAAACTGATTTCCCAATTAGACACTTGCTCCAGGGTATGTATTTACCAGGTTAGATTCTCACATTTGTATGGTTTTACAGATGATGAGTGGGAGCAAGTTATTGGAAATTAGGTGATCATCCTCATTATATCGGGATTCGTTATAATTGGTGATATTTGAGGAAGTCACCTGGGTTGTTTGCCGGTCGACAAATATTTGGTTTTGAATATCCGTTGTTATGCACCAATTTCAAATTGATATATCTGTACGTCTATTTTTATAGAGTGAGATATACTTTTTGAAATTATGTCTTTGACATTTACCTATATCAGTGGATGGTTAGGTAAGGAGTATTGAACAACGGTGTAATTCTTCTTAACCATAAGTACAGTTTTCAACCTACGACACACAGTGAATGAGTCACTAGACTCAGGGGACTTATACAGAGTATTGTATATTGTCCAGTGTCCATGAGGACAGAGGGGTTGGTCCTCGTACTGTATTCTGTTTACTTATGACTTCTCTAGTTCTTAGACAGGTGTTTCGTAGAAACACAGGGTCGAAGTTTTGAGAAGTTATAGGTATAAGAATAAAGTAGAGAACCAGGTGTTGCAAGCATCGGGATTCTTCAAAGTGATCGAAGATGTAGATACTTGTACATGGTATTCAGTTGATAGTAGTGGTTAAGAGAACTTGCTTCTTTTTCAGGTTACTCATAATTGGAAGCATTCCTAAGTTGAGTAACGCTGATCGGCCTCCTTCCATTTAGTTGACATGCACTGGAGACAGCTGCATGATTTGAATCTGGTTCAATTAAATCAGTGCCTCTGTTTCTATATTGGATATAGAACAGTTCATATCTTGACATTGTTAAGATACGGGGAGTTGTCCAGCTTATGCTTAAAACCAGACTCTGGATAACTCAAGGCACGTTTCTGTAATGGCTGTTTGTGGGTTGACCCGGGCTATGCAGAGGGTTGATATTCTACCATCTGGAAAATCAATAGTGATATTGTTCTTGACTCGCCACAGTTTTAATAAAATGGATTTTTTCAGAAAACAGTTGTGGGAGTATGGTAGAACTGGAAGTGATTCCAGAACCGCAAACGATTACTGAAGATTTGATAAGAACCTAAAGATTCAATCTGGTTTGACATTCCATTGGCCACTCCGCAGATAAGGTGGGTAACCTCAGGCACCCGAGATGTACTTCGGTATACTCAAGGACGGTGGCAGAGAGATTCTTGTTTACCCAGACTTGCCATTGCTGTTGTTCCAGACTATGAGACCCGGCAGGAGGATGAGTATAGCGTCGTTCTAAACTGGTTTTAGAAGCGTACGTGTATATGACTCTGCCAGAGGGTTGTCGTAGTCAGTGGGAGCAGCGGAAGCATTGGTGGACATCAGGCTTATGTCTATTTATAGACTAAAGCAGATATAGCGGAGATAGATCATCTATTTCTGATATGACAGTCATAGGTTTGACTTCATCAGAATAGGGGATGGATCTGTTGAGAAGGTAGTAGGGTGTGATGTCCTGGTATTTGATGACATACACAGAGTAGGAAGTGATATTCCTATACTACGATCGGTTATACTTTGGTCGTCACACAGTAGTTTCTCCTCATAGGACTTGGATCTTACATCAGACATTCTGGTAACTAGATCTATGGTTTTAGATCTAGATTTGGGTGGTTTCCTAATCTGGGTACCTTGACAGCATTCTATGAGTATTTAGAATGGACGACTCCTGGCATAGTGGTGTACCTGCAGGTAATGGAGTCATCCTCTCTAAAGGTGTCTTACAGACTAAAGGGGAGAGGGATACGCATGATTGGCAGATCACTTGCTTAGGCAATTGAGTCAATCATGAGATGTCAAGTACCACACCAGATGTTGTTCTTGCAGTAGATGCAATAAGTTGATATTGATCCAATCCTGGGGAAACAGTCGGAAGCAGTTTTAGAACATAAGTGAATGTTCTAGAGATATGATAACAGCATTCTCCTTCGGGAGACAGTTATCATTCCAGGCTTCCAAGGTGACCTGGATGGCAGAGTGGCTGTCAGAGTTATAGTTTTCCTTCTGACGAGGGGCAGTATTTTGGACAGGTGGTCCAGGTGAATACTGAGGGAAGGCATGGCGCAGGATACTGATTAAGTTCAGTTGACGATACAGTCTAAGAAGTTTGGATTTGGAGTACATTTATGAGCTAGGTCCCATCAGACATCCAGACACATTCTAAGACAGGTATTGCTCATTTCGGGAGATGGTTTTCTCCGCGAACTTGAGATAGAGAGAGACATAGAAAGAAACATCAGAGCGGATCCACTCACTGAGGCTATTCCTCGAACGCAATAGTTTCGCAAACGAGCTTTGTGAGACGGACTAGTAGAGGAGTTGGGTGTTCGGTATCACACGGGCTGTGAGTATGCGACATCGCAATAATTAGCCTTGAGTGCAAGTGGGAGGTTGTTGGAGATAGTGCCCTCAGAGTCAATTATTGGATCACAGGCACGTGATTGCAATGATTGAGGGGAGGACCTGTCCCAGTAGGACAGTCTTACTCAAGATGATAGTATGCTATCTGGTTTACCTTTATCATCGTGTGCTGCTTTAGGTGACCTTACAGGTCACTATTGCACGTTGATAGAGCCCCTAGGATTCTTGCTTGACTACCGGCAGTATGAGGGCGATCATATACGTGGGAGCTGGTAGTCTATAAGCACATCCTTAAATGGTCCCTAGTCGTGGGAGTTTCGAGACAGGGCATCGATACTCCAGAGTAGACTAGTGTATACAGTCGAGACCCCGACGAGGGGCGGTGGCCGGTCTCACAAGCCACTGGTGTCAGTTGGTTCACCTAAGATGTATACAGGTGCTCATTGGGTTATGAGTACACCGGACAGGACTCGCCGGGAACCTGCTAGTTGGGTTTATACCAGACGTCAGATAGCAGTTCCCTGGTGACATGTGTACAGGTTAGTTCATCGACCTGAGATCGTCATTTGTCTCGTGTGAGTTCCCACTGTGCTTTGATTACTATCCTACCACGGCTCAAAGGAGTCGTGCAAACAGGTTTTAGTTGGGTACAGTCCCGAGCCACATGGAGGCAGCGAGCGGATCTACAGGGGTTCGTCTCTCCCGGTATTGGGGGTGAGGTCGCGCTGTGTCGAGGAGAGCCAGAACATGAAAAGTCCTTGGCCAAGGCAGGAGATTTGCTGGTAGGTATTCCAGTAGTATCTCAGGGTGTTCTGGGCTGCACTCCGACACGACTTGCACCGCTTTTGGGGGTCTGACTTTTACCAACCCCCTAGGCCCGCCATGCGATGCTCATAGACGAACGGACCGGACTGTACGGATATTGTTACTGACAGGCTCAGTAAGGTGTCAGGATGAGTTCGCTCATCGACGTCCCTTTCAGTCAATACCTGGTAGCCCGTTACGTATTGGCTTATACCTCTGACTTGCTAGTGGTTAAATCCACAACCAAGGTGTTGACGAGTCTTTAGAGTCCACCACACTCAGTTACTCAGGTTTCGGGCGAAACGCTGTAGAGGCCGTGAGGCCGTATGGAGATATGGCAGGGTTCGATCAGATACGTGCGGTATTGCACGGATCATGATCGGACGGATTTTACTAGCCGGCTTTGGCTTAAGCCGGATCCTAGTATTAGATAGTTTAGTTTTGTCTCTTTGCATTTGTGTTCAGTGGGAATACAAATGCGGGCATGTATTTGCAGTAGTGGGGTTTTCCTGTAATTTATTACGGGATCAGTTTTCTGAAGTTGCCAGTTTGCATTCCGTTCCGGCCGGTTTTCTTTTATTCCTTCACGGCCGGACTTTCCGTTGGAGGGTGTTATTTGCAATTGTGCAAATAACGTTTTGTGAGGGGCTTTCTTGCATAAGTGTGGCTTCATAATCATGAGATGCTTTTCTTGTCCATTCTTTTTCTTTTCATGAGATTGGATTGACTTGGATGGGGTGAAATGAAATGGTGGTGACCATTATCATTTGAGTTTATTATTTTTCCTTAATTATTCTTTTTCTCCTCTTGCTTTTTAGCTTCCTTTTTCACTCCACCATTTTAAGACATGAGAGGGGCCGGCCACTTGAGGGGTGAGAAGAAAAAGAGAGAGATTTCTTTTTGGGTGTTGGTGGAAAATTATTCTCATTCTCATGTTGCATCAAAGTTTCATAGCTCACTTCTCCATTCCTCCATTACCATAAAGGCAACTAAACCCTAAAGAGACATGGCTACTACACTATTCTATAGCAAGCCTTGGACGCGTCGGCTAGCCAACTTCGCGCCCGAGTTGCCTCGGTCAAGAGGTGGGAGCCCGTAAAAGTTTCCGGCTACGTGGTGCTTTTCCGACGAGCGAGGAGGTGACGAACTTTCCGCGGGAGATCGGAGTGGAGACGAAAACCGAAGGACACGGATCGCTTGGTATACTTCTCTACTCTTTTCTTGTTTGCTAGTTAGCTAGGTTAATGGCCCGATCCGGGTGAAAAGTGCGCGGTGGTGCCGGTTGCAAGTTTTGCAAAGTTTTTGTTTCCGCGTTTCCGACGTCAGATCGACGGCCGGGGCGGCCCCGCGGGCTTACACAGCCTCCCCGACGTTGAACTGCAGAGTGATTACCCTTTCCGCCGGGATGGAGTGGTTAGTGAATCCTGAAAGGACATGGGAGGCCGGCCTCAGGTCTGCCGCGGTGAGACCCATGCGCAGAAAGCAGTCATGGAAGAGAATGTCTGCCGAGCTTTCCGAGTCGACCAGGATCCTGTGCACCTTGTATTGATGGACCCGAGCCGTAATCACCAGGGGGTCGTTGTGGGGCAGGTATTTGCCGTGAAAGTCCCCATCGTCAAAAGTGATCGGCTCGGTCTCCCTGGCCTTCTTCCTCGGACGACTGTCGGCCTTCGCGACTGGCGTGAGCTGCTGAGTCTCGCAGGTACTCGACGTACCCCGCGCCGTCATGACCATGATTTTTTACGAGCCTTGGCTCCTTTTAGGGAGGTTCCTTACGCCCCCCCGATAGGGTTGTCTTTGAGCTGCCGTGGCGAGTCTCGCGTGCGCGACCCCATCAAGGGAGGGGGTGCCGGTCATGCCTGCGAACAGGCGAGCTGACCGCCACCGCCTCGAGAGGGACAGGGGTGCGACGAGACTCGGGGCGAAGCTCTTTAGCGTAAGACCTCGGAGCCAAACGAAGCGGTGCCCACCAGGTTCTTGAATATGCCGGCTCGGGGGACCTGCGACTGTTGGGAACAGTGAGGCGACGATTGGTCGGGCCTGCACGAGCGGAGCCTTCTCTCTCTCTGTAGGGGTCTAGGTCCCGCGGGGGGAGGGGAGGGCGGCGGTCTGAGGATCTTGCCTTACCGTTTGGACATGGATGAGCGCCTCCACGACGGACGCGAGTCGATCTATCCGGCCGGTAAAGGTGTTGATGGCATTCGGCGAAGGAGGTTCATCCGCGCCTCCATTGAGGGGGAGGCGGCGGCTAGTGCTTGGATCGTCGTGATGATCACTCGCCATTAGATTGAGATCGGAAGATGAACTTTTGTTTTTGTGGAATCAAGGGATTCCCACAGACGGCACCAGCTGCCGCGACCCGGATCACGCTAAGATATTACCTTCCGTTGATCTGCTGACGGCGGCGATGGACGGCTGAGATTGGATATGGAGGCAGGCTCCTGAAGCGTGTAGATCTCAATGGGTTTGAGGTTGTAGTTGCCGAGCTACCTACAAGAAAGTCCCTAGATGGTTGTACCACCGAGGACCCTCCGACGGTCAAGTTAGAGAGGAAATCAGAGCAGAGTAACGGCTTAGTGGAGTAAAAATGGCTTACTTGAACCGTCTGAATAAGGGGTTTATATAGCGGTGGCAGCAGGTAGGGCAGGCGCGAGAATCACGCCGGCCGTTACGCTCCCGACGTCACCCCCGCGTGATGATCGGGATCTCCCATTAATGGCAAGACAGGCTCGTTAATGGGGATCGTAATGGCATGGAACATGGGATGTGGCCGGCGAATATCTCACGCATGGCGAGATTCGCGGGATGACGGTTGCGCCTGTGAGCGGTGCTGTTGATCGATCGATGAGACCGAGGAAGATGACCTCGGCGGGAGAGCTCGAGGACGAGCGGGAGAGCCGAGGTATTTTGGTTCTGCGGTAGCCCGGAGACGAGCTGGGCGGCCGAGGAGGCCAATTGTGCAGGGGGCTCGGAGGCGAGCCAGCGTTTGTTTGTGGGATGGGCACAGGAGTGGTCTGGTCGTCCACTGTAGGTCCTTTCTTGCGAGCTTTGGGACACGTCATCTGCCACGTGTCATGATCTAGGAGATCACTGATATCGAGCATCATCACAATCCAATTTAAAATTGCCTAATGAATTTATGAGAATTATTAAAGATCTAAATCCTATTTGTCCGTTCCCTCCAAATTAGCCACCATACGAGAAATTATTCGGTGTGCCAGGTGTAATACATCCGGACAGTGGATGAAAGAGAGAGATGAGAGTTTCGGACAGCCTTGGGCAGCCTGTGGGGCCCACACTTCTATTTCTTCTCTTTCTTGTCCTAGTATATACAGCCGGCACATGGAATAATTTTTCACCGCCATACAGCTGAGAACACAATATCCCAAAACCTTAGATTTTTCATATGCACCTTCTCTTTTCGCCGGTAGCCCAAAAGTCACTAAAGGAATAGAGTCATTTATCCATAATATTTCGGAACCTATCCGAGAATTGAAACCGGAATGTAGAGCTAAAAACCAATGTCTTGGTTTCTAAACAACAGATACCACCAGGGATGGAGCCAGGATTTTAAATTTAGAGGTGCGACCAACTAATGGATGCTTATTACAATTTTTTCTTCTTATATTGTCTTTTATGCTTTAATAATTAACTATATCATTTATCCATGAGAATATGCTAAAATCAACTAGCTGGTATGAAATGTAAATTCATTTCTTCATTTTTAACATAAAATTGAGTAAACAAATTTAAAATTTACATGCATAATAATAAAAACTAATTAAAGATATAATTGTCTTCTAACATTTCCAAACAATAAATATAGATTATAATCTTCAAAAAATGAAAAAAAAAAAAATTGCTCCGCATCTATTTATATGTTCATTCATCTCTTTTGAAGGTAAAGAACACAATCAGTTTTCTTTAGTGTGGTGGATTTTTCCACTAAACTCTAATAGCTCTTTGAATTTGAAAAAATTAAACGGATTTAGTCGATGATTGAGTGATGAAGAGCTATTAGATAAATGAAAGGTATGAGAAACTAATAGAGGGGAGGGAACTATTTTGGCAGGCATAATAGATTGACTTAATAATAGAAGATATAGATTTTATAGGATAATTAGGAAAAAAATTCTTAGCAGAATTGGTTTAGGATAATTGATTCAAACAAAATGGAGAAAACCTGTATAAAGTACAAAGTATATACAGCTTTTCAACTTTACGTGTTGAATTTTAAAAAGAATGGTTCACAATTTATGATGTGAAAAGATCTCTGCAAAGATTTAATTTAAACATAAAGAGACAATTAAATTGCTAAATTATAGGGAGCAGTTCTAGAAAGATTATGTGCTATGATATGATGCCAAATTAATATATTCCAGGAGGAATTTTAGGTTGCAGCTAGTTAGTTGATTCCTAAAATGTCTTCATGAAAGCTAAGCTGAGGGTGGACGACCGCCCCTGTGCCCCCCCCCCCCCCCCCCCACCCACCTTCTGGCTCCGCTCTGGATACCACATTGGGCTAGCCCAAACAAAACAACGGTAACTTAATTTGAGGATGCCTACATTTCATGAGGAAACTGACATTATTGAAGGTTAATAATAAAAAGATAATATAGAAATGGGATTAGTCAGTAGATTTAGTATATTTTCTTAAATTTGTGTTATTTATAATTAAAACTTATAATTTAGGGGGGGGGGGGGGGGGGGGGGCGGTACTTTTGCCGAGGGAGGTAATGATTTCCGAAGAAGGACAAGGCCTAGGCGTGCAGGGGCTGCATGGGGAGGGGTACGATTACGTGGCAAGGCATGGCCCGAGACCAACGTGCTCAT
Organism: Agapanthus africanus; assembly: GCA_030015575.1. Taxonomy (NCBI): domain Eukaryota; kingdom Viridiplantae; phylum Streptophyta; class Magnoliopsida; order Asparagales; family Amaryllidaceae; genus Agapanthus; species Agapanthus africanus. The sequence continues at coordinate 180,381,274 of JASDDO010000008.1, forward strand.
GCTGGGCCCAACAGTCCACTAAGGCCTCTGCGGGTCCCACTGGAATTGGCCCTTCCATTTTGCGATTCTATTGTCCCTGGGATTTTGTGAGCTTGCACTTATTTTTTGCTCAAAAATGTCCTTTTTTCTTGCATCTAATTATCTATCTACTATTTTAATATAAAAGCAAAAAGGTATGGATTTGATAAACAGTCAAGGCTTGAATTTTTCTAGTTTGTTGTAAAAGCATGTAAACGTAAAAATCTTTCAAGACATGGTTGCAGAAAAAAGAGAGGGAAAAAATTTGTAAATCTTTAACCGTTTACGTGGTGCACGAGTTTCAGATCTTGCTTATCACAGATTAACTAACTCTTATAAAAATAAATAAATAAATAAATTGTACATATTAACTTTTAGGGGTTTTAGCCTATGCTGACCCTCGATTGATGTTTTGAAGATTAACATTTGGATAAAAGTCTCTTGCTATTACTGTCTTATCATTTGGAAGAAGTGATTACCCTCCTGCTTCATTGGAATATGGCATTTTGAGATAAAAGTGCTCTTTGCTAACTTAGTACGCTTTCATTAGTTAATTTTAAGTTAAGGGTATTAAAAAAATAAAAATATAAATATAAATAATCATTTCTTAAATGAAAAACTATTTTAGATATATAATATTAATAAAAATCTATAAATTACTGAAGATTTAAATAAACCAAGTAATACATATTTAAACCAAGATTTAAATATCATAGTAATTATGGTGTAATCATAGATAATTAAATTATTTCTGGTTGATAAAAGTATCCAAATTTCTTTATCCATGGAAGGGATAAGTTATTTTCAATTAAATAGGAAAATATCATTGAAAATGTATTACTTCATTATATCACCTTAACTTTGTACCCCACCAACTTACACCAAACTAATCAAAGCACAAAGCATAAAAAGTAGAGGGTAGCTACTAGCTAGCTACACATAACTCAATGAAAGCAGCTAACCTATCAATTTAGGTTCATATGACTTGCACCCTTCCCTTTGTCCTCTCCAATTTTGAAAGCGAGCCTAACGGCCTCTAGAGTTGATCCATAGGCTAAGGGACAACAGGAGAACAACTTGAAATTTTAACCTCACCATCAAAAGAACAAAACAAGATCATAGAACCCATAAAAACGGTGTGTTTTTAGCTATAAAGAATTTCCATCGTGGACCCAAATTTTCAATCATGTAGTCACTAAAATCAGTGTTGAACACACACCAAGATTTTTTCACATTTACATAGTCACCGTAACAGGCTTATATTAATTAAAGTCATTAATGGGCCTGCGGAGCACATTATGAGAGGGAGAGGGAGAGGGAGAGAGAGAGAGAGAGGGAGAGGGAGAGGGAGAGATCGCCCAACTCAAACAGTGTGAGCCCAAGCCCTCCAGTTCATCCTCAGCTGGGTTTTCAGACCTAGCAATCCACAACTATATAATATGAGAATGTATGTAATATTGATATGTAGAAGATCAAAATGGATCAATAAATAACAGAATGATTATAAATGCTGAAATAAAAAATATTATTTTGATATTTAATTTATTTACTTCTTAAACTTGCATGTCCTTTGTTCCTAAAATGAATGGATTTTAGGTTTATTTTAATCCATTATGAGGCTCTTGGTAACTGGAAAATTACCGCAAACCTACGTATTCTTAAGAATGTGATCGCAAACATATGATTCCAGCGGACGTTGCATTAATGTGATTGAGATTTTGATCATTACAGACAACTTGCACAACTGTAACGGATAATAGCGATTGTGATTGTAGAGCTGGTGATGGAGCACGAGGGAGAGCAACTGCGGACGACGCTTGGCGCTGCAGTTGACAATGAATGGCGACGGGCGGCGACACAATTGGTGATAGAATACAATGGCCGGTGTTGACCGGCAGGGAAGGATGATGGTGGGCCAAGATCGGCGGCAGACACTGAGTGGCCGCAATGGAAGGTGACGACGATGCCGGTGAAGGGTGTCGGCCGATGCCGAAGGAGGATGGCGATAAGCGCCAATGACCAATGGTGGCAGCTGACAACATGACAACATCGGCGATGGGCACCGGGTGATAGCGGGCGGCGTCGTGGAACGAGCGATGTAAGGACCGGTAGGCGGGAAGTGGCCTACCAAAAAGCAATTATAAAACTTGTTGTGTTAGTGGGAATATTTGGATGTAATATAAGGATGAACATCTATTTAAATGGGAATTTAAATGGGAATATGATTGCTGTGATTTGAGGTAATTTGATATGGAAAATGGTGTGGTTATGGGGAAAGCTGTTTTTGAAGCTTTTTATTTTATTTTATTAAAGATTTATATCCACCGTTCGTCGGCATAGAAAATCAAGAGATCAATGACTGATATTATTCACTTTCTACTTTTAAGGAATATATAAAATCCAGAGAAAATTTGCAAATGAATATAAATAATATCATATATTTCACATGAATCTAAGACCCATCTATGTTACACATACTAAAAGCCCCTTAATTTTTCAAGATCATTTGTTCATGAATAAAACATTTTAAATGTTTGAACTTGTTTCTCTTAAACTATTTTTTTTGTTGAAGAAGGAACGGCTAAATGTCTCGTTAAAGTGTACTTTAACCGAACAACAATGCAGAAAACGGAAATAATAATAACAAAGCGTCCAAGGTGTAGGTCTAGATGTAGGCGTAAGAAACCACAGAACAAACCCCATACAAGAAACAAGTTCAACTACTGCTACTAAATCGAAATAATAAGCAAACTCATAATCTCAACTGATATTCCAATCCAACAGTACTTAGTTCATCATGCATGCTGATCCTGCTCGCCTTCCCCGTCACGGACTCGGCTCGGATCCTCCTATAATTTATGTTACTGGAGAGTCGAGTTCGAGAATCCCTACCGTCCAAATCTTTGGATGGCTGGGATTATATGGGTTTAATTTGTAGTCCCCACCACTAAAACTAATTCTTGTGCATGTATTAATAATTCCTAAATTGAGGAGATATGAATCCCCTTAATGATGTGCCCCGGTCTATGCATGTAAATGGGCCGGGTCCGGTCAGCTCTCGCATGACCCAAATCCATACCCGTTTATTTTTTACTGGTTCACACCCATCCATTTACCCTACGACACTACTACGAATATGTCTTGTCCTTACGGTGGGTACCGTAGGGACAGAAATATGACCGGTGGGGGTAAAAGCCGTAAGAGCAGGAAAATGCCCCCACGGTTATAAATTTTCCCTTACGGTGAAATCTGCAATGTAGGGCAAATATTTTTTTTTGAAGAAAAATAATAATGTCATGCCCCTACGGTACGCAGCATAAGGCAAACATATAGTCCTTATGGTTTCAACCGTAGGACCAAAATATCAGATTTTTTATTATCTTTAAAAAAATAATAATATATTGTCCCTACAGTTAGTACAGTAGGGATAAATTTATGCCCCTGGTTTCAACCGTGGGAGCAAAGTATCAGTTTTTTCTGATATTTTTCCCCTACAGTTGAACCTGTAAGGGCAGAAATTTTTCCACACAGTGCTAACCATAGGGACAAATATTTAAATTTTTTATAAAAAATACCACCTCGGTTTTTTGTCCGCTCTGTACATAATAATATATCACACACTATATCATATACCCAAGTATAAAAATATATATCAATAACATATCACGCATAATATATAACGAAATAAACAAACACAATACAAAATCACTCTAAAATCAGGATCATTATCATCCGATATCCAAAATTGACATGTCGCAAATATAATACAGACATCCTATAAAAATCTTTAAAGTATATAAAAAAAATGTTGGTGAGTTATGCTCACTCTACATCGAAATAGAGAGGAGGAATGCACAAAAATTAAATTTTTAAGCAAGCACAACCAACTTAACCCAAGTGATCAAATCATAATCCTAAACTAGCAAGCTATAAGAAATCTATCTATTATGAGAGAATATTATAACGATAGTCACTTGTCATTCGGGTCTTCACTCCTCTTCTTAAGCTCCTTGGGGTGTCCTGGATCAACCTTGATAACCGGCATTCTCGGTCCTAGATAATCCATTCGAAAATTTATGGTCCAAGCTTAACTTCACTAATGAATCAACTCAACAACCTAGATTGCTAATCTAGGTTGCTAAGAAAATGTAGTGAGTGTTCAGTAGTAAATTTTTATCTCAAGTCTTTTGGTTCTTAACACATGAGATTGGTAAGAATTTGCTTAAGAAAATGAACTCAAGAAGATGAAGAGAGGAGAGCAAGTGAAGAAAATCACTTCATCAAATATGAGAAGAAGAATGGCCAACTCTTTTTACTTGAAGCATTTTCTTTCCTTATAAAATCACAACCATACAACAATAGTATTTGCAATAAATATAAAGCCATACTTCATCCATGCTTCATATCATCTCACCCTTTCCATCTCATTTTCTATTTTTAACAATAGAAAAATGCATGATGAGTTGTCATCTTCTAGAAGGTATTTTGTTAATAAAAAATACTTTCTACCGTATATCTATACCCGTATTCGTACCAAAATACGAATACCCAAGAGATAGAATAATACTACAAATATAATATTAGTATTAAATCAATATCTGATTTAATAAACCGGCTTAATCCTAAGCCCACTAGTATTATCAACCGTCCGATCGAAAATCTGGATAACACTAGAATATACATATCGAATATGTATACGTAAATTATTAAATCAATACCTGATTTAATAATCCGGGTTAATCCTAAGACGGCCAGTATTATCATTCGATCGGAACCGTGCTCGATCGAAAACCTGGACGACACTAGAATATATATATATATCGAAATGTGTATATGTAAATTATTAAATCAATACCTGATTTAATAATCTGGTTTAACACTAAACCGGCTAGTATTGTCATTCGAATAAACATACGGCCACCACATCATTTCTCCTGAACCAGAGAAACCCTCTGTGTGGAATTCTAAAGACCCGATGGTACGCTGGCAGTGGGTTTAACCACAAGCACATCAGCGGCACTAGCTGTACGTAACGGCTACCCAGGTACCTGTCGAAAAGGAAGTCCGACGAGCAAACTCATCCGGACCCCTACTGAGCCTATCCGTGACAATCTCCGTATAGTCCGGTCTCTTCGTCTAAAAGTATCATATACTGGGTCTAGGGGGTGGTAAATGTCAGATCCCTACTGACCTGCTAAGTCGTGTTAATTTGGCTCAAGACCAATCCGAGAAAGTACTGATCTAACCATCAGTAAATCTCAACTGTCTTGACCAAGGTCTTATGGTTCTATCCAACCAGACACAGTGCGATATCGACTCCCAATACCGGGAGAGACGAATCCCTGACAATCACTCACTGCCTCTATGTGGCTCGGGACGGTACCCAACCAAAACCTATTTGCATGACTCAGTAGAGCCATGGTAGGGTAGTGATCAAAGCACAGTGTGAACTCAAACGAGACAAATCATGATCTCAGGTCTAAAGACTAACCTGTACTCATGTTACCTGAGAACCGCTATCTGACGATAGATATAATACCATCTGGAGGTTCTCGGCGAGTCCGTCCAGCATACTCACCCTTGCAGGGTTGCCTAACAAGGCAACAAGGTTTCGGGATGCATCGTACATGCCAATTTTAAATTTTGCCGTTCTAGCTAATCCTAACCCTAGAATCGTCTACTAGAAAAATCGACGAATATGTAAATGCAAACACTTTGCAAGTAAAGTGAGCAAGGAATACAACCTTTGTAGACCGGCCCTTCACTTAAATAGCTCCGTGTAGTAGTCCCTTCACTGCGATCGTGAACTCCGGACTCTAGAGAGGCTCCCTTGAAGAAACGAACATGCTTGCTTCGAAGTCTTCGAGGCCGAAGATGATCTACGTCGAGGAGACACTAACCCAAGCTATTTCTTCACTAATTACGGAATTAGTGAAGCAAACACCCTATAGTAAATGGCAAGTAGTAGAGTATGATGAAGTAGGAATTTTGTTCACTTTAGATTTCATATTCTCACAAGTTTTCATCATAAACACAAAAGCTAGAAAGCTTCAAGTGAGAGGAAGAAGAAGATCAAGTGAAGTTGTGATGAATTATTGTTGTGGTTAGAAATGCAATCAAGGGTTAAGCATGTCATGCTTAACCCGGGTAGAGAGTTAACCATGAGCAATGGTTAAAGGTTAGGTCAAAAAATATCTTAAGCTAAACAAAAAGAGTGGACAAAGTCAAAGATGCTCACAAGCTTCTACAAGCTTTGAACAAATATCAACCGTGAAAAAATCCACAATATTTGAATTACTTAATGATAAAATATAAAGCATAATCTTAACCCTAACAAGGTTTAATCCTCATAAACCCTAGTTGCATTTATAACCCTGCATGATACATTTAACATATATCAGATATATATATCAATGTATCTAAAGTGAGAAAAGAAATCTTAAGTTAGCTAATATTAGTTAATGTAATGTAATATATCAAATATATAATTATACATTAAATTATTAAATCAACACTTGATTTAATAATCCGGCTATATCACATATAACCGACTAATATCAAATGTAATATCTTATCGAATCAACACTTGATCCAATAACCCGGCTATATCACATATAACCAATCATGTCACACATCGCGAGAATAGAATGCAGTATCACATAAATGCATCAATCTCGGTCCCGCACATATCACATATGTGCTCCTACTCCATTTCGCTTGAGCCAGGAAACCCCTGTGCAGGATTCTAAAGACTCGTTAATACGCCGGCAGTAGGTGATGATCATATCAAACACCCACAAGCCGCAAGCGGTCTACTAAACGTAACGGCCACCCGGGTATTTAGCGATCAGAAGATCAACAAGCAATCATGCTCGTACTCCTGCGAATCCAATCAGTAACACTACCGTACAGTCCGGTCTTTTCGTCTGATATGTCGCATATCTTGTCTAGGGGTGGTAAACGTCTGACCCCAGTAACTCGATACGTAGTGTCGATATGAGGCTCATAACGGGTCGAGAAACTACTGATAACACTTACCAGTATATCTCTGAAGCAGCCCTGGCTAGGGACTTCCTGTTATAGCCAATCGAGCACAGCGCAACATCAACCCCTAATACCGGAAGAGACGAAACCCCTTCTATCGCTCATTGCCTCCATGTGATTCGGGACTGTACCCAAAAGTCACCGTTTTGCACGTTCTCTGGAACGTGGTAAGGTGGAAATCAAATCACAGTGGGAATCACACAAGACTCTATGACGATCTTGGGTCTACAGACTAACCTGTACCAGTGTCACCAGAGAACTGCCATCTGACGTGATGTATAATACCATCTGGGAGTTCTCGGCGAGTCCGTCCAGTGTACCCAGTCTCCACTGAGCACCCGTATACTGTCTCTAATGTCAAACACCAATGGATATGGGATCATCCATCGCCCATCTGTATGGGTCGAGAAGCTATACGCTAGTCTACTCTGGTAATATCTGTAACAACTCCATTTTTAGTGTACATAAATTAGATTTAGATTTAAAGTATACTTAGAGTATTTAATGTTTCTTTTACCACTTTAAATATTTATCTCACACCATAACTACAAGAAGGAGCTTGTAGCTCATTGGTAATACCTTGCACTGCTGAACTAAGCCATCAGAGTTCAAATTCCATGCCCCACATTATTTTTTTATATTTATTTGTTTTAAATTTTATAGATGCCCAACAGTCCACCTGAGATAACTCCCAAACTTTGAACTGAACCTGAAAAACTAAATATACCAGTGACTACCTCCGGCGACCCCCCACATTCCGACCCATCGACTCGGCCGGACGACCGAGTCCCCAACATCAAAGTTGGGGCTTTTCACCTCCTTAACTCCCCTGCACACTCCAATTAATTGGATCGTTTCCAGAGACACATTTATACCCCATTTACTCCAATTTTTAATGATTTTTATACATTTTTACATTTTTTTATTTTAAACCCTTCATATATCCTAACCCTAGCCTAACCGTATAAATACACCCATACCCCTACCCTCTCACCCCAAAATTCAGAGCCAACTCTCTAAAAATTTCCAAGAATCTTGTGCACTTTGAAAACGAGCTCGAGGCGAAGCTCCGACGAATTCCCGGCGGAACTTCCGGCGATCGTTCTAAGAACTCCCGGCGACGACGCAACACATCGGTGATTCCACTACTTCCCTCTCACCCTCTTGTGTGTCCTAAAACCGTAAGTCCCATTTTCTATCTCTCCTTTCTATTCAAAAAAAAATTACGTATTTACAAAACCAGATGAAATCGGAACAAATCAGATTTCCGATTCGGTTTCTTATAAAACTTCATTTCTCGTAATACAATTATGCTTAAACTCTCTCATGTTGACTATTAAACACCAATCAACCAAATTGATCAAGTTTTATTTCATAAAATAATGACTATTTCAATTTATCGTATTTTTCACTTAAATACCACATTGTTTCAATTCTACATTTAACTCCATTAAACTTGCTATACCTTTAAAGTAGATCACGAGGTAACGACCTACCTCCTCACACACTCATATACAACCTAACACGATACCCTCGAGAACCTAGAATACAAGAAAACAAACATTTTCATTTAAATACCCTTTACTAAATAAAAACATTTTAAAAAGATTTAGTATTGATACATTTTTATAAATAAATACCATTTATTATGAAAATAGGATAAGGTTGTGGGCATCAGTCGTTTATCTAAACCTGACTTTGTGGTGTCTATGCTAGGCAAGTGAGAAAGGTAACTTTAAAAGGCTCGTCTTATGGTGATTCGTGAGTGGATCCCTCCTTTCTTCACTTGTACTTACCTGGCCACAATTGGCAGTGAAGAGGCGATTTGAGGTATCTCATAACTTGTCACTTTGGAATAGTTAGGAGCAGTCTAGTTGACTTAGGAGACCCTAGAACACAGAATACGGGAAATTTGACAATTTCACAAATAAATACCATTTACTTCATAAAACCGTTTTTTAAAGGATTTAATATTTATACAATCTTTGTAAAGCGCCGCTACAACCCATTTTAGGGTACCCGTTCGAGATGGTGCGGATTATCACACATCCTCGGATTTGGTAGTGCGAGATTCAGACCTCCACAAGGTGTATTCAGTCTCGAAAGATTTAAATACGACATCTTAAGAAAAACGAGATTTCTAGAATATAATAAATATATAAAAATTTATTTTCATATAAATATATGTATATGTAATTCAAAAATATCTAATTTGAATTATTATAAATATTCTATCTTTTTCTAAAAATGTCACAAGAATCAATTTACACTAAAATACCATGAATTCCATATAATCAATATTACAAATAAATACCCCTTATTATGGAAATAGGATATTTTTATTAGAAATATCACAATATAAAATCTACATTTATTACAACTCCAAAGACGAATAATAAATACTTGGGGTGTAATTTGAAAAGTATATAAAAGTATTTTTACGTAAAACCCCCTCAAGTTCTATAAATTACCCTAAGGACCCTAGTAAACATAGGTTTAAGCGGAACCAATCTCTTGAGTCTCAGAGAGCCGGAGAAGTGGGTGCTTTCTTATCTAAGGTAGACGATTTAATAAAAACAATCAGGACTTCAATTTACTTTACTAATTGTCTGACTCAGTTTGAGTCTCAGTATAATCTGACTTGAATATGATTCGAGTACAATGTATAATCTACAGTCTTCAATATTACAAATCAACATGAATCCATGAATCCAATTATCAATCTATACAACTTGACCGAACCGAACCATGGATGTACATTCCATTTACATGGTTCTCCAGTTATTCCATTTACATGATTCTACGGTTACATCCGTTTACTGATATCATGGTTTCGGTCAGTCAATCAATTATACAATCAATACAATTTACAAGACAAACAATACAATCAAAACACTACGGGGTTTAAGGGGTAGATTGGTACGGAAGGTGTTAAAAGTGGCACGAGACTGTAAGATTAAGACATCTAACCTATATTCCATTGCTGTTGTACTGTGGCTTAACGGTTCCTTGTACATTCTGTTTGCCCTGGTCTCTAGCATATAGAGACCCCTCTCGTATACACTGGCATCCTTCTGTACCAAGCTACAAACAACAGCGTTAACATAACATTACAACAATATAATACAACTTTAAAAGATACCTTCTTATTCTATCTATTCTACTTTCCTCTTATCTTTGGGACATACCGAGCGACCTGTTCGACGACATTCTATTTCTTTCTTCTTTGAATGTCGTCAGGTGGTTTGGACCCGTCAGAGATCGAGCCAACTGCAGAAGACTTGGATCAGTACATCGAAGATCCTGAGCTCTAGTCATTGTACACTTCCATTCAGTACTTTTCATTTCTGTTATGCCATTGTTTAGGCATCGCTTTTATTTCAGTTGTATTTCCTTTTCATGCATTGTACAAAAGAATGTTAATAAATAAAGTTGTTGTTTTTATTATATCTTGTCTCTTGTGCATTTACTTTTTATATTACTTGGTTACGCTTAGCGTATTTGCTTCTGAGTAAATACGTAGCGGACCAGTCGCGTCCCCTTGCCGTGTACCGGGAAGCGGGGCGTGACAGCTTTTGTTGGTGGCCCATGCAGGTCAGAGCTGTATGAAACCCTATTATGCAGTTCTGTTCTGCGTGAACAACCTAAGCAATATAACACAAGAACCAGCAACTAAAACATTCTTTACAATTCATGTTCCTTGAATCTTATCAATTTCATATTCCTTGAATCTTATCATTTCACGTATTTGAATCTGTCATAACCCAAATTTTTCTTCAAGGTTATGGATTCCCCGAACAACACCAGCACCAATGTCAACAACACACATCCACCACTACCTCTCACACCTGCTGTTCCTGCGCCACCCACCGAGCAAACGGTTCTACTTGAGGCGATCCGCGGCCTCCTTGAAGGACAACAACAACTCCTGAACCGTCCCGAGACTGACGCGCCTGGGGTAAAGCAATTCAGGGCTTTACATCCCAAGCAGTTCTCCGAAAAGGGAAGCCCACATGAAGCTGAGGAATGGGCACAAAGCATAGAGGATGATCTGGCGGCAGCACAAGTGCCAGACATAGCTTGGATCCGTGTGGCGAAACTGCAGCTCACGGACAATGCTCGCAACTGGTGGAAGGTGGAAGAAATCCGTCTTGTACAGCCTATTGAATGGAAGACTTTTCGCGATAAGTTCGACGCGAAGTACTTCCCTATGACTGCCAGGTTTTCCATGGAATAGCAGTTCATTCATCTACAACAAGGTTTGATGTGGGACAAGTCAGTAGATGAATATGACGCTGAATTCACCATGCTAAGTCGGTAAGATATGTCACAATAGTTCAAATTTTTAAAAATATCACATACTACACAGCTAACACAATCCTTTAAACAGATTCGCGGCACATTTGATACCGACGGACGAGATCAGAGCCCGTCGCTTTCAACAAGGTTTGGGCACGGAAATTCAAGCTGCTCTAGCCACGGGAAAATTTCGAACTCATGAGGATGATCTGGAAGCTGCCCGCAGTTATGAGGCAGGGGCAGACCTCAGTCTGCAGGAGTTAAGAGCCCTGCCAACCAGATGGCAGGAGGAGCCTCGTCCAGGCCACCTTTTGTGCCAAGGCGACCCGGAGTGCCGAACCATCGTCCCAGCCTAGCCTTTTGTACCTACTGTAAGAGAACTGGACATATGATGAAAGACTGCCGGCGAGCCAACCGTCTTTGCTTAGTCTGCGGCTCAGCTACTCATGATATTGGGTCTTGTCCCCAAAGGCAAAACCCAGTTGCTGCACCCAGGCCAGCAATTACCTATCCGCAGCGACCAGCCCTTCAGGCACCTGCTCCAAGACTTGCACTACCTGCACCATCCAGAAGACCACAAGCTGCACCACCTCCTCGTCATTTCCATCAAGCGCAAAGGAACGTTCCTAGGAATGCTCCTCAGGCCAAGAAGAATATACCAAGGCGCCAGGCTTTCACTATGACAGTGGAAGAAGCTGAGGCCACTGGCCAAGTCATCACTGGTAAACTTTTCTTCTCAAACTTTTCTTTCAGTCTTGTTTATCTACATACTTTCCCTATACCTAAAACATATCCCACATACCTTAGGTACAATCTTAGTAGCTTCACTACCTGCACTATCACTGTTTGATACTGGAGCATCTCACTGCTTTATGTCGCAACGGTTCGTACGAACCCATGCGATTCCAGTCTCACCGCTTGTATCCAGCTAGAATGTCAGTTCAGGAAATGGCGTTCTAAAGGCAACCATGGGATACGGCTTGTGTCCAGTCGTCGTCTGCAGCAGAGAGTTTTATGCTGACTTCAAAGTGCTGGACATACCGAACTTCGATGTGGTTCTAGGTATGGATTGGCTTGGAACTTTTTATGCTACCATCGACTGTCGTCAAAGGAGGGTAGTATTCGAGATTCCAGACCATCTGGTCTTCTATTTCAAAAGCGGAGACCGTACCCTGGAGCCAAGTACCTACAAAGCGAAGCCAAGGGAAGCAATAGTTACAGCAGCTCAAGCGGAGGAAGAATCAAGACTGTAGGGTGTTTTTCGTCACCCATTTGAGATGGGAATGCGCGCACGCTTGTCAGGCGCACTACAGATTCCCTCTGCCTAGGGTAGGCGGGGGTTTATTGATTGTGGGGATTCGAATTTCCGGCAGCCGCGGACTAAGCTGCCGTTAATTACCCCTCGCCTTTGGGGTGAGGGAACCTCCAATTAACGGGTTAAACTGGTCATGCGAACTCAATGTGCAGTGTTGTGTTTTGGAGGGGTTTTGGATATATCGGGAGCCACGCAGAGTTTTTACGGGGGTCCCGCTACCCGGATAGCGGGCTGGGGGTTAAGGGGGCTAGCAGCCCCCTTGCGTGGTGCAGGACAACGCCCCGTTAGAATTTTTTTCTAACCAGGGAGGTGTTTTTAGTGTGGAGTATGTGTGTGTGTATGTATATGTATATATATATATATATATATATATATAAAGCGAAAGGGTATCCAAAGGATGCATGGGAAAAGCGCAAGCGCTTTGGGTACTAGCGCTTTGAGCGCAAGAGCACTAGAATTTTGAGCGCTAGCGCCCCACGTGCCAAGCACGTGGGCGCTCGGGCGCTAGCGCTTTGGGCGCTAGCGCTCTGAGAGCTAGCGTGCCACGTGTCAGCACGTGGGCGCTTGATTGGAATGATTTAACGCGCTTGCGCTTTCTAAGGATGAATCAAAAATATTTATAACCGCAATCAAGAACGGCGTCGCTTGGTAGCTAGCTGGTGAGTATGGGTCGGTCCACATGGGTGTTGTGTATTTCCTAATTTGGTCTAACGAGTTAATTCCAAACGGTGTGAATGGATTATCGCTAAAAACTAAGATTTATATTAAGACTAGAATCTTGCTAGGGTTAGGTTTAGGTTGAGTTTGGAAATTGAAGATTTCCTCACCGCTTTCAATGCCCTAATTTAGATCTCTTTTAGGTGTTATGGAAATAATTAATAAAGGGGATTAGTACCATCGGGAAGAAACGATGTTTCTTCCTCTAGGTTCTAGTCCTTCCTTTCTTAATTCTTACCCTAACCTCCATGGAAAACATACGCAACCGGTCATTTATACTACGGTATCACCGTTCCCTCGAGGGGTAAGGTGCCTTAGGGAACGGTGTGTGTATGTATGCATGGAGTCCTATTAATTATATGTGAAGGGGCAAGAAAGGGGTGAGAGATTTCATCTCTCAAGCCTTCCCCAAATCTAACCCTAACAAGCGAGGAGACTACTCGCTCATTAGGGAATTGAAAAACATCTCTAACTATCTAACTAGGGCAAGGAATGAAAAATCTATACTAAGGCAGAATAAAAATTAATTAGGCAATTAAAGAAAACTACTTACTTTATTGATGGCTCTCTCCAAACATTTACACAGGAATTTTCAGATCTGAATAGATGAATAAAAAGAGGCATAACCTAAAACAGGTTTTTATGGTTCTATTTATTGATTCATAGAAACCCTAGGTTACAATCGCTTCATATCTGTTTTTACAAATTTACCCCCTAAGAAAAAGAACTAGTCAACGCTCGCAGCCGCCTCTAGAATTTTCCACCGACACGGGTGTGTAATGGCCGCGGATCCGCGGCCAAAGCCCACGTTTGGCCGCGGTTCCGCGGCCGTATATGGGTCTTGTTGGCTCAATTTCTCTGGTTATGTTCTAGTAGCATTTTACTCCTTTTTTCTTCACTTTGTTTCTCAGGTTGGCTTCTAGTTCTCTTCCAGATCTCCACAGTGAATAATTGTAGTGGACTTTTACCGTTGCTTCGTGACGAAGTCTTGAACCTTGAGCTGCCTTTGTACTTTGTGAACTTGTTTATTGATTTTCGTTATTCTCCAAATTGTAGGCTTGATCAAGATTCTTCCATTTGTCAGTCGTAGTCTCACTTTTGTACCGTCTTTTGTCTTTTTTACTGTTTTTGTCCCGAGAATCTGTAACCTGCAACTAAGTAGCAGACATGGCTCAAAAGCACCTGTTTATTTGTAAAATGTATAAGAATGGGGAATATAATAATGCAAAATTATGGTATGAACAAATACCCCCAAACTTATTTTTTGCTCGTCCTCGAGCAAACCTAGTTTTTATTCTCAACAAAAACCTAACCTCACTTTCGCAAGGAATCGCGATTGCACTGAGCTCGTGCAACAAGCCGTTAAACCTCTAGGTGTCCTTAATAGGAGGAGTGTTGTCTCCTGAGGGGTTTCAGCGGATACTACCCACAAAATCCTATCAATTTGGCTTATCGACTTTTATTCTCCAATTAGGTTTTCTAACAAGGAATTCTATTATCTTCGACTCGTAAATCATCCACCCGTATTCTTCACGTTTCCTTATCATTTAACTTAAGATTATATATGTTCTGTAGACTTACTTAGCTTTCGGCATCTTTTAAGCTTTCATTCTAGGGTTCTATCTCAACTTAGGAATTTTTATCATCTCTATTAAAGATATAAGTCCTATTCTTCATTCCTACCTCTTATCTAAACCCCAATCACATACCCCTACGTGTGTATAGATCACCCCTACACTTAGAAATTCAAATCAAGCTATCATACTCTTGTCCGTAGTGCAAAGCACTTCTTAATTGGTGAATTTTTTAGATGAATTTCGCTCACACATCCTTCATGCGATCGCTAATACTTCTTGAGGTACCAACAACCGATTACAAAATGTGTATGCACATTAAAACGTAATTCCTAGTCTTGTAACACCTAAGGCTTTAGCAGTGACTCCCAAACTAGTTGGTCTAAGGCACTAGGTGATAAAGCACCCTCGCTAAATATTTTTTCATTAATGCAGCCTTAAGTAATTACAAAACCAGTGTTCATATTTTTTTATCTCTTTATTAATACTTGTATTTTTATTTTATTTTATTTTATTTTTTTTCGTACTAAGGACTTTAGATAAGAGCATTTCAAGGTCTCTTCTACTATTCCAAGTTTCAAGGTTCGTGTTTGTGCAATTTGTAGGGTATATATTTTCAGAATTTAGACTTAAGCTTAGGAATTATTTTTCAAACTTATACTTTAATAAAGATATCAATACTTTTCCCTTGTTTTAACTTAGCCCAAGAAGCGAACTCGAAATTTTCCTATTTCTAAATAAACTACAAAGACATATACTTTCTACCGTTAAATTTTAAGAAAGGTTATTTTTAGGGTTTTTAATTTACTAAGGCTAAGGTCTAGTTATTCCTAGCTAGTGAACCTATTGTCAAACTCAAGTCAATTATGGCCAAAATTGAATACTTTCATTTTTTTAATTTTGAAATTTTTCAATTTTTTATGGGTTTTTAAAATAAGTATGCAAATGCAAAAATATACACATGAATGCAAAGGAAGAAGGTTTACCGAGCACACCCCCAAACCTAAACTTGACAGTGTCCTCACTGTCATGCCACACCAAGAGGGTAGAGAATGTCGGCACTCCCCTGTTTATTTATTTATAATTTTTTTTATTGTTAAAAGAAAAACAAAAACAAAAAATATATATACAACAAGGTTCCCCCCAAACTTAAGTGAGACTGTGTTTCCACTGTCTAAGCATTAAAGTTCCGAGTTAGGGAGGAGAAAAATCAAACTATACAAGGCCTTACACGGACCAAAGCTTAGCATCAACCATTCAAAAATTCTATCGTGATAATGGTAGGGTTAGTGGAAGAACGGAGTGTAGAGAAAGGAGTTGAGAAACACACGAGACCGTATGGAAAGAAGGGTGGAATATGGTCTCGGTGGAGGAGAAGAATGGCGGAAAAGAGAAAGAAGTGTAGCACGAACTTGAGGGTGTAAATTGAGTGAATATATTAGCGCAATTTGTGATGACCGATGTGTTAAAAGCGATTGTGCTAATCTATCAACCCGTCGAGAAATGGGGTCAAATCCCTCAACATTCGCAAGAAAACATGGGTACTTCGAACTTGGTAAACCATCCATTGAAAATGGAAACGCGACGGATTCTTGCGCGGTCGAAGCGATGGAAAGGACGAAAGGGAGTGATTTAGGGATAATCTTATTCTCACCTAAGTAATCTGTCTCGAACTTGAAAGATTCCATCAATGGTTCGAAATGACTGTAAGCAACCGAGTCTGATGGTTCAACTAACTCATCTGAAAATTCAAAGGACTCAAACTCGGGAGGTGAGTCTTCAAAATCGTCCGAAAAAGTGAAACACTCGTAATCGTTTTCGGCTATGAGAACTGTGTTAGATTCAAAGAGGTACGCACTAGTGGCGTCCAAATTGTTGTGATCGAATAGAAATTTTTCAAGCTCACAGTCCTCCTGCGTGATCTTTTGTGTGGTCGCAACGATGGAAAAGAGGGAGGGTGATTTAGGAAGTATAACAGTTAAAGGTTCACGAGAATGAATTGGAAAATCCGACACATCAAACAAAAATGGTTCATCCTCAATACTATCCTCAATACTCTCCTCAATTCTATCCTCATAATTCTCCTCAAAAGTTATCTCATCCATGCAATTATCATCAAAATCAAGACGCATATGAAGTTCGGGAGAAACATTTAATGACTCGGGATGATGAATTGGAAATAAAATTTCAGTTAAATTTACGGGTTCATCATCCAAAATATTCCCGGCGTCAATATCCTCAATCAAGTGAAAATCGATTTTTTTGGACACCTCATCAAAAGCATGGATATTTATCAATTCAGGTTCTAGATTGGAGGTGTAGATATCAAAAGGATTGGTGATGGTTTCACTCGAAAGGGGCTCTTCACAATCTGGCAAATCAAGCACTACAAAGTCGCACAAATCATTACACGTTTTATCTTTAACTGGTGAATCATTTGGGACACTTGTTTGAAAACCGGAGTTGTGGGATTCAATTGAGTATGGGCAGGTTTGATTTGGAAGGGTGTATAGCTCACTTTCTCCACTCAAATTATCGATCTGTCCAACTGCCGCATCATACATTGGAATTTTTGGAGCTAGTTTGAAACTAGCTACCGGTTCACTAGGTTGTATAAAGGCGGCTATGGACGCATCCACATTCCTCATCATTTGGTTTGTCGCTACCATATAAGCTTCCAACGACTGTTCTAGACTAGACATGGGTTATGAAGGGGTTTCAGTAAACGATTCAAGGTTGTTTGGATACATGAAACTCCCAAAAGGCTGTGTAGAAGCAATGTCTAGGGAATGTGTGAAAGTTGGGTAGGACTGGTAGGAATTGAATGGTTGGACAGGAATAGGATCAGCATTTGGATAAAAAGGTGAATGGACTTGGTGATCCCAAGAACTGGAAGTGTTGAAAGGAGTGAAAGATCGGTTACGAGATTGTACTATGTATTCAGCAATAGACATGGGTCTCGGAGTTACAACAGGACTCGAAAAAGGAGTATCAACGTAAGAAGATGGTGAAGGTTGAAATGGTTGATAAAAAGTGGGTTGTGGAGTTGAATTGTTTCTTCTAGATGCTTCTATTCGATCTTTCAAAGAAATTTTGGGCATGGAAGGGTCGTCCGTAATTCGACCAAAACAATTCGCGTAAGAAGCAAAGTTTGGTTGAGGGTACCAAAGTTCGGCAAGAGATTTGTGAGGTGGGGTACCCATGATGTAAGAAAGGAGAAGAAAAAGAATGTGGGGTGCACGGATTTCTTAGCGACAAGTTGTAAGTTTTTTTAAAATTTTTTCCTTTTTTCTTTGTGTTTTTTTTATGTGGAGCTTTTTGCAAAAAAGATTTTCGATAAAAGGCTTAGACATACATTCAATCAACTATAAATGCACAATCAGGCCAAGATCTAGGGTCACCTAGGTCAGCTAGACAGCTCCTAACTGTTCCAAAGGGCAAAAAGTAAGACCTCAAACCGCCTCTTCACCGCCAATTATGGCCAGGTAAGCACAAGTAGAGAAAGGAGGGATCCGCTCACGAATCACCGTGAGACGATCCTTTTAAAATTACCTTTCACTACCTGTCTAGCCTAGGCACCACAAAGTCAGGTTAGGATCAACGGTCGATGCCTACAACCAGTCCTTTGTCCTATTGAGCGCGAAATCCTTAGGGCCGAGTCTAATCTTTTTTAATTAATTTATGGTCAATGCAATATGCTTTATGTGATTTTTGGGGTCCTGGGAAGGGTAATGAAATCCCCACCCAATCTGGATTGGTGTAAAAGCCCCTTAAAGTCAGTTTTAAAATATGCAAAGCAGTAAACACAATCACTTACAAACAATTTTTTTTTAACGCGGCGCAAAGAATCCTGCACAAGATCAATTATTGGAAGGGGGAGAAATTTTTGGCGCAAAGAATCCTGCAGGAAAATTTTTCAGAGGAGATACTAGGGTTTCAGAGAATAATAGGAAGCTTACAGTGATTTTTTTGAATTGATGACGTCACAGATGGCCGCGGTTCCGCCGCCTGACCCTACCATTGACCGCGGTTCCGCGGTGTGCTAGACGGTTCGGTCTCCAAGAATTTTTCTGTTCCTCTGTTATGATTTCCCTCTGTTGTTCAGATCTGCTGTTTTCTATTTCGATCTGTGGATTTTTCCAGATCTGAATCCGTTCGTCGATCCTGCAAAATTCAAACGAAACACCCTTCAAACAATATAATTTTTTTTTCTTTAGTTTTTATGATTTTTCAATTTTATATTAACCCGAAATTGCAAAAAAAATATAACACGCCATCCCCGGCAACGGCGCCATTTGATTGGAATGATTTAACGCGCTTGCGCTTTCTAAGGATGAATCAAAAATATTTATAACCGCAATCAAGAACGGCGTCGCTTGGTAGCTAGCCGGTGAGTACGGGTCGGTCCACAGGGATGTTGTGTATTTCCTAATTTGGTCTAACGAGTTAATTCCAAACGGTGTGAATGGATTATCGCTAAAAACTAAGATTTATATTAAGACTAGAATCTTGCTAGGGTTAGGTTTAGGTTGAGTTTGGAAATTGAAGATTTCCTCACCGCTTTCAATGCCCTAATTTAGATCTCTTTTAGGTGTTATGGAAATAATTAATAAAGGGGATTAGTACCATCGGGAAGAAACGATGTTTCTTCCTCTAGGTTCTAGTCCTTCCTTTCTTAATTCTTACCCTAACCTTCATGGAAAACATACGCAACTGGTCATTTATACTACGGTATCACCGTTACCTCGAGGGGTAAGGTGCCGTAGGGAACGGTGTGTGTATGTATGCATGGAGTCCTATTAATTATATGTGAAGGGGCAAGAAAGGGGTGAGAGATTTCGTCTCTCAAGCCTTCCCCAAATCTAACCCTAACAAGCGAGGAGACTACTCGCTCATTAAGGAATTGAAAAACATCTCTAACTATCTAACTAGGGCAAGGAATGAAAAATCTATACTAAGGCAGAATAAAAATTAACTAGGCAATTAAAGAAAACTACTTACTTTATTGATGGCTCTCTCCAAACATTTACACAGGAATTTTCTGATCTGAATAGATGAATAAAAAGAGGCATAACCTAAAACAGGTTTTTAGGGTTCTATTTATTGATTCATAGAAACCCTAGGTTACAATCGCTTCATATCTGTTTTTACAAATTTACCCCCTAAGAAAAAGAACTAGTCAACGCTCGCAGCCGCCTCAAGAATTTTCCACCGACACGGGTGTGTCATGGCCGCGGATCCGCGGCCAAAGCCCACGTTTGGCCGCGGTTCCGCGGCCGTATATGGTTCTTGTTGGTTCAATTTCTCTGGTTATGTTCTGGTGGCATTTTACTCCTTTTTTCTTCACTTTGTTTCTCAGGTTGGCTTCTAGTTCTCTTCCAGATCTCCACAGTGAATAATTGTAGTGGACTTTTACCGTTGCTTCGTGACGAAGTCTTGAACCTTGAGCTGCCTTTGTACTTTGTGAACTTGTTTATTGATTTTTGTTATTCTCTAAATTGTAGGCTTGATCAAGATTCTTCCATTTGTCAGTCGTAGTCTCACTTTTGTATCGTCTTTTGTCTTTTTTACTGTTTTGTCCCGAGAATCTGTAACATGCAACTAAGTAGTAGTCATGGGTCAAAAGCACCTGTTTATTTGTAAAATGCATAAGAATGGGGAATATAATAATGCAAAATTATGGTATGAACAGCGCTCGGGCGCTGGCGCTTTGGGCGCAACGCTTTGAGCACAAGGGCGCTAGCGCCCCACGTGTCAGCACGTGGGCGCTCGGGCGCTAGCGTTTTGGACGCTAGCGTTTTAAGCACTAGCGCCCCACGTGTCAGCACGTGGGCGCTCGGGCGCTAACGCCCTACGTGTCAGGACGTGGACGCTCGGGCGCCAAAAGGGACTTGGTCCCTGCAATGGGAGTTGTACTCCCAGAAAGGAGCACTTATTATTTTGTGTGTGTGTGTGTGTGTGTGTGTGTGTGAGGAGTTAAACTCGTAGGATGTTTTGAAGCTGATGAAGGGCTTCTCCCCTTGATCCCTGGATCTTCCCCAAAATGGGGTTTCTGGAGATGGGTCTCCTTCTTCTTCCCGTCGTTTGGCCGGATCTTGGAAAAAGGGGGTGAGACTTAAAAATCTCCCCTTTTTGAGATCTAATGGTAGATCCAAGTTCCCCTTTGTAGGTTTTGTGGTGAAAAACTATTTAGTTTTAGAAAAGAAAGAGTAAAACTCTTGATTTAATTCAAAAGAAAGAAGAAGGTTTTAGAACCTTGAGAAAGGAGAAAGAGGCACATGCCCTAATTTTTGGGGAATGAAAAGTCTATGCTTTATTCATCATCATGTTGCCTTTTATAGGCTTACATATTTACATATAGCCCCTTGGGCTCTACAAAATGGCATTTTGCCCATCCCATGGCTCATGTGCCATTTCTTTTTCGCACATAAGCCATGGGCTTACAAAATATTGGCTTTATGCCCATTTTGCATACATTCATGCACAAAAAATTACATGAAAATTATTTGTTACATGATTTTTTTATTTTGGCATGGGGAGGGCCGGCAGCTTCATGTTTGGGCTCGACTCGGGCATGAGCCTACTTGATCTGGGCTTGGGCCCACCTGGCTTGGGGTTGACTTTGACTTGGTCAACCGGGGTGTAATTTTCGACTTCAACAAAGTGCCCCCCATCAATAAATGCACACCACATATGTGAGTCGTGTTCATGAAATTGATGGATCTTCTTTTTTGTGGAGGCGACTCGCTTTGGTTCCCACCTTTTGGGATGCACTGCCCTTTTTACGACATGGACGGTCGACGCTTGACGCGTCTCCGAGATGGAGTGTCTGTGGTAGACGTTTCCCTGGCCCGGAGCGATTTGGTTCCCGCTTTGTAGGAAGCCTGCACTGCCCTTTTTGCGACATGGACGGTCGACGCTTGACGCGTCTCCGAGGCGGAGTGTCCGTGGTAGACGTTTCCCTGGCTCGGAGTGATATGGTTCCTGCTTTGTACGAAGCTTGCGCTGCCCTTTTTGCGACATGGACGGTCGATGCTCTGATCCGGAGCGATTTGGTTCCCGATTTGTGGGAAGCCTCTACTGCCCTTTTTGCGACATGGACGATCGACGCTCTGATCCGGAGCCATTTGGTTCCCGATTTATGGGAATCCTGCACTGCCCTTTTTGCGACATGGACGGTCGACGCTCTGATTCGGAGCGATTTGGTTCCCGATTTGTGGGAAGCCTGCACTGCTCTTTTTGCGACATGGACGGTCGACGCTTGGCGCGTCTCCGAGACGGAGTGTCCGTGGTAGACGTTTCCCTGTCCCGGAGTGATCTAGTTCCTGCTTTGTAGGAAGCCTGCATGCCCTTTTTACGACATGGACGGTCGACGCTCTGATCCGGAGCGATTTGGTTCCCGATTTGTGGGAAGCCTGCACTGCCCTTTTTGCGAATGGACGGTCGACGCTCTGATCCAAAGCGATTTCGTTCCTGCTTTGTAGGAAGCCTGCACTGCCTTTTTTGCGACATGGACGGTCGACGCTCTGATCCGGAGTGATTTGGTTCCCGATTTGTGGGAAGCCTGCACTGCCCTTTTTGCGACATGGACGGTCGATGCTCTGATCCGGAGCGATTTGGTTCCCGATTTGTTGGAAGCCTGCACTGCCCTTTTTGCGACATGGACGGTCGACGCTCTGATCTTGAGCGATTTGGTTCCCGATTTGTGGGAAGCCTGCACTGCCCTTTTTGCGACATGGACGGTCGACGTTCTGATCCGGAGCGATTTGGTTCCCGATTTGTGGGAAGCCTGCACTGCCCTTTTTGCGACATGGACGGTCGACGCTTGACGCGTCTCCGAGATGGAGTGTCTGTGATAGACGTTTCTCTGGCCCGGAGTGATTTGGTAGGCGTGCCCCCGGCACGGAGTGTCGCTGGTCGACGTTTCCCCGAGACGGAGTGTCTGTTGGTTGACGTGTCCCCGACACGGAGTGTCTTCTTGACGTTTCCCCGAGATGGAGTGTCGGCTGGTTGACATCTCTTCGGCACGGAGTGTCTGCTTGGACGTTTCCCTATTACGGGGTGTCGTTGTTTGACGCAAAGGTCGATGTTGGAATTGGTTGGTTTGATTTGTTTGATTGTGATTTGGGTTGACATCAGCATTGCTATACTGGAATATGGTACCAGGAGCGAATCATCATCTGTCTTTGAGAGGATTTTGGGATTGGTTTTGGTCGGCATCTGCATTGCTGCACTGGAATAATGCCAGGAGCAACTCATCATTTGCCCCGGGAGGATTTAGGAATTGGTTTTTGCTTGGCATCAGTATCGCTACACTGGAATATAGTACCAGGAGAGAATCATCATTTGCGCTTGCTTATCAGGAAGCGATGGCTTAGGAGACAGGTTTTAGGTCCTTATCACCTAAGACTTTTCAATTTTGTGAGCCGTAAGGGTCTCACAAAGCATTTTCTCCCTATGGGTCGTAAGGATCCCGTATGTGTATTTTCTCCTTAGGAGTCGTGGGGACTTCTAAGTGTGTTGCTCCTTTGTGAGTCGTAAGGATCTTACGCGGGAATTTTCTCCTCACAAAGTCGAGAGGACTTTGCGAGTGCATTTCATCTCTTTTTTTTTCTTTTTACGAGTTTGCGCCCTTTCGGGTTTTCACAAACTCGTCGGCATTCCTGCTGTTTTTACTCATGGAGCCCTTTCGGGTTTTCATCCGTGCCCATTTTTCTTGTGGACATACCATTTCGAGTTTGCTGGTGGGGCATGGGTATGATGAGAATTATTTAAGCCCGTGGATTGTATACGGTAGTCAACTTGGGGACCAACCGTAGGGCCGGAAAATTTTGGGACTTTGTTGGCGTCTACATCGTTGCACTGGAATATAGTACCAGGAGCGACTCATCATTCACCATTGGGGTATGGGATTTGGAATTTGGTTGGCATCTTCATCGCTGCACTGGAATATGGTACCAGGAGCGACTCATCATTCGCCATTGGGATTTGCGTTTGGAATTTGGTTGGCGTCTGCATCGCTGCATTGGAATATGGTACCAGGAGCGACTCATCATTCGCCATTGGGGTATGGGATTTGGAATTTGGTTGGCGTCTGCATCGCTGCACTGGAATATAGTACCAGGAGCGACTCATCATTCGCCATTGGGATTTGCGTTTGGAATTTGGTTGGCGTCTGCATCGCTGCACTGGAATATGGTACCAGGAGCGACTCATCATTGTTAGTTATATATATGCCCTAGAGGCCATTGTTGTACATATGATGTATATTATAGTGGATGCTTGGATATATATATATATAGGACCTTCTTGCTCGTCATGATAGTATGCTATTTGGTTTCACTTTATCTTAACATGTTGACTTGTATTAGTTTACTGTCTTGCTCTCACATGTTGATAAAGCCCTTAGGATATATACTCGACTACTGGGACTATGATGAGATCATACTAGTGGGGCCAGGGGTAGTCAACGAGTATATCCTATAACTGTTCCTAGTCGAGGGTGTGTCGAGACAGGGCATCGATACACCAGAGTAGACTAGCGTACACGCATCTTGACCCATATGATGGACGATGGATGATCCCATATCCATCGGTCGTTTGACATCAAAGATGGTGTACAGGTGCTCAGTGGAGACTGGGTACACTGGACGGACTCTCTGAGACTCCTAGATGGTATTATACCTCACGTCAGATGGCAGTTCTCTGGTGACACTGGTACAGGTTAGTCTGTAGACCCGAGATCGTCATAGAGTCTTGTGTGATTCCCACCGTGCTTTGATTTCCACCTTACCACGTCTAAGAGGGCGTGCAAAACGGTGGCTTTTGGGTAAAGTCCCGAATCACATGGAGGCAATGAGCAATAGGAGGGGTTTCGTCTCTCCCGGTATAGGGAGTTGATGTTGTGCTGTGTTCGATTGGCTATAACTGGAAGTCCCTGGCCAGGGCGGATATTGAGTACTACTGGTAAGTGTTATCAGTAGGTTCTCGACCTGTTATGAGCCTCACATCGACACGACTTATCGGTTACTAGGGTCTGACGTATACCACCACAAGACTAGATATGCAACATATCAGACGAAGAGACCGGACTGTACGGTAGTGTTACTGATTGGATTCACAGGAGAATGTACATGCTTGCTTGTTGATCTTCTGATCGCTCAATACATGGATGGCTGTTACGTTTAGCTGACTGCTTGCAGCTTGTGGGTGTTTGATATGATCATCACCTACTGCCGGCGTATTGACGATTCTTTAGAGTCCTACACAGAGGTTTCTTGACTCAGGAAAAACGGAGTCGGAGCACATATGTGATATGTGCGGGACCGAGGATAATACGATATGAGATACCGTATTCTATTCTCGCGATATTTGATATCGGCCGGGTATATGTGATATAGCCGGGTCATCGGATCAAGTGTTGATTCGATGAAATGATACAGTTAATATTAGTCGATTATTTGAGAAATAGCCGGATTGTCGGATCAAGTGTTGATTCGATAATTTAATGTATAATTATATATGTGATATATTACATTACATTATCTAATATTGGCTCGCTTTATTGATTCATTTTCTCACCGGGTAATACATTGATATATATATGCGATATATGTTAATTGTATTATTTTCTTTTGTTACAAAAATATATTATATATGTGATATATAATATTGTAACAAGTTATGATTACTAATGCAACATGATTAGTGGAGATTAAACATGGTTAGGGTTTGATTTGGGTTAGCTCTTTCTTGTAGCTTCTAGAAGCTTTTATTTTGTTTTGCGCTAAGATATTATATGTTGATATTTTGTGAGATATTTTTAAACCCAACCCAAACCCTTAACCCTAGTTAACTCTTTACAATGGTTAGCCCTTTTTTTTATCAACCATGGTTGCATTTGTAATTAGATTAACAATTCATTATTCATCACAAAATAGTTCATCTTCTTCTTCCTCCTTGCAAAACTTTCTAGCTTTGAGTTTTGTGATGAACTAGTGTGAGATTATGAAAATAAAAGAGAGCATAAATCCTACTTCATCATCCTTATCTAATCTAGCCAATTAGATTAGGGTGTTCACATCATTAATACTTGATTAGTGAGTGAGAGCTTGAGTTAAAGAAATTTCAAGGTAGATCATCTTAGAAGAGGAAGACTTCAAGCAAGCATGTATCATTCGGGTTGTGGAGCTTCTCTTGAGTCCGGGAGATCATGGATCGCGGCGAAGGGACTACTACTCGGAGCTTATGAAAGGAAGGAGCAGACTACAAAGATTGTAATCTCTCTCTCTTAGTTGTAAAGATATTTACTTGCATGTTTAACCCTAATAATCTAGCAAAGATCCTCGTTTTAGGTTGTTCGGCACGTCTAAATTTTAAATCGGGCATGGTTGATGCCTTGTAGAACCTTGTGACAGTGCCTAGTAACCCTACAGTGGTATCAGAGCCTAGCTAGAGCATTAGGCGACGTGTATACGAAGTTTAAAGTCCGATCGAACCCCGAAATGTCGGTTTTGACCCCCTCTCTGGAAATTTTTTAAAAATGTGATTTTTTCTGTATTAAAAATACTCAAAAAAATCAGCAAGGAATTCTAAGGATTACTGTGAAACACGATCCCCCAATACCCTCAAGTCGCCGCGGAACCGCGGCAGGAACCTGCTTCGCGCAGTGGTTCCGCGACCGAACTTTGGTATTAGGGTCACGTGTTTTTAGGGTTCATCCGTAGGTATTTGTACATGCTTCTGGGTATTTTTAATTTTACTCAAGTGTTGAGTTTTCTGGGGATATTTTGTAATCGTTGATTCGATCGGAAAGTTTAACTTCGTTCTGTTTTCCGGATAATTTAGAAAGTATTAAAATGTTCGAACGGATATTAATAATTCACTTTTTCCCGACACGAAAAACTTTCAAGTGTTGGAATTTTTCCGGGTTTAAAACTACAGAAAAACATGCAAGCATATCTGTGGACCCTCTAGAAGAACGTAACCTTAACTCGATTATGTGATCGTCAAAACTTCTACTGAACCCTAGGGTTTGTGGTAGTTTGGCGTTGCCACATGTGAGGCGTTGGTTTGGCCCTTCTACGGATGGTTTACTGGGGCGGTGACATGTTCTGGGATTTTTGAACTTCGCTCAAGTGTTGATCTATTTGGGAATTCTTGGGTGTTTAATTAATCGATCGGAAAGTTTAATATTGTCTATTTATCTGGAATGTGATACAATATGTGGAATTCATATAGTTAGGCATGAAATGCGAAGTATGTGATATTTCGGATTTATGATGTCTAAAGTGATTGTGGATTCCAAATGTTGTAGTTTTACACTTTCTTTTCTGTAACCGTAAGCGTAGTATGTGGTTATCGCCGGCTTCGTTGCTATACATCAACGACAGTCGGGATACGCATACTTGCTTACGTTGATGATATGAGATATTATGTGTTGCTGTGATATGTTATATTGGATCGTCGTGTTCTGAATAGCCGGGGTTTTTATATGAGATGAGGGTTTTTATTTTCATTCATGTAAAATTCATTTGTATGTAATATTCTTTTATTGGGGCACTTCCGGGATGAGGATGATGTCACCATTGTATATTTTTTATTTTTCCTCATTAGGTAGACCCAAAGAGGGGAGCACAAGTAACCGGGTTCTAGGGTACAGTGGGATGCCATCTCGAGGAGTCGAGACCGGGTCACCTAACCCTAGAATTGGCAGTGTTGCTTGCCGCTCTCGTAGGGCTAGGGATGTGGGTTTGTCTATTCATCGCGACCATGGAATCCGTGTTTTATATAGGCTCGAAATAAAACACGGACGTCCTAGAATATCCAATATTTCATATGTTATCTTCTGCTGCAATGTTCTGTGATGAGATCATATTACTGCCTGAGACGAATGCTTATACTATATAGATATGTTGATATATAAATATTACAGCTTTCGTTTCTTCTGTGATGCTTAGGAAGAATAATTGATGGGATTTATTAATGAGATTAATAAAAAGAAAAGAAACCTAAAAGATGTTGTAGAATCAAAACTTTATAAAAAAGGTAGCTACAGTTTTGCTTTTCACCACGGTATATATGATATACTCTGCACCTTATTCGATGGGGAAAGAGCCGAGATCCCTTCACCAGGAGTGACCTCTTTAGCAAAACTGGCAGATGCTATAAACTCACGGTTTAGTTTTTGACAGCTTATATAGTTCTTGCTTTGCACAGCGGTATATATGATATACCCTGCACCTTATTCGATGGGGAAAGAGCCGAGATCACTTCACCGGGAGTGACTTCTTTAGCAAAACTATTGAAAGCCTAAAAAACACTCCTTTTCAAAATCACTCGATTCTACGATGATATCAAGTTCATTACGCTAATGGTTTTCTTAAAAACCTGCGTAGCACTCCGTCATTTCAGATAAGTACTACTTAGTATTCGTGCTGCGGTAGTTTGGCCTCCGTCAAGGCGTAGTGTACGGTAGCTAACTAGTGCTTATCTGCTAGCATACGATGCGATTGGATTAGGGTATTCGTACGACGTAGTTTGGCCTTCGTCAAGGGTCGTACGGGTGGGTTTAATTCAATCAAGAAATGAACGGGTTGAACTTGACTAGCGCCCTATGGGTAGTTTGGCCTCCGTCAAGGTCATAGGACGCTAGGGGTAAAAGTATTATTGGGAATTTCAAGTGTTGAAATTTTCAATGAGATTGCATACCTCCTGTAAGATAGTTGGATCCTGATACCCACTGCGAGTAAGAGTTACTCCTGGGAGAATTTTACACAGGACAATTAGCCGATCGAGTAGGTGTCTAGAAAGGTGTTAACGGGGTTATGCCTCTGGGAAAACGAGGTTTATTTTAATTAGGTCCGTGCGAAAGCACGGGGAACCTCCCTCAAAGTACCAACACTGATCTGGCTGAAAGATTGACGAAATTGTAGGGTGTAATTAATCCCGGCTAATCTTACTTTTTAGGGTTTGAAGGAAGATTTGATAAAAACAGTGGGAGACATCCTGATTAGATAAGATAATAACCAATCTAAATCTTGCAAGAGCATACGCTAAAGTGTTTCCTTCTCTCTCTCTCTCCAGGTAGCGACCATGTCAGGCCTTAATCAAGATAATAATATTGATGTATTGACTGAAGCCGCTTATTATACTGAGTAGGGGAATGTTGGTCCCGTTCTTTCTTATAAGTGTTATGAGACTGAGCAGGGAATAGGACAATATCTGGATTCTCACGCCGCCCAAACGAAGAACAAGCATGTTGATGCATCTTTTTCAGGTGTGTTAGTTATTGAGAACCGTTTCTTAGTTCATCCTACGTCCTGGGTATTGGATACCGGATCGGGATCCCACATATGTAAATTGTTACGTGGGCTACGTAAAGGTAGAGAACTGGGAAAGGGTGATCTTTCCGTACAAGTAGGGAATGGTACAAATATTGCAGCCAAAGCAGTTGGCGAATATCACCTTGTATTACCAAGTAGTAATACATTGATTCTGAACGAGTGATATTATATACCGAACATGATGTGCAACATTATATCAGTTTCTTTATTAAGTAAAAAGGATATAATTTTGTAGTACAGGATAATGTTATGAACATCTTCCTAAATCAAAAGTTGATTGGATCAGGCATGTTACATAATGGCATATACGTTCTCAATCAAAATACAGTCCTTAATATACAAAACACAAACAAGAGGAAAAGTTCAGAAATGAACGAATCCTTCTTATGGCATTGTAGACTTGGTCATATCAATGCGACACGGCTAGCTAAGTTACATAAGGATGGATATTTGAATCCGTTCGAATTATCATTTTATGATACTTGCCATTCATGTCTCAAAGGTAAAATGACCAAAACTCCGTTTAGTGGACACGGAGCAAGAGTTACGGAACTCTTAGGACTGGTACATAGTGATGTATGCGGACCCATATCTACACATGCCAGGAACCGTTCTTCTTACTTCATTACATTCACCGACAATCTCTCAAGATTCGGACATGTGTTCCTGATGAAACACAAGTCTGAAGCTTTTGAGAAATTCAGAGAATATAAGAACGAAGTAGAGAAGAAAACGGGCAAAAGTATTAAGATCCTTCGATCTGATCGAGGAGGAGAATACTTAAGCAATGAGTTTCTGGACTATCTAAAAAAGAATGGGATTCTCTCTCAGCTTACTCCTCCTTATACACCACAGCACAACGGTGTATCGGAGCGGAGGAATCGCACCCTATTAGATATGGTGCGCTCTATGATGAGCAATGCTGAGTTTCCTGTTTCCTTCTGGGGACATGCACTGGAGACAGCTGCATACCTATTGAATAGAGTTCCAACCAAATCAGCGCCTACCACTCCATATGAGATATGGAATAGGAAGAGACCATGTCTTAATTTTATTCAGATATGGGGTTGTCCGGCCTATGTAAAAAAACAAAATCCGGACAAGCTCGAGGCATGGTCTGTCCTATATAAGTTTATTGGATATCCGAAACATTCGCGAGGGTATATCTTCTACCACTCCGAGGAACAAAAGGTGTTTGTTTCTCGACATGCCACATTTTTAGAAAAGGGATTTCTTATGAAAGAAATTAGTGGCAATGAGGTAGAACCGGAAGAAGTT
Organism: Agapanthus africanus; assembly: GCA_030015575.1. Taxonomy (NCBI): domain Eukaryota; kingdom Viridiplantae; phylum Streptophyta; class Magnoliopsida; order Asparagales; family Amaryllidaceae; genus Agapanthus; species Agapanthus africanus. The sequence continues at coordinate 180,411,864 of JASDDO010000008.1, forward strand.
CCAGCAACACAAACTACGACAGATGATTTGGTGGAACCAGAGGATTTAGTAGTACCCGACGAACCCCAGCCTCTCCGCCTATCTAGTAGGGTTTCTCATCCACCTGAGAGATACTACGGTTTTCTCATTGACAGTGGAAGCGAGGATTGCATCATAGAAGATGATGAACCGACTAGTTTCGAGCAGGCCATCACGAGTAGGGACTCTGTGAAGTGGCTGGATGCAATGTGATATGAGATGGAATCCATGTACACCAACAAAGTATGGACTTTGGATGTTGCACCTGAAGGGGTAAAACCCATTGGGAGCAAGTGGATCTTTAAGAAGAAACTTGGTGTAGATGGAAAAGTTGAGACTTTCAAAGTGTTGCAAAGGGTTTTCGTCAACGACCAGGTGTGGATTATGACGAAACCTTTTCTCCAGTGGCTATGTTTAAGTCCATCCGGATCTTACTTGCCATTGCTGCATACCATGACTACGAAATTTGGCAGATGGATGTTAAGACCGCCTTTCTAAATGGTGATTTAGAAGAGAGCGTGTACATGACTCAGCCAGAGGGCTTCGTAGATAGTGGGAGCAGCGGAAAGGTGTGCAAGCTACTTAAATCCATCTATGGATTAAAACAAGTATCACGGAGTTGGAACATCTGCTTTGATGTTGTAGTCAAAGAGTTTGACTTCATCAAAAATGTAGATGAACCTTGTATTTACAAGAAGGTTGCAGAGAGTAAGGTCGTCTTCCTTGTATTGTACGTAGATGACATACTCTTGATAGGAAATGATGTTCCTATGCTGCAATCGGTCAAGCTCTTCTTATCACAAAGATTCTCAATGAAAGATCTAGGAGATGCCTCCTACATACTGGGAATTATGATCTATAGAGATAGATCTAAACGGATACTGGGATTGTCCCAATCCAGGTACATTGACACCATACTAAAGAGATTTAGTATGGAAGAATCCAAGCGTGGGAACCTACCCACGATCTCTGGACTCACTCTTGTAGGGTTCCTAGGCACACTAATGAAGTCTCACAAGGCATCAAATATGGCTAATTCAAATTTTACGGGTGCCCACAAACCCTAATACGGATCGTTAACTAGATATCTAGGCGAAGTAAGCAAGTAATAGAATTAAATGCTAAGGAAAAGTGACTACAACCTTTGTAGATCCGGTCCACCATTTCCTAAGCTCCGCAACGAAGACCCCTCGCTGTCCAAATTAATTCCCGGGCTCTAGCGTCGGCTTCGTCGGAGAAATGGTGAGCTAGGTCGTCGATGTCCATGCCGAAGATGATCTACGTCGAGCCATCGCTAAATCAAGCTCCGACTTCACCAAGTCAAGAAACTTGTGAAGAAAACACACTCTACTACTTGGCAAGAGGTATAGGATGAAGAAATAGGAAGTGGGTAGACTTTAGAATTGGATTTCTCACTTGTTTCATCAATCCACCATTGATGAAGTAAGGTTTTCTTCATGGAAGAAGATGAAGAAGAAGAAGAAAGTCTTATGATAAGTTAATTAAAAAAGAATAGAAAAACAATACTTATCATAATTCTAACTATGGTTATGTGTAGAGAATTGACCAAGGTTAAAAGAATGGTTAGGGTTAAGGATGAGATAAGAATGGTGGTCAAGGTCAAAGCTTCATGAAGCTTCAACTAAACAACAAATAAAGCCACCATTCTTTTCTCTTTTCCATATATTTTCCAAAATGTATAAACAAGTAAATAAATGAATAAATAAGTAATGGAAAATAAAACCCTAATTATATGTTTAACCATGGTTTAATTCTTTACACTTAACCAAGTTAACATGTATCATCAAACATGATACAATCATTTGCACAAAAAATATATCACATATACAACTTGTGCATCCAAGTAAGAAAATCCATTTAAAGTAAAACAATACTAGTTAATGCAAAGTAATATATCAAATATATAATTATGCATTAAATCATTAAATCAACACTTGATTCAATGATCCGGTCATGTCGCACACAACCGACTAGTATACAATGTATCGGCTTATCGAATCAACGCTTGAATCGATAACTAGGTTATATCGCATACAACCATTCGACACATTGATCGCGAGAATGAAATACGGTATCACATACACGTATTATTCTCGGTCCCGCACATATCTCATATGCGCTCCTATTTCGTTTCGCTTGAGCCAGGAAACCCTGTGTAGGACTCTAAAGACTCGTCAATACGCCGGCAGCAGATGATGATCATATCAAACACCCACAAGCCGCAAGCGGTCTGCTAAACGTAACGGCCACCCGGGTATTGAGCGATCAGAAGATCGACGAGCAAGCCCGCACACACTCCAGTGAATCCAACCAGTAACACTTACCGTACAGTCCGGTCTGTTCGTCTGATATGTCGCATATCTCGCCTAGGGGTGGTAAACGTCAGACCCCAATAGCTCGATAAGTCATGCCGACGTAAGGTCCATAACATTCATGAAACTACTGATAACTCTTACCAGTATATCACTGCAACCCTGGCCAGGGATTTCATGTTATGGCCAGTCGAGCATAGCACAACATCAACCCCCAATACCGGGAGAGACGAATCCCCTCCTATCGCTCATTGCCTCCATGTGAATTGGGACTGTACCCAAAAACCACCTGTTTGCACAACTCAGTAAAGCCGTGGTAGGGTGGAAATCAAAGCACAGTGGGAAACACACAAGACTCTATGACGATCTCGGGTCAACAGACTAAGCTGTACCAGTGTCACCAGAGAACTGCCATCTGACGTGAGGTATAATACCATCTGGGAGTTCTCGGCGAGTCCGTTCAGTGTACCCAGTCTCCACTGAGCACCCGCATACCATCTTCGATGTCAAACACCAATGGATATGGGATCATCCATCGCCCATCGCATGGGTCGAGAAGATATGCGCTAGTCTACTCTGGAATATCGATGCCCCGTCTCGATATTCCCTCGACTAGGAACAATGAAGGATGTACTCATGGACTATCCAGGCCCCACTAGTATGATCTACATCACAGTCCTGGAAGTCGAGTACACATCCTAAGGGCTTTATCAACATGTAATCAGAGAGACAGAAAGTATACATGTTAAGATAAAGAGCAACCAGATAGCGTACTATCATGTCGAGCAAGAAAGTCCTACCTATATATGTCCCAGCATCCACTACAATATACATCCAATGTACAGTAATGGCCTCTAGGGCATACATATAACTAACAATCTCCCACTTGCACTAGGGCCATTTGTAGCAGTGGTCGCAGTATCTAATACTCAACCATCCCATATGAGTCTCTCTCTGGGAAAAGGCCTTCGTGAGTGGATCCGCCGTGTTGTCCTCTGAGTCTACTCTCCTAACCTTGATCACCCCGGAGATCAACTATCTCCATGATCAGGTGATGCTTCCTCAGAATATGTCTGGGTCACTGATGGGACCAGGGTTCCAGGGCCAAAGCCATACTTCCATTGTCATACAATGGCAGGAACCTAGTTCATCTTATGAACCAATATACACCCAAACTTCCTCTCTGGTAGTATCTTCAATAGCGATGTTACCAGCCTTTATCGTCTAGTTTGCCACGGTATCTGGCTTGGAACTCTTCCAACATACCGTCCCTCTACTGATGGTAAAGACAATGCCCGTGACTGACATTCAGTCGTCTTTATCACCCTGGAACTCTTCCAGTGATTCACCCCAGGATCGATTGATACCATCTCACTACATCTAGTGAGAATCCTAGCATCCAATTACATCTATCTCATAGATGAAAACTCAGGATTTAGGAGGTATCACTTTGATCCTGTTTGGGGAATCCTAGTGATAATAGGAGATTGATCGATCGTAGTATAGGAAACTCTTTTCCTATCAAGAGTATGTTGTCTACGTACAATACGAAGATGACCACCTTACTCTCTACTACCCTTTTGTATATACAAGGTTCGTCTACCATTTTGATAAAGTCAAACACTTTGACTATCATATCAAAACAGACGTTCCAACTCAGCGATGCCTGCTTCATTATGTAAAGCAACTTGCACACGTTTCCGCTGCTCCCACTATTTACGAAGACCTCTGGCTGTGTTCTTATAGACGTTCTCTTCTAAATCAGTATTTAGAAAAGCAGTCAGGGCACCCAACCACCAGATATCAAAATCATGGTATGTAGCCGTGGCAAGTACTGTAGGGTTCCTAGGCACCCTAATGAGGTCTCACAAGGCATCGATCATGCCAAATTCAAAAATTATGGGTGCCGAGAGACCCGACTACGGATCGTCGACTAGATTTCTAGGCGAAAATGAACTAGTTAACATTTAACTAAGGGAATAAGAAAATACAACCTTTGTAGATCCGGTTCTCCACCTCCATAGCTCCGAGATGAGGTCCTCTCCGCTGTCCAAATCGAATCCGGGCTCTAGCGTCGGCTTCATCGGAGACTGGACGGGCTAGGTCGTCGACGACGTGCCGAAGATGATCTACGTCAAAGCATCACTAGATCGAGCTCCACCTTCACCAAGTCTTGAAAACTTGTGAAGGAAACACACTCTACTACTTGGCAAGAGGTAGGGGATGAAGAAATAGGAAGTGGGTAAACTTTAGTTTTGTATTTCTCACTCATTTGCTCAATTCACCATTGATGATGAAAGCTTTTTCTTCTTGAGTTCAAGGAAGAAGAAGAAGAAATGATATGATAAGTTAATTAATAATCAAAAGAAAAATCAATACTTATCATAACACTTACCATAGTTAAGTGTAGAGAGTTAACCAAAGTTAGTGAGTGGTTAGGGTTTGGCATAAAACAAAAATGGTGGACTTTTCAAAAGTTCAAGAAACTTCAACAAAAGAAATAAATAAAGCCACCATTTTCCTTTTGCCAAAAATAAATAAAACAATAAATAAATCATTTAAAACCCTTAACCATTAACTAACTATGGTTTAAACATACATTTAACCAAGTATTGCATGTATCATCAAACATGATACAAGCAAGTGCACAAAATCATATCGCATATGCAATGCGCACACCCGAGCGAGAAAATCCATTTAAAGTGAACCGATACTAGTTAATGCAAAGTAATATATCAAATATATAATTATACAATAAATCATTAAATCAACACTTGATTTAACGATCCGGTCATATCGCATATAACCGACTAGTATTCAATGTATCGGCTTATCGAATCAACCTTTGATTCGATAATTAGGTTATATCGCATACAACCATTCGACACATTGATCGCGAGAATGAAATACGGTATCACATACACGCATTATTCTCGGTCCCGCACATATCTCATATGCGCTCCTATTTCGTTTCGCTTGAGCCAGGAAACCTCTGTGTAGGACTCTAAAGACTCGTCAATACGCCGGCAGCAGATGATGATCATATCAAGCACCCACAAGCCGCAAGCGGTCTGCTAAACGTAACGGCCACCCGGGTATTGAGCGATCAGAAGATCGACGAGCAAGCCCGCTCACACTCCAGTGAATCCGACCAGTAACACTACCGTACAGTCCGATCTGATCGTCTGATATGTCGCATATCTTGCCTAGGGGTGGTAAACGTCAGACCCCAATAGCTCGATAAGTCGTGTCGATATGAGGTCTATAACACTTCGAGAAACTACTAGTAACACTTACCAGTAAATCTCAGCAACCCTGGCCAGGGATTTCCTGTTATAGCCAATCGAACACAGCGCAACATCAACTCCCTATACCGGGAGAGACGAATCCCCTCCTATCGCTCATTGCCTCCATGTGACTCGGGACTGTACCCAAAAACCACCGTTTTGCACGCCCTCTTGGACGTGGTAAGATGGAAATCAAAGCACAGTGGGAACCACACAAGACTCTATGACGATCTCGGGTCAACAGACTACTCTGTACCAGTGTCACCAGAGAACTGCCATCTGACGTGAGGTATAATACCATCTGGGATTTCTCGGCGAGTCCGTCCAGTGTACCCAGTCTCTACTGAGCACCCGTATATCATCTCTGATGTCAAACACCGATGGATATGGGATCATCCATCGCCCATCTGTATGGGTCGAGAAGGTACACGCTAGTCTACTCTGGTATATCGATGCCCCATCTCGATACACCCACGACTAGGGACGTTGAAGGATGTACTTATGGACTACCATGTCCCCACTAGTATGATCCACATCATAGTCCAGGTAGTCAAGCACACATCCTAAGGGCTTTACCAACATGTAACAGAGAGACAATCAGTATACACGTTAAGGTAAAGATCAACCAGATAGCATACTATCATGTCGAGCAAGAAAGTCCTCCCTATATATGTCCCAGCATCCACTACAATATACATCCAATGTACAGTAATGGCCTCTAGGGCATACATATAACTAACAATCTCCCACTTGCACTAGGGCCATCTGTAGCAGTGGCTGCAGTATCTCATACTCAACCATCCCATAAAAGTCCCTCTCTGGGAATAGGCCTTCGTGAGTGGATCCGCTGCGTTATCCTCTAAGTCTGCTCTCCTTGCCTCGATCATCCTGGAGATCAACCATCTCCATGATCAGGTGATACTGCCTTAGAATATGTTTGGATCACTGATGGGACGGGGGTTCCTGGCATAAGCCACAACTCCATTGTCACACAATGGTAGGAACTAAGTTCATCTCATGAACTAATATACATCCAAACAACCTCTTTGGTAGCATCTTAAGTAGCGATGTATCCTGCCTTTATCGTCTAGTATGTCACGGTATCTAGCTTGGAACTCTTCCAACATACCGTCCCTTTACTGAGGGTAAAGACAATGCCTGCGACTGACATTCAGTCGTCTTTATCACCCTGGAACACTTCCAGTGATTCTCCCCAGGATCTATTGATATCATCTCACTACAACTAGTGAGAATCCTAACATCCAATTAAATCTATCTCATAGATCTAAAACTCAGGATTTAGGAGGTATCATTTTGATCCTTCACGGAGAATCTTTGTAATAAACGGAGATTGATCGAGCGTAGCATAAGAAACTCCTTTCTTATCAAGAGTATGTCATCCACGTACTCTACGAGGATCACCACCATTACTCCCTATTACCTTTTTGTTTATACAAGGTTCATCTACCATTTTGATGATGTCAAACTCTTTGACTAAGACATCAAAACAGACGTTCCAACTCCGCGATGCCTGCTTTATCCCATAAAACATCTTGCTCGCGTTTCCGCTGCTCCCACTGTTTACGAAGCCCTCTGGCTGTGTTCTTATAGACATTCTTTTCTAAATCATTATTTAGAAAAGCAGTCATGGCACCCAACCACCAGATATCGTAGTCATGGTATGTAGCCGTGGCAAGTAGGATCTGGATGGACTTAAGCATAGGTACTGAAAAGGTTTCATCATTATCCACGCCTGGTCAATGACGAAAACCTTTAACAAGTCTAGCTTTGAAAGTCTCAACTTTTCCATTTACTCCAAGTAATCTTCTCAAGATATACTTGCTCTTGATGGGGATTTAACCCTTCAGATATAGTAACTAAAGTCCATACTTTGTTGGTGTATAAGGATTCCATCTCAGATCGCTTAACATCCAGCCATTCTTACAGAGTCTTACTCCTGATGGCCAGCTCGAAGCTAGTTGGGTCATCATCTCATGATGCAATCCTCGCTCCCACTGTCATAGAGAAACCGAAGTATCTCTCAGGTGGGTGAGGAACCCTACTAGATCGGCGGAGAGGCTGAGGTTCGTTGGTATTTACTGAATCCATTGGTTCTACCAAATCATCTGTTGTAGTTTGTATAGCTGGAACATTTCCAGTTCTACATTACATACCTTGCCTCGAGCTTGTCCGGATTTTGCTTTTAGACATAGGCCGGACAACCCCAAATCTTAACTAACTTAAGATATGGGCTCTTCCCTTTCCATATCACATATGAAGTGGTAGGCACTGATTTGATTCGAACCCTATTCAATAGGTATGCAACTTCTCAAGTGCATAACCCCCTAAGGAAAAATGTAACTCAGTATTACTCATCATAGAGCACACCATATCAAATAGGGTGCAATTGCTCCACCCTGATATACCATCGTGTTATGGTGTATACGGAGGAGTAATGCTGAGAGAGAATCTCATTCTCCTTATGAATAGTCCAGAAATTCTATGCACAAGTATTCTCCTCCTTGATCTCATCAAAGGACATAATACTTTTACCCGTATTTTGGTTCTCTACTTCTAACTTATATTCTGTGAATATCTTAAAAGGTTCGGACTTGTGTTTCAACAGGAACATAGGTCTGAATCTCAAAAGATTATCAGAGAATGTAATGAAGTAAAAAGAACCGGTCTTGGTATGTGTAGACAGGGGACCTGACATACATCAACATGTATCATCCCAAGAGTTCACTAACTCTTTCTCTGTTTCCTATAAACAGAGCTATGGTTATTTTATCTTTGTGACATGACTGGCGAGTTTCACAAGATGTAAATTTAAACTGATTTAAATATGCATCTAAATGTAACTCTAGCTAGTCGGGTCGCATTGATATGACCAAGTCTACAATACCTCAAGAAGAATTCGTTCATTTCTGAACTTTTCCTCTTGTGTGTGTTCTATATACTAAGAACTGTAGTTTGATTTAGAACATTAATGCTTTTAGACAACGTGCCTGAACCGATCAACTTTTGATATAGGAAATGTTCAAAACATTATCCAACAATACAGAATTTTATCATTTCTTTACTAATAAAGAGACTGATATGATTTTGTATATCAGGTTCGGTATCTAATAACATTTGTTCAGAATCAATGTATTGGTAATACAGGGTGACAGTGACCGACAGACTTGGCTGCAACACTTGCCCCGTTTTCTGCCTCATGAAACTTATCACCCGTTCTCAGTTTTTCTACCCTTTTGTAGCCCTATGTAACAGATTACATATCTGGGATCCTGATCCGGTATCATATACCAAGGATGCGGAGGATACTGAGAAACAGTTCTGTATAATGAACACACCCGAAGATGATGCATCAGCATGCACTCTCTTCGTTTGGGCGGCACGGGAAATCCGGTATTCCCCAATTTCCTGCTCTGTCTTATAACAATTATAAGTTGGAGCGGGACCAACGTTCCCCAGCTCAGTATAACAAGCGGGTTCGGTCAATATCCGTTTTATTATCTTGATTAAGGCGTGATATGGTCGCTACCAGGAGAGAGAGAGAAGAAAACACTCAGCGTGCGCTCTTACAAGAATAGATTGGTTATTATTTTATCTAATCAGGATGGCTCCCACTGCTTTTTATCAAATCTTCCTTCAAACCCTAAAAGGAAAGACTAGCCGGGATTAATTACACACTACAAGTTCGCCAATCTTTCAGCCAGGCCAGTGTTGGTACTTTGAGGGAGGTCCCCCGTGCTTTCGCACGAACCTAATTAATGTAAACCTCGTTTTCCCAGAGGCGTAACCCCGTTGACACCTTTCTAGACACCTACTTGATCGGCTAATTGTAATGTATAAAACTCTCCTAGGAGTAACAATTACTCGCAGCGGGTATCGGGATCCAACTATCTCATAGAAGGTATGCAATCTCATTGCAAATTTCAATACTTGAAATTCCCGATAATATTTTGCCCCTAGCGTCCTATGACCTTGACGCAGGCCAACAAACCATCGTCCGCTAGTCAAGTTCAACCCGTCATTTCCTGATTGAATTAAACCCACCCGCACGACCCTTGACGCAGGCCAACAAAGTCGCACGACTACCCTAATCCAATCTGCATCATATGCATAAGCAGATAAATACTAGTTAGCTACCGCACACTGCGCCTTGACGCAGGCCAACAAACGTAGCACGAATACTAACTACCACTTATCTGAAATGACGGAGGGCTACGACAGGTTTTTATGAAAACCTATTGCGTAATGAACTTGATATCGTTGTAGGATCGAATGAATTTTGAAATGGAGTGCTTTTGAGGCTTTTCTTGTTATGCTAAAGGAGTCACTCCCGGTGAAGGGATCGTCGGTCCTTTCCTCGTCGAATGAGGTGCGGGATATATCATATATATCACTGTGCAAAGCAAAAACTCTTAAAAGCAATCAGAAGACAAACCGAGGGTGTAGCATCTGCCAGTTATTGCTAAAGGAGTCACTCCTGGTGAAGGGATCTCGGTCCTTTCCTTATCGAATAAGGTGCAGGATATATCACATATACCGCTGTGCAAAGCAAGAACTGTAGCTACCTGTTTAATTTTGAAATTCGATTCTACAACATCTTAGGTTTCTTTTATTTCATTAATCACATTAATGAAGTCCCATCATTTATGTACCTAAACATCACAGATAAATACGACGTACACTTATGCCATCCGCATTCGCCTCGATGTCCCCTCGTGCACCGTTAGGTTAGGTAACTAACGGCAGAGCGGGGAAGGGCTAGCGCGGGTGTAAAACATAAGTAACGTCTATATAATATATCATATATACTATATACTGTATCTATCACAGAACATCATATGATCACATCACAGATATCGCAGCAGAAGAATCATATGAAATATTGGATATACTAGGACGTCCGTGTTTTGAATACGAGCCAGTATAAAACACGGATTCCACAGTCGTGATGAATAGCCAAACCCACACCCCTAGACCCCAACGAGAGCGGCAAGCAACCCTACCAATTCTAGAGTTAGGAGACCCGGACTCGACTCCTCGAGTTGGTCTCCCTCTGGACTCCAGAACCCGGTTACTTGTGCCCTCCTCCTTGGGTCTATCCTAGTGCGGAAAAGTAAATAATATACAAAAGGTGACTACTTCCGCAACCTGGAAGCGCCCCAATAAAAGAATATTACATACAAGTTTTTACATGAATGAAAATGAAAAACACTCATCTCACATAAAAACCCCCGGCTATTCGAACACGACGATCCAATATAACATATCCAGCAACACATAACATCACATGTCATCAACGTAAGTAAATAAGCGCATCCCAATTGTCGTTGACATATAGCAACGAAACCGGCGATATCACATATTACACTTACGGTCACAGAAAAAAAAGTGTAAAACTACAACAGTTGGAATCCGCAATCTGCATAGACATCGCATGCCTAATCAAATGAATTACTTAGACATCGCATGCCTAACAATTATAAACTCCGCATTTTAGTCTCATTATCGAAAACTCTTTTCAATATCAAGTCGGGCAATTCAACAGGAATCCCGACATCCTGATCGAATGCTCGTCGCAAACTTCAGTAGACGGCCGCACCCCCGATACCGCCGACGAAGTGCACCAAGGCGGAACACCGCTGCTGCGAGCACCCGGACGGATGCTTTCGGCGACGGGGTTCTCCTACAGTCACTTGGTCGGGGCTATAGGGCGAGGCTGTCTATTAAGTTTATCCGGCGAGTATCCGCGTACGCTACGTGATTGCGACGGAGTTTTGATCACATCAAAATTCCATGGCAACCGATCAAGTGAGACTAAACTGCTATGTTTATAATATTCATTCCGTTATCACATAACTTTTGTGAATTCCAATTGTTGTATTACATTCCGGATAAACAGAAAATGTTAAACTTTCCGATCGAACAATCGAACACCCAAGTTTTCCCAATACAGATCAACACATGAAACAAATCTAACAACATTCAGTTCGTGCCTCAGTACCAACGGTCCAGCCGTAGAAGGGTCAAGCCAACGTCTCACATGTGGCACGCCGTACTGCCCCAAACCCGAAGGTTCAAAGGGCAGTTCAAGACGGTCACATAATCGAGTTAAGATTTGTTGTCTTCTAGAGGGTCCATCGAGTTACTTGCACTACTTAGAACGTCGTTAAACTACGGAAAAATCCAACACTTGGAAATTTCCCGACAGGGGAAAAGTTGGGTATTTATATCCGGTCGAACATTTTAACATATTCTAAAATTTATCCAGAAAGCCAAATAGACAAAATTTGATACCCCGATCGAAACACCGAATCCCCAAAACTACTCCAGAAAATTCAACGCTTGAAAATATTTTAAAAATTCCCAGAAAACTCAGCAGAATTTATCAGGAGTTACTGTGTAAAATATATTAAATAAGGTGGCCGTACAGCCGCGGAACCGCCGCACGAGGCTTGCTCATGCCGCGGAACCGCGGCAGTATGATGGAGTTAGGGCTACGAATTTTACAGAAACTCCTAAATTCGCCTGCTGAATTTTTTAGCAACTTTTAATTTGGAAAAATCCCAATTTTTGAAAAAAGGACAGAGAGCATGTTTTGAGACGGGTTTCGGGTTCGTTCGGGTTTCAGATTCCGTCTGGACTTCGCCTAAGACTCTAGCTAGGCTCTGATACCACTGTAGGGTTCCTAGGCACCCTAATGAGGTCTCACAAGGCATCGATCATGCCAAATTCAAAAATTATGGGTGCCGAGAGACCCGACTACGGATCGTCGACTAGATTTCTAGGCGAATAATGAACTAGTTAACATTTAACTAAGGGAATACGGAAATACAACCTTTGTAGATCCGGTTCTCCACCTCCATAGCTCCGAGATGAGGTCCTCTCCGCTGTCCAAATCGAATCCGGGCTCTAGCGTCGGCTTCATCGGAGACTAGACGGGCTAGGTCGTCGACGACGTGCCGAAGATGATCTACGTCGAAGCATCACTAGATCGAGCTCCACCTTCACCAAGTCTTGAAAACTTGTGAAGGAAACACACTCTACTACTTGGCAAGAGGTAGAGGATGAAGAAATAGGAAGTGGGTAAACTTTAGTTTTGGATTTCTCACTCATTTGCTCAATTCACCATTGATGATGAAAGCTTTTTCTTCTTGAGTTCAAGGAAGAAGAAGAAGAAATGATATGATAAGTTAATTAATAATCAAAAGAAAAATCAATACTTATCATAACACTTACTATAGTTAAGTGTAGAGAGTTAACCAAAGTTAGTGAGTGGTTAGGGTTTGGCATAAAACAAAAATGGTGGACTTTTCAAAAGTTCAAGAAACTTCAACAAAAGAAATAAATAAAGCCACCATTTTCCTTTTGCCAAAAATAAATAAAACAATAAATAAATCATTTAAAACCCTTAACCATTAACTAACTATGGTTTAAACATACATTTAACCAAGTATTGCATGTATCATCAAACATGATACAAGCAAGTGCACAAAATCATATCGCATATGCAATGCGCACACCCGAGCGAGAAAATCCATTTAAAGTGAACCGATACTAGTTAATGCAAAGTAATATATCAAATATATAATTATACAATAAATCATTAAATCAACACTTGATTTAACGATCCGGTCATATCGCATATAACCGACTAGTATTCAATGTATCGGCTTATCGAATCAACCTTTGATTCGATAACTAGGTTATATCGCATACAACCATTCGACACATTGATCGCGAGAATGAAATACGGTATCACATACACGCATTATTCTCGGTCCCGCACATATCTCATATGCGCTCCTATTTCGTTTCGCTTGAGCCAGGAAACCTCTGTGTAGGACTCTAAAGACTCGTCAATACACCGGCAACAGATGATGATCATATCAAGCACCCACAAGCCGCAAGCGGTCTGCTAAACGTAACGGCCACCCGGGTATTGAGCGATCAGAAGATCGACGAGCAAGCCCGCTCACACTCCAGTGAATCCGACCAGTAACACTACCGTACAGTCCGATCTGATCGTCTGATATGTCGCATATCTTGCCTAGGGGTGGTAAACGTCAGACCCCAATAGCTCGATAAGTCGTGTCGATATGAGGTCTATAACACTTCGAGAAACTACTGGTAACACTTACCAGTAAATCTCAGCAACCCTGGCCAGGGATCCTGTTATAGCCAATCGAACACAGCGCAACATCAACTCCCTATACCGGGAGAGACGAATCCCCTCCTATCGCTCATTACCTCCATATGACTCGGGACTGTACCCAAAAACCACCATTTTGCACGCCCTCTTGGACGTGGTAATATGGAAATGAAAGCACAGTGGGAACCACACAAGAATCTATGACGATCTCGGGTCAACAGACTACTCTGTACCAGTGTCACCAGAGAACTGCCATCTGACGTGAGGTATAATACCATCTGAGAGTTCTCGGCGAGTCCGTCCAGTGTACCCAGACTCTACTGAGCACCCGTATATCATCTCTGATGTCAAACACCGATGGATATGGGATCATCCATCGCCCATCTGTATGGGTCGAGAAGGTACACGCTAGTCTACTCTGGTATATCGATGCCCCATCTCGATACACCCACGACTAGGGACTTTGAAGGATGTACTTATGGACTACCATGTCCCCACCAGTATGATCCGCATCATAGTCCAGGTAGTCAAGCACACATCCTAAGGGCTTTACCAACATGTAACAGAGAGACAGTCAGTATACACGTTAAGGTAAAGATCAACCAGATAGCATACTATCATGTCGAGCAAGAAAGTCCTCCCTATATATGTCCCAGCATCCACTACAATATACATCCAATGTACAGTAATGGCCTCTAGGGCATACATATAACTAACAAGTAGGATCTGGATGGACTTAAGCATAGTCACTTGGAAAAGGTTTCATCATTATCCATGCCTGGTTGATGACTAAAACCTTTAATAAGCCTAGCTTTGAAAGTCTCAACTTTTCCATCTACACCAAGTAATCTTCTCAAGATATACTTGCTCCTGATGGGGATTTAACCCTTCAGATATAGCAACCAAAGTCCATACTTTGCTGGTGTATATGGATTCCATCTCAGATCGCTAAGCATCCAGCCATTCTTACAGAGTCCCTACTCTCGATGGCCTGCTCGAAACTAGTTGGGTCATCATCTCATGATGCAATCCTTGCTCCCACTGTCATCGAGAATCCGAGGTATCTCTCAGGCGGATGAGGAACCCAACTAGATCGGCGGAGAGGCTGAGGTTCGTCGGGAACTATAGAATCCTTTGGTTCTGTCAAATCATCAACTGCAGTTTTGTATAGCTGGAACCTTTCCAGTTCTACAGAACTAATCCTGCCTCGATCTTGTCCGGATTTTGCTTTAAACATAGGCCGGACAACCGCAAATCTTAACTCGCTTAAGAGATGGGATCTTCCCACACCATATCTTATATGGAGTGGTAGGCAGTGATTTGATTCAAACCTAATTCAATAGGTATGCAGCTTCTCAAGTGCATAATCCCAAAAGGAAATAGGTAACTCAGTAATACTCATCATAGAGCACACCATATCTAATATTGTGCAATTGCTCCGCCCTGATACACCGTTGTGCTGTGGTGTATTCAGAGGAGTAACACTGAGAGAGAATCTCATTCTCCTTTAGAATAGTCCAGGAATTCTATGCACAAGTATTCTCCTCCCTGATCTCATCATAGGACATAATACTTATACCCGTATTTTGGTTCTCTACTTCTAACTTATATTCTGTGAATATCTCAAAAGGTTCGGACTTATGTTTCAACAGGAACATATGACTGAATCTTGAGAGATTATCAGAGAATACAATGAAGTATAAAGAACCAGTCCTGGCATGTGTAGACAGGAGACTTTACATACATCATCATGTATCAGTCCCAAGAGTTCATTAACTCTTTCTCGGCTTCCAGTAAGCAGAGCTGGTGTCATTATATCTTTGTGACATGACTGGCAAGTTTCACAAGATGTAAATTCAAACTGATTTAAATATACATCTAAATGTAACTTCAGCTAGTCGGGTCGCATTGATATGACCTAGTCTACAATACCTCAAGAAGAATTCGTTCATTTCTGTACTCTTCCTCTTGTGTGTGTTCAGTATACAAGGAACTGTAGTTTGAATTAGAACGTCAATGCTTTTAGATAACGTGCCTGAACCGATCAACTTTTGATATAGGAAATGTTCAAAACATTATCCAACAATACAAAATTATATTATTTCTTTACTAATAAAGAGACTGATATGATTTTGTATATCAGGTTCGGTATCTAATAGCATTTGTTCAGAATCAATGTATTGGTAATACAGGGTGACAGTGACCAACAGACTTGGCTACAACACTTGCCCCGTTTTCTGCCTCATGAAACTTATCACCCGTTCTAAGTTTTTCTACCTTTTTGTAGCCCTATGTAACATATTACATATCTGGGATCCTGATCCGGTATCATATACCCAGGATTCAGAGGATACTGAGAAACGGTTCTTTGTAATGAACACACCCGAAGGAGATGCATCATATGCACTTTCTTCGTTTGGGCGGCATAGGAATTCTGGTATTCCCTTATTTCCTGCTCTGTCTTATAACAATTATAAGTTGGAGCGGGACCAACGTTCCCCAGCTCAGTATAACAAGCGGGTTCGGTCAATACATCCATATTATTATCTTGATTAAGGCGTGATATGGTCGCTACCTGGAGAGAGAGAGAAGAAAACACTCTGCGTGCGCTCTTGCAAGATCAGATTGGTTATATATTTTATCTAATCAGGATGGCTCCCACTGTTTTTATCAAATCTTCCTTCAAACCTTAAAAGGAAAGACTAGCCGGGATTAATTACACTCTACAAGTTCGCCAATCTTTCAGCCAGTCCAGTGTCGGTACTTTGAGGGAGGTTCCCCGTGCTTTCGCACGGACCTAATTACTGTAAACCTCGTTTTCCCAGAGGCGTAACCCCGTTGACACCTTTCTAGACACCTACTTGATCGGCTAATTGCAAAGTGCAAAACTCTCCCAGGAGTAACAATTACTCACAGTGGGTATCGGGATCCAACTATCACATAGAAGGTATGCAATCTCATTGCAAATTCCAACACTTGAAACTCCCGATAAAGGTTTTTACCCCTAGCACCTATGACCTTGGCTAAGGTCAACAAATCATAGGTACTAGTCAAGTTCTACCCGTCATTTCGTGATTAATTAGACCCACCTACATGACCCTTGGCTAAGGTCAACAAAGCCACATGACTGTCCTAACTAATCGCATCATATGCGGTGTAGGAAGACATCACTTAGCTACCGTACACTGTGCCTTAACTATGGTCAACAAACACAGCACGAATACTAAGTACTCTACTTCCTAAAATGACGGAGGGTTGCGGCTGGTTTTTGTGAAAACCTTTAACGCTTTGAACTTGATCTCGTTGCGGAATCAAATGGTTTTTAAATGGAATGTTTTTGAAGCTTTTCTAGTTTTGCTAAAGGGGTCACTCCCGGTGAAGGGATCGTCGGCCCTTTCCTCGTCGAATGAGGTGCGGGATATATCATATATATCATTGTGCAAAGCGGAAACAATAGAAGCGATCAAAAGACAAACCGAGTGATGTAGCATCTGCCCGTTATTGCTAAAGGAGTCACTCCCGGTGAAGGGATCTCGGTCCTTTCCCTATCGAATAAGGTGCAGGATGTTCTACAAGGAACACCACGATGCAAAGCAAGAACTGTAGCTACCTGTTTTATTTTGAAATTCGATTCCACAACATCAATTAGGTTTATTTTCTTTCATTAATCTCATTAATGAATATCCCATCATTTTGTTAGTGTATATGCCCTAGAGGCCATTACTGTATCATACTAGTTTGTATATTACTTAATGGAAGCTTGGGATATTCACAGTTGTATATACAATCTTGCTCGAAATGGTAGTATGCTACTTGGTTTGTCTCTGCTTTAATATGTGCATGTGTTTCTTTTAGCATATTGCAGGTATACATATTAGTAGAGCCCTTAGGATCTTTGCTTGATTACCAGCGTTGTGATGGCGCTCGCACTCGTGGGAGCTGGGTAATCTATAAGCACATCCTTATACAGGTCCCTGGTCGTTGGACTATCGAGACAGGGCATCGATACTCCGGAGTAGACTAGCGTATGCGCTTCTCATCCCAGTGTGGGAGACGGTCTGTCCCACAGCCGTTAGTACGTCGTACTTGAGATAGTATGCGGGTGCTCGTTAGGTTACGAGTACACTGGACAGGACTCGACGGGAACTGTTGGTTGGTAATATACCTATCGTCAGTTATCAGTTCCCAGGTGACATGAGTACAGCTTAGTCCGCTGACTTGACACTGTCACTTCGCCTCGAGTGTGTTCCCACTGCACTTTGATTACTACCCTACCACGGCTCAGAGGAGTCGTGCAAACAGGTAGTTTTTGGGTGCAGTCCCGAAGCACTTGGAGGCAGTGACGGTTAGACAGGATTCGTCTCTCCCGGTATTGGGGGTTGACATCGCGCTGTGTCCAGGAGAGCCATTACACGAGTAGTCCCTGGCCAGGGCAAGCGAGATATACTGGTAGGCTTCCAGTGTTATCTCAGGGTGTTCTGGGCTACACTCCGACACGACTTGTACCGCTATTAGGGGACTGACGTTCACCGCCCCCCTAGGCCCGCCATGCGATGTATCAGACGAACAGACCGGACTGTACGGAGACTGTCACATACAGGCTCAGTAGGAGTGCAGATGGGGTTCACCTCGTCAGTCTTCTTATCGACATCTACCTGGGGACCGTTACGTACAGCTAGTGCCGCTTGCGGTCTGTGGTTAAACCCACTGCCAGCGTAGTGTCGAGTCTTTAGAGTCCCACACAGAGAGCTATTCGCCTTTAGGCAAAACGAGTAGAGGTCGCATGGTTTTGCGACAGGGTTCGTTCGCATCCGCGCACTTGTGCACGTTTGCTGTCCGGACAGTTTATACTAGCGGGCTTTTGTTTAAGCCGGATCCTAGTATATGTTTTGAGATTGGTTTTTCTCAGTGTGTTCGTGTTCCTCGGATCACGAATGCGGGTGCGTATGCACAGTTGCTTGAGATTGAGGGAGAGGACCTTGTTTAGGGTTAATGACTATTGTCATTTTATTAACCCTATTGTTTTTGTGTGTATTATTGTTAATTAATAATTAGCTTAATTATTGTGCATGGTTGTTGTTGTTGACATTTTGACTTCATTGACTTGTTGACCATGTTGAAAAGTTGACCATGATCATTTCATTTGGAAGATGCTCTTTGATCCTTGCAATTTGCATTAATAATGAAATGATAATGGTCACCTCTTGATTAAACCATGACAATTTTCTTGCTAATTAATTAATTAAAATAACACACACATATTAGTGAGAATGGCTCACTAATAATTCATTCTATCATATCCTTTCTCTCTCTTGCTCATCCTCTCCCTCAAGCTCTCTCCCTCTCATGTGTTGAGAAACAAAATAGCTTGAGAAAAACCTTCACTTGATCTTCTCTACTCACTTCTAGGGTTCAAGTCTTAGCATTTCTTGCACTCTAGTTACTCCTAGCTTGGAGTTGAAGCTAAAGGTCGAGGCTTTCGGGTGGATCGTTCTTTGACGGAAGAAGACAAGCAAGGTGAGGCCTTTCTACCATTCCGACGAGCAAGGAGAGAAGGAGTTCGAGCTCAAGGTATAACCTTTCTATAACTTAACTAGTTGTTAGTTTTCTTTAGCTAGTTTTAGTTTAGCAAAGATCCTCCAAGTCAAGGTCCATGTTGCCTAAGTCATTAAAAATCCGATTTTTATTATGTTTTCCGCCTCCCCGTAAGCACCGGGGTGGGCAACGTGGACTTACACTGGTATCAGAGCCTAACTAAACTCAAACTAGCTAGGTAGTGAAGTGTAACGAAGTTTCGAAACCGAAAATCCAAAAACCGAACTTTTGAAAAACCCTAGTTTCTGTTGAAATTTTTTCTGCTCAAAATAGAAAACTTTATACTTGTAAATTCATCTCAGGGTTTTTTATGAACACCCATGAAAAACGACACAGAGATTCATTCAAACCGCCGCCCTTCCGCCGCACGAGGTAGGCTCATGCCGCGGAAGCGCCGCGGTTCGATGTCTTCTCTGCATCGTTTTTCGTGCAGTGTCTGTCTGTGTTGATTTTGGGATTTTTAGGATATATAATATATGCCCAGATTTTCCAGAACTAAAATTTACTTTTGGGGGCCTATAAATCCGTATTTTTCGGAACTTCACTACACTTTAACTACATCGGTTATATCTGTAATGCTTGCATGTATTGAACGTCGGCTAATCGCTATAAGACGATTAGTCGGGGTTATACATGATCTGTGATTGTTATTGGTTTGTGGATATGAATGGATTGGATTGTCGCGGGTGAATGGCCGGGGTGGATGTGAGATGAGCGTTGTTTTTCTTTCATTCATTTGTAACATGTAAATTGATGTAATAATATTCTTTGTATGGCCGCACAACCGGGTCGGGGTTGTAGCCGTCATTGTATAATTCTTTTTACTGTTTTTGCTCCTAGGATAGACCCATGGAGGGGGTGCACAAACTACCGGGTACTCGAAGTGCCGAGTGGCCTACTCACGGTGGTGAGGGAGGTTGCTTCGCTTCGGGTGCTTGGCGGGTAGTTTGCCGCACCCGTAGGGGTCTTGGGTGGGGTATTGGCTATTCACCGCGACCGTGTAATCCGCTTTGCGTTGCAGGCTCGAACGCATTGCGGATTCCTAGTATATCCAATGTATTCATCTGTGATCTGTAATGTCTATCATTGCTATATATTTATATATAATAACTATTTAGGCGTTGCTTATGTTTTACAGCCGCGTTAGCCCAGCCCCCGCTCTGTCGTTAGTTAAGTAACCTAACGGGTGATGACGGGGCCCCGTGGCGAATGCGAATGGCATAAGCGTACGTCATATTTTGGTTGTTTTCTGCAATGGTAGGATTAAATGATGGGACGCATTAAAAGAACTAATGCAAGAAATAAACCAAGTAAAAGTCGAATGGAACACTTTGAAAACCACTCGGTTCTTTTCAAAACTAAACTTTTAAACGCGGAGCATGAACCACTCCTTTTAAAAGCTATCTCGTTCCATCGATTATATCAAGTTCACTACGTTCACGGTTTCGCCAAAACCATCCGTAGCCCTCCGTCGTTTCATATGAATATTCAACGGTATTCAAGCTGTGTTTGTTGGCCTTAGTCAAGGCACAGTGTTTGGTAGCTGGTGGGTATTCATATGTTGCATAGATAGAATGCGTTGGTTTGAGACAGTCGTATTGCCTTGTTGGCCATAGTCAAGGGTGGATACGGGTGGGTTCAAATTAACCTGGATAACGACGGGTAGAACTTGACATGTGACTTATGATTTGTTGGCCTTAGTCAAGGTCATAAGAGCATGGGGCAAAAATCCACATCGGGAGTTTCATAAGTACTGAAACTTGGTAGATTTGCATACCATTTGTGTTGGAGATAGTGCCCTCAGAGTCAATTATTGGATCACAGGCACGTGATTGCAATGATTGAGGGGAGGACCTGTCCCAGTAGGACAATCTTACTCGAGATGATAGTATGCTATCTGGTTTACCTTTATCATCGTGTACTGCTTTAGGTGACCTTACGAGTCGCTATTGCACGTTGATAGAGCCCCTAGGATTCTTGCTTGACTACCAGCAGTATGAGGGCGATCATATAAGTGGGAGCTGGGGGTCTACAAGCACATCCTAAAATGGTCCCTAGTCGTAGGAGTTTCGAGACAGGGCATCGATACTCCATTAGTAGACTAGTGTATACAGTCGAGACCCCGACGAGGGGCGGTGGCCGGTCTCACAAGCCACTGGTGTCAGTTGGTTCACCTAAGATGTATACAGGTGCTCATTGGGTTATGAGTACACCGGACAGGACTCGCCGGGAACCTGCTGGTTGGGATTATACCAGACGTCAGATAGCAGTTCCCTGGTGACATGTGTACAGGTTAGTTCATCGACCTGAGATCGTCATTTGTCTCGTGTGAGTTCCCACTGTACTTTGATTACTACCCTACCACGACTCAAAGGAGTCGTGCAAACAGGTTTTAGTTGGGTACAGTCCCGAGCCACATGGAGGCAGTGAGCGGATCTTCAGGGGTTCGTCTCTCCCGGTTTGGGGGTGAGGTCGTGCTGTGTCTAGGAGAGCCAGAACATGAAAAGTCCTTGGCCAAGGTAGGAGATTTGCTGGTAGGTATTCCAGTAGTATCTCAGGGTGTTCTGGGCTACACTCCGACACGACTTGTACCGCTTTTGGGGGTCTGACTTTTACCAACCCCCTAGGCCCGCCATGCGATACTCATAGACGAACGGACCGGACTGTACGGATATTGTCACTGACAGGCTCAGTTGGGTGTCGGGGTGAGCTTCCTCATCGACGTCCCATTTGGTCAATAGCTGGTGGCCCGTCACGTATTGGCTTATACCTCTGACGTGCTAGTGGTTAAATCCACAGCCATAGTATTGACGAGTCTTTAGAGTCCACCACACTTTCAGTTACTCAAGCTTTCGGGCGAAACGCTGTAGAGGCCGTATGGAGATATGGCAGGGTTCGATCAGATATGTGCGGTATTGCACGGATCGTGATCGGACGGATTTTACTAGCCGGCTTTGGCTTAAGCCGGATACTAGTATTTGATAGTGTAGTTTTGTCTTTTTGCATTTGTGTTCAGTGGGAATACAAATGCGGGCATGTATTTGCAGTTGCGGGGTTTTCCTGTAATTTATTACGGGATCGGTTTTTCTGGGGTTGCCAGTTTGCATTCCGTTCCGGTCGGTTTTCTCTTTTTCCTTCACGGCCGGACTATCTGGTGGAGGGGGTTAATTGCAGTTGGCAATTAACTTTTAGTGGAGGGCTTCCTTGCATATTGTAGCCTTTGTCATGATTAGATTTCATTCTAATCACTTCTTTGCATTTATGAGAATGGGAAATTGATTTGATCACTATAGTGTAGTTTATCATTTTCTTTTTCTCCATGATAATCTAGATTCCCTCCACCCTTTTTTCTATGAGGGGCCGGCCACTGTTGATGAGGGATGTGAGGTTTAATATTGGGTTTTTAATGAGTGTGCAGGAGGCTTAATTGGTTTAAAAATTGATGAATTGTTGCTTGATGCAATTTCGTGGGCCCCCCCTCTCATTCTTGTGTGAGTGTGCTGTGAAGGTTTAATTCTTTTTACATAGTTTTAATGTGTGCACTCTTCACACACATTAATTCCAGTGAGCATTCTTCACTTTGGCTGAGCTCATTTCCAGAGCATGCTTCATACTTTTTCTAGCAAGCTTCCATGAAAACTTTTGTGTAAAATTCCTCCAAAATGGCAACCTCCTTAAACCCCAAAGAGACATGGCTACTACACTATTCTACAGCATCCCTTGGACGCGTCGGCTAGCCAACTTCGCGCCCGAGTTGCCTCGGTCCAGAGGTGGGAGCCCGTATACAAGCCTGGCTACGTGGTGCCTATCCGATGAGACGATGACGGACGGAGATCCGCGGGAGATTGGAGACGAAGACCGAAGGACTCGGATCAGTCGGTATATTTCTCTACCCGTATTTTACTTTGCTAGTTGCTAGGTTAATGGCCCGATCCGGGTAAATAGTCCGCGGTGGTGCCGTTTTGCAAAGTTCGCAAAGTTTTTGTTTTCCGCGTTTCCGGCGTCGGATCGACGGCCGGGGCGCCCCCGCGGGCTTACAATGGTATCAGAGCCACGCCGTTAACCTACCTAGCTTGCTCTAGTATGTTTAGTACTCGATCGAACGAAAAAAAAACCCAAAAACAGTATTTTTGTGCTCATGTGTTCTCTGTTAAAATTTTTTGAGCTCCTAAAATTTTTCAGGTTGTTGCAGAGACATGTACAAGAAATTATAAGAATTCTGGAAAAATACGATCCACTGATTCTTCACTTCGACCGCGGAAAGGCGGCCAAACCCTTGGTTTGGCCGCGGTTCCGCGGCGGATAGGAGGAATCGTGGCACCATATTTTCCCAGTAAGCTTATGAGTTAGAAATAGGGCTTTTGGGATATTTTATTTGGGCCCAGGTTTTCTGTAAGTGCTACAGTTCTTTTTGGGGGCCCACTTTGATAAATTTGTTCGATCGGATATTTTAAACATGCCAGTTCACAGTTTTTACATTATATCTGCGACCGTGAATGTCACTTGATCGGTAAATCCTGTCTAACTGCTATAGCCCGGTTAGACGGATTTGCGAACGTGACATTCACGTTGATGTTCTGTGATTGTACTGTGTGGTTGCGGATCGGTCGTGGGGGATAGCCTGGTTGCAATATAGTACAGTTCTGTTTTATATGTACATTTGATATTGCGGGGCGAGCGTCCGACATGTGGACTGCCGTCACTGCCTGTTTGTATTATTATTTTGGGGCACGACCTGGTTGCGGTCGATGTACCCGGTGCATGTATATTTTACTTTCTGTACTAGGATTACCCCGCGGAGGGGTGCACGGATAGCCGGGTCTTAGAGGGCAACAAGCCCGCATCTCATGGCATTGAGACGAAGGGGGCTTCACTCTAGGATTGGCGGGCTATTCGCAGCACTCGTAGGGGGTATAGGTTGACCCAGGAGGGGTGCCCAAGTTACCGGATTCCGTGAAGTGCTGGGTGGTCCATTCACGTCGCTGAAGGGGGCTGCCTCGCTTCAGGTTTTGGCGGGTGACTTGCCGCGCCCGTAGGGGTCTAGGATTTTCATTGCACAGGCTATCCACACGACCAGGGGAACGTCGGGTTTCAGCGGCTCTGTGAAACCCGGGGATCCCAGATATCTGTATTGATCTGTGTTGCTATACATTTCTGTGTTGCTGCATTTTTATCACGCCTTGAGCGAAAATTATATTTTATATATATACTAGTAGATGTTGTATATGTTTTTCATCCGCGCTAGTCCAGTCCCCGCTCTGTCGTTAGTTAGCTAACCTAACGGGTGATGACGGGACCCAGTGGCGAATGCGGATGGCATATACGTACCTCAGTATATTTTCGTTCTTTGTGGTGTGATCAATTGATGGGACTGCGTTGATTCGGATCAATGCATGTTAAACAAACCTATTCTGATGTTGTTGGAACACTTTTTCAAAAAGCTGTTATTGCAAGGACGTTCACTTTTGTTTTGCACAGTGGTATTCAGTTGGAATATCCTGCTCCTCAGTCGACGAGGCAAGGGCCGAGATCCCTTCACCGGAAGTGACCCCTTGGACAAAAGTTTGCGTCAGGGCAGTAACTTCACTATAGCCGATTACTTTTGCTTTGCATCGTGGTATTCAGTTGGAATATCCTGCACCTCATTCTACGGGGAAAGAGCCGAGATCCCTTCACCGGGAGTGACCTCTTTAGCAAAGGTTGTCGTCACTATATTTTTATAAAACTATCAGTTCCTTCAACGATATCATGTTCATTACGTTAAAGGTTTTCGCCAGAAACCATTCGTAGCCCTCCGTCGTTTCATATGGATAGTCAATAGTATTCAAGCTGTGTATGTTGGCCAAAGTCAAGGCACAGTGTTTGGTAGCTGTTGGGTATTCATATGCAGCATAGATAGATGCGTTGGTTTGGGACAGTCGTACTGCCATTTTGGCCAAAGTCAAGGGTAGGTACGGGTGGGTTCAAATTAACCAGGAAAATGACGGGTAGAACTTGACATGTGACTTATGATATGTTGGCCAAAGTCAAGGTCATAAGAGCATGGGGCAGAAATCCACATCGGGAGTTTCAAAAGTACTGAAACTTGCCAGATATGCGCATACCTTCTGGAGTGTGATAGCGTGAGCGGATTCCGTCACGTTATCATGCGATGATGGTTGGATCCCGATTCCCACTGATGAGTTGGTTTACTCCTCGGGTGATCCCGGCTAATTCTTCTTTCAGGTTTGGGGAAGAATTTGACGCTACAGTGGGAGGTTTCCAGATTAGATAAAGTGACAACCATTCTGATCTAGGTTAGAGTGCACGCTGAGTGTTTCTTTTCTCTCTCTCTTTGGCAGCGACCATTGACCCGACCCTAGACTATGACTCAGTGACCAAGTTGACCGAACCTACTTAACACAGGCTTTTGGATTGTCAGAGTTGCAAACCTCTTTGCCACTCCTACTTTTACCCTTTTCTCCGGGACACCCCGTATTACTACGACCGTCCACTTCCATTGGACAAAACCATCGTATGGTTATATACGAACTCGAAGGACTTCGAGGATGGTTTCTGGTTCTGGAGAAAACAGATAGGACTATTCAGTTGTCTTTTCTTTTCACCTTCTCTCAGGTTGTGAGTACTCCTTGGTTTAGGAGTAGTACACCAATTATGCAAATTGGATAGTCTTCTTCCAAACCATAGGCTGGTGCCGACCGGTATGGAATGAAGAAAACCAGTTAGCCTAAACGGTGTACAGAAGGTATTAAGTTCAGACAAAGCAAGGGATTAGTAAGAGGGCAAAGTAAATTGCGACTGATATTCACGACCAAACCAAGTATTTCTTCGCCAATCCCAAATCACCTTTGTATTTCTCCAGGACACTCCGTATCACTACGAAGATCCCAGTTTATTGGATAATCCATCGTATGGTTATATACGAACTCGAAAGGAACTTGTTCCAGTTCGGGGATGGATCCTGGTTCAGGAGAAATAGGAATAAAGTACATTCAGGTGTCTTTTATCTTCACCTTCTCTCGCGTTGCGGGTGCTCCTGGGATTAGGACAGTACACCCTTTATGCTTATTGGCTAGTCTTCTTCCAAACCATAGGCTGGTGCCGAACGGTAGGGAAGGAAGAAAACCATTTGGCCTAAAGGGGTGTACAGAAGGTAATGACTAAAGACAGATAAAGAGATTTGGAGAAGTGGCAAAGAATTATACGGTTGTAGTTGTGAATCTGGATAATGGAAGAGGCATTACTAAGAATACCAGAATACCCCATCGAAACATTTCAATGTTTCAGTTTCACTGTGTACTGTTAAAACAAAACTGATTTCCCAATTAGACACTTGCTTCAGGGTATGTATTTACCAGGTTAGATTCTCACATCTGTATGGTTTTACAGATGATGAGTGGGAGTAAGTTATTGGGAATTAGGTGACCATCCTCATTATATCGGGATTCGTTTGAATTGGTGATATTTGAGGAAGCCACCTGGGTTGTTTGCCGGTCGGCAAATATTTGGTTTTGAATATCCGTTGTTGTGCACCAATTTCAAATTGATATATCTGTACGTCTATTTTTATAGAGTGAGACATACCTTTTTGAAATTATGTCTATGACATTTACCTATACCAGTGGATGGTTAGGTAAGGAGCATTGAACAACGGTGTGATTCTTCTTAACCAAAAGTACAGTTTTCAACCTACGACACACAGTGAATGAGTCATTCGACTCAGGGGACTTATACAGAGTATTGTATATTGTCCAGTGTCCATGAGGACAGAGGGGTTGGTCCTTGTACTGTATTCTGTTTACTTATGACTTCTCTAGTTCTTAGACAGGTGTTTCGTAGAAACACAGGGTCGAAGTTTTGAGAAGTTATAGGTATAAGAATAAAGTAGAGAACCATGTGTTGCAAGTATCGGGATTCTTCAAAGTGATCGAAGATGTAGATACTTGTACATGGTATTCAGTTGATAGTAATGGTTAAGAGAACTTGCTTCTCTTTCAGGTTACTCATAATTGGAAGCATTCCTAAGTTGAGTAACGCTGATCGGCCTCCTTCCATTTAGTTGACATGCACTGGAGACAGCTGCATGATTTGAAACTGGTTCAATTAAATCAGTGCCTCTGTTTCTTGGATATAGAACAGTTCATATCTTGACATTGTTAAGATACGGGGAGTTGTCCGGCTTATGCTTAAAACCAGACTCTGGACAACTCAAGACACGTTTCAGTAATGGCTGTTTGTGGGTTGACCCGGGCTATGACGAGGGTTGATTTTCTACCATCTGGAAGATCAATAGAAATATTGTTCTTGACTCGCCACAGTTTTATCAAAAGTGGATTTTTTTTTCAGAAAACAGTAGTGGGAGTATGGTAAAACTGGAAGTGATTCCAGAACCGCAAACGATTACTGAAGATTTGATAAGAACCTAAAGATTCAATCTGGTTTGACATTCCATTGGCCACTCCGCAGATAAGGTGGGTAACCTCAGGCACTCGAGAGGTACTTCGGTATGCTCAAGGATGGTGGCAGGGAGGTTCTTGTTTACCCAGACTTGCCATTGCTGTTGTTCCAGACTGTGAGACCCGGCAGGAGGATGAGTATAGCGTCGTTCTAAACTGGTTTTAGAAGTGCACGTTTATATGACTCTGCCAGAGAGTTGTCGTAGTCAGTGGGAGCAGCGGAAGCATTGGTGGACATCAGGCTTATGTCTATTTATAGACTAGAGCAGATATAGCGGAGATAGATCATCTATTTCTGATGTGACAGTCATAGGTTTGACTTCATCAGAATAGGGGATGGATCTGTTAAGAAGGTAGTAGGGTGTGATGCCCTGGTTTTTTATGACATACACAAAGTAGGAAGTAATATTCCTATACTACGATCGGTTATACTTTGGTCGTCACAATCGGAAGCAGTTTCAGAACATAAGTTGATGTTCTAGGGAATTGATAACGGCAGCCTCCTTTAGGAGACGGTTATCATTCCAGGCTTCCAGGGTGACCTGGATGGCAGAGTGGCTGTCAGAGTTATAGTTTTCCCTCTGACGAGGGGCAGTATTTTGGACAGGTGGTCCAAGGCAATACTGAGGGTGGCATGGCGCAGGATACTGATTAAGTTCGGTTGACGATACAGTCTAAGAAGTTTGGATTTGGAGTTCATTCATGAGCTAGGTCCCATCAGACATCCAGACATTCTAAGACAGGTATTGCTCATTTCGGGAGATGGTTTTCTCCGCGAACTTGAGATATAGAGAGACATAGATAGAAACATCTAGGCGGATCCACTCACTGAGGCTATTCCTCGAACGCAATAGTTTCGCAAACGAGCTTTGTGAGATTGACTAGTAGAGGAGTTGGGTGTTCGGTATCACACGGGCTGTGAGTATGCGACTTCGCAATAATTAGCCTCGAGTGCAAGTGGGAGATTGTTGGAGATAGTGCCCTCAGAGTCAATTATTGGATCACAGGCACGTGATTGCAATGATTGAGGGGAGGACCTGTCCCAGTAGGACAATCTTACTCGAGATGATAGTATGCTATCTGGTTTACCTTTATCATCGTGTACTGCTTTAGGTGACCTTACGAGTCGCTATTGCACGTTGATAGAGCCCCTAGGATTCTTGCTTGACTACCAGCAGTATGAGGGCGATCATATAAGTGGGAGCTGGGGGTCTACAAGCACATCCTAAAATGGTCCCTAGTCGTAGGAGTTTCGAGACAGGGCATCGATACTCCATTAGTAGACTAGTGTATACAGTCGAGACCCCGACGAGGGGCGGTGGCCGGTCTCACAAGCCACTGGTGTCAGTTGGTTCACCTAAGATGTATACAGGTGCTCATTGGGTTATGAGTACACCGGACAGGACTCGCCGGGAACCTGCTGGTTGGGATTATACCAGACGTCAGATAGCAGTTCCCTGGTGACATGTGTACAGGTTAGTTCATCGACCTGAGATCGTCATTTGTCTCGTGTGAGTTCCCACTGTACTTTGATTACTACCCTACCACGACTCAAAGGAGTCGTGCAAACAGGTTTTAGTTGGGTACAGTCCCGAGCCACATGGAGGCAGTGAGCGGATCTTCAGGGGTTCGTCTCTCCCGGTTTGGGGGTGAGGTCGTGCTGTGTCTAGGAGAGCCAGAACATGAAAAGTCCTTGGCCAAGGCAGGAGATTTGCTGGTAGGTATTCCAGTAGTATCTCAGGGTGTTCTGGGCTACACTCCGACACGACTTGTACCGCTTTTGGGGGTCTGACTTTTACCAACCCCCTAGGCCCGCCATGCGATACTCATAGACGAACGGACCGGACTGTACGGATATTGTCACTGACAGGCTCAGTTGGGTGTCGGGGTGAGCTTCCTTATCGACGTCCCATTTGGTCAATAGCTGGTGGCCCGTCACGTATTGGCTTATACCTCTGACGTGCTAGTGGTTAAATCCACAGCCATAGTATTGACGAGTCTTTAGAGTCCACCACACTTTCAGTTACTCAAGCTTTCGGGCGAAACGCTGTAGAGGCCGTATGGAGATATGGCAGGGTTCGATCAGATATGTGCGGTATTGCACGGATCGTGATCGGACGGATTTTACTAGCCGGTTTTGGCTTAAGCCGGATACTAGTATTTGATAGTGTAGTTTTGTCTTTTTGCATTTGTGTTCAGTGGGAATACAAATGCGGGCATGTATTTGCAGTTGCGGGGTTTTCCTGTAATTTATTACGGGATCGGTTTTTCTGGGGTTGCCAGTTTGCATTCCGTTCCGACCGGTTTTCTCTTTTTCCTTCACGGCCGGACTATCTGGTGGAGGGGGTTAATTGCAGTTGGCAATTAACTTTTAGTGGAGGGCTTCCTTGCATATTGTAGCCTTTGTCATGATTAGATTCCATTCTAATCACTTCTTTGCATTTATGAGAATGGGAAATTGATTTGATCACTATAGTGTAGTTTATCATTTTCTTTTTCTCCATGATAATCTAGATTCCCTCCACCCTTTTTTCTATGAGGGGCCGGCCACTGTTGATGAGGGATGTGAGGTTTAATATTGGGTTTTTAATGAGTGTGCAGGAGGCTTAATTGGTTTAAAAATTGATGAATTGTTGCTTGATGCAATTTCGTGGGCCCCCCCTCTCATTCTTGTGTGAGTGTGCTGTGAAGGTTTAATTCTTTTTACATAGTTTTAATGTGTGCACTCTTCACACACATTAATTCCAGTGAGCATTCTTCACTTTGGCTGAGCTCATTTCCAGAGCATGCTTCATACTTTTTCTAGCAAGCTTCCATGAAAACTTTTGTGCAAAATTCCTCCAAAATGGCAACCTCCTTAAACACCAAAGAGACATGGCTACTACACTATTCTACAGCATCCCTTGGACGCGTCGGCTAGCCAACTTCGCGCCCGAGTTGCCTCGGTCCAGAGGTGGGAGCCCGTATACAAGCCTGGCTACGTGGTGCCTATCCGACGAGACGATGACGGACGGAGATCCGCCGGAGATTGGAGACGAAGACCGAAGGACTCGGATCAGTCGGTATATTTCTCTACCCGTATTTTACTTTGCTAGTTGCTAGGTTAATGGCCCGATCCGGGTAAATAGTCCGCGGTGGTGCCGTTTTGCAAAGTTCGCAAAGTTTTTGTTTTCCGCGTTTCCGGCGTCGGATCGACGGCCGGGGCGCCCCCGCGGGCTTACAATTTGGAGTGTGGTGATTCTGGTAGGATTCCTTCAGTTTCGTCACGCAATGATATTTGGATCCCGATCCTACTGTGAGTATATGCTACTCCTCAGGAAAACTCTCACTTAACGATCAATGCTATAAACCTAGTAGGTGCCTAGAAAGGTGTTAGCGGGGCTACGCCCACAGGGAAAAGAGGTTATTTAATTAAGGAACTTCGCGAAAGCGTTGGAAAACCTCCCTCGAAGTACCGACACTGGCCTGGCTGAACGGTTAAGCAAGTATTGTACGGTGGGAATGATCCCGGCTAATCCTTTTCTTTATGGTTTGAGAAGGGATTCGAGAAACAGTGGGAGCCATCCAGTTTAGACAAACTAAAAACCACTCTAAACTTGCAAGAGCATCATGCTAAAGTGTTTCTTTTCTCTCTCCTAATTGCAGCGACCATTCAACATGACCGGACTTAAGTTACTGTTAGATAAAAATATATTGACAGGGCCAAACTACAAAGATTGGCTCAGGAATGTCAAGATGGCGATCACTTATGACAAGCTGGGGTATATACTTACCACCAAAGCTCCCCCTGTCCCAGGTCCCACCTCCAGCGTCGCGGATGTAGAAATCCGTAAGACATGGGAGATAGATTGCGCGAGGGCCAGATGCCTCGTACTAGCCTCGATGGACAACGAACATCAGAGGAGGCACGAGAATATGGACCTGGAGTCCATATTTCTCCATACAAAAGAACTGTATGGGGAGCAGTCTCGTATCGCTAGATACGAAGTGTCGAAGAAGCTTTTTTCGGCAAGGTTGGCCGTCGGATCATCGGTAGCGGACCACGTGCTTAAGATGATCGGCTACATAGAGGAGCTCGCGGACCTAGGGACCACGTTGGAGAATGAACTCTATACCGATTTGATTCTCCAGTCCCTTCCTTCCACTTACGCCCAGTTCGTTCTTAACTTCAACATGCAAGGAAAGGAGGTTGAACTTGCCGAACTTCTGAACATGTTGAGGACTGCTGAGGGCACCCTACAGAAGGGTAGGGAGACATCCACTTTGTTTGTAGGAGGATCTTCCTCTTCTAGGTCCAGGGCGAAAGCCAAGGGCAAGAAGAAGAAAGCCCCCGCCAAACCAAGAGGCGGTGTCGGTAAAGTGGATACGAAGGGAAATGGTAAAGCAACAAAAGTAGAGGGGAAGATGGTGGGGAAGGAAGAATGCTTCTATTGTCACAAAAGTGGTCACTGGAAACAAGATTGCAAGGCTTGGAAAGCCAGAACACAGGATTTGAAGCGAGTTGCAGCTTCAGCTTCAGGTGTGTATGTTATTGAAAACTGTCTATCAATAAACTCTACATCCTGGGTATTGGATACCGGATCAGGATCTCATATCTGTAATTCTTTGCAGGCGTTGAGAAAGCGTAGAGTTTTGAAGGCAGGTGACATGACCCTCAGAGTTGCAAACGGTGCTAGCATGGATGCAGAGGCCGTGGGGGACTATCACCTGGGATTATCTGATGGACACTTTTTGGTTTTGCGTAGTTGTTATTATGTACCAAATGCAACCTGTAATATCATATCTGTATCTTTATTATCTAAAGAAGGTTATGAATTTGCATTTGTAAGTAATGTAGTGAACATTCACCTTAATCAAGTTTTGATTGGGTCAGGTGCATTAAACAACGGTATTTACGTTTTAAACCAACCACAGGTTTTCAATATCCAGAATACACACAAAAGAAAGTCTCCAGATATTAATCAGGCTTTCTTATGGCATTGTAGACTGGGTCACATCAATGAGACACGGTTGACTAAGTTACATAAAGAAGGATACTTGGATCCGTTCGAGTATCAGTCTTATGCCACATGTGAATCTTGTCTCATGGGAAAGATGACAAAGGCTCCGTTCACTGGACACGGAGAAAGGGCGAGCGAGCTCTTGGGACTCGTACACAGCGACGTGTGCGGTCCAATGTCTACACATGTGCGAAGCGGTTACTCTTACTTCATTACTTTTACGGATGATTTTTCAAGGTACGGTTATGTCTTCTTAATGAAACATAAGTCCGAGGCCTTTGAAAAGTTCCAGGAATATAAGAATGAAGTGGAGAAACAGACCGGCAAAAGTATCAAGATTCTAAGATCGGATCGAGGTGGAGAATACTTAAGTGCCGAGTTCCTGAATTATTTAAAAGAGAATGGAATTCTCTCTCAGCTTACTCCTCCATACACTCCGCAACACAACGGTGTATCGGAGAGACGGAACCGAACCCTATTGGATATGGTACGGTCCATGATGAGTAAGGCTGAGTTACCGCGATCTTTCTGGGGTTATGCACTGGAAACAGCTGCACATCTCTTGAACCAAGTTCCTATTAAAACAGTGCCTACCACACCATATCAAATGTGGAGTGGGAAGAAACCCTGTCTTAAATCCTTTAAGACATGGGGATGTCCAGCTTTTGTAAAAAAGCAGCATGCGGACAAGCTCGAGGCACGCTCAGTGCAGTGCAAGTTTGTGGGATACCCAAAGAACTCCAAAGGGTATCTCTTCTATTACGCAGAGGAGCAAAAAGACCTTGTTTCTCGTCATGCCCGCTTCTTGGAAACTGAGTTTTTAGAAAATCAGATAAGCGGGAGCGCAGTAGAACTGGAAGAAATTCCAGAACCACAAACAATTACTGAAAGCTTAGAGGAACCAGAGGGTTCGAAAGAACATGACATTCCTATGCCACTCCGCAGGAGTAGTAGGCAGTCTCATCCGCCCGAGAGATACTACGGTTTTCTCATTGACGGGGATAGAGAGGACTGCATCCTAGATTGTGATGAGCCTACTAGCTTCCAGCAAGCCATTCAGAGCGTCGACTCGGTAAAATGGCTGGATGCAATGCGGACCGAGATGGAGTCCATGTACACCAACAAAGTATGGACGTTGGACATTGCTCCAGACGGGGTAAAACCCGTAGGATGCAAGTGGATCTTCAAAAGGAAGATTGGTGTAGATGGACAGGTTGAGACCTATAAAGCTAGACTGGTAGCAAAGGGTTTTCGTCAGCGACCTGGTTTGGACTATGACGAAACCTTTTCCCCAGTAGCTATGCTGAAATCCATTCGGATCCTTCTTGCCATCGCTGCTTTCCACGATTATGAGATTTGGCAGATGGACGTAAAGACAGCTTTTCTAAATGGTCATTTAGAGGAGTGTGTCTATATGGACCAGCCAGAGGGTTTCATTCAGGGTGGGAGCAGCGGAAAGGTGTGCAAGTTGCTCAAGTCCATCTATGGACTAAAGCAGGCATCGCGGAGTTGGAACATCTGCTTTGATGAGACGGTCAAAGAATTTGGCTTTATCAAAAATCCAGATGAACCATGCATCTATTGTAGATTTGTAGCGAGAACTGTAGTATTCCTCGTTTTATACGTGGATGACATTCTCTTAATAGGAAATGACATTCCTATGCTACAATCTGTCAAGGGGTTCTTGTCACACAGGTTCTCCATGAAAGACCTGGGTGATGCCTCATACATTCTGGGTATCCGGATCTACCGTGACAGATCCAAGAGGATATTAGGACTCTCACAGTCCAGGTACATCGACACCATACTGAAGAGATTCAGTATGGAAGATTCCAAGCGCGGTAATCTACCGGCTTGTCACGGGATCACCCTCTCCAAAGAGATGTCTCCCAAGACTGATTTGGAGAGGGATCGCATGTCTATTATACCCTACGCTTCTGCGGTAGGCTCTATAATGTATGCGATGTTGTGTACCAGACCGGATGTGGCTTATGCACTGAGTGTGGTAAGCAGGTATCAGTCAAACCCTGGGGAGAAACATTGGATAGCAGTAAAGAACATTCTCAAGTACCTGAGAAGGACTAAGGAGATGTTCTTGGTGTATGGCGGAAAAGACCTGCAGATTGAGGCCTTTGCTGACTCCAGCTTCCAGAGTGACAAGGATGATTCCAAGTCCATGTCGGGTTTTGTCTTTACCCTCAATAGAGGGGCGGTGTGTTGGAAGAGCTCCAAACAGGAAACCGTTGCTGACTCGACTATGGAAGCGGAATACATCGCTGCATCTGATGCCGCAAAAGACTCAAACCTGCGTGCTCGGGCATCTCTAACACTCCGGGGAAGGAAACGGGCTAGAAATATAGTTACGAACTCCGTCCAGGTCATAGGAGGAAGACCTGCTGCTCTGCCCTTCTCCACTGAATCACACCATTTCTGCGCAAGACCTTCCAGGCGAAAGCTCGCGAACTCAACCCATCTCGCATCTGCACATCTGAGGGAACGGCATATCCTGGCCATCCTGTCTATGAAAGACTGTGGGTCCTCGGCTGTATCGGTGCCTGTGAAAACTGGAGGCTTCAGCCTCATGAACTCTGA
The DNA here is from genome assembly GCA_030015575.1 of Agapanthus africanus. Classification (NCBI taxonomy): domain Eukaryota; kingdom Viridiplantae; phylum Streptophyta; class Magnoliopsida; order Asparagales; family Amaryllidaceae; genus Agapanthus; species Agapanthus africanus. Next base: position 180,447,312 of record JASDDO010000008.1, read on the forward strand.
TAGCGATACTGTAATCACCTCCGTGGCTGCAGGGGCAACTGCCTGTGCGGTAGGCACCATCGCGGTCTCTGGAACTGGTGGAGCTACCTCTGGTCGCTGCGCTCGAAGCGTCTCTACTAGCGATCCTATCATCTGGCGCATCTCCTGCATACCAGCCCCTAACGAGGCGATCTGCTCTGTCACGGCAGGAACAGCCTGCTCGGGTACAACCGGCGTACTGCCCGGATCAGTCCTCGTCTCGGACGAGTCAACACGAATCTCGGCCCTCGCGGCCGCTCTCTTTGCCCTCGTAGTCTTAGGCGGCATATTGGCTGAAAGAAAATTTGGATTCGATAAGAACACGGAAATCGAATCACAAGAATATAAGGAGGAATCAAATCAAAAAGTCCTAAGGTCGCGTAAGCGGAGTACCGTGTCGTGAGTATGCCGCGGAACATACGCACGCTACGCTACCCTGCCGCAGCTACCTACTCCATCATACCAGGATCATCCTACACTCCGAAGGTAAAACCTACGCTCTGATACCAACTTTGCCACGACCCGAGAATTCGACTCGTGACCGGCACTTAACCACGCAACGTCTACAGGCGCAACGCGGCTAAGTAAGCCGAACCCAGAAATCAAAACCAATAAATATAGAGTGATTTAAAACATTTTGTAAAAGCAATAGTAAATGTCTGAAAAACTTCCATTTTATTTAGTAGAAATCCCTTTTAAGTTCAAAAGTTATGAGTTTTATAATTTTGGTAACATTTCCTTTTTAAAACATTAGCCCCGAAAGTCGGGTAAAAGTAAGGTGTAGCGGAAATAACAAGTGATATGGATAAGGGATCACAATATGATATACGACGCCGTAGCGAAGAATACTCAGTAAAACAAGGACAATATCATAAAAGATGAGACTGCATAAAGTAAAGTCGGCTCACATGCGAGCTCGACACCAGAATATAAAACCATACATATCGTCCTCACAACTGTCTCTAAGTCAATACAGAAGGTAGATGGAGAGTACTAGATACATCAATATACAACTGAAAGATAACAGATACCGTACAAAACCCACCTATCAGCAAAGGCTAACTCTGCTCAAAAGGGTATCTGTGCCAAAAGATGCGATAACAGCCAGCCGTGACTACTCCCAAGGGCAACCTGCAAACACTGTGGCACAACGGGGGTGAGTTGCCAACTCGTGAATAGAGATAACATATAAAGGTGATCGCAAGCATGCACATATAGCGTGGCTCTACTAATGCCAGCAGATGATATCAATGCATGTCAACAGTGGATACAGTAGTAATGCATGTACTCTAACAGGTAAATGCCACAGGATGAGATGTATAGTAATCAATACTGAGTATGGGATAAATAATATCTACATGGACTATGTCAACATGGAAAGCAATGATCGGTGCCTCAAACTGCACCCAAATCCCACATATACTCAGGCGCCGGCACACCCATCGGCCCTCAAATCCTGTATATCTCGGAGGAATCACGAGTGCCCAACATCGGCACCCAAAACATCATAAAATACCCGTGTCCAGCATCGACACGTAAATCCTCGAACATCGGGCGCCGTCAGTCCGGACCGGCCCCACGGGGTCCGTCTGCGGTATCGGCCCTCGGCCCCGGCAGCACGGTCATCCCGCATCCATCACTCGACTCTGGTCAGTATCCTCCGGACAACTGCCAGGTCCAACCAATCACCGGTAGGTACTCGCCCCCCTCCAGGCTCAATCGGCAAATCCCATCGATCATCTCGCCGAGGGGAACCATACCGGGCCCACCACGAACCCGCAAACGGAACATCCACTCCTCGAATCGGGTTTCAAGCACACGTCTCAGCACCGAGAAAACGCGTGGTGGACACACCAAAATATCATATCACGAGGTACCGGGTTTTTCAAAATAGCATATCTTTCCTTAAATAATTCCACGGTCCTCAAAACAGAAATCACATGAAAATCCAATACCAATAGTAAAATCCAATGCGAGGTACAATATACATCAATCCATGGTATGGGTATAAGGGGAAAACCGCTTTTTAAAGTAGTTTCATTTCCGGTTTTAAAAGATGTCATGCGGCTCCCAATATACATGAAGGTCATATCAAATCACATATGAGGCGAACTATAGCAATATAATCATGGCAGCTCTATAGTGAGTGTGGCATGGCAGTTACTAACGGTGTGTGTATAGCATGTAATAGTGCCCGTGCAACATAAACCGTTAGTAATAGTGCGGTGTTCTATCAGTTCTAAGCAATATATATATCAACACAGCAGAGAATGCAATATGCGATGATAGTCTATGGGGTGCATGCAACATATAGTAAATAAGTCCTATCAGCCCTGACACATAACGCCATGCGGGCGATATCCCCGTAGATGTGAAATCTACTCACCGTGTCTCGCGCTAAGTGTATCCAACCACTTGCTTGCCCTTCTTCGCAGCGTCCGTCTCACTGGCCTGCGAACCTAGAATCACATACACATATCACACATAAGCTTAAGTCACAAAACGCGACATTATAATCCAACAAGAAACCTGTGTCGCAAACCAATCGCGCGTGTGCGCGATACGCTAAAACGTGTACTCACGCGCCACGAAACTACCCCGACGCGCCGCGATACGCAGAACCCAAACCTACTCACGTATCACGCGTGTCGCGAAGGTTTAGAAAAACGGCAAAACAGGTAACTGGTCCCAGATTTTGCTACAGAACTAATCTTAAAAATATATATATACCAAAAGACCCTACACACCAGCAGACACCTACAGAACCCAAAAAAACCCAAAACACTTCCTGTCTGGCCGCAATTTGCGGCCAGAATGGCGGTTTTGGCGGCCGTAGTGGGGAGTTAGGGGGTCGGGTTTCACCTGGTGTATCATCTCCACTCCACTACACTACAGTCTTCCCAAAATCATTCTGCACTCACCGGGTCAATAGCAGTTCCAGAAAACTCACATTTTGCCCAAATACGACATTTGCATCAAATATGAAATCTGGTGGTATTTTAGTGTAATAGGGGTTGAACTAGGTTTACATGGTCACAACAAACCTCCAGCATCCTACTGGAACTAATCTACTCCTCATTAGCATAAAGTTTCTATTAAACATCCCATATCGCACTAAAACGCACCAATATCCATTAACCGATGCAAATCTACACTAACCAAGCTAACTAGGGACTAAGTTAGGAAATATACCTCATACTTAACCCTAGGAAGCTGGAGGAAGGTGGAGAAGTGGAGGGAAGAGGCTGCACTAGGAACTGGAGCTGCTACTGCTCACTGCTGCTGCTGCCAATGCTTGCTGCTGTTGCTGCTGAGTGCTTGCTGCTGCTGCTGAGTGCTTGCTGCTGCTGCTGCTTCAGTTGCTTCTGCTGCTGATTCAAGAGGTAAGTGTGTGTGTGTGAGTGTGTGTGAGGTTTGAGAGAACAAAGAAAAGAAATGAGAGGAATAATTAGCTTCCAATTGTCAACCCTCTCTCTCTCTCATCATTAATGGCAAGCATGGGCTAAGCCATGATGCCCTCTCTCTCTCCTTCTCACAAGTCAACACCCTCACCATTCAAATTAAAGAAATCTTTTAATTTAACTAATTAATTAAACTTGCTTATAACCCAAAAGAATTAATCCTACAATTAACCCACCATGGTTAATAATTATTGTATTTACTTAATTTAAAAACCCTAGTTTACATGCACATATGTGTGCAAGCCTAGGAAAATTTTGGAAAAATATTTATTAGATTAGGAAAAATATTTAAAACACAATTTGGTAAACTTTTTATTAAAAATCATTATTTAATTATAATTATTCACTAACCCTTATCCTAAGGTGTTACAACTGTGTACTGTTAAAGGAAAACTGATTTCCCAGTTAGACACTTACTCCGGGGTATGTATTTACCAGGTTTGATTCTCACATCTGTATGGTTTTATAGATGATGAGTGGGAGTAGGTTATTGGGAATTGGGTGATCATCCTCATTATATCGGGATTCGTTGTAATCGGTGATATTTGAGGAAATCACCTGGGCTGTTTGCCGGTCGGCAAATATTTGGTTTTGAATATCCGCTTTTATGCACCAATTTCAAATTGATATATCTGTACGTCTATTTTCATAGAGTGAGATATACCTTTCTGAAATTATTTCTATGACATTTACCTATATCAGTGGATGGTTAGGTAAGGAGCATTAAACAGCGGTGTAATTCTTCTTGACCATAAGTACAGTTTTCAACCTACGCCACACAGTGAATGAGTTATCAAACTCAAGGGACTTATACAGAGTATTGTATGTTGTCCAGGGTCCATCAGGATAGAGGGGTTGGTCCTCGTACTATATTCGGTTTACTTATGACTTCTCTAGTTTTTAGACAGGTGTTTCGTGGAAACACAGGGTCCGAATTTTGAGAAGTTATAGGTATTTGAATAGAGTAGAGAACCAGGTGTAGCAAGTATCGGGATTCTTCAAAGAGATCGAAGATATAGATACTTGTGTATGGTATTCAGTTGATAGTAATGATAAAGAGATCTTGCTTCTCTTTCAGGTTACTCATAATTGGAAGCATTCCTAAGTTGAGTAACACTGATCGGCCTCCTTCCATTTAGTTGACATGCGCTGGAGACAGCCGCGTGATTTGGATCTGGTTCAATCAAATCAGTGCCTCTGATCCTATATGGGATATAGAACAGTTCGTATCTTAACGATGTTAAGGTACGGGGAGTTGTCCGGCTTATGATTAAAACCAGACACTGGACAACTTAAGGCACGTTTCTGTAATGGCTGTTTGTGGGTTGACCCAGGCTATGACGAGGGTTGACTTTCTACCATTTGGATGAACAATAGCAATATTGTTCTAGACTCGCCACAGTTTTATTAAAAATGGATTTTTTCAGAAAACAGTAGTGGGAGTATGGTAGAACTGGAAGTGATTCCAGAACCACAAACGATTACTGAAGATTTGATAAGGAACCTAAAGATTCAATCTGGATTGACATTCCATTGGCCACTCCGCAGATAAGGTGGGTAACTTCAGGCACCCGAGAAGGTACTACGGTAGCCTCAAGGACGGTGACAGGGAAGTTCTTGTTTACCCACACTTACCATTGCTGTTGTTCCAGACTGTGAGACCCGGCAGGAGGATGAGTATAGCGTCGTTCTGAACTCGCTTTAGAAGTGTACGTCTATATGACTCTGCCAGAGGGTTGTCGTAGTCAGTGGGAGCAGCGGAAGCATTGGTGGACAAGTAGCTTATGTCTATTTATAGACTAAAGCAGATGTAGCGGAGATAGATCATCTATTTCTGACGTGACAGTCATGGGTTTGACTTCATCAGAATAGGGGATGGATCTGTTGAGAAGGTAGTAGGGTGTGATGTCATGGTATTTGGATGACATACACAGAGTAGGAAGTGATATTCCTACACTACAATCAGTTATACTTTGGTCGTCACACAGTGGTTTCTCCACAAAGGAAATGGATTTTATATCAGACATACTGGTTACTAGATCTATGGTTTTAGATCTAGATTTGGGTGGTTTCCCAATCAGGGTACTTGACAGCATTCTAAGAGTGTTTAGAATGGACGACTCCATGCACGGTAGTGTTCATGCAGAAGATGGAGTCACCCTCTCCAAAGGTGTCTTACAGACTAAAGGGGAGAGGGACGTGCATGATTGGCAGATCACTTGCTCAGGCAATTGAGTCAATCATGAGATGTCAAGTACCACACCAGATATTGTTCTTGCACTAGATGCAATAAGCTGACATTAATCCAATCCTGGAGAAACGGTCGGAAGCAGTTTTAGAACATAAGTGGATGTTCTAGGGATATGATAACAATAGCCTCATGTGGGAGACAGTTATCATTCCAGGCTTCCAAGGTGACATGGACGGCAAGGAGGTTGTCAGAGCTATAGTTTTCCCTCTGACGAGGGGCAGTATTTTGGACAGGTGATCCAAGGCAATACTGAGGGTGGCATGGCGCAGGATACTGATTAAGTTCAGTTGACGATACAGTCTAAGAAGTTTGGATTTGGAGTTCATTTATGAGCTATGTCCCATCAGACATCCAGACACATTCTAAGACATGTATTGCTCTTTTCGGGAGATGGGTTTTTCCGCGAACTTGAGATATAGAGAGACATAGAAAGAGACATCAAGGCGGATCCACTCACTGAGGCTATTCCTTGAACGCAATAGTTTCGCAAACGGGATTTGTGAGACTGACTAGTAGAGGAGTTGGGTGTTCGATATCACACGGGCTGTGAGTATGCGACATCGCAATAATTAGCCTTGAGTGCAAGTGGGAGATTGTTGGAGATAGTGCCCTCAGAGTCAATTATTGGATCACAGGCACATGATTGCAATGATTGAGGGAGGACCTATCCCGGTAGGACAGTCTTACTCGAGATGATAGTATGCTATCTGGTTTACCTTTATCATCGTGTACTGTTATAGGTGACCTGACAAGTTGCTATTACACGTTGATAGAGCCCCTAGGATACTTGCTTGACCACCAACAGTATGAGGGCGATCATATACGTGGGAGCTGGCAGTCTATAAGCATATCCTTAAATGGTCCCTAGTCGTGTGAGTTTCGAGACAGGGCATCGATACTCCATAGTAGACTAGTGTATACAGTCGAGACCCCGAGGGGCGGTGGCCGGTCTCACAAGCCACTGGTGTCAGTTGGATCACCTAAGATGTATACAGGTGCTCATTGGGTTATGAGTACACCGGACAGGACTCGCCGGGAACATGCTAGTTGGTCATATACCAGACGTCAGATGGCAGTTCCCTGGTGACATGTGTGCAGGTTAGTTCATCGACCTGGGGATCGTCATTTGTCTCGTGTGAGTTCCCACTGTACTTTGATTACTACCCTACCACGGCTCAAAAGAGTCGTGCAAACAGGTTTTAGTTGGGTACAGTCCCGAGCCACATGGAGGCAGTGAGCGTATCTTCAGGGGTTCGTCTCTCCCGGTATTGGGGGTGAGGTCGTGCTGTGTCTAGGAGAGCCATTACACGAAGTCCTTGGCCAAGGCAAGGAGATTTACTGGTAGGTATTCCAGTAGTATCTCAGGGTGTTCTGGGCTACACTCCGACACGACTTGTACCGCTTTTGGGGGGTCTGACTTTTACCAACCCCCTAGGCCCGCCATGCGATGCTCATTGACGAACGGACCGGACTGTACGGATATTGTCACTGACAGGCTCAGTAGGGTTGTCAGGCTGAGTTCGCTCACAGACGTCCCTTTTAGTCAATACCTGGTGGCCCGTTACGTATTGGCTTATACTTCTGATGTGCTAGTGGTTAAATCCACAACCAAGGTGTTGACGAGTCTTTAGAGTCCCCCACATTCAGTTACTCAGCTTTCGGGCGAAAGGTTGTAGAGGCCGTATGGAGATATGGCAAGGTCCGATCAGATACATGCGGTATTGCACGGATCAGGATCGGACAGTTTGTACTATAGGCCGTATGGTTATATGGCAGGGTTCGATCAGATGCGTGCGGTATTGCACGGATCAGGATCGAACATATATTACTAGCCGGTTTTGGTATAAGCCGGATCCTAGTATAGTACAGTGGAGATTTTGTCTCATTGCATTTGTATTTCGGTCCAAATACAGATGCGGGTGTGTATGCACAGTATCGGGGTTTTCCTGTAATTTATTACGGGACCAGTTTTATGGAGTTGCCAGTTTGCTTTCCGTTTCGGCCGATTTCCATTGTTCCGTTCATTGGCCGAAGATTGGTGGAGGAGGGTTTATTTTCATTGTTGCAAATAAGCATTTGTGGAGGGGGTCTTTGCATATTTCTTTGTATCATGATGGTTTCATGATGGAGCCCATCCCTTGACCTTTCTTGCTTGACTTTGTGAGGTGATGATGGTGGTGTTGGAGTGTTGTTTTATTTGCTATCATGATTGTTGGTTGAGTGTGGGAATTATTGGAATGATGATTCTTTGCATGATAGCCTTCTCTTTCTCTCCCTTGGATAATGGCATATCTTTCTCATGCTTTGCAATTCCCTCCTCTCTCTCACTCACTCACCCTCTTGCCATGGAGAGGCCGGCCACTTTTGGGGCTGTCCCAATTTGGAGTGAGGGAATTTTGGCTCATTTTATGTTCACAAATATCCACAAGTTCCATCTAAAAAGCCCCAAGTTCAATTCCTCCACCAATGGCAACCTCCACTACCCCAAAATGAGACATGTAATCCACATTATATTCTACAGCAAATCTTGGGCACGTCGAGTAGCCGGCTTCGTCCCCGAGTTGCCTCGGCATTGAGGTGGGAGCCCGTAAACGATGTAGGCGATGTGGTGCACTTCCGGCGACGAGGAGGAGACGGGACATTCCGCAAGAGGTCGGGACGACGACGAGAAGACCGGAGGACTCGGATCTGTCGGTATACTTCTCTTCCCTTTCTTGTTAGTAGCTTAGACTTGTTAATGGTTACGATCCGGATGTTTAGTGCGCGGTGGTGCCGGTTTGCTAAGTCCGCAAAATTAAAGTTTTTCACCGCTTCCGCATTCCGGCGTCGGATTGACGGCCGGGGCGCCGCCGTGCACTTACAGTAGGTATCAAGCAGATCCTGGAGAAAGTCACTGGATAGCTGTGAAGAACATTCTCAAGTACTTGAGAAGAACTAAAGAGATTTTCTTGGTGTATGGTAACGGAGAACTCCAGGTGGAGTCCTTTACCGATTCAAGCTTCCAAAGTGATTAGGACGACTCTCAGTCGCACTCGGGATTTGTCTTTACCCTCAATGGAGGGGCGGTGTGTTAGAAGAGTTCCAAACAGGATACCGTTGCAGACTCGACGATGGAAGCTGAATACATCGCTGCCAACGATGCTGTCAAAGAGGCTGTCTGGATAAAGAAGTTCATTACTGAACTTAGTGTGGTTCCATCCATTGAGCATCCAATACCTTTGTATTGTGATAACAATGGAGCTGTGGCTTTGGCCAAGGAACCCAGGTCCCATCAGAAATCCAGACATATTATGAGGCCGTATCACCTGATCCAAGAGATAGTTGATCGCAGGGAGATCGAGGTCAGGAGAGTTGATACGAAGGACAACACTGTGGATCCACTCACGAAGGCCATTCCCCAAACACAGTTTGAGAGACTCTTCGGGATGCTGGGTATGAGATACTACAACAGCTGGCTTTAGTGCAAGTAGGAGATTGTTAGTTATATATATGCCCTAGAGGCCATTGTTGTACCTATGATGTATATTATAGTGGATGTTTGGATATATATATAGAGAGAGGACTTTCTTGCTCGTCATGATAGTATGGTATTTGGTTTCACTTTATCTTAACATGTTGACTTGTATTAGTTTACAGTCTTGCTCTCACATGTTGATAAAGCCCTTAGGATATGTACTCGACTACTGGGACTATGATGAGATCATACTAGTGGGGCCAGGGTAGTCGACGAGTACATCCTATAACTGTTCCTAGTCGATTGTGTGTCGAGACAGGGCATCGATAAACCAGAGTAGACTAGCATACACGCATCTTGACCCATATGATGGGCGATGGATGATCCCATATCCATCAGTGTTTGACATCAAAGATGGTGTACGGGTGCTCAGTGGAGACTGGGTACACTGGACGGACTCACCGAGAACTCCCAGATGGTATTATACCTCACGTCAGATGGCAGTTCTCTGGCGACACTGGTATATGTTAGTCTGTAGACCCGAGATCTATAGGGTTCCTAGGCACCCTAATGAGGTCTCACAAGGCATCAACCATGCCCGTTTCAAAAAATTTTGGTGCCGAGAAACCCGACTACGGATCGTTGGCTAGAAAACTAGGCGAAAATTAAATCTAGTTAACACTTAACTACAAGAATACGGAAATACAACCTTTGTAGATCCGGTGCTCCACCTCCGTAGCTCCGCAATGATGTCTCTCCGCTGTCCAAAATGAATCCCGGGCTCAAGCGTCGGCTTCATCGGAGAAATGGCGGGCTAGGTCATCGACGACGTGCCGAAGATGATCTACGTCGAGGCATCGCTAAATCAAGCTCCAACTTCACCAAGTCTAGAAAACTTGTGAAGGAAACACACTCTACTACTTGGCAAGAGGTAGAGGATGAAGAAATAGGAAGTGGGTAGACTTTAGAATTGGATTTCTCACTTGTTTCATCAATCCACCATTGATGAAGTAAGGTTTCTTCATGTGAAGAAGAAGAAGAAGATGATGATGATAATTATTATGATAAGAATTTAAGAATAGAAAAGAATAATCATTCTTATCATAATCAAACCATAGTTAGGTGTAGAGAATTAACAAGGGTTAGTGAATGGTTGGGTTAAGACATGAAGACAAAATGGTCACTTTGGTCAAACCTTCATGAAGGTTCATAAACAAACAAAGAAAGCCACCATTATCTCTTCATTATTTTCTTTTGCTAAAATAAACAAAATGGATAAATAAATGAATAAATGAAGCAAAAGAAACCCTAACCATTGACCAACCATGGTTTAATCCATACACCAAACTATCATGTATCATCAAACATGATACAATCAAATGTACAAATGTATATCACATATACAATGTGCACAATCCAAGTGAGAAAATCCATTTAAAGTGAACCAATACTAGTTAATGCAAAGTAATATATCAAATATATAATTATGCATTAAATCATTAAATCAACACTTGATTCAATGATCCGGTCATGTCGCACACAACCGACTAGTATTCAATGTATCGGCTTATCGAATCAATCCTTGATTCGATAACTAGGTTATATCGCATATAACCAATCAATACATTCATCGCGAGAATGGAATACGGTATCACATACACGTATTATTCTCGGTCCCGCACATATCTCATATGCGCTCCTATTTCATTTCGCTTGAGCCAGGAAACCTCTGTGTAGGACTCTAAAGACTCGTCAATACGCCGGCAGCAGGTGATGATCATATCAAACACCCACAAGCCGCAAGCGGTCTGCTAAACGTAACGGCCACCCGGGTATTGAGCGATCAGAAGATCGACGAGCAAGCCCGCTCACACTCCAGTGAATCCAACCAGTAACACTACCGTACAGTCCGGTCTCGTCATCTGATATGTCGCATATCTTGCCTAGGGGTGGTAAACGTCAGACCCCAATAACTCGATAAGTCGTGTAGATATGAGGTCTATAACAATTCGAGAAACTACTGGTAACACTTACCAGTAAATCTCAGCAACCCTGGCCAGGGATTTTCTGTTATAGCCAATCGAACACAGCGCAACATCAACTCCCTATACCGGGAGAGACGAATCCCCTCATATCGCTCATTGCCTCCATGTGACTCGGGACTGTACCCAAAAACCACCGTTTTGCACGCCCTCTTGGACGTGGTAAGATGGAAATCAAAGCACAGTGGGAACCACACAAGACTCTATGACGATCTCGGGTCAACAGACTACTCTGTACCAGTGTCACCAGAGAACTGCCATCTGACGTGAGGTATAATACCATCTGGGAGTTCTCGGCGAGTCCGTCCAGTGTACCCAGTCTCCACTGAGCACCCGTATATCATCTCTGATGTCAAACACCGATGGATATGGGATCATCCATCGCCCATCTGTATGGGTCGAGAAGGTACACGCTAGTCTACTCTGGTATATCGATGCCCCATCTCGATACACCCACGACTAGGGACTTTGAAGGATGTACTTATGGACTACCATGTCCCCACTAGTATGATCCGCATCACAGTCCACGTAGTCTAGTACACATCCTAAGGGCTTTACCAACATGTAACAAAGAGACAATCAGTGTACACGTTAAGGTAAAGAGCAACCAGATAGCATACTATCATGTCGAGCAAGAAAGTCCTCCCTATATATGTCCCAGCATCCACTACAATATACATCCAATGTACAGTAATGGCCTCTAGGGCATACATATAACTAACAATCTCCCACTTGTACTAGGGCCATCTGTAGCAGTGGTTGTAGTATCTCATACTCAACCATTCCATAAAAGTCTCTCTCTGGGAATAGGCCTTCGTGAGTGGATCCGCCGTGTTGTCCTCTGAGTCTGCTCTCCTAACCTTGATCACCCTGGAGATCAACTATCTCCATGATCAGGTGATACTGCCTTAGAATAAGTCTGGATCACTGATGGGACCGGCGTTCCTTGGCATAAGCCACAACTCCATTGTCTCACAATGGTAGGAACGTAGTTCATCTCATGAACCATTATACATCCAAACAGCCTCTTTGGTAGCATCTCAAGTAGCGATGTATCCTGCCTTTATCGTCTAGTATGTCACGGTATCTAGCTTGGAACTCTTCCAACATACTGTCCCTTTACTGAGGGTAAAGACAATGCCTGCGACTGACATTCAGTCGTCTTTATCACCCTGGAACACTTCCAGTGATTCTTCCCAGGATCGATTGATACCATCTCACTACAGCTAGTGAGAATCCTAACATCCAATTAAATCTATCTCATAGATCCAAAACTCAGGATTAAGGAGGTATCACTTTGATCCTATATAGAGAATCATTATGATAAGCGGAGATTGACCGAGCGTATCATAGGAAACTCCTTTCTTATCAAGAGTATGTCATCCACGTACTCTACGAGGATCACCACCATACTCCCTACTACCTTTTTTGTATATACAAGGTTCATCTACCATTTTGATGATGTCAACTTCTTTGACTAATCCATCAAAACAGATGTTCCAACTCCGCGATGCCTGCTTTATCCTATAAAGCATCTTGCATACGTTTCCGCTGCTCCCACTGTCTACGAAGCCCTCTGGCTGTGTACTTACAGACACACTCTTCTAAAACACCATCTAGAAAAGCAGTCATGGCACCCAACCGCCAGATATCATAGTCATGGTATGTAGCCGTGGCAAGTAGGATCTGGATGGACTTAAGCATAGCCACTGGAAAAAGGTTTCATCATTATCCACGCCTGGTCGATGATGAAAACCTTTAACAAGTCTAGCTTTGAAAGTCGCAACCTTTCCATGTACACCAAGTAATCTTCTCAAGATATACTTGCTCCTGATGGGGATTTAACCCTTCAGATATAGCAACCAAAGTCCATACTTTGTTGGTGTATAAGGATTCCATCTCAGATCGCTAAGCATCCAGCCATTCTTACAGAGTCTTACTCCTGATGGCCAGCTCGAAGCTAGTTGGGTCATCATCTCATGATGCAATCCTCGCTCCCACTGTCATAGAGAAACCGAAGTATCTCTCAGGTGGGTGAGGAACCCTACTAGATCGGCGGAGAGGCTGAGGTTCGTTGGAATCTACTGAATCCTTTGGTTCTATCAAATCATCTGCTGTAGTTTGTATAGCTGGAACTTTTCCAGTTCTACATTGCACATCTTGCCTCGAGCTTGTCCGGATTTTTCTTTTTAGACATAGGCCGGACAACCCCAAATCTTAACTAACTTAAGATATGGGCTCTTCCCTTTCCATATCACATATGAAGTGGTAGGCAACTGATTTGATTTGAACCTTATTTAGTAGGTATGCATCTTCTCAAGTGCATAACTCCCAAAAGGAAATAGGTAACTCAGTAGTACTCATCATAGAGCACACTATATCATATAGAGTGTGATTGCTCCGCCCCGATACACCGAGGTACTGTGGTGTATACGGAGGAGTAACACTGAGAGAGAATCTCATTCTCCTTTAGATTAGTCTAGGATTTCAATCAACAAGTATTCTCCTCCTTGATCACATCAAAGGACATAATACTTTTACCCGTATTTTGGTTCTCTACTTCTCGCTTATATTCTGTGAATATCTCAAAAGGTTCGGACTCATGTTTCAACAGGAACATATGACTGAATCTTGAAAGATTATCAGAGAATATAATGAAGTATAAAGAATCAGTCCTGGCATGTGTAGACAGGAGACCTTACATACATCATCATGTATCAGTCCCAAGAGTTCACTAACTCTTTCTCTGTTTCCAGTAAACGGAGCTATGGTCATCTTATCTTTGTGACATGACTGGCGAGTTTCACAAGATGTAAATTCAAACTAATTTAAATATGCATCTTTATGTAACTCTAGCTAGTCGGGTCACATTGATCCGACCTAGTCTACAATACCTTAAGAAGGATTCGTTCATTTCTGAACTCTTCCTCTTGTGTGTGTTCTGTATACTAAGAACTGTAGTTTGATTTAGAACATCAATGCTTTTAGATAACGTGCCTGAACCGATCAACTTTTGATATAGGAAATGTTCAAAACATTATCCAACAATACAAAATTATATCCTTTCTTTTCTAACAAAGAGAGTGATATGATTTGGTATATCAGGTTCGATATCTAATAACATTCGTTCAGAATCAATGTATTGGTAATACAGGGTGACAGTGACCGACAGACTTGGCTGCAACTCTTGCCCCGTTTTCTGCCTCATGAAACTTATCACCCGTTCTCAGTTTTTCTACCTTTTTGTAGCCCTATGTAACAAATTACATATCTGGGATCCTGATCCGGTATCATATACCCAGGATGCGGAGGATACTGAGAAACAGTTCTATATAATGAACACACCCGAAGATGATGCATCAACATGCACTCTCTTCGTTTGGGCGGCACGGGAATTCTGGTAATCCCCAATTTCCTGCTCTGTCTTATAACATTTATAAGTTGGAGCGGGATCAACGTTCCCCAGCTCAGTATAACAAGCGGGTTCGGTCAATAATCCGTATTATTATCTTGATTAAGGCGTGATATGGTCGCTACCAGGAGAGAGAGAGAAGAAAACACTCAGCGTGCGCTCTTGCAAGAATAGATTGGTTTTTTATTTTATCTAATCAGGATGGCTCCCACTGCTTTTTATCAAATCTTCCTTCAAACCCTAAAAGGAAAGACTAGTCGGGATTAATTACACACTACAAGTTCGCCAATCTTTCAGCCAGGCCAGTGTCGGTACTTTGAGGGAGGTCCCCCATGCTTTCGCACGAACCTAATTAATGTAAACCTTGTTTTCCCAGAGGCGTAACCCCATCGACACCTTTCTAGACACCTACTTGATCGGCTAATTGTAATGTATAAAACTCTCCCAGGAGTAACAATTACTCGCAGCGGGTATCGGGATCCAACTATCTCATAGAAGGTATGCAATCTCATTGCAAATTTCAACACTTGAAATTCCCGATAATATTTTGCCCCTAGCGTCCTATGACCTTGACGGAGGCCAAACAACCCATAGTCCGCTAGTCAAGTTCAACCCGTACATTTCTTGATTGAATTAAACCCACCCGCACGACCCTTGACGGAGGCCAAACAACGCCGTACGAATACCCTAATCCAATCGCATCATATGCTAGCAGATAAGCACTAGTTAGCTACCGTACACTACGCCTTGACGGAGGCCAAACAACCGCAGCACGAATACTAACTAGTACACATCTGAAATGACGGAGGGCTACGACAGGTTTTTCTGAAAACCTATTGCGTAATGAACTTGATATCGTTGTAGGATCGAATGAATTTTGAAATGGAGTGTTTTTGAGGCTTTTCTAGTTTTGCTAAAGGAGTCACTCCCGGTGAAGGGATCGTCGGTCCATTCCTCGTCGAATGAGGTGCGGGATATATCATATATATCACCGTGCAAAGCAAGAACACTTAAAAGCAATCAAAAGACAAACCGAGGGGTGTAGCATCTGCCAGTTATTGCTAAAGGAGTCACTCCCGGTGAAGGGATCTCGGTCCTTTCCTTATCGAATAAGGTGCAGGATATATCATATATACCTCTGTGCAAAGCAAGAACTGTAGCTACCTGTTTTATTTTGAAATTCGATTCTACAACATCTTAGGTTTCTTTTATTTCATTAATCACATTAATGAAGTCCCATCATTTAAGTACCTAAACATCACAGATAAATACGACGTACACTTATGCCATCCGCATTCGCCTCGATGTCCCCTCGTGCACCGTTAGGTTAGGTAACTAACGGCAGAGCGGGGCAGAGCTAGCGCGGGTCTAAAACATAAGCAACGTCTATATAATATATCATATATACTATATACTGTATCTATCACAGAACATCACATGATCACATCACAGATATCGCAGCAGAAGAATCATATGAAATATTGGATATACTAGGACGTCCGTGTTTTCAATACGAGCCAGTATAAAACACGGATTCCACGGTCGCGATGAATAGCCAAACCCATACCCCTAGACCACTACGAGAGCGGCAAGCAACCCTACCAATTCTAGAGTTAGGAGACCCGGACTCGACTCCTCGAGTTGGTCTCCCACTGGACTCCAGAACCCGGTTACTTGTGCCCTCCTCCTTGGGTCTATCCTAGTGCGGAAAAGTAAATAATATACAAACGTTGACTACTTCCGCAACCTGGAAGCGCCCCAAATAAAAGAATATTACATACAAGTTTTTACATGAATGAAAATGAAAAACACTCATCCCACATAAAAACCCCCGGCTATTCAAACACGACAATCCAATATAACATATCCAGCAACACATAACATCACATGTCATCAACGTAAGTAAATATGCGCATCCCAATTGTCGTTGACATATAGCAACGAAACCGGCGATATCACATATTACACTTACGGTCACAGAAAAGAAAGTGTAAAACTACAACAGTTGGAATCCGCAATCTGCATAGACATCGCATGCCTAATCAAATGAATACCTTAGACATCACATGCCTAACAATTATAAGCCCCACATTTTAGTCTCAAAATCGAAAACACTTTTCAATATCAAGTCGGGCAATCCAACAAGATTCCCGACACCCTGATCGAATGCTCGTCGCAAACTTCAGTAGACGGCTGCACCCCCGATGCCTCCGACGAAGTGCACCAAGGCGGACCACCGCTGCCGCGAGCACCCGAACGGATGCTTTCAGCGACGGGGTTCTCCTACAGTCACTTGGTCGGGGCTATGGAGCGAGACTGTCTATTAAGTTTACCCGGCGAGTATCCGCGTACACTACGTGATTGCGACGGACTTTTGATCACATCAAAATTCCGTGGCAACCGATCAAGTGAGACTAAACTGCTATGTTTATAACATTCATTCAGTTATCTCATAACTCCTTGTGAATTCCAATTATTGTATCGCATTCCAGATAAATAGAAAATGTTAAACTTTCCGATCGAACAGTCAAACACCCAAGTTTTCCAAAACAGCTCAACTCATGAAATAAGTTCAAAGACATTCACTTCGTGCCTCAGTACCAACGGTCCAGCCGTAGAAGGGTCAAGCCAACGCCTCACATGTGGCACGCCGTACTGCCCCAAACCCGAAGGTTCAAAGGGCAGTTCAAGACGGTCACATAATCGAGTTAAGGTTTGTTGTCTTCTAGAGGGTCCATCGAGTTACTTGCACTACTTAGAACGTCTTTAAACTACGGAAAGATCCAACACTTGGAAATTTCCCGACAGGGGAAAAATTGGGTATTTATATCCGGTCGAACTTTTTAACATATTCAAAAAATTATCCGGAAAGCCACTTAGACAAAATCTGATACTCCGATCAAAACACCGAATCCCCAAAACAACTCCAGAATATTCAACTCTTGAATAAATTTTAAAAAATACCCAGAGAACTCAGCACCTGAAACAATGAATTACTGTGCAAACTGTTAGGGCTGACGTCACAATGCTGCCGCGGAACCGCCGCATAAGCTAGGCTTATGCCGCGGTTCCGCCGCCGATTACACTGTTCATGCAATAATTTTTGCGCCATAATTCTTAGAATTCCCTGCTGAGTGTTCTGCATATTTTTAATTTGGAAAAATCCACGATTTTAGAAAAAGTACAGAGAGCAAGTTTGTGATCGGGTTTCGGGTTCGTTCGGACTTCAAACTCCGTCTAGACTTCGCCTAAGGCTCTAGCTAGGCTCTGATACCACTGTAGGGTTCCTAGGCATCCTAATGAGGTCTCACAAGGCATCAACCATGCCCGTTTCAAAAAATCTAGGTGCCGAGAAACCCGACTACGGATCGTTGGCTAGAAAACTAGGCGAAAATTAAATCTAGTTAACACTTAACTACAAGAATATGGAAATACATCCTTTGTAGATCCGGTGCTCCACCACCATAGCTCCGCAATGATGTCTCTCCGCTTTCCAAAATGAATCCCGGGCTCAAGCGTCGGCTTCATCGGAGAAATGGCGGGCTAGGTCATCGACGACGTGCCGAAGATGATCTACGTCGAGGGATCGCTAAATCAAGCTCCAACTTCACCAAGTCTAGAAAACTTGTGAAGGAAACACACTCTACTACTTGGCAAGAGGTAGAGGATGAAGAAATAGGAAGTGGGTAGACTTTAGAATTGGATTTCTCACTTGTTTCATCAATCCACCATTGATGAAGTAAGGTTTCTTCATGTGAAGAAGAAGAAGAAGATGATGATAATTATTATGATAAGAATTTAAGAATAGAAAAGAATAATCATTCTTATCATAATCAAACCATAGTTAGGTGTAGAGAATTAACAAGGGTTAGTGAGTGGTTGGGTTAAGACATGAAGACAAAATGGTCACTTTGGTCAAACCTTCATGAAGGTTCATAAACAAACAAAGAAAGCCACCATTATCTCTTCATTATTTTCTTTTGCTAAAATAAACAAAATGGATAAATAAATGAATAAATGAAGCAAAAGAAACCCTAACCATTGACCAACCATGGTTTAATCCATACACCAAACTATCATGTATCATCAAACATGATACAATCAAATGTACAAATGTATATCACATATACAATGTGCACAATACAAGTGAGAAAATCCATTTAAAGTGAACCAATACTAGTTAATGCAAAGTAATATATCAAATATATAATTATGCATTAACTCATTAAATCAACACTTGATTCAATGGTCCGGTCATGTCGCACACAACCGACTAGTATTCAATGTATCGGCTTATCGAATCAATCCTTGATTCGATAACTAGGTTATATCGCATATAACCAATCAATACATTCATCGTGAGAATGGAATACGGTATCACATACACGTATTATTCTCGGTCCCGCACATATCTCATATGCGCTCCTATTTCATTTCGCTTGAGCCAGGAAACCTCTATGTAGGACTCTAAAGACTCGTCAATACGCCAGCAGCAGGTGATGATCATATCAAACACCCACAAGCCGCAAGCGGTCTGCTAAACGTAACGGCCACCCGGGTATTGAGCGATCAGAAGATCGATGAGCAAGCCCGCTCACACTCCAGTGAATCCAACCAGTAACACTACCGTAAAGTCCGGTCTCGTCGTCTGATATGTCGCATATCTTGCCTAGGGGTGGTAAACGTCAGACCCCAATAGCTCGATAAGTCGTGTCGATATGAGGTCTATAACAATTCGAGAAACTACTGGTAACACTTACCAGTAAATCTCAGCAACCCTGGTCAGGGATTTTCTGTTATAGCCAATCGAACACAGCGCAACATCAACTCCCTATACCGGGAGAGATGAATCCCCTCATATCGCTCATTGCCTCCATGTGACTCGGGACTGTACCCAAAAACCACCGTTTTGCATGCCCACTTGGACGTGGTAAGATGGAAATCAAAGCACAGTGGGAACCACACAAGACTCTATGACGATCTCGGGTCAACAGACTACTCTGTACCAGTGTCACCAGAGAACTGCCATCTGACGTGAGAATCCAACCAGAAACACTACCGTACAGTCCGGTCTCGTCGTCTAATATGTCGCATATCTTTCCTAGGGGTGGTAAACGTCAGACCCCAATAGCTCGATAAGTCGTGTCGATATGAGGTCTATAACAATTCGAGAAATACCATCTGGGAGTTCTCGGCGAGTCCGTCCAGTGTACCCAGTCTCCACTGAGCACCCGTATATCGTCTCTGATGTCAAACACCGATGGATATGGGATCATCCATCGCCCATCTGTATGGGTCGAGAAGGTACACGCTAGTCTACTCTGGTATATCGATGCCCCGTCTCGATACACCCACGACTAGGGACTTTGAAGGATGTACTTATGGACTACCATGTCCCCACTAGTATGATCCGCATCACAGTTCAGGTAGTCTAGTACACATCCTAAGGGCTTTACCAACATGTAACAGAGAGACAATCAGTGTACACGTTAAGGTAAAGAGCAACCAGATAGCATACTATCATGTCGAGCAAGAAAGTCCTCCCTATATATGTCCCAGCATCCACTACAATATACATCCAATGTACAGTAATGGCCTCTAGGGCATACATATAACTAACAAGATCGTCATAGAGTCTTGTGTGATTCCCACTGTCCTTTGATTTCCACCTTACCACGTCCAAGCGGGCGTGCAAAACGGTGGCTTTTGGGTACAGTCCCGAATCACATGGAGGCAATGAGCGATAGGAGGGGTTTCGTCTCTCCCGGTATAAGGAGTTGATGTTGTGCTGTGTTCGATTGGCTATAATTGGAAGTCCCTGGCCAGTGCGGATATTGAATACTACTGGTAAGTGTTATCAGTAGGTTCTCGACCTGTTATGAGCCTCACATCGACACGACTTATCGGTTACTGGGGTCTGACGTATACCACCACTAGACTAGATATGCAACATATCAGACGAAGAGACCGGACTGTACGGTAGTGTTACTGATTGGATTCACAGGAGAATGTACAGGCTTGCTTGTTGATCTTCTGATCGCTCAATACCTGGATGGCTGTTATGTTTAGCTGACCGCTTGCAGCTTGTGGGTGTTTGATATGATCATCACCTACTGCCGGCGTATTGACGATTCTTTAGAGTCCTACACAGAGGTTTCTTGACTCAGGCAAAACGAAGTAGGAGCACTTATGTGATATGTGCGGGACCGAGAATAATACGATATGAGATACCGTATTCTATTCTCGCGATATTTGATATCGGCCGGGTATATGTGATATAGCCGGGTCATCGGATCAAGTGTTGATTCGATGAAATGATACAGTTAATATTAGTCGGTTATTTGAGAAATAGCCGGATTGTCGGATCAAGTGTTGATTCGATAATTTAATCTATAATTATATATGTGATATATTACATTACATTATCTAATATTGGCTCGCTTTATTGATTCATTTTCTCACCGGGTAATACATTGATATATATACGATATATGTTAATTGTATTATTTTCTTTTGTTACAAAAATATATTGTATATGTGATATATAATATTGTAACAAGTTATGATTACTAATGCAACATGATTAGTAGAGATTAAACATGGTTAGGGTTTGATTTGGGTTAGCTCTTTCTTGTAGCTTCTAGAAGCTTTTATTTTGAGCTAAGATATTATATGTTGATATTTTGTGAGATATATTTAAACCCAACCCAAACCCTTAAGCCTAGTTAACTCTCTACAATGGTTAGCCCTTTCTTTTATCAACCATGGTTGCATTTGTAATTAGATTAAAAATTCATTATTCATCACAAAAGAGTTCATCTTCTTCTTCCTCCTTGCAAAGCTTTCTAGCTTTGAGTTTTGTGATGAACTAGTGTGAGGTTATGAAAATAAAAGAGAGCATAAATCCTACTTCATCATCCTCATCTAATCTAGCCAATTAGATTAGGGTGTTCACATCATTAATACTTGATTAGTGAGTGAGAGCCTGAGTTAAAGAAATTTCAAGGTAGATCATCTTAGAAGAGGAAGACTTCAAGCAAGCATGGATCATTTGGGTTGTGGAGCTTCATTTGAGTCCGGGAGATCATGGATCGAGGCGAAGGGACTACTACTCGAAGCTTATGAAGCGAAGGAGCGGACTACAAAGGTTGTAATCCCTCTCTCTTAGTTGTAAACATATTTACTTGCATGTTTAACCCTAATAATCTAGCAAAGATCCTTGCTTTAGGTTGTTCGGCATGTCTAAATTTTAAATCAGGCATGGTTGATGCCTTGTAGAAGCTTATGACAGTGCCTAGTAACCTTACAATCATTTGCCATTGGGGTATGGGATTTGGAATTTGGTTGGCGTTTGCATCGCTGCACTAGAATATGGTACCAGGAGCGACTCATCATTCGCCGTTGGGGTATGGGATTTGGAATTTGGTTGGCGTCTGCATCGCTGCACTGGAATATGGTACCAGGAGCGACTCATCATTCGCCATTTAGGATTTAGGAAGCGATGGCTTAGGAGACAGGTTTATATCCCTATCACCTAAGGCTTTTCAATTTTAGGGGCCGTGAGGGTCCCATAAAAGCATTTTCTCCCTACGAGTCGTAAGGATCCCGCAGGTGTATTTTCTCCTTAAGAGTCGTGGGGACTCCCAAGTGTGTTTTTCCTTCGTGAGTCGTAAGGATCCCACGAAGGTTTGTTCTCCTCATGTATCGTGAGGACGCATGAGTGGGTCTTCCCAACGGAGCATAATTCCGAGGACGGAGACCAGCCGTGTAACTGGTGATTACGGTGGGGCATGGGTATGATGAGAATTATTTGAGCCTGTGGATTGTATACGGTAGTCAACTTAGGGACCAACCGTAGGGCCGGGGGATTTTTTTTTGTTTTAACCGCGATTGCTTTATCATTTCAGCTTTTCTTATCGCGAAGATCGCGATTGCCCTATCATTTCGGCTTTATTCGCGGTTGCCCCATCATTTCGGCTTTATTTTCATCTTTATTTTACTCGCTGATTTTTATTGCGAGTTTCCCCATCATTTCGGCTTTTCTTTATTTTTCTTTTATTTACACATTTTTTTGTTTATTTACATATATATATATATTTTTTACATTCCCAGTTTAACGAATTAGAGGTCGACTATTCCCAATTTAATGACGTGGTGGTCGATTGTTCCAAGTTTAACGACTTAGAGGTCGATTGTTCCCAGTTTAATGACGTGGTGGTCGATTGTTCCCAGTTTAATGACGTGGTGGTCGATTGTTCCCAGTTTAACGACGTGGTGGTCAGCTTTGCTTATCCCAGCTCCTTGAATTTTGATCTTGGCGGAGCTGTGTTGATGACCGTAGCTCTGTGGCTTGCCGATAAATCCGAGGATTGTGAGGTTTTTCCAAGCTTGTATTGGTCCTCTGCCCAATCTTTGAAAACACAGCAGCCTTTAATGGCATGACTCACCACCCTATGGTATGGACAGTATACGGGATTGCCGGTCATATTCATTTCATGTGGCCTGTTCGGAATAGGCAATTGTAGACCGTTGTTCATGGCTTCCTCGAATATATTGCGGACCTCATCCCTCCTGAAGGAGTACGCCTTCTTCTTTCTCTCCATTAGAGTAGTTACCCTCACTGATGCCGGTCCTTGAGGCCGATCAGTCTTTGGTTCGCCCTTTTCAGATAATGGCATATGTCTGGGAGGATTAGGTTCCCGAAAGGCTTCGGTCTCCAATCATATGAAATCAGCGGTCGTAGCTTGACTGTTTGTTAACACTCCTTTAGACAGTTCTATCTCTCCTGCCTTATATTGCTTTTCGACCCAATCTTTGAAGACGAAGCAGTTCTTAATGGCATGACCTATTACTCTGTGATAGGGGCAGTATTTTGGGTCGTCGGTCATATTCGCTTCCTGCGGTCTTTTTGACTCTGGCAGTTGTAGACCGTTCCTTACGGCATCTTTGAATATCTTGTGGACTTTTTCCCTTTTGAAGGAATAGACTTTTTCCAATTTCTCTTTCAGAGGCGATTCCCCTTCAGTGTATGCATCGGAAGGACTGGAGGTTGATCGCGGCCGTTTTTCGCGAAGGCGCTCCGCTCTTAGGTTGAAGGGGGTATCAGTTGGCTGCCTCCGGGTATCAGTCCCTGGCTCATGAACCAAAATTTGATTTTGCTGTAATTGCAATCAGGCGACTTGGGTCGCGAGATCTGCCGCGACGTTTGCCAATTCGTCGATCTTAGACTGTACCTCGGCTAACTTCTCATCCCTGTCCTGAAGCTGCCTCTGAAGCCATCGGAAAAATGCTTGTTCTGCAGTCCCGGTTATGACAACCGGGTCATCCTTATTGCCTGAGCTCGATTTCGTAGGAACCCCAGGCTCTTTTGGCTTATCGGCCTGAGCGAGATCTTCGTCATTTAGACCGAGTTGACGTTGGGTAGCGTCCACCGTATCATCACCCTGGCTGTGAATCATATGAGGGTTCGTTTCTTCATGTTCGACCATGTAGACAGTGTGGACCACATATCCAGCCGTCTCTTTATCTTTGGCAGGGTAACTCCGTTCTTGGAGCCTCATGAAGCTCAGCCTAGTATGAGCCCTAGCCCTTTTGTTGGCTCTGTATCTGAGCCTTTTCTGTCTTAGTTTCTCTGCCTTGAGCGCTTGGCAAGCTTCTGCTCTTCGGGAAGCCGCCATAGGCTGAGTGATGGGGAGGCTTGAGAAGACACCCAATTGAGCAGTTGTCAGAAGCGCCGCTGGAGCTTGCCCGAGATACCTTGTTGCTTTGCTGGTGTTGATGGCCTTGCCCCCAGCCGGGGCCAAGGAAAATCGCTCAAACACCGACTTGCGTCTGAGTTGGGGCGCATTCGAGACCACCACATTTGGCCTCTTGCCTTTCGAGACCGGTTTGTCTGTCACCGGAGCTTGAGGAGCTGGGACGACATTAGCTAACACGAACATAATAGAGCCAAATGGTAGCGGCTCCTCCTCCCATTGTCGCCCGAGACTGGCCGGAAGGACCGTCCTGGAGTCCATCTTCATCGTGTAGGAGACGGGAGTTGAGTTCATCTTTGGAGACATCGTTGAAAGGTGATTGCTGGAAAATCTGCATGAAAGTACATTATTTCAGTATAAAAATAGATATGTATATTGATTGAGTTCGCATGAATGCTTAACCCGAAATATGGGAGGAGAGATAGGTCCCACCGGGCATGCCGGATTCTGTAGGTTGTTTTTCGTCACCCCATTGAGATGGGAATGCGTGCACGCTTATCAGGCGTACTATAGATTCCCCCTGCCTAGGGTAGGCGGGGGTTTATTGAATGTGGGGATTCGAATCTCCGGCAGCCGCGGACTAAGCTGCCGTTAATTACCCCTCGCCTTTGGGGCGACGAAACCTCCGATTAACGGGTTAAACTGGTCATGCGAACTCAATGTGCAGTGTTGTGTTTTGGAGGGGTTTTGGATATATCGGGAGCCACACAGAGCTTTTATGGGGGTCCCGCTACCCGGATAGCGGGCTGGGGGTCAAGGGGGCTAGCATCCGCCTTGCGGGGTGCGGGGCAGCGTCCCGTTAGAAATTTTTTTTAACGGGGGAGGTGTTTTTAGTGTGGAGTATGTGTGTGTGTATGTACACACACACATATATCTAAAGGGAAAGGGTATCCAAAGGATGCGTGGGAAAAGCGCCAGCGCTTTGGGTGCTAGCGCTTTGAGCGCAAGAGCGCTAGCGCCCTACGTGCCAGGCACGTGGACGCTAGCGCTCTGAGTGCAAGAGCTCTAGCGCCCCACATGTCAGCACGTGGACGCTCGGGCGCTAGCGCTTTGGGCGCTAGCGCTTTGAGCACTAGCGCCCCACGTGTCAGCACGTGGGCGCTCGGGCGCTAGCGCCCCACATGTCAGGACGTGGGCGCTCGGGCGCCAAAAGGGACTTGGTCCCTGCAATGGGAGTTGTACTCCCAGAAAGGAGCACTTATTATTTTGTGTGTGTGTGTGTGTGTGAGAGAGGAGTTAAACTCCTAAGGATGTTTTGAAGCTGATGAAGGGCTTCTCCCCTTGAGCCCTGGATCTTCCCCAAAATGGGGTTTCTGGAGATGGGTCTCCTTCTTCTTCCCGTCGTTTGGCCGGATCTTGGAAAAAGGGGGTGAGACTTAAAAATCTCCCCTTTTTGAGATCTAATGGTAGATCCAAGTTCCTCTTTGTAGGTTTTGTGGTGAAAATCTATTTAGTTTTAGAAAAGGAAGAGTAAAACTCTTGATTTAATTCAAAAGAAAGAAGAAGGTTTTAGAACCTTGAGAAAGGAGAAAGAGGCACATGCCCTAATTTTTGGGGAATGAAAAGTCTCAGCTTTATTCATCATCATGTTGCTCTTTATAGGCTTACATATTTACATATAGCCTCTCGGGCTCAACAAAATGGCATTTTGCCTATCCCATGGCTCATGTGCCATTTCTTTTTTGCACATAAGCCACGGGCTTACAAAATATTGGCTTTATGCCCATTTTGCATACATTCGTGCACAAAAAAATTACATGAAAATTATTTGTTACATGATTTTTTTATTTTGGCATGGGGAGGGCCTACCGCTTCATGTCCGGGCTCGACTCGGGCATGAGCCTACTTGATCCGGGCTTGGGCCCACCTGGCTTGGGGTTGACTTTGACTTTGATTTGGTCAACCGGGGTGCAATTTTCGACTTCAACAAAGACCAAATGTAGTTCGAGAGTTCGACGATGTATTTCCTGACGATATATCAGGTTTGCCTCCCGATCGAGCTCTTGAATTCAGTATTGATTTAGTACCAGGAGCACAACCGGTGATCAAAGCACCTTATAGACTAAGTCCGGAAAGTTTGAAGGAAGTCCGAACACAGTTGGACGAATTATTGGCGAAAGGATGGATTCGTCCCAGCACTTCAAGTTAGGGATCACCTGTACTACTTGTGAAGAAGATGGAAGGTTCATACAGAATGTGCATCGATTATAGAGCCTTGAACGAAGTCACTCTAAAGAACAAGTATCCACTCCCGTGCATCGACGATTTATTCGATCAGCTAAGTGGATCTTGTGTGTTCTCTAAATTGGATATTCGTTCAGGTTATTATCAGGTGAAGGTCAAGGAAGCTGATATTCACAAAACAGCTTTCAGAACTCGCTATGGACATTATGAATTTCTAGTGATGCCATTTGGAGTGACCAATGCACCAGCAATATTCATGAACCTAATGTATCAAGTTTTCCGGGAGTACTTAGACAGGTTTGTTGTCATCTTCATCGACGACATCCTGGTGTATTCTAAGAGTCGGAAAGAGCATACAGAGCACCTACGAATTGTCCTGGAAACTCTTCGACAACATCAGCTCTATGCCAAGTACAGCAAGTGCGAGTTTTGGCTAAAGCAAGTTGGTTTTCTTGGACATATCGTATCAGGAGAAGGAGTCTCTGTGGATCCAGCGAAAGTTTCAGCAGTTAGCGAATGGCCTACACCAAAGTCAGTGAAGGACATTCGGAGTTTCTTAGGTTTAGCTGGATATTACAGAAGGTTCATTGAAGGATTTTCGAAGATAGCAACACCCCTGACCAAGCTCACACGTAAAGATGAAGAATTTGTTTGGTCAGAAGCATACGAACAAGCTTTCGTAGAACTCAAGTCAAGGTTGACATAAGCACCTATTCTCGTCATACCGGATCAATCTGGAGGATTTGAACTGCATTGTGATGCATCCGGTAAGGGATTAGGATGTGTTCTACATCAGCACGGTAAAGTTGTGGCTTATGCTTCAAGACAACTAAAGATTCATGAGCGTAATTATCCGACGCATGACCTGGAGTTGGCAGCCGTTATATTTGCTCTCAAGATTTGGCGCCATTATTTACTTGGTGAACGAGTGAAATCTACACAGATCATAAGATCCTGAAGTACGTGTTTACTCAGAAGGAGTTGAATATGCGGCAGAGAAGATGGTCAGAACTCATGGCGGACTTTGACATCAACTTGCAATATCACCCAGGGAAGATGAATGTAGTACCTGATGCACTTAGTCGCTAACCATTAGCAATGAATCTCACCGCTCAGTGGAAGCTTCAACAAGACTTGCATCAGATGGAGATTGAGGTAGTCATGCCAGGTAATGCTTCAAGTTTGATGAATTTACAAGTTTAATCAACCATTGTCAATCAGATTAAAGCAGCTCAAGCAAGTGATGCTAAGTTTCAAAAGATCAGAGAACAAGTGGAGAATGGACTCAGAACAGACTTCATCATCCATGAAGACAGATCTTTGAGTTACGGCAGCAGATTGTGTGTACCAAAAGGTCCTGTTCGGGAAGAGTTAATGAAAAAAGCTCACAGCTATCCCTATTCAGTACACCCTGGAGGTACCAAAATGTACAAAGATCTACGTCAGAATTATTGGTGGCATGGAATGAAGCGTGAAGTAGCCAGAAGCGTCGCAAAATGCTCGGTGTGTCAGCAAGTAAAGGCTGAACATCACCGGATAGCTAGACTACTTCAACCGTTACCAATCCTAGAATGGAAGTGGCAACACATCACGATGGATTTTGTGTCTGCTCTTCCTCGCAGCACAAAGGGTAACGATGCCATATGGGTGATTGTGGATCGACTCACAAATTCGGGTCATTTCATTCCATTTCGAGTTGGCCAATCAACTGAGACACTAGCAAAGAAGTTCATAGAGGAAATTGTGAGACTTCATGGAGTACCGGTCTGCATTGTCTCCGATCGTGACACCAGGTTCCGATCGCAATTTTTGTAGAGTCTGCAAGCAAGCTTTGGAACAAGTCTGAACTTCAGCACGGCTTATCATCCACAAACAGATGGTCAGTCTGAGCGAACTATTCAGATCTTGGAGGATATGCTCAGAGCGTGTATGTTAGACTTCAAAGGATCATGGGAAGATCACCTGCATCTTGTGGAGTTCGCGTACAATAATAGCTATCAAGCAAGCATAGGAATGACACCTTTTGAAGCATTGTATGGAAGGAAGTGTCGATTGCCATTAAGTTGGGACGACATCGGAGATAGGAAACTTCTTGGACCAGAGATGATAGTAGCGACCGTTGATGTGGTTCGTACTATCAGGGAAAGGATGCACATAGCCCAAGATCGACAGAAGCACTGGGTTGATGCAAAGAGACGACACTTGGAGTTCCAGCCAGGAGATCACGTATTCTTGAAGATATCTCCGAACCGCGGAGTGATCCGATTTGGAAGACGGGGTAAATTAAGTCCGAGATACATTGGACCGTTCGACATACTCGAGCGAGTCGGTGAAGTGGCATACCGCTTAGTGCTTCCACCCTCATTGGAATGAGTGCATAATGTGTTCCACATATCCCAACTCAGAAGGTATGTGAGTGACCCCAGCCATGTTCTTGATCATTCTGAGCTCACTATACAGCCTGATTTATCTTGTGAGCAACAACCTGTGGAAATCCTGGACAAGAAAGTGAAGACACTTCGGAACAAGGAAGTTAACTTGGTCCGAGTGATGTGGAGAAAAGACACTCCAGGAGTGTCCACTTGGGAAAGGGAAGATGAGATGCGTGCAAGATATCTACACCTCTTTGTAAATTAGTCCTCAAATAAAAGTTGTAAATTTCGAGGACGAAATTTTTGTAAGGAGGGTAGATGATTTGGTCTCAAAAACTATCTAATAACCGCAATCAAGAACGGCGTCGCTTGGTAGCTAGCCGGTGAGTACGTGTCGGTCCACAGGGATTTTGTGAATTTCCTAATCGCTCAAACGAGTTAATTCCGATGGGTGTTCGGACTGATTATTAAATCTAAAAACTAAATCTATCTATACTAAGATTATCTAGATCTAAATCTTGCTAGGGTTAGGTTTAGGAATGGTTTGGAAATGTAAATAAATCTCAACACTTTCTATACCCAAATTAAGATCTAATTAGGTGTTATGGTAATTATTAATAAAATGGATTAGAATTATCGGGAAGATGTTTTCTTCCTCTAGTTTCTTGTCCTTCCTTTATCAATCCTTACCCTAACCTCCATGGAAAACATCACAACCGGGACTTTATACTACGGTATCACCACTACCTCGAGGGATAGGGTGCCATAGGGAGCGGTATGTGCATGTATGCATGGAGTCCTATGAAAATATATAACGGGCAAGAAAGGGGATGAGAGATCTTCGTCTCTCAAACCTTCCCCAGATCTAACCCTAACAAGCGAGGAGACTACTCACTCATTAGGGAATTAAAATACATTTATCTAGGGCAGAGAATAAAAGATTAACTAGGGCAAGGAATTAAATTTATCCAGGGCAAGAATAGAAAATTAACTTAGGGCAGAAAATAAAGAACTTACAAAAAATGATGCTCTCCAAAAGAATGCTGAAATTTATTAATGAAGGGAGGCATAACCTAATACAATGAATTAGAGTTCCTATTTATAGAGGATAGAAAACCCTAGGTTACAATTGATCCGCATGTCTAAATTTACCAAAATAGCCCTAGGTAGACTAGTCAAAGCCGTCTTAAAATTATGGTAAAATTTATATTCCTTAATTGCTCAGGCCTGCCGCGGAACCGCGGCCCGAGGCCCTGTTTGGCCGCGGTTCCGCGACCAAAAAGATGATTTGGCTGCTGCAACTTCTTGTGATGGTCCCTGGCTCTCTGGTCTTCGTACTTCTTTATTTCTTTTCTCAATTTAGCTTCTGATTCTCTTCCAGATTTTCCAGTGAACATTGTTGTGGACTTTAACCATGGCTTTGTGTCGACGTCTTGAACCTTGCTTTGTGAACTGATCTTTATATACGTTTGATCAAGAGTCTTCTGTTTATTGGTCAAAGTCTCACTTTTAAGTCGTCTTTTATTGTTTTCACTGTTTTAGATCCAAGAACCTGTAACCTGTAATATGTAGCAGACATGCGTCAAAAGCACCTGTTTTATTTGTAAAAATAATAAGAATGGGGAATATAATAATACAATATTATGGTGTGAACTCAAAATTTGATTTGGTCTCAAAAACTATCTAATAACCGCAATCAAGAACGGCGTCGCTTGGTAGCTAGACGGTGAGTACGGGTCGGTCCACAGGGATTTTGTGAATTTCCTAATCGCTCAAACGAGTTAATTCCGATGGGTGTTCGGATTGATTATTAAATCTAAAAACTAAATCTATCTATACTAAGATTATCTAGATCTAAATCTTGCTAGGGTTAGGTTTAGGAATGGTTTGGAAATGTAAATAAATCTCAACACTTTCTATACCCAAATTAAGATCTAATTAGGTGTTATGGTAATTATTAATAAAATGGATTAGAATCATCGGGAAGATGTTTTCTTCATCTAGTTTCTTATCCTTCCTTTATCAATCCTTACCCTAACCTCCATGGAAAACATCACAACCGGGCCTTTATACTACGGTATCACCGCTCCTCGAGGGATAGGGTGCCGTAGGGAGCGGTATGTGCATGTATGCATAGAGTCCTAAGAAAATATATAACGGGCAAGAAAGGGGATGAGAGATCTTCGTCTCTCAAACCTTCCCCAGATCTAACCCTAACAAGCGAGGAGACTACTCACTCATTAGGGAATTAAAATACATTTATCTAGGGCAGAGAATAAAAGATTAACTAGGGCAAGGAATTAAATTTATCCAGGGCAAGAATAGAAAATTAACTTAGGGCAGAAAATAAAGAACTTACAAAAAATGATGCTCTCCAAAAGAATGCTGAAATTTATTAATGAAGGGAGGCATAACCTAATACAATGAATTAGAGTTCCTATTTATAGAGGATAGGAAACCCTAGGTTACAATTGATCCGCATGTCTACATTTACCAAAATAGCCCTAGGTAGACTAGTCAAAGCCGTCTTAAAATTATGGTAAAATTTATATTCCTTAATTGCTCAGGCCCGCCGCGGAACCGCGGCCCGAGGCCCTGTTTGGCCGCTGTTCCGCGGCCAAAAAGATGATTTGGCTGCTGCAACTTCTTGTGATGGTCCCTGGCTCTCTGGTCTTCGTACTTCTTTATTTCTTTTCTCAATTTAGCTTCTGATTCTCTTCCAGATTTTCCAGTGAATATTGTTGTGGACTTTAACCGTGGCTTTGTGTCGACGTCTTGAACCTTGCTTTGTGAACTGATTTTTATGTAGGCTTGATCAAGAGTCTTCTGTTTATTGGTCAAAGTCTCACTTTTAAGTCGTCTTTTATTTTTTTCACTGTTTTAGATCCAAGAACCTGTAACCTGTTATATGTAGCAGACATGCGTCAAAATCACCTGTTTTATTTGTAAAAAGAATAAGAATGGGGAATATAATAATACAATATTATGGTGTGAACAGTAGACTGTAACAACTCCATTTTTAGTGTACATAAATTGGATTTAAATTTAAAGTATACTTGAAGTATTTAATGTTGCTGTTACCACTTTAAGTATTTATCTCACACCATAACTACAAGAAGGAGCTTGTAGCTCATTGGTAATACCTTGCACTGCTGAACCAAGCCACCAGAGTTCAAATCCCATGCCCCACATTATTTTTTTATATTTATTTGTTTTAAATTTTATAGAAGCCCAACAGTCCACCTGAGATAACTCCCAAACTTTGAACTGAACCTGAAAAACTAAATATACCAGTGACTACCTCCGGCGACCCCCCACATTCCGACCCATCGACTCGGCCGGGATCGGCCGAGTCCCCAACATCAAAGTTAGGGATTTTCACCTCCTTAACTCCCGTGCACACTCCAATTAATTGGATCATTTCTAGAGACACATTTATACCCTATTAACTCCAATTTTTAATGATTTTTATACATTATTTTTATTTTAAACCCTTCATCTACCCTAACCCTAGCCTAACCCTATAAATACACCCATACCCCCTACCCTCTCACCCTAAAATTCTGAGCCAACTCTCTAAAAATTTCCAAGAATCTTGTGCACTTTGAAAACGAGCTCGAGGCAAAGCTCCGACGAATTCCCGGCGGAACTTCCGCCGATCGTTCTAGGAACTCCCGGTGACGACGCAACACATCGGTGATTCCACTACTTCCCTATCACCCTCTTGTGTGTCCTAAAACCGTAAGTCCCATTTTCTACCTCTCCTTTCTATTCAAAAAAAAATACGGATTTACAAAACACGACGGAATCGGAATAAATCCGATTTCCTATTCGGTTTCTTATAAAACTTCACTTCTCGTAATACAATTATGCTTAAACTCTCTTATGTTGACTATTAAACACTAATCAACCAAATTGATCAAGTTTTATTTCATAAAATAATGACTATTTCTATTTATCGTATTTTTTACTTAAATACCACATTGTTTCAATTCTACATTTAACTCCATTAAACTTGCTATACCTTTAAAGTAGATCACGAGGTAACGACCTACCTCCTCACACACTCATATACAACCTAATACGATACCCTCGAGAACCTAGAATACGAGAAAACAAACATTTTCATTTAAATACCCTTTACTAAATAAAACCATTTTTAAAAGATTTAGTATTGATACATCTTTATAAATAAATACCACTTATTATGAAAATAGGATAATGTTGTGGGCATCAGTCGTTTATCTAAACCTGACTTTGTGGTGTCTAGGCTAGGCAAGTGAGAAAGGTAACTTTAAAAGGCCCGTCTCACGGTGATTCGTAAGCGGATCCCTTCTTTCTTCACTTGTACTTACCTGGCCACAATTGGCGGTGAAGAGGCGATTTGAGGTATCTCACAACTTGTCACTTTGGACCAGTTAGGAGCAGTCTAGTTGACTTAGGAGACCCTAGAACATAGAATACGGGAAATTTGACAACTTTACAAATAAATACCATTTACTTTATAAAACCGTTTTCTAAAGGATTTAGTATTTATACAATCTTTGCAAAGCGTCGCTATAACCTATTTTGGGGAACCCGTTCGGGATGGTGCGGATTATCGCACATCCTCGGGCTTAGTAGTGCGAGTTTCAGACCTCCGCAAGGAGCATTCGGTCTCGAAAGATTTAAATACGACATCTTAAGAAAAACGAGATTTCTAGAATATAATAAATATATAAAAATTTATTTTCATATAAATATATGTATATGTAATTCAAAAATATCTAATTTGAATTATTATAAATATTGTATCTTTTTCTAAAAATTTCACAAGAATCAGTTTACACTAAAATACCATGAATTCCATATATTCAATATTACAAATAAATACCCTTTATTATGGAAATAGGATATTTTCACTAGAAATATCACAATATAAAATCTACATTTATTACAAATCCAAAGACGAATAATAAATACTTGGGGTGTATTTTGAAAAGTATATAAAAGTATTTTTACATAAAATCCCTTCAAGTTCTATAAATTACCCTAAGGACCCTAGTAAACATAGGTTTAAGCGGAACCAATCTCTTAAACCTCAGGGAGCCGGAGAAGTGGGTGCTTGCCTATCTAAGGTAGACGATTTAATAAAAACAATCAGGACTTCAATTTACTTTGCTAATTGTCTGACTCAGTTTGAGTCTCAGTATAATCTGACTTGAATATGATTCAAGTACAATATACAATCTACAATCTACAATCTTCAATATTACAATTCAACATGAATTCATGAATCCAATTATCAATCTATACAACTTGACTGAACCGAACCATGGATATACATTCTATTTACATGGTTCTCCAGTTATTCCATTTACATGATTCTACGGTTACATCTGTTTACTGATATCATGGTTTCGGTCAGTCAATCAATTATACAATCAATAAAATTTACAAGAAAAACAATACAATCAAAACACTACGGGGTTTAAGGGGTAGATTGGTACGGAAGGTGTTAAAAGTGGCACGAGACGGTAAGATTAAGACACCTAACCTATATTCCGTTGCTGTTGTACCGTGGCTTAACGGTTCCTTGTACATTCCGTTTGCCCTGGTCTCTAGCATATAGAGACCCCTCTCGTATACACTGGCATCCTTCTGTACCAAGCTATAAACAACAGCGTTAACACAACATTACAACAATATAATACAACTTTAAAAGATACCTTCTTATTCTATCTATTCTACTTTCCTCTTATCTTTGGGACTTACCGAGCGACCTGTTCGCTGACGACATTATATTTCTTTCTTCTTTAAATGTCGTCAGATGGTTTGGACCCGTCAGAGATCGAGTCAACTGCAGAAGACTTGGATCAGTACAACGAAGACCCTGAGCTCTAGTCATTGTACAATTCCATTCAGTACTTTTCATTTTTGTTATGCCAATGTTTAGGCATCGCTTTTATTTCAGTTGTATTTCCTTTTCATGCATTGTACAAAAGAATGTTAATAAATAAAGTTGCTGTTTTTATTATATCTGGTCTCTTGTGCATTTACTTTTTATATTGCTTAGTTACGCTTAGCGTATTTGCTTATGAGTAAATACGCAGCGGACCAGTCGCGTCCCCTTGTCCTATACCGGGAAGCGAGGCGTGACAATATCGATGCCCTGTCTCGATACACCCACGACTAGGAACATTTGAAGGATGTACTTAACGACTACTCTGTCCTCACTAGTATGATCTACATCATAATCCTGGTAGTCAAGTACTCATCCTAAGGGCTTTATCAACATGTAACATAAAGACAATCAGTGTACATGTTAAGATAAAGAGCAACCAGATAGCATACTACCATGTCGAGCAAGAAAGTCCTCCATATATATGTCCAAGCATCCACTACAATATACATCGTATGTACAGTAATGGCCTCTAGGGCATACATATAACTAACAATCTTACACTTGCACTAGGGCCATCTGTTGTAGTATCCCATACCCAACAATCAGTAGTGGTTGAAGTATCTCATACTCAACCATCCCATAAAAGTCTCTCCTGGGAATAGGTTTTTTTGAGTGGATCCGCCCTGTTCTCCTCTGTGTCTACTCTCCTAATCTCGATCTCCCTGGAGATCAACCATCTCCATGATCAGGTGATACTGCCTAAGAATATGTCTAGATCTCTGATGGGACGGGGGTTCTTAGGCCTAAGCCACAACTCCATTGTCACACAATGGTAGGAACGAAGTTCATCTCATGAACTTTTATACATCCAGACTACCTTTTTGGTAGTATCCTTGGTAGCAATATATTCAGCCTTTATCGTCTAGTTTGTTACGGCATCTAGCTTGGAACTCTTCCAACATACCGTCCCTCCACTGAGGGTAAAGACAATGCCTGTGACTGACATTCATTCAACCTTACCACCCTGGAAGCTATCCAGTGATTCTCCCTAGGATCGATTGATACCATCTCACTACACCTAGTGAGAATCCTAATATCCACTTAGATCTATCTCATAGATCCAAAACCTAGGATTTAGGAGGTATCTCCTTGATCCTATATGGAGAATAAATGTAATAAGAAGAGATTGACCGAGTGTAGCATAGGAAACACCTTCCTTATCAAGAGTATGTCATTCACGTATAATACGAGGATCACCACCATACTCCCTACAACCTTTTTGTATATACAAGGTTCATCTACCATTCTGATGAAGTCAAACTCTTTGACTACCACATCAAAACAGATATTCCAACTCCGCGATACCTGCTTTAACTCATAAAGTAACTTGCACACGTTTCCGCTGCTCCCATTGTCTACGAAGCCCTCTGGCTGTGTACTTATAGACGCTCTCTTCTAAATCACTATTTAGAAAAGCAGTCATGACACCCAACCGCCATATATTGTAGTCATGGTATGTAGAAATAGCAAGTAGGATCCGGATGGACTTAAGCATAGGCACTAGAAAAGGTTTCATCATAATCCACACCTGGTCAGTGACGAGAACCTTTTACAACAAGCCTTAGTTTTGAAAGTCTCAACTTTTCCATTTACACCAAGTAATTTTCTCAAGATATACTTGCTCCTGATGGGGATTTAACCCTTCAGATAAAGTAACCAAAGTCCATACTTTGTTGGTGTATGCGGATTCCATCTCAGATCGCTTAGCACCCAGTTATTCTCACAAAGTCCCCACTCCTGATGGCCTGCTCGAAACTAGTTGGGTCATCATCTCATGATGCAATCCTCGCTCCCACTGTCATAAAGAAAACCGAAGTGTCTCTCAGGTGGATGAGGAACCCTACTAGATCGGCGGAGAGGCTGAGCTTCGTCGGGAGCTATTGAATCCTCCGGTTCTACTAAATCATCAGCTGCAGTTTGTATAGCTGGAACTCCTTCGAGTTCTACCTCATGACCACTAATTTCTTCACGAGAAATTCTCTTTCCAAAAGGTGGCATGCTGAGAAACAAAACAATTTTTTTTCCTCGGTGTGGTAGAAAATATTCCCTTACGAATGCTTGGGATATCCAACAAACTTCCACAGTGACCTTGCCTCGAGCTTGTCCAGTTTTTGCTTTTGGCATAGGCCGGACAACCCCAAATCTTAACATCCTTAAGAGATGGGCTCTTCCCATACCATACCACATATGGAGTGGTAGGCACCTGATTTGCTTGGAACCCAATTCAATAGGTATGCGACTTCTCAAGTGCATAACCCCAAAAAGTAAATAGGTAACTCAGTAGTACTAATCATAGAGTGCACTATATCACATAGGGTGCGATTTCTCCACCCCGATATACTAACGTGCTGTGGTGTATACAGAGGAGTAATGCTGAGAGAGAATCTCATTCTCCTTTAGAATAGTCCAAGAATTCCGTGCTCAAGTATTCTCCTCCCTGATCACATCAAAGGAAATGATACTTATACCCATTGTGGTTCTATTCTTCTGACTTATATTCTTTGAATTTCTCAAAAGCATCAGACTTGTGTTTCAACAGGAACATATGTCCGAATCTTGAGAGATCATCAGTGAATGTAATGAAGTACAAAGAACCGGTCCTGGAATGTGTAGACAGGGGACCTACATACATTATCATGTATCAATCCCAAGAGTTCACTAACTCTTTCTATATTTCCAATAAACGGAGCTATGGTCATTTTGTATTTGTGACATGACTGACAAGTTTCACAAGATGTAAATTCAAACTGATTTAAATATGCATCTTAATGTAACTTAGCTAGTCGGGTCGCATTGATATGATCTAGTCTACAATGCCTCAAGTAGGATTCGTTCATTTCTGAACTCTTCCTCTTTTGTGTGTTCTGTACGTTAAGAACTGTGGTTTGATTTAGAACGTATATTCTTTTAAATAACATGCCTGAACCGATCAACTCTTGATATAGGAAATGCTCAAAACATTATCCAACAATACAAAATTATATCCTTCTTTACTAAATAAAGAGATTGATATGATATTGTATATCAGGTTCGGTATCTAATAACATTCGTTCAGAATTAATGTATTTGGTAATACAGGGTGATAACTGCCAACTTCTTTGGTTGCAACACATGCACCGTTTCCAACTCTTGAAACTTATCACCCATTCTCAGTTCTCTACCTATCTTTAGCCCATGTAACAAATTACATTTGTGGAATCCTGATCCGGTATCTCATACTCAGGACGTAAAGGATACTGAGAAACAGTTCTCTGTAATGAACACACCCGAAGAGGTTGCATCATCATGCACTTTCTTCGTTTGGACGGCATGGGAATCCTGGTAATCCCCTATTTCCAGCTCGGTCTTATAAAAATTATAAGTTTGGAGCGGGACCAACGTTCCCCAGTGCAGTATAACAAGCAGGTTCGGTCAATACATCCGTATTATTATCTTGATTAAGGCGTGACATGGTCGCTACCTAGAAAGAGAGAGAAGAAAACACTCAGCGTATGCTCTTGCAAGATTAGATTGGTTATTAATATATCTAATCAGGATGGCTCCTACTGTTTTAGTCAAATCTTCCTTCAAACCCTAAAAGGAATGACTAGCCGGGATTAATTACACCCTACAAGTTTGCCAATCTTTCAGTCTGGCCAGTGTTGGTACTTTGAGGAAGGTTCCCCGTGCTTTCGCACGGACCTAATTAAAATAAATCTCGTTTTCCCAGGGGTGTAACCCCGTTGACACCTTTCTAGACACCTACTTGATCGGCTAATTGTAATGTGTAAAACTCTCCTAGAAGTAACTCTTACTCGCAGTGGGTATCGGGATCCAACTATCTCATAGGAGGTATGCAATCTCATTGCAAATTTCAACACTTGAAATTCCCGATAATGTGTTGCCCCGAGCGATCTATCACCTTGACAAGGTCAACAAACCATAGACCGCAAGTCAAGTTCAACCCGTTATTTCTTGATTGAATTAAACCCATCCGCACGACCCTTGACAAGGTCAACAAGGTCGCATGACTATCCTAAAACAATCGCATCATATGCTAGCAGATCAGCACTAATCAGCTACCGCACACTACGCCT
This sequence comes from Agapanthus africanus, assembly GCA_030015575.1. Classification (NCBI taxonomy): domain Eukaryota; kingdom Viridiplantae; phylum Streptophyta; class Magnoliopsida; order Asparagales; family Amaryllidaceae; genus Agapanthus; species Agapanthus africanus. The sequence continues at coordinate 180,486,281 of JASDDO010000008.1, forward strand.
TGACAAGATCAACAAACGTAACACGAATACTAACTATTACTTATCTGAAAAGACGGAGGGCTATGACAGGATTTTAAGAAAACCTTTTGCGTAATGAACTTGATATCGTCGTAGAATCGAGTGATTTAAAATGGAGTGTTTTTGAGGCTTTTACTAGTTTTGCTAAAGAGGTCACTCCTGATGAAGATATCTCCGCTCTTTCCTTATCGAATAAGGTTTAGGATATTTCATAAATATCAATATGCAAAGCAAAAACTATAAAAGCAATTAAAAGACAAACCGAGTTTGTAGTATCTGCTAGTTTCGCTAAAGAGGTCACTCCCGGTGAAGGGATCTCGGCTCTTTCCTTATTGAATAAGGTACTGAATATTCTACAAGGAATACCGCTATGCAAAGTAAGAACTAGAGCTACCAGTTTTTAAAACAAGTTTCTACTACATCTTTAGGTTTATTTTCTTTTATTTCATTAATCTCATTAATGAAGTCCCATTTATTATGCTTCCCAAGCATCACATATGAAACGAAAGCACCAATATTAATTATATCTCATATATATAATATACAGGCATTCGTCTGAACATATCACAGTGATCACATCACAGTGCAGCAGAAGATAATATATGAAATATTGGATATACCAGGATTTCCGTGTTTTAAATTAAGCCTGTAGAAAACATGGATTCCACGGTCGTGATGAATAGCCAAACCCACATCCCTAGACCCCTACGAGAGCGGCAAGCAACCTTACCAATTCTAGACTTAGGAGACCCGGTCTCGACTCCTCGAGATGGTCTCCCACTGGACCTTAGAACCCGGTTACTTTTGCTCCCCGCCTTGGGTCTATCCTAATGTGGAAAAGTAAATAATATACAATGGTGACATCATCCTCAACCCGGAAGTGCCCCAATAAAAGAATATAACATATAATGAATTTTACATGAATGAAAATAAAAACTTTCATCTCACATAAAATCCCCGGCTATTCAAAACATGACAATCCAATATAACATATCACAGCAACACATAACATCACATGTTATCAACGTAAGTAAATATACGTATCCCAATTGTCGTTGACATATAGCACCAAAACCGGCGATACACCACATATTACACTTACGGTTGCAGAAAAGAAAGTGAAAAACTACAACAGTTGGAATCCGCAACCACCTTAGACATCATATGCCTGACCAAATGAATTCCATAGACATCACATGCCAAAAAATTATAAATCTCGCGTTTTAGTCTCGATATTCAAAACACCTTTTAATATCTAGTCGGACAATTCAACAAGATTCCCGACATTCTGATCGAATGCCCGTCGAAAACTTTAGTAGACAGCCTCACCCCCCAATACCGTCGACGAAGCGCACTAAGGCGGAACATCGCTGCCGCGAGCACCTGAACGGATGCTTTTGGCTACGGGGTTCTCCTACAGTCACTTGGTTAGGGCTATGGGGCGTGGCTATCTAATAATATTACCCGACGAGTATCCGCGTACGTTACGTGATTGCGACGGACTTTTGATCACATCAAAATCCCGTGGCAACCGATCAAATGAGACTAAACTGCTAGATTTATAAAATTCAAACTAGTTTTGATTCCAAGTATTGTATCCCATCACATAATATCCGGACGACGTTAAACTTTTCGATCGATTCATCAAAGTTATACAATTTCCCGGCAGCTCAACACTTGAGCACAGTTTAATAATACCCAGAATATGCCACAGTACCTATGCACCAGCCGTAGAAAGGCAGACCCAAGCCTCACTCATGTTGCTACGGAACTGCGGCAAACCCTAAGGTATGATCGCGGTTCCGCGATCCAAAAAGTCGAGCTAGGGTTTCATTCTTCTAGCGGGTTCATAGAATTACTTGCATGTTTTTCCGAATACGTTAAACTTGGAAAAATGGGTTTTTGATATTCGATCGAACTTCTTAACTTCGCCTAGACAATATGTGAATAACCCGAAACATTGTTAAAACTATGAATACGAAACACTCCGAATTGCTTATAGTGTAATATTACATCACATGCAAAATTAGAAAAAACAAACAACACCTGAAACACCAAAACCAAGTCACTGGAACACAAAAAAATTTTCAGGCAAAACTGCCAAAAAGTGGCCGGCCACAACATCCTTGTCCTCGGCTAAAATCTGAGCAAACCCTCTGAAATTTTCACCGTGTTCATGATATATCCTATATAACACTCTGTACTTGTTTAAAAAATTTTTTGACAACATTTTAAATTCGACAGAAACTACAATTTCGTGTTTCAAGTTTCGGAGTATTTCGGTTTCATAATCTTAACAAAATCCGTCTAATTTTCTAGCATGGCTCAGATACTAGTGCAGGGTTTCCTAGCATGGCATCAAGTTTTCTGGAGGCATTGTACATGCCAATTTCAAATTTTGCCGTTCTAGTTAACCCTAACCCTAGAATCGTCTACTAGAAAAATCGACGAATATGTAAATGCAAACACTTTGCAAGTAAAGTGAGCAAGGAATACAACCTTTGTAGACCGGTCCTTCACTTCAATAGCTCCGTGTAGTAGTCCCTTCGCTGCGATCGTGAACTCCAGACTCTAGAGAGGCTCTCTTGAAGAAACGCACATGCTTGCTTCGAAGTCTTCGAGGCCGAAGATGATCTACATCGAGGAGAAACAAACCCAAGCTATCTCTTCCCTAATTACTGAATTAGTGAAGCAAACACCCTATACTAAATGGAAAGTAGTAGAGGATGATGAAGTAGGAATTTTGTTCACTTTAGATTTCATATTCTCATAAGTTTTCATCACAAACACAAAAGCTAGAAAGCTTCAAGTGAGAGGAAGAAGAAGATCAAGTGAAGTTGTGATGAATTATTATTGTGGTTAGAAATGCAACCAAGGGTTATGCATGTCATGCTTAACCCTTGTAGAGAGTTAACCATGAGCTAGGGTTAAAGGTTAGGTCAAAAAATATCTTAAGCTAAACAAAAAGAGTGGACAAAGTCAAAGATGCTCACAAGCTTCTACAAGCTTTGAACAAATATCAACCATGAAAAAATCCACAATATTTGAATTACATAATGATAAAATATAAAGCCTAATCTTAACCCTAGTATGGTTTAATCCTCATAAACCCTAGTTGCATTTATAACTTAGCATGATACATTTAACATATATCACATATATATCAATGTATCCAAAGTGAGAAAAGAAATCTTAAGTTAGCTAATATTAGTTAATGTAATGTAATATATCAAATATATAATTATACATTAAATTATTAAATCAACACCTGATTTAATAATTCGGCTATATCACATATAACCGACTAATATCAAATGTAATATCTTATCAAAACAACATTTGATCTGATAACCCGGCTATATCACATATAACCAATCATGTCACACATCGCGAGAATAAAATGCGGTATCATATACATGCATTAATCTCGATCCCGCACATATCACATATGTGCTTCTACTCCGTTTCTCTTGAGCCAGGAAACCCCTGTGTAGGACTCTAAAGACTCGTCAATACGCCGGCAGTAGGTGATGATCATATCAAACACCCACAAGCCGCAAGCGGTCTGCTAAACGTAACGGCCACTCGGGTATTTAGCCATCAGAAGATCAACATGCAAGCCTGCTCGTACTCCTGCGAATCCAATCAGTAACACTACCGTACAGTCCGGTCTTTTCGTCTGATATGTCGCATATCTCGTCTAGGGGTGGTAAACGTCATACCCTAGTAATTTGATAAGTCATGTCGATATGAGGCTCATAACGGGTCGAGAAACTACTGATAACACTTACCAGTATATCTCTGAAGCATCCCTGGTCAGGGACTTCCTGTTATAGCCAATCGAGCACAGCGCAACATCAACCCCCAATACCGGAAGAGACGAAACCCCTCCTATCGCTCATTGCCTCCATGTGATTCGGGACTGTACCCAAAAGCCACCATTTTGCACGTTCTCTTGAACGTAGTAAGGTGGAAATCAAAGCACAGTGGGAATCACACAAGACTCTATGACGATCTCGGGTCTACAGACTAACCTGTACTAATGTCACCAGAGAACTACCATCTGACGTAAGGTATAATACCATCTGGGAGTTCTCGACGAGTCCGTCCAGTGTACCCAGTCTCCACTGAGTACCCGTATACTATCTCTGATATCAAACACCAATGGATATGGGATCATCTATCGCCCATCTGTATGGGTTGAGAAGCTATACGCTAATCTACTCTGATATATCGATGCCCTGTCTCGATACACCCACGACTAGGAACATTTGGAGGATGTACTTAATGACTACTCTGTCCCCACTAGTATGATCTACATCATAATCCTAGTAGTCAAGTACTCATCCTAAGGGCTTTATCAATATGTAACATAGAGACAATCAGAGTACATGTTAAGATAAAGAGCAACCAGATAGCATACTATCATGTTGAGCAAGAAAGTCCTCCATATATATGTCCAATCATCCACTACAATATACATCGTATGTACAGTAATGGCCTCTAGGGCATACATATAACTAACAACCCCCAGTAAGCACCTGTATTCAATCTTAGGTGATCACACCAATGGCTGTGGGACCAACCACCGCCTCTCGTCGGGGTCTAAAAACGTATACATAAGTCTGCGCTGGAATATCGATACTCGGTTTCAATATTCCTACGACTTGGGACCTTTAAGGATGTGCTTATGGACTACCCAGCTCCCACTAGTATGATCGCCATCATAACGCTGGTAATCAAGCAAAATCGTATGGGCTTTATCAACATGTATCCGCCATATATGATATCGAGTATAACATATGCACATGTTAAAATAAAGATAAACCAAAATAGTATAATACTTTATCGAGTCTTTATCAATATGTGTAAACAATATAAAGCAGTAAGAGAAAGAAATACACATATTAAGACAAAGATAACTCAGATAATATATTATATACAACTGAGCAAGATTGTCCTGTACATACATATCCCTAGCATTCTATACAATACAGGTCGCTAGGGCATACATATCTAACAATCTCCTACTTGTACTAAGGCCTGTAATTGGTGTACCGAACACCCAACGTCTACTCTAGGGCCAGTTGTTGGCGTATCGCATACCCAACATCTCAAAAAGTCACTCGAACTACGCTTGAGAGAGAGCCTTGGTAAATGGATCCGCCGTATTGTCTTTCGTATCTACTTTCCGGACCTCGATCTCCCGGCGATCTACGTTCTCCCTGATCAGGTGGTACCGCCTCAAGTTGTGTCTAGACTTCTGATGGGACCGTGGTTCATTCACTAAAGCTATAGCTCTTTTATTATCATAATACAAACGTATTGGATTAACAATGGACGGAACCACTTCAAGTTCAGTAATGAACTTCTTCATCCAGACCGCTTCTTTTACGGCATCGTTGGCAGCAATGTATTTAGCCTCCATCATCGATTCTGCGACGGTATGCTATTTGGAGCTTTTCCAACAGACTGACCCTCCGTTGAGGGTAAACACAAAACCTGAGACAGACTTGGTGTCATCCTTGTCACTTTAAAAGCTTGAATCGGTAAAGGACTCGACCTGAAGGTCTCTATCACTGTATACCAAGAACATCTCCTAAGTCCTTCTCAGATATTTTAGAATGTTCATCACAGTTGTCTAATGATTCTCACCCGGGTTCGACCGATACTTGCTTACCACGCTAAGCGCGTATACTACATCTGGTCTGGTATACAGCATCACACATATTATAGATCCTACCGCCGAAACATAGATTATAGTGCTCACGCGAACCCTCTCCTCATTAGTCTTAGGAGACATCTCTTTGGAGAGGGTGATTCCGTGCAATGCGGTATATTACCGTGCTTGGAATCTTCCATACTGAATCTCTTTAGTATGGTCTCTATGTATCTGGACCGTGAAAGTCCTAACAATCTCTTGGATCTATCTCTGTAGATTTTAATCCCCAGAATATAGGAGGCATCACCCTGGTCCTTCATGGATAACTTTTGTGACAAGAACAGCTTGACCGACTGCAGCATAGGAATGTCATTTCCTATCAAGAGAATGCCATACACGTACAAGATGAGGAATACAACAGCTTTCCCTACAATCTTCTTGTAGATACATGGCTCATCTTCGTTTTTGAAGAATTCAAATTTCTTGACTGTCTCATAAAAACAGATGTTCCATCTCAGCGATGTCTGCTTTAATTCATAAATGGATTTAAGCAACATGCATACCTTTCCGCTGCTCTCACTGTCTACGAATCCATCCGTCTGATCCATATAAATGCACTGTTCTAAACTTCCATTTTGAAAATCCGTTTTAACGTCGATCTTCCAGATATCATAGTCATGGTAAGCAGAAATGGCAAGTAGGATCCGAATGTGTCACGACCCAAAGTTTGGATGTGACCAGCACTTGGATTGTAAAATATCTAAAGATATCGACACAATCCGAGTAAGCCAAAAACCAGGATCAAAACCCTTTTTGCGGAATTTTAGAAAAATTTAGTTTTTAAGTAAAAATCACAGATTTTAAGTATTTAAGATCTTAACAGTAATTCCCTATTGAATTTATAATAAAAGCAGTTATAAAGTGTTTAATTTGGTTGCATCCCTAGTTGGGAGCAACTATACTAACAGTGGAAATCAATACATAATCATAATACGACATCAAAGAAGAATCTCAGACATAAATAAAGTAAATATCATTTAATACAACTAAACGATCTCATCTGTCGAAATAAAATACATATAACCATATATCGTCCAACTCTAGATTCAATATACAATACCAAAAGAGGAGGTTACTACATAGGTAACCCACCTAACAAAAAGAGCGATAAACTGATAAGTGGGTCTGTCTGCTGCTATACGTCCACTCGACTCCTGCAACGAACTGTGGCATAATGGGGGTGAGTTGCCAACTTAGTGAATAAAACTAACATATATCGGCCGATAGTGTAAGTATGCCGATCTAGAACTAATATCAACAATGATGAATGTGATGCATAATAACAGGTGGAAGCATGAATTTGTACTACTCAATGTATAAATCAAAACTGAAATCTCATCAATTATTTTCCAAATAAGGTTTATTTTCTTCCCGTGTCCAACATCGACACAAATCTTTGGTTTTTCATCAGGCGTCGTTCCCCGAACGATCCTGTCAATCAATAACACCGGTCGGTATCACTTAGATATCCGCCGTATTTACCACTGACTCCGGTATCGAGTATCCTTGTTAGGCTCCCTGCCTAAAGTGTGGCTCCTTCCCCTTGGCCCCGACCGGGTCCAACATGAATCCGGCTGCATAGCTACCCCACCCAGCCTGGATATACGTAAAAAATTCCGCAACCGTATAGCTACCCCACCCGGTTCGGAACAAAACCAAATCAAAAAACGACATTTCATGGTGGACATGTCATATTAATCATGAAAATCATTGAATCCTTTCAATAGTGTATAAAACTCTAAAACCAAAATCAGTAATAATCCAACGCATCTTATATCAGAACTACAAATACTTGGAGATAAAACATGATAACATTTATGGAAAATAACTACCATTCTTGATGTTTAAGGTATGATGGGAATCATATTCAGTATAATAAGTACTAAGTTTATATGTGACATGTTAATATCAACGAGGTGTAGTGTAACATGTAGATATGTGCATGTGCAGCATGACTCATCGATAATTTGTGCAGTGTTCTAGCAATTATTAACATGATAATATTTATATATATGAATGCATACGATCAACTCTATAAACGAAGGAAAGATTGAAATTTTAACTTAAACCACGGACGTATCACGCCATCCATACAAAATCCCCCGGTAGATGTTTAGTCTACTCACCGGAATACGTCGAATCAACTCAGATCACCAATCCTTTTTCTTTCCTTGTGGCCTCCGAAGTTTTCGTATTTGAGTCTAATATCGAAATTAACTTGTATGAGAAACGGCTAACTCCGATACGGCGAAAATATGAAATTACAAGTTGTACGTACTAACTATACTACGTACGACTATTGCAAACTATCTAACACTTATTTTAACTGGAATGTAACCAAACGCTGTTTCGTAACAGAAAACAAAACGCGTTACGAATTACCCGTGTCGTATTTTAGAACTTTGATCCCTTTTCCGATATTAGTTCCCAGATTTTATATACTGTTAAATTAATTTAAATAAACAATATCAAAATATCCCAACACCTATACAGAGACCTACCCTAAAACCCAAAACACCTAACCCCGGCGACGCCGGATCTGGCCTATTTCTCGCCGGCCCAAATCCGACCATAGGGGTTCGTACTCCTAGGGTTTGTTCTAGGTCCAACATACAATATTAAGACATTGTTTGGTCAATTTAGTTATCATCTGAACTATAGCAGATTAACACAGAGCTAAGTTTTGCCTAAAATACGATATTCGATTTCTAAAATTTTACAATCACAGAACTAAATCTACTGAGTTAGGAATTTTATCCACTTAGGATGGTTGAAAGGCTTCCTTCAAGGTACCCAAGTCCTTAACTTCTAGCTTGATGATGAAAATCCTTAGCACTTGTTCTAATCTTCACTTCTCTTTTCTCTTATTTTTCTTTTGTGAGTTCAAGTGTTTTTCTTTCTCTTTCTTTTGAAATTTCAGAATTTTAATTTGGTTATAATGATTTAAACACATAATATATGGTCAAGGGAAAGAGTGAGGTGTAGGAGGAGGTGTCACCAAGCAAGGTGTGCCATTCTCATGCAAGGAGGAGGTGTTGTGCATGAGGCATGCATGCAAGAAAGAGGTGGCTTTGCATCATCACTCTAATTGTTTTATTTTTGTGATAATTCTGAGCTAAACATTATCTATCCCTCTTTTTCACTTACACCCTCAAAATCCCATGTTTGCACAATTTCCTAAATTTAACACAGAAACCCTTCATTACATATGTTATTATATAACACCATTTTTATTAAAATGAAGCTAAATTTCACACTAAAACCCTTGTAATTTATTAATGTTACGCACCAAAATTTCAATTTAATTTGTTTCACATACTACTTGCGAAAATGTCCTATTTTGTTTCAATAAATTTTAAAATTAATATTTTATTATTTAATTAATTAAATTTATTTATTTCTAAATTTTCAAAATTTTACAATATTCCCCCTTAAGAAAATTCGGTCCCCGAATTTAAAACTTTAACTAGACATACCTTCAAAAAGATGTGGAAATTTCTTTCTTTCGCATCCTCGGTTTCCCAAGTGATCACCTCGCGATTCGTTCCTCGCCAAAGAACCTTTACAGATGGAAGTACCCTTGATCTCAATTTTTTGCCTGCCGGTCTAGAATAGCTACTGGCTACACTGTGTAGGATAAATCCGGCTCAAGCGGTAAGGTTTGATGTTGAATCACGTGAGAGGGATCGTGAAGATACTTGCGAAGCATAGACACGTGAAACACCGGATGCACATCGGGAAAACTCGACGGAAGTGCTAAACGATAAGCTACGGCACCCACTCTCTCCAGAATCTCGTAGGGTCCAATATATCTGGGGCTAAGCTTCCCCTTTTTCCCGAAACGCATCACACCCTTTATCGGAGATACACGAAGGAACACAAGATATCCCACATCAAACTCGAGTCTACGACGGCGTCGATTCTGCACTGGGCCGCTCTTATTCTGTCTCGTATCAGCTGAATCTTTTCCGTAGTCTCCTGTACTATCTGCGGTCCCAAGATGCTACTCTCGTTGAGTTCTGTCCAGCAAACGGGTGATCGAAATTTCCTCCCATACAAAGCTTCAAAGGGTGCCATCTGGATCGTCTCCTGAAAACTGTTGTTGTACGAGAATTCTATCAAAGGTAAGTGACGATCCCAACTACCACCGAAATTAAGGCTGCAAGCTCAAAGCATATCCTCTAGAGTCTGAATGGTCCGCTCTGACTGACCATCTGTCTGTGGGTGAAAAGCTATACAAAAACTCAATCGTGTACCTAGAGCCTCTTAAAGTTTCTGCCATAGCCGGCTGGTAGACTATGTACCCCTGTTGGACACTATGCACTTCAGCACTCCATGAAATCGCACAATCTCACCGATATAGATCGGAGCATACTTCGCATATCCAAACGTTGTTTTCACCGGAAGAAAGGGTGTTGTCCTTGTCAATCTATCTACAATTTTCCCAGATGGAATCATACCCTCTTCTAGTCCTGGTTAGACCCAAAATGAAATCCATGGAGATCTACTCCCATTTCCACTCCGGAATAGGCAAGGCTGCAACTCGCCTGCCGGCCTCGGGTGTTCCGCCTTGACTTGCTGACAAGTCAAGCATCTTGAAACAAACTCTGCGACATCTCTCTTCATTCCTTCCTACTAATAGACATCTCTCAAGTCATAATACATCTTGGTGGTACCAGGATGAATACTATATGCTGATCGATGGGCTTCTTTTAAAATTTTAAGCCTCTGTTCCTCTGAATCGGGCATAAAAAGACGAGTCCCAAATTGTAATATTCCACGGTCATCGATCATGAACTTAGAATCTCTACCCTATCAAACTTGATCTATGATCTCCAATAAGCGAGCATCTGTGTCTATATCTCTCGGATGCTACCCAATAACTGAGGACGGGTGCGAATATGAGCTAACTGTCCTCCTATCGATGTGAACTCAAACTATACACGGCTATCACATAGAATCTGCCAGTCTGCAGAAGACTGTCTCTGCAAGGTGCACAAATAAGATAAGCTACTTCCGGGCCTCCTACTTAAAGCATCTTATTCTACATTCGCTTTGCCCGGATGCTAACGAATCTCGCAATTAAAATCCTTCATGGGTTCCATCCATCTACGATGTCTTAGATTAATATCTCACTGCTGAAAGATATACTTCAAGCTTCTATGGTCTTTGAATATTTGGCACGACTCTCCGTATAGGTAATGTCTCCAAATCTTCAATGCGAATACCACAATAGCCATCTCTAAATCATGCGTGGGATAGTCCGGCTCATGCTTCTTCAACTGCCGAGAAGCATATGCGACAACCCTGCCGTGTTGCATTAACACTCAGCCTAAACCCCCTTGAGAGGCGTTATAATAAACAACAAATCCAATTGACCCAGAAGGTAAAGATAAGACTGGTGCAGTCGCCAAGCGATTCTTCAATTACTGGAAACTCTGCTCACATGCATTTTTCCAAAGAAATGGAACTTCCTTTCGAGTCAATCTAGTCAACGGTGCAGCGATCCGAGAAAAATCCCGCACAAAGCGTCGGTAATAACCTGCCAGACCCAAGAAACTTCGAACCTCTGTAACTGACAGAGGTCTGGGCCAGTGTTGTACCGCTTCGATCTTCTTTGGGTCCACACGTATACCATCTCTCGTCACTACGTGACCAAAGAAATCCACACTGTCCAGCCAGAAAGCACACTTGGAAAATTTAGCGAACAGCTGATGCTCCTTCAAGGTCTGCATTATGATACGCAAATGCTGCTCGTGCTCGTCCCGGCTCCGGGAATAAACAAGAATATCATCTATGAATACAATAATAAACTGATCAAGGAATGGCCTGAAAATGCGGTTCTTCATATCCATAAAAGCTGCTGGGGCATTGGTGAGCCCGAACGACATCAACAGAAACTCGTAATGCCCATATCGTGTGCGAAAAGCAGTCTTCGGAATGTCATCCTTTCGAACTCTCAACTGGTAATACCCTGACCTTAAATCAATCTTTGAAAAGTAGCCGGCTCCTTGGAGCTGATCGAACAAGTCATCGATACGAGATAGTGGATACCTATTTCGTAGAGTAACTCGATTCAGCTGCCTGTAGTCTATGCACAGTCTCATGCTACCGTCCTTCTTCTTAACAAACAAGACAGGAGCTCTGATCAGTCGAAAATATTGCATTCTTAACACATCAATTTCCCTACTCTTTTTAATCATCTAATGGTGTTTGGTATAAATATAGCACATATTAGTAATTCGTCTACAAAATATCAAATAACATGTGTTATACATTATAACCGACATTCTAGATGAAAATTGAGTGTTTATTACTACAAGTATGATTTTTGAATATCTCAACACTTGTCTCAAGATTTTGTGCAGAAATTCTTCAGGTCAAAGAACTGGAATTGCTAAAACTGCCGATAAAATACAGCAAGTCAAAGACTTGAGATCTGGCAGCAAACAAGAGATAACTATAAGATTCCAGATATCAAAGAAGAACCCTAAAGCCAACATCAAGAGACACAGAGAAAACCATCCATCAAACTCATCAAACGGCCGCGGATCCGCGGCCGAGTCAGGCGGATCCGCCGCGGATCCGCGGCCGATTCGACTCATCGGCGGTTGGAACTTTTCCCGAGGCTTCTCTCTTAACGACCAAACTTCTTCAAGACGCTTCAAAGTCCTTAGAAATCTCCAGAAGCTTCTCTCCAACAGCCAAGCTTCTCATGCAAGCTAGATAACTACCTTCATCTAGAAACTTCCCTACAACTACCTAGCTTCCTATGCAAGCTTCATAACAACCAAGCTTCTAGGGGAAGATAAAGGAAAACTATAAAAGATGACCTATGGCTTCATTACAAAGGTTGTTGAGTTGTTCATTAGTTCATTAATTGGGTTGTTGATTAGTTGTTCAATAATTCCAAACACAAGTTGACACAACTTGTAACTCAAAACCCTAGCCCAAATCCAATTCCAAAGCCAAATCAAGATTCATCGAGAACGAATCAAGCAAGCAAATGAAGATCCTTTGAATCAACGCCGATCATCATCCGAGCAAGAGATCACGATGATCCGCGACTCAAGAAGATCGATGCGAAGCTAATTTCGGCGGATCTACTTACCTCATCAAATCTTGTAATCTCGAACTGAGTGAATGTGTACCTAATCGTCGATTAATAAAGGTGAAAATTGTAAATCTTACTTTCTTTACATTCTTGCATTATGAAAATTTATCGATTCTTGATTCTTTCATTTTTCATGATGTGTGAGTGAAATCTCCGCTTGTAGCGGAATCGAGAGAATACGTAGATGATGATGATGAAATTCTTGAACGATTCTTAAGTCTTATGAGATTTGTTAACTCTAGGAAATTGAATTATCGAAGACCCAATTTGTAGGGTTGCTATGCACGCGCACAAGGGTCTACGAGGCATCAACCATGCCCGATTTAAAATTTAGCCGTGCCGAACAACCCGAATACGGATCTTTAAACTAGAGATTAGGCGAAAACTAACATGTTAACAACTTTAACACTAAGTGAGAGGGATTACAACCTTTGTAGATCCGGTCCTTCACTTCATATGCTCCGTGTTGTGGTCCCTTCGCTGCGATCATCGGGATCCGGACTCTCGAGAGGTCCATGAAGAGAAAGACGCAACCTTTGCTTCCGATCTTCGATACTAAGATTATCTACCTTGAAGTTTCTTTAACACAAGCTAACACTCATGAAATGATGTGAACACCCTCATCTAAATGGCAAGGGAAGATGAGGATGATGAAGTAGGATTTTTGCTCTCTTTATTTATCTTTTTCTCATATTTATCCATCACAAAAATCAAAGCAAGAAAGCATTTCAAGCAAAGAAGAAGAAGGAAGAAGATGAACAATCATTAGTATTTCTTTTGTGTTGAATAGGAAAAGGATTAATATGAAGAATAATGCAACCATGGTTGACTTAACCATTGTATCGAATTGACTAGGGTTAGGGTTTGGGTTGGGTTAAAGCATGAGTCACTTACAAATATCTTTCACAAAACAAAACCAAAACCTTCTAGAAACATCTAGAAATCTTAACCCTAATCCAAACCCTAATCATGTTTAAACTCCACTAAATAAGTTGCATTAGTTATCATATCATGTTACAATATTATATATCACATATATAATATTTATCGTAACAAAATAAAATAATACATTTAACATATATCGCATATATATCAATGTATTACCCGAGTGAGAAAAAGAATCTTTTAGTGAGCAAATATTAGTTAATGTAATTTAATATATCATATATATTATTATACATTAAATTACCGAATCAACACTTGATCCGACAATCCGGCTATATCGCATATAACCGACTAATATTTATCCGTACCGATTCATCGAATCAACACTTGATCCGATGACTCGGGTGATATCAAATATCGCGAGAATATAATACGGTATCACATATCGCATTATCCTCGGTCCCGCACATATCACATATGTGCTCCTACTCCGTTTTGCCTGAGTCAAGAAACCTCTGTGTAGGACTCTAAAGAATCGTCAATACGCCGGCAGTAGGTGATGATCATATCAAACACCCACAAGCTGCAAGCGGTCAGCTAAACGTAACAGCTGTAAGTCGATGTAGTACACCCCAGTACTTATGGGGAGGCGGAATTTTCAAAAACAATCAAGTTTAAACAACGAACATCGACTAACCGCTTGAATCGAAGCTAAACTATAAATAACCGTATCTTATGAGTTTCTTTTCACAAGTGATTAGGGATTATACCTAATGAACCGGTCCTTCTCCTTTACGTCCTCCTTTGTTCTCCTCGGCCTTCTCTAGGTAGTAGACGATCCACCCGAGAGCAAAACTCCAAGCTAAACCTCTAACTTGAGGTAACTAATCAACTTTGATTGCTAATCAAAGATGAAAGGATGATATAGAGTGTAGGTTATGGATTGTTTAGTCTAACTAAACCTTTGTTCTCAACACATGAGGATTAAGGTTAGTATCTTGAAGATGAGAGCTTGAGGAGAGAGAATGTGTGATATGATAATGAGAGAAGAGAGAGAGTGTATCATAATATTATGAAGCATTCTTATTATCAAATAATCAATAAAGGAAATGAATAAGCATGCTTCACAAAATATCTTGTGATGATTCATTAACATGAGTCATTAAGCAATAAATGTGCATTAATGAAGTGAATGAATCACCACTATGACTCACTCTCTTTCCAAAACAAACCTCCTTAGTCACATCTTCTAGAAGCTTCTCGAGTAATTACGAGAACGCCCCTCCGATCCGTAAAAATACGGAAAAACTTTAGACTGTAAAAATCCAATAACCGGATACCAGTAACTGGCTTAAACCAAAGCCGACTGGTAAAATCTGTCCGAAAGTCGTACGTGCGTAAACGCACGTATGCGTCCGAACCCTTTGTCGCAAAACCATGCAACCTCTATATCGTTTCGCCTGGAGTAGGAAACTCTCTGTGTGGGACTCTAGAGACTCGACTACTACGCTGGCAGTGGGTTTAACCACAGACCGCAAGCGGCACTAGCTGTACGTAACGGTCCCCAGGTAGTTGTCGATAAGAAGGCCGATGAGTAAACCCATCCGAACTCCTACTGAGTCTGATGTGACAATCTCCATACAGTCCGGTCCGTTCGTCCAAGACTATCGCATATCGGGCCTAGGGGGGCGGCAAGCGTCAGTCCCCTAATAGCGGTATAAGTCGTGTCGGAGTGAAGCCCATTACACCCTGAGAAACTACTGGAACCTACCAGCAAATCTCGCTTGCCCTGGCCAGGGACTTTGCGTAATGGCTCTCTGACACAGCACGATATCTACTCCCAATACCGGGAGGGACGAATCCTGTCTAACCGCCACTGCCTCCAAGTGCTCGGGACTGCACCCAACTGCTACCTGTTTGCACGACTCCTTTGAGCCGTGGTAGGGTAGCAATCTAAGAACAGTGGGACACACTCGAGGCGAAGTAGCAGTGTCAAGTCTGCGGACTACGCTGTACTCATGTCACCTGGGAACTGTTCACTGACGACTGGTATCAAACCAACCAACAGTTCCCTGTGAGTCCTGTCCGGTGTACCCGTAACCTAACGAGCACCTGTATACTATCTCCAGTACGACGTACTGACGGCTGTGGGACAGACCATCTCCCCAACTGGGATGAGAAGCGTACACACCAGTCTACTCCGGAGTATCGATGCTCTGTCTCGATAATCCAACGACCGGGGACCTGAATAAGGATGTGCTTGTAGACAACCCAGCCCCCACTAGTGTGACTGCCATCACAACGCTGGTAGACAAGCAAGATCCTAAGAGCTCTATCAATACGTACACTCACATATTAAGATAGAAAAACCAAGTAGCATACTACCATGTTTAGCAAGACTGTTATATACATGTGAATATCCCAAGCTTCCATTAAGTAATATACAAGCTAGTATGATACAGTAATGGCCTTCTAGGGCATAAACACTAACAATCTCCCACTTGCACTAGGGCCATGTACTGGCATATCGAAGACCAATGATCTCGAGCAGCCTCTCGAACTGAATCTGAGGAAGGGCCTTCGTGAATGGATCAGCAATGTTCTCTTCTGAAGCAACTCTCCGAACCTCGATCTCCTGACGATCAATGATCTCCCTGATCAGGTGATACCGCCTCAAGATGTGTCTGGACTTCTGATGGGACCTTGGTTCCTTCGCTAAAGCTATAGCTCCGTTGTTGTCGCAATACAGAGGTATTGGATCAACTATGGTAGGAACCACCTGAAGTTCTGTTAGGAACTTCTTCATCCAGACTGCTTCTTTTGCGGCATCGCAAGCAGCTATATACTCCGCTTCCATCGTCGAGTCAGCAACGGTGTCCTGCTTGGAGCTCTTCCAGCACACCGCCCCTCCATTGAGGGTAAAGACATAACCCGACATGGACTTGGAATCGTCCTTATCACTCTGGAAGCCGGAATCAGCAAAGGCCTCCAACCTGAGGTCTTTTCCGCCGTAAACCAAGAACATCTCCTTAGTCCTCCTCAGGTACTTGAGAATGTTCTTTACTGCTATCCAGTGTTTCTCCCCTGGGTCTGACTGATACCGGCTTACCACGCTCAGTGCATAAGCTACATCTGGTCTGGTACACAACATCGCATACATTATAGAGCCTACCGCAGAAGCGTAGGGTATAATAGACATGCGTTCCCTTTCCAAATCAGTCTTGGGAGACATCTCTTTGGAGAGGGTGATTCCGTGACAAGCCGGTAGATTACCGCGCTTAGAATCTTCCATACTGAATCTTTTCAGTACAGTGTCGATATACCTGGACTGCGAAAGTCCCAACATCCTCTTGGATCTATCACGATAGATCCGGATCCCCAGAATGTAAGAGGCATCACCCAGGTCTTTCATGGAGAACCTGTGTGACAAGAATCCTTTGACAGATTGTAGCATAGGAATGTCATTTCCTATCAATAGAATGTCATCCACGTACAAGACGAGGAATACGACACTTCTGGCCACGACTTTACTATATATGCACGGTTCATCTGGATTTTTGATAAAGTCATATTCTTTGACTGTCTCATCAAAGCAGATGTTCCAACTCCGCGATGCCTGCTTTAGTCCGTAAATGGATTTAAGCAGCTTGCATACTTTTCCGCTGCTCCCACTCTGATTGAAACCCTCTGGCTGATCCATATAGACGCTTTCTTCTAAATTTCCATTCAGAAAAGCCGTCTTTACGTCCATCTGCCAGATTTCATAATCATGGAAAGCAGCAATAGCAAGAAGGACCCGAATGGATTTGAGCATAGCCACTGGAGAAAAAGTTTCGTCATAGTCCAAACCAGGTCTTTGACGAAAACCCTTTGCAACAAGTCTAGCCTTATAGGTTTCTACCTGTCCATCTACACCAATCTTTTTCTTGAAGATCCATTTGCATCCTATGGGTTTTACCCCATCTGGAGCAAAGTCCAAAGTCCATACTTTGTTGGTGTACATGGACTCCATCTCGGTCCGCATTGCATCTAGCCATCGTACCGAGTCGCCGCTCTGGATGGCTTGCTGGAAGTCAGTAGGTTCATCATCATCTATGATGCAATCCTCTCTATCCCCGTCTATGAGAAAACCGTAGTATCTCTCAGGCGGATGAGACGGCCTACTACTCCTGCGGAGGGGTGCGGGAATGTTCTGTTCTTCTTGAACCTCTGGTTCTACCAAACTTTCAGCAACAGCTTGTGGTTCTGGAATTTCTTCCAGTTCTACTTCGCTCCCACTCTTCTGATTTTCTAAAAATTCAGTTTCTAAGAAGTGGGCATGACGTGAAACAAAAACCTTTTGTTCCTCTGCGTAATAGAAATAATATCCCTTGGAGTTCTTTGGATATCCCACAAGCTTACACAGTACTGAGCGTGCCTCGAGCTTGTCCACATGCTGCTTTTTTACAAAAGCTGGACACCCCCATGTCCTAAAATGTTTTAGACAGGGTTTCTTCCCACTCCACATCTGATATGGTGTGGTAGGCACAGTCTTGGTTGGAACCTGGTTCAAAAGATATGCTGCTGATTCTAGCGCATAACCCCAGAAAGATCGCGGTAACTCAGCATTACTCATCATGGATCGTACCATATCCAATAGGGTTCGATTCCGTCTCTCCGATACACCGTTATGCTGTGGAGTGTATGGAGGAGTAAGCTGAGAGAGAATTCCTTTCTCTTTTAGGTAACCTAGGAACTCGGCACTTAAGTATTCTCCACCTCGATCAGATCTTAGTGTCTTAATACTTTTGCCTGTTTGGTTTTCCGCTTCATTCTTGAATTCCAGGAATTTCTCAAAGGCCTCTGATTTATGCTTCATTAAGAAAACATATCCATACCTAGAGAAATCATCTGTAAAAGTAATGAAGTAGGAATAACCACCTCTCGCATGTGTAGACATTGGACCGCATACATCACTGTGTATGAGTCCTAAGAGCTCGCTCGCTCTTACTCCTTGTCCAGTGAATGGAGTCTTTGTCATCTTTCCTTTGAGACAAGATTGACAAGTGTCATAAGTTTGATATTCGAACGTGTCCAAATATCCTTCTCTATGCAACTTAGTCAACCTTCTCTCATTGATGTGACCCAGTCTACAATGCCATAAGAAAGCTTTATTTAAATCTGGAGACTTTCTTTTTAGTGTGTTCTGGACATTGAAAATTTGGAGTTGGTTTAACACATATATGCCGTTATTTAGAGTACCTGACCCAATCAAACCATGATTAAGGTGGATGTTAACAACATCTCTTACAAACGTGAAATCATAACCTTTATTTGATAACAAGGAAACTGATATGATATTACACGTTAAGCTGGGTACAAAATAACAGTTATGTAAAACCAAAATGTGTCCACTCGTCAATCCTAGGTGATAATCCCCGACGGACGCAGCTCCCACGCTAGCTCCGTTAGCAACCCTGAGGATCATATCACCTTCCTCCAGCACTCTACGGTTTCTCAGTGCCTGCAATGAATTGCAAATATGAGATCCTGATCCGGTATTCAATACCCAGGAAGTAGAGTTGATTGACAGACAATTCTCAATTACAAACACACCTGAAGTCGAAGCCACAGCTTGCTTCGGTTCCTGGTTCTTGGCGTTCCACGCCTTGCAATCCTTCTTCCAGTGCCCTTTCCTGTGACAATGGAAGCATTCATCCTGACCAACTATCGGTACTGCTTTCTTTTTCTTTCCCTTCCCTCCCACCTTACTAACACCTCCTCTAGGTCTGGGTGCGACCTTCTTCTTCCTTCCTTTGGCCCTAGCCTTGGACCCGGAAGAAGATGAACCGCCAACAAACATAGCGGGTGTTTCCCTTGCCTTCTGCAAGGTGCCCTCCGCACTCCTTAACATGTTCAGGAGTTCCGCAAGTTCAACTTCTTTTCCTTGAAGATTGAAGTTGAGGATAAACTGGGCGTAGGTGGGAGGAAGGGACTGGAGAACAAGGTCTGTATAGAGCTCATTATCCAAAGTCGTCCCAAGGTCTGCGAGCTCTTCTATATAGCCAATCATCTGTAGGACATGTTCACCTACCGATGACCCGACAGCCAACCTCGCTCGAAACAATTTCTTTGAGGTCTCGTATCTTGCTATACGAGATTGCTCTCCATAAAGTTCCTTTGTATGGAGAAATATGCCATCTAAGGACATATCCTCGTGCCTCCTCTGATGTTCATTATTCATCGAGGCAAGCACGATGCACTTGGCTCTCGCGCAATCTAAATCCCAGGTTTTGCGGATTTCCTTATCCGCATTGCTGGATTTGGGACCAGGGACAGCAGGTGCCATAGCGGTGAGGATGTACCCCAATTTGTCGTAGGTCAAGGCCATCTTGACATTCCGCAGCCAATCTTTATAGTTTGGCCCTGTCAGTATATTTTTCTCTAAAAGTAACTTAAGTCCAGTCATTTTCAGGGTCGCTGCAATTAGGAGAGAGAGAAGAAAACTCTTTAGCATGATGCTCTTGCAAGTTTAGAGTGGTTTTTAGTTTATCTAAACTGGATGGCTCCCACTGTTTCTCGAATCCTTCCTCAAACCATAAAAGAAGAATTAGCCAAGACTATTCTCACCGTACAATACTTGCTTAACCGTTCAGCCAGGCCGGTGTCGATACTTCGAGGGAGGTTTTCCAACGCTTTCGCGAAGTTCCTTAATTAAAGAACCTCTTTTCTCTGGGGGCGTAACCCCGCTGACACTTTTCTGGACACCTACTAGGTTTATAGCATTGATCGTTTAAGCGACGAATATCCTGATAAGTAGCATATACTCACAGTAGGATCGGGATCCAAATATCATCGTCTGATAATGTTGTAGGAATGCTACCAACATTCATCAAACTCAAAATGGTATGCATCTCTTTGCAAATTTCAGTTTCTTTAGAAATTCCCGATATTAGTTTTTGCCCCATGCTCTTATGACCTTGACTAAGGGCCAACAAATCATAAGTCACATGTCAAGTTCTGCCCATCATTATCCTGTTGATTTGAACCCATCCGTATACTCTTGACTAAGGGCCAACAAAGTAATACGACTGTCCCAAACCAACTCATCTATCTATGCAACAAATGAATACCCCAGCAGCTACCAATCACTATGTCTTGACTAAGGGCCAAACAAACATAGCTTGAATACTACTGACCATTCATAAGAAATGACGGAGGGCTACGACTGGTTTTGGCGAAACCGTGAACGTAGTGAACTTGATATAACCGAAGGAACGTGATAGCTTTTAAAAGGAGTGGTTAAATCTCCGCATTTAAAATTATCTGTTTTAAAAATAACCGAGTGGTTTCTTTTAAATTGTTCCAACGATTTAAACTTTGGTTTGTTTTACTTTGCATTACAGATAATGCGTCCCATCATTAACCTATCATTGCAGAAAACAACGAAAATACAACGTCCTCTTATGCCATCCGCATTCGCCACGGGGTCCCGTCATCACTCGTTAGGTTACTTAACTAACGACAGAGCGGGGGCTGGGCTAGCGCGGGTGTAAAACATAAGTGACGTCTAAATAGCTATCATAATATAGATATTTTACATTCGTCTGACGCAATGATATTCATTCCAGAACACAGATAAACAATATTGGATTTGCAAGCAATCTGTATTTCTTTTGAGCCTGCAAGAAAAGACAGATTACACAGTTGTGATGAATAGCCGTTACCCCACCCTCGACCCCTACGGGTACGGCAAACTACCCACCCGGCAGTCTGTGTACCCCACCTTGGGTCAGTCCTAGGAGCAAAAACAGTAAAATGAAATAATACAACGGTGGCTTCGACCGCAACCTGGAAGTGCCCCGCGAAAATAATATTACAACAAATTACATTTACAACAAATGAATTAACCAATAACCCATTGCGAACCCCGGCTATACACCACAACAGTCCAATACAGTTTATATGCACAAACAGTTATAACCATTTCAGAAATGTGCAACCCCCTGCCAACCGACATACTAGCAGTTGGGGGAGGTTTACGAACACATCAAACAATCACAGATATAATCCAATACGCAAATACTGTATTTTTCGATCGAATAAACAACTTCAATATTGCTCCAAAATCTGCTCTGTTAAACAGTAACCTGAGCAATAATTAAATATTCCAGAAAACCCCAAATTACACAGAGAAGCAACAGAAGAAAAATCGGCCGCTGACTCGCCAACTCGGCGGCGGAAGCGCGGCAACTCAGTGGCTGAGACCGCGGTTCCGCGGCGAGTTGGTCGATTCAGTCGACTGTTTTTCTTGGGTGTTCTTCTGGTGTCATGTTAAGCACTCTGAGCTCACCTGAAAAATTTTCTGACATCGTTTTAAATTCGACAGAAACTTACATTTTTTAGGGTTTTCCGGCTTCGTTTTTTCGTTCGAAATTCGTACAAATTTGCGATTAAGTTATTTAGTGTTTAGCGAGGCTCTGATACCACTGTAAGTCGATGTAGTACACCCCAGTACTTATGGGGAGGCGGAATTTTCAAAAACAATCAAGTTTAAACAACGAACATCGACTAACCGCTTGAATCGAAGCTAAACTATAAATAACCGTATCTTATGAGTTTCTTTTCACAAGTGATTAGGGATTATACCTAATGAACCGGTCCTTCTCCTTTACGTCCTCCTTTGTTCTCCTCGGCCTTCTCTAGGTAGTAGACGATCCACCCGAGAGCAAAACTCCAAGCTAAACCTCTAACTTGAGGTAACTAATCAACTTTGATTGCTAATCAAAGATGAAAGGATGATATAGAGTGTAGGTTATGGATTGTTTAGTCTAACTAAACCTTTGTTCTCAACACATGAGGATTAAGGTTAGTATCTTGAAGATGAGAGCTTGAGGAGAGAGAATGTGTGATATGATAATGAGAGAAGAGAGAGAGTGTATCATAATATTATGAAGCATTCTTATTATCAAATAATCAATAAAGGAAATGAATAAGCATGCTTCACAAAATATCTTGTGATGATTCATTAACATGAGTCATTAAGCAATAAATGTGCATTAATGAAGTGAATGAATCACCACTATGACTCACTCTCTTTCCAAAACAAACCTCCTTAGTCACATCTTCTAGAAGCTTCTCGAGTAATTACGAGAACGCCCCTCCGATCCGTAAAAATACGGAAAAACTTTAGACTGTAAAAATCCAATAACCGGATACCAGTAACTGGCTTAAACCAAAGCCGACTGGTAAAATCTGTCCGAAAGTCGTACGTGCGTAAACGCACGTATGCGTCCGAACCCTTTGTCGCAAAACCATGCAACCTCTATATCGTTTCGCCTGGAGTAGGAAACTCTCTGTGTGGGACTCTAGAGACTCGACTACTACGCTGGCAGTGGGTTTAACCACAGACCGCAAGCGGCACTAGCTGTACGTAACGGTCCCCAGGTAGTTGTCGATAAGAAGGCCGATGAGTAAACCCATCCGAACTCCTACTGAGTCTGATGTGACAATCTCCATACAGTCCGGTCCGTTCGTCCAAGACTATCGCATATTGGGCCTAGGGGGGCGGCAAGCGTCAGTCCCCTAATAGCGGTATAAGTCGTGTCGGAGTGAAGCCCATTACACCCTGAGAAACTACTGGAACCTACCAGCAAATCTCGCTTGCCCTGGCCAGGGACTTTGCGTAATGGCTCTCTGACACAGCACGATATCTACTCCCAATATCGGGAGGGACGAATCCTGTCTAACCGCCACTGCCTCCAAGTGCTCGGGACTGCACCCAACTGCTACCTGTTTGCACGACTCCTTTGAGCCGTGGTAGGGTAGCAATCTAAGAACAGTGGGACACACTCGAGGCGAAGTAGCAGTGTCAAGTCTGCGGACTACGCTGTACTCATGTCACCTGGGAACTGTTCACTGACGACTGGTATCAAACCAACCAACAGTTCCCTGTGAGTCCTGTCCGGTGTACCCGTAACCTAACGAGCACCTGTATACTATCTCCAGTACGACGTACTGACGGCTGTGGGACAGACCATCTCCCCAACTGGGATGAGAAGCGTACACACCAGTCTACTCCGGAGTATCGATGCTCTGTCTCGATAATCCAACGACCGGGGACCTGAATAAGGATGTGCTTGTAGACTACCCAGCCCCCACTAGTGTGACTGCCATCACAACGCTGGTAGACAAGCAAGATCCTAAGAGCTCTATCAATACGTACACTCACATATTAAGATAGAAAAACCAAGTAGCATACTACCATGTTTAGCAAGACTGTTATATACATGTGAATATCCCAAGCTTCCATTAAGTAATATACAAGCTAGTATGATACAGTAATGGCCTTCTAGGGCATAAACACTAACAACAGCTACCCAGGTATTGAGCGCTCAGAAGATCAACAAGCAAGCCTGTAACTTCTCCTGTGAATCCAAACAGTAACACTCCCGTACAGTCCGGTCTCGTCGTCTGATATGTTGCATATCTCGCCTAGGGGTGGTAAACGTCAGACCCCATTAGCTCGATAAGTCGTGTCGATATGAGGTCTATAACATTTCGAGAAACTACTGATAACACTTACCAGTAAATCTCAGCAACCCTGGCCAGGGATTTCCGGTTATAGCCAATCGAACACAGCACAACATCAACTCCCTATACCGGGAGAGACGAATCCCCTCCTATCGCTCATTGCCTCCATGTGATTCGGGACTGTACCCAAAAGCCACCTTTTTGCACGCCCTCTTGGACGTGGTATGATGGAAATCAAAGCACAGTGGGAATCACACAAGACTCTATGACGATCTCGGGTCAACAGACTACTCTGTACCAGTGTCACCGGAGAACTGCCATCTGACGTGAGGTATAATACCATCTGGGAGTTCTCGGCGAGTCCGTCCAGTGTACCCAGTCTCCACTGAGCACCCGTACACCATCCTTGATGTCAAACACCGATGGATATAGGATCATCCATCGCCCATCATATGGGTCAAGATACGTATACGCTAGTCTACTCTGGTGTATCGATGCCCTGTCTCGATACACCCTCGACTAGGAACAGTTATAGGATGTACTCGTCGACTACCGTGGCCCCACTAGTATGATCTCATCATAGCCCCAGTAGTCGAGTACATATCCTAAGGGCTTTATCAACATGTAATATAGAGACAATCAGAGTACATGTTAAATTAAAGTACAACCAGATAGCATACTATCATGTTGAGCAAGAAAGTCCTCTCTATATATGTCCTAGCATCCACTACAATATACATCGTATGTACAGTAATGACCTCTAGGGCATACATATAACTAACAATCTCCCACTTGCACTAGGGCCATCTGTTATGGTATCGCATACCCAACAATTAGCTGCGGTTGAAGTATCTCATACTCAACCATCCCATAAAAGTCTCTACTGGGAAAAAGGCCTTTGTGAGTGGATTCGCCCTGTTGTCCTCTGTGTCTACTCTCCTAACCTCGATCTCCCTGGAGATCAACCATCTCCATGAGCAGGTGATACTGCCTAAGAATTATATCTGGATTTCTGATGGGACGGTAGTTCCTTGGCTGAAGCCACAACTCCATTGTCACACAATGGTAGGAACGAAGTTCATCTTATGAACTTATATATATATCCAGACTGCCTCTTTGGTAGTATCCTTGGTAACGATGTATCTTGCCTTTAATCGTCTAGTATGTCACGGTATCTAGCTTGGAACTCTTCCAACATACCGTCCCTCCACTGAGGGTAAAGACAATGCCTTCGACTGACATTCAGTCTTCCTTATCACCCTGGAACCTTTCCAGTGATTCTCCCCAGGATCGATTGATACCATCTCACTACAACTAGTGAGTTTCCTAACATCCAATTAGATCTATCTCATAGATCCAAAACCCAGGATTTAGGAGGTATCACTTTGATCCTATATGGAGAATCCTTGTGATAAGCGGAGATTGACCGAGCGTAGCATAGGAAACTCCTTCCCTATCAAGAGTATGCCATCCACGTACTCTACGAGGATCACCACCATACTCCCTACTACCTTTTTGCATATACCAGGTTCATCTACCATTTTTATGAAGTCAAACTCTTTGACTACCACATCAAAACAGATGTTCCAACTCCGCGATGCCTGTTTTATCATATAAAACATCTTGCACACGTTTCCACTGCTCCCACTGTCTTCGAAGCCCTCTGGCCGTGTACTTATAGACGCTATCTTCTAAATCATCATTTAGAAAAGCAGTCATGACACCCAACCACCAGATATCGTAGTCATGGTATGTAGCCGTGGCAAGTAGGATCTGGATGGACTTAAGCATAGATCCTTAGAAAAGGTTTCAACATAATCCATACCTGGTCTATGATGCAAACCTTTAATAAGTCTAGCTTTGAAAGTCTCAACTTTTCCATGTACACCAAGTAATCTTCTCAAGATATACTTGCTCCTGATGGGGATTTAACCCTTCAGATAAGGCAACCAAAGTCCATACTTTGTTGGTGTATAAGGATTCCATCTCAGATTGATAAGCATCCAGCCATTCTTACAGAGTCCCACTCCTGATGTCCAGCTCGAAACTAGTTGGGTCATCATCTCATGATGCAATCCTCGCTCCCACTGTCATAGAGAAACCAAAGTATCTCTCAGTTGGGTGAGGAACCCTACTAGATCGGCGGAGAGGCTGAGGTTCGTTGGAAACTATTGAATCCTTTGGTTCTACCAAATCATCAGCTGCATTTTGTATAGCCGGAACATTTCCAGTTCTACATAACAGATCTTGCCTCGAGCTTGTCCGGATTTTGCTTTTAGACATAGGCCGGACAACCCCAAATCTTAACCAACTTAAGATATGGGCTCTTCCCTTTCCATATCACATATGAAGTGGTAGGTAACTGATTTGATTTGAACCTTATTCAATAGGTGTGCAGCTTCTCAAGTGCATAACTCCCAAAAGGAAATAGGAAACTCAGTAGTACTCATCATAGAGCACACCATATCTAATAGGGTGAGTTTGCTCCGCCCCGATATACCATCGTGCTATGGTGTATACGGAGGAGTAATGCTGAGAGAGAATCTCATTCTCCTTTAGAATAGTCCAGGAATTCCGTGCTCAAGTATTCTCCTCCTTGATCTCATCAAAGGACATAATACTTATACCCGTATTTTGGTTCTCTACTTCTAACTTATATTCTGTGAATATCTCAAAAGGTTCGGACATGTGTTTCAGCAGGAACATATGTCTGAATCTTGAGAGATTATCAGAGAATGTAATGAAGTACAAAGAACCAATCTTGGCATATGTAGACAGGGGACTTTCATACATCAGCATGTATCAATCCCAAGAGTTTACTAACTCTTTCTCTGTTTCCAATAAACAGAGCTATGGTCATCTTATCTTTGTGACATGACCGGCAAGTTTCACAAGATGTAAATTCAAACAGATTTAAATATGCATCTAAATGTAACTTAGCTAGCCGGGTCGCATTGATATGACCTAGTCTACAAGAAGGATTCGTTCATTTCTGAACTCTTCCTCTTGTGTGTGTTCTGTATACTAAGAACTGTGGTTTGATTTAGAACGTCAATGCTTTCAGATAACGTGCCTGAACTGATCAACTCTTGATATAGGATATGTTCAAAACATTATCCAACAATACAAAATTATATCCTTTCTTTACTAATAAAGAGACTGATATGATTTTGTATATCAGGTTCGGTATCTAATAGCATTTGTTCAGAATCAATGTATTCTGGTAATACAGGGTGACAGTGACCAACAGACTTGGCTGCAACACTTGCACCGTTTTCTGTCTCATGAAACTTATCACCCGTTCTCAGTTCTCTACCTCTCTGTAGCCCATGTAACAGATTACATATGCGGGATCCTGATCCGGTATCAAATACCCAGGACGTAAAGGATACTGAGAAACAGTTCTCTGTAATGAACACACCCGAAGAAGATGCATCAGCATGCACTTTCTTCGTTTGGGCGGCACGGGAAATCTGGTATTCCCCAATTTCCTGCTCTGTCTTATAACAATTATAAGTTGGAGCGGGACCAACGTTCCCCAGCTCAGTATAACAAGCGGGTTCGGTCAATAATCCGTATTATTATCTTGATTAAGGCGTGATATGGTCGCTACCTGGAGAGAGAGAGAAGAAAACACTCAGCGTATGCTCTTGCAAGATTAGATTGGTTATATAATATATCTAATCAGGATGTCTCCCACTGTTTTAATCAAATCTTCCTTCAAACCCTAAAAGGAAAGATTAGCCGGGATTAATTACACGCTACAAGTTCGCCAATCTTTCAGGCAGGCCAGTGTCGGTACTTTGAGGGAGGTCCCCCGTGCTTTCGCACGAACCTAATTAAAGTAAACCTCGTTTTCCCAAAGGCGTAACCCCGTTAACACCTTTCTAGACACCTACTTGATCGGCTAATTGTAATGTGTAAAACTCTCCCAGGAGTAACTCTTACTCGCAGCGGGTATCGGGATCCAACTATCTCATAGAAGGTATGCAATCTCATTGCAAATTTCAACACTTGAAATTCCTAATAATATTTTACCCCTAGCGTCCCATGACCTTGACGCAGGACAACAAACCACAGTGCGCTAGTCAAGTTCAACCCGTCATTTCTTGATTGAATTAAACCCACCCGCACGACCCTTGACGCAGGCCAACAAAGTCGCACGACTACCCTAACTCAATCTGCATCATA
The DNA here is from genome assembly GCA_030015575.1 of Agapanthus africanus. NCBI lineage: Eukaryota > Viridiplantae > Streptophyta > Magnoliopsida > Asparagales > Amaryllidaceae > Agapanthus > Agapanthus africanus. Next base: position 180,514,723 of record JASDDO010000008.1, read on the forward strand.
TGCATAAGCAGATAAATACTAGTTAGCTACCGCACACTACGCCTTGTCGCAGGCCAACAAACGTAGCACGAATACTAACTACTACTTATCTGAAATGACGGAGGGCTACGACGGGTTTTTCAGAAAACCCTTTGCGTAATGAACTTGATATCGTTGTAGAATCGAGTGATTTTTAAATGGAGTGTTTTTTTGGGCTTTTCTAGTTTTGCTAAAGGGGTCACTCCCGGTGAAGGGATCGTCGGCCCTTTCCTCGTCGAATAAGGTGCAGGATATTTCACAAATATCACTATGCAAAGCAAGAACTATAGAAGCAATCAAAAAACAAACCGAGTTTGTAGCATCTGCCAGATATTGCTAAAGGAGTCACTCCCGGTGAAGGGATCTCGGTCCTTTCCTTATCGAATAAGGTGCTGGATGTTCTACAAGGAACACCGCTATGCAAAGCAAGAACTAGAGCTACCAGTTTTATAAACAAGTTTCTACAACATCTTAGGTTTCTTTTATTTCATTAATTTCATTAATGAAGTCCCATTTTAATATGCTTCATAAGCATCTCATTTGAAACGAAATCTGCAATATAACATATATCTCATATATATAATATAAACATTCGTCTCAGGCAGTAATATGATCTCATCACAGAATATTGCAGCAAAAGAAACATATATGAAATATTGGATATACTAGGACGTCCGTGTTTTCAATACGAGCCTGTATAAAACACGGATTCCACGGTCGCGATGAATAGCCAAACCCACATCCCTAGACCCCTACGAGAGCGGCAAGTAACACTGCCAATTGTAGGGTTAGGAGACCCGGTCTCGACTCCTCGAGATGATCTCCCACTGGACCCTAGAACCCGGTTACTTGTGCTCCCCGCCTTAGGTCTACCTAATGCGGAAAAGTAAATAATATACAACGGTGACATCTTCCGCTACCTGGAAGTGCCCCAATAAAAGAATATTACATACAAATGAATTTTACATGAATGAAAAAGAAAAAACAACTCTCATCTCACATAAAACCCCCGGCTATTCAAACGCGACGATCCAATACAACATATCACAGCAACACATAATATCTCATATCATCAACGTAAGCAAGTATGCGTATCCCGATTGTCGTTGATGTATAGCAACGAAGCCGGCGATACACCACACACTACGCTTACGGTCACAGAAAAGAAAGTGTAAAACTACAACAGTTGGAATCCGCAACCTCCTTAGATATCGCATGCCTAACCAAATGAATTCTTTAGACATCACATGCCTAACAATTATAAACCCCGCATTTTAGTCTCATTATCGAAAACTCTTTTCAATGTCAAGTCGGGCAATTCAACAAGATTCCCGACAACCTGATCGAATGCTCGTCGCAAACTTTAGTAGACGGCCGCACCCCCAGATGTCGTCGACGAAGTGCACTAAGGCGGAACACCGCTGCCGCGAGCACCCTAACGGATGCTTTCGGCGACGGGGTTCTCCTACAGTCACTTGGTCGGGGCTATGGGGCGTAGCTGTCTATTAAGTTTACCCGGCGAGTATCCGCGTACGCTACGTGATTGCGACGGACTTTTGATCACATCAAAATTCCGTGGCAACCGATCATCTGAGACTAAACTGCTATGTTTATAATATTCAAATCAGTTATCTCATAACTACCTGTGGATTCCAAATATTGTATCACATTCCAGATAAATAGACGAAGTTAAACTTTCCGATCGAATCATCAAACACCGAAGATTTCCCCAATATATCTCAACACTTGAAATCAGTTTAAAAACATCCATCACATGCCACAGTACCAATGGTCCAGCCGTAGAAGGGTCAAGCCAACGCCTCACATGTGGCACGCCGTACTGCCCCAAACCCTAAGGTTCAAAAGGCAGTTCAAGACGGTCACATAATCGAGTTAAGGTTTGTTGTCTTCTAGAGGGTCTACCGAGTTACTTGCATGACTTAGAACATTCTTAAACACGAGAAAAAATCCAACTTTTGAAAAATTTTCCGACAGGGGAAAAAGTGAGTCATTGATATCCGTTCGAACTTTTTAACAGTTTCTAAAAGTTATCCGGAAAACACATAGACAAAATCTGATAATCCGATCGAATCATCGAATCCCCAAAACAACCCCAGAAAAACTCAACTGTTGAGTAAAATATAAAAATTTCCAGAAGACTCAGCACTTCAAGACAAGAATTACTGTGCAATCCACGTGGTGTAACTCAACAAAGTGGCCGCGGAACCGCCGTGAAACCCAGGGTTAGGCCGCGGTTCCGCGCCTCGTTTGTCGAGTTAGCATCACGTGCTTCACAGTAACTCATAGAATTCCCTGCTGAATTTTTTGGCAATTTTTAATTCACAAAAATCCAAAGTTTCAGAAAATTTCCAGAGAAGGGATTATGTCGGGTTTTCCGGGTTCGATCGGACTTTAAACTTCGTCTAGACTTTGCCTAAAGCTCTAGCTTGGCTCTGATACCACTGTAGGGTTGCTATGCACGCGCACAAGGGTCTACGAGGCATCAACCATGCCCGATTTAAAATTTAGCCGTGCCGAACAACCCGAATACGGATCTTTAAACTAGAGATTAGGCGAAAACTAACATGTTAACAACTTTAACACTAAGTGAGAGGGATTACAACCTTTGTAGATCCGGTCCTTCACTTCATATGCTCCGTGTTGTGGTCCCTTCGCTGCGATCATCGGGATCCGGACTCTCGAGAGGTCCACGAAGAGAAAGACGCAACCTTTGCTTCCGATCTTCGATACTAAGATGATCTACCTTGAAGTTTCTTTAACACAAGCTAATACTCATGAAATGATGTGAACACCCTCATCTAAATGCCAAGGGAAGATGAGGATGATGAAGTAGGATTTTTGCTCTCTTTATTTATCTTTTTCTCATATTTATCCATCACAAAAATCAAAGCAAGAAAGCATTTCAAGCAAAGAAGAAGAAGGAAGAAGATGAACAATCATTAGTATTTCTTTTGTGATGAATAAGAAAAGGATTAATATGAAGAATAATGCAACCATGGTTGACTTAACCATTGTAGAGAATTGACTAGGGTTAGGGTTTGGGTTGGGTTAAAGCATGAGTCACTTACAAATATCTTTCACAAAACAAAACCAAAACCTTCTAGAAACATTTAGAAATCTTAACCCTAATCCAAACCCTAATCATGTTGAAACTCCACTAAATAAGTTGCATTAGTTATCATATCATGTTACAATATTATATATCACATATATAATATTTATCGTAACAAAATAAAATAATACATTTAACATATATCGCATATATATCAATGTATTACCCGAGTGAGAAAAAGAATCTTTTAGTGAGCAAATATTAGTTAATGTAATTTAATATATCATATATATTATTATACATTAAATTACCGAATCAACACTTGATCCGACAATCCGGCTATATCGCATATAACCGACTAATATTTATCCGTACCGATTTATCGAATCAACACTTGATCCGATGACCCGGGTGATATCAAATATCGCGAGAATATAATACGGTGTCACATATCCCATTATCCTCGGTCCCGCACATATCACATATGTGCCCCTACTCCGTTTTGCCTGAGTCAAGAAACCTCTGTGTAGGACTCTAAAGAATCGTCAATACGCCGGCAGTAGGTGATGATCATATCAAACACCCACAAGCTGCAAGCGGTCAGCTAAACGTAACAGCTACCCAGGTATTGAGCGCTCAGAAGATCAACAAGCAAGCCTGTAACTTCTCCTGTGAATCCAAACAGTAACACTCCCGTACAGTCCGGTCTCGTCGTCTGATATGTTGCATATCTCGCCTAGGGGTGGTAAACGTCAGACCCCATTAGCTCGATAAGTCGTGTCGATATGAGGTCTATAACATTTCGAGAAACTACTGATAACACTTACCAGTAAATCTCAGCAACCCTGGCCAGGGATTTCCGGTTATAGCCAATCGAACACAGCACAACATCAACTCCCTATACCGGGAGAGACGTATCCCCTCCTATCGCTCATTGCCTCCATGTGATTCGGGACTGTACCCAAAAGCCACCTTTTTGCACGCCCTCTTGGACGTGGTATGATGGAAATCAAAGCACAGTGGGAATCACACAAGACTCTATGACGATCTCGGGTCAACAGACTACTCCGTACCAGTGTCACCGGAGAACTGCCATCTGACGTGAGGTATAATACCATCTGGGAGTTCTCGGCGAGTCCGTCCAGTGTACCCAGTCTCCACTGAGCACCCGTACACCATCCTTGATGTCAAACACCGATGGATTTGGGATCAACCATCGCCCATCATATGGGTCAAGATGCGTATACGCTAGTCTACTCTGGTGTATCGATGCCCTGTCTCGATACACCCTCGACTAGGAACAGTTATAGGATATACTCGTCGACTACCGTGGCCCCACTAGTATGATCTCATCATAGTCCCAGTAGTCGAGTACATATCCTAAGGGCTTTATCAACATGTAATATAGAGACAATCAGAGTACATGTTAAGATAAAGTACAACCAGATAGCATACTATCATGTCGAGCAAGAAAGTCCTCCCTATATATGTCCTAGCATCCACTACAATATACATCGTATGTACAGTAATGGACTCTAGGGCATACATATAACTAACACAATTTTGAGAGAGATCGCTTTCTCGAATGTTTTTTCTCCAAATTAGAGGTCAACGATCGGTGATTTTCTTGACTAGAGGCTAGAATTTGAATGATAATCAATGAAAAGACAAGAGATGGTGAAGGAGAAACCCTAGTTTCTTTAATAGATCCCTAATCTTCGTTGATCGTCATCGATCTAGCAACAAATCCTCAATAGATAAGATTTCGTAATCTTTAATTTTCATGATCGCTACTTATTTGATCGATTCCTACAAGCTACTTTACAAATCTTGATAATTCAATTAGTTTAGACATTTTCTTGATCTTTATTAATTCTTGATTCTAGATCTAATTTCTTTATGTTTCTTGAAACTAAACCTCACAAATTTTGAATCATTTTCTTTTCAACTCAACTAAAAAAAATTCAAACAAATTCACACAATCTCAGTGGACGATCCGTATTCGCTAACGAAACTTCAATTGACATCGTTAATTGATTGAGGTTAAAAATTTCTTTGTTTGTGATCTTTTACACTTTTCAAAACACGACATGAAATGATCAATCAAGCTCCCCACGGCGATACACTTGGACGAACAAGCCCTCTACCTAACAAATCTTGCAACTGACTCTTGAGTTCTTTCAACTCCGCCGGGGCCATCCGATAAAGTGGTATAGAAATAGGCCCCGCACCTGGAATCAAGTCGATACAAAATTCAATATCGCGATCAGGCGGTAATCCTGGTAATTCAGCAGGAAACACATCCGGAAATTCTCGTGCGATCGGAACCTGGTTCAACGGGACTTCAGAGGCTCCTAAGTCCTGAACAAAAGCTAAGAACCCATGACAACCCTTCTTCAAGAGCCGTCCCGCCTAATGAGCAGAAATCATGTTGGCCGGAGTTATATTACAGTCTCCCTGCACAACAAAGATCGGTTCACCTGGAAAACGGAATCTGACCGCTTTCCCCCCAACAAGCTACACAACATGACAAGCGGCCAACCAATCCGTATCAAGAAGTATATCAAAATCTAACATATCTAGGAGAAACAATTATACTAATAAGTCCCTAACACCGATACGTACTGAACAAGACCTGATTACGGGTCTAGCTACGAAAGAATCTCCTATACGAGTAATCACAACTAGCAGTAACTCTAACAACGACGACTCTCTCCTCAGAGAAAGTGCAAAGTGTGCGGATACATAAGAATGCGTAGAACCGGGTTTAAATAAAATATATGCATTTAAGAAACATATGGAAGGCGTACATTTCATGACTGCATTGGATGCCTGGGCATCCTGTGGAGTCAACGCAAAAACTCGTGCCTGGCCCCTACCCGCATCCTGTCGTCCTCCCCCTCGGTCTTCTCGGCCTCTCTGAAAGCGTCCTGCAAAGTCTCGACCTCGTGGTGCAATAGCCTGGCGCATAGTGCCAACTGGGGGAAGAAGTAAGGCCATCGAAGTAGAAGGTGGAGGGGTAAAGCAGCCTGTGGAACAACAGTCCCTCCTTGGCATGTACACACTCTAGCCAGATGCCCTGAAAGTCCGCAATCATAACATGTAAATGGAGTCCTCTGCCCCACGGGGTATGAACTGAACATCTGGTCCTGAGTCCAACCTCGACCAAAATTGCGTCCTGGAATAAACCTGCTTTGACCTCCTCGTCCTCTCAAATTACGATCGTCACGACCACGGCCTCTATAGGCGTTGATATGGCGTGGAACAACAACAGGTGTAGAAGGTAACATGCTCGGAGGAGGTGGTGAAGATGGTGAAGTCACATGTGATACTGATGCTTCTCTCTGTCGCATCACGGGACAATTCCGAATAAAGTGATACGGAAACCCACACCTGAAACATCTTTGCACGGGCTGCTGAACATATGGGTATAGGTAACATAACTGGTCCCTAATGAATCCGCCATGACCTCTACAAACATGTCTAGGAGCTAATGTATTAGTACGAATTCTCCTTGGTCTCTGAACAACCGTACGTGGAGTAATGGTCGATCTCCGTGCTTGACTAATCTTTATCAAGGATCCGATCATTTGGCGCATCTCCTGAACGTTTGCCTCCATCCTAGCTACACGATCAAAAGGGGGTGGATCAATTTGTTCCTGAAAGATAGGCACACTGCCTCGGTCTGTCCTCGTCTCAGACGAGCCCGCTCCAACCTCGTCTCTAACAGCGGCCCCCTGAGTCCTCGTAGTGATTGATGACTTAGTGGCTAGAGTAAGAAACAGGATTGATAAGGACATTGTAATTGAATCACAGGATACATGGAATCAAGAAAGGAAGTACGAACAAATATATCCTAAGGTCACTTAGGCTGAGTAACGTAGTGTAAATATGCCGCGGAATATATGTACGGTACTCTACTCATCCTGAATCACCTACTCCATCAACCAAGGGTCAACCTACGTAACGAAATTAAAGCCTACTTTATTCAATTCACTACTCGATTCCGTAAGGTTAATCCTAAGCTCTGATACCAACTTTGTCACGACCCAAACTTTGGATGTGACCGGCACATGGATTGTAAAATATCTAAAGATATCGACACAATCCGAGTAAGCCAAAAACCAAGATCAAAACCCTTTTTGCGGAATTTTAGAAAAATTTAGTTATTAAGTAAAAATCACAGATTTTAAGTATTTAAGATCTTAACAGTAATTCCCTGTTGAATTTATAATAAAAGCAGTTATAAAGTGTTTAATTTGGTTGCATCCCTAGTTGGGAGCAACGATACTAACAATGGAAATCAATACATAATCATAATACAACATCAAAGAAGAATCTCAGACATAAATAAAGGAAGTATCATTTAATACAACCAAACGATCTCATCTGTCGAAATAATATACATATAACCATATATCGTTCTATGTCATTATACAGGACCGATGGAGAAACTCTAGATTCAATATACAATACCAAAAGAGGAGGTTACTACATAGGTAACCGACCTAACAAAAAGAGCGATAAACGGATAAGTGGGTCTGTCTGCTGCTATACGTCCACTCGACTCCTGCAAGGAACTGTGGCACAACGGGGGTGGGTTGCCAACTCAGTGAACAAAACTAACATATATCGGCTGATAGTGTAAGTATGCTGATCTAGAACTAATATCAACAATGATGAATGAGATGCATAATAACATGTGGAAGCATGAATTTGTACTACTCAATGTATAAATCAAAACTGAAATCTCATCAATTATTTTCCAAATAAGGTTCATTTTCTTCCCGTGTCCAACATCGACACAAATCTTCGGTGTTTCATCAGGCATCGTTCCCCGAACGATCCTGTCAATCAAATAACTCCGGTCGGTATCACCTAGATATCCACCGTATTTACCACTGACTCCAGTATCGAGTATCCTCGTTAGGCTCCCCGCCTAAAGTGCGGGTCCTGCCCCTCGGCCCCGACCGGGTCCACCATGAATCCGACTGTATAGCTACCCCACCCAGCCTGGATATACGTAAGAAATTCCGCAACCGTATAGCTACCCCACCCGGTTCAGAACAAAACCAAATCACAAAACGACATTTCATGGTGGACATGTCACATTAATCATGAAAATCATTGAATCCTTTCAATTGTGTATAAAACACCAAAACCAAAATCAGTAATAATCCAAACCATCTTACATCAGAACTACAAATACTTGGAGATAAAACATGATAACATTTATGGAAAATAACTACCATTCTTGATGTTTAAGGTATGATGGGAATCATATTCAGTATAATAAGTACTAAGTGTATATGTGACATGTTAATATCAACGAGGTGTAGTGTAACATGTAGATATGTACATGTGCAGCATGACTCATCGATAATTTGTGCAGTGTTCTAACAATTATTAACATGATAATATTTATATATATGAATGCATACGATCAACTCTATAAACGAAGGAACGATTGAAATTTTAACTTAAACCACGGGCGTATCACGCCATCCATACAAAATCCCCCGATAGATGTTTAGTTTACTCACTGGAATACGTCGAATCAACTCAGATCACGAATCCTTTTTCTTTCCTTGTGGCCTCCGAAGTTTCCATATTTGAATCTAATATCGAAATTAACTTGTATGAGAAACGGCTAACTCCGATACGGCGAAAATATGAAATTACAAGTTGTACGTACTAACTATACTACGTACGACTATTGCAAACTATCTAACACTTATTTTAACTGGAATGTAACCAAACGCTGTTTCGTAACAGAAACAGAACGCGTTACGAATTGCCCGTGTCGTATTTTAGAACTTTGATCCATTTTCCGATATTAGTTCCCAGATTTTATATACTGTTAAATTAATTTAAATAAACAATACCAAAATATCCCAACACCTATACAGAGACCTACCCTAAAATCCAAAACACCTAACCCTATCAAAAATCCGGCGACGCTGGATCTGGCCTATTTCTCGCCGGCCCAAATTCGACCATAGAAGTTCGTACCCCTAGGGTTTGTTCTAGGTCCAACATACAATATTAAGATATTGTTTGGTCAATTTAGTTATCATCTAAACTACAACAGATTAACATAGAGCTAAGTTTTGCCTAAAATACGATATTCGATTTCTAAAATTTTACAATTACAGAACTAAATCTACTGAGTTAGGAATTTTATCCACTGAGGATGGTTAAAAGGCTTCCTTCAAGGTACCCAAGTCCCTAACTCTTAGCTTGATGATGAAAATCCTTAGCACTTGTTCTAATCTTCACTTCTCTTTTCTCTTATATTTTTTTTGTGAGTTCAAGTGTTTTTCTTTCTCTTTCTTTTGAAATTTCAGAATTTTAATTTGGTTATAATGATCTGAACACATAATATATGGTCAAGCGAAAGTGTGAGGTGTAGGAGGAGGTGTCACCAAGCAAGGTGTGCCATTCTCATATAAGGAGGAGGTGTTGTACATGAAGCATGCATGCAAGAAGGAGGTGGCTTTGCATTATCACTTTAATTGTTTTTTTTTTGTGATAATTCTGAGCTAAAGATTATCTATCCCTCTTTTTCACTTACACCCTCAAAATCCCAAGTTTGCACAATTTCCTAAATTTTACACAAAAACCCTTCATTACATATGTTATTATTTAACACCATTTTTATTAAAATGAAACTAAATTTCACACTAAAACCCTTGTAATTTATTAATGTTACACACCAAAATTTCAATTTAATTTGTTTCACATGCTACTTACGAAAATGTCCAATTTTGTTTTAATAACTTTTTAAATTAACATTTTATTATTTAATTAATTAAAAAAATTTATTTCTAAATTTTCAAAATGTTACAGAATGGATTTCAACATAGCCACTGGAGAAAACGTTTCGTCATAGTCCACTCCTGGTCTTTGACGAAAACCTTTTGCAACAAGTCTAGCCTTATAAGTTTCCACCTGTCCATCTGCACCAATTTTCTTTTTGAAGATCCAATTGCATCCAACGGGTTTTATCTCAGGAGGAGAAATATCCAAAGTCCAAACTTTGTTGGTGTACATGGACTTTATTTCGGATTGCATAGTATCAAGCCATTTTACAGAGTCCCTACTGTTAATGACTTGCTTAAAATTAGTAGGATTCTCTTCTTCCAAGATACAATCTTCTCGATCCCCATCTATGAGAAAACTGTAGTATCTCTCGGGCAGATGAGAAATCCTACTAGATCTGCGGAGTGGATGAGATTCGTTTGGTTTTATTGAATTTACTGGTTCCACCAATTCTTCAGTTATAGTTTGTCCTTCTAGAATTTCTTCCAGTTCTACCACACTCGCACTAGTTTCTATTGTAAGAAACTGCCATTCTAAGCATACTGAGAAACAAAAACCTTTTGTTCCTCGGTGTGGTAGAATAGATATCCATATGAATTCTTGGGATATCCCACAAACTTTCATAAAACTGATCGTGCCTCAAGTTTGTCCGGATATTGTACTTTAACAAAAGCCGGACAACCCCATATCTTAATACATTTAAGATATTGTTTCTTTCCACTCCATATTTCATATGGAGTTTTAGGCACTGATTTGGATGGAACTTGATTCAATAGGAATGCCGATGTCTGAAGCGCATGCCCCCAGAATGAAAGAGGCATATCAATACTATTCATTATGGAGCGAACCATGTCCAAAAGGGTACGGTTCCTCCGCTCCGATACACCGTTGTACTGTGGTGTGTACAGAGGAGTAAGCTGAGAGAGAATACCATTCTCGTTCAGGTATTTTAGGAATTTTGTGCTTAAGTATTCCCCTCCTCTATCAGATCTAAGGATCTTGATACTTTTGCCAGTTTGGTTTTCTACTTCGTTCTTATATTCTTTGAATTTCTCAAAAGGTTCGGATTTGTGTTTCATGAGAAATACATATCCGAACTATTAGGAATATGTATGCCTTAGAGGCCATTATTGTATGATATAGTGGATACTTGGACATATATATAGATGACTTTCTTGCTCAACATGATAGTATGCTATCTGTTTGCTCTTTATCTTAACATGTACAATAGTATTATTATACTGTCTCTCTGATACATGTTGATAAAGCCCTTAGAATGTTAGCTTGACTATCGGACTATGATGCAGATCATACTAGTGGGGCTTGGGTAATCCGCAAGCACATCCTTTAACCGTTCCTAGTCGAGAGAGTATCGAGATAGGGCATCGATATTCCAGAGTAGACTAGTGTGTACATTTCTTGACCCTGCATGGGGAGATGGTTGATCCCACATCCATTGGTGTTTGACATCAAAGATTGTACACATGTGCTCATTAGAGAATGGGTACACTGAACAGGACTCTCCGAGAACTCATAGTTGGTACCATACCTATTGTCAGATAGCAGTTCTCTGGTGACACTGGTACAGGTTAGTCTGTAGACCCGAGATCATCATAGAGTCTTGTGTGGTTCCCATTTTGCTTTGATTTCCTCCCTGCCATGGCTCAAAGGAGTCATGGAAACAGGTGGATTTTGGGTACAGTCCTGAGTCACATGGAGGCAGTGAGCGATAGGAGGGGTATCGTCTCTCCCGGTATAGGGAGTTGATGTTGCGCTATGCTCGATTGGCTATAACAGCAAATCCCTGGCCAGGGCTGATGATATTTACTGGTAAGTGTTATCAGTAGTTTCTCGAACGGTTATAGGCCATACATCGGCATGCCTTTTCAAGTTACTGGGGTCTGAAGATTCCACCCCTAGACTTGATATGAGACATATCAGACGAAAAGACCGGACTGTACGGTAAGTGTTGCTTATAGGCTTTGCGGGAGTTTGGACAAGCTTGCTTGTTGATATTCTATTCGCTCAATACCTCGGTAGCCGTTATGTCAAGCTAGTACCGCTGACGGCTTGTGGTGACTGATGTGATCATTACCTACTGTTGGTGTATTGACGATTCTTTAGAGTCCCACATTAAGGTTTCATAGCTCAAGCGAAATGAAGTAGGACACATGTGATGATATGTGCGGGAGCTTGATTAAATACGAGTATGTGATACCGTATTCTAATCTCGCGATATGTGATATCGGTTAGGTTATATGTGATATAACCGGATTGTTGAATCAACTGTTGATTCAATGATATGTTATATGTATATATATTTGATACTGGCTGGTTATATGTGATATAACCGGATTATCGAATCAAGTGTTGATTTGATAAAATATATTGAAAGTTGTCGGTTATATGTGATATGACCGGGTTATTGAATCAAGTGTTGATTCGATAATGTGATATACATTTAAGTGATATTAGTCGGTTATATATGATATAACAGGATTATTGAATCAAGTGTTGATTTAATAATTTAATATATATCTGTATTTGATATATTGATATATATTAACTAATATTGTGCTCACTTAAATATTTTCTTCTCTTTGAAATACATTTAATATATATGTTATATATATTAATATATGTATATCATGTCATGGTGGATGACACATTAGATATGGGTCTATGAGACTCACACCAAGACTAAAGATTGTTTGGGTATTTATTTATTAAGAGCAATTCACAAATGAGATGGAAATGAGTATGGCTTAAGATGCTTGTGGAAGCATGTAGAAGCCATGACTCATTTCACTAATTTTGTTTTACTCTAGATATTTTATAACCCAACCATTATCTTTAGCCTATGGTTAACTCTCTACATTATCACTTGAGATATTTCCTCACCCTAGTTCTTCTTCTTCCTCCTCTTAAGAGCTTTCTAGTTTTTCTTGAGGTGAGAAAAGAAAAAGAAAAAGAGGTTTCTAAAGTGAGCAAAATTCCTACTTCATCAACCTACTCTCTTCTAGCCCATAAGATTAGGTTGTATGCTTCACTAATTCTTGATTAGTGAAGAGGTAGCTTGAGTTAGAGTAACTTCAAGGTGGATCATTTTCGGCCTCGAAGACGACGAAGAAAGCTCGTTCCTTTCATCAAGTGGAGCCTAAGAAGAGTTCTAGGGATCACTACTAGGAGCTAAGGGACTACTACTCGGAGCTTTAGAAATGAAGGACCGGTCTACAAAGGTTGTATTCTCTATTCACTTAGTGTAAAACTTATTTACATGCTTTCAAACCCTAATTCTCTAGTTTGATTCTAGGTTAGTGTTTCTTAGACCTTTAGATTTTTTAAAATTGCATACTTGATGCATGTGGAAACCTAGTAGAGATGCTAAGACACATTTTCATGGTATCGGAGCAACGTTAGAGCATTAGGTTTGGTTTAAACGTTGTTAAAGTGTTCGACCAAATTTCAAAACCCCAAATTTTCTAAGTTTCTGTCCAAATTTTCAAAAGATGAATTTTTCCAGATTAAAAATATTTAGAAAATCATGCAAGGTTTTTTATAGAGCCCCAAGAAAAAAGAGAGCCCAACTCGACTAACTGGCCGCGCAACCGCGGCAAAACATAGGGTTTGGCCGCGGTTCCACAACAATGTTGGTGAGTTTGGGACTCCATTTTCTTGTGCTTCTTCATAGTGTGATCTGGCACTTTCTGGGTATTTTTAGTGAGACTTAAGTATTGAGGTCTCTGTGATTTGTGGGTGTTTGAAATATCGATCGAAATATTTAACATCATCTAGATATATATGATATGTGATACAATATTTGGAATCCATATTAATTAGTTTTGTGAAAACTAGTTTATGTTTTGTAAATCTCGCATTTTAGTTTCTTTTGATTGATTGCTAAGGAGTTTCGATTCGGATCAAAACTCCATCACAATCTCGTATTATACGCGGATAGTCGCCGGGAAACACTACTAGATAGACATGCTCCATAACCCCGACCAAGAGACTGTAGGAGAACCCTAAAGCCAAAAGCATACAGTCGGGTGCTCGCGGCCATGGTGTTCCGCCTAAGTGCACTTCGTTGACAACACCGGGGGTGCGACAATTTTAAAAGTTCCCGACGAGTATTCTGTCACGACCCGAAATTGGCATGTGACGGCCCTAATACTACGCAACGCCTACAGACGTAACGCAGTAAAAGAAAGCCAAACCCAGAAATCTAAACCATGAAAATACAGAAAAGATAATAAAAGTTTTTGAAACGTTTGAAATCACAAGCCAAATTCTTTAAAAGAGTCCATTTTTTAAAAAAAAATTTGGCAGCACCCCCTTTGTAAAAACTAACCCCCAAATGGGTACAACATGAATATAAAGTAAAGCATCCCAAACGGGAGCAAAAATCCACGCCCAACGGCGGAAAACAAACACCACAACAGATATACGACGCTGTATCGAAGAAATAAGAGACAAAAGAAAGGAAACTGTATAAAAGGCAACAAATCCACAATAATATACAACATCGTCCTCACCAAGTCTCTAAGTCACAACATACTAGTAGTAGATGGAGTGTACAAGATACAACGAATATACAATACAAAATACAGATAAGCACCAAAACCCACCTAAGCAAACGGCACACTGTGAGTCGATGTGGTATCTGGAGCAAAAGATGATGGAATGGTGAATAGCCTGCTTCGACTACTCTGGGTAAACACCTGCAATACCTGTGGCACAACGGGGGTGAGTTGCCAACTCGTGAATAGTAAATAACATATGCAGGTAATCGCAAGTGTGCACGTAATGCGTGAATCTAAGATATGCAATTACTAGTAATAACATGTCATATGAATGCAGAATAATGGAAAGTACACTAGCAGGTACAACCAATATATATAAAGCAATAATGATAGGACAACAGTATGCAATAATCATGTGATAGGGATATGAGAATGTAAATGTGCAATAATCATAAAAGGTACTCTAACAGGTACTACTAATACATGAAGCAGTGCACAAATAGATAAAGGTGAAGTATGGAGTGAAGTATGTCATTTCCACGGAATCCTGACATCGTGGTAGGATCACAATCCATCAAGACAAATCAAATCCCAATTCCTCAAATCAGCCCTTAAATTGGCTCTCATATCATCTAAATACCACATCTCCTCAATTTCACAATATCAAGTATATGTCGTATATCCTGAATGTACAACATCAAGTGGATCTCACATATCTCGTATGTACAATATCAAGTATATCATTCATATCTCGAATGTACAATATCAAGTATATCTCACATATCTCGAATGTACAGCAGCAAGTAGATCTCACATAAATCGAATGTACAACATCAAGTGGATCTCACATATCTCGTATGTACAATATCAAGTATATCTCACATATATCGAATGTACAACATCAAGTGGATCTCACATATCTATCCAGTATCCAATCCCAAATGAATCTCTTATATCACGAATCAATTCTCCAGCAAAATTCTAACATCCTAAATATAATGACATAAATAAATATGATGAGGTCAATACACATATATTAGCGTCCCATTCCACTAATATTGGTGTAAGGGTATATATAACAGCGGCTCAATCCCCTGTTATATATACAAAGGAGTAATTAGAAATATTATGAAACCAATATGCCAAGCATCGACACAGAAATGCTGATCCATTAGGTGCTGTCTCCATGACTGGCCCCCTGATCGGTACGTATCATACGCTATCCCGAAAGCTCGAGTGCCTAGCTCTGACCCTCGCCTCTCGACGTATCCATATGTACATGACTCCCGTCGGTATCCACATGATAGCCGTTGAGTCATTGGTCCTGTCACCGGAAAGTATGGTTCCCTTAAGCCTCATCGTCTAGCACCACGACATCGTTCTTGCTTCGGGGTACCTCCGGGCCCCACCATGTACCCGCACACGGATCCCTCCTTTCCTCGCGTGGGGTATACACATCGTAAACGATAAATCTCATGGTGGCTGCTAAAATATCATATCAAGGAAACCGGGTTTTTCAAATAATGCATAATTTCATGAACTCCCACGGTTCCCGAATCCAGAAAACATCATGAAAAATCCATATAACAATGCGAAAATCCATGAATAAAGTATACGCAACATAAAAACTGTAATGTAAGCGTATAAAGGAAAAGCCACTAATTAACTGCAACCAGTTAATATAAATATCATGCGGTTCCTAATATCTCCAATTCTTAATAATACAACAATAAGGGTAAATACATAGCTATAACCAGATATATGTAAACACATGAAGGTATAGCAGAAAATATAGGTATCTACCTATTTGTAATGATGTGATATACCTATCAGGTATAAGTGAAGTATGAAATGTAAAGCACACCTGTAGCTATGTCCTAAGGTGTGTATGTACCTATCACTAATGGTACAATACCCTATAGGTATACAGGTAACTATATGTCAAATGCGATAAGAAATATGAATCAATGTCACAATGTCCCTAACCAAGAAATATAACATCTATAAGTGGATTGTGTGTGACATGGTAATTATTGACGGTGTGTGTAGCATACAAACAGTGCTCGTGCAACATAAATCGTCAATAATATGTGCAGTGTCCTATTACTACCAGTCCAGGCATACTACATCTAATTAATAGGGTAAATACGCAATTCTAAACATGACATAGAATATGCGACAAGTTAAAATCTCTAGCCCAGACGCATAACGCCATGCAGGCGATTCCCCTATAGATGTTAAATCTACTCACCAACGCTCCAAGCTAGGTGAAGCCTACCACCTGTTTTCCCCTTGTCGTAGCGTCCGAAGTCCCCGCTTGCGAACCTAAAATTTCACAAATACATCAAATAAGAAAAAAATCCTACAATGACGAAAAGACGACGAAAAGACAACGAAACGCGAAGAAAACGCCTGGAAAATTACACTACGCGCTTAGCGCATCTATCGCGCACGATACCGGCCAAAAACCTTAATTGGGGTCGCTAAACTACAAAACACCAAGTCTGGACCCCGATCGTCCCGATCGCGCAACACAACACAAGAATTACGAGGAATAAAATAGATATAACCTCGCAACAACCAATCGAACGCACGTCGGAAAAACCACGAAAACTAGTAAGCAACCTATCGCAATATTTCGCACTAGTTTCAAGCTAATGCATATCTAGCGATTACAAACACCTTAAAATAGCTTAACTAAGCTATCTAAACCATTCCTATATTTTTAACACTCGCTAATTATGTTTTAGCAAAAACCTAGTAACCTAATTGCATAATTAAACAAAGTGTTCATTAGCAAAAATCAACATTTCCTACTTGGTTAATCATCTCCAAAACAAAAATTAACACTTCAAATGAAAACTAAACATTTAACAAAATTTATCCCTAACATGAATTTCTTAAATCAAATATATATATTAATAACAGCTACAAGACACGAACAAACTACACAAACCGACACTAAAATACGATATTACACATAAACCCTAAATTTAAACATTCTAAACTGAATCTAAATAGCTAAGCTACACTAAAAACACCTAAAGAACAGATAGGGATTATTACCTAGCCAAAAGAACCCAAGGATACAAGCTATCCAAGCTCCAAAGTGTTTTTGTGAAGGATTTGTGAGGAAAAGAGAGAGAGAATTTGCTAAGGACAGTAGAGAGAGAGGGAGCTCGGCCAAGGAGAGAGAGTGGGGGAAATTTCCTAGCAAAAACCAACACTTAATGCCATTTAATGCATTCACATTCACATAAATACACATGCATGCACCTCTTTATCTTTTCTTTTCTTTTCTTTCTCTCTTAAATCCTTGTCCACACAATAATCTAGATATTATGTGGTTTAGGTTTTCACAAGAATAATTGAAGAAAAGATCACTTAAAGAGAAATTTCCCAAAATGTGAATACCGCATTAAAATAACATTAAAATTGGGAAAAATTCAAATTGGACCAAAACGTCCCACATAACCCCAAAGCTCGCGCACAAGCTTTATTTTAGCTAAACTAGGTGCCGGCAAGCTTATACGGACGTTTGATCGAAATCGGGTTAAAACGGGAAAAAACCGACAATTTTGCCCTAAAACGGGAAAATTCGCAAAACGATTTCTGAAACGTTACATATTCGATCATTAATCGGGAATCCTGTTGAATTACCCGACCTTTATTGAAAAGTGTTTTCAATTCGAGACATAAATGCAAGATTTAAAGGGTTAGACATGAAATATGAGATATGAGATATTCCAGGTTTATGATGTCTAAGGAATGCAGATTCTAATTATTGTATGTTTCATTTTTTTTCTGCAACCGTAAGTGTAATATGTGGTGTATCCTCGATCTCGTTGCTATACATCAACGACATTCGAGATACGCATATTTATTTACATTGATGACATGTGATGTTATGTATTGCTGTGATATATTATATTGGATCATCCTGATTGAATAGCCGGGTTTTTTTTGCGTGAGATGAGAGTTTTTCTATTTTCATTCATGTAAAAACTTCATATAATATTCTTTTATTAGGACAATTTTGGGTTGAGGATGATGTCACCATTGATGTATATTATTTATTTTTCCGTATTAGGATAGACCCAAGGCGGGGAGCACAAGTAACCGGGTTCTAGAATCCAGTGGTAGACCATCTCGAGGAGTTGAGACCGGGTCTCCTAGCTCTAGAATTGGAAGGGTTTCTTGCCGCTCTCGTAGGGTTCTAGGGATGTGGGTGTGGTTATTCATCACGACCGTGGAATCCGTGTTCTTCATTACTGGCTGAATTTAAAACACGGACCTCTTACTATATCCAATATTTCATATGTTGAATTTTGCTGCCTGAGTTCTGTGATGTGATTATATAACTGCGTGAGATGAATGCTATATATATATGATATATATAATAAACGTTGCTTATGTTTTACACCCACGCTAGTCCAGCCACCGCTCTGCCGTTAGTTAAGTAACCTAACGGTGCATGACGGGACCCCGTGGTGAATGCGGATGGCATAAGCGTACGTTCTATTTTTCGTTTCTTTTGTGATGTTCAGGAAACATAAATGATGGGATTTCATTAAGGAGATTAATGAAAAGAAAAGAAACCTAAAGATGATGTAGAATCAAATTTTTCAAAAAGGTAGCTCTAGTTATTGCTTTGCATTGCGGTATTCCTTTATGAATATCCAGTACCTCATTCGATGAGGAAAGAGCCGAGATCCCTTCACCGTGAATGACCTCTTTAGCAAAAGCTAGAAAATGCTACGGCCCACTCGGTTTGTTTTAAAAACTACTTGATTTTAAAAGCGGAGCTTAAAACACTGCTTTTCAAATAACTAGATTCTACAACGATATCAAGTTCATTATGTTAAAGATTTTATTCAAAACCAGTCGTAGCCCTCCGTCATTTCAGATAAGTGATATTTAGTATTCGTGCTGCGTTTGTTGACCATAGTCAAGGTGTAGTGTGCGGTAGCTGATCAGTGCTTATCTTCCGCATATGATGTGATTGGATTAGGGTAGTCGTACGGCCTTGTTGACCATAGTTAAGGGTCGTGCGGGTGGGTTTAATGCAATCATGAAATGATGGGTAGAAATTGACTAGCTGTAACGTTTTAGAAATCGTTTTGCGAATTTTCCGTTTTAGGGTAAAATTGTCGGTGTTTTCCCTTTTAACCCGATTGTGATCAAACTTCCGTAAAAACTTGTCGGCACCTAGTTTAGCTAAAATAAAGCTAGTGCGCGAGTTTTGAGGGTCAATGGGAAGTTTTGGTTCATATAGAATTTTCCCTAATAAAATATTATTTTAATGCTTTATTTGTGCACTTTATTAGTGGTAATTACCTTTTTATGCGGGTAAATTACTACTAATGTGGTTTTATGCTAAGTTAATCACTAGAATTATGTTTAGAACCATCCATCCAAAATATCATGATATTTGAGGAAATTAAGTGAATTTTTAAAGAAAATAAAATAAAATTACATAAAGCCTTTTGTTTTATTATACAATTATTTCAAATTCCTTCTAGAAAAAACTCCACACAAACCCTAGCCCTTCTCTTTGGCCGGCCACTCTTTTCCTTGCTGCCCTTCATCATTTTTCCACTCATTTCTTCTAATTTTGCTTAAAAAAATGATGAAAAATCCAAATAAATTCATACAAATTCAAATATAAATCAAACCCATCCTTCTTCTTCTTCAATCATGCTTGGATCTTCATTCTAGCGGGGATTTTGGAGGCTAATTTTGGAGATTTTTGCTAGTTTTTGAAATCAAGTTTGAAGTATAAATCCTAACTCTAAGCTTAAGTTCTTGTATTAATACTTTAATTAGCTTAATTAGATATTTAATTTAAGCTTTTATATTCATATTTAGAAATTCAAGATATCATTTTGATAATCAAATTAAGGTTTTGATTAGTGGAATGGTTAAGTGATAAGCTAAGACAAATGAAAACTTAATCAAGTTGCTAGTTTGTTAAATGATATTTTCCTAATCGGCTCATTAAGCTAATTAACAAACTAAACTTTTGCTAATCCTAATTAGTGAAATCTAAAATTTTAGTAAAGGTATAAGTGGTTTAATCTTGCTATTTGAATATTTTTGTAAGTTCTAGTTTTGGTATAACTTGTAGTTTTGTGCTAAAATGATATATACTGCTTATTAGATTTACGGATATTTTAGGCGTGGGTTTCTTTTGACGTTGCGCGTTGTGTATATTGATTTCACACTATATCTTGTGTTGTGAATGTGCGATCGGTACGATCAGGGTCTATACTTGGTAGTTGTGTCGCTTTGCGTTCCTAGCTAGGGTCGTGCCGATGTCGTTCGTGTCTTTGTGTAGTTTTTGCTCTTGAGTTCATTTCGTAGTGTCGCTACGCGCGTTAGCCACTAAACGGACACTCGAGGGTATGTCTGGAGTTGGTGCGTCAGTCAAACGTAGTTATACGTATTTTTGGTCGATTGCTTATATACACTTGCTTTATTGTTATATGTGTTCAGGATCGCAGGCGGGGATTTCGGACACTGCGAAGAGGGGAAAGCGAGTGGTGGGCTTTACTTAGCCAGGATGGTTGGTGAGTAGATTTAACATCTACAGGGGGATCGCCCGCATGGCGTTATGCATCTGGGCTAGATCAAATGATATGACCTTTAGTGTTTAGTATATGGACTCGTTTGTGCATGTGTATTTCGTTGCATATCTCATTTACCTATTGTATTTGGACATAGTATTAATGAGACACAACACTATTATTGACGGTTCAAGTTGCATGAGTACTGATTGTATGCCACTCACACCATCAATAATTGCCATGATACGCACAACACCTATACATATGTGATATAGTATTGCTTAGGAACATCGAGACATGATCCTTATCTTCTTTGTGGATATGACATATAGCATACCTGTATACCTACATACTTACACAGATGCCTGACATGCTTACATGCTAGTTACCCATATACCGATATGGTATTGTACCATTAGTGATAAGTATATACACATATGAGACATAGCTACATGTACATCTGGCATACATATATATATATACCTGGAGGGTATTATGGATAGGTATAGAGACATACCTTGCTACAGATACTTTTGAATCATACATACTTACATATGGACATACATATCTTGCTATACCGACATTGTTACGCATGCCTTGTTATAGCTACATGTTCACCCGTATATGATGTTGCATCTGATTTCGGAGAAATCAGGAACCGCGTGATATATTTAATAACTTGTTGCAGTTAAATAGCGGTTTTTCCTTTATATGCTCATATTACTGTTTCATGCTGCATACATGTCACGACCCGAAATATTAGCTCGTGACCAGCACTTAAATCACGCAACGTCTAAAGGCGTAACGTAATTCAAGTAAGCTGAAACCCAGAAATCTAAACCTTTTAAGAAAAATAAAGGAGGTGAAGTTTTGAAATAAAGGTATAATGAAATCAAGTTTTCTTAATGCAAAGAAAAGGAACATGAAAATGCAAGTGGATTATGCAAGTTTAAAAACAGGTTTCGTCTTTTTGAAAATTGGGCAGCACCTCCTTTGTATATTTTGATCCAAAACCACAAATACATAATAAGAATAAAAGCATCCCCAAGCGGGAGCTAGCTCTTCGACAAACGGCGGATCACAATCATGCAAGACAGTAAATATGAGTATACGACGCCCAACGGCGAAGATCACAACAAAAGATAAAGAAATAAGCAAGACATCAAAACCTCAAGTAGCGGAAAAACCCCTCGCTCTAAGTCTCGCAACCACAAACCCACTAAGTCTCATTACTTATACCATTTACTAATTTTGATTGATGGAGTTAACTAGATACAATAATGAAATATAGATACAAGAGTGGGTACAATACAAATTTCCCACCTACCAATGCAAAACACCCGAATGCAACTGTGTGCCAGCGAAGTCGCTACTGATCCAAGCGGTCAACCTGCAAGAACTGTGTCACAACAGGGGTGAGTTGCCAACTCGTGAGTAGAAAAATATCAACAGATAGAAATCGAATAAACAACGACTTCTAGGTCAACTATATCATAAAGGTAATACTATGATATCTAGGGTGACCGGGTCGAATATGTGCCAACAAGGTAGACAATGTCTAAAAGCATGTATATGATGTCCAACAGTAAAATCAATGTATGTATGTATGTGGATCTAGTCCACGCGTCAACCACTGACGCAACAACATCATGCATGTAAATACCATAAAAGCATATGCATGAAAATATGAGGATATAGATCAACATGTGTCCCTCGCGACACCTCAAAATCATGGAACCTGAGTGTCCAACATCGACACTCGAAACATTATGAAAACCGTGTCCAACATCAACACATAAATCCTCATATATCTCAAGCGCCGCATCCTCAGATCGGCCCTCAGGCGCCGCACACCCTGATCAGCCCTCATATCCATCCCGCTACTCCGGTCGGTATCCTCCGGATAACCGCCGAGTCCAAATACTATCACCGGTAGGTAGTGCTCCCCTGCCAGGCTCACCGTCTAACATATACGAGTCTCCTTGCCCCGGGGTACCTCACCGGGTCCACCATGTACCCGCAAACGGTGCCTACCGCTCCTCGAATCGGGTTTCACATGCCACTCTCAGAACTGAGAAAACACATAGTGGATGCACTGAAATATCATATTAAGAGAAACTGGGTTTTTAAAATAATACATACTTTCTTTTAAAATGACCATGGTTCTCAAATCCAGAAATCTCATGAAAACAGCATATCTCAATGCGTAAAATCATAAAGCATGATGTATGCGACATATGATGAAATGTAAGCATATCCGTATATCATGCAACATGGAACGGTGATATTGCATATTAAGGGAAAACCGCTCCTTTAAATAATTCCAGTTTTGAAAATATGTCTTGCGGTTCCCAATATCTCTAAAGTCAAATGCAACATCATAATAAAGTGCACAGGTAACTATACCAAGTAAATTATGCAAAGAGTCATATCATGATGCAGCAATCCTACTGTATAGTGGCATGGCAATTATCGATGATGAAGTGTGTGAGCCGGCAAATCTGTGTACGTGTAACATACACATCATCGATAATGGTGTAAGTGTACTAACACAGGTATATGCAATGCAATAATAATATCATGAATGCAGCATAAGGTAAATCGCATAAAAGGTAAATCATCAGCTAAAAGCTATAAGGTATACGTAACTATCATATGTCAGAGTCGGTGAACCTATCAATCGGCATCGAGCCTCACAACACCACATACGGTATAATCCATCATACGACAACCTCTAGTCAAGGGTATGGATCAAACCTCAAGTCAAACTCATCACGTACGGAAAATCATCATACGGCGGCATTAAGCTATCAGGGATCCTATCATCCTATATGACGAGGAGGGTACGGACCTAACGTCTCGTTCGGATATCACTCACGATTCACAACATATATAAATGTCTCTATATACCTATGTCCCAGGCCGCATCCGCAATAATCTCATATCAGGGGACCGACAGGGTATAATCTATCTCAATCGACTCCCATCCGTATACCATCATACCATCAACTCATCATATCATCATATCCGTCTCATATTCATTCATCGCATTCATTTCTCACATCAAGTCGAGTTTACATAAACATTTTATCTCTACTAAGTATAAGTATCTAATCTATCATACACACCCGAACCATACGAGCAGATTTTTTAAAAGAAGCGAATCGTAGTTTTGAAAAT
This sequence comes from Agapanthus africanus, assembly GCA_030015575.1. Lineage (NCBI taxonomy): Eukaryota > Viridiplantae > Streptophyta > Magnoliopsida > Asparagales > Amaryllidaceae > Agapanthus > Agapanthus africanus. The sequence goes on from JASDDO010000008.1 coordinate 180,538,902, forward strand.
AGGGGTTATGGTGTTTTTAAAGAAAATATATAATTTGAAAATCCGTAACGTTCCTCAAGGTAACTGTTTAAAAGATGCATACGATTCTTCAGTTTGGAAATATGTATGGTTCGGATGACACATCTACGTCGACTATCTAATCCTATAGTACCCTAAACGGCAGTATCGTCAATATCATCCTCAAATACCGTCATCACATATTAGCCGTATTATATCACTTCTAACTATCCTTATTTTCTAATATGGTTTTACTAACTATCATTTAACTCTAACCCTAGTTTCCTAATCTAGGTTCCTTTAACCATATTCTATAAATCAGTCTCCACCAAACCTTTGAGGGGGTGGTATACACCATCCACCCGACTTCCCCCGTGGATATAGATCCACTCATCTTGGTCTTCGCTTGCCGAAGTCGATGACGCCACGCTCCATCGCCTCGGAATCCACGCGAAGGTACTTACAATAACAACACACATCGCAACGCTATTAAAATCAAGTTCTGAAATCCAAAACAGCACGCGGCTTGCTCGTAGGTTAGAACCTATAGCATATGCGTACAAAATCGACCCAACAACTCTTGTTGTCGATGTACAAACATGCGACAACCAAATACAAATCCAAACATCAAAACTAAACATTTCAAAATACAGAAACATAGCCAAAAACCACACTAATGTGCTCCAGATTTTGATTCAGGCCAAAAGGAGTTGCACAAACAAGTCTAGGGTGTTGTATATGAGCTACTGGACCAACCCCGACACCCCATGTCACCATGTGGCTGGACACTTCATCAAAAAAACCGGCCTCCTCGGGTCCCCCTTCTCAGGTTTGGTCTGTCTCGTCATGGTGGTCTCCTAGTACCCTAATTTGGTCCCTAGAGTTGTTTGCTACTCTCAAAAATCCCCCTGGTTGCTCCTGATTTCCCTGCACACCCTAAATTCTCACAAACCGACATGAACTCAAATCCCAAATCCGTATTTTGGTTTCCCATACTAAATCTCAGGTTCTGCACAGCCACAAGAATTCACTAAAACCATCTTTAACCCTAAACCTTCTCTAAAGATTTCTATCTCCACAACCACCAAACCAATTCAACTTCTAATTTATCTTAAACACAAGAAAAATAAAACTAACTAAGTGAAAATGATTATACCTCATGGATGAACTCAAGAGAACCCTAGTAGTCCCAATGTTGCCAAAATCCCACTTTGTTTGGTTCAATGTGTAGAGGAAGAGATGTGAGTTAATTTTTGTGAAAGGGGTTTAGGGTTTTGGGGATTATTTGGAGGTGGATGTAGGATTTGAAGTGGAGGGATGTGGGGTTGAGAAAGATGAAGAGGGAGAAGAAAATGATGGGGGGAAAGTTAGGTAGCAGCCCCTCCATCTCTTTCTCATTTATTCACACACACACTCTCTCTCCAATCATACATTTTTCACTAAATTACCCTTTTGCCATTCCTTTATCTTTTCTCTTTCAAAATTCAAAACAAAATCACATAATACCCATATAACAACACAAATACAACAACATGTAACCAAATAGAATATGACATGGTGCACTAACCATGGAAAACTGTAGAAACACGGATTTGGCTTAATCGCGATTAGTAGTGCACTAATCGGGTTTTTATCGAAACTGCGTATAATAAATTTTAAAAAAGCCAAATCCTTTAATTTTATTATTAAATGAATAAATCATTTTAATTTTCATTTATTTCACAATTATTGGTATATATTTATACCGTTTTTCGAAAACCGCAATTTCGCAAATCGGGCAGTTTTCGGGAAAAATATTATTTTAATATTAAATTCCAAAAATAATATTTTATATTTTCTGAAATGTTAAAATATATTATATTTCTTGGATTCCGCATGGTTATATGATTTTCAAACGATGTTTTCTGTTGTTTATTTCCTAAGTATATATAACAGTGGAATGAGACGCTGCTATATATGCGCGCGCGCGCGCGCGCACGCACACACACACAGACACACACACACACACACACATATATATATATATATTAGTGGAATGAGACGCTAATATATATGTATTGATTCATGCAGTTATACTTATTCATTATATGAGATGGCCGATATTACGGTCGGGACGCTATATGGTCGATGTGAGGGGCCTATATGGTCGATGAGAGGGCCGATATTTCGGTCGGGCCGCTATATGGTCGATGAGAGGCCGATATTACGGTCGGGCCGCTATTATGGTCGATGTGAGGGGCCTATATGGTCGATGAGAGGGGCCGATATTACGGTCGATATGTGGGGTCGTTGCTAGACACTTGTTTCATGATGTTTTGGGTGTCGATGTTTGACACTCACCTTATATGAAACTTATTTGATACTGATATTATATAGGATATGTAAGATCTACTGATATTGTACAGGATATGTGAGATCTACTGATATTGTACAGGATATATGAGATCTACTGATATTGTACAGGATATGTGACATCTACTGATATTGTACAGGATATATGAGATTTACTTGATATTGGATACTCGGGATATATGAGGTTCACTTGATATTGGACACTCAGGATACATATGATTTACTCGATAAGAGAGCCAAATTAGGGGCTGATTTGAGGAACTTTAGGATTTAGATTGTCTTGATGGACGTTGGTCATGTCACGAGGTCAGGATTCCATGATTAATGACATGTTTTATTCCATACTCCTCATTTACTTTATATGCATTACCTCATGTATAGTAGTACCTGCTAGAGTACTTCTCATGACTGTTGCACATACATACTGCCATCTCATTGCTATCAGCTTGCATGTTTTAGATTCACGCTGTACGTGAATACTTGCGATTACCTGCATATATTATTTACTATTCACGAGTTGGCAACTCACCCCCATTGTGCCACAGTGTTTGCAGGTGTTTCCCCAGGGCAGTCGCGGCAGGCTTTCCATCTTTCGTATCATCCTTTGCTGCAGATGCCGCTACGGCTGACTGTGCACGGTTTTGCTATAGGTGGGTTTTGCGACTATTTGTTATTGTTATCTTATACCTTGTACTCTCTATCTACCACTATCATGTATGACTTAGAGACTTGATGTTAGGACGATTGTATATTATTTTGGTGACTTGGATGTCTTTTATGCAGTTTTACTTATATCGTCTTTTATTTCTTCGCTACGGCGTTGTATATCTGTTGTGGTGGTTGTTTTCCACCGTTGGGCGAGGATTTGCTCCCGTTGGGGATGCTTACTTATATTTATGTTGTACCCATTTTTGGGGTTGGTTTTTACAAAAGAGGTGCTGCCAAAATTTTAAAGGAAGAAAAGTTGGACTTTAAAGAATTTGGGTTGAGATTTCAAACGTTTTGAAAATGCTAATATCACTTTCTTACTACTTTTGATGGTTTAGATTGTTGGGTTTTCAGCTTACTTAAATTGCGTTACGCCTATAGACGTTGCGTAGTTTAAGGGCCGTCACGTGCTAATTTCGGGTCGTGACACTAGCGCTTATGATTTGTTGACCATAGTTAAGGTCATAAGTTGCTAGGGGTAAAAACAGATATTGGGAATTTCAAGTGTTGAAATTTGCAATGAGATTGCATACCTTGTATGAGATAGTTGGATCCCGATACCCACTGCAAGTAAGTGTTACTCCTGGGAAAGTTTTGCACTTTACAATTAGCTAATCCAGTAGGTGTCTAAGAAAGGTGTTAATGGGATTATGCTCCTGCAGAAAAGAGATTATTTAATTAGTTCCATACGAAAGCACGAGGAGACTCTCTCGGAGTACCAATACCTGCCTGGCTGACCGATTGGCGAACTTGTAGGGTGTAAGTAATCCCGTCTAATCTTACCTTTTAGGGTTTGAAGTAAGATTTGATAAAAACAGTGGGAGCCATCCTGATTAGATAAGATAATAACTAATCTAATCTTGCAAGAGCGCACGCTACAGTATTTTTCTTCTCTCTCTCTCTCTCTCTAGGGAGCGACCATGGCATGCTTTAATCAAGATAATAATATGGATATATTGACCGAACCCGCCTATTATACTGAGCTGGGGAACGTTGGTTCCACTCTATCTTATGAATGTCATAATTCTGAGCAAGGAATAATGGAATGTCATGATTCCCTCACAACCCAAACGAAGAAAGAGAATGATGATGCTTCTTCTTCGGGTGTGTTCGTTACCGAGAACCGTTTCTCAGTATGCTCTACGTCCTGGGTATTGGATACCGGATCAGGATCCCACGTTTGTAATATGTTACATGGGTTAAAAGAAGTAGAGAACTGGGAAAGGGTGATAAATCTCTAGTAGTAGGGAATGGTGCAATTGTTGCAGCCAAAGCAGTTGGCGAATATCACCTTGTATTATCAAATGGTAATACAATGATTCTGAATGACTGTTATTTCGTACCAAAAATGATATGCAATATAATATCAATTTCTTTATTAGATAAAGAAGGATATAACTTTGTACTAGAGAAAAATGTTATGAACATTTTCTTAAATCAAGTGTTGATTGGGTTTGGTACGTTGTATAACGGTATATACGTTCTAAATCAAACCACAGTTCTAAACATACAAAACATACACAAGAGGAAAAGTTTAGAAATGAACAAATCCTTCTTGTGGTATTGTAGACTTGGTCATATCAATGCGACAAGACTAGCAAAGTTGCACAAAGATGGATATTTGAATCCGTTCGAATTTACATCTTATGAAACTTTCCAGTCATGTCTCAAAGGCAAGATGACCAAAACTCCGTTTACTAGACACGGAGAAAGAGCTACTGAACTCTTGGGACTGATACATAGTGATATATGCGGTCCTATGTCTACACATGCCGGGAATGGTTCCTCGTACTTTATTACATTCACCAATGATCTCTCAAGATTCGGACATGTGTTCTTGTTGAAACACAAATATGAAGCTTTGGAGAAATTCAAGGAATATAAGTACGAAGTTGAGAACCAGACGGGTAAAAGTATGAATGTCCTTCGATCTGATCGAGGAGAAGAATACTTGAGCACGGAATTTCGAGATTATTTATAAGAGAATAGGATTCACTTTCAGCTTATTCCTCCTTATACACCACAGTACAATAGAGTATCAGAGCGGAGGAATCGAACCCTATTAGATATGGTGCGCTCTATGATGAGTATTGCTGAGTTACCTATTTCCTTTTGGGGTTATGCACTTGAGACAACTGCATACCTATTGAATAGGGTTCCGACCAAATCTGTGCCTACCACTCCATATGAGATATTGAATGGGAAGAGAGAATCTCTTAAACGAGTTAAGATATGGGGTTGTCCGGCCTATGTTAAAAAGCAAAATTCGGACAAGCTCGAGGCAAGGTCTGTTTTGTGCAAGTTTGTGGGATATCTAAAGGATTCATATGGATATATCTTCTACCACACTGAGGAACAAAAGGTATTTGTTTCTCAATATGCCATCTTTTTAGAAAAAGAATTTCTTGTGAAAGAAATTAGTGGCGATGAGGTAGAACTGGAAGAAGTTCCATCTGCACAAACTATAACTGATGAGTTGGTAGAACTGGAGGATTCAATAATCCCCGACGAACATCAGTCACTCCGCAAATCTAGTAGGGTTCCTCATCCACCTGAGAGATGCTACGATTTTCTAATAGACGGTGGAAGTGAGGATTGCATCATGGGAGATGATGAGCCAACTAGTTTCGAGCATGCCATCACAAGTGGAGACTCTGTGAAATGGATGGATGCTATGCGATCTGAGATGGAATCCATGTACACCAACAAAGTATGGACTTTGGATGTTGCTCCTGAATGGGTATAACCCATCGGGAGCAAGTGGATCTTTAAGAAGAAACTTGGTATAGATGGAAATGTTGAGACCTTCAAAGCTAGACTTGTAGCAAAAGATTTTCATTAATGACCAGGTGTCGATTATGATGAAACTTTTTCTCCAGTGGCTATGCTTAAGTTCATCAGGATTCTACTTGCCATTGCTGCATACCATGATTACGAAATCTGGCAGATGGACCTCAAGACCGCTTTTCTAAATGGTTATTTAAATGAAAGCATGTACATGACACAGCCATAGGGCTTCGTAGATAGTGGGAGCAGCGGAAAGGTGTGCAAGCTGCTTAAATAAATCTACGGATTAAAGCAGGCATCGCAGAGCTGGAACATCTGTTTTGATGTAGCAGTCAAAGAGTTTGACATCATCAAAAGCTTAGATGAACCTTATATATACAAGAAGGTTGTAGAGAGTAAGGTTGTCTTCCTTGTATTGTATGTGGATGACATACTCTTTGTAACGTTCTGAAGAAAAAAATCATTCAGGTGAAATTTCCGATAATCGGTAAAATAACTGGTGTTTTCCGTAAAAAATCAAGATATAATTATTTTTCAATATAGACTTAAATATACCTATTCTAGCTATGTAATGGCTAGTATTGATATTTAATTAGTCGCTTATAAATGGTTAGTTTACTTAAATATTTTCCTTAAATAATTATTTTTAAATATTATTTTAAGCCTTTACTTATACATTTAATTAGTGATTATTATAAATTAGAATGGATTAATACAAGTTTAGTGCACCATGACACACTAAACATTTATTGTAACATGGCTCAAGAATTTTGTAGAAAGGAAAAATGGAAATGAAAAATAAAAGGTAATGTTGAGAATAGAATTGAATAATGGAGGTAAGGTGCATATTATATTGGGTATGGGTTTCTTGACTTGCACACACACACTCACACTCACTCACACTCATTCCTCACTCTTTTGCCGAGCCTTGGGCTGCCCCTTTCCCTAAATTCCCACTCCAAGTTAAGAAAAGAAAAGAATAAAGGAAAAAAGAAAAGAATAAAGAATAAAGAAGTATGGATGTTGACTTGAGTTTGGGGAAAGAAATTTCTACACACATCCACACACTTTTCTCTCTCTCCCCTCTCTCCATTTCAGCCGAGCCTCCCATGGCAGCAGCCCCCCAAATTTCCCCACCCCATTCACCTCCAAAATCATCAAGAAATGCATCAAAAATCCACACAAATTCCCACTAAATCCTAATTAAACTTTCACCCATGATTTCCTTGGCCAAATCTAGCATGGATCTAGGAGCAAGAGAACCATTTTGGAGGCTAAGTTTGCAAGTGGGATCTACAAATTGTGAGGTATAAATCCTAACCTTATTGTTTAATTGTTGGTTTATTTCTTTAATCTAGCTTATTAGGTGTTTAATTATGGTTTTTATTGCAAGTTTGGAAATTCAAGAGAAGGATTGAATTCAAGTTAGGGTTTTTATCATATCATTAAGGTTATAATATGTAGTTTAACACCTTAAGGCATGCAAAATCTAATCTAGATTGTTAAGTTTATTAATTGTTGCTCCTAAATTGTCCAAATTGTATAATTTTGCAAACTAGATTTTTAGGATTAATATAAATAAGTGAGATTAAAATCTAGTTAATAATTGGGTAGCCTAATTATGAGATAAAATGATCGTTGTGGCCACTATCGCTAATCCACGGTGTTTTGCACCAAAATTCCTTTGAGTTGCTTACTAGGTTTTCGTTATAATTAGATGGTGGGTTAATGTGACGTTGTGGTAATATATATACTATCTCCTATGATAATTAGGGTATTGTGAATGCGCGATCGGTACGATCGGAGTCTAGGCTTGGTGGTTGTTTCGTATAGCGACCCTAGTGAAGGGTTACACTAGAGCCCCGGCCAAGTTCCATGGTAAAATACGGAACAAAATTTTTATAGCGATACAAACATTGGCGCTAGAATAAACCAAAATCGGATCTTTAACCATAAACCTAACTAGTAAATGAAAGTTCTATCTACTATGATAGAAAGTATACCTAACGGAAACAAGTCCTTCGGGTCTTCGATACTCTTCTTAAGCTCCTCGATGGATGTATGGATCGTGCTTGAATTTCGGCCTCCTTGTGTCAACGATGATCCACCTCGAGAGATCCAACCTACAGCTTAACCTCCAAGATGAGGCAACTAGAACACTTGGGTTGCTAGACTAAGTTATCTAGAGTGAGTAGAGAGTGGTTTTGGTGGCTTGGTCTCAATGGACCTTGATTTTCAACTCATGAAATACTAAGGCTTGAGAGAGAAGAAGAAGGAGAGAGAGATATGCGAGAGAGTGTCACCTTGATCAAATGAAGAGTGAGCTTTCATATAAGGGAAAAAGAATAATAATTTTAATTAGGATAATTGTGATGGTTCATTTGATTTGACCATTATCATGTCACAATTAATGCTAAGCAAAATATCTCATGCTCAACAAAAATATCTAAGTCAACTATGGTCAATAAGTCAAATGGTCAAACCAATTAACCATGACACAATTAACACTAATAAAATTAGTAAACAATTTCCTCCATCTCATTATGGTTTTAATCAAGTCAATGGTCAAAACCCTAATGAGGTGTCTCCTTCTCTGCCTCTGTCAACTATATATACATACCCGCATCCGTGTTCCGATGAACACGAATACAATGAGACTGAACCAATCCAAGATCAAATACTAGGATCCGGCTTAAACCAAAGCCCGCTAGTATCAACTACCCGAACACCAAACACGCATAAGTGCGCGTATGTGAATGAACCCTGTCGTAAAACCATACGACCTCTACTCGTTTCGCCCGAAGCTGGGAAACCCTCTGTGTGGGACTCTAAAGACTCGACAATACTCTGGCAGTGGGTTTAACCACAAGCACGTCAGCGGCACTAGCTGTACTTAATGGCTACCCAGATACCTGTCGAAAAGGAAGGCCGACGAGCAAACTCGTCCGAACTCCTACTGAGCCTATCTGTGACAATATCCGTACAGTCCGGTCTCTTCGTCAAAGAGTATCGCATACCGGGTCTAGGGGCGGTGAACGTCAGACCCTAATAACCTGATAAGTCGTGCCAATATGGCTCAGGACCAATCCGGGAAACTACCGATCAACCTATCAGTAAATCCCAACTGCCTTGGCCAAGGTCTTATGGTCCTGATCAATCGATCATTGTGCGATATCAACTCCCAATACCAAGAGAGACGAATCCCCAACAATTGCTCACTGCCTCTTTGTGGATCGGGATTGAACCCAACCAAAACCTGTTTGCACAACTCAGTAGAGCCGTGGTAGGGTAGTGATCAAAGCTCAGTAGGAACTCACACGAGACAAATGCCGATCTCAGGTCCAAAGACTAATCTGTACACATGTCACCTGAGAACTTCCATCTGACGATAGGTATAGTACCATCTGGAAGTTCTCGGCGAGTCCGTCCAGTGTACTCACACCCAGTGAGCACCTGTATACGATCTTGGGTGCATCAGACCAATGGCTGTGGGACCAACCATCCCCCCAACGGGGCTAGAAACGTATACACTAGTCTACTCTGGAGTATCAATGCCCAGTCTCGATACTCACACGACTAGGGACCATTTAAGGATGTGCTTATGGACTACCCTGCTCCCACAAGTATGATCGCCATCACAACGCAGGTAGTCAAGCAAGATCCTATGGGCTTTATCAACATGTAACCGCAATATGTAATAACGAGTATGACATATGCCATGTTAAGATAAAGACAAAGCATAATAGTATACTACCGTATCGAGTCTTTATCAATATGTGCAAGCTAGATATAACAGCAATAGAAATAAATACACATATCCTGACAAAGACAAGTCAAATAATATACTATAAAACTGAGCAAGATTGTCCTGTACATACATATCCCTAGCATCCATATGTATACATATATAATACTGGCTTCTAGGGCATATATATCCAACAATCTCCCACTTGCACTAAAGGCTAGTAATTGGCGTACCGAATATCCAACGTCTGCACTAAGGCCAGTTGCTGGCGTACCGCATACCCAACATCTCAAAATGTCGCTCGAACTATGCTTGAGAGAGGGCCTTTGTAAATGGATCCGCAGTGTTATCTTTTGTATCCACTCTCCGAACCTCGATCTCCTGGCGATCTTCGATCTCCCTGATCAGGTGATACTGCCTTAAGATGTGCCTGGATTTCTGATGGGACAGTGGTTCCTTCGCTAAAGCTATAGCCCCATTGTTATCACAATACAAAGGTATTGGATTAACATTGGACGGAACTACCTGAAGTTCAGCTATGAACTTCTTCATCCAGACCGCCTCATTTGCGGCATCGCTTGCAGCAATGTATTTAGCCTCCATCGTCAAGTCTGCGACGGTATCCTGTTTGGAACTCTTCCAACACACCGCCCCTCCGTTGAGGGTAAACATAAAACCCGAGACAGACTTGCTGTCATCCTTGTCATTATGGAAGCTTGAATCGGTAAAGGATTCGACCCTGAGGTCTCCATTACCGTAAACCAGGAACATCTCCTTAGTCCTTCTCAGGTAGTTAAGAATGTTCTTCTCTGTTGTCCAGTGGTTCTCACCTGGGTCTGACTGATACCGGCTCACCACGCTTAGCGCGTAAGCTACATCTGGTCTTGTACATAGCATCGCATACATTGTAGATCCTACCGCCGAAGCGTAGGGTATAGTGCTCATGCGGACCCTCTCCTCGTCAGTCTTAGGAGACATCTCCTTGGAGAGGGTGATTCCGTGCAATGCGAGTCTATTACCGCGGTTGGATTCTTCCATACTAAATTTCTTTAGTACAGTCTCTATGTACCTGGACTGCGAAAGTCCCAATAATCTCTTAGATCTATCTCTGTAAATCTTGATCCCCAGAATGTACGAGGCATCACCTAGGTCTTTCATAGAGAACCTTTGTGATAAGAATAGCTTGACCAATTGTAGCATAGGAATGTCATTTCCTATCAAAAGAATGTCGTCCACGTATAAGACTAGGAACACGACAGTTCGTCCTACAATCTTCTTATAAATACAAGGCTCATCCTCGTTTTTGATGAAGTCAAATTCCTCGACCGTTTCATCAAAATAGATGTTCCAGCTTCGCGATGCTTGTTTTAATCCATAAATGGATTTAAGCAACTAGCACACCTTCCCGCTGCTCCCACTGTCTACAAAACCTTCTGGCTGATCCATATAAACGCACTCTTCCAGACTACCGTTTAGAAAAGCCGTTTTTACGTCCATCTGCCAGATCTCATAGTCATGGAAGGCAGCAATGGAAAGTGGGATCCGAATGGATTTGAGCATAGCCACTGGAGAAAATTTTTTTCATAGTCCACACCTGGTCTTTGACGAAAACCTTTTCCAACGAGTCTAGCCTTATAGGTTTCCATCTGCCCATCTACACCAAGTTTCCTTTCGTAGATCCATTTGCATCCAAAGGGTTTTACCCCAGGAGGAGCAATATCCAAGGTCCACACTTTATTGGTGTACATGGACTCCATTTCCGATCGCATAGCATCCAGCCACTTATTGCAGGGTTACCTAGCACGACAGCAAGGTTTCAGGAGTTATCGCCCATGCCAAGTTCAAAAATTTGCTGTTCTAGCAAACCCTAACTTAGAATCGTTAACTAGAAATCGACGGAAATGAAAATGCAAACACTTTACAAGTCTAAGTGAGCAAGGAATACAACCTTTGTAAACCGGTCCTTCACTTCATTAGCTCTGTGTAGCAGTCCCTTCGCTGCGATCATGAAGTCCCGGACTCTAGAGAGGATCTGATGAAGAAACGAACATGCTTGCTTTGAAGACTTCGAGACCGAAGACGATCTACGTCGAGGAGTGTAACATTTTGAAAATTTAGAAATAAATAAAATTAATGAATTTAAATAATAATATGCCAATTTAAAAAGTTATTAAGACAAAATAGGGCATTTTCATAAGTAGTATGTGAAACAAATTAAATTGAAATTTTAGCATGCATCATAAATTAATTACAAGGGTTTTAATGATAAATTTAGCTTCATTTTAATAAAATGGTGTTTATTTAATAAACTAGGCAGTGAAGGGTCTTTTTGTAAAATTTAGGAAAACTATGCAAGCTTGAAATTTGTAAGGGGGTAAGTGGAAAAAAGGTTAGGTAATAGTTTAGATCAGAATTTTATCACAAATTAAAACAATTGAAGAGATAATACAAGGCCACCTCCTTCTTGCATGCACAACATACACACAACACCTGCTCCTTGCATGAGAGTGGCACACCCTTGTTGTTGACACCTCCTCCTCTACCTGACTTTTCCCTCATCCATATATATAAGGTATTCATATTAATTAATCAATTTAAAACTTCTGAAAATTCAAAAGAAAGAAAAAGAAAACTAGAGCAAATAAAGAAGAACAAGAGAAAGGAGAAGAGAAGAGCCAAGTTCTAGGATTTCCACCATCAAGCTAGGAACTGGAACTTGTACATCTTGGAGAGAGTTCTTCCAGCAATTCCTTGTAGGTAAAATCTTGGATCATTGTAGGATTTAGTTCTGTAATTAGTTTAAATTAGAAATCCAATTTCTATAATATCGTATTTTAAGCAAAACAGGACTCTGTAGTAACCTGCTATTAGTCAGGATAAAATCAACTTAACCAAACAATGCCTAAATATTGTATGTTGGATTTAGAACAAACCATAGGAGCACGAACCCAGGGGCTCGGATTTTTGCCAGCGAGGTATAGGCAAAATCCGGCGTCGCCGGATTTATGATAGGATTTGGGGTTTTGGGTTTTTGGGTAGGTCTTTGTATCATTGTTAGGATATTTTGGTATTGTTTAATCAAGTTAGTTTAACTTTATATAAAATCTGGGAACTAATATCGGAAAAGGTATCTAAAATCTAAAATACGACATGAGTAAAACGTAACGCGTTCTGTTTTCTGTTACGAAACAGCGCTTGGGTTAAATTCCAGTTAAAATGAATGATAGATCGTTTGCAATAGTCGTACGTATTGTAATTAGAACATACAACGTGTATTTCATGTTTTCACCGTATCAAAATGTAGCCGTTTCTTATGTAAATTAAATTCAATATTAGATTTGAGTGCGGGAACTTCGGAGGCCACAAGGAAGGGAAAGGGATTGACAATTTCTGAGTAGTTATGACGCATTCCGGTGAGTAGACTAAATATCTACCGGGGGATCTTGTAAAGATGGAGAGATACTCCCGTAGTTAGATTTAAATTTAAGTTTTACTTTTGTATGTTAATTTTATCATATGCATTCTTAAATCTACATATATACCTCCATGATTAAAAATTGTTAGAACACTGCACCATTATCGACGAGTTATACCGCACATGCACATATTTACATGTTACACTACACCTTGTTGATATTAACATATCACTTCACACTTAGTAATTATCCTGTTAAATATGGTTCTATCATACCTTAAACATCATTAACAGTAGTACTTTGCATAAATGACATCATGTTTCGTATTTAAATGTTAAGAGTGGATATAAGAGAAAATTGTATTATTGAGGATTTATGGTTTTGAGTTTTCCTATACTATGGAATAAATTCAGTGATTCTTCAAATTCATATGAGATGTCCACCATGATATATCGTTTTTATGATATGGTTTTATTCCGGACCGAGTCGGTGGGTATACGGTTACGGATTTACAGTTTTATCCAGACTGAGTCGGTGGGGATACAGTTGGATACATGGTGGACCCAGTCGAGACCGATGGGCAGGATAGCCGCATGATAGGCGGGGGAGCCTAACGAGGATACTCGATACCGGAGATAGTTATGAAACACGGCAGGTATCTAGATGATACCGACCGGTGTTATTGATTACAGGATCGTTCGAGGAATGATGCCTGAGAGAAATGGAAGATTTATGTCGATGATGGACACGGAAAGATGAACTTTATTTGGAAATAAATGATGATGATTTCAGTTGTTGTTTTATGTGATTCGTGCTTTTCACATGTTATCATACATCATAATTATTCTTATTGCAGTTAGTTGTAGTTCGTCATATTTACATTATCAGCCGTTATATGTTAGTCTTATTCACTGAGTTGGCAACTCACCCCCGTTGTGCCACAGTTCCTTGCAGGAGTAGAGTGGACGGTTAGCAGCGGTGCAGATCCACTTTTCAACTTTTATCCCATCTTTTGATAGGTGGGTTACATATGTAGTAACCTTCTCTTCTGATATTGTATATGAATCTAGGATATCTCCATCAGACCCTGTATAATGACTTAGAACGATATATGGTTATATGTATATTATTTCGACAAATGAGATCGTATAGTTATATTAAATGATATTTGTTTTATTTATGTATGGGATTCTTCTCTATTGTCGTATTATGAGTATGTATTAATTTCCACTGTTAGTATCGTTGCTCCTAACTAGGGATGGAACCAAATTAAACACTTTATAACTGTTTTTATTATAACTGCAAATGGAAATTACTGTTAAGATCTTAAATACTTAAAATCTGTGATTTTTACTTAAACAAATTAAATTTTTCCTAAAATTCCGCAAAAAGGGTTTTTGATCTTAGTTTTTGGCTTACTCAGGTTGTGTAGTTATTTTTAGATATTATATAATCTAAATGCAAGTCACATCCAAACTTGGATCGTGACAAAGTTGGTATCAGAGCCTAAGATTAACCTTACGAGATCGAGTAATGAGTTAAGGTAAGTCGACTTGAGTTCGTTACGTAGGATGACCTTTGGTTTGATGGTGTAGGTGAATTAGGATGAGTGCGGTACCGTACGTATGTTCTGCGGCATATTTACGTTACAATACTCAGCCTAACTAACCTTAGGATGTATATCTTGATTTATTCTTCCTTTGACTCTCTATTGTTGATTGTCCCTATTCGTAAGCCTTATCAACTCTCGTTTCTTGTTCTTGTTGCTATGGCTACGCGAGCTAGGCGAACCGCAGCCAGAGATGCAGCTAGGGCGAATCCGCCTGTGACGGTGACTGTTACACCGGACATTCCGGCGGTGCATGAGCATGTCGATCCTCCTCCTCTAGACAGACTGACTAGGATAGAGGAGGACATGATAGGATTGAAGCATGTGGTAGGATAGTTGGCTGAGGCCACTCGAGTACAGAGACAAGACCAGGCACCGACCATGGTAGAGCCCGATGTACAACCTGTGCTGGCTGTCACACTTGTAAACACGAGGGTGATGGAGGTATCACTTCCAGAGTTTATGAGGTTAAGACCTCCAGTATTTACAGGGACCGATGTAGCGGAGGATACTCAGTCCTTTCTTGATAGGATGGCAAGGATTGGCAGATCATTGCGATGTTCTGATGCGAGGTCAGTATAGCTGACTAGCTTTCGATTGGAAGGACTTGCACAGGAGTGGTGTGAGTCGATGGAGAGAGGGCGAGCTATGGGTCTTCCTTCGATGTCGTGGACCGAG
Organism: Agapanthus africanus; assembly: GCA_030015575.1. Classification (NCBI taxonomy): domain Eukaryota; kingdom Viridiplantae; phylum Streptophyta; class Magnoliopsida; order Asparagales; family Amaryllidaceae; genus Agapanthus; species Agapanthus africanus. Next base: position 180,554,194 of record JASDDO010000008.1, read on the forward strand.
TTTTCCGAGGTCTTTCTTGCCAGATTTCTTCCACAGAGTGTGAGGGACGCAAGAGCTAGCAGTTTTGAAGCGTTGCGGAAATCTTCGAGTATGTCGATGGAAGATTATGATTTACGATTCACCCAGTTGTCACGCTATGCTCCATACTTAGTTCCTACGGAAGAGCTTAGGGTGAAGAGGTTCATAAGGAGTTTGGATACGCAGTTGTTTCTTGCTATAGGCTCCCAACATTTCGATACTTATGCGCAGGCCATGGATGCAGTTATGCGAGTAGAGGAGCGTTTGAGCGAGGCAGTGATTGTTCCGGAGCCAAAGAGGATTAGACCGATTGGGTCAATAATCGCGATTAGCAGTGCACTAATCGGGTTTTTATCGAAACTGCATATAAATAATTTTTAAAATGCCAAATTCTTTAAATATATTACTAAATGAATAAATCATTTTAATTTCCATTTATTTCACAAATATTGTTATATATTTATACCCTTTTTGAAAGCCCCAATTTCGTAAATCGGGCAGTTTTCGGGAAATATATTATTTTAATATTAAATTCTAAAAATAATATTTTATATTTTCTGAAATGTTACAATCTTCCCCCTTAAAAAAATTCGGTCTCCGAATTTAAATTTAAACCCCCAAAATCTAAAACATTTCAATAATCAAGTTAAATCGACGGGGCTCCGAAATCACGGAAGATACCGAAATAGCACCATGCATCGCGTGCGCCTGAAAACGAATACGAAACTCAAAATCGAACTCCGTCAAGCGTCACACAAATTATCAGATTTGCACGCATATTCTCGGAGTTACAGTGGAGATACATATCTCGAAATCCACTATTGAAATCCATTATACATTAGTCAAATACTATAATACATGTATAGTACGCATCCTTGAAAAACTTTCAAGAACTAAGTAAAACTCATGCAAAAATCTTTCTAAATTGCCATGTGAATACATAGCTCTCGGTATAAGTGACGTATGTTCATTTTAAATAATAATATATGTCCATATATGTTTTCCTAAATACACGTTCCGTCGTTTTCAAAATATCCCAAAAGCTTTTCCTTTATAAACGTTCGTGTCACTCACGGACACGTATGAAATAACGAAACTATAGCTCCTTTTCCAAAAATCTCTTGGTAAACCTTTAATGCATGCAAAGTACTCAGGTACTGTCCTCAGATCAGTCCTATTTAGCTACTACCTAGCATAGTGCCCAACATAAAAACAAAATGCTCAAAAGCAAAATCGGCCTCAAAAGGCGTATCTAACAATCACATGCGTCTGGTGCGCACGGAAATCAAATCCAAACACAGGTGCCACAATATGCACAAAAGCCAAAACTAAGTGCAATGAGTGTGCACAAAAAACATCTGTCCAGTGCAACGGGTGTGTACGACAACACATCTGGCTCATCTATTGTGCATGAAAACGACATCTGGTGAATCAAATGCACGAAATACCATCAATAACTCAACGCATAAAAAGCACACCGAATGCACCAAGGTGTATAAATCAAAAACGTGTGCAACTATGAGCACAAATCCGTATCAATGCACTACAAGCACATGTGAGCTATACCGAGTGCAAAAATCACATGATCCGTATGAATTCCACAAAATCATAAACACATGCTACGAAGGTACAAAATCGAAATCAAACGCAGTAGGTATGGACAAATCGCAAATCAACACAACGGTGTATAAAATATATATCCAGTGCAATAACTATGCCCAAAAATGTAAATACCCAGTAGGTGCAGCCATGGTGCACGAAAACGATATCATGAAACTCAATCCTCAAAACTCAAATCCAAGCGATATAAGGGTGATACTCGGATCTCAACGCAAATCGTAACAAATGACATTGAGGTACACCTCTTACAATGTTGAAAAATAAATCGGTGCGCCTAAAACCGGCAGAACAAGAACATCCGCTTGCCTCCTGCTCACGGTCTGGCGTCCTCAGTCTCCGGGTCCTTATCTTCTCTGTGAATTTACCAAACTCGAAATCCATCAGCTCTTCGGGCCGGTCAGGTGTGCTAACGGGAACGATTTCTCTCTAGCACTTCTCTGGCCATTTCTCGGCCAATCATCACGACCACTCGTAAAGTAGAACATCACTGGCGTCGGCCTCTGGTCCTCTGAATACACGTGACATAACTGATCCTGGGTGCAAATCTCATTGCAGCAGTGTTCTGGATGGAATCCTGCTCAAGGTCTCTTCCAATCTCGCCTATGCCGAACTGTACGGAGGCTGGTACTGTTACATAATCTTTTCTCATTCTCTGGACATCTGCGTCCTCACCACAACATTCCCCCGGTAACTGGCCGTATCCCAACGCCTCTGTATGCATATCAGATTTCTAATCTCGACGGGAAGTAACAACAGCTCGTCAGCGTCTCGCACGAACCTCTGGTTCCACTCGTCTGTATCATCGTCCACTATGACGTCACGCCATGCTATCTGTGCACTGCAACTGTTCCCGGCCACGGTCAATCCGGAGTCTCTCACACGGACTCGAAATCACGAACTCGGTATCTTCATCACTCTGTAGAAGATATCTAGCCGAACACGCCCTCAGGAACTCGTCCCAACCATCGGAGAAATACGCAATACACGCTCGTCCTCGATTAACTCACAACGCATCTGGGTGAGGTCCTCTATCCGAAGCTGGTCAGCTTACTGGTCTCTTATCACATGGTATCCGGACGGCGTTAAACTTTTCGATCGAGTCATCGAAGTCCTATAATTTCCCGAAAGCTCAACACCATAGCACAGTCTAAAAATATCTGGTACATACCATGTTGGTTTACCCTTGCACCTAGTCTAGGATTTGGTAGCATCACTCATGCCATTTTAAAATTTAGAGAGGTGCAAAGCTAACTAACCATGAATCTTGCTAGAATTTCTAGGGTAACAAAATTTGTATCACATACAAGGAAATAAAGAGATAAGGATTACAACCTTTGTAGTCCGTTCCTTCGCTTCATAAGCTCCGTGTTGAGGTCCCTTCGCTGCGATCAACATGAACTCTGACTCTCGAGTGGCTCCATGAGGTAAATGAGACACTTTGCTTGTAGTTTTCATGATCTAAGATGATCTACCTTGAAGAATCTCTAACCTAACCTTACACTTCACTAAACAACTTATTAGTGAAGTGAACACCCTAATCAAAGTGGCTAGAATAGATGATGATGGTGAAGTAGGAATTATGCTCTCTTTTGTTTTCAATTTCTCACTCAATATCATCATAAATCAAAAAGCAAGTGAAGGTTTTTCAAGAGCTTGAAGAAGAAGAAGCAAAAGATTTTGTGATGAATAATGAATTATTGTTGTGGTTACAAATCCAACCATGGGTTAAGAATGATAGAGTTAACCCTTGTAGAGAATAAACTAGAGGTTAAGGTTTGGGTTGGGTTAATAAATATCAATACAAAATATCTAAGCTAAAGACAAAAGAAAGTATCATGAAGCTTCTTGAAAAAGCTAACCCAAATTCAAACCCTAACTTGTTTAAACTCCACAAAACATGTTGTATTTGTAACCCTAACTTGTTACAATATTATATATCACATATATAATATATTTTGCAACAAAATAAAATAATACAATTAACATATATCGCATATATATCAATGTATTATCCGGTGAGAAAATGAATCAATAAAGCGAGCTTATATTAGTTAATGTAATGCAATATATCACATATATAATTATACATTAAATTATCGAATCAACACTTGATCCGACAATCCGGCTATATTGCATATAACCGACTAATATAACATGTACCAATTCATCGAATCAACACTTGATCTGATGACCCGGCTATATCACATATACCCGGTCGATATCACATATCGCGAGAATAGAATACGGTATCTCATATCGTATTATTCTCGGTCCCGCATATATCACTTATGTGGTCCTACTCCGTTTTTCCTGAGCCAGAAAACCTCTGTGTAGGACTCTAAAGAATCGTCAATACGCCAGCAGTAGGTGATGATCATATCAAACACCCACAAGCTGCAAACGGTCAGCTAAACGTATCAGCCACCCAAGTATTGAGCGATCATAAGATTAACAAGCAAGCCTGTACATTCTCCTGTGAATCCAATCAGTAACACTGCCGTACAGTCCGGTCTCTTCGTCTGATATGTCGCATATCCAGTCTAGGGGTGGTAAACGTCAGACCCCAGTAACCGATAAGTCATATCGATGTGAGCCTTTTAATGGGTCGAGAAACTACCGATAACACTTACCAGTAGCACTCCATATCAGCCCTGGCCAGGGACTTCCAGTTATTGCCAATCGAACATAGCACAACATCAACTCCCTATACCGGGAGAGACGAAACCCCTCCTTTCGCTCATTGCCTCCATGTGGTTCGGGACTGTACCCAAAAGCCACCGTTTTACACGCCCTCTTGGAACTGGTAAGGTGGAAATCAAATCACAGTGGGAATCACACAAGACTCTATGACGATCTCGGGTCTACAGACCAACCTGTACCATTGTCACCGGAGAACTGCTATCTGACGATGGGTATAAACCATCTAGGAGATCTCGGCGAGTCCGTTCGGTGTACCCAGTCCCCACTGAGCACCCGTACACCATCTTTGATGTCAAACACCGATGGATATGGGATCATCCATCGCCCATCATATGGGTCAAGATGCGTATACGCTAGTCTATTCTGGTGTATCGATGCCCTGTATCGATACACCCTCGACTATGAATTGTTATAGGATATACTCGTTGACTACCCTGGCCCCACTAGTATGATCTCATCAAAGTCCCAGTAGTCGAGTACATATCCTAAGGGATTTATCAACATGTGAGAGTTAGACAGTAAATCAATACAAGTCAACATGTTAAGACAAAGTGTAACCAAATAGCATACTATCATGTCGAGCAAGAAAGTCCTCTCTCTATATATATCCAAGCATCCACTATAATATATATCATATGTACAATAATGGCCTCTAGGGCATATACATAATTAACAATCTCCCACTTGCACAAAGGCCAGCTGTTGTAGTATCTCATACCCAACATCCCGAAGAGTCTCTCAAATTGTATCTGGGGTATGGCCTTCGTGAGTGGATCCGCAGTGTTGTCCTTCATATCAACTCTCCTAACCTCGATCTCCCGGCGATCAATTATCTCCCGGATCAGGTGATACCACCTTAGAATATGTCTGGACTTCTGATGGGACCTGGGTTCCTTGGTCAAAGCCACAGCTCCATTTTTATCACAATACAAAGGTATTGGATGCTCAATGGACGGAACCACACCAAGTTCACTGATGAACTTCTTCATCCAGACAACCTCTTTGGCAGCATCGTTGGCAGCGATGTATTCAGCCTCCATCGTCGAGTCTGCAATTGTTTCCTGTTTGGAACTCTTCCAACACACCGCCCCTCCATTGAGGGTAAAGACAAATCCCGAGTGCGACTTAGAGTCATCCTTATCACTCTGGAAGCTCGAATCGGTAAAGGACTCCACCTGGAGTTCACCGTTACCATACACCAAGAATATCTCCTTAGTCCTTCGTAAGTACTTGAGAATGTTCTTCAAAGCTGTCCAGTGACTCTCTCCATGATCTGCTTGATACCGACTCACTACACTTAGTGAGTATGCTACATCGGGTCTAGTACATAGCATCGCATACATGATAGAGCCTACTGCTGAAACATAGGGTATCCCTTGCATGCGAGCTCTTTCCAAATCAGTCTTGGGAGACATCTCTTTGGAGAAAATAAGTCCAGAGAACGTAGGTTGGTTCCTACGCTTGGATTCTTCCATACTAAACATTTTTAGTATGGTGTCAATGTACCTGGATTGGGAAAATCCCAGTATCCGTTTAGATCTATCTCTATAGATCTTAACTCCCAAAATGCAGGAGGCATCACCTAGATCTTTCATTGAGAATCTTTGTGATAAGAAGAGCTTGACCGAGTGCAGCATAGGAACATCATTTCCTATCAAGAGTATGTCATCCACGTACAATACGAGGAAGAAAATCTTACTCTCTGCAACCTTCTTGTAAATACAAGGTTCATCTACGTTTTTGATGAAGTCAAACTCTTTGAATACAACATCAAAACAGATATTCCAACTCCGCGATGCTTGCTTTAACCCATAAATGGATTTAAGTAGCTTGCACACCTTTCCGCTGCTCCCACTATCTATGAAGCCCTCTGGCTGAGTCATGTACACGCACTCCTCTAAATCACCATTTAGAAAGACGGTCTTAACATCCATTTGCCAGATTTTGTAGTCATGGTATACAGCAATGGCAGGTAAGATCCGGATGGACTTAAGCATAGCCACTGGAGAAAAGGTTTCGTCATAATCCACACCTGGTCATTGACGAAAACCCTTTGCAACAAGTCTAGTTTTGAAAGTCTCCACTTTTCCATCTACACCAAGTTTCTTCTTAAAGATCCACTTGCTCCCAATGGGTTTTACCCCTTCAGGAGCAACTTCCAAAGTCCATACTTTGTTGGTGTACATGGATTCCATCTCAGATCGCATTGCATCCAGCCACTTCACAGAGTCCCCACTCGTGATGGCATGCTCGAAGCTAGTCGGGTCATCATCTTCCATGATGCAATCCTCGCACCCACCATCAACGAGAAAACCGTAGTATCTCTCAGGTGGATGAGAAACCCTACTAGATCGGCGGAGAGGCTGGGGTTCGTTGGGAACTACTGAATCCTCTGGTTCCATTAAATCTTCAGTCATATTTTGTGTTGCTGGAACTTCTTCCAGTTCTACCTCATTGCCACTAATTTCTTTTGCAAGAAATTCCTTTTCTAAAAAGGTGGCATGTTGAGCAACAAACACCTTTTGTTGTTCACTGTGGTAGAATAGATATCCATACGAATTGCTTGGATATCCCACAAACTTGCAAAGAATTGATTCTGCCTCGAGCTTGTCCGGATTTTGCTTTTTAACATAGGCCGGACAACCCCATATCTTAACTCGTTTAAGAGATAGTCTCTTCCCATTCCATATCTCATATGGAGTGGTTGGCACCGATTTGGTTGGAACTCTATTCAATAGGTATATGGCTGCCTAAAGCGCATACCCCCAGAAGGAAATAGGTAACTCAGCAGTGCTCATCATAGAGCGCACCATATCTAATAGGGTGCGATCCTCCGTTCCGATACTCCGTTGTGCTGTGGTGTATAAGGAGGAGTAAGCTGAGAGAGAATCCCATTCTTTTTTAGATTGTCCAGGAACTCATTGCTCAAGTATTCTTGTCACGACCCGAAATTGGCCCGTGACGGCCCTAATACTACGCAACGCCAAAAGACGTAACGCAGTAAAAGAAAGCCAACACCCAGAAATCTAAACCAAGAAAATACGGAAAAGATAATATAAGTTTTGAAACATTTGAAATCGCAACCCAAATTTTTTAAAAGTCTTACTTTCTTTCTTTAAAATTTGGCAACACCCCCTTTTTGTAAAAACTATCTCAAGACGGAAAAACAATAACATCATAAATATACGACGCCGTAGCGAAGAAATAAAGACAGTTAGAGAGAAATCTGTATATAAAAGACAACAAATCCACAATAATATACAAATACGTCCTCACCAAGTCTCTAAGTCCACAATACAATAGTAGATGGAGAGTACAATATACAACGAATGTATAATATGAAATACAGATAATCATCTAACCCACCTAAGCAAAATGGTACTGTGAGCAGATGCGGTATCTGTAGCAAAAGATGATAGATGGATACTGAATAGCTGAATAGCCTGCCTCGACTACTCTGTGAAAAACCTGAAACACCTGTGGCACAACGGGGGTGAGTTGCCAACTCGTGAATAGTAAATAACATATGCAGGTAATCGCAAGAATGTACATACAGCATGAATCTAAGATATGCGATTACAGTAATAACATGTCATGCCAATGCTGATAAAGGAAAGTACACTAGCAGGTACAATCAATATATGAAGCAATGATGACCTGATAATAGTATGCAATAACTATGCAATAGGGATATGAGAAAGAAAATATGCAACTATCATAAGGGTACACTAACAGGTATTACCAATATATGAAACTGTGCATAAAATAGATAAGTGTGAGGTATAGGGTGGAATATGTCATTTCCACGGAAACCTAACATCGTGGCAGGATCACAATCCATCAAGACACTCCAATCCTTAAATCCTCAAATCAGCCCCCAAACTGGGCTCTCACATCAAATAAGTCTCACATCTCCTCAATGTACAATATCGAGTAATCTCCTATATCCCGAATGTACAAATCAATGATCACATAGGTATGTCCAATATCCAATCTCAATGAATCGCCTAATAACCCAAGTCAAATCTCCAGTAAGAATCTAACATCCTAAAGGTATATATACAGAAATAAATATGATGGGGGCAATACACATATATTAGCGTCCCATTCCACTAATATTGGTGTAAGGGTATATATAACAACGGCTAAATCCCCTGTTATATATACAAAGGTGTTAAAGAAATATCATGAAAACCAAGGTGCCAAGCATCGACACAGAAATCCTGATCACGTATCATACGCTATCCCGAAAGCACGAGTGCCTAGCTCTGACCCTCGCCTTTCGACGTATGCATACGTGCATGACTCCCAACGGTGTCTCCATGACCCCCGCCGAGTCATTAGTACTGTCACCGGTAGGTACTAGCCCGCCTCCAGGCTCAATCGGCAACATCCATCGATCTTCTTTCCGAGGGGAACCATACCGGGCCCCACCACGTACCCTCATACGGCAACCACACATCGTATGGAGTATATAATCAGAACCGATAAATCTCATGGTGGCTGCGCAAATATCATATCAAGGAAACCGGGTTTTTCAATGTATGCATAATTTCATGAACTCTCGCGGTTCCCAAATCCAGAAATCATCATGTGAAATCCAAATAACAATGCGCAAATCCAGGAATAAATATATGCGATATATCTGAAATGCGAGCATATAAATGAGAATATGTAGCTAAAACCAGATGTATGCGAAACCAATGAGGTACAACTAAGTAACATCAGTAAAGGTAAATATATGATTGCAACTGAATATGTGTGCAACATACAGGTGTAGCAATGTATAGGTATCTACCTATAGGAACTGATGTCGTATACCCCCCTGGGTATAAGAAGAATATGTAAAAGGTATACCTGTAGCTGTATCGCAAGGTGTAAATGTACCTATCACTAAAGGTATGATACACTATAGGTATACCGGTAAGCTAGATGTTATGTGTGACAAGCAATAGTATCTATAAGGGGTTGTGTGTGACATGGCAATTATTGACGGTGTGTGTGTAGCATACAATCCGTGCTCGTGCAACATGAACCGTCAATAATATGTGCAGTGTCCTACGGCTGCTAGTCACAGTATAACTATATCAAGGAAATAAAGTAAATGCGCAATTCTACAATGACGTAGAATGTGCGACAAGTATTTGAATCCTAGCCCAGACGCATAACGCCATGCGGGCGATTCCCCTGTAGATGTTAAATCTACTCACTTACACTCCACGCTAGGTGAATCCTACCATCTGCTCCCCCCTGTAGCAGTGTCCGTAGTCCCTGCCTGCAAACCTGCAAATAAGACATGGAAATCACAAAAAAGCCAAATATTCCGCAAAACGCGATATCGAACCAAAACGAGAAACTCGCGTTGCGAACTAAACGCGCGTGTGCACGATACGCTGAATCGTGTGTGTACGCGTCTAAAACTATCGCGACACGCCGCGATACGTTGGATCACAGAACTCACTCACGTATCGCGCGTATCGCGCAAACACAACGGACACCAAAAACGATATACAGTCCCAGATTTTCCTACAGGTCAAATCTTACAAAACTAGACATGCCAAAACACTACAATACACTGCAGACAACCATTCCCAAAACCCCAGCACCCCACTCCCCTTCCTGGCCGTAATTTGCGGCCAAACTGAATTAATTGGCGGCCTAGGATTGGAATGGGTGGCTCGTGTTTTGGTGGTGGTGTCTAGACCTAACAAGCATGCTCCAGTTTCCTCAATTTTATCCTGAAAGGTCCGGGTCAAAAGCAGATCTCAGAAGTCACAAATATCGCTTAAAAAACGCCAAATTGCACAAAACACAAACCCTATGGTATTTTAGTGAAACCTGGGTTATTTCTTATTTGAAGTGACCCTATTAACACTAAAATAGGTAGGGTTAACTAACACAATCATCACATAATCAAGGTTCCACACAAATCACCCTAATTAGCACTAAACTAGCTAATTAACACTAATCGAAGCTAATCGATGCACAACTTAAGCAAACCATGAAAAGGGGTTCAAGAAATATACCCTAATGAACCCTAGAAGGCAGGTGAAGAAGTGGAAGGAGCTGCTGTCAGTCGCTGGAGCTCCTGCTGCTGCTGATGATGATGATGCTGTTGCTGATGATGACGAGGCTGCTGCTGCTGAAGCTTCTTCAGGTGAGTGTGTGTGTATGTGTTTGAGAGAGTGAGGGAAATGAGAGTGAGAAGTGAGAATGAGAGAAAAACCAACAACCCCTCCCATTCTCATTCTCTTTCATCATAATGAGGCATGGCTCACACCATCAAGCCCATGCTTCTCTCTCTCTCAAAGTCAACACCTCAAACTAACAAAGAAAAATCAATTTAAAACCCTTATTATTTTAACAACCATAACTCTTAAACTAATCATAAAACTAACTTAAGACAAATGGTTAGCTAACCATGATTGCTAATCATGTTTAACCCCAAAAACAACCCTAGTTATCATGCACAAGTGTGTGTGTGCCTAACAAAATTCTAATAAAATACACATTAAATAGGATAAAATATTTAAAACTTAATTTGGTAAACTTTTTATTAAAAACCATACATTAAAATATAATTAGTTACAAAACACATTCTAAGGTGTTACAATCTACCCCCCTTAAAAGAAATTCGTCCCCGAATTTAAAAATATACTATTACGCGTACCTTCAAAGAGAAGATTACAACCCTCAAATCTCGCTCGCAGCCTCCCAAGTGATTATCTCACTATACGGCTACGTCCAAGAAAAACCTTTCACAGATGGCAAGACTTTTGACCGATGTCCCTCCACCTGACGAGCCATTAACACAATTGGCTGCTGGTGAACGAAAGATCGCGTCAAGCTAAATGGTCTGATGCTAGATCATGTGAGAAGGTCAAGAAGGTAATTGTAAAGCATCATCACACGGAATACGGGGTGAAAACTCAATAATCTGGGCGGAAGTGCCAAATTAAAGGCAACGGGAACTCGCTTATAGGATCTTAAAAGGACCTAAATCCTGGGACAAGCTTCCCAAAATCCAATACGTCATTCATCGGGAAGTCCGTAGGAATACATGATCTGTCCCTGCGAACTCGAGTCTATGACCAACACAGTCGACATAAGACCTCAGTTCGCAATGGGCAATTTCCATCCTGACCTAACACAACTGGACTATCTCCGAAGTCTCTAGACTAGCTGGGGTCCAAAGTCCAACTTACGCAGAGTCAGAAAAACAACAGACCGGTGATCGACACGACCTAACCCCTAGGCCTAAAGGTGGCCAATTGGAGTGTCTCCTGATAACAACTATCGAAGGAGAACCCTAACGATGGCGAGTGACGATCCCAAACTGCTGACAACAATCAAACAAACACACAACCTTAACAAAAACAACTGAGCAAACTGAGTATAACCGGACGACAAGAATCCGAATGGAGTCACACCCTGACTAAACTTGGGTAGAAACCATAACGAAATTCGTGGAGATCTGCTCCCACTCCTACTTCGGAACGGTAAAAGATTGCAACTCTCCAGCCGGCCTCAGATGCTCGACCCAAGCACACAACAAGACAGACACCTTGAAACGAAACCTGAAACTTCTCCTTACATCCCTGTCATCCGTAACTATCTCACAAGTCACGTTAAATGTTGGTGGAACTTGAATGCATATAGAGAGTTGACAGATGTGCATGCTCTAGGATTGCACGTCTCCACCCGACGGTGTCAGGTACACAAACGTGTCCCTAACTTAGCACGTCATTGTCACAATTCAAGGTCTCCGAATCATTACCCAGCCGAGCATGCTCAAGTATCACTAACGAACAAGCATCGGCGGGCAGTGTCTCGCGAAAACGATTAAGGAAAGTGGTCGGGCGCGGACATGAGCAAGCTGTCCCCTCCGTAGAGACGAACTTAAGCTATACTCAACGATCACACAAAAACTGTAAATCTGCAGAAGACTAACACACCAATCAAAATCCGCTGCAGGAAGATGTTCATTAAGCTCTGGTAGTCCGTGAAAATCTGACATGACTCTCGAACAGGTTGTGTCCCCAAATCTCCAACGCAAAACCACCGCGGACATCTCCAGATCATGAGTGGAATATCCTTCTCGTACTTCCTCCAAATGTAGGGAAGCAAAAGCGATGACTCTGTAGTGTCACATCAGTACACCCTCGAGCCCACTCAAGAAACATTACAGTTAAACAACAAAGTCGCCCGAACCAAAAGCAAAGAAAGACTGATGCAGTTGTTAACTGAATCTTCAACTGCTGAAAACTCCGCACACATGCCTCAGTCCAAAGAAAAGAAACCTCCTTTCCGGTCAATTCAGTCGACGGTGCAGCACTACTCTAGCAATCCTGCATGAAACGGCGGTAAAACCTGCTAAGCCCAACAATATGCGGATCTCCGTCTAGCACACAAGTCTGGGCCTAAGCTGTACGGCCACGATCTCCCTCGGGAACATACAAAACCGTCTCCCGCGACTACAAGACCTAGAAGTCAACACAAAAACAAGCCTGAAGAAACACTCCGAGAATTTAGCAAACTGCTGGTGCTCTCCCAGTATCCGCATAACAAATCCTCAAGTGCTGCTCCTGTTTCTCAAGACACATTAGATAGACCAGAATGTCGTAAATAACACAACAAAACTGGTCGAGGAACGGCCTGCAGAAATCTGGTTCATCACATCTACGAATGCTGCTAGGGCATCAATGAATCCAACGACTCACAAAAACACTCAAAGCCCATAGCACGCATAAGGCAGTCGTCGGAATGCCATCACTCCGAATCCGCAATAATGATGACCTGATCACAAGCAAACTTAGAAATGTCCCGCACTGTGGAGCTGATCGAAGAAATCGTCACGGCGAGGTAAAGGATACCTATCCGCACCGTAAGCCGGTTCAGTTAACGACCCGTCGATACGCAACCCTAAGCCGCCGTCTTTCTCCTTGACGAACAGGAATAAGAGCTTCCAAAAGCGAAACATTCAGACGCACAAAATTCCCCAAACCACAACTCTGCAGCTGATCCTTTAGCTCCCAAGCTTCGCTGGCTCATCCGGAACAACGTCGGAAAAACTCTCGCACGAAAGAAACCCGGTCCAACAATCTCACTGTGGCTCCGGTATCACGAATGAACGCCAAGAATCCACGACATCTCCTCAGTAGCCGACTAGCGAAAAGGCCGAATTCAAGCTGTGAAAGGCGGCACAACTATCCACCTGCACAACAAGAACTGACTTGCCGGGGAAAACAAAACCCAACTTGTTTCCTCACGGTAGTCCACAGACGCCTAGCACGTAATTAACCAGTCCGTGCCCAGGAGAACTTCAAATCCAACATCTTTAGAAGGATCAAAACGACGGACGAATCTCTACCTCCTATCCGATTGGCACAAAACTGAAATACGTGTCGCGCAACAAAAGAATCGCTGACAGAAGTTAGCACAACTACGACTAATCTACCCAACCACGGTACAAGCATGAAAACAAACGAATATATGAAAAGAACATATAAATCAAGGGTACCTGAAAACTCCACATTGGACGTCTGTGCGTCCCGATGAGTAGAAGCAAACTCCTTTGTCTGCCCTCTACTCGCAGCTGGATGAACTCCTCTGGTAGACAGAGCCCTCTGAGCAAATCTTCCACGTCCACGGCCTCTCTGAGTACGATCCTGACGCCGTGCTGAGGAACAATCCCTGACGAAGTGCTGAAGGCTTCCGCATTGAAAGCATCCACGCGCTGACTGCTGACCATCCTGGGATGGGAGCTGAACGACTGTCCTCGTCCTAAGCCTCTGCTACTCCCGCGACGGCCACGAAATCTGTCCCGATGACCAAACCTCTGTCTCTGGGCTGGTACACTGGTACGAGTCCTCCACTGTCCTGGAACTCTCTGAGCCTCTGGATTATGCGCCTCATCAACTGGAGCTGCAACCACTGGTGCTATGTAGGTGACGGACTGTTGCATGCTGACCGTAAGCGACAACTGAGTGACAGGGGTGACAACCTCCTGTCGTAGCTCCCGAACGATATCAACCAAAGAACTCATCGTCTGGCGGAAGTCCTGCATCTCTGCCAAAAGTCTATCAATAGTATAGGTCGTAGGCAGGTCCGTCTGCACCTGTGCAACTAGAGTGCCATCCTGGTCAGTACTCGTCTCAACCGAGCCAACTCTGACCTCGGCCCTCGCTGCATCACTCTGTGTCCCCATAGTCATCGGCGGCAAGGCTATAAATAGATATAAGATGAGATTCGATAAGAATAAGGAAATTGAATCTGTAGCGTTTTAAAAATCGTTTCGGTGAAATTTCGAAAAAAACGGTAAAATAAGGGGGTTTTCTGCAAAAAAAAGTCAAAATGCAAATATCTTATTATAAAAATTAAATATACATATTCTAGCTATGTAATTGCTATTATTTGGTGTTTATTGAGCCGCTGGTGAAATTTCAAATTTTCTGAAAAAATATTATTTTATTATTATTTTAAGCCGTCACTAATACATTTAATTAGGGAAAATTACAAATTGGAATGAGTTGAAACAAATTTTGTACATCATAAAACATTAAATAAAATTTTATCATGTGGTTTTTGGAACGAAATCATTTGCCAAAACGGTTTAGAAATTATTGAAGAAAAAAAGCTTTTTTCGGTAAAATTAGTGTTAATGGGAATTGGGGTATAACATTTATCATTTTTCTTCACCCATACACCCATAACTCACCCTCTCTCCCTCTCCCCATTTGGCCGACCCCACCATGACAGCCCTCCCCCTCTCTCTCTCCAAATCACAAAGAAAAGAGAAGAAAAGAAAAGAAAATGATAGAAAATGGTGGACTTTGACTTTTTCCACTTTCTCCACCTCACTCTCTCTCTCCTCCCTCACCCATTCCACACCCCCATGATGGCTGAAACCTGCACATTTCAGCAGCCCTCCCCTCTCATTCCTCATCTCATCTCTTCTCCAAAAAAATTCACAAAAAAATTTTCATGAAAAATCACCTAAAACTCAAAACCGAAATCCAACTCCTACCCATTATTTATTTGCCTATCTAGCATGGATTTTGGGAGCAAGAGAGCAATTTGGGAGGCTTAGATCCTTGCTATATCTCTAATTGGGAGGTATAAATCTTAACCCATGTCTTAATTGTTGGTTAATTACTCCAATTTAACTAAATTTGGTGTTTAATTTGTGTGTATATTGCAAACTTGAATTGTGGGGTTAATGGTTATATGTGAGATTAAAATCAAGATAGGGTTTTATCACATCATTAAGGTTGCCATGAGTAGATTGACATGTTAATTCTTGCTAAAACCTAATCTAGTTACTAATTTCAAAATTTGTTAGTTGGAAATTGTGATAATTATGCTAATTTGCTAACTAGTTTTTTTAAAAATTGGTTTAATAATTGAGATTAAAAATGTAATTAGGTTTTTATGACTTCTTTAACATTATAAAGTGTAGTTTAACACTTTAGTTCATGGAAATCCAACCTAAATTGTTGTATGTGCATTTTTGCTATAAAATGGTTGAAATTGGTTAAAATTGCAAACTAGGTTTTTGAAATTGAATTAAATTGTGGGTTTAAAATTTACGTAGCGGTTTCTATGGCATAATTAAGATATTAAGTTATCATCTTGGTCACTAGAATTATTAAAACGTCATGTTTTGTACAAAAACGGTAATTTGTGCTTGCTATATTTTCGGAAAAATGACTTTTTAAGTGAAATTGGGGTTTTTGGGAATTGTAAGCTGTTTTATATTATAATTAGTGCTTGTAATTGTACAAATGAGTGTGTTGGGAGTTTTCTCGATTGTTTGGCGTTTGTACGCCGACGTCGAGGGTTTTTGGGTTCATTTGTGAAAGCAACCATAGGTTTTGACTTATGTGGGATTCGTGTGTCGTTTTGGTCATGAATCGGATTTTAATGCGATACGGTGCGTTATGATATGTAGGTACCCCATGTTGACTTCTAGACGACAAGCGAGGGCGTGGCGACGTCGGCACCGGCAAGCGAGGACCAGGTGAGTAGATTTATATCTACGGGGAGAAGTCGGGTGGATGGCGTATAGCACCCCCGCAGTCCGAGGTGATGTATACTGATGCGTATACACACCTATAAATATTATATGTTATTGGGATTAATAACGATGTTTAGGATGGATATTGGTGTGTTGGATTATTTTAGTGTCGCGAACCCTAGGGTAGTGTTGCACTACACATACACACATACATACTTGCATACATTCCTATTTATATGTGCTCATGGGATTCTTTATAGTTATATGTTCACAGGGGTATGAGACTATGTGTTCACATACGGATTTGAGGAGGATACTTGGGATTGAGCTGAGTCGATGAGATTTGTTTGTGGTTGTGATCTCCGTGATATGGCAGGATTCGTACTTAAGGTACGTCCTGGTGTAATAGCAGATCTTGCGGCGGCGATACGGGTGAATTGTGTTATAAATAAATGGTCGACATGTGATCGTGATATGAGGCATAATATGCTAGGATATTGATATTAGGCCGTATCGGGCGATGTATACCCCTTGATGATGATATGTGCTGACGATATCGGTTTGTACGAGATTGTCGATCAGTAGTTAGATCATGAGTATATTGAGGATATTAGTATTGTACTAGACATAGGTCAGTACCCTAGACTATGATCTTGGATAAAGAGGATACCAGAGGAATAGTGTGAGGAATATGATATTGACCCGTACCCAGATTTGGGGATGCCGTACGACGGATTTACGTACGAGCTATATCTTGATGATTGATCCGCACTCTTGACTTGGGATGTCTGATTATAGATATGGTATCGGATATGATATTATTGAGGCGGGATCACCGACTAATATATATACAGGTATGTATATGTATCGACTCAGATGTTAGGCGGTTTCCTTACCTGTAGTCTAGCTTGTAGCGTAGCCCTTTAGTTTAGTTAGTTGTTAGATTAGATTCGGTTCCTACCTATTTCAAAGCTTACGAATCGTGCGTAATTTTAAAGACAGCCTAAGGGATCCTACGGATATTTCAAAAAACGTATCTTTTCTTAAAAACACCGTAGCCCCTATTTTCAAAACCCCACGATTCGTGTTATTTCAAAAGGCACCATTGTAGGACTTATATTAGGTTAAAACAGATTAGTTATCGTTGCGTTTAGTATTCAGCTCCCGCTCATTATTGTTGTTTGCTCCGCATCACATGCTTATATTATGCTTCATATTCTACTATTGATATCTTGTGGTTAGGACACCAGCACCATTACCGATGATGCGTATGTACCACGTACACTTCCTTGCCGGCTCACACACATCTTCATCGGTAATTGCCATGTCACGTACACCTTAGAAAATATTATTGCTTGACATAGCCTGTTAGCTAATAGTTTAGACATGATATTAGTGTACTTGTCTTATATGTTAGTTTAGACATTGTAGTTATTACCTGCTACCTCATGCATACTGTTATTCATTGTTATGCTGCATTCATGGATTCTCATGCATATATTCACTTTTTACGTGCTATTGAGGTTTTGGATTTGGATTTCCATGAGATTTTCTGGATTTGGGGAAAACCGCAAAACATATACAAACTTCTTCTTTCTCTTTTTAAATAAAAAGCGCAGTTTTTCCCATGATGTATGAGTCGTCCACCATGAGTTTGCTGATGGATTTGGAGACCCGATTCGAGGAGTTGGATGAACCGTTTCGGCCACATGGTAGACCCGGTAAGGTACCCCGGGGCAAGAAGCTCGTGGTGATGACGATGACCCTGGCATGGGGAGACTACCTACCGGTGATTTTACCCGACGCGTCGGATATCCGGAGGATACCGTCGTGGTCTTGAGATGGATGGTAGGGGCCGGTCTGGACTGACGGCGCCCTAGATATTGAGATTGAGACATTGAGATTTCGAGATATTGAGGTACTGAGATTTGATGATACAGGCCAGTCCAGATTGCCGGAGCCTGAGGTTTTGAGACATTGAGATTTATGTTTTGTGTCGATGCTAGACACTGTTGATGTTGATTTCATTTATGATACCTCATTTTAAAAATACAAAGGAAATCTCACTAATTTATGAAAACAGTTTCTTCATTTACATGGATTCTGTTTTCATGCATTCATACCTCATTCATATGATATATTGTTACCTGAGGCACAGACACGGCCACATGAGATTACACTCGGGTTAGATATTTACCCTAGCCTTGTTATAGGCTGCATGTTATACATATATTTGAGGTTATATTATGATCATTGACCAAGGTTGCGTTATTTATGCGATTTCTTTCCGTAGATGTTTTTCTATTCACGAGTTGGCAACTCACCCCCGTTGTGCCCCAGTTTCTTGCAGGTTTGCCGTACATGCTTCTTTACGGCTTTGCGGGCACTGTACCTTTCGGGTGACTTGCTAGTAGGTGGGTTTATTGTATCGTACCCATCATTATACATTGCATATTATATTTCAGTTGTATCTAGAATTTCCATCAACCAAACATGTATTTATTTTTTTGAGATAGAGACCAGTAATGTTATTCTTTCGACCTTAGAGTCGCGTGTTATATTTCCTTGGGTTCTTGCTGGTTGAGTTTTATTTCTGTTGTGATCCTCGCCTTTAGGCGTTGTATATTATGTTGCATACAGGTTGTTTTGATATGGTTCTTCCTACTCTCTAATACTTTTCTTGGTTTGGATTTCTAGGTTCGGCTTACTTAGAGTACGTACGCCTCGAGACGTTCGTAGTCTAAGTGCCGGTCATGTTCCGTACTTTCGGGTCGTGACAAAGTTGGTATCAGAGCGTTAGGTTTTACCTTCGGAGCGTAGGATGACCCTTGGTTGATGGAATAGGTGACTAAAGTAGAGTGACGTACCGTTGGTATGTTCCGTGGCATACTTACGACACACCACTTCACTTAAGAAGCCTTAGAATGTACATTTCCTTGTGCAGTATCATATTCATTCCTGATCTAGCCTCATCGGTACCGGTTATGGTTTTGCTGCCACGATTACGGGCAGGGAGAGATACGGATAGAGTTGCGGTCAGCACGAGCTCGTTACGAACGAGGACTGACCAGGGCGTGACTCCGGCGACACACGATTGCAGAAATGTGTCTCTTGATTGTGTTTTGCGCCACGAGCGTTGGATGGATCACTGTATGAGATTACTCGGACGTGCAGATCAGCACCAGAGGATTGAGCCACTGGCAGAGGCCAGCCAGATATTGATGACCGTTGGTGTATTGCTTACTCATGATGATTGAGGCACGGTTCAGCGTGCAGACGAGCGAGCCAGTTTTTGCTGCGGGCAACGAGATACTGCCCCAGATGTTGGAGCTATTACAGTACGAGATTGTACTAAGAGATTATAGAAGGTCGCTAGTCACCGAGGATGAATGACTAGGATATGTGGATTGTTCGCTACCCCGTTGCGAGGTCATCAGATAGATTGATTCCAGCTAGAGACGACTTCACGCGGAGACGTTGAGAGTCGACAGAGATGATCGAATGTCAGTAACCTATTATTCCAAGTTTAAAATATTCGGAAAGACATGCAGGCAATTCTATGGTCCCTCTAGAAGAATGAAACCCTAACTCGACTTAATGACCGTGTGAAAGCCTTTGAACCTTAGGGTTTGCGGCAGTTCTGCGGCGCCATTAGTGAGGCTTGGGTTTGCCCTTCTACAGCTGGACCACCGATGCTGTGGTATGTACTCGATACTATTATACCGTACCCAAGATGTTGAGCTCTTGGGGGATTATGAGGTTTTGACGACTCGATCGGATGGCTCGACTTAATTCGGATGCTAGATGGTGAGATGCAATTCTTGGGAGACTCCAGATACGAGGATAGCCGTTGGATGCTCAGTCCATGCAGCCACGACCAGACGAGTCCGAAGCGGTCGGCATTAGTGAAAAATGGAGTAAGAGGTTCGTACACGATCTGGATATGATGACGTTTCCCACCGCTGACATCAGAGATGCGATGCGCATACCGAGGCATTGTTATTGGATATACTTTCCAAAAAGAGTCGCGCTGAGTATGCAGCCGTTACGAAGCAAGAAGCAGACATGGTAAGGACGATGACTCCTGGACATTTGGGAGAGATGAGACTTAGAAGAGACCTTGAGCAGGATTCCTTCCAGGACACTGCTGCAATGTCACTTGCACCCAGGATCAGATGTGTCACGTACATTCAGAGAGCCAGAGGCCGACGCCAGTGATATGCTGTCTTACGAGTGGTCGCGATGATTGACCGAGAGATGACCAGAGAAGTGCCAGAACGGGATCATCCCCGTTAGCACACCTGACAAGGCCGATGAGCCGATGGACCGAGAGATTGGTAATTCCCAGTGAAGACCTTGACCCAGGAGTGGTCATTGTTACGCACACCAGCAGGCCAGAGTTCATGATCATAGACGAGACGTCCCACTAGTAACCGCGACAGTTGGCCCGAGATTCTTAGAGGATGCGCTTGAGCGGTACTATGCCGCCATTATTGATTTCGATGTTTTGGGTGATTTATTCGAATGATTTGATTTTGATGATTGAGGATTTACGATCCTTGCACAGTGTTGCACTTGATATCGTTTTCGTGCTTGGGTTTCACTTGTTTGTGATTTTACGGTTTTGGGCATTTGAGTTGATTTGGTGCGTACGCACGCACACGATTTGGTTTCTGCACTCTGTATAGTTTATATATGCTTGCAGTGCAGTGATACGCCTTTTGTGCACTTAGATGCATTGGACTTTGATTTCGATGGTGATGTTCGATATTTGTTTTGTGTACCTTATGCACCTGATTTGATTTTGCGCATGTTCGGCACTTGATATTGGATTTCATGATTTCATGCACGATGGATGCACCTGATTGGATTTTCGCGCATGTTAGGCGCATGTTTTGAAGTGTTATTTTGGTGCACACCAGATGCACTAAATCGAGATTTTTCGTGCATGTCAGATGCACCTGATTTTGCTGTCAGGCACACATGTTGCCTACGACAGATGTTTCGTGCACACCCGATGCACTTAGATGTTGTTTCTGTGCATATGTATGGCACATATTTGGATTTTGATTTCCGTGCGCACAAGACGCGCGTAGTATTCATACGCGTATTTTGGGATTGATTTTTCTTATAGAGCAGTACGTTTTTATGATATTGCTATGTGTTTTCGTACTGAGCAGGACTAATCAGAGGACAGTACCTGAATATATTTGGCATTCATTTCCTTCAGATATTTACATATATAGATTTGATATTTACGTGTGTAGCTCCGATTTATAGCATATTGGTTTTGTATTGGATTTGACATTTGTGTCTTTACCATGACTCCAATGATGGTGGGATGCTTGACGGAGTTTTGATTTTGAGTTATATGCTCATTCTTCACGCGCATGCGTTGCGTTACGATTTATTTTATGTATTTACAATTTCGCAGCCCCGACGACTTGATGGTTTTGGTTTAGATGTTTTAGTATTTGGGGGGAGTTTTACTTTAAATTCGAGGACCGAATTTTTTAAGGGGGGAAGATTGTAGCGTTTTGAAAATCGTTTCGGTGAAATTTCGAAAAAAACGGTAAAATAAGGGGGTTTTCTGTAAAAAAGTCAAAATACAAATATCTTATTATAAAAATTAAATATACATATTCTAGCTATGTAATTTCTATTATTTGGTGTTTAATGAGCCGTTGGTGAAATTTCAAATTTTCTGAAAAAATATTATTTTATTATTATTTTAAGCCGTCACTAATACATTTAATTAGGGAAAATTACAAATTGGAATGAGTTGAAACAAATTTTGTACATCATAAAACATTAAATAAAATTTTATCATGTGGTTTTTGGAACGAAATCATTTGCCAAAACGGTTTAGAAATTATTGAAGAAAAAATGCTTTTTTCGGTAAAATTAGTGTTAATGGGAATTGGGGTATAACATTTATCATTTTTCTTCACCCATACACCCATAACTCACCCTCTCTCCCTCTCCCCATGTGGCCGACCCCACCATGACTGCCCTCCCCCTCTCTCTCTCCAAATCACAAAGAAAAGAGAAGAAAAGAAAAGAAAATGATAGAAAATGGTGGACTTTGACTTTTTCCATTTTCTCCACCTCACTCTCTCTCTCCTCCCTCACCCATTCCACACCCCCATGATGGTTGAAACCTGCACATTTCAGCAGCCCTCCCCTCTCATTCCTCATCTCATCTCTTCTCCAAAAAAATTCACAAAAAAATTTTCATGAAAAATCAACTAAAACTCAAAACCGAAATCCAACTCCTACCCATTATTTATTTGCCTATCTAGCATGGATTTTGGGAGCAAGAGAGCAATTTGGGAGGCTTAGATCCTTGCTATATCTCTAATTGGGAGGTATAAATCTTAACCCATGTCTTAATTGTTGGTTAATTACTCCAATTTAACTAAATTTGGTGTTTAATTTGTGTGTATATTGCAAACTTGAATTGTGGGGTTAATGGTTATATGTGAGATTAAAATCAAGATAGGGTTTTATCACATCATTAAGGTTGCCATGAGTAGATTGACATGTTAATTCTTGCTAAAACCTAATCTAGTTACTAATTTCAAAATTTGTTAGTTGGAAATTGTGATAATTATGCTAATTTGCTAACTAGTTTTTTTAAAAATTGGTTTAATAATTGAGATTAAAAATGTAATTAGGTTTTTATGACTTCTTTAACATTATAAAGTGTAGTTTAACACTTTAGTTCATGGAAATCCAACCTAAATTGTTGTATGTGCATTTTTGCTATAAAATGGTTGAAATTGGTTAAAATTGCAAACTAGGTTTTTGAAATTGAATTAAATTGTGGGTTTAAAATTTACGTAGCGGTTTCTATGGCATAATTAAGATATTAAGTTATCATCTTGGTCACTAGAATTATTAAAACGTCATGTTTTGTACAAAAACGGTAATTTGTGCTTGCTATATTTTCGGAAAAATGACTTTTTAAGTGAAATTGGGGTTTTTGGGAATTGTAAGCTGTTTTATATTATAATTAGTGCTTGTAATTGTACAAATGAGTGTGTTGGGAGTTTTCTCGATTGTTTGGCGTTTGTACGCCGACGTCGAGGGTTTTTGGGTTCATTTGTGAAAGCAACCATAGGTTTTGACTTATGTGGGATTCGTGTGTCGTTTTGGTCAAGAGTCGGATTTTAATGCGATACGGTGCGTTATGATATGTAGGTACCCCATGTTGACTTCTAGACGACAAGCGAGCGCGTGGCGACGTCGGCACCGGCAAGCGAGGACCAGGTGAGAAGATTTATATCTATGGGGCGAAGTCGGGTGGATGGCGTATAGCACCCCTGCAGTCCGAGGTGATGTATGCGGATGCGTATACACACCAATAAATATTATATGTTATTGGGATTAATAACGATGTTTAGGATGGATATTGGTGTGTTGGATTATTTTAGTGTCGCGAACCCTAGGGTAGTGTTGCACTACACATACACACATACATACTTGCATACATTCCTATTTATATGTGCTCATGGGATTCTTTATAGTTATGTGTTCACATGGGTATGGGACTATGTGTTCACATACAGATTTGAGGAGGATACTTGGGATTGAGCTGAGTCGATGAGATTTGTTTGTGGTTGTGATCTCGGTGATATGGCAGGATTCGTACTTAAGGTACGTCCTGGTGTTATAGCGGATCTTGCGGCGGCGATACGGGTGAATAGTGTTATAAATAAATGGTCGACATGTGATCGTGATATGAGGTATAATATGCTAGGATATTGATATTAGGCCGTATCGGGCGATGTATACCCCTTGATGATGATATATGCTGACGATATCGGTTTGTACGAGATTGTCGATCAGTAGTCAGATCATGAGTATATTGAGGATATTAGTATTGTACTAGACATAGGTCAGTACCCTAGACTATGATCTTGGATAAAGAGGATACCAGAGGAATAGTGTGAGGAATATGATATTGACCCGTACCCATATTTGGGGATGCCGTACGACGGATTTACGTACGAGCTATATCTTGACGATTGATCCGCACTCTTGACTTGGGATGTCTGATTATAGATATGGTATCGGATATGATATTATTGAGGCGGGATCACCGACTAATATATATACAGGTATGTATATGTATCGACTCAGATGTTAGGCGGTTTCCTTACCTGTAGTCTAGCTTGTAGCGTAGCCCTTTAGTTTAGTTAGTTGTTAGATTAGATTCGGTTCCTACCTATTTCAAAGCTTACGAATCGTGCGTAATTTTAAAGACAGCCTAAGGGATCCTACGGATATTTCAAAAAACGTATCTTTTCTTAAAAACACCGTAGCCCCTATTTTCAAAACCCCACGATTCGTGTTATTTCAAAAGGCACCATTGTAGGACTTATATTAGGTTAAAACAGATTAGTTATCGTTGCGTCTAGTATTCAGCTCCCGCTCATTATTGTTGTTTGCTCCGCATCACATGCTTATATTATGCTTCATATTCTACTGTTGATATCTTGTGGTTAGGACACCATCACCATTACCGATGATGCGTATGTACCACGTACACTTACTTGCCAGCTCACACACATCTTCATCGGTAATTGCCATGTCACGTACACCTTAGAAAATATTATTGCTTGACATAGCCTGTTAGCTAATAGTTTAGACATGATATTAGTGTACTTGCCTTATATGTTAGTTTAGACATTGTAGTTATTACCTGCTACTGTAAGTCTACGCTAGCGCCCCGGCAGTTTACAGACGCCAAATGCGGAACAAAAACTTTTTAACTGGCGCTATCGTATACTTTAACCCGGATCTGCCATTATTGCTAAACTAACAAACTGTAAAGAGTGTAGAAAGGTTATACCGAACGATCCGAGTCCTTCGTTCTTCAACCATCATCCCACGCTCCGTTGCGGCTGTTCCGATCTCGTCGATCTCCGATCTCCTCGTCGAGGTGGCACCACGTCGACGATTCTTTAAACGGGCTCCCGCCTCTGACTTGAGAGCAACTCGATCGTCAAGTTTGCTAAAAGAGACGACCAAGAATGATGTAGAGAATGAGTAGATGACTTTGTCTCATTTCGTCCAAGTCCGTGGACGATCGGTTAATGAAGTTTCCATTTTAATCGGGTGATGGAACAAAACGAGATATGAAATTTCCATACACCTAAAACCATAGTCTTTTCTCTCTAAAATGATATCAACCAAGTGAAGTGAGGAGGAGAGAGAGGGCCGGCCACTTTATAGAAGGAGGGAGGTGACCGTAGGAGAAAGAGGGTGACCATAAGACATGAAGGTTCTCACAAAATATCTTAAGCTTAACAAAACTCTTTAATGCTAAAGCATGAATCACTAATACACCTCATCAAGTCTTTAATGCAACCAATGAAAACACAACACCAATTAATCCTAGTCACCTCATCTAGAACCTTCTAGAACCTTTTAGAAGCATGACTCACTCTCATCCAAGAAAAGATAAATCCGTCTTTAACAGAATGTTAAAAGACGGCTGATAGAAAACTGGAAACTGGCAACTTCCAAAAGTGATCCTGAAACGACTTCAGGATAACCCCGAAACTGTATAAATATACCCGCATTTGTATTACGACCGAATACAAATGCAACTGAGACAAAGATATTATACCTACTCAATATAATACTCGGATCCGGCTTAAACCAAAGCCGACCAGCATCATCTGCCCGAAAAATAACACGTGCGTAAACGCACGTGCATTTTCCGAACCCTGCCATAAAACCATACGGCCTCTACAACGTTTCGCTCGAACTTGGGAAACTGTCTGTTGGGGACTCTAATGACTCGTCAGCACCCTGGCAGTGGGTTTAACCACAAACCGTCAGCGGCACTAGCAATGCGTAACGGCTGCCCATGGACTGACCTCAAGGGATGCCGATGAGCGAACTCATCCTGAAACCCTACTGAGCCTAACAGTGACAATGTATATACAGTCCGGTCCGTTCGTCTATGAGTATCGCATATCTGCCTAGGGGGCTAGTAACGTCAGACCCCTAATAGCAGTATAAGTCGTGTCGGAGTAAAGCCCAATAACACCCTGAGATACTACTGGAGTACCTACCAGTAAATCTCCTGCTACGGCCGTGGGCTTTGTGTAATGGCTCTCCTAGACACAGCACGATCTCGCCCCAAATACCGGGAGAGACGAATCCCCTGTCGATCCGCTCACGTGCCTTCATATGGCTCGGGACTGTACCCAAAAACTACCTGTTTGCACGACTCCTTTGAGCCGTGGTAGGGTAGAAATCAAAGCACAGTGGGAACTCACACGAGACAAATGACGACCTCAGGTCGATGAACTAACGTGTACAAATGTCACCAGGGAACTGCTATCTGACGATAGATATAGTACTAACTAGCAGATTCCCGGCGAGTCCTGTCCGGTGTACTCATAACCCAATGAGCACCTGTATATATCTTAGGTGATCCTACTGACACCAGTGGCTTGTGAGACCGGCCACCGCCCCTCGTCGGGGTCTCGACTGTACACACTAGTCTACTCCGGAGTATCGAGGCCCTGTCTCGAAACTCCCACGACTAGGGACCACAATTAAGGATATGCATATAAACCACCCAACTCTCACGTATATGATCGCCATCATACTGTTGGTAGTAAAGCAAGATCCTAAGGGCTCTATCAAAGTGTAACATGTAATCAGTCACCTGAACATGTACACGACTGATAAAGGCAAACCAGATAGCATACTATCATCTCGAGTAAGATTGTCCTACCGGTATAGGTCCTCCGCAATCATTGCAATCACGTATCTGCGATCCAATAATTGACTATGAGGGCACTATCTCCAACAATCTCCCACTTGCACTCATGGCTAATTATTGCGATGTTGCGTACTCACAGCCCGTGTGAAACCAACACCCAACTCCTCTACTAATCAGTTTCACAAAGCCCGTTTGTAAAACTATTGTGTTCGAGAAATAGCCTTAGTGAGTGGATCCGCCTAGAAGTTTCTTTCTATATCTCTCTTAATCTCAAGTTCGCGGAGAAAGCCATCTCCCGAATTGAGTAATACCTGTCTTAGAATATGTATGGATATCTGATGGGACCTAGTTCATAAATGAACTCCAAATCCAAACTTCTTAGACTGTATCGATCACTGAACCTAATCAGTATCTGGCACCATGCCACCCACAGTATCCTCTTGAACCACCTGTCCATAATACTGTCCCTCTTCGTCAGAGGGAAAAACTATAACTCTGACAATCACTCTGTCAACCATGTCACCTTTGAAGCCTGGAATGATAACCGTCTCCCGAAGGAGGCTGCCGTCATCAAATCCGTAGAACATGTACTTATGTTCTAAAACTGCTTCCTTATGTTTCTCCAGGATTGGATTAATACAAACTTATTTCATCTAGTGTAAGAACAACATCTGGTGTGGTACTTGACATCTCATGATTGACTCAATTGCCTAAGCAAGTGATCTGCCAATCATGCACATCCCTCTCCCCTTTAGTCTATACGACACCTTTAGAGAGGGTGACTCCATCACCTGCAGGTACACCACCATGCTAGGAGTCATCTATTCTAAAAACCATTAGAATACTGTCAAAGTACCCACATTGGGAAACTACCCAAATCCAGATCTAAAACCATAGATCTAGAAACCAGAATGTCAAATATTATATCCATATCCTCTCTGGAGAAACAACTGTGTGACGACCACAGTACAACCGATCGTAGTATAGGAATTTTACTTCCTACTCTGTGTATGTCATCCAGATACCATGACATCACACCCTACTACCTTCTTAACAGATCCATCCCTTATTCTGATTGAAGTCAAACCTATGACTGTCACATCAAAAAATAGATGATCTATCTCCGCTATAACTGCTCTAGTCTATAAATAGACATAAGCTACTTGCCCACCATGCTTCCGTTGCTCCCACTGACTACGACAACCCTCCTACCGGGTCTCACAGCCTGGAACAACAGTAGTGTCAAGTCTGGGTAGATAAGAACCTCCCTGTCACCGTCCTTGAGGCTACTGGGGTACCTCTCGGGTGTCTGAGGTTACCTACCATATCTGCGGAGTGGCTATTGGAATGTCAAACCTGATTGAATATATAGGTCCTATTAAATTTTCCGTAATCGTTCGCGGTTCTGGAATCACTTCCAGTTCTACCATACTCCCACTACTGTTTTCTGAAAAAGATCCATTTTTACTAAAACTGTGGCAAGTCAAGAACAATATCACTATTGATCTTCCAAATGGTAGAATATCAACCCTCGTCATAGCCAGGGTCAACCCACAAACAGCCATTACAGAAACGTGCCCTGAGTTATCCAGAGTCTGGTTTTAAGCATAAGCTGGACAACTCCCCGTACCTTCATATCTTTTAAGGTACGAACTATTCTATATCCAATATAGAAACTTTGGCACTAATTTAATTGGAACCAGATTCAATCCATGCAGCTGTCTCCAGTGCATATCAACTTAATGGAAAGAGGCTAATCAACATTACTCAACTTAGAAATCCATCCAATTAAGAGTAACCTGAAAGAGAAAAACATTTCTCAAAACCATCACTATCATCTGAATACCAATCACAAGAATCTACATCTTCGATCTCTTTGAAGAATCCCGATACTTGTGATACCTAGTTCTCTACTTTATTCTTATACCCACAACTTCTCAAAACTTAGACCTTGTATTTCTACGAAACACTCGTCTAAATACTAGAGAAGTTATAAGTAAATAGAACAAGTACGAGGACCTACCCCTTTGTCCTGATGGACACTGGACAACATACAATACTTTGTATAAGTCCGCTGAGTTGAACAACTCAAAACCTGTGCGTTGTAGGCGGAAAACTGTACCCTGGCGATTTCCTCAAATATCACCAATTACAACGAATTCCGATATAATGAGGATGATCACCTAATTCCCAATATCTTACTCCCACTCATCATCTGTAAAACCATACAGATATGAGAATGAAACCTGGTAAATACATACCCTTGGAGTAAGTATTTAATCGGGAAAACAGTTTTTCCTTTAACAATGCACTGAAACATGAGAATGTTTCGTAGGGGTATCCTGGTATTCATAGCAATGCCTCCTCCATAATCCAATTCATGACTTCAACCGTATATTTTATTGCCATCTCTCCAAATCCCTTTATTTGACTTTAGTCGTTACCTTCTGTACACCATCGTTATGCTAAATGGTTTTCTTCCTTCCCTACCGTTCGGCACCAGCCTATGGTTTGGAAGAAGACTATCCAGTAAGCATAATAGGTGTACCCTCCTAAACCAAGGAGTACTCGCAACTGAGAGAAGGTGATGATAAAAGACAACTGAATAATACCTTATTCTTTTTAAAGGTGAAATAGGAGTGGCGATGAAGTACGCGGTTTTGGTCGTGAATGATATCAGTCGCAATTTACTTTGCCCTCTTTCTAATCCCTTTATTTTGTCTTTACATATTACCTTCTGCACACCCTACTTAGGCTAATTGGTTTTCTTCATTCCCTACCTTTTGGCACCAGCCTATGGTTTGGAATAAGACTATCCAATAAGCGTAATAGGTGTACTCTCCTAAACCAAGGAGCCCTCGCAACCTGAGAGAAGGTGATAATAAAAGACAACTGAATAAACCAATTCTATTTCTCCTGAACCTGGATCCATCCTCGAAGAAGTCCCTTCGAGTTCGTATATAACCATACGATGGATCTATCCAATGGAAGTGGATATCCGTAATAATACGGGTGTTCTGAGAAATGCAAAGGGTAAAAGAAGGAGTGGCAATGACTTATGCAACTCAGACAATCCAAAGAGCCAGTATTTTAAGAAGGTTCGGTCAACCTGGTCACTGAGTCATAGTCTAGGGTCGGTCAAAGGTCGCTGCCAAAGAGAGAGAGAAAAGAAACACTCTGCGTGCACTCTATCTTAGATCAGAATGGTCATCACTTTATCTAATCCGGAAACCTCCCACTGTCCTGTCAAATTCTCCTCCAAACCTAAAGAAGAATCAATCGGAATCACCGGAAGAGTAAACCAACTCATCAGTGGGAATCGGGATCCAACTCTCATCGCATGATAACGTGGTGGAATGCATCCACGTTACTCATACTCCAGAAGGTATGCGCATACTTGGCAAGTTTCAGTTTCTTTAGAAACTCCCGATATGATTTATGCCCCATGCTCTTATGACCTTGGCGTATGTCAACAAATCATAAGTCACATGTCAAGTTCTGCCCGTCATTATCTTGTTAATTTGAACCCACCCGTACATACCCTTGACGTATGCCAACAAGATAATACGACTGTCCCAAACCAACTCATCTATCTATGCAACAAATGAATACCCAGCAGCTACCAAACACTATGCCTTGACGTATGTCAACAAACATAGCTTGAATACTACTGACCATCCATAAGAAACGACGGAGGGCTACGGCTGGTTTTTGGCGAAAAACCTTTAACGTAGTGAACTTGATATCGCTGAAGGAACCTGATAGTTTTTTAAAATATAGTGGCGAAAACCTTTCGCTAAAGAGGTCACTCCCGGTAAAGGGATCTCGGCTCTTTCCTCGTGGAATGAGGTGCAGGATATTCCACTGAATACCGCTATGCAAAGCAACATGTAATCGACTATAGTGAAGTTATTATCCTGACGCAAACTTCTGTCCAAGGGGTCGGTCCCGGTGAAGGGATATCGGCCTTTGCCTAGTCGAATGAGGTGCAGGATATTCCACTGAATATCGCTATGCATAACAAAAGGAAACGTCTTTGCAATAACACTTTTTAAATTTGTTCCAACAACTGTAAACAGGTTTGTTATCCTTTGCATTGATCAGAATCAACGCAGTCCCATCATTTAATCACACCAGAAAAGAACGAAAATAAAATGTACGTATATGCCATCCGCATTCGTCACTGGGTCCTGTCA
The DNA here is from genome assembly GCA_030015575.1 of Agapanthus africanus. Classification (NCBI taxonomy): domain Eukaryota; kingdom Viridiplantae; phylum Streptophyta; class Magnoliopsida; order Asparagales; family Amaryllidaceae; genus Agapanthus; species Agapanthus africanus. Next base: position 180,585,491 of record JASDDO010000008.1, read on the forward strand.
TCACTCGTTAGGTTACTTAACTAACGACAGAGCGGGGACTGGACTAGCGCGGGTGTAAAACATATACAACATCTAATAGTATATAAACCAATATACAATAATCGCTCCAGGCGTGATAGTATGCAACATTACAGAAAAGTAATAAGCATCACAGAACAATACAGATATCTGGGATCCCCAGGTTTCACAGAGCCGCTGCTGAAACCCGACATTCCCCTGTCGTGTGGATAGCCTGTGCAATGAAACCTAGACCCCTACGGGTGCGGCAAGTTACCCGCCAAAACCTGAAGCGAGGCAGCCCCCTACAGCATAGTGAATGGACCACCCAGCACTTCACGGAATCCGGTAATCTTGGGCACCCCTCCTTGGGTCAACCTGTACCCCCTACGAGTGCGGCGAATAGTCTGCCAATTCTAGAGTGGGGCCCCTCTGCCTCTCTAAGCCATGAGATGCAGACCCGTTGCTTCTCAGAACCCGGCTATCCGTGCACTCCGTCTCGGGGCAAAACCTAGTACAGTAATGAAAAATAGTACAATAGGTACATCGACCGCAACCTGGTCGTGCCCCAAAAGAATATTATACAACAGGAAGTGACGGCAGTCCACAAGTTGGACGCTCGCCCCACAATATCAAATGTACAAATAAACACAAACTGTACTACCATTGGACACTGCTATCCACCATGACAAATCCGCAACATCACAGCACAACACAGAACATCAACGCGAATGTCACGTTCGCAAACCCGTCTAAAAGAACTATAGCAATCAGACGCGGTTTACCGATCAAATGACATTCCCGGTCGGAGATATAATGTAAGCACTGTAAACTAACGTGTTTAAATTTCGATCGACCAAATATCAAAAAGTGGGCCCCAGGACTTACTGGTGAACAGTAACAAAATCTGGGCCAAAACGATATTTACCAAAAACCACAAAATCCTACAGAGAACTCACTGTACAAATTTGGGAGCATGAGCTCACCAAGTAGCCGCGGATGCACGGTCAAACCATGGGTTTGACCGCGTTTCCGCGGCGGTTTGGTGGGGTCACGAGCCCAAATTTTGTCGTCGTTCTAATAAATGCCTGCACAGTTTTCTGACATGTGTAGAAAAATTTTAGGACACCATTTAAAATCAACAGAAACTGTCAAATTGAAAAAATGTGATTTTTGATTTCCGGTTCGATCGATATTTTAAACGCGTTAGCACAAGTTAGCATAGCAAAATGGTTCGGCTCTGATACCACTGTAAGTCTACGGTAGCGCCCCGGCAGTCTACAGACGCCAATTGCGGAACAAAAACTTTTTAACTGGCGCTATCGTATACTTTAACCCGGATCTGCCATTATTGCTAAACTAACAAACTGTAAAGAGTGTAGAAAGGTTATACCGAACGATCCGAGTCCTTCATTCTTCAACCATCATCTCACGCTCCGTTGCGGCTGCTCCGATCTCGTCGATCTCCGATCTCCTCGTCGAGGTGGCACCACGTCGACGATTCTTTTAACGGGCTCCCACCTCTGACTTGAGGCAACTCGATCGTCAAGTTTGCTAAAAGAGACGACCAAGAATGATGTAGAGAATGAGTAGATGACTTTGTCTCACTTCGTCCAAGTCCGTGGACGATCGGTTAATGAAGTTGCCATTTTAATCGGGTGATGGAACAAAACGAGATATGAAATTTCCATACACCTAAAACCATAGTCTTTTCTCTCTAAAATGAAATCAACCAAGTGAAGTGAGGAGGGGAGAGAGGGCCGGCCACTTTATAGAAGGAGGGAGGTGACCGTAGGAGAAAGAGGGGGACCATAAGACATGAAGCTTCTCACAAAATATCTTAAGCTTAACAAAACTCTTTAATGCTAAAGCATGAATCACTAATACACCTCATCAAGCCTTTAATGCAACCAATGAAAACACAACACCAATTAATCCTAGTCACCTCATCTAGAACCTTCTAGAACCTTCTAGAAGCATGACTCACTCTCATCCAAGAAAAGATAAATCCGTCTTTAACAGAATGTTAAAAGACGGCTGATAGAAAACTGGAAACTGGCAACTTCCAAAAGTGATCCTGAAACGACTTTCAGGATAACCCCGAAACTGTATAAATATACCCGCATTTGTATTACGACCGAATACAAATGCAACTGAGACAAAGATATTATACCTACTCAATATAATACTCGGATCCGGCTTAAACCAAAGCCGACCAGTATCATCTGCCCGAAAAATAACACGTGCGTAAACGCACGTGCATTTTCCGAACCCTGCCATAAAACCATACGGCCTCTACAACGTTTCGCCCGAACTTGGGAAACTGTCTGTGGGGGACTCTAATGACTCGTCAGCACCCTGGCAGTGGGTTTAACCACAAACCGTCAGCGGCACTAGCAATGCGTAACGGCTGCCCATGGACTGACCTCAAGGGATGCCGATGAGCGAACTCATCCTGAAACCCTACTGAGCCTAACAGTGACAATGTATATACAGTCCGGTCCGTTCGTCTATGAGTATCGCATATCTGCCTAGGGGGCTAGTAACGTCAGACCCCCAATAGCAGTATAAGTCGTGTCGGAGTGAAGCCCAATAACACCCTGAGATACTACTGGAGTACCTACCAGTAAATCTCCTGCCACGGCCGTGGGCTTTGTGTAATGGCTCTCCTAGACACAGCACGATCTCGCCCCCAATACCGGGAGAGACGAATCCCCTGCCGATCCTCTCACGTGCCTCCATATGGCTCGGGACTGTACCCAAAAACTACCTGTTTGCACGACTCCTTTGAGCCGTGGTAGGGTAGAAATCAAAGCACAGTGGGAACTCACACGAGACAAATGACGATCTCAGGTCGATGAACTAACCTATACACATGTCACCAGGGAACTGCTATCTGACGATAGATATAGTACTAACTAGCAGATTCCCGGCGAGTCCTGTCCGGTGTACTCATAACCCAATGAGCACCTGTATACATCTTAGGTGATCCTACTGACACCAGTGGCTTGTGAGACCGGCCACCGCCCCTCGTCGGGGTCTCGACTGTACACACTAGTCTACTCCGGAGTATCGATGCCCTGTCTCGAAACTCCCACGACTAGGGACCACAATTAAGGATATGCATATAAACCACCCAACTCTCACGTATATGATCGCCATCATACTGTTGGTAGTAAAGCAAGATCCTAAGGGCTCTATCAAAGTGTAACATGTAATCAGTCACCTGAACATGTACACGACTGATAAAGGAAAACCAGATAGCATACTATCATCTCGAGTAAGATTGTCCTACCGGTATAGGTCCTCCGCAATAATTGCAATCACGTACCTGTGATCCAATAATTGACTATGAGAGCACTATCTCCAACAGCTATCTCATGCATACTGTTATTCATTGTTATGCCGCATTCATGGATTCTCATGCATATATTCACTTTTTACGTGCTATTGAGGTTTTGGATTTGGATTTCCATGAGATTTTCTGGATTTGGGGAAAACCGCAAAACATATACAAACTTCTTCTTTCTCTTTTTAAATAAAAAGCGCGGTTTTTCCCATGATGTATGAGTCGTCCACCATGAGTTTGCTGATGGATTTGGAGACCCGATTCGAGGAGTTGGATGAACCGTTTCGGGTACATGGTAGACCCGGTAAGGTACCCCGGGGCAAGAAGCTCGTGGTGATGACGATGAGCCTGGCAGGGGGAGACTACCTACCGGTGATTTTACCCGACGCATTGGATATCCGGAGGATACCGTCATGGTCTTGAGATGGATGGTAGGGGCCGGTCTGGACTGACGGCGCCCTAGATATTGAGATTGAGACATTGAGATTTTGAGATATTGAGGTACTGAGATTTGATGATACAGGCCAGTCCGGATGGCCGGAGCCTGAGGTTTTGAGACATTAAGATTTATGTTTTGTGTCGATGCTAGACACTGTTGATGTTGATTTCATTTATGATACCTCATTTTAAAAATACAAAGGAAATCTCACTAATTTATGAAAACAGTTTCTTCATTTACATGTATTCTGTTTTCATGCATTCATACCTCATTCATATGATATATTGTTACCTGAGGCACAGACACGGCCACATGAGATTACACTCGGGTTAGATATTTACCCTAGCCTTGTTATAGGCTGCATGTTATACATATATTTGAGGTTATATTATGATCATTGACCCAGATTGCGTTATTTATGCGATTTCTTTCCGTAGATGTTTTTCTATTCACGAGTTGGTAACTCACCCCCGTTGTGCCCCAGTTTCTTGCAGGTTTGCCGTACATGCTTCTTTACGGCTTTGCGGGCACTGTACCTTTCGGGTGACTTGCTAGTAGGTGGGTTTATTGTATCGTACCCATCATTATACATTGCATATTATATTTCAGTTGTATCTAGAATTTCCATCAACCAAACATGTATTTATTTTTTTGAGATAGAGACCAGTAATGTTATTCTTTCGACCTTAGAGTCGCGTGTTATATTTCCTTGGGTTCTTGCTGGTTGAGTTTCATTTCTGTTGTGATCCTCGCCTTTAGGCGTTGTATATTATGTTGCATACAGGTTGTTTTGATATGGTTCTTCCTACTCTCTAATACTTTTCTTGGTTTGGATTTCTGGGTTCGGCTTACTTAGAGTACGTACGCCTCGAGACGTTCGTAGTCTAAGTGCCGGTCATATTCCGTACTTTCGGGTCGTGACAGAATCTCAAGGATATGAATCATCAAGGAAGGAATGTCAAGCAAATTGTACTTAGGTCACTTTAGGCGAAGTATCGCATCGTGGGTATGCTGCAGACATACACACACTACGTTACTTTGCTTAAGCTACCTACTCCATCATACTAAGGTCATCCTACACTCCGAAAGGTAAAACCTAACGCTCTGATACCAATTTTGTCACGACCCGAAATTGGCCCGTGACGGCCCTAATACTACGCAACGCCAAAAGACACAACGCAGTAAAAGAAAGCCAAAACCCAGAAATCTAAACCAAGAAAATACGGAAAAGATAATATAAGTTTTGAAACATTTGAAATCGCAACCCAAATTCTTTAAAAGTCTTACTTTCTTTCTTTAAAATTTGGCAACACCCCCTTTTTGTAAAAACTATCTAAAGACGGAAAAACAATAACATCATAAATATATGACGCCGTAGCGAAGAAATAAAGACAGTTAGAGAGAAATCTGTATATGAAAGACAAAAAATCCACAATAATATACAAATACGTCCTCACCAAGTCTCTAAGTCCACAATACAATAGTAGATGGAGAGTACAATATACAACGAATGTATAATATGAAATACAGATAATCATCTAACCCACCTAAGCAAAATGGTACTGTGAGCAGATGCGGTATCTGTAGCAAAAGATGATAGATGGATACTGAATAGCTGAATAGCCTGCCTCGACTACTCTGGGGAAAAACCTGAAACACCTGTGGCACAACGGGGGTGAGTTGCCAACTCGTGAATAGTAAATAACATATGCAGGTAATCGCAAGAATGTACGTACAGCATGAATCTAAGATATGCGATTACAGTAATAACATGTCATGCCAATGCTGATAAAGGAAAGTACACTAGCAGGTATAATCAATATATGAAGCAATGATGACCTGATAATAGTATGCAATAACTATGCAATAGGAATATGAGAAAGCAAATATGCAACTATCAAAAGGGTACACTAACAGGTACTACCAATATATGAAACTGTGCATAAAATAGATAAGTGTGACGTATAGGGTGGAATATGTCATTTCCACGGAAACCTGACATCGTGGCAGGATCACAATCCATCAAGACACTCCAATCCTTAAATCCTCAAATCAGCCCCCAAACTGGGCTCTCACATCAAATAAGTCTCACATTTCCTCAATGTACAATATCGAGTAATCTCCTATATCCCGAATGTACAAATCAATGATCACATAGGTATGTCCAATATCCAATCTCAATGAATCGCCTAATAACCCAAGTCAAATCTCCAGTAAGAATCTAACATCCTAAAGGTATATATACAGAAATAAATATGATGGGGGCAATACACATATATTAGCGTCCCATTCCACTAATATTGGTGTAAGGGTATATATAACAACGGCTAAATCCCCTGTTATATATACAAAGGTGTTAAAGAAATATCATGAAAACCAAGGTGCCAAGCATCGACACAGAAATCCTGATCACGTATCATATGCTATCCCGAAAGCAAGAGTGCCTAGCTCTGACCCTCGCCTTTCGACGTATGCATACGTGCATGACTCCCAACGGTGTCTCCATAACCCCCGCCGAGTCATTAGTACTGTCACCGGTAGGTACTAGCCCGCCTCCAGGCTCAATCGACAACATCCATCGATCTTCTTGCCGAAGGGAACCATACCGGGCCCCACCATGTATCCTCATACGGCAACCACACATCGTATGGAGTATATAATCAGAACCGATAAATCTCATGGTGGCTGCGCAAATATCATATCAAGGAAACCGGGTTTTTCAATGTATGCATAATTTCATGAACTCCCGCGGTTCCCAAATCCAGAAATCATCATGTGAAATCCAAATAACAATGCGCAAATCCAGGAATAAATATATGCGATATATCCGAAATGCGAGCATATAAATGAGAATATGTAGCTAAAACCAGATGTATGCGAAACCAATGAGGTACAACTAAGTAACATTAGTAAAGGTAAATATATGATTGCAACTGAATATGTGTCCAACATACAGGTGTAGCAATGTATAGGTATCTACCTATAGAAACTGATGTCGTATACCCCCCAGGGTATAAGAAGAATATGTAAAAGGTATACCTGTAGCTGTATCGCAAGGTGTAAATGTACCTATCACTAAAGGTATGATACACTATAGGTATACCGGTAAGCTAGATGTCATGTGTGACAAGAAAAAGTATCTATAAGGGGTTGTGTGTGACATAGCAATTATTGACGGTGTGTGTGTAGCATACAATCCGTGCTCGTGCAACATGAACCGTCAATAATATGTGCAGTGTCCTACGGCTGCTAGTCACAGTATAACTATATCAAGGAAATAAAGTAAAGGCGCAATTCTACAATGACGTAGAATGTGCGACAGGTATTTGAATCCTAGCCCAGACGCATAACGCCATGCGGGCGATTCCCCTGTAGATGTTAAATCTACTCACCTACACTCCACGCTAGGTGAATCCTACCATCTGCTCCCCCCTGTAGCAGTGTCCGTAGTCCCTGCCTGCAAACCTGCAAATAAGACATGGAAATCACATATAAGCCAAATATTCCGCAAAACGCGATATCGAACCAAAACGAGAAACTCGCGTTGCGAACTAAACGCGCGTGTGCACGATACACTGAATCATATGTGTACGTGTCTAAAACTATCGCGACACGCCGCGATACGCTGGATCACAGAACTCACTCACGTATCGCGCGTATCGCGCAAACACAACGGACACCAAAAACGATATACAGTCCCAGATTTTCCTACAGGTCAAATCTTACAAAACTAGACATGCTAAAACACTACAATACACTGCAGACAACCATTCCCAAAACCCCAGCACCCCACTCCCCTTCCTGGCCGCAATTTGCAGCCAAACTGAATTAATTGGCGGCCTGGGATTGGAATGGGTGGCTCGTGTTTTGGTGGTGGTGTCTAGACCTAACAAGCATGCTCCAGTTTCCTCAATTTTATCCTGAAAGGTCCGGGTCAAAAGCAGATCTCAGAAGTCACAAATATCGCTTAAAAAACGCCAAATTGCACAAAACACAAACCCTATGGTATTTTAGTGAAACCTGGGTTATTTCTCATTTGAAGTGACCCTATTAACACTAAAATAGGTAGGGTTAACTAACACAATCATCATATAATCAAGGTTCTACACAAATCACCCTAATTAGCACTAAACTAGCTAATTAACACTAATCGAAGCTAATCGATGCACAACATAAGCAAACCACGAAAAGGGGTTCAAGAAATATACCCTAATGAACCCTAGAAGGCAGGTGAAGAAGTGGAAGGAGCTGCTGTCAGTCGCTGGAGCTCCTGCTGCTGCTGATGATGATGTTGTTGCTGCTGCTGATGATGATGCTGTTGCTGATGATGATGAGGCTGCTGCTGCTGAAGCTTCTTCAGATGAGTGTGTGTGTGTGTTTGAGAGAGTGAGGGAAATGAGAGTGAGAAGTGAGAATGAGAGAAAAACCAACAACCCCTCCCATTCTCATTCTCTTTCATCATAATGAGGCATGGCTCACACCATCAAGCTCTTGCTTCTCTCTCTCTCTCAAAGTCAACACCTCAAACTAACAAAGAAAAATCAATTTAAAACCCTTATTATTTTAACAACCATAACTCTTAAACTAATCATAAAACTAACTTAAGACAAATGGTTAGCTAACCATGATTGCTAATCATGTTTAACCCCAAAAACAACCCTAGTTATCATGCACAAGTGTGTGTGTGCGCCTAACAAAATTCTAATAAAATACACATTAAATAGGATAAAATATTTAAAACTTAATTTGGTAAACTTTTTATTAAAAACCATACATTAAAATATAATTAGCTACAAAACACATTCTAAGGTGTTACAATTCTCCTCCTCGATCTGATCGAAGGATCTTAATACTTTTGCCCGTTTGGTTCTCTACTTCGTTCTTATATTCTCTGAATTTCTCAAAAGCTTCAGACTTATGTTTTAACGGGAACATATGTCCGTATCTTGAGAGATCGTCAGTGAATGTAATGAAGTAGGAAGAACTGTTCCTGGCATGGGTAGACATGGGACCACATACATCACTATGTATCAGTCCCAAGAGTTCTGTAACTCTTTCTCCGTGTCCACTAAACGGAGTTTTGGTCATCTTGCCTTTGAGACATGACTGGCAAGTATCATAAGATGAAAATTCGAACGGATTCAAATATCCATCCTTATGTAACTTAGCTAGCCGTGTCGCATTGATATGACCTAGTCTACAATGCCACAAGAAGGATTCATTCATTTCTGAACTCTTCCTCCTGTGTGTGTTTTGTATTATAAGTACTATAGTTTGGTTGAGAACGTATATGCCATTATTTAACGATCCTGATCCATTCAACTTTTGATCCAGGAATATGTTCATAACATTATCCTGTACTACAAAATTATATCCTTCTTTACTCAATAAAGAAACTGATATAAGATTGCATATCAGGGTCGGAATGTAAAAGCATTCGTTCAGAACCAATGTATTACCATTTGGTAACACAAGGTGATATTCGCCAACCACTTTGGCTGCAACATCTGAACCATTCCCTACTCTTACGGAATGATAACCCATTTCCAGTTCTCTACCTTTACGTAGCCCACGTAACATATTACATATGTGGGATCCCGATCCGGTATCTAATACCCAGGACGTAAAGTGAACTGAGAAACAATTCTCGATAACTAACACACCCGAAGAAGATGCATCAACATGCTTGTTCTTCGTTTGGGCGGCGTGAGAATCAGGATATTCTCCTATTCTTTGCTCAGTCTTATAACACTTATAAGAAAGAACGGGACCAACGTTCCCCTGCTCAGTATAATAAGCGGGTTTAGTCAATACATCCATATTATTATCTTGATCAAGGCCTGACAGGGTCGCTACCTGGAGGGAGAGAAAAGAAAACACTTTAGCGTATGCTCTTGTAAGATTAGATTGGTTATTAGCTTATCTAATCAGGATGGCTCCCACTGTTTTCATCAAATCTTCCTTCAAACCCTAAAAGGAAAGTCTAGCCGGGATTAATTACACCTTGCAAGTTCGCCAATTTTTCAGCCAGGCCAGTGTTGGTACTTTGAGGGAGGTTCCCCGTGCTTTCGCACGGACCTAATTAAAATAAACCTCATTTTCCCAGAGGCATAACCCCGTTAACACCTTTCTAGACACCTACTTGATCGGCTAATTGTCCTGTGTAAAACTCTCCCAGGAGTAACTTTTACTCGCAGTGGGTATCAGGATCCATCTATCTCATAGAAGGTATCCAATCTCATTGCAAATTTCAACCCTTGAAATTCTTGATAATGCTTTTGCTCCTAGCAACTTATGACCTTGGCTAAGGTCAACAAATTATAAGTGCTAGCCAAGTTCAACCCGTCATTTCCCGATTGAATTAAACCAACCCGTACGACCCTTTGCTAAGGTCAACAAAGTCGTACGACTACGCTAACTCAATCACATCTCATGTTTTAGCAGATAAATACTAATTAGCTACCGTACACTACGCCTTGGCTAAGGTTAACAAACGCAGCACGAATACTAACTAGTCTCTATCTGAAATGACGGAGGGCTACGCAGGCTTTTCAGAAAACCATAAGCGTAATGAAATTGATATCGTTGTAGAAACACGTGACTTTGAAAAGGAATGTTTTTTAGTCTTTTCTAGTTTCGCTAAAGAGGTCACTCCCTGTGAAAGGATCTCGGCTCTTTCCTTATCGAATAAGGTGCAGGATATTTCACAAATACCGCTGTGCAAAGCAAGAACTGTAGAAGCAATCAAAAAATAAACCGTGTGTTTGTAGCATCTGCCAGTTTTTCTAAAGAGGTCACTCCCGGTGAAGGGATCTCGGCTCTTTCCTCATCGAATAAGGTGCAGGGTATATCATATATACCGCTGTGCAAAGCAAAAACTGTAGCTACCCTTTTTGAAAATTTGATTCTACAACATCTTTTAGGTTTCTTTTCATTTATTAATCTCATTAATAAATCCCATCATTTATGCTTGCTAAGGATCAAAGAAGAAACGAAAGCAGTAATATTTATATATCGTCATATATATATAGTATAAGCATTCGTCTCAGGCAGTAATATGATCTCATCACAGAACATCGCAGCAGAAGATAACATATGAAATATTGGATATACTAGGACGTTCTTGTTTTATATCGAGCCTGTATAAAACACGGATTCCACGGTCGCGATGAATAACAAAACCCACATCCCTAGACCCCTATGAGAGCGGCAAGCAACACTGCCAATTCTAGGGTTAAGAGACCCGATTTTGACTCCTCGAGATGGCCTCCCACTGGACCCTAGAACCCGATTACTTATGCTCCCCTCCCTGGGTCTATCCTAATGCGGAAAAGTAAATAATATACAATGGTGACATCATTTTTAGCCCGGAAGTGCCCCAATAAAAGAATATTACATACAATGAATTTTACATGAATGAAAATTAAAACCCTCATCTCACATAAAACCTCCGGCTATTCAGAACATGACGATCTAATATAACATATCACAGCAACACATAATATCTCATATCATCAACGTAAGCAAGCATGCGTATCCCGATTGTCGTTGATGTATAGAAACGAAGCCGGCAATACCCCACATGCTACACTTACGGTCGCAGAAAAGAAAGTGAAAAACTACAACATTTGGAATCCATAATCTCCTTAGACATCGTAAACCCGAAATATCACATATTATGAATTTCATGCCTAACTATATGAATTCCACATATTGTATCACAATCACAGAATATCATGACAATGTTTAACGTTTCGATCGAATCAACATATACTCACAAATTACCCCCGTGAGCTCAACACTTGAGCAAAGTTAAAACACTCAAAAACCGTGCCACAGTGTCTATGGACCAGCCGTAGAAGGAGTTAACCAACGCCTCACTTATGACACCACGGAACTACGGCAAACCCGAAGGTTCGTTCGCGGTTCCGTGGGCATAGAATCGAGTTAAGGTTATTATAGTCTTCTAGGAGGTCCATAGGGGTACTTGCACGATTTTACGAGTACAATCAACTTCGGAAAATTACAACACTTGGAAATTTCAGCGGGGTACAAAATGTGGTGTGCGAAGTTCGATCGAACTGCTAAAAATAGTCAAGGTTACCAATACAGTATTAAGTTATACGACTACGAAGCACTACGAATTAACCCCAGGTCAAATTAATCATCACATGAAAATTGGGCTAAATAAACAATACTAGGAAACCCAAAATGAAGCCAAAAGAGCACAGGAGGAATACGGGAGGCAGAGGAGCCTGTGGGGCCGGCCTGGCCGGAATTTGTGGCCTAGGGATCGGCCAAAAACCGAGCACCCTCCCCCGTATTTCACCCATGTTCATTTATTGTCCCAAAGATCATTCTGCACCTGTTTGAAAATTTTTTAAAGGACTTTTTGACAAATTTCCAGAGAGCGAGAATGGGGTTTCATAATACCGTATTTCGAAGTGATTTTCGTTTTCATAATTGTTATAACACCGTATCTAGAATTCTAGTTTGGCTCTGATACCACTGTTGGGTTACCCTTGCACCTAGTCTAGGGTTTGGTAGCATCACTCATGCCATTTTAAAATTTAGAGAGGTGCAAAGCTAACTAACCATGAATCTTGCTAGAATTTCTAGGGTAACAAAATTTGTATCACATACAAAGAAGTAAAGAGATAAGGATTACAACCTTTATAGTCCGTTCCTTCGCTTCATAAGCTCCGTGTCGAGGTCCCTTCACTGCGATCAACATGAACTCTGACTCTCGAGTGGCACCATAAAGTAAATGAGACACCTTGCTTGTAGGCTTCATGATCTAAGATGATCTACCTTGAAGAATCTCTAACCCAATCTTACACTTCACTAAACAACTTATTAGAGAAGTGAACACCTTAATCTAAGTGGCTAGAATAGATGAGGATGATGAAGTAGGAATTATGCTCTCTTTTGTTTTAAATTTCTCACTCAATATCATCACAAATCAAAAAGCAAGTGAAGGTTTTTCAAGAGCTTGAAGAAGAAGAAGAAGCAAAGCTTTTGTGATGAATAATGAATTATTGTTGTGGTTACAAATCAAACCATGGGTTAAGAATGATAGAGTTAACCCTTGTAGAGAATAAACTAGAGGTTAAGATTTGGGTTGGGTTAATAAATATCAACACAAAATATCTAAGCTAAAGACAAAAGAAAGCTTCATGAAGCTTCATGAAAAAGCTAACCCAAAAGCTAACCAAAATCCAAACCCTAACTTGTTTAAACTCCACAAAACATGTTGCATTTGTAACCCTTGTAGGGTTACTAGGCACTGTCATAAGGGTCTATAAGGCATCAACCATGCCCGATTTAAAATTTAGAAGTGCCGAACAACCTAAAGTGAGGATCTTTGCTAGATTATTAGGGTTGAACATGCATGTAAATATCTTTACATCTAAGAGAGAGGGATTACAACCTTTGTAGTCCGCTCCTTCGCTTCATAAGCTCCAAGTAGAAGTCCCTTCGCCGCGATCCATGATCTCCCAGACTCAAGAGAGTCTTCACAAGCCGAACGATCCATGCTTGCTTGTAGTCTTCCTTTTCGAAGATGATCTACCTTGAAGAATTTTTAACTCAAGCTCTCACTTCTCTAATCAAGTATTAGAGTAGTGAACACCCTAATCTAAGTGGCAAGAATAGATGAGGATGATGAAGTAGGAATTTAGCTCTCTTTTATTTTCAAAATCTCACACTAATTCATCACAAAACCAAAAGCTAGAAAGCTTTTCAAGGAGGAAGAAGAAGATGATCTCTTTTGTGATGAATAATGAATTGTTATTATAATTACAAATGCAACCCATGGTTAATCATGAAAGGGCTAACCATTATAGAGATTTAACTAGAGTAAAGGGTTTGGGTTGGGTTAGGAAATATCTCCAAAAATATCAACACATAATATCTTAGCTTAAAACAAAACAAAAGCTTCTAGAAGCTTCATGAAAAAGCTAACCTAAATCAAACCCTAAACATGTTTAATCTCCACTAATCATGTTGCATTAGTAATCATAACTTGTTACAATATTATATATCACATATATAATATATTTTTGTAACAAAAGAAAATAATACAATTGACATATATCCCATATATATCAATGTATTATCCGGTGAGAAAATGAATCAATAAAGCGAGCTTATATTAGATAATGTAATGTAATATATCACATATATAATTATACATTAAATTATCGAATCAACACTTGATCCGACAATCCGGCTATTTCTCAAATAACCGACTAATATAATTTATATCAGATCATCCAATCAACACTTGATCCGATGATCCGGTTATATCACATATAGCCGGCCGACATCTAATATCACGAGAATAGAATACGGTATCTCATATCGTATTATTCTCGGTCCCGCACATATCATATATGTGCTCCTACTCCCTTTTGCCTGAGTCAAGAAACCTCTGTGTAGGACTCTAAAGAATCGTCAATACGCCGGCAGTACGTGATGATCATATCAAACACCCACAAGCTGCAAGCGGTTATCTAAATGTAACAGCCCCCCAGGTATTGATCGATCATAAGATCAACAAGCAAGACTGTGCATTCTTCTGTAAATCCAATCAGTAATACTACCGTACAGTCCGGTCTCTTCGTCTGATATGTTGCATATCTAGTGTAGGGGTGGTATACGTCTGACCCCAGTAACCGAAAAGTCGTGTCGATATGAGGCTCATAACGGGTCGAGAAACTACTCGTAACACTTACTTGTAAATATCTAAATCAGCCCTGGCCAGGGACTTCCAGTTATAGCCAATCGAACACAGCACAACATCAACTCCCTATACCGTGAGAGACGAATCCCCTCCTATCGCTCATTGCTTCCATGTGATTCAGGGCTGTACCCAAAAGCCACCGTTTTGCACGCCCTCTTGGACGTGGTAAGGTGGAAATCAAAGCACAGTGAGAATCACACAAGACTCTATGACGATCTCGGGTCTACAGACTAACCTGTACCAGTGTCACCGGAGAACTGCCATCTGACGTGAGGTATAATACCATCTGGGAGTTCTCGGCGAGTCCGTTCAGTGTACCCAGTCTCCACTGAGCACCCGTACACCATCTTTGATGTCAAACACCGATGGATATGGGATCATCCATCTCCCATCATATGGGTCAAGATGCGTATACGCTAGTCTACTCTGGTGTATCGATGCCCTGTCTCGATACACCCTCGACTAGGATCAGTTATAGGATGTACTCGTCGAATACCCTGGCCCCACTAGTATGATCTCATCATAGTCCCAGTAGTCGAGTACATATCCTAAGGGCTTTATAAACATGTGAGAGTAAGACAGTAAACTAATACAAGTCAACATGTTAAGATAAAGTGAAACCAAATAGCATACTATCATGATGAGCAAGAAAGACCTCTCTATATATATCCAAGCATCCATTATAATATACAACATATGTACAACAATGGCCTCTAGGGCATATACATAACTAACAATCTCCCACTTGCACTGAGGCCAGCTGTTGTAGTATCTCATACCTAACATCACGAATAATCTCTCAAATTGAATCTGTGGAATGGCCTCCGTGAATGGATCCACAGTGTTGTCCTTCGTATCAACTCTCCTGACCTCGATCTCTCGGCGATCAATTATCTCCCGGATCAGGTGATACCGCCTCAGAATATGTCTGGACATCTGATGGGATCTGGGTTCCTTGGCCAAAACCACAGCTCCATTGTTATCACAATACAAAGGTTTTGGATTCTCAATGGACAGAACCACACCAAGTTCAGTGATGAACTTCTTTATCCAGACAGCTTCTTTGGCAGTATCGTTGGCAGCGATGTATTCAACCTCCATCGTCGAGTCTGCAACGGTTTCCTGTTTGGAACTTTTCCAACACACCGCCCCTCCATTGAGGGTAAAGAAAAATCCCGAGTGCGACTTAGAGTCGTCCTTATCATTTTGGAAGCTCGAATCGGTAAAAGACTCCACCTGGAGTTCTCCGTTACCATACACTAAGAACATCTCCTTAGTTCTTCTCAAGTACTTAAGAATGTTCTTCACTGCTGTCCAGTGATTCTCTCCAGGATCTTCTTGATACCGACTCACTGCACTTAGTGAGTATGCTACATCGGGTCTGGTACATAGCATTGCATACATGATAGAGCCTACTGCCGAAGCATAGGGTATTCCTTGCATGCGAGCTCTCTCCAAATCAGTCTTGGGAGACATCTCTTTGGAGAGAGTGAGTCCAGAGATCGTGGGTTGGTTCCCACGCTTGGATTCATCCATACTAAACCTCTTTAGTATGGTGTCAATGTACCTGGATTGGGACAATCCTAATATCCGATTAGATCTATCTCTATAGATCATAATTCCCAGTATGCAGGAGGCATCACCTAGATCTTTCATTGAGAATCTTTGTGATTAGAAGATCTTGACCGATTGCAGCATAGGAACATCATTTCCTATCAAGAGTATGTCATCGACGTACAATACGAGGAAGACAACCTTACTCTTTGCAACCTTTTCATAAATACAAGGTTCATCTACGTTTTTGTTGAACTCAAACTCTTTGACTACAACATCAAAGCAGATGTTCCAACTCCGCGATGCTTGCTTTAACCCATAAATGGATTTAAGCAGCTTGCACACCTTTCCACTGCTCCCACTATCTATGAAGCCCTCTGGCTGAGTCATGTATACGCATTCTTCTAAATCACCATTTAGAAAGGCGGTCTTAACATCCATTTTCCAGATTTCGTAGTTATGGTATGCAACAATGGAAAGTAAGATCCGGATGGATTTAAGCATAGCCACTGGAGAAAAGGTTTCGTCGTAATCCACACCTGGTCATTGACGAAAACCGTTCGCAACAAGTCTAGCTTTGAAAGTCTCAACTTTTCCATCTACACCAAGTTTCTTCTTAAAGATCCATTTGCTCCCAACGGCTTTTACCCCTTCAGGAGCAACTTCCAAAGTCCATACTTTGTTGGTGTACATGGATTCCATCTCAGATCACATAGCATCCAGCCATTTCACTGAGTCACCACTCGTGATGGCCTGCTCGAAACTAGTCGGGTCATCATCTTCCATGATGCAATCCTCGCTTACACCATCGATGAGAAAACCGTAGTATCTCTTAGGTGGATGAGAAACCCTACTAGATCGGCGGAGAGGCTGGGGTTCGTTAGGAACTACTGAATCATCTGGTTCCATTAAATCTTCAGTTGTAGTTTGTGGTGCTGGAACTTCTTCCAGCTCTACCGCTTCGCCACTAATTTCTTTTACAAGAAATTCCTTTTCTAAAAAGGTGGCATGCTGAGCAACAAACATCTTTTGTTGTTCACCGTGGTAGAATAGATATCCATTTGAATGTTTAGGATATCCTACAAACCTACAAAGAACTGATCGTGCCTCGAGTTTGTCTAGATTTTGCCTTCTGACATAGGCCGGACAACCCCATATCTTAACTCGTTTAAGATATGGTCACTTCCCACTCCATATCTCATATGGTGTGGTAGGTATAGATTTTGATGGAACCTGATTCAATAGGTATACTGCTGCTTCAAGCGCATAACCCCAAAAGGAAATAGGCAACTCAGCAGTGCTCATCATAGAGCGTACCATATCTAATAGGGTGCGATTCCTCCGCTCCGATACACCGTTGTGCTGTGGTGTATAAGGAGGAGTAAGCTGAGAGAGAATCCCATTCTCTTTTAGATAGTCCAGGAACTCAATGCTTAAGTATTCTCCTCCTCGATCAGATCGAAGGATCTTAATACTTTTGCCCGTTTGGTTCTCTACTTCCTTCTTATATTCTCTGAATTTCTCAAAAGCTTAAAACTTGTGTTTCATCAGGAACACATGTCCGTATCTAGATAGATCGTCAGTGAATGTAATAAAGTAGGAAGAACCATTCCTGGAATGTGTAGACATGGGACCACATACATCACTATGTATCAGCCCTAAGGGTTCTGTAACTCTTTCTCCGTGTCCACTAAACGAAGTTTTAGTCATTTTACTTTTGAGACATGAATGGAAAGTTTCATAAGATGATAATTCGAACGGATTCAAATATCCATCCTTATGTAACTTAGCTAGTCGTGTCGCATTGATATGACCTAGTCTACAATGCCATAAGAAGGATTCGTTCATTTTTGAACTCTTTCTCTTGTGTGTGATTTGTATATTAAGGACTGTAGTTTGATTAAGAATGTATATGCCATTATGTAACAAGCCTGATCCAATCAACTTTTGATTTAGGAAGATGTTCATAACATTATCATATATTACAAAATTATATCCTTCTTTACTTAATAAAGAAACTGATATAATGTTGCACATCATATTCGGTATATAATAGCACTCGTTCAGAATCAATGTATTACTACTTGGTAATACAAGGTGATATTCGCCAACAGCTTTGGCTGCAATATTTGCACCATTCCATACTTGTACGGAATGATCACCCTTTCCCAGTTCTCTATCTTTACGTAGCCCACGTAACAAATTACATACATGGGATCCCGATCCGGTATCTAATACCCAGGACGCAGGGTGAACTGAGAAACAGTTCTCAATAACTAACACACCCGAAGAAGATGCATTATCATGCTTTTCCTTCGTTTGGGCAGCGTGAGAATCCAGATATTCTCCTATTCCCTGTTCAGTCTTATAACACTTATAAGAAAGAACGGGACCAACGTTCCCCTGCTCAGTATAATAAGCGGGTTCAGTCAATACATCCATATTATTATCTTGATTATGGCCTGACATGGTCGCTACCTGGAGAGAGAGAGAAGAAAACACTTTAGTGTATGCTCTTGCAAGATTAGATTGGTTATTATCTTATCTAATCAGGATGTCTCCCTCTGTTTTTATCAAATCTTCCTTCAAACCCTAAAAGGTAAGATTAGCTGGGATTAATTACACCCTACAATTTCGTCAATCTTTCAGCCAGATCAGTGTTGGTACTTTGAGGAAGGTTCCCCGTGCTTTCGCACGGACCTAATTAAAGTAAATCTCGTTTTCCCAGAGGCATAACCCCGTTAACACCTTTCTAGACACTTACTTGATCGGCTAATTGTCCTTTGTAAAATTCTCCCAGGAGTAACTCTTACTCGCAGTGGGTATCGGGATCCAACTATCTCATAGGAGGTATGTAATCTCATTGCAAATTTCAACGCTTGAAATTCCCGATAATGCTTTTGCCCCTAGTGTGCTATGACCTTGACAGAGGTCAACAAACCATAGTGCACTAGTCAAGTTCAACCCGTCATCTCTGGATTGAATCAAACCCACTCGCACGACTCTTGACAGAGGTCAACAAGGTCGTACAACCATCCTAATCCAATCACATCACATGCTTTACAGATAATTACTAATCAGCTACTGAACACTACGTCTTGACAGAGGTCAACAAACGCAACACGAATTCTAAATAGTCTTTATCTGAAATGACGGAGGGCTACGACAGGTTTTTCTGAAAACCTATTGCGTAATGAACTTGATATCGTTGTAGAAACAAGTGATTTTGAAAAAGAGTGTTTTTGAGGCTTTTCTAGTTTCGCTAAAGAGGTCACTCCCGGTGAAGGAATCTTGGCTCTTTCCTCATCGAATAAGGTGCAGGGTATATCATATATACCGCTGTGCAAAGCAAGAACTATAGAAGCTGTCAAAAACTAAATCGCGAGTTTGTAGCATCTGCCAGTTTTGCTAAAGAGGTCACTCCCGGTGAAGGGATCTCGGCTCTTTCCTCATCGAATAAGGTGCAGGGTATATCATATACACCGCTGTGCAAAGCAAAACTGTAGTTACCCTTTTTATAAAGTTTTGATTCTACAACATCTTTTAGGCTTCTTTTCTTTTATTTATCTCATTAATAAATCCAATCAGTTAATGCTTCTTAAGCATCACAGAAGAAACGAAAGCGGTAATATTTATATATCAGCATATATATATATATATATATATATATATATATATATATATATATATATGTATAGTATAAGCATTCATCTCAGGCAGTAATATGATCTCATCACAGAACATCGCAACAGAAAATAACATATGTAATATTGGATATACTAGGACGTCCGTGTTTTATTTCGAGCCTGTATAAAACACGGATTCCACGGTCTCGATGAATAGCCAAACCCACATCCATAGACCCCTACGAGAGCGGCAAGCAACTCTTCCAATTCTAGGGTTAGGATACCTGGTCTCGACTCCTCGAGATGGCCTCCCACTGTACCCTAGAACCCGGTTACTTGTGCTCCCCTCCTTGGGTCTACCTAATGCGGAAAAGTAAATAATATACAATGGTGACAACAACCTCAACCCGGAAGTGCCCCAATAAAAGAATATTACATACAAATGAATTTTACATGAATGAAAATAAAAACCCTCATCTCACATAAAACCCCCGGCTATTCAGAACACGACGATCCAATACAACATATCACAGTAACACATAATATCTCATATCATCAACGTAAGCAAGTATGCGTATCCCGATTGTCATTGATGTATAGCAACGAAGCCGGCGATACACCACATACTACACTTACAATCACAGAAAAGAAAGTGTAAAACTACAATATTTGGAATCCATAATTACTTTAGATATCTTAAATCCGAAATATCACATACTTCGCATTTCATGCCTAACTACATGAATTCCACATATTGTATCACATTCCAGATAAATAGACAATATTAAACTTTCTGATCAAATAATCAAATACCCAATATTTCCCAAATAGCTCAACACTTGAGCGGAATTCAAAAAATCCCAGAACATGTCACAGCCCCAATGAACCAGCCGTAGAAGGGTCAAACCAACGCGTCACATGTGGCAATGCTAAACTAACACAAACCCTAGGGTTCGGTAGAAGTTTTGACGGTCACATAATCGAGTTAAGGTTACGTTCTTCTAGAGGGCCCACAGTTATGCTTGCATGTTTTTTCGAAAGATTCAAACTCAAGAAAAATTCAACACTTGAAAGTTTTTCGTGTCGGGAAAAAGTGAGTTATTGATATCTGTTCGAATATTTTAACACGTTCTAAATTATCCGGAAAAACTAAACGATGTTAAACTTTCCGATCGAATCAACGAATACTAAAGATCTCCAGAAAACCCAACACTTGAGTAAAATTAAAAATTCCCAGAAGCATGTAGTAATACCTACGGATTAACCCTACAAATACGAGTCCCTAATACCCAAGTTCGGCCGCGGAATTGGCGCGCAAAGCATGTTCCTGCCGCGGTTCCGCAGCGAATTGAGGGTATTACGGGTTCGTATTTTACAGTAATCCTTAGAATTCCCTGCTTAATTTTCTGAGTATTTTTAATACGGAAAAAACCAACTTTTTAGAAAATTTCCAGAGAGGGGGTCAATTTCGACGTTTCGGGGTTCGATCGGACTTTCAACTTCGTATACGCGTCGCCTAATGCTCTAGCTAGGCTCTGATACTACTGTAGGGTTACTAGGCCCTGTCACAAGGGTCTATAAGGTATCAACCATGCCCGATTTAAAATTTAGATGTGCCGAACAACCTAAAGCGGGGATCTTTGCTAGATTATTAGGGTTGAACATGCATGTAAACATCTTTACATCTAAGAGAGAGCGATTACAACCTTTGTAGTCCGCTCCTTCGCTTCATAAGCTCCGAGTTGTAGTCCCTTCACCGCGATCCATGATCTCCCGGACTCAAGAGAGTCTTCACAAGCCGAACGATCCATGCTTGCTTGTAGTCTTCCTTTTCGAAGATGATCTACCTTGAAGAATTTTTATCTCAAGCTCTCACTTCTCTAATCAAGTATTAGAGAAGTGAACACCCAAATCTAAGTGGCAAGAATAGATGAGAATGATGAAGTAGGAATTTAGCTCTCTTTTATTTTCAAAATCTCACACTAATTCATCACAAAACCAAAAGCTAGAAAGCTTTTCAAGGAGGAAGAAGAAGATGATCACTTTTGTGATGAATAATGAATTGTTATTATAATTACAAATGCAACCCATGGTTAATCATGAAAGGGCTAACCATTGTAGAGATTTAACTAGGGTAAAGGGTTAGGGTTGGGTTAGGAAATATCAACACATAATATCTAAGCTTAAAACAAAACAAAAGTTTCTAGAAGCTTCATGAAAAAGCTAACCCAAATCAAACCCTAACCATGTTTAATTTCCACTAATCATGTTGCATTAGTAATCATAACTTGTTACAATATTATATATCACATATATAATATATTTTTGTAACAAAAGAAAATAATACAATTAACATATATCCCATATATATCAATGTATTATCCGGTGAGAAAATGAATCAATAAAGCGAGCTTATATTAGATAATGTAATGTAATATATCACATATATAATTATACATTAAATTATCGAATCAACACTTAATCAGACAATCCGGCTATTTCTCAAATAACCGACTAATATAATTTATATCAGTTCATCGAATCAACACTTGATCCGATGATCCGGTTATATCACATATAGCCGGCCGACATCTAATATCACGAGAATAAAATACGGTATCTCATACGTATTATTCTCGGTCCCACACATATCACATATGTGCTCCTACTCCGTTTTTCCTGAGTCAAGATACCTCTGTGTAGGACTCTAAAGAATTGTCAATACGCCGGCAGTATGTGATGATCATATCAAACACCCACAAGCTGCAAGCGGTCAGCTAAACGTAACAGCCACCCAGGTATTGATCGATCAGAAGATCAACAAGCAACCCTGTACATTCTCCTGTGAATCCAATCAGTAACACTACCGTACAGTCCGGTCTCTTCGTCTGATATATTGCATATCTAGTCTAGGGGTGGTATACGTCAGACCCTAATAACCGATAAGTCGTGTCGATGTGTGGCTCATAAAGGGTCGAGAAACTACTGGTAACAGTTACCAGTAAATCTCTAAATCAGCCCTGGCCAGAGACTTCCAGTTATAGCCAATTGAACACATTACAAAATCAACTCCCTATACCGGGAGAGACGAATCCCCTCCTATCGCTCATTGCCTCCATGTGATTCGGGGCTGTACCCAAAAGCCACCGTTTTGCACGCCCTCTTGGACGTGGTAATGTGGAAATCAAAGCACAGTGAGAATCACACAAGACTCTATGACGATCTCGGGTCTACAGACTAACATGTACCAGTGTCACCGGAGAACTGCCATCTAACGTGAGGTATAATACCATCTAGGAGTTCTCGGCGAGACCGTTCAGTGTACCCAGTCTCCACTAAGCACCCGTACACCTCTTTGATGTCAATCACCGATGGATATGGGATCATCCATCGCCCATCATATGGGTCAAGATGCGTATACGCTAGTCTACTCTGGTGTATCGATGCCCTGTCTCGATACACCCTCGACTAGGAACAGTTATAGGATGTACTCGTCGACTACCCTGGCCCCACTAGTATGATCTCATCATAGTCCCAGTAGTCGAGTACTTATCCTAAGGGCTTTATCAACATGTGAGAGTAAGACAGTAAACTAATACAAGTCAACATATTAAGATAAAGTGAAACCAAATAGCATACTATCATGACGAGCAAGAAAGTCCTCTCTATATAAATCCAATCATCCATTATAATATACAACATATGTACAACAATGGCCTCTAGGGCGTATACATAACTAACAGCCCTAACTTTTTATAATATTATATATCACATATATAATATATTTTGCAACAAAATAAAATAATACAATTAACATATATCGCATATATATCAATGTATTATCCGGTGAGAAAATAAATCAATAAAGCAAGCTTATATTAGTTAATGTAATGTAATATATCACATATATAATTATACATTAAATTATCGAATCAACACTTGATCCGAAAATCCGGTTATATTGCATATAACCGACTAATATAACATGTACCAATTCATCGAATCAACACTGGATCCGATGACCCGGCTATATCACATATACCCGGCCGATATCACATATCGCGAGAATAGAATACGGTATCTCATATCGTATTATTCTCGGTCCCGCATATATCACATGTGTGCTCCTACTCCGTTTTGCCTGAGCCAGGAAACCTCTGTATAGGACTCTAAAGAATCGTCAATACGCTGGCAGTAGGTGATGATCATATCAAACATCCACAAGCTGCAAGCGGTCAGCTAAACTTAACAGCACCCAGGTATTGAGCGATTAGAAGATCAACAAGCAAGCCTGTACATTCTCCTGTGAATCCAATCAGTAACACTACCGTACAGTCCGGTCTCTTCGTATGATATGTCGCATATCCAGTCTAGGGGTGGTAAACGTCAGACCCCAGTAACCGATAAGTCATGTCGATGTGAGGCTCATAATAGGTCGGAAACTACTGATAACACTTACCAGTAGCACTCCATATCAGCCCTGGCCAGGGACTTCCAGTTATAGCCAATCGAACACAGCACAACATCAACTCCCTATACCGGGAGAGACGAAACCCCTTCTATCGCTCATTGCCTCCATGTGATTCGGGACTGTACCCAAAAGCCACCGTTTTGCATGCCCTCTTGGACGTGGTAAGGTGGAAATCAAAGCACAGTGGGAATCACATAAGACTCTATGACGATCTCGGGTCTACAAACTAACCTGTACCAGTGTCACCGGAGAACTGCTATCTGACGATAGGTATAATACCATCTAGGAGTTCTCGGCGAGTCCGTTCGGTGTACCCAGTCCCCACTGAGCACCCGTACACCATCTTTGATGTCAAACACCGATGGATATGGGACCATCCATCGCCCATCATATGGGTCAAGATGCGTATACGCTAGTCTACTCTGGTGTATCGATGCCCTGTTTCGATACACCCTCGACTAGGAACAGTTATAGGATGTACTCGTAGACTACCCTGGCCCCACTAGTATGATCTCATCATAGTCCTAGTAGTCGAGTACATATCCTAAGGGCTTTATCAACATGTGAGAGTAAGACAGTAAACCAATACAAGTCAACATGTTAAGAAAAAGTGTAACCAAATAGCATACTATCATGTCGAGCAAGAAAGTCCTCTCTCTATATATCCAAGCATCCACTATAATATACATCATATGTATAATAATGGCCTCTAGGGCATATACATAACTAACATACCACAGTACCTCTGGACCAGCCGTAGAAGGGCAAACCCAAGCCTCACTGATGGCACCGCTAAACTGCCGCAAACCCTAAGGTTCAAAGTGGTTCCATGGTCATCATGTCGAGTTAGGGTTTCATTCTTCTAGAGGGTCCACAGAATCACTTGCATGTTCCTCCGAACACTTTAAACCTGGGAAAATGGGTTCCTGACACTCGTTCGAACTTTTTAGCTTCGCCTATACAACATGTGAATACCCTTCGTCCGCATGCTACACAATGCCTCGATCCTCCAGGAAAGACGATACATCAACGGTCATCTCTGGATCAGTCTGCTCTAGGTCTGAGTAAAATTCTCTCCACACTGGAAATCTTCAACATAACTGGGCCTGCGTCGGCGCATCAATCTGACGAATCACCTTCGTCTCTCAACTCGGGGTAGACTAGCTATCGTCTGTCGCATTTCTGCCTGGAAGCTCCAGCTATCTCAGCTCGTAAGCTCTGGAAGCGACATCCCATCAATCTCGGCAACAGCTGGTTCATCTGCCTGCACAGTAGGCGACCTTACAATCTGTAGGATGTACATCAACAGTCCTCTAGCAACTGGCAGCTCTATCAAAGGCCCGATCATCCGGTGAAAAACCAAACACTCGCCTCATCCGAGTGGTCACAACATAAATACTAACTCGAGACGTTCTCATGTCACCAGAAAATACGATGGTCAGTCCTCATCTATGACGAGCTCGCCCTGACCGCATCACTAGCAGCAGCTCAATCTGTGCTCAAACCATGGTGACAGGAACCTCAATCGATTATCGAAGAAAGCAGATCAACGGCATGAAAGGAAACGATAGATCCAAAATGGATACATGATCATAAGAAGAAACAACATCAATGAGAGTATGATCATGGAAACTAATAGAATCAAGGATCTCAAATGGATGTATAATCATGGGTATGAAGAGAATCGTAAGTCTCAAAAATATGTACATCCTAAGGTTTCTTAAGTAGAGTATCGTATCGTAAATATGCCGCGGAACATATGTACGGTACGTCACTCTACTCAAGCTACCTACTTCATCAATCAGGGTCAGCATATGAAATGAAAGTTCGGGTCTAATACCCCCCCGTTCAAGTCTAAGTTCCGTAAGGTCAAGCCTAGGTTCCGAAATACATACCCGCCCTAGACTCCGCATAGTCAAATATAGACTCGAACCAAGGTTAAACCTAGCACTTTGATACCAACTTTGTCACAACCTGAAATATTAGCTTGTGACCAGCACTTAAATCATGCAACGTCTAGAGGCGTAACGTAATTTAAGCAAGATGAAACCCAGAAATCTAAACCTTTTTAAGAAAATAAAGGAGGTGAAGCTTGAAATAAAGGTATAATGAAATCAAGTTTCTTAGTGCATAGAAAAGGAACATGAAAATGCAGTGAAATTTGCTAGTTTGAAAACGTGTTTCGTCTTTTAAAAATTTGGGCATCACCTCCTTTGTATATTTTGATCCAAAACCACAAGTACATAACAAGAATAATGGCATCCCTAAGCGGGAGCTAGCTCTTCGCTAAACGGTGGATCACAACCACGCAAGACAATAAATATAAGTATACGACGCCCAACGGCGAAGTTCACCACAAAAGATAAAGAAATAAGCAAGATATCATAACCACAAGTAGCGGAAAACCCCTCGCTCTAAGTCTCGCAACCACAATCTCACTAAGTCTCATTACTTATACAATTTACTAATTTTGATTGATGGAGTTGACTAGATACAATGTGAAATATAAATACAAGAGTGGGTACGATACAAATGTCCTACCTACCAAAGCAAAACACCCGAATGCAACTGTGTGCCAGCGAGGCCGCTACTGATCCATGCGGGCAACCTGCAAGAACTGTGGCACAACGGGGTGAGTTGCCAAATCGTGAGTAGAAAAACATCTACAAGTAGAAATCGAATAAACAACGACTCTTAGGTCTACTATATCATAAAAGTAATACTATGATACCTAGGGTGACCGGGTCTGTATATGTGCCAACAAGGTAGTCAATGTCTATAAGCATGTGGATAACATCCAACCGTATAATCAATGCATGTATGCATGTAGATCCCGTCCACCCATATAATCAATGTATGTATGCATGTGGATCTCGTCCACGTCTCAACCACTGACACAACAATATCATGCATGTAAATATCATAAAAGCATATGCATGAAAATATGAGGATATAAATCAACATGTGTCCCTCGCGACACCTTAAAATCATGGAACCTGAGTGTCCAGCATCGACAGTCAAAACATCATGAAACCCGTGTCCAGCATCAACACGCAAATCCACATATCTCTCGGGCTCCGTCAGTCCGAATCGGCCCACGGGCTCCGTCAGTCCGGATCGGCCCATATCATCTCTCGACTCCGGTCGGTATCCTCCGGATATCCGCCGAGCCCAAATACTATCACCGGTAGGTAGTAGTCCCTCTGCCAGGCTCACCGTCTACTGCACAGCATCCCTTTCTTTCCTCGGGGTACCATACCGGGTCCACCATGTACCCGCAATCGGCCTCATCCAGCTCCTCGAATCGGGTTTCACATGTCACATGTCTCAGAACCGAGAAAACGCATGGTGGACGCACCGAAATATCATATCAAGAGAAACCGGGTTTTTAAAACAGTACATGCTTTCTTTTGAAATAGCCACGGTTCTCAAATCCATAAATCTCATGAAAACAGCATATCTCAATGCGTAATATCGTAAAGCATGATGTACGCGACATATAACTGAAATGTAAGCATATCCATATATCATGCAACATGGAATAGTGATGCATCATATTAAGGGAAAACCGTTCCTTTAGATGATTCCAGTTTTGAAAATATGTCCTGCGGTTCCCAATATCTCCAAAGTCAAATGCAACATCGTATAAAGGTGCATAGGTAACTATAGCAAGTAAATTATGCAAAGAGTCATATCATGATGCAGCAATCCTACTGTGTAGTGACATGGCAATTATCGATGATGAAGTGTGTGAGCCGGCAATCTGTGTGGGTGTAACATACGCATCATCGATAATGGTGTAAGTGTACTAGCACAGGTATAAGTAATGCAATACGAATAACATGAATGCAGCATAAGGTAAATCACATGCAAATTCTGACTGGTACACTCATCTAATATGACCGAGTCGGTGAATCAATCAATCGGCACCCAGCCACAACACCACGTACGGTATAATCCATCGTACGGAAACCCCTAGTCAAGGGTAAAGATCAATCGTCATAAAACTCAGCACGTACGGAAAATCATCGTACGGCGTCACTAAACCATTGAGGATCCTATCATCCTATATGACAAAGAGGGGTACGGACCTAACGTCTCGTACGATATATCACACATGATTCACAACATTTATATATCTATATACCTACGTCCCACGTCACATCCAAAACAAACTCATATTAGGGGACCGGTAAAGGTATCAATCATCTCAGTCAACTCGCATCTGTATACCAACATATCATCATATCACATGTAAAATCGTATTCTCTTTTCCTCGCATCTAAATCTCACATACACACCCGAACCATACAATCCGTTTTTAATAGATGCGAATCATAGTTTTGAAAGTATGGGCTACGGTGTTTTTAAGGAAAATATATCATTTGCAAATCCGTAACGTCCCTCAAGGTATCTGTTTAAAAGATGCATACAATTCTTCAGTTTGGAAATAGGTATGGTTCGGAAGACACATTTACGTCGGCTATCTAGTCTTATAGTCCCCTAAACGGCAATATCGTCAAACATCATCCTCAAATTCCGTCATCACATATTAGCCGTATCATATCACTTCTAACTATCCTTTAGTTTCTAATATGGTTCTCTAACTATCTTTTAACTCTATATATAGTTTTCTATATAAGGTTTCCTTAACCATATTCTATATGTATAAATCGGTTTCTATCAAAGTTTGCAGGGGTGCTATACGCCATCCACCTGACTTCTCCCGTGGATATAGATCCACTAACCTTGATCTTTCTTGCCGAAGTCGATGTCGCCACGCCCCTGCTCGTCATCCCGAAGCTTGCGCGGAGGTACCTGATTGATCAATTTCCGTGTCGTGTTTAGAATGTTTCACAACCAAAGAAATTTATACCGCCATCAATTGACGGTGTCTATTGTAGTTTCGTCAATGAGAACAGATCGTCCACTGCGAAAGTGTGATTTGCTCGCTATTGTTTTAGTTGAGTCGAAAATTAAAAGATAAAATAAAATTGATTCAAGATTTATGAAATTTAGTTGCAAGAATCATCAAGAAAATAAAGATCAAGAATCAAGAATCAAGAATTGTCCAAATCGAAAGAATTATCAAGATTTGTAAAGAGGCTCGTAGGAATCGATCCAATCGATAGTGATGATGAAGAATTATGATTACAAATTCTTATCTATTGATGATTTGTTGCTAGATCGATGACGATCAACAAGATTTAAGGATCTCTTGAAGAAACTAGGGTTTCTCCATCATCATCTCATGTCCTTTCGTTGATTAGCTTTCAAATTCTAGCCTCTAGGAAATTCAATCATCGATCGTTGATCTCTAATTTAAAGCGAAAACATTCAAGAAAGCATCTCGCTCAAAACTAGGTTGTCGATGATTCAATTTCCTAAAGTTTACAAAACTCATAAGACTTAAGAATCGTTCAAGAATTTAATCATCATCATCTATCTATTTTCTCGATTCCTCCACGAGCGGAGTTTTCACTCAAACATAATGAAAAAGAAAACAATCAAGAATTGATAACTCTTCATAATGCTCAAATGTAAAGAAAAGCAAGATCAAGAATTTTCACCTTTTATTATTCAACGTTTCATTACAATTCACTCAAAGACTACAAGATTTTGAGGAGAGAACTCAATCGTCGAAACTAGCTTCGCATCGTCTTCTTGAGTCGCGGATCGTCGTGGATCTCTTGCTCGGATGAAGATCGGCGTCGCTTCAAAAGGCTCGTTGAATGCTTACTTGAATCCGTACTCGATGATCTTGATTTGGATCAAATTGTGTCACTCATTTTGATTAGAATTGATTTGGATCTCACTATTATTTTGATTTCCCTCCAAATTCAAAAACAACACAAGCCTAGATCTAGATCTCTTTTTATAACCACCTCATTTGAATCTTTCCTCCAAAGCTAGGTTGTTAGAGAGAGTCTTCTAGAATAAGTTTGTTGGATGGAATATTCTAGAATGAGGAATATTCTAGGATAAGGTTGTTAGGCCGAGCCTTTTGGATAAAGCCACGTGCTCTTTGGGAATCTTTTGGAAGCTGAGTCCGTTACAAGAAGCCACGTGGAGGATTTTGGCACGCTGATGTGTCCAACAAGCCGCGGATCCGCGGCGGATAGGCCAACTTGGCCGCGGATCCGCGGCCTATTGATGGGCTTGGTGCATGGAAATTCTGGGCTGATTTTGTGCTGATCCATGGGGCCTTTTTTTGTCTGGAATCTTTTTATACTTTCTTGTTCACTGCCAGATCACAAGTCTTGGACTCGGCGTATTTTTATCAGCACTTTTATGATTCCGGCTCTTTACCTGGAGAATTTCCTGCACACAATCTCGAGACAAGTGTTGCGATATACAAATGATCATGCGTGCAATAATAAACACACAATTTCCCTCAAAGTGCCGGTTATAATGTATAACACATGTTATTTGGTATTTTGCAGATGAATTGCTAATATGTGCTATATTTATACCAAACACTTTTAGATGATTGCAAAGAGTAGGGAAATTGATGTGTTAAAAATGCAATATTTTCGACCGATCAAATTCCCCCAAACTTAATTTTGGTCGTCTCGAGCAAACTTGTTTTATTAAAAAGAGAAGGAGAAAATATAAGAAAAAGAAAAACTAATTAGCACACTTTCGTAGGCAATACGATTGCACTGAGCACGTGCAACAAGCCTTTAAACCTCTAGGTGTCCCTAGTAGGAAGAGTGTTGTCTCCTGAGGGTTTTCAGCGGATTGCACCCACAAAATCCAATAATAAAAGGAAGACCGTGAAAGTTACATATAAAGATAAGAATTATAAAAGAAAAACTTTGAAAATTAGAGTTTCCAACTACACTAGCTTTTCAGTTGTCATGAGCCCTATTTTAATAGTCATGAAAAGATATTAGAAATCACATCATCTCTAAATAAAACATCGTCTTTATTCTTCATTTCTACCTTTCTTCCAAACATCGATCATATACCCCTACGTGTGTGTAAAAGACATCCCTACACTCGGAGAATTCAATTCAAGCTATCATACTCTTGTCCATATGCCTCAGTATTTTTTAATTGATGAATATTTAGATGGATTTGCTCGCACATTTTTCATGCGACCGTTAATACTTCTTGAGGTACTAACCGACCGATTACTCATGTGCTTGCTTATTAGGTGTATTAGTATTTTCCTCGTCTTGCACCACCTAAGGCTTAGCAGCGACTCCCAAACCAGTTGGTCTAAGGCACTAGGTGATGAAGCACCCTCGCTATATTTTTTTATTGCTGCCTTGGTGATAACAAAACCAGTGTTCATTTTTTTCTTAACACCATTTTATCTTTTCTTCATTTATTATTTCCTTCATATTTTGGCTTTTAGACAAGAGCATTTCAAGGATCCTCTACTATCCCGAGTTTCAAGACGTGTGTAAGTGCGAATAGTAGGGTATCAACATTCAAATGTTTGGATTCCAGAATAGGAACTATTTGTAGGGTTACTAGGCACTATCACA
This sequence comes from Agapanthus africanus, assembly GCA_030015575.1. Classification (NCBI taxonomy): domain Eukaryota; kingdom Viridiplantae; phylum Streptophyta; class Magnoliopsida; order Asparagales; family Amaryllidaceae; genus Agapanthus; species Agapanthus africanus. Next base: position 180,617,167 of record JASDDO010000008.1, read on the forward strand.
AGGCTCATAAGGTATCAACCATGCCAAATCTAAATTTTTTCAAGTGTCGAACAACCTTAAGCGAGGATCTTTGCTAGATAATTAGGGTTAACAAAGCATGTAAACATCTTTACAACTAAGAGAGGGGGATTACAACCTTTGTAGTCCGCTCCTTCGCTTCATAAGCTCCGAGTAGTAGTCCCTTCGCCGCGATCCAGAACCACCAGACTCTAGTAAGGCTCCACAAGCCGAATAATCCATGCTTGCTTGAAGTCTTCCTTTTCGAAGATGATCTACCTTGAAGAATCTTTAACTCAAGTTCTCACTTCTCTAATCAAGTATTAATGAAGTGAACACCCTAATCTAAGTGGCTAGAATAGATAAGGATGATGAAGTAGGAATTATGCTCTCTTTTATTATCAATTTCTCACACAAAATCATCACATGTAAAAAGCTAGCAAGCTTTTCAAGGAGGAAGAAGAAGAAGAAAAGTATTTGTGATGAAAAATGAATTATTGCTATGGTTATAATTGCAACCTTTGGTTAAGTATGAAGGGCTTAACCTTTGTAGAGAATTAACCATGGTAAAGGGTTTGGGTTGGGTTAGAAATATCTTCACAAAATATCTAAGCTTAAAAACAAAAATAAAGCTTCTAGAAGCTTCATGAAAAAGCTAACCCAAATCAAACCTTAACTATGTTTAATCACCACAAATCATGTTGCATTTGTAATCATAACTTGTTACAATATTATATATCACACATATAATATATTTTTGTAACAAAAGAAAATAATACAATTAACATATATCACATATATATCAATGTATTATCCGGTGAGAAAATGAATCAATAAAGCGAGCTGATATCTGTTAATGTAATCTAATATATCACATATATAATTATATATTAAATTATCGAATCAACACTTGATCCGACAATCCGGCTATTTCTCAAATAACCAACTAATATAATCTGTATCAGTTCATCGAATCAACACTTGATCCGATGACCCGGCTATATCACATATACCCGTCCGATATCTAATATCGCGAGAATAAAATACGGTATCTCATATCGTAATATTCTCGATCCCGCACATATCACATATATGCTCTTACTCCGTTTTGCCTAAGTCAAGAAACCTCTGTGTAGAACTCTAAAGAATCGTCAATACGCCGGCAGCAGGTGATGATCATATCAAACACCAACAAGCTGCAAGCAGTCAGCTAAACGTAACAGCCACCCAGGTATTGAATGATCATAAGATCAACAAGCAAGCCTGTACATTCTCCTGTGAATCTAATCAGTAACAATACCGTACAGTCCGGTCTCTTCGTCTGATATGTCCCATATCTAGTCTAGGGGTGATAAACATCAGACCCCAGTAACCAATAAGTCGTGTCGATGTGCGGCTCATAACCAGTCGAGAAACTACTGATAACACTTACCAGTAGGACTCTATATCAGCCCTGGCCAGGGACTACCAGTTATTGCCAATCGAACACAGCACAACATCAACTCCCTATACCGGGAGAGACGAATCCCCTCCTATCGCTCATTGCCTCCATGTGATTCGGAGCTGTACCCAAAAGCCACCGTTTTGCACGCCCTCTTGGACGTGGTAAGGTGGAAATCAAAGCACAGTGGGAATCATACAAGACTCTATGACGATCTCGGGTCTACAGACTAACCTGTACCGGTGTCACAAGAGAACTGCTATCTGACGATCGGTATAAACCCATCTAGGAGTTCTCGGCGAGTCCGTTCAGTGTACCCAGTCTCGACTGAGCACCCGTAAACCATCTTTGATGTCGAACACCGATGGATATGGGATCATCCATCGCCCATCATATAGGTCAAGATGTGTATACGCTAGTCTGCTCTGGTGTATCGATGCCCTGTCTCGATACACCCTCGACTAGGAACAATTATAGGATGTACTCATAGACTACCGTGGCCCCACTAGTATGATCTCATCATAGTCCTAGTAGTCGAGTACATATCGTAAAGGCTTTATCAACATGTGAGAGCAAGACAGTAAACTAATACAAGTCAACATGTTAAGACAAAGTGAAACCAAATAGTATACTATCATGTCGAGCAAGAAAGTCCTCTCTGTATATATCCAAGCATCCACTATAATATACATCATATGTACAACAATGGCCTCTAGGGTATATATATAACTAACAATCTCCCACTTGCACTAAGGCCAGCTGTTGTAGTATCTCATACCAAACATCCCAAAGAGTCTCTCAAACTGTGTCTGGGGAATAGCCTTCGTGAGTGGATCCGCAGTGTTGTCCTTCGTTTCAACTCTCCTGACCTCGATCTCCCGGCGATCAACTATCTCCCGGATCAGGTGATACCGCCTCAGAATATGTCTGGACTTCTGATGGGACCTAGGTTCCTTGGCCAAAGCCACAGCTCCATTATTATCACAATACAAAGGTATTGGATGCTCAATGGATGGAACCACACCAAGTTCAGTAATGAACTTCTTCATCCAGACAGCCTCTTTTGCAGCATCGTTGGCAGCGATGTATTCAGCCTCCATTGTCGAGTCTGCAACGGTTTCCTGTTTGGAACTTTTCCAACACACCGCCCCTCCATTGAGGGTAAAGAAAAATCCTGAGTGCGACTTAGAGTCGTCCTTATCACTTTGGAATCTTGAATCGGTAAAGGACTCCACCTGGAGTTCTCCGTTACCATACACCAAGAACATCTCTTTAGTTCTTCTCAAGTACTTGAGAATGTTCTTCACAGCTATCCAGTGGCTCTCTCCAGGATCTGCTTGATACCTACTCACTATACTTAGTGAGTATGCTACATCGGGTCTGGTACATAGCATCGCATACATGATAGAGCCTACTGCCGAAGCATAGGGTATCCCTTGCATGCGAGCTCTCTCCAAATCAGTCTTGGGAGACATCTCTTTGGAGAGAGTGAGTCCAGAGATCGTGGGTTGGTTCCCACGCTTGGATTCTTCCATACTAAACCTCTTTAGTATGGCGTCAATGTCCCTGGATTGGGACAATCCCAGTATCCGTTTAGATCTATCTCTATAGATCATAATTCCCAGTATGCAGGAGGCATCACCTAGATCTTTCATTGAGAATTTTTGTGATAAGAAGAGTTTGACCGATTGCAGAATAGGAACATCATTTCCTATCAAGAGTATGTCATCAACGTACAATACGAGGAAGACAACCTTACTCTCTACAACCTTTTTTATATACAAGGTTCATCTACGTTTTTGATGAAGTCAAACTATTTGACTACAACATCAAAGAAGATGTTCCAACTCCGCGATGCCTGCTTTAACCCGTAGATGGATTTAAGCAGCTTGCACATCTTTCTGCTGCTCCCACTATCTACGAATCCCTCTGGCTGAGTCATGTACACGCACTCCTCTAAATCACCATTTAGAAAGGCGGTCTTAACATCCATTTGCCAGATTTCATAGTCATGGTATGCAGCAATGTCAAGTAAGATCCGGATGGACTTAAGCATAGCCACTGGAGAAAAGGTTTCGTCATAATCCACATCTGGTCGTTGACGAAAACCCTTTGCAACAAGTTTAGCTTTGAAAGTCTCCACTTTTCCTTCTACACCAAGTTTCTTCTTAAAGATCCATTTGCTCCCAAGTGGTTTTACCCCTTCAGGAGCAACTTCCAAAGTCCATACTTTGTTGGTGTACATGGATTCCATCTCAGATCGCATTGCATCCAGGCACTTTACAGAGTCACCACTCATGATGGCCTGCTCGAAGCTAGTCGGGTCATCATCTTCCATGATGCAATCCTCGCTCCCACCATCAACGAGAAAACCGTAGTATCTCTCAGGTGGATGGGAAACCCTACTAGATCGGCGGAGAGGCTAGGGTTCGTTGGGTACTACTGAATCCTCTGGTTCCAATAAATCATTTGTTGTAGTTTGTTCTGCTGGAACTTCTTCCAGTTCTACCTTAGAGCCACTAATCTCTTTTGCAAGAAATTCCTTTTCTAAAAAAGTGGCGTGTTGAGCATCAAACACTCTTTGTTTCTCACTGTGGTAAATGATATACCCTTGTGAATGCTTGGGATATCCAACAAACTTACATAAAACAGACCTTGCCTCGAGTTTGTCCGGTTTTTGTCTTTTGACATAGGCCGGGCTACCACATATCTTAACAAAATTAAGATATGGTCTCTTCCTTTCCCATATCTCATATTGGGTGGTATGCACAGATTTGGTAGGAATTTTATTCAGTAGGTATGCAGCTGTCTCCAGTGCATATCCCCAGAAGGAAATAGGCAACTCAGCTGTGCTCATCATAGAGCGCACCATATCTAATAGGGTGTGATTCCTCCGCTCCGATACACCGTTGTGCTGTGGTGTATAGGGAGGAGTAAGCTGAGAGAGAATCCCATTCTCTTTTAGATAGTCTAGGAACTCATTGCTCAAGTATTCTCCTCTTCGATCAGATCGAAGGATCTTAATACTTTTTCCCATTTTGTTCTTTACTTCGTGCTTATATTCCCTGAATTTCTCAAAAGCTTCAGACTTGTGTTTCATCAGGAACACATGTTCGTATCTTGAGAGATCATCAGTGAATGTAATGAAGTAGGAAGAACCGTTCCTGGCATGTGTAGACATGGGACCACATACATTACTATGTATCAGCCCCAAGAGTTCTGTAACTCTTTCTCCGTGTCCACTAAACGGAGTTTTGGTCATCTTGCCTTTGAGACATGACTGGCAAGTATCATAAGATGATAATTCGAACGGATTCAAATATCCATCCTTATGTAACTTAGCTAGCCGTGTCGCATTGATATGACCTAGTCTACAATGCCATAAGAAGGATTCGTTCATTTCTGAACTTTTCCTCTTGTTTATGTTCTGTACACTAAGAATTGTAGTTTGATTTAGAACGTACATGCCATTATTTAACGATCCTGATCCTATTAACTTTTGATTCAGTAATATGTTCATAACATTATCCTGTATTACAAAATTATATCCTTCTTTATTCAATAAAGAAACTGATATAATATTGCATATCAGGGTCGGAATGTAATAGCATTCGTTCAGAATCAATGTATTACCTTTTGGTAACACAAAGTGATATTCGCCAACAGCTTTGGCTGCAATATTTGCACCATTCCATACTTGTACGGAATGATCACCCTTTCCCAGTTCTCTATCTTTACGCAGCCCACGTAACAAATTACATATATGGGATCCCGATCCGGTATCTAATACCCAGGACGTAGGGTGAACTGAGAAACAGTTCTCAATAACTAACACACCCGAAGAAGATGCATTATCATGCTTGTCCTTCGTTTGGGCAGCGTGAGAATCCAGATATTCTCCTATTCCCTATTCAGTCTTATAACACTTATAAGAAAGAACGGGACCAACGTTCCCCTGCTCAGTATAATAAGCGGGTTCAGTCAATACATCCATATTATTATCTTGATTATGGCCTGACATGGTCGCTACCTGGAGAGAGAGAGAAGAAAAAACTTTAGCGTATGCTCTTGCAAGATTAAATTGGTTATTATCTTATCTAATCAGGATGTCTCCCACTGTTTTTATCAAATCTTCCTTCAAACCCTAAAAGAAAAACTAGCCGGGATTAATTACACCTTACAAGTTCGCCAATCTTTCTTCCAGGCCAGTGTTGGTACTTTGAGGGAGGTTCCCCGTGCTTTCGCATGGACCTAATTAAAATAAATCTCGTTTTCCCAGAGGCATAACCCCATTAACACCTTTCTAGTCACCTACGTGATCGGCTAATTATCCTGTGTAAAATTCTCCCAGGAGTAACTCTTACTCGCAGTGGGTATCAGGATCCAACTATCTCATAGGAGGTATGCAATCTCATTGCAAATTTCAACACCTGAAATTCCTGATAATATTTTTCCCCAAGTATCCCATGACCTTGACGGAGGTCAACAAATCATAGGGTGCTAGTCAAGTTCAACCCGTCATTTCTTGATTGAATCAAACCCACCCGCACGACCCTTGACGGAGGTCAACAAGGCCGCACGACTACCCTAATCCAATCTGCATCATATGCATAAACAGATAAATACTAGTTAGCTACCGCACACTACGCCTTGACGGAGGTCAACAAACGTAGCACGAATACTAAGTAGGACTTATCTGAAATGACGGAGGGCTACGACAGGTTTTTCTGAAAACCTATTGCGTAATGAACTTGATATCGTTGTAGAAACAAGTGATTTTGAAAAGGAGTGTTTTTGAGGATTTTCTAGTTTCGGTAAAGAGGTCACTCCCGGTGAAAGGATCTCGGCTCTTTCCTCATCGAATAAGGTGCAGGGTATATCATATATACCACTTTGCAAAGCAAAACTGTAGCTACCCTTTTTATAAAGTTTTGATTCTACAACATCTTTTTGGTTTCTTTTCTTTTATTAATCTCATTAATAAATCCCATCAGTTATGCTTCCTAAGAATCACAGAAGAAACGAAAGCTGTAATATTTATATATCATCATATATATATAGTATAAGCATTCGTCTCATGCAGTAATATGATCTCATCATAAAACATTGCAGCAGAAGATAACATAAGAAATATTGGATATACTAGGACGTCCGTGTTTTATTTCGAGCCTGTATAAAACACGGATTCCACGGTCGCGATGAATAGCTAAACCCACATCCCTAGAACCCTACGAGAGCGGCAAGCAACTCTGTCAATTCTAGGGTTAGGAGACCCGGTCTCGACTCCTCGAGGTGGCCTCCCACTGGACCCTGGAACCCGGTTACTTGTGCTCCCCTCCTTGGAAATACCTAATGCGGAAAAGTAAATAATATACAATGGTGACATCATCCTCAACCCGGAAGTGCCCCAATAAAAGAATATTACATACAAATGAATTTTACATGAATGAAAATTAAAACCCTCATCTCACATAAAACCCCCGGCTATTCAGAACACGACGATCCAATATAACATATCACAACAACACATAATATCTCATATCATCAACGTAAGCAAGTATGCGTATCCCGATTGTCGTTGATGTATAGCAACGAAGCCGGCGATACACCACATACTACGCTTACGGTCACAGAAAAGAAAGTGTAAAACTACAACATTTGGAATTCAGAATTACTTTAGACATCTTAAATCCGAAATATCACATACTTCGCATTTCATGCCTAACTATATGAATTCCACATATTGTATCACATTCCAGAAAAATAGACAATGTTAAACTTTCCGATCGAATAATCAAATACCCAAGATTTCTCAAATAGCTCAACACTTGAGCGGAGTTCAAAAATCCCAGAACATGTCACTGTGCCAATGAACCAGCCGTAGAAGGGTCAAACCAACGCCTCACATGTGGCAACGCTAAACTACCACAAACCCTAGGGTTCAGTGGCAGTTTTGACGGTGACATAATCGAGTTAAGGTTACGTTCTTCTAGAGGGTCCACAGATACGCTACCATGATTTCCTGAAAGTTTTAAACAGAGGAAAAATCCAACACTTGAAAGTTTTCCGTCATGAAAAAAAATGAGTTATTGATACCCGTTTGAACATTTTAACACGTTCTAAATTATCCGGAAAAATAAACGATGTTAAACTTTCCGATCGAATCAATGAATACTAAAGATCTCCAGAAAACTCAACACTTGAGTAATATTAAAAATTCCCAGAAGCATGTAGTAATACATACAGATGAACCCTAGAAATAACTGTCCCTAACACCCAAGTACAGCCGCGGAACCGCCGCCAAAAGCCTGTTATGGCCGCAGTTCCGCGGCAACTTTAAGGAATTAGGGGTTCGTCTTTCTCTGTTATCCATAGAATCACCTTCTTATTTTTTTTGAGTATTTTTAATAAGGAAAAAAACATCTTTTTAAAAAATTTCCAGAGAGGGGGTCAAATACGACGTTTCGGGGTTCGATCAGACTTTTAACTTCGTCTACACGTCGCCTAATGCTCTAGTTAGGCTCTGATACCACTGTAGGGTTACTAGGCACTATCACAAGGCTCATAAGGCATCAACCATGCCAAATCTAAATTTTTTCAAATGCCGAACAACCTAAAGCTAGGATCTTTGCTAGATAATTAGGATTAACAATGCATGTAAATATCTTTACAACTAAGAGAGAGGGATTACAACCTTTGTAGTCCGCTCCTTCACTTCATAAACTCCGAGTAGTAGTCCCTTCGCCGTGATCCATGAACCTCGAGACTCTAGTGAGGCTCCTGATTTATACGAGATTTTGAGATCAAAGAATTATTTACCGCAATCAAGAACAGCGTCGCTTGGTAGCTAGCCGGTGAGTACGGGTCGGTCCATAGGGATTTTGTGTTTTCTCAATTTATTCTAACGAGTCAATTCCAAACGGTGTTGGGTTGATTATCACTAAAAACTAAGGTTGATCTAGGCAAGGATTAAAATCTTGCTAGGGTTAAGTTTAGGTTACGTTTGGAAAGTTAATATTCCTCACCGCTTTCAATGCCCTAATTAAAATCTATTTGGTGTTATGGTAATAAGTAATAAAGTGGATTAGTACCATCGGGAAGAAACGATGTTTCTTCCTCTAGGTTCTTATCCTTCCTTTCTTAATTCTTACCCTAACCTCCATGGAAAATATACGCAACCGGTCTTTTAAACTATGGTATGTAGGGATCCTAGGCAAACTCAAGAGCTTACACAAGGCATCAACCATGCCAAAATCAAATTTTTCTATGTGCCGAGAAACCCTAGTGCAAGATCGTTACTAGAGGTAAGGCGAAAGCAAGCAAGTTAACTACTTTAACTACAAGTGAAAGGGACTACAACCTTTGTAGATCCGGTCATCCACTTCCAAAGCTCCATGACGACGTCCCTTCTCTGCGATCATCGGGATCCCGGACTCTAGCGATGGTTTCGTCGGAGAAATAAGCGGGCTAGGTCGTTGACTTCGATGCCGAAGATGATCTACGTCGAGGCGACTCAAACTCAAGCTCCATCTTTACTAGGCCATGAAACTTGTGAAGATAACACACTCTACTACATGGCAAGTTGTAGAGGATGAAGAAATATGAAGTGAGTTCACTTTAGAATTGGATTTCTCACTTGATTTCTTCACTTGGAATTTTCTAGCAAGCTTTCTTCTTCATGAAGAAGAAGAAGAAGAAGAAGAGAATAGAAAATGAATTATATGAAAAAGAAAATTCAAGTGAAGACTTATCATTTAGCAACCATGGGTGAGTAAACACATGTAGAGACTAAACTAGAGTTTAGGCTAATGGTTAGGTTAATGAACAAAACAAAATGGCTAGACTTTTCAAAGATGCTATGAAGCTTCATGAAGCTTCAAGCCAAAACAAGAAAAGCCACCATTTAGTTTTTCCAAAATAAATAAAGAAAATAAAACCCTAACCATTAAACTAAACTTGGTGTAAGTCATACACACACCCAAGTTTGCATGTATCATCAAACATGATACAAACTAGTGCACAAACATATATCATATATACAACTTATGCACACCAAGTGAGAAAATCAATCTTAAGTGAACTAATACTAGTTAATGTAAAGTAATATATCAAATATATAATTATACATTAAATCATTAAATCAACACTTGATTTAACGATCCGGTCATATTGCATATAACCGACTAGTATCATGTGTATCAATATATCGAATTAACATTTGATTCGGTAACCCGGCTATATCACATATAACTGTCCGATGATACAAATCGCGAGAATAGAATACAGTATCACATACTGGTATTATTATCGGTCCCGCACATATCTCATATGCGCTCCTATTTTGTTTCGCTTGAGCCAGGAAACCCCTGTGTAGGACTCTAAAGACTCGTCAATACGCCGGCAGTAGGTGATGATCATATCAAACACCCACAAGCCGCAAGCGGTCTGCTAAACGCAACGGACACCCGGGTATTGAGCGATCAAAAGATCAATGAGCAAGCCCGCTCACACTCCTGTGAATCCAACCAGTAACACTTACCGCACAGTCCGGTCTGTTCGTCTGATATGTCGCATATCTCGCCTACGGGTGGTAAACGTCAGATCCCAGTAGCTCGATAAGTCATGCCGATGTAAGGTCCATAAAAAGCATGAAACTATTGATAACACTTACCAGTAAATCAGTGCAACCCTGGCCAGGGATTTCCAGTTATGGCCAGTCGAGCATAGCGCAACATCAACCCCCAATACCGGGAGAGACGAATCCTCTCTTATCGCTCATTGCCTCCATGTGAATCAGGACTGTACCCAAAAACCACCTGTTTGCACAACTCAGTAGAGCCGTGGTAGGGTGGAAATCAAAGCACAGTGGGAGACACACAAGACTCTATGACGATCTCGGGTCAACAGACTAAGCTGTACCAGTGTCACCAGAAGACTGCCATCTGACGTGAGGTATAATACCATCTGGGAGTTCTCGGCGAGTCCGTTCAGTGTACCCAGTCATTACTGAGCACCCGCATACCATCTCTGATGTCAAACACCAATGGATATGGGATCATCCATCGCCCATCACATGGGTCGAGAAGATATACGCTAGTCTACTCTAGAATATCGATGCCCCGTCTCGATATTCCCACGACTAGGAACATTGAAGGATGTACTCATTGACTACCCAGGCCCCACTAGTATGATCTACATCATAGTCCTGGAAGTCGAGTACACATCCTAAGGGCTTTATCAACATGTAATAGAGAGACAACAAGTATACATGTTAAGATAAAGAGCAACCAGATAGCGTACTATCATGTCGAGCAAGAAAGTCCTACCTATATATGTCCCAGCATCCACTACAATATACATCTCATGTACAGTAATGGCCTCTAGGGCATACATATAACTAACACGGTATCACCACTACCTAGTGGGATAGGGTGCCGTAGAGAACGATGTGTGTATGTATGCATGGAGTCCTATAAAAATATGTGATGGGCAAGAAAGGGGTGAGAGATTTTCATCTCTCAAATCTCTCATATTCCTAACCCTAACAAGTGAGGAACTACTCACTCATCAGGGAATTGATTAATAGAAACATTTTTATCTATGGCAATTAATTAAAAAGTGCTAAACTAATTAACTAGGGCAGATAATAAAATCTATACTAGGGCAGAAAGAAATTTAAGAACTAGGGCATATAAATAAAAATCTTACTTTATTTGATGGCTCTCTTCAAACATTTACACCGAATTAAAATTCTGAATAGATAAAATAAAAAGTGGCATACCTCAAAAAGAGGTTTAGGATTTCTATTTATAGAGCATAGAAACCCTAGGGTTACATTCGATACAGATCTGTATTTACAAATATACCACTAAGAAGCCTAGTCAACGCACCGTCACACCGTCAAACGACGCACCGAGACGTGTCCATAATGGCCTCGGAACCGCGGCCAAGAGCCATGTTTGGCCGTGGATCCGCGGCCATATAGAGAGGTCTTGGCTGTATTTTTCAGGGCTTCTTCTGGTAGCATTTTGGCTTCTTGTTTCTTCACTTGGTTTCTCAGATTGTCTTCTAGTTTTCTTCCAGATTTTCACAGTGCATAATGTCGTGGACTTTACCGTTTGCTTCGTGTCGAAGTCTTGAACCTTGCACTGCCTTTGTTCTTTGTGAAATTGTCCATTGATCTTCGTTTAGTCTTCAAACTGTAGGCATGATCAAGATCTTTCCATTTGTTGGTCGTAGTCTCACTTTTGTATCGTCTTTTCATCATTTTACTGTTTTGTTCCGAGAACCTGTAACCTGCAACTATGTAGCAGACATGGATCAAAAGCACCTGTTTATTTGTAAAATGAATAAGAATGGGGAATATAATAATGCAAAATTATGATATGAACAAATACCCCCAAACTTATCTTTTGCTCGTCCTCGAGCAAACCTAGTTTTATTCTCGAAAAAGACCTAGCCTCACTTTCGCAGGGAAACTCGATTGCACTGAGCTCGTGCAATAAGCCGTTAAACCTCTAAGTGTCCCTAGTAGGAGGAGTGTTGTCTCCTGAGGGTTTTCAGCGGATACTACCCGCAAAATCCTATCAATTCGGCCTATTGACTTTTATTCTCCAATTAGGTTTTCTAATAAGAAACTCTATTATCTTCGACTCAGAAATTATCCACCCGTATTTTTCACGCTTCGTTATCATTTAACTTAAGATTATATATGTTCTTGTAAATTTACTTAGTTTTTAGCATCTTTTAAGTTTTCCTTTTAGGGTCCTATCTCAACTTAGGAATTTTTATCATCTCTAATAAAGATATAAGTCCTATTTTTCATTCCTATCTGTTATCTAAACCCCAATCACATACCCCTACGTGTGTGTATATATCACCCCTACACTTGGAAATTCAAATCAAGCTATTATACTCTTGTCCCTCGTCCAAAGTACTTTTCAATTGGTGAATTTTTAGATGAAATTGCTCACACATTTTTCATGCGACCTTTAATACTTCTTGAGGTACCAACGACCGATTACAAAATGTGTTTGCACATTAAGACGTAATTCCTAGTCTTGTGACACCTAAGGCTTTAGTAGTGACTCCCAAACCAGTTGGTCTAAGGCATTAGGTGATAAAGCACCCTCGCTAAATATTTTTTCTAATTTTGCAGCTTTAAGTAATTACAAAAACCAGTGTTCAATTTTTTTTTATCTCTTTATTCACACTTGTATTTTTATTTTATTTTCTTTCATACTAAGGATTTTAGACAAGAGCATTTCAAGGTCTCTTCTACTATTCCAAGTTTTAAGGTTCGTGTTTGTGCAATTTGTAGGGTATATATTTTCAGAATTTAGACTTAAGCTTAGGAATTATTTTTCAGACTTATACTTTAATAAAAATATTAATACTTTTCCTTTTTTTTGACTTAGCCCAAGAAGTCAACTCGAAGTTTGCCTATTTCTAAATAAACTACAAAGACATATAATTTCTACCGTTAAATTTTAAGAAAGGTTATTATTAGGGTTTTTTTTAATTTACTAAGTCTAGGATCTAGTTTTTCCTAGCTAGTTAATCGTCTTGTCAAACTCAAGTCAATTATGCCCAAAATTGAATGTTTTAATTTTTATAATTTTTAAAAATTTTCAATTTTTATGGGTTTTATAATAAGTATGCAAAAGCAAAAATATACATATGAATACGAAGGAAGAAAGTTTACCGAGCACACCCCCAAACTTAAACTTGACAGTGTCCTCACTGTCAGGCTACACCAAGAGGGTCAAAATTGTCGGCAATCCCTTGTTTATTTTTCTTATTATTGAAAGAAAAACAAAACATATATACAAAAAGGTCCCCCCCCCAAACTTAAGTGAGGCAGTGTTTCCACTGTTTAAACGTTAAAATTCAAAGTTAGGGAGGAGAAAAACACAGTATCAAGCTATACAAGGCCTTACACAGGCCAAAGGTTAGCACCAACCATTCAAAATTTTTATCGTTATAATGGTGTGGTTGGTGAAAGAATGGAGTGTAGAGGAAAGAAATGAGAAACACACGAGACCGTGTGGGAATAGAAACAATATACGGTCTCGGTGGAGGAGATGAATGGCGGAAAAGAGAAAGAAGTGTAGTACAAACTTGAGGGTGTAAATTGAGTGAATAAATTAGCGCAAATTGTGATGACCGATGTGTTAAAAGCGATTGTGCTAATCTATCAACCCGTCGAGGAATGAGGTCAAATCCCTCAAGATTCGCGAGAAAACATGGGTACATTGAACTTGGTAAAATATCCATTGAAAATGGAAGCGTGACGGATTCTTGCGCGGTCGAAACGATCGAAAGGACGAAGGGGAGTGATTTAGGAAAGGTCTCATTCTCACCCAATTAAGCATTTGTAAGGTAAGACGGCAACAGTTCGAGTTCGAGTTTCAAAGGTGAAACAATTGAAGGTGAAATTGGTGAAACTGTCTCGAACTCGAAGGATTCCTTCAATGGTTCGAAATGACTGTAAGCAACCGAGTCTGATGGTTCAACTAACTCATCTGAAAATTCAAAGGAATCAAACTCGGGCGGAGAGTCTTCAAAAAAGTCCGAAAAAGTGAAACACTCGTAATCGTTATCGGTTGTGAGAACTGTGTCAGATTCAAGGAGGAACGCACTAGTGGCATCAAAACTGCTATGATCGAACAGAAATTTTTCAAGCTCACAGTCCTCCTGCGTGATCGCTTGCGTGGTCGGAACGATGGAACGGATGAAGCGGGGTGATTTAGGAAGTATAACAGTTAAAGGTTCAGGAGGATGAATTGAAAAATCCGACTCATCAAACAAAACTGGTTCATCCTCAATACTATCCTCAATACTCTCCTCAATACTATCCTCACAATTCTCCTCAAAAGTTATCCCATCCATGCAATTATCACCAAAATCAAGACGCATATGAAGTTCGGGAGAAACATTTAATGACTCAGGATGATGAATTGGAGAGAAAAATTCAGTCAAATCTGTGGGTTCATCATCCAAATTATTCCCTGCGTCAATATCATCAATCAAGTGAAAATCAATTTTTTCGGACACCTCATCAAAAGCATGGATATTTATCAATTCAGGTTCTAAATTGGAGGTGTAGAGGTCGAAAGGATTGGTGATGGTTTCACTCGAAAGGGACCCTTCACAATCTGGCAAATCAAGCACTACAAAGTCGCACAACTCATTAAAAGTTTAATTTTCAACTGGTGAATCATTTGGGACACTTGATAGACATTCAAAACCGGAGTTGTGGGATTCAATTGGTGATGGGTAGGTTTTATTTGGAAGGGTGCACAACTCACTCTCTCCACTCAAATTCTTAATCTGTCCAACTGCCTCATCATACATTGGAATTTTTGGAGCTAGTTAGAAACTAGCTAGCGGGTCACTAGGTTGCATAAGGGCGGCAATGGACGCATCCAAATTCCTCATCTGTTTGTTTGTCGTTACAATATAAGCTTCCAACGACTATTCCAGACTAGACATGGGTTGTGAAGGGGTTTCAGTAAAAGATTCAAGGTTGTTTGGATACGTGAAACTCCCAAATGGCTGTGTAGAAGCAATGTCTAGGGAAGGTGTGAAAGTCGGGTAGAAATGGTAGGAATTGAATGGTTGGACAGAAGTAGGATCAATATTTGGATAAAAAGGTGAATGGATTTGTTGATCCCAATAACTGGAAGTGTTGAAACTAGTGAAAGATCGGTTACGAGATTGTTCAATATGTTCAGCAATAGACATGGTTTCGGAGTTGCAACAGGACTCGAAAAAGTAGTATCAACATAAGAAGGTGGTGAAGGTTGAAATGGTTGACACAAAGTGGATTGTGGAGTTGAACTGTTTCTCCTAGACGCTTCTATTCGATCTTTCAAAGAAATTTTGGGCATGGAGGGATCGACCGTAATTCGACCGAAACAATTCGTGTATGAAGCAATGTTTGGATGAGGGTACCAAAGTTCAGCTAGAGTTTTGTGACGTGGGGTACCCATGATGTTAGAAAGGAGAAGAAAAAGAATATGGGGGCAAGTGGGGTGCAATGGATTTCTTAGCGACAAGTGGCAAGTTTTTATAAAAAAAAAATTCGTTTTATGTTTTTTTAAAAGGAGCTTTTTGCAAAAAGATTTTCAATAAAAAGGCTTAGACACACGTTCAATCAATCACAAAATGCACAATCAAGCCTAGATCTAGGGTCACCTAGGTCAACTAGACTGCTCCTAACTGTTCCAAAGGGCAAGTTGTGAGGACCTCAAATCTCCTCTTCACCGCCAATTATGGCCAGGTAAGCATAAGTAGAGAAAGGAGGGATCCGCTCACGAATCACCGTGAGACGGGCCTTTTAAAGTTACCTTTCCCTACCTGTCTAGCCTAGGCACCACAAAGTCAGGTTAGGATCAACGATCGATGCCTACAACTATTCCTTTGTCCTATTGAGCGCGAAGTCCTTAGGGCTGAGTCTAATCTTTTTTAATTAACTTGATGGTCATTGCAATATACTTTATGTGACTTTTGGGGTCCTGGGAAGGGTAATGAAATCCCCACCCAATCTGGATTGGTGTTCAAGCCCCTAAAAGTCAATTTAGATATGCAAAGCAGTAAACACAATCAAACACATGCAAAAAAAAAAAAAAAATTTAGCGCGGCTCTAAGAATCCTGCACAAGATCAAGTTATTGGAGAAGGGAAGAAGTTTTTGCGCAAAGATTCTTGCAGGAAAATTTTACAGAGGAGATAATAGGGGTTCAGAGAAGAAGGAAAGAAAACTTACAGTGATTTTTCACGCGCTGACGTCACTATCAGACCGCGGATCAGCGGTAGAAGTGTGGTTTTCGCGGCGGAAACGCGGTGGAAGGTGCGGTTCAGTTCCCGAGATTTTTTCTGCTCCTCTGGTCTGATTTTTCTCTGTTGTTCAGATCTAGGGTTTTCTGTTTTGCTCTCTGGATTTTTCCAGATCCGAACTTGTTCGTCGATCCTGCACAATTCAAACAAAACACCCTTCAAAAAATAACAAGATGATAAAAAATTTATTTTATTTTTTTAATTTTTCAGTTTTTATGAATTTTTCAATTTTTATAATAACCCGAAATTACAAAAACAAAATAACAATGCCATCCCCGGCAATGGCGCCATTTGATTTTTGTGAGGTGTTTTGTGATCAAAGAATTATTTACCGTAATGAAGAACGGCGTCGCTTGGTAGCTAGCCGGTGAGCACAGGTCGGTCCACAGGGATTTTGTGTATTCTCAATTTATTCTAACGAGTTAATACCAAACGGTGTTGGGTTGATTATCACTAAAAAATAAGGTTGATCTAGACTAGGATTAAAATCTTGCTAGGGTTAAGTTTAGGTTATATTTGGAAAGTTAATATTCCTCACCGCTTTCAATGCCCTAATTAAAATCTATTAGGTGTTATGGTAATAATTAATAAAGTGGATTAGTACCATCGGGAAGAAACGATGTTTCTTCCTCTAGGTTCTTGTCCTTCCTTTCTTAATTCTTACCCTAACCTCCATGGAAAACATACGCAACCGGTCTTTTAAACTACGGTATCACCGCTACCTCGTGGGATAGAGTACCGTAGAGAGCGGTGTGTGTATGTATGCATGGAGTCCTATAAAAATATGTGATGGGCAAGAAAGGGGTGAGAGATTTTCATCTCTCAAACCTCTCCTATTCCTAACCCTAACAAGTGAGGAACTACTCACTCATTAGGGAATTGATTAATAGAAACATTTTTATCTATGGCAATTAATTAAAAAGTGCTAAACTAATTAACTAGGGCAGATAATAAAATCTATACCAGGGCAGAAAGGAATTTAAGAACTAAGGCATATAAATAAAAATCTTACTTTATTTGATTGCTCTCTTCAAACATTTACACCGAATTAAAATTCTGAATAGATGAAATAAAAAGAGGCATACCTCAAAAAGAGGTTTAGGATTTCTATTTATAGAGCATAAAAACCCTAGGGTTACATTCGATACAGATCTGCATTTACAAATATACCCCTAAGAAGCCTAGTCAACGCACCGTCAAACGACGCACCGACACGTGTCTATAATGTCCGGGGAACCGCAGCCAAGAGCCATGTTTGGCCGCGGATCCGCGGCCTTATAGAGAGGACTTGGCTGTATTTTCAGGGATTCTTCTGGTTGCATTTTGGCTTCTTGTTTCTTCACTTTGTTTCTCAGATTGTCTTCTAGTTTTCTTCCAGATTTTCACAGTGCATAATGTAGTGGACTTTACCGTTTGCTTCGTGTCGAAGTTTTGAATCTTGCGCTGCCTTTTTTCTTTGTGAAATTGTCCATTGATCTTCGTTTAGTCTTCAAACTGTAGGCATGATCAAGATCTTTCCATTTGTTGGTTGTAGTCTCACTTTTGTATCGTCTTTTCATCATTTTCACTGTTTTGTTCCGAGAACCTGTAACGTGCAACTATGTAGCAGACATGGATCAAAAGCACCTGTTTATTTGTAAAATGAATAAGAATGGGGAATATAATAATGCAAAATTATGATATGAACAGCTCCACAAGCCGAATGATCCATGTTTGCTTGAAGTTTTCCTTTCCGAAAATGATCTACCTTGAAGAATCTTTAACTCAAGCTCTCACTTCTCTAATCAAGTATTAATGATGTGAACACCCTAATCTAAGTGGCTAGAATAGATAAGGATGATGAAGTATGAATTATGCTCTCTTTTATTATCAATTTCTCATACAAAATCATCACATGTAAAAAGCTAGCAAGCTTTTCAAGGAGGAGGAAAAAGAAGAAAATTATTTGTGATGAATAATGAATTATTGCTATGGTTATAATTGCAACATTTGGTTAAGTATGAAGGGCTTAACCTTTGTAGAGAATTAACCATGGTAAAGGGTTTGGGTTGGGTTAGAAATATCTTCACAAAATATTTAAGTTTAAAAACAAAAATAAAGCTTCTAGAAACTTCATGAAAAAGCTAACCCAAATCAAACCCTAACTATGTTTAATCTCCACAATCATGTTGCATTTGTAATCATAACTTGTTACAATATTATATATCACATATATAATATATTTTTGTAACAAAAGAAAATAATACAATTAACATATATCGCATATATATCAATGTATTATCCGGTGAAAAAATGAATCAATAAAGCGAGCTGATATCTGTTAATATAATGTAATATATCACATATATATTTATACATTAAATTATCGAATCAACACTTGATCCGACAATCCGTCTATTTCTCAAATAACAGACTAATATAATCTGTATCAGTTCATCGAATCAACACTTGATCCGATAACCCGGCTATATCACATATACCCGGCCGATATCTAATATCGCGAGAAGAGTATACGGTATCTCATATCGTAATATTCTCGATCCCACACATATCACATATGTGCTCCTACTCCATTTTTCCTAAGTCAAGATACCTCTGTGTAGGACTCTAAAGAATCATCAATACGCCGGCAGCAGGTGATGATCATATCAAACACCCACAAGCTGCAAGCGGTCAGCTAAACGTAACAGCCACCAAGGTATTGAGCGATCAGAAAATCAACAAGCAAGCCTGTACATTCTCCTATGAATCCAATCAGTAACACTATCGTACAGTCCGGTCTCTTCGTCTGATATGTCGCATATCTAGTCTAGGGGTGGTAAACGTCAGACCCCAGTAACCAATAAGTCGTGTCGATGTGAGGCTCATAACCAGTCGAGAAACTACTGATAACACTTACCAGTACGAATTTATATCAACCCTAGCCAGGGACTTCCAGTTATTGCCAATCGAACACAGCACAACATCAACTCCCTATACCGGGAGAGACGAATCCCCTCCTATCGCTCATTGCCTCCATGTGATTCGGGACTGTACCCAAAATCCACCATTTTGCACGGCCTCTTGGATGTGGTAAAGTGGAAATCAAAGCACAATGGGAATCACACAAGACTCTATGACGATCTCGGATCTACAGACTAACCTGTACCAGTGTCACAAGAGAACTGCTATCTGACGATTGGTATAAACCCATCTAAGAGTTCTCGGCGAGTCCGTTCAATGTACCCAGTCTCCACTGAGCACCCATACACCATCTTTGATGTCAAACACTGATGGATATAGGATCATCC
Organism: Agapanthus africanus; assembly: GCA_030015575.1. Lineage (NCBI taxonomy): Eukaryota > Viridiplantae > Streptophyta > Magnoliopsida > Asparagales > Amaryllidaceae > Agapanthus > Agapanthus africanus. The sequence continues at coordinate 180,636,735 of JASDDO010000008.1, forward strand.
ATCGCCCATCATATGGGTCAAGATGCGTATACGCTAGTCTACTCTGGTGTATCGATGCCCTGTCTCGATACACCCCCGACCAGGAACAATTATAGGATGTACTCATAGACTACTGTGGCCCCACTAGTATGATCTCATCATAGTCCCATTAGTCGAGTACATATCCTAAGGGCTTTATCAACATGTGAGAGCAAGACAGTAAACTAATACAGGTCAACATGTTAAGACAAAGTGAAACCAAATAGCATACTATCATGTCGAGCAAGAAAGTCCTCTCTATATATATCCAAGCATCCATCATAATATACATCATATGTATAACAATGGCCTCTAGGGCATATATATAACTAACACTATTTTTCAGACTTATTTTTATCCTCAGATTAGTGACTTCCTTTATCTTACTATCCCTTGGGACAACGGCTCATAACTACTTATTACTAGTTTCGTTTAAGGAAACTTCTAATTTTCTTGGTTTTCTTAAATTTTTCTAATCTTTTGGATGTAATTTTTCACTATCTAATCTTTTATTATCTTATTTATGTACAATTTTTTTTTATATATTTTGTGCTTATGCAAAGTATGATGCAAAGTGATACGTAAATAAGCACAAATCTCCCCCAAACTTGTTTTCAACAGTGTCCTCACTGTTGCCATCCGCTCGATCACAAAAACCTGTAAGCCTGGGAGGAAATTTATTAACAGGGGCAATAAATATAATCGTGAAAATCCTCCCCCAAACTTATTTTTGGCTCCACATTTTGTGTAAAAATTTTATTTTCAAGAGCCAGCTTATACCCCTCCCAAACTTGAGTTAAACAATGTTAAGCTTTGAAAATCACAAGAGGGGGTCAAAATTATTGGTCAATGCCAAGCTTTGCAAAGACCGAAAGTCAACACCAACCATTCGAAGATTTTATCAGTGTAGTGCACGGGTTGGTGGAAGAACAAGTTGAAAAGAGCCAAGAAGAAGTGGGGAAAAGATAAGCGGTGTGAAAGAATGTGTTTGCATCTTGTTTTGGAGAGACGACACAGTGATTGCGATGGATTACTCGCATTCTCTTTATAGTCCAGAAGATGGGGTGGAGGTTCAATTTCTTTGTATTGAAGTGGATTCATCTCAACACCCGTGTTTTCTAAAAATGCGAGCTCATCAGCGAAAATTTCCTCAAAACTTTCATCGATACCCCGAAGAATAATGTCATCACAAAGCGCGGGGTGATCTTCAGACTCCAAAAACGGTTCATAATCAGTGTTAGTTGTTGACCCGGACAACTCGGTGGAAGAGTCCGTATGTGTATGATACATAGTTGGGTCAAACAACAACATATGAAAAGAGTCAAGATCAGTGTCATGAGGCTGATCAAATTCGCTGCTGTCGACATCCATTTGTTCGACAGAACAGACCTGAGCAGTAGGTTCGGAGGGTACACTTCCCAACTTGTAAATATTCAGCTCAATTGACATCTTCCCGAAAGATAGGGTCATAGAGTCGTTAAGACAGTTGATTATAGCATTGGAAGTGGCCAAAAAGGGGCGACCAAAAATCACCGGAATTTGATTCCGTAGGTTTACTACAGGCTGTGTATCGAGAACAATAAAGTCCACAGGGAATACAAATTCCCCGATTTTTATTAACACATCCTCCCGCTCACCCTTAGGTTTGGTGATTGATCGGTCGGCCATCTGGAGAGTGCAGTGGGCTGGTTTCAACTCTCCGATCCTTAACTGCTCATAAACTGAGAAAGGAAGCAGGTTAACACTTGCGCCAAGGACAAGTAGAGCACGGTTAATGTGTTTATCCCCAATAGAAATAGAAATAGTAGGATAGCCAGGATCCTTACGTTTCCTAGGTAATTGTTGGGGAAAAGCTGTGTCTACAGTCTTTGACATGAATACCTTCTTTGGCGCTTGAGTCTTCCTCTTCCTAGTGCATAAGTCCTTGAGAATTTTCGCATAAGCCGGGACTTGTTGGATAGCATCTAGAAGAGGGATGTTGATGTTAACCTGTTTAAATATTTTCGTGATCTTCTCCATTTGCGGACTTGGTCTGTTTCCCCTTAACCGATTCGGATAATGAGCTTTAGCAATAAGAGCGGGGTCCAACATTGGAGAAGATCGTGTGGGTAAGAACGATCTAAGAATAGGAGTGGGGATCGTCTTTGATGGACTAGAAGAGGTTTGCTGAGGTGTCGAGCCTTGGGGAAAACGGAGAATAGGTTCGGAAGAAAATGGTGGGGGTAGACGAACTGGGGTCAGAAACAGAAGTAGAAGTGGAAGGAAAAGTCTCAGCCGGGGTATCATCGATTGATTCATCATTATTAGTATCAATATCTTCACCGACATGGTTGTCAAGCACTCTTCCAGATCTCAACGTAGTGATAGCGTTCACAAGATGTGAATAGCCAGGATTGGGTAATGGTTGAGCTGGATGTTTCCCTTTCTCTCCAGCACTCAATTCGGCATTTATACGAGCAATTCGTTCTTCCATCGATTTGATATTCTCACTTTGGGAGTCAGAGTTTTTCTGGATTTTATCAACGGAAGACTGAAGATTTGCCGAAACTTGCATGAAATTTGTCAGAAGCAAATTCATGGTTTGTGTGAATGAAGAGGATTCATCAGTACATGTCAACTGCAAAGGATTATACGGTGCAGGTGTGTTGACCGGATTTTGAAAGTTTTGTGATTGGTAGGGGTGCCGACTTATTTGAAGTGGTTGCTGTTGTGGTGGAGGAGCCCTTTGGAAATTGTTTTGATTTGGAACCGTGTTTTGAGTTTGTGATTGGTTCCAAGCAAAGTTAGGGTGATTCCTCCAACCCTGATTATAAGTGGAAGAATACGGATCGTTTCTAGGTCTTTGTTGGAAGCAGTATTGTTATGCTCTTGACCTTGAAACGGAGAATTTAAAGGACATTCTTCCGTAAGATGAGATGGATCAGAACAGCTGATTGAATGAATTTAGCGTGCTTGCGCTTTCTAAAAGATAGATGAAAAATATTTGTAACCGCAATCAAGAACGGCGTCGCATGAAGCTAGCCGGTGAGTACGGGTCGGTCCACAAGGATGTTGTGAATTTCCGATTCGCACTAACGAGTTAATTCCGAAGGGTGTTCGGATTAATTATTAAATCTAAAAACCTAATTAATCTATACTAATTATCTAGATCTATTCTTGCTAGGGCTAAGTTTAGGGATGGTTTGGAAATGCAAGCAAACCTCAACGCTTTCTATACCCGAATGAAGATCTGTGAGAAGTTATGGTAATTATCAATAAAGTGGATTAGATCCGTCCGGGAAGGTGATCCTTCCTCTTGGTTCTTGTCCTTCCTCTAAAGCACTTATTAATTAGTGAATTTTTAAAAGAAATTTGCTTACACATCCTTCATGCGGCCGTTAATACTTCTTGAGGTACCAACAACCGATTACAAGATGCGTTAGCAATTTAAAGCGTACTTCCTAGTTTTGCAACACCCAAGGCTTTAGCAGTGACTCTCAAACCAGTTGGTCTAAGGCACTAGGTGATGAAGCACCCTCGCTAAATATTTTTCTATTTTTGCAACCTTAAGTAATCACAAAAACCAGTGTCCATTTTTTTTTCTTTATTCACTTCTTTTTCTTTTATTTTCATTGTACTAAGGACTTTTAGACAAGTGCATTTCAAGGTCTCTTCTACTATTCCAAGTTTCATGGTACGTGACTGTGCAATTTGTAGGGTATACGTTTTCAGAGTCTAGACTTAAGCTAGGAACTATTTTTCAAACTTATACTCTAATAATAACATCAATACTCTTCCCTTGTTTCGACTTAGCCCAAGAAGGGAACCCAAAATTTGCCTATTTCTAAATAAACTACAAGGCATATATTTTCTACCGTTAAACTTTGAGGAATGTTATTTTTAGGGTTTTTAATTCACTAAGTCTAAGATCTAGTTTTTCCTAGCTAGTTAACCTATTTGTCAAACTCTAGTCAATTAGCCAAAATTGAATACAATAATTTTTATAATTTTTGAAAATTTTCAATTTTTTATGGGTTTTCAAATAAGTATGCAAATGCAAAAATATGTACAAATGAATGCGAAGGAAGAAGACGTACTGAGCATACCCCCAAACTTGAACTTGACAGTGTCCTCACTGTCATGCTAAACCAAGAGGGTCAAAATACCGGCACTTCCCTGTTTATTTATTTATAATTTTTTATTGTTAAGGAAAACAAAAATATATACAGAAGGCCCTCCCCCAAACTATGTTAGACATTACTGCCAAACCTTGCATAGACCAAACGTTAACACCAACCAGTTGAAAAATTTATCAGTAAAGAGTATAAGTTGGTGGAAGAATAAGTCGTAGCGATCCAAAAAGAATGGGGGAAGATAAAAGTGGTGGTGTGGAGGTGAATATACAGGAGGTGGTGATGCATTAAAACGAGAATGTGAATGATCGGCAATCAGTGGAATATTGGCATTCTCGTAGCTTATTAAAAGAAATGAGGGTGGTTCAACTTCTAAAGGAGGAGGTTGACTAACCACAATACCCCCAAAATGTTCCTGTGGGTCCTCTATTGACTTGGCATCATCCATCAATTGCATATGATATTCAATTATAAGGGAACTGATCTCCTCGATGTCCGCCATAGTCCAACCGAAAACTTGCCGCTTATCTTGTAAGACTTTTAAAAGGGCGTTCTCTTGCTCAAGGGCTAGAGAGGCTGATATTATAATGGGAAAAGTCTCATTCTCACCTATGTAAGCATATTTAAGGTGAGGTGGCAAGGACATGAGTTCGAGTTTCGGAAGCGAAAGAATCATTGCGGAATCTACCTCGAACTCAAAGGACTCCAACACAGGTTCGAAATCACTGCAAACAACCGATTCGGATGGTTCAACTAACTCATCCAAAAATTTAAAAGACTCATATTCGGGCTGTGAGTTGTCATCATCCGAAAAATTGAAACATTCATAATCAATATCGGTTGTGTCAACGGTGGTAGGCTCAAGGAGGGACGCACTAGTGGCGTCAAAACTGTTTTCATCAAATAGAAATCTTTCAAGCTCGCAGTCCTCCTGCGTGATTTCGTGAATAGAGCAAACTTCTCGTGTACTAGTTTTAGGCACGGGGGGCAGACTTCCCATCTTATAAATATTGAACTCACTAGACATCTTACCAAAGGATAGAGTCATGGAGCCATTGCGACAGTTTATTACAGCATTGGAAGTGGCCAAAAATGGTCGACCGAGAATCACCGGAATTTGGTTTCTTGGGTTAGAAACAGGTTGTGTATCCATAACAATAAAATCAACGGGGAATATGAACTCCCCAACTTTGATCAACACATCCTCTAGCTGACCCCTTGGATGGGTGATTGATCGATCTGCCATTTGGAGAGTACAACGAGTGGGTTTCAACTCTCCAACCCCTAATTGTTCGTACACGGAGTAGGGAATCAGGTTAACACTAGACCCAAGATCTAAAAGTGCTCGATTAATTTTCTTATCCCCAATTATGATTGAAATCGTAGGACAGCCGGGGTCCTTTCGTTTTTGGGCTAAGGTTTGATGGTGGTTAATAGCATTGCTCACTGCACTAGCCACTAGCACTTTCTTAGGTACTTGAGATGCCTTTCTCTTCGAGGTGCATAAGCCCTTTAAGATTTTCACGTATGAAGGCACTTGTTGGATTTCATCCAAGAGAGGTATATTTATGCTAACCTGCTTAAATATCTCCACAATCTTCTCCACTTGTGCATTTGGTTTATTAGGACTCAACCTGTTTGGGAATGGAGCATTTTGAAAATTCGTTGAGTCAAATGTCTGTGGAGTAGAATGTGGAGTAGGAATGGATCCCGGTGTAGATGTGTTCATGTTGTGAGAAATGAGTCCGTTCGAGCTAGAAGAAGTAGAGCCATGTGAAGGGTGGAGAATAGGCTCTAAAGAAAAAGGTGAAGAAGAAAGTGAAGAAGGGGAAGATGACGATGGAGAAAAAGAAGAAGAAGAAGAACCACCGGCGGGGATGTCATCACTAGTTCCCACATTATTTTGCAACACTCTTCCGGATCTCAACGTGGTCACCGCATTTACATTGTGATTGGGATATGCGTTTTGTGTGTGACCGGGATTTGGCAATGGTTGAGATGGAAGCTTTCCCTTTTCTCTCTCGCGCAACGCAGCAGTTAATTGTGCAATTTGTGCCTCAATAGATTTGATACTTTGATCGTGTGAGGCATTGTTATGCATCAAAGACTGAACATAATTTTCAAATCTTGCTGCGGATTCGGTAGATTGCTTGAGAAATGCATCTACACTTTTTTCGAGCGAGATAACCTTATCATTATTTGGTTGAACCAAATTGTTCGTTTGATTTGTATAAGGTTGTTGTTGGAAAGGATGCTGGTTTTGAGTTTGTGAAGGTGCTTGTTGTTGTTGTGGAGGAGGTCATTGAAAATTGTTATTCCCTTGAAACTGTTGAATTGGGTGACTCCTCCACCCCGGATTGTATGTCGAAGAGTACGGATCGTTTCTTTGTCGTTGCTGAAATGCAGCATTGACTTGATCCTGTCCTTGAGTAGATGCATTATAAGGACACTCTTCGGTTAGATGTGATGGATTCGCACAACAAGCACAAACAGTTCGTGGAGGTAAAGCAGGGGCAGGTGAAGACGATGAGATTTTGGTCTCAATGGCTTTTAGCTTTTTCATAAGTGCGGCCATCTCGGCCTTCATAGCAATCGACATATCTACTTGATGTATGTCTGCCCTCGATTGACCACTAGAAGAAGATGATGTGGTCTTGGTACTCTCCCACTGAATTGTTTGCTCACTAAGATCCTCAAGAAACTGCCACGCTTCGTCGCTAGATTTGGAGAGAAAATGACCTTGACATATGGTTTCTAGCAACTGCTTCGTTGCCGAGTTCAATCCCTCGTATAATGTTTGGCAAAGTTGCCAACTTTCGATCCCATGATGAGGGCATTGAACAAGTAGGTCTTTAAATCTCTCGAAGCACTTCCAAAATGGTTCGGAAGGAAGCTGTGAAAATTGTATAATCTCGTTACGGATTCTAGCTGTTTTGTGATGAGGATAGAACTTTTTCAGAAAAGCTCTCACAAACTCGTCCCAATTTCTAATGAAATGTGATGCGGTGCTGTATAGCCACTTCTCGGCTAGGTCACATAAGGTAAAAGGAATGACCCTTAGCCTTATAGCGTCATCACTTAATTGGGTCGTTTTCATCATAGCGCACACATTTTGGAATTTATTAATAAAAATATATGCATCTTCCGATTCCAAACCATGAAATTTTGGCAGCATATTGATGAAATGTGGTTTTATTTCAAAGTTGTCCCCATTTGCCGGTGGGGGTGAAAGACATGTAGGTAAAGAAGTGCTGACGGGGTAGAAGAGATCCTGGAGCGCAACTCGTGCGGGCGCTACAACAGGCGGAAGATTCGGGTTATTCGCACCTAATGGAGGTGGAATCATTCCCGTCGGTAAGGTATCGTTGGGGTTGAATCCCGACATACCTATGAAAGAAGAATTTGAAGGTGGAGGTAAGGAAATGGAGGGAATTTCGACTTCGGTGTCGAAGGGTTCGTCGGTCGGTACCAACGAAACACGGAATAATCGGGCGTTAGTATCCCTAGTCCAAAGTGACATACACTAAAAGGGGTAGTGTAGTCAGAGAAAAAAGAAAAAACAGAATGTGGAGTTAAGATAACGTCAATGAGAAGAAATGGTAGAAGTGAGGTGCAAGTTTCCTTTAGCGACAAGTTGCAAGTTTTGAAAAGATTTCTCTCTCTTTTTTTTATTTATGTGAAAGTTTTGCAAAGAGGTTTTGAAAAGAGACTCATGACACAAATGTATCAACCACACATGCACAATCAGGCCTAGATCTAGGATCGCCTAGGTCTGCTAGACAGCTCCTAACTAGGGCTAGAAATAGGACCTCAAACCGCCTCTTCACCGACACTTGCGGCAAGGTAAGTGCCAGGTAAGTGGGAAGGAACCACAATACTGGGCCTAATTAATAACTACTAGCCTAGACACACTTGCCTAGACACCGCAAGGTCTGGTTAGGATAAACGGTCGATACCTATACTAGTCCTTTGTCCTATTGAGCTCGAAGTCCTTAGGGCTGAGTCTAGTATTTTTTTAATTAAATGTGGTCAATGCAAATGCTTTAGGTGTTTTCTGGGGTCCTAGGTAGGGTGATGAAATCCCCACCCAATCTGAGTTTGGTCAATTAGCCCCTTAAAGTCCGATTAAATTATCCAAAACAATAAAATTCACTTGCAATCAATTTTTTAGCACGGCGCAAAGAAACCTGCAGAAAATCTGTTATCTAGAAGAGGGAGAAAGAATTTTTAGCGCAAAGAAAACCTGCAGAAAGTTTTCACAGAAGGATATATGGAGGTTGGCAGAGGGGGGTAAAAGAAAACAAACCATGCAAATTTGAGGACCTGACGAGGCTAAAGAGCCGCGGTTCCGCGGCTTGAGGCGCTCCTTGGCCGCGGTTTCGCGGTCAGTTGAGCATATCAGGGGCTACGAAAATTTTTGGTCCTCTGTTGTGATCTTCCCTCTCTGTTCTGATATGATTTATTTTGTTTTGCCCTCTGTGAATTTCCAGATCCGCGATTCTTTGCTGTTCCTGCAAGATTCAAAAGATACACCCTTCAAACAGATCAAAATTGATAATTTTTTATTTCTTTTTTTATTCTTCAGATTTTTATAATTTTTTTTTAAAATTTATATCAACCCGAATTTACACAGAACGAAATTTTATGCCATCCCCGGCAACGGCGCCATTTGATTGAATGAATTTAGTGTGCTTGCACTTTCTAAAAGATAGATGAAAAATATTTGTAACCGCAATCAAGAACGGCGTCGCATGAAGCTAGCCGGTGAGTACGGGTCGGTCCACAGGGATGTTGTGAATTTCCGATTCCCGCTTACGAGTTAATTCCGAAGGGTGTTCGGATTAATTATTAAATCTAAAAACCTAATTAATCTATACTAATTATCTAGATCTATTCTTGCTAGGGCTAGGTTTAGGGATGGTTTGGAAATGCAAGTAAACCTCAGCGCTTTCTATACTCGAATGAAGATCTGTGAGGAGTTATGGTAATTATCAATAAAGTGGATTAGATCCGTTCGGGAAGGTGATCCTTCCTCTTGGTTCCTGTCTTCCTTTAGAGATCCTTACCCTAACCTCCATGGAAAACATCACACCCGGGCCTTTATACTACGGTATCACCGCTACCTCGAGGGATAGAGTGCCGTAGGGAGCGGTATGTGCATGTATGCATGGAGTCCTATTGTAAATATTTGGTGGGTAAGAAAGGGATGAGAGATCTCATCTCTCAAAATCCTTCCCCAAAGCTAACTCTAAACAAGTTCCTAGGGCATGAAATTAAATCTACCTAGGGCAAGGAATTTAAATCTACACCAAAGCAAGAAATTAAATTACTTACAGATGCATCCCTCCAATCATCCATGCAGGGTTGTCAGATCTGAATTTCTGAATGGAGAAGAAACACCGATGCTCTCCAAAAGATTTCTAAATTTTTATTAAAAGGAGGCATAGGGTTTTACAATTTTTGATTACAATTTATAAGTAAACAGGAGAATTTAGGGTTTCAGAGTCTCGCGCATGTGCAATTACAGATATGCCCACGAAAAATCCCAACCCCTGCACCGACGCACCGACACGGGAAAAATGCACCGACACGGGCACTAAGCGGCCGCGGAACCGCGGCATTGGTTGGCTTGGGCCGCGGTTCCACGGCCCTTTGGTGGGCTTGGCTCACCATCTTTTCTAGGCTGCATTGTACTTGTCTGGGATTGTTATTTCTTCATCCTATTTCTTTGTTTGGCTTCTTATTCTTCTCCAGATCTTCAGTGAAAATTTGTATTGGTCTTTTAACCGTTTCACTTTGACATGTTTGGACCTTGCGTTGCCTTGTACCTATGTGAACTGTGATTAGTCTCAGCTTGACTAGGATCCTTCTATTTGTTGGTAAAAAGTCCCTTTTCTGTTGTCTTGTGTCTTTTTTCACTGTTTTCGCTCCAGAAACCTGTATCCTGTAACATGCAGCAGACATGCGTCAAAAGCACCTGTTTAATTCTAAAACGAATAAAAATTGGGGAATATAAATTGCAATATTATGATATGAACAACAGCATCCACAGACAGTTTTGGAGAGTGACATCTGATTTAGGGCGGCTGCTAAAAATTTATTTTCCATAGTTTCGAGTTTCTTTTGCATTGCTGCCATTTCAGCTCTAACTCCTATGGAAACATCAGATTGGTTATTGCCACCCCTAGAAGATGACTGACTTACACTATCCCACTGTAAAGATTTTTCAGCGAAATCTTCTAAAAATCTCCAGGCTTCACCATCATCTTTAGTCATGAAGGTGCCTTGACACATGGATTCAAGGGTCTGTTTTATAGTAGGATTAATGCCCTTATATATGATTCTGCACAGATCCCATCTAGGGATTCCTTGATGTGGACATTGAACTAACAGATCCTTGAAACGTTCAAAACACTTCGAGAATGGTTCATTTGGAAGCTGGGTAAATTGATTTATTTCGCTACGGACTCGAGATGTTTTATGATTAGGGTAGAATTTCTTTAGGAAATCTATTACGAATTCTCCCCAGTTTGAAATATAATGTGCGGCTGTGTTATAAAGCCACTTCTTGGCTATATCGCACAAGGTAAATGGAAGAAGACATAAACGCATAGCATCCACAGAAAACTGTGAAGTACCCATCATAGGGCATACATTTTCAAATTTGGTAATAAAGACATATGCGTCTTCAGACTCGAGACCGTGATATTTGGGTAGAAGATTGATGTATTGTGGTTTGATTTCAAAATTGTCCCCATTGGCTGGTGGAATGGTGAGACAGGTCGAAAGAGGACCTCGCATAGGATAGCATCTCTCTTGGAGAGAGATGCATGGTGGATTCTGCGCACCTGCGGACGGTGGCAAAGTAGTGTTAAAAAAGTTCGATGGAGAACCGTCCATCTAAGTGGGTGTGGTGGAGGGTAAAGAACAAGTAGACGTAGAATTACCGATTTCGGAGTCGATAGGAGGAACGCGAACAAGACGGGAACTAGAATCCCGTGTCTAGCCGAGCATGCACTAAAGGGTTTAACACAAGTGGCAGCGTTGTGATAATTAAGGAAAAGATGAGTTTGGTGTTCGGTTTTGAAAAATACGGATTTTTTTTGAAAAATTCACAGAAAAAATGCACAAGAAACCCTAAATCTAGTGGTCACCTAGGTCAAGTCTCTAGACCGCTCCTAGACTTCCAGAAGACAAGTCGCAAGATAGATCCTCTACTGCCTCTTTGCCTCTCCTGTGGCCAGGTAAGTACCATGTAAGTGGGAGGTTCTCCACTACGTAAGTAGTGAGCCTAATTAAGTAACCACTTGCCTTAGACACACTTGCTTTAGACACCACAAAAGAAACGCGGATAAGCAATAGATTACCCACGACCTCCTTCTGTCCTAAGTGAGTGCTACGGTCATTAGAGTCATGTCTAGATATTTTTTAGTTAATGAGGGTAATGCGGATGCAGTTTGGTGATTTTTGGGGTTTAGGAAGGGTAATGAACTCCCCACCTAATCTGAATTTGGTATTTGCACCTTAATTTCCGTATTAAAAACGCAAACAACCAAGATCAAACATGCAACAATTTTTCTTTTTGCAGCGCTGCGAATTTTTTTCGCAAAGAATCCTGCAGAAATTGGTTAATGGAGCAGAGCAGGGAGGAGATAAGAAAGTCAGAAATTCACCTAGAAATTTTGGTACAGTGAAGCAACTTCCCCGCCGCGTTTCTACCGCAAGAAGCTACCAATGGCCGTGGTTGCGCGGTCTTTTGTTGAGATCTCTGCACAAAATTTCTTGCAGATGCTCCTGTTCACTCACTGAACTCTCTAGAATGTTCAGAAAATTTTTCCTCTTGCTCCACAGATTCCAGATCTCTTTGTAACAAATCACAACAAATCGTTAAGCGCTTGTTATGAATTTTGATCTAAAAAAAACTGATGGAATAATAAATTTTTCAACTCAAATTACAAAAACGAACAAATTAGCACACTATCCCCGGCAATGACGCCATTTGATTGATCCATTTCCGTGTCGTGTTTAGAATGTTTCACAACCAAAGAAATTTATACCGCAATCAATTGATGGTGTCTATTGTAGTTTCGTCAATGAGAACGGATCGTCCACTGAGAAAGTGTGATTTTCTCGCTATTGTTTTAGTTGAGTCGAAAATTAAAAGATAAAGAAATTGATTCAAGATTTATGAAATTTAGTTGTAAGAATCATCAAGAAAATAAAGATCAAGAATCAAGAATCAAGAATTGTTCAAATCGAATGAATTATCAAGATTTGTAAAGAGGCTCGTAGGAATCGATCCAATCGATAGTGATGATGAAGAATTATGATTATAAATTCTTATCTATTGATAATTTGTTACTAGATCGATGACGATCAACGAGATTTAGGGATCTCTTGAAGAAACTAGGGTTTCCCCATCATCATCCCTTGTCCTTTCGTTGATTAGCATTCAAATTCTAGCCTTTAGGAAATTCAATCATCGATCGTTGATATCTAATTTAGAGCGAAAACATTCAAGAAAGTATCTCGCTCAAAACTAGGTTGTCGATGATTCGATTTTCTAAAGTTTACAAAACTCATAAGACATAAGAATCGTTCAAGAATTTAATCATCATCATCTATCTATTTTCTCGATTCCTCCACGAGCGGAGTTTTCACTCAAACATCATGAAAAAGAAAACAATCAAGAATTGATAACTCATCATAATGCTCAAATGTAAAAAGCAAGATCAAGAATTTTCACCTTTTATTATTCAACGTTTCGTTACAATTCACTCAAAGACTATAAGATTTTGAGGAGAGAACTCAATCATCGAAACTAGCTTCGCATCGTCTTCTTGAGTCGCGGATCGTCATGGATCTCTTGCTCGGATGAAGATCGGCGTCCCTTCAAAAGACTCGTTGAATGCTTACTCTAGATCATGATTTGGATCAAATTGTGTCACTCAATTTGATTAGAATTGATTTGGATCTCACTATTATTTTGATTTCCCTCCAAATTCAACAACAACACAACCCTAGATCTAGATCTCTTTTTATAACCATCTCATTTGAATCTTCCTTCCAAAGCTAGGTTGTTAGAGAGAGTCTTCTAGAAGAAGTTTGTTGGAGAGAATATTCTAGAATGAGGAATATTCTAGGATAAGGTTGTTAGGCCGAGCCTTCTGGATAAAGCCACGTGCTCTTTGGGGAAGCTGAGGCCATTACAAAAAGCCACGTGGAGGATTTTGGCACGCCGATGTGTCCAACAGGCCGCGGATCCGCGGCGGATAGGCCAACTTGGTCGCGGATCCGCGGCCTATTGATGGTCTTGGTGCATGGAAATTATGTGTTGATTTTTTGCTGATTCATGGGGCCTTATTTTATGTATGGAATTTTTTTATACTTTCTTGTTCACTGCCAGATCACAAGTCTTGGACTCAGCGTATTTTTATCAGCACTTTTATAATTCCGGCTCTTTACCTGGAGAATTTCCCACACACAATATCGAGATAAGTGTTGCCATATACAAAAGATCATGCGTGCAATAATAAACACACAAGTTCCCTCAAAGTGCTGGTTATAATGTATAACACATGTTATTTGGTATTTTGCAGACAAATTGCTAATATGTGCTATATTTATACCAAACACCTTTAGATGATTGCAAAGAGTAGGGAAATTGATGCGTTGAAAATGCAATATTTTCGACTGATCAGCACCTACAATAATAACACATATCGCAACGCTATTAAAATCAAGTTCAGAAAACCGAAACGGCACACGGTGCGCTCATAGGTTAGAACCTATGGCCCATGCATGCAAAACCAACCAATTATCCCTAGTTATTGATGTACAAACATCCAACAACCAAATTCAATATCAAAATACTAAAATCCAATTTCAGAATACGAAAAACCCGAAAACAGCAACATAGGAAAACCTTCCCAGATTTTGACTCAGGTCAAACTAGCCAATTTTGCATATGGGGTTGCTCTAGATATTAGATAACAAGGCTATAGACCAAAAATCACACGTATCCACCAAAGCTTGGCCGCAAAATTGAGGCCCAACCTATTAAATCTGCGGCCGCTGTAGCAGTATAGGGGTTCAGGTTTGTGGGGTAGTCTTCTGGTCACCTGCACCCATCACTACATTTGCTAAAAAAATTTCAGGTGCCCCGGGTGTTAGAAGATTCCAAAATACCCTCACAATTCACGCAATTATCCGATGTCGGGGTTTCTAATTTCGTATTCTGGGGGTTAAGTCTCAGGTTTTGGTCAGTATACGATCCCTACAGGGGTTATAAGGTCTCTACTAATCTCAATTACATATCACCACTCAAGATTCCTCAAACCCTAACTTGAAATTTTCAAAGTTCACATATCCTCACTAAATCGATTCTAAACATAAACTAGAATATAACAAACCAAAAACTAAACTAATTGGTAGAGGTTATACCTCAATGATGCCACCAAGTAAAACCCTAGAAGTCTCAAGTCATCAAAATCCCACTTTTCTTGGTCCAATGTGATGAGGGTGAGGAGGTGACCATTTTTTGTAAAAGGGATATAGGGTTTTAGTGAGGGAATTGAGATGGGTCATGAGGGTAGAATGAGAGAGCTTGAGGTGAAGAAGGAGAAGAAAACGGTGGGGGAAAATGAAAGGGGCAGCACTCTCCCCCCTTCTCTCTCTTTCTCACTCTCATTCTCTCTCCTAGCATGGTCTCATCTCATCATTATGTCCCCTCTCTCCCTCCTCAATCATTCCGCTTTTCTTTTCTTTTCTCACCCAAAAGCCCAACCATAACATAAAACAACACAATGAAATAACATATAACATGTCATGGTGCACTAACCATGAAAACTGTAGAAACACGGATTCGTCCTAATCGCGATTAGCAGTGCACTAATCGGGTTTTATCGAAACTGCATATAAATAATTTTAAAAACGCCAAATCCTTTAAATATATTATTAAATGAATAAATCATTTTAATTTCTATTTATTTCACAAATATTGGTATATATTTATACCCTTTTTCGAAAACCCCAATTTCGCAAATCGGATAGTTTTCGGGAAATATATTATTTTAATATTAAATTCCAAAAATAATATTTTATATTTTCTGAAATCTTACACTGTACCCTCTTCAGTCTCGTTTTTCCTTCTCACATTGATCCTGCAACTAACATTGCTCTCGTAACGCTAGTACAGGAGGGGCATAAACGTTGATACGCCAAACTCGACCAAATCAGGTTGTTTTCCATACTATATAGTAGTATGGAAAACCGTGTTTTTCATATTTTAGAATCATTTTTGAGTGCCATAACATAGTTTCTGATAAAGTGAGTGAAAAACATATATTTCAGGAATTTTTCTAAATTATTTAGGGTATTTTCTTTTAAAAAAATCAGAGGAACGGTTCACCATGCATATTGTCCTAACACGCATGATGAATAACATTTTTAATACCTAAAATGATTTTTAAATGTTTCTAGAAGCAAAATCCTACTTGTGGTTCATAGGACGTTCCCTTACAGCATGCATAGTGACTTGAAACAATAAAATATTGTTTTTAAAACAACAAAATTGTTAAAATTCTATAAAAACAAATTTTTCAAAGTTATAGTTTATGATGCGTATCTATACAACACGCATGGTGAACTGTTAGAATATTTACGAACAAAATAATATTTTATCAATTTTAAAACTAATTTTTAAGGTTGTAGTTCATCATGCTTGTTAGGACAACACACATGATGAACTGTAAGCCAAAATTCAATAAGTTTTGACAATTTTTGCAACAAAATTCAACAATTTTTTGTTCCTTCACTCCATGCGAGTTAGGACAACACACATCATGAACTACAAATCGTTACAGCTTGAAACAGCCAGATTTCACCAGATTTGACCTCAAATGCTATAAATAGGGTCTCAAACCCTCTCATTTCATCCCATCCCGAAATCAAATGCCTAGAGCTCATTTCTAAATTCAGAGAATGACTCCAAAGTTCTCAACGCAAGACGGTGAAGTACTGGAAGGATTCGAAGGAGGCGCAATGCGGCGGTCTTCTTCGAAAAACAGGATTCTTCTTCCTCTTTTCTTATTTTCTAATCTTATCTTGTATCTAGGATAGTTATCTATCTATTATTTACGCATATAATCATAACCTATTAGGGGTAGGGATAAGTTATTTCCCTGGCCATTTAGCTGGTAAGTTGCTTATCTGCATCCTTCCTTTTTATATGCTATTTACCTAGATCTAATACTACACTGTCATTTTTCTTATAGATTTTGCTTATTTAGGAAAACAGGGAACAACTACCAACAAACTAGAAGCCCCTTGAAGTGCAGGCGCTTGCTAAGGGAGTTACCAAACTAATAACACAATTATTCCATACCAGGGATGTCCGGGGGCCTAAGGAAAATTGTAACACTATGTATTTAGAAATACCAATAAAATAAGTATTTATAGTATTTCCTTTGATTCTATGATCAACTAACATGTTAAGTATCATATTAGTTCCAATATCAGCCTAAGGGTCATCTTGAGCCGGCTCGTTGTTCAAACAATAATATTGCATTATTGTATTCCACATTCTTATTCATTTTATAAATAAACAGGTGCTTTTGACGCATGTCTGCTACATATTACAGGTTACAGGTTCTTGGAATAAAAACAGTGAAAAATATGAAAGACGATGCAAAATTGAGACTTTGACCAACAAACAGAAGGATCTTGATCAAGCCTACACAAAAGATAGTTTACAAAGTACAAGGCAACACAAGGTCCAAGATTGCAAAGCGAACATTTAAAGTCCACAGCAATTGTTCACTGGGAGATCTGGAAGAAACCTAGTAGCCCATTTGAGAAAAGTACTAAAGATACAGGAAGCAAAAAAGGCCCAGAATCAGCACCCAAAAGCTCTGAGTCCAAGACCACTCTTTGGGTGCGGTCCCCGGCAACGGCGCCATCAGAGCTTTCGGGTGCTGATTCTGGGCCTTTTTTGCTTCCTGTATCTTTAGTACTTTTCTCAAATGGGCTTCTAGGTTTCTTCCAGATCTCCCAGTGAACAATTGCAGTGGACTTTTAACCGTTCGCTTTGCAATCTTGGACCTTGCGTTGCCTTGTACTTTGTAAACTAATCTTTTGTGTAAGCTTGATCAAGATCCTTCTGTTTGTTGGTCAAAGTCTCAATTTTGCATCGTCTTTCATCTTTTTCACTGTTTTTATTCCAAGAACCTGTAACCTATAATATGTAGCAGATATGCGTCAAAAGCACCTGTTTATTTATAAAATGAATAAGAATGGGGAATACAATAATGCAATATTATGGTATGAACAAATACCCCCAAACTTATCTTTTGCTCGTCCTCGAGCAAACTTATTTTTAGTTTTATTCTCGACAAAAACCTAACCGCACTTTCGCAGGGAATCGCGATTGCACTGAGCACGTGCAACAAGCCGTTAAACCTCTAGGTGTCCCTAGTAGGAGGAGTGTTGTCTCCTGAGGGTTTTCAGCGGATACTACCCACAAAATCCTATCAATTTGGCTTTTTGACTTTAATTCTCCAATTAGGTTTCCTAACAAGGAATTCTATTATCTTCGACTTGCAAATTATCCACCCATATTCTTCACACTTCCTCATCATCTAACTTAAGATTATACATGTTCTATAGACATACTTAGCTTTCGGCATTTCCTAAGTTTTCCTTTTAGGGTTCCATCTCCACTTAGGAATTTTTATCAACTATACTAAAGATACAAGTTCTATTCTTCATTCCTCTCTCTCATCTAAACTCCAATCACATATCCCTACGTGTGTGTATAAATCACATCTACACTTGGAAATTCAAATCAAGCAATCATACCCTTGTCCGTTGTCCAAAGTACTTATTAATTGGTGAATTTTTAATTGAATTTTGCTTACACATCCTTCATGCGACCGTTAATATTTCTTGAGGTACCAACGACCGATTACAAAATGCATTTGCACTTTTAAAGCGTAATTCCTAGTCTTGCAACACCTAAGACTTTAGCAGTGACTCCCAAACCAGTTGGTCTAAGGCACTAGGTGATGAAGCACCCTCGCTAAATATTTTTCTATTTTTGCAGCCTTAAGTAATCACAAAAACCAGTGTTCATTTTTTTTATTCTTTATTCACACTTGTATTTTTTTTATTTCATTTTCTTCGTACTAAGGACTTCAGACAAGAGCATTTCAAGGTCTCCTATACTATCCCAAGTTTCAAAGTGCGTGATTGTGCAAATTGTAGGGTATACATTTTCTGAATCTAGACTTAAGCTAGGAACTATTTTTCAAACTTATACTCTAATAAGAACATCAATACTTTTCCTTTGTTTCGACTTAGCCCAAGAAGTGAACTCAAAATTTTGCCTATTTCTAAATAAGCTACAAAGACATATACTTTCTACCGCTAAACTTTAAGGAAGGTTATCTTTAGGATTTTTAATCTACTAAGTCTAAGATCTAGTTGTTCCTAACCAGTTAACCTATCTGTCAAACTCGAGTCAAAATAAGGCCAAAGTTGAATACATTAATTTTTATAATTTTTGAAATTTTTCAATTTTTTTATGGGTTTTCAAATAAGTATGCAAATGCAAAAATATACACAAATGAATGCGAAGGAAGAAGAAGTACCGAGCATACCCCCAAACTTAAACTTGACAGTGTCCTCACTGTCATGCTATACCAAGAGGGTCAAAATGTCGGCACTCCCCTAATTATTTATTTACAAATTTTTTTTAATTCTTTTGAATTGTTATATACAGAAAGGCCCCCCCAAACTTCATTGAAACAGAGTTAAACGTCATTGCCAAACTTTGCAAAGACCAAACGTCAACACCAACCAGTCGAAAAATTTATCTGTAAAGAGTATCGGTTGGTGGAAGAATATGTTGTACCGATCCAAAAATAATTGGGGAAGATAGAAGTGGTGGGATGGAAAGTGTGGAAGTGAATAGATATGATGTGGTGATGAATCAAAACGAGAATGTGAATGATCAGCAATCAGTGGAATATTGGCATTCTCGTAGCTTATTAAAAGAAATGGGGGTGGTTCAACTTCTAAAGGAGGAGGTTGACTAACCACACCATCCCCAAGATATTTCTGTGGATCCTTCATCGACTTGGCATCATCCATCATATGCATATGATATTCAATTATGAGGGAACTAATTTCCTCGATGTCCGCCATAGTCCAGCTGAAAGCTTGCCGCCTATCTTGTAAGACCATTAAAAGGGCTCTCTCTTGCTCGAGGGTTAGAGAGGCCGATATGATAACGGGAAAGGTCTCATTCTCACCTATGTAAGCATA
The DNA here is from genome assembly GCA_030015575.1 of Agapanthus africanus. Taxonomy (NCBI): domain Eukaryota; kingdom Viridiplantae; phylum Streptophyta; class Magnoliopsida; order Asparagales; family Amaryllidaceae; genus Agapanthus; species Agapanthus africanus. The sequence goes on from JASDDO010000008.1 coordinate 180,656,189, forward strand.
TTTAAGGTGAGACGGCAAGGGCATGAGTTTGAGTTTCGAAGGCGAAAGAATCATAGGTAAAATTGGGGAATCTACCTCGAACTCAAAGGACTCCAACACAGGTTCGAATTCACTGCAAACAACCGATTCGGATGGTTCAACTAACTCATCCAAAAATTCAAAAGACTCATATTCGGGCTGTGAGTCGTCATCATCTGAAAAAGTGAAACATTCATAATCAATATCGATTGTGTCAACTGTGGTAGGCTCAAGGAGGGACGCACTAGTGGCGTCAAAACTGTTTTCATCAAACAAAAATCTTTCAAGCTCGCAGTCCTCCTGCGTGATTTCGTGAATAGAGCAAACTTCTCGTGTACTAGTTTTAGGCACGGGGGCCAGACTTCCTAACTTGTAAATATTGAACTCACTAGACGTCTTCCCGAAGGATAGAGTCATGGAGCCATTGCGACAGTTTATTATGGCATTGGAAGTGGCCAAAAATGGTCGACCGAGGATCACCGGAATTTGGTTCCATGGGTTAGCAACAGGTTGTGTGTCCATAACAATAAAATCAACGGGGAATATAAAATCCCCAACTTTGATCAACACATCCTCTAGCTCACCCCTAGGATGGGTGATTGATCGATCAACCATTTGGAGAGTACAACGAGTGGGTTTCAACTCTCCAACCCCTAATTGCTCGTACACGGAGTAGGGAAGCAGGTTAACACTAGACCCAAGATCTAAAATTGCTCGATTGATTTTCTTATCCCTAATTGTTATTGAAATCGTAGGATAGCCGGGGTCCTTTTGTTTTTAGGGTAAGGGTTGAGGTTGGTTAATAGCATTGCTCACTGCACTAGCCACTAGCACTTTCTTGGGTATTTGAGACGACTTTCTCTTTGAAGTGCATAAGCCCTTTAAGATTTTTGCGTATGAAGGGACTTATTGGATTGCATCCAAGAGAGGTATATTTATGCTAACCTGTTTAAATAACTCCACAATCTTTTCCATTTATGCAGTTGGTTTGTTGGGATTCAACCTGTTTGGAAATGGAGCATTTTTAAAATGAGTTGAATCCAATATCTGTGGAGTAGAATGTGGAGTTGGAACGGATTCCAGTGTGGGTGTGTTCATGAAGTGAGAAGTGGGTCCGTTCGGATTAGAAGAAGAAGAACCTTTTGAAGAATGGAGAATAGGCTCTAGCGGAGGAGATGAGGATGAAGAAGAAGAAGGAGAAGATGAAGATGGAGAAGAAGAAGAAGAACCACCGGCGGGGATGTCATCACTAATACCCATATTATTCTGCAACACTCTTCCAGATCTCAACGTGGTCACCGCATTTACATTGTGATTGTGATATGCGTTTTGTGTGTGACCGAGATTTGGCAATGATTGAGATGGAAGCTTTCCCTTTTCTCTCTCGCTCAACGCAGCAGTTAATTGTGCAATTTGTGCCTCAATAGATTTGATGCTTTGATCGTGTGAAGCAATGTTGTGCACTAAAGACCGGACGCAATTTTCCAATCTTGCTGCGGATTCTGTAGATTGCTTGAGAAACGCATCTAGACTTTTTTCTAGCGAGATAACCTTATCATCATTTGGTTGAACCAAATTGTTCGTTTGATTTGGATAAGGTTGTGGTTGGAAAGGTTGCTGGTATCGAGTTTGTTGGGGTGCTTGTTGTTCTGGAGGAGGCTTTTGAAAGTTGTTGTTTCCTTGGAGTTGCTGATTTTGATTCCAAGCAAAATTTGGGTGGCTCCTCCAACCCGGATTGTAGGTCGAAGAGTAAGGATCATTTCTTTGTCGTTGCTGAAAGGCAGCATTGAATTGATCTTGTCCTTGAACAGGTGGATTGTAAGGACACTCTTCGGTAAGGTGTGATGGATCCGAACAACAAGCATAAACAGTTCGTGGGGGTAAAGCAGGGGCAGGAGAAGACGATGAGATTTTGGTCTCAATGGCTTCTAGCTTTTTCATAAGTGCGGCCATCTCGGCCTTCATAGAAATCGACATATCTAATTGATGTATGCCTGCCCTAGATTGACCAATAGAAGAAGATGAGGTGGTCTTTGTGCTCTCCCACTGAATTGTTTGTTCACTAAGATCCTCAAGAAACTGCCACGCTTCCTCACTAGATTTGGTTAGAAAGTGACCTTGACAAATGGTTTCTAGCAACTGCTTCGTTGCCGGGTTCAATCCCTCGTATAATGTTTGGCAAAGTTGCCAATTTTCGATCCCATGGTGAGGGCATTGAACAAGTAGGTCCTTGAATCTTTCAAAACACTTCCAAAATGGTTCGGAAGGAAGCTGGGAAAATTGTATTATCTCATTGCGAATTCTCGCTGTCTTGTGATAAGGATAAAACTTTTTAAGAAAAGCTTTAACAAACTCGTCCCAATTTCTAATTGAATGTGATGCTGTGCTGTATAGCCACTTCTCGGCTAAGTCACATAATGTGAAAGGAATGACCCTTAGCCTTATAGCGTCATCACTTAATTGGGTTGTTTTCATCATGGCGCAAACGTTTTGGAATTTATTGATAAAGATATAGGCATCTTCGGATTCCAATCCATGAAATTTTGGCAGCATATTGATGAAGTGGGGTTTTATTTCAAAATTGTCCCCATTTGCCGGTGGGGTTGAAAGATATGTAGGTAAAGAGGTGCAGACAGGGTAGAAGAGATCCTGGAGCGCGATTCGTTGGAGCGCTACAACAGGCGGAAGATTCGGGTTATTCGCACCTAACGGAGGTGGAATCAGTCCCGTGGGTAAGGTGTTGTTGGGATTATATCCCGACATACCTTCGGAAGAAGAATTTGAAGGTGGAGGTAAGGAAATGGAGGCAATTTCGACTTCGGTGTCGAAAGGTTCGTCGGTCGGTACCAACGAAACACGGACTAATCGGACGCTAGTGTCCCTAGTCCAAAGTGACATACACTAAAGGGGTAGTGTAGTCAGAAAAATGAAAGACAGAATGTGGAGGTAAGATAACGTCAATGAGAAGAAAGTGAGTGGTGGTGGGGTGCAAGGATTTTACGCGACAAGTTGCAAGTTTTTATAAAAGTTTTTTTTTTTATTTTTCCCTTTTTTTTTATTTGGAACCGTTTGCAAAAAAGATTTTTGATAAAGGGCTAAGACACACTTTCGATCAACTAAAAATGCACAATCAGGCCTAACTCTAGGGTCACCTAGGTCAGCTAGACAGCTCCTAACTGTTCCAAAGAGCTAGAGATAGGACCTCAAACCGCCTCTTCACCGCCAATTGCGGCCAGGTAAGTGCCAGGTAAGTGGGATGCTCCCCGCTACAAGTAGCGGTCCTAATTAAGTAACCACTTGCATTGACACACTTGCCTAAACACCGCAAAGTCAGGTTAGGATTAACGGCCGATGCCTATAACTAGTCCTCTGTCCAATTGAGCTCGAAGTCCTTAGGGCCGAGTCTAGTATTTTTTAATTAAATATGGTCAATGCAAATGCCTTATGTGATTTCTGGGGTCCTGGGACGGGTGATGAAATCCACACCCAATCTGAATTGGTCAAAAGCCCCTTAAAGTGCGATTAAAGATATGCAAAACAGTAAATCACTTGCAATCAAAGATTTTTATTTTATGCGGCGCAAAGAATCCTGCACAAGATTTGTTATTGAGAAGGGGGAAAATTTTATGCGCAAAGAAATCCTGCAGGAGATTTGACAAAAGATTTATCGAAAGATTTAGAGGAGAGAGAAAAGATCTTACAGTGCAAATTTCACGCGATGATGTGACGAGACCGCCGCTTTTCCGCGGTATTAATGGGTTCTTGCCGCTGAAACGCGGTCTGCAGAGGGATTCAAGCCGCCAGAAAAAATTGCAGAGGCTGACGTCACCTTCACGCTGCGTTCCCGTGATCAGATAGGGGTTTGCGCGGTGGAACCGCGGTCGGGGTGTCGGTTCAGATCTGCAGAAAAATTCTAATATTCTTGTTGAAGTCAAAATTTGCACCCCGGTTGACCGAGTCAAAGTCAAGGTCAACCCCCAAGCTAGGTGGGCCCAAGCCCAGGTCAAGCAGGCCCATGCCCAAGTCGAGCCCGCGGCCAGCCTCCCCGTGCCAACAACAAAATCATGTAATAAATAAATTTTATGTAATTGTTTATGCATGAATGTAAACAAAATGGGCATAAAGCCAATATTTTGTAAGCCCATGGCTTATGTGCAAAAATGAAATGGAATATGAGCCATGGGATGGGTAAAATGCCATTTTGCAAAGCCCAAAGGGCTATATGTAAACATGTAAGCCTATATAAGGCAACATTATGATGAATAAAATATAACAACTTTTTCTCTCTCCAAAAAAGTTTTAGATCTGAGATCTTTCCTCCTTCTTCAAGGTTCCAAAACCTTTATCTTTCTTTTGAATTAAATGAAGAGTTTCACTCTTCATTTTTCAAAACTAAATAGTTTTCCACCACAAAACCCACTAAGGGGAACTCAAATCTTCCATCAGATCTCAAAAAGAAAAGATTTTTGAATCTCCAAGATCCGGCCAGCAAAGGAAGAAGAAGAACTCATTTCTTTAACCCAAGGCATCTTAGGAGTTTAACTCCACCCTATTTTCTCTTTAGAGAATTTCCGGGGCTAAAAGCCCCTTTTTCCTCGCCGTGCGCTAGCGCTCGAGCGCAAAGCGCCCACGTGCCGACACGTGGCGCGCTTGCACACCAGCGCCTTGCGCTCGAGCGCAAAATGCCCACGTGCCGACACGTGGCGCGCTTGCGCTCCAGCGCCTAGCGCTCGAGCGCAAAGCGCCCACATGCCGACACGTGGCGCGCTTGCGCTCCAGCGCTCTGCGTTCGAGCGCGAAGCGCCCACGTGCCGATATATTTATATTTATACATGTATATATATATTTATATATACATGTATAAATATATTTATACATGTATATATATATTTATATATATGTTCAAGCTGGCCCCACGCATCCTTTGGATGTCTTTTTCCCCCTTTTTATATTTATACATGTATATATATACATATGTATACATATGTACACATGCACATACTCCACGACACTGTCCCCCGTTAGAAAAAATTTCTAACGGGGCGTTGCCCCGCACCCCGCAAGGGGGTTGCTAGCCCCCTTGACCCCCAGCCCGCTATCTGGATAGCGGGACCCTCGTAAAACTCTGCGTAGCTCCCGATATATCCAAACCCTCATCCAAAACAACACACAGGTATACTGCACATTGAGTTCGCATGACCAGTTTAACCCATTAATCGGAGGTTCCCTCGCCCCAAAGGCGAGGGGTAATTAACGGAAGCTTAGTCCGCGGCTGCCGGAGATTCGGATCCCCACAATCATTAAACCCCGGCCTACCCTAGGCAGGGGGAATCTGTAGTACGCCTGACAAGCGCGTGTGTATTCTCATCTCAATGGGGTGGCAAAAAACACCCTGCAGATTCTGGCGCGCCCGGTGGGACATCTCTCCTCCCCTATTTCGGGTTAAACGTTCATGCGAACTCAATCAATATACATACCTACATTTAAACTAAAATAATGCTTTTTCATGCAGGTTTTCAAGCAATCAGTCCCCAACAATGTCTCCAAGGATAATCTCAGCTCTCAGCACGACTCCCGTCTCCTACACGATGAAGATGGACTCCAGGACGGTCCTTCCGGCCAGTCTCTGGCGACAATGGGAGGAGGAGCCGCTACCATTCGGCTCTATTATGTTCATACCAGTTGGCGCCATCCCAGCTCCTCAAGCTCCGGTAACCGACAAACCGGCCTCGAAAGGCAAGAGTCCAAATATGGTGGTCTCAAAGGCGTCCCAGCTCAAACACAAATCGGTGTCTGGACGGCTTTCCATGGCCCCAACTGGGGGCAAAGCCATTAGAAAAAAAGAAGTTTCCAGACGTCGTGGGCAAGCCCAGGCGATACCTTCGACGGACACGCGGGCAGACGTCTTCTCAAGCATCCCAATCACTCGGCCTATGGCGGCTTCCCGAAGAGCAGAAGCCTGCCAAGCGCTTAAGGCCGAGAAGCTGAGGCAGAAGCGGCTCAGATACAGAACCAACAAAAGGGCTAGGGCTCTGGCCATGTTAAAATTTATGAATTTCCAAAGCCCGGACCGCTCCGCGAAATCAGCTGCCAGTGATGAAAGAATGGCTGAATATGTTATCCACACTGTCTACATGGCCGGACATGAAGAAACGAACCCTCCTCTTCTTCACAGCCATGGTGATGATATGGTTGACGCTACCCAGCATCGGCTCGATCTAAATGATGAAGAGCCCACTCAGGCCGATAAGCCAGAAGAGCCCGTGGTTCCTACGGAATTGAGCTCATGCAATAAAGATTACCCGGTTGTCATAGCCGGAACTACAGAACAAGCATTATTCCAATGGCTTCAAAGGCAATTTCAGGACAGGGATGAGAAGATGGCCGAGGTCTATTCTAAAGTCGACGAGCTGGCAAACGTCGTGGCAGATCTCGCGACCCAAGTCACCCGATTGCAGTTACAGCAGAATCAAATTTTGGCTCATGATCCAGGGATTGATACCCGGGGGCAGCCAACTAATATCCCTTTCAACCTAAAAGCGGAGCGCCTTCGCGAAAAACGGCCGCAATCAGCCTCCAGTCCCTCCGATACATACGCCGGGGGGGAATCACCTCTGAAAGAGAAGCTGGAAAAGGTATATTCCTTCAAAAGGGAAAAAGTCCACAAGATATTCAGGGACGCCCTAAGAAACGGTCTACAACTGCCGGAATCAAAGAGACCGCAAGAAGAGAATATGACCGACGACCCAAAATATTGCCCCTATAACAGGGTGATAAGTCATGCCATTGAAGACTGCTTCGTCTTCAAAGATTGGGTCGAAAGGCAATACAATACGGGGGAGATAGAACTGTCTAAAGGCGTGTTGGTAAATAGTTAAGCAACGACCGCCGATTTCACACAAATGGAGACCGAAGCATTTCGGGAACCTAATCCTCCCAGACATGTGCAGGGCGAACCAAAAGACTGAGCGGCCTCGAGGACCAGCATCAGTAAAGGCACCTACTCCAATGGAGAGAAAGAAGAAGGTATACTCCTTCAGGAGGGATGAAGTCCGCAAAATATTCATGGACGCCTTGAGCAACGGTCTGCAACTGCCTGTTCCAAAGAGGCCACAGGAAATGAACATGACCGGCAATCCCGTATACTGCCCATATCATAGAGTGGTGGGTCATACCATCAAAGACTGCTATATTTTCAAAGATTGGGAAGAGGTCCAATATAAGCTTGAAAAAACCTCACAATCCTCGGATGTATCGGCAAGCCACAGAGCTAGGTCATCAACACAGCTCCGCCAAGATCAAAGTTCAAAGAGCTGGGATAAGCAAAAAGGACCACCACGTCGTTAAACTGGGAACACCTGCTGACCACCACGTCGTTAAACTGGGGATGACAGACCACCAAGTCTTTAAACTGGGAATAATCGACCACCACGTCATTAAACTGGGAACAGTCGACCTCTAAGTCGTTAAACTGGGAATGTAAAAAAATATATATGTATGTAAATAAACAAAAACAATGTGTAAATAAAAGAAGAAGAAAAAAAGAAAAGCCGAAATGATAGGGCAACCGCGAATAAATAGCCGAAATGATAGGGCAATCGCGACCTTCGCGATAAGAAAAGCTGAAATGATAGAGCAATCGCGGTAAAACATAAAAAAACAAAAAAAAAAACAAAACAAAGGCGAATGATGAGTCGCTCCTGGTACCATATTCCAGTGCAGCGGTGCAGACGCCAACCAAAATCCATTTTTTCAAAATTCTTCCGGCTCTACGGCCAGTCCCCAAATTGACTGCCGTATACAATCCACGGGCTCAAATAATTCTCATCATACCCATGCCCCACCGTAATCACCAGTTACGCGGCTGCTGTCCGCTTTTGGAGTTATGCTCCATTGAGAAGACCCACTCATGTGTCCTCACGATACATGAGGAGAACAAACCTTTGTGGGATCCTTACGACTCACAAAGGAAAAACACACTTAGGAGTCCTCACAACTCCTAAGGAGAAAATACACCTATGGGATACTCACGACTCGCAGGGAGAAAAAGCTTTTATGGGACCCTCACGGCCCATAAAATTGAAATGCCTTCGGCGATAGGGACCTAAACCCGTCTCCTAAGCCATCGCTCCGCCAACAAGAGTAGGCAAATGATGAATTGCTCCTGGCACCTCTGCTTCAGTGTTAGCAACGCTGATGCCGGCCCCCACCCCAAAATTCCAAGCTCGCCATCAATAGACCCCTAAGTCGTTAAACTGGAAACAGATGACCACCAAGTCGTTAAACTGGAAACAGATGACCACCAAGTCGTTAAACTGGAATCAGATGACCTCCAAGTCGTTAAACTGGAAACAGATGACCTCTAAGTCGTTAAACTGGAAACAGATGACCACCACGTCGTTAAACTGGAAACAGATGACCGCTAAGTCATTAAACTGGGCACCACAGACCCCCAAGTCTTTAAACTGGAAACAGATGACCGCTAAGTCGTTAAACTGGAAACAGTAGACCTCTAAGTCTTTAAATTGGAAACAGATGACCTCTAAGTCGTTAAACTGGAAACAGTAGACCTCTAAGTCTTTAAACTGGAAACAGATGACCTCTGCGTCGTTAAACTGGAAACAGATGACCGCCAAGTCGTTAAACTGGGCACAATAGACCTCTAAGTCTTTAAACTGGAAACAGATGACCTCTAAGTCGTTAAACTGGAAACATTAGACCTCTAAGTCTTTAAACTGGAAACAGATGACCTCTAAGTCGTTAAACTGGAAACAGTAGACCTTTAAGTATTTAAACTGTAAATAGACGAGCCATTACGTAGTTAAACTGGAAAGAGATGACCACTACGTCGTTAAACTGGAAACAGATGGCCTCTACGTCTTTAAACTGGAAACAGATGACCTCTAAGTCGTTAAACTGGAAACAGATGACCCCTAAGTCATTAAAATAGGGACAAAGGGAAATCCACTCATGTGTCCTCACGATGCATGAGGAGAAAAAACCTTTGTGGGATCCTTACGACTCACAAAGGAAAAACACACTTAGGAGTCCTCACGACTCCTAAGGAGAAAATACACCAGCGGGATCCTTACGACTCGTAGGGAGAAAATGGTTTTATGGGACCCTCACGGCCCATAAAATTGAAAAGCCTTAGATGATTGGGATCAAAACCTATCTCCTAAGCCATTGCTTCCTGATAAGAAAGCACAAATGATGATTCGCTCCTGGTACCATATTCCAGTGTAGCGATACTGATGCCAAACAAAAAACCAATTCCCATATCCTCTCAGGGCAAATGATGAGTTTCTCCTGGCATTATTCCAGTGCAGCAATGCAGATGTCAAACAAAAAAAAAACAATTCCCAAATCCTCTCGGGGCAAATGATGAGTTGCTCCTGGCATTATTCCAGTGCAGCAATGCAGATGCCGACAACCAATTCCCAAATTCTATCGGGGCAAATGATGAGTTGCTCCTGGCATTATTCCAGTGCAGCAATGCAGATGCCGACAACCAACTGCCAAATCCTCTCATGACAGATGATGATTCGCTCCCGGTACCATATTCCAGTGTAGCGATGCTGATGTCAACTCAAATCAAACAAATCAAACCAACCAATTCCAACATCGACCTCTGCGTCAACAAGCGACACTCTGCATCGGGGAAACGTCCAACGCAGACACTCTGCATCGGGGAAACGTCCAACGCAGACACTCTGCATCAGGGAAACGTCCAACAACGACATTCCGTAACGTGGAAACGTCAAGCAGACACTCCGTCTCGGGGAAACGTCCAACAACGACACTCCGTAACGGGGTAACGTCAAGCAGACACTCCGTCTCGGGGAAACGTCAACCAGCGACACTTCGCGCCGGGGAAAAGTCAATCAGCGACACTCCGTGCCGGGGAAAAGTCAACCCGACATTCCGCGCCGGGGAAAAGTCGATCTGCGACACTCCGTGCCGGGGAAAAGTCAACCCTACACTGCGCGCCGGGGAAAAGTCGATCAGCGACACTCTGTGCCGGGGAAAATTCGATCAACGATACTCCGAGCCGGGGAAAAGTCAACCAGCGACACTCCGCGCCGGAGAAAAGTCGATCAGCGACACTCCGTGCCGGAGAAAAGTCAACCCGACACTCCGTGCCGGGGAAAAGTCGATCAGCGACACTCCGCGCCGGGGAAAAGTCCATCAGCGACACTCCGTGCCGGGGAAAAGTCAACCCGACACTCCGCGCCGGGAAAAAGTCAACCCGACACTCCGCGTAGGGGAAAAGTCGATCGGCGACACTCCGTGCCGGGGAAAAGTCAACCAGCGACACTCCGTGCCGGTGAAAAGTCGATCAGCGACACTCCGCGCCGGGGAAAAGTCAACCCGACACTCCGCGCCGGGGAAAAGTCGATCAGCGACACTCCGTGCGGGGGAAAAGTCGATCAGCGACACTCCGTGCCGGGGAAAAGTCAACCCGACACTCCGCGCCGGGGAAAAGTCGATCAGCGACACTCCGTGCCGGGGAAAAGTCAACCCGACACTCCGCGCTGGGGAAAAGTCGATCAGCGACAGTCCGCGCCGGGGAAAAGTCAACCCGACACTCCGCGCCGAGGAAAAGTCGACCAGCGACACTCCGCTACTTCATGCATATTATTATTCACTGTTGTGTAGTATTATGGAGTTTTATGCCTATGTTCACTATTTACGTGCTATTGATGATTGGATTTCGGATTTTCATGAGATTTCCTGGATTTGGGAGAAAACCGCAAGAATACATATAAACTTCTTTCTCTCTCTCTTTTTAAAATAAAAACTGCGGTTTTCTCATGATGTATGAGTCGTCCACCATGAGTTTTCATGACTGCTGTTGGATTTCGAGACCCGATTCGAGGAGCCGGATGAACCGTCTCGGGTACATGGTGGACCATGTAAGGTACCCCGGGGCAAGAAGATCAAGTAGTAGACGATGAGCCCGGCTGGGGAAGACTACCTACCGGTGATTTTATCTGACGCGTCGGATATCCGGAGGATACCGTCGTGGTCCTGTGATTGATGTTAGGGGCCGGTCCGGACTGACGGCGCCCTAGATAGTGAGATTGAGACACTGAGATTTTGAGATAGTGAGGTATTGAGATACAGGCCAGTCCGGATAGCCGGAGCCTGAGATATTGTGATATTCGGATTTATGTTTTGTGTCGATACTAGACACTGTTTATGCTGATTTCATTTACGATACCTCGTTTTAAAAATACAGAAATCTCACTAAGTTATGAAAGCAGTTTCTTCATTTACATGTATTCTGTTTTCATGCATTCATACCTCATTCATATGATATATTGCTACCTGAGGCACTGACACGAGTACGTGGGATTACACTTGGGTTAGATGTTTACCCTTGCCACCTTTTCATGTTTCAGACTTATCATTTTGAGGATTATATTGATCGTATGACTTAGGATTGCGTTATTCATGCGATTTCTGCTAGTAGATGTTTTCTATTCACGAGTTGGCAACTCACCCCCGTTGGGCCACAGTTTCTTGCAGGTTTTGCCGTACAGGTTTCATTACGGCTTTGCTGGCACACTGCTTCCTTTCCGGGTGATTTTTCTTGGTAGGTGGGTTCACTTGCATCGTGACCACCATTATACCTTCTATATTATTTATTTCAGTTGTATCTAGTTAAACTCCATCAACCAGACATGTATTTATTTCAGACTTGAGACCAGTTGTTTATTCTTTCGACCTTGGAGTCGCGCGTTGTATTTCTATGGATTTCATGCTGTTTTGAGTTTCCTTTCTTTTGTGATCCTCGCCCTTCGGCGTTGTATATTATATTGCTTGCGTGGTTGTGACCGTCGTTTGACGAAGAGCTATCTCCCGCTTGGGGATGCCTTTATTCATTATATATGTTTTATCAGGTTTTTGTACTCGTTTGGGGTCAGTATTTACAAAGGAAACTCTGCCGAAATTTTTAGAAAAGACTTGTGATTTTTAAAATGCATATTTCGGCGTATGTTGCAAACTGCTTGATTTAAATTGGTTTTTCCTTCACTCTACTACTTTTCTTGGTTTGGATTTCTGGGTTTCGGCTTACTTAGATTACGTACGCCTCGAGACGTTTCGTAATTTAAGTGCCGGTCATGTCCGTACTTTCGAGTCGTGACAAAGTTGGTATCAGAGCGTTAGGTTTTACCTTCGGAGCGTAGGATGACCATTGGTTGATGGAGTAGGTAGCTTGAGTGGAGTGACATACCATACGTATGTTCCGCGGCATATTTACGATACGCTACTCCACTTAAGAAGCTTTAGGATGTACATTTCTTTTCTCAGTATTATATTCATTCATGATCTAGCCTCATCGGTACCAGTTATGGTTTTGCTGCCACGATTACGGGCAGGGAGAGCTACGGCTAGAGTTGCGGTCAGCACGAGCTCGTCATGAACGAGGACTGACCAGGGCGTAAGTCTGGCGATACACGATTGCAGAGATGTGTCTTTTTATCGTGTTTTCGCGCCACGAGCGTTTGATGGATCACTGTATGAGATTTCTCGGACGTACAGATTTATGCCAAAGGATTGAGCCACTGATAGAGGCCAACCAGAATGTGATGACCATGGAGGTGTCGCTTGTTCATGATGATTGAGGCACTGTTCAGCGTGCAGACGAATGAGCAAGTTGTTGCTGCGAACGACGAGATATTGGACCAGATGTTGGAGCTATTGCTGTACGAGTTGTACTTAGAGATATGATAGAAGGTCGCTAGTCACCCGAGGATGAATGACTAGGACATATAGTTCGTTCGCTTACCCCGATGCGAGGTCATCAGATAGATTGATTCCAACTAGAGGCGACTTCACGCGGATACATTGAGAGTCAACAGAGGCGATTGAATGTCAAAAAACCCATATTCCAAGTTTAAAGTATTTGGAAAGACATGCATGCAATTCTATGGACCCTCTAGAAGAATGAAACCCTAACTCGACATAATGATCGTGTGAAAGCCTTTGAACCTTAGGGTTTGCGGCAGTTCCACGGCGCCATTAGTGAGGCTTGGGTTTGCCCTTCTACGGCTGGTCCACCGATGCTGTGGTATGTACTCGATACTATTAAACTGTACCCAAGATGTTGAACTCTTGGGGGATTATGAGGTTTTGAAGAATCGATCGAATGGTTCGACTTCATTCGGATGCTAGGTGGTGAGATGCATTTCTTGGGAGACACCAGATATCAGGATAGCCGTTGGAGCTCAGTCCATGCAGCCACGACGAGATGAGTCCGAAGCAGTCGACATTAGAGAAAAGTGGATTAAGAGGTTCATACGAGATCTTGATAAGATGACGTTCCACTCCGCCGACATCAGAGATGTGATACGGATGCAGGGGCGTTGTGTATGGATATATCTTCCAGAAGGAGTCGCGATGAGTATTCAGCCATTCCGGAACAAGAAACAGATATAGTAAAGGATGATGACTTCCGGACAGTTCGGCAGAGACGAGATTTAAGAGACCTCGACAGGTTCTTTCTGGAATACTATATGAGAAGACTTAGACCCAAGAGCGGTCATATTGCGCACGCCCAGCAGGCCAGAGTTCAGCATCGTCGACGAGACATGCTATGAGCGACCATGACAGTTGGCCAAAGATTCTTAGAGGATGTGCTTGAGCGGGACTATTCCGCCAGACTTGATTTCGGTATTTTGGGCGATCTATTTGCATGATTGATTTTGATGATTGAGTTTCATGATATTTGTTTTCATGCACCATGGTTGCACCTACTGAGTATTTACGATTTTTGCATAGTTGTTGCACTTTATATCGTTTTCGTGCCTTGGTTTCACATGTTTATGATTCTATGGGTTTCATACAGTTTAGTTGATTTTGTGCATATGTACGCACCCGATTTGGTTTTTACACTCGGTATAGTTCACATATGCTTGCAGTGCAGTGATATGCATTTTGTGCACCACAGTTGCACTGGACTTCGATTTGATGTCATTTGAGATATGGATTTAGATTGTGATACACGATATTGTTTTGTGCACCTAGTGCACCTGTTTGGATTCTTGGGCATATTTGACACGCTCGGATTGGATTTTGCGCAGGTTCGGCGCTAGATATTGGATTTCACGATTTCGTACATGTTGGATGCACATGAGGTAGATTTTATTCGTGCATGATGGATGCACCTGATTTGGATTTTTGCGCATGTTGGGCTCATGTTTTGAGATGCGATTTTGGTGCACACCAGATGCACTAAATCAAGATTCTTCGTGCATGTCAGATGCACCTGATTTTGCTGTCAGGCACACATGTTGCCTCTGACAGGCGTTCCGTGCACTCCCGTTGCACTTAGATGTAGTTTTGTGCACATGTTTGGCACATTCATGGGTTTTGATTTCCGTGCACACCAGACGCACGTAGTATTCATATGCATATTTTGGGATTGATTTCTTATGGAGCAGTACGTTTTTATGATGTTTATTATTGTTTTCGTACTGAGCAGGACTAGTCTGATGACAGTACCTGAGTATATTTTGCATGCATTGATAAATATTGAAGTGATTTCCAAAAAGAGAGCTATACTCTCAGTATTTACCTACGTGTCTGAGATGACACGAAACGGTTAAAACAAGGAAACCCTTCTAAATTATTTTCAAAACGGAGGAACGTACATATTAAACAAAGGATATATACGTATATGGTTATTTTATTATAATAGACGTCCGCCACTGTGCAGTGTTATGCGCATCGCACAGCGACTTAAAAAGATTTGGCATGCATTTACTTCAGCTATTTACATGTATAGTTTTGATGTCTACATGTATAGTTCTAATTTATATCATATTGATTTTATTTTGTATTTTGACATTGTGTCTTTACCATGACTCCGATGATTGCGGGATGCTTGACAGAGATTTGATTTTGAGTTATCTGCTCATTGTTCTTGCGCATCCATTGCGCTATGATACGTTTTATATATTGATGATTTCAGGACCCCGATAACTTGGACTTTTTACTGAAATATTTTAGTATCTGAGAGGTTTAAATTTAAATTCGGGGACCGAATTTCTTTAAGGGGGGAAAATTGTAACATTTCAGAAAAATAAAATATTATTTTTGGGAATTTTTATAATTAAAATAATAAAATATTGAATATTTTAATAAGGCGGTATAATTAAATACCGATAAATTGGGAAAAATTTGGAAAATTATGGAAATTACTGAAATGAGGGCGTTTTATGTGATTTGGGCGAATTATGAATTTTTATGATTATTTATATTCACTTTTAGTGCTAATCGCGATTAAAAATCGATAATCGTGTATTAAACCGGATTTATGCACATGACATGCACCATGTCATTTCTACACTTGTTACATTTTATCATGTCTTTCTTCTTGTTATATATCATGGTTGTTGTTTTATTTGAGAGAAGAAAA
Organism: Agapanthus africanus; assembly: GCA_030015575.1. Taxonomy (NCBI): domain Eukaryota; kingdom Viridiplantae; phylum Streptophyta; class Magnoliopsida; order Asparagales; family Amaryllidaceae; genus Agapanthus; species Agapanthus africanus. The sequence goes on from JASDDO010000008.1 coordinate 180,671,634, forward strand.
GAAAAGAAAGTCATAGGAGACACAACGATGGCAAGGGGTATGGGCATGAGAGAGAGAGATGTAAGGGGTCAACCATGGTATGGCTCTTGGTCACACTTCATCATCTTCTTCATTTTTTTTCCTCTCCGCTCCCTCTCAAAGCTGCTGCCCTCTCTCCCTCTCCCTCAAATTCCATACTACACAACCAAAAACAACCAAAAACCCCGTCTCATTTTCACAAAAAAAGCATGCACAAGCTCAAGGGAAGCACATTGGACCAAGAAAAATCAAATTTTGAGGAATTTGGGCAACCCAAGAAAATTCTTGAGTTGCCAAATGAGGTATTTCCTTCACCCTTACCATAGTTTTCCATTCACTTTAGCACCTATGTTTGTTTGGAACCGATATGTCAATGTTTAGTGAACTTAGAAATTTCTAGTTAGGGTTAGGATTTGGATTGAGTTGTAAAGTGAAATTGAGACTAGTAGTGACATTAAAACCCTGTTAGTGATATCATATTGGACTAAAACCTGAGACTTAGCCCCGGAATACGAACTTTGAAAATCTGCCGATATTGAAATTGTGAATTCTGTGTGAGTGTAATGGAATCTGCTAACACTCGGGGACCTGAAAAATTATTTTGCAAGAACAGTGATACATGCAGGCACCTAGGAAGCTACCATGAAAACCCTAGCCCCTACCTCCCTAACCGGGCCGCAGATTTAACCCAGATGGCCGCAAATTGCGGCCTGGGTCCCACCATTTTGATTCGTATTTGTTTTGTAGCTCCATTGTCTGTACATTATACCCTTGGCATATGCAAAATTGTCTGGTTTGACCTAGGGTAAAATATGGGACCATTTACCATAGTTGTTGTTTTGATTCGAGGTTTCGTTTCTCGTATTTTGAATTCTGGATTTGCATATTTGTGTTTTACATCGTTCACTTGACGTTTGTACGACGATATCGAGGGTGTTGATGGTGTTGGGAGCGTAGTCCATAGGTTCTAACCTATAGGCCTTAGCGTGTCGTTTCGGGTTTCTCCGATGTGATTTTCATGTGCTTTTGCGATTGTGTTATTTTTGTAGGTACCTTCACGAGAGTTTCATATGATGAAGAAGATGAAGGCGACATCGACACCGACACGCTGGATGCAAGGTGAGTAGATTATATCTACGGGGGAAGTCGGATGGATGGCGTATAGCACCCCCGCAGTTCGTTGTGATGTATACGAATACATACACACACACATATATATATATATTATATGTTGATATGAGTTTACTGATGGTAAAGATGGATTCTAGGTGTTCTTGGATTGGTTTAGTGTTAGTTGCGAAACCCTAGAGTAGTGGTTGCACCCACACACGCACACACATACTTGCATACATTCTTTCTTTCACTTGTGCATATATGGGAATATGTATTTATGTGTTCACATGGGTATGGGATTATGTGGACATACACTGGATTATGAGGATAGTACTTGGGATTTGAGATGAGTCGATGATATTCGATTTGAGGCCGTGAGATCGGTGATATGACAGGGTTCGTATTTGAGATATGACATAATGTTTTAGCGGGTCCTTTGACGTAGTGTTTCATAGACATGCATGCATGCATACATAGATGGTATCAGCATTGTACTAGACGTAGGTCAGTACCCCGGATCTTGATGTTTGATAAAGAGGACACCAGATGAATGGTGTGATAGATGTGACATTGCCCCGTACCCAGATTTGGGATGCCGTACGACGGATTTACGTACGAGCTATATATTGATGAAAAATCCGCACTCTTGACTTGAGGATGTCATACTATAGATAGTGTATCGTATGCGATACTATTGAGGCGGGATCACCGACTAATATATATATATATATGTATGTATCGACTCAGATATTAGGCGGTTTCCTTACCTTTCGTTTAGCATGTTAGCTCAGCCCTATAGTTTAGTGTAGTTGTTAGACTAGATTTGATTCCTACCTATTTCAAAAACTAACGAATCGTGGGTATTTTAAAAGACAGGCATAGGGATTCTACGGATATTTGAAAGGACGTATCTTTTCTTAAAAACACCGTAGCCCTTATTTCCAAAACACCGCGATTCGTGTTATTTCAAATGGCACTACTGTATGACTTATATTTATATTAAATGCAGATTAGTTATCATCGTGTTTATCATTTAGCTCCCGCACATTATTGATGTTCGCTCCGCATCGCATACTTATATTGTGATTTCATATACCATTATTGATATCATGCTGTTAGGACACCGGCACCATTACCGATGATGCGTATGTTCCACGTACATTTACTTGCCGGCTCACATACATCATCATCGGCAATTTCCATGTCACGTACACTTTAGAGAATACTATTTCATTGATATAGCCTGTTAGTTGATAGTTTCGACATGATATTAGTGTACTTGCCTTATTTGCCAGTTTAGACATTGCAGTTATTACTCGCTACTTCATGCATATTATTATTCACTATTGTGAAGTATTATGGAGTTTTATGTCTATGTTCACTGTTTACGTGCTATTGATGATTGGATTTCGGATTTTCATGAGATTTCCTGGATTTGGGAGAAAACCAGAAGAATACATATAAACTTCTTTCTCTCTCTCTTTTTAAAATAAAAACTGCGGTTTTCTCATGATGTGTAAGTCGTCCACCATGAGTTTTCATGACTGCTGTTGGATTTCGAGACCCGATTCAAGGAGCCGGATGAACCGTCTCGGGTACATGGTGGACCCGGTAAGGTACCCCGGGACAAGAAGATCGAGTAGTAGACGATGAGCCCGGCTGGGGAAGACTACCTACCGGTGATTTTATCTGACGCGTCGGATATCCGAAGGATACCGTCGTGGTCCTGTGATTGATGATAGGGGTCGATCCGGACTGACGGCGCCCTAGATAGTGAGATTGAGACACTGAGATTTTGAGATAGTGAGGTATTGAGATACAGGCCAGTCCGGATAGCCGGAACCTGAGATATTGTGATATTCGGATTTATGTTTTGTGTCGATGCTAGACATTGTTTATGCTGATTTCATTTATGATACCTCTTTTTAAAAATACAGAAATCTCACTAAATTATGAAAGCAGTTTCTTCATTTACATGTATTCTGTTTTCATGCATTCATACCTCATTCATATGATATATTGCTACCTGAGGCACTGACACGAGTACGTGGGATTACACTTGGGTTAGATGTTTACCCTTGCCACCTTTTCATATTTCAGACTTATCATTTTGAGGATTATATTGATCGTATGACCTAGGATTGCGTTATTCATGTGATTTCTGCTCGTAGATGTTTTCTATTCACGAGTTGGCAACTCACCCCCGTTGTGCCACAGTTTCTTGCAGGTTTTGCTGTACAGGTTTCATTACGGCTTTGCTGGCACACTGCTTCCTTTCCGGGTGATTTTGCTTGGTAGGTGGGTTCACTTGCATCGTGACCACCATTATACCTTGTATATTATTTATTTCAGTTGTATCTAGTTAAACTCCATCAACCAGACATGTATTTATTTCAGACTTGAGACCAGTTGTTTATTCTTTCGACCTTGGAGTCGCGCGTTGTATTTCTATGGATTTCATGCTGTTTTGAGTTTCCTTTCTGTTGTGATCCTCGGCCTTCGGCGTTGTATATTATATTGCTTGCGTGGTTGTGACCGTCGTTTGACGAAGAGCTAGCTCCCGCTTGGGGATGCCTTTATTCATTATATATGCTTTATCAGGTTTTTGTACCCGTTTGGGGTCAGTATTTACAAAGGAAACTCTGCCGAAATTTTTAGAAAAGACTTGTGATTTTTAAAATGCATATTTCGGCGTATGTTGCAAACCGCTTTATTTAAATTGGTTTTTCCTTCACTCTACTACTTTTCTTGGTTTGGATTTCTGGGTTTTCGGCTTACTTAGATTACGTACGCCTCGAGACGTTTCGTAATTTAAGTGCCGGTCATGTCCGTACTTTCGGGTCGTGACAGCGATCATGATCAAAGAATAAATCAAGAGAGGGAGTCGGTCATGCCTAAAGGATACGAGGTATCCTCAATATCCTCTCTGTTAGTGATATATGCTCTAGAGGCCATTATTGTATCATACTGGATTGTATATTACTTTATGGGAGCTTGGGATATACACGGATATAGTAACAGTCTTGCTCGAAATGGTAGTATGCTACCTGGTTTGTTTCTACCTCAATATGTGCATGTGTTTCTTTTAGCATATCGTTTATACATATTGGTAGAGCCCTTAGGATCTATGCTTGATTACCAGTGTTCTGATGGCAGTCACACTAGTGGGGGCTGTGTAGTCCATAAGCATATACTTTATAGATCCCTAGTCCTAAGATTATCGAGATGGAGAATCGATACTCCACAGTAAACTAGTGTATACGCTTCTCATCCCAGCAGGGAAGATGGTCTGTCCCAAAGCCATTAGTACGTCGTACTAGAGACTGTTAGTGTATATGCCCTAGAGACCATTACTGTATCATACTAGTTTGTATATTACTTAATGGAAACTTGGGATATTCACAGTTGTATAGACAATCTTGCTCAAAATTGTAGTATGCTACTTGGGTTGTTTCTACTTTAATATGTGCATGTGTTTCTTTTAGCATATCGCTTATACATATTAGTGGAGCCCTTAGGATCTTTGCTTGATTACTAGCGTTGTGATGGCAGTCACACTAGTGGGGGCTGGGTAATCTACAAGCACATTCTTATACAGGTCCATAGTCATAGGATTATCGAGACAGGGAATCGATACTCCAGAGTAGACTAGTGTATACGCTTCTCATCCCAGGAGGGAAGATGGTCTGTCCCACAGCCATCAGTACGTCATACTGGAGATAGTATGCAGGTGCCTGTTAGGTTACGAGTACACTGGACCGGATTCGCTGGGAACTGTTGGTTGGTATTATGCCTATCGTCAGTTATCAGTTCCCAGGTGACACAAGTACAGCTTAGTCCGTTGACTTGACACTGTCACTTCGCCTCGAGTGTGTTCCCACTGTTCTTAGATTGCTATCCAACCACGGCTCAAATGAGTCGTGCAAACAGGTAGCAGTTGGTGTAAGTCCATGTCACGCACCCCACGAACTTGCGGGGAGGCGGAATATATAAAAAACGATTATCAAAGCTTCGTAACACGGACTTGAGCTCATGAATCGTATCTAAATCGTTACTAGAAAACTACGAAAGGTTTAACTACTCGGATTCGAAGTTATACCTCACGTTACTTGTCCTTCGGGTCTTCATCGCGGTCATCCACTCCTCGTAGGCTCCTTGGAACATCGGCACCTCAACGGCCTCCTCGAATCAAAGATGATCCACCCGAGAGCTACTACTACAAGCTTGATCTCTAACTTGAGATAACTAAGTTTCTCAAAGTGCTAATCTAAGCTACCTAGGGGATATAGAGTGAGGTTATGGATGTATAGTCTAGCTAAACCTTAATCTCAACACATGAGAGGTTAGGGTTAGGGTTTCAAGAATGAGAGAGCTTGAGGAGAGAGAAGGTGGTGATTAGAATGAATTGAAATTGTTTCTCACTTCTAATATAATATGAAGCATAAAGAATTATCAAATGAATAATTCAAATGCATTATCATCATGCTTCATTGAATATGTGCAATGAATCATCAAGTGAGTCATTAAGAAATAAATGCTTCATTAACTCACTTGAATGATTCATCTCATGAGTCACAAAATCAATTAATGCTAATGCCACCTTACCCTCCAAGTCACCATGCTTCTAGAAGCTTCTCGGAAATTTACGAGAACGCCCCTCCAATCTGTGAAAACACGGAAAAAATTTAGACTGTAAAAATCCAATAACCTGATACTAGAATCTGGCTTAAACATCAGCCGGCTAGTAAAAACTGTCCGAACGTCGTACGTGCGTAAACACACGTATGCGTCCGAACCCTTGTCGTAAAACCATACGACCTCTATATCGTTTCTCCTGGAGCAGGGAAACTCTCTTTGTGGGACTCTGAAGACTCGACACTACGCTGGCAGTGGGTTTAACCACAGACCGCAAGCGGCACTAGCTGTACGTAACGGTCCCCAGGTAGATGTCGATAAGAAGGCCGATGAGGAAAAAACATCCGAACTCCTAATGAGCCTGATGTGACAATCTCCGTACAGTTCGGTCTGTTCGTCTAAGACTATCGCATATCGAGCCTAGGGGGGCAAGCGTCAGTCCCCTAATAGCAGTATAAGTCATGTCGGAGCGTAGCCCATTACACCTTGAGAAACTACTGGAACCTACCAGTAAATCTCGCTTGCCCTGGCCAGGGACTTTGCGTAATGGATCTCTAACACAGCGCGATATCAACTCCCAATACCGGGAGAGATGAATCCTGTCTAACCGCCACTGCCTCCAAGTGCTCGGGACTGCACCCAACCGCCACCTGTTTGCATGACTCCTTTGAGCCGTGGTAGGGTAGTAATCTAAGAACAGTGGGACACACTCGAGGGGAAGTAGCAGTGTCAAGTCTGCGGACTATGCTGTACTCATGTCACCTGGGAACTGTTAACTGACGACGGGTATAATACCAACCAATCAGTTCCCCTGCGAGTCCTGTCCGGTATACCCGTAACCTAACGAGCACCTGTATACTATCTCCAGTACGACGTACTGATGGCTGTGGGACAGACCATCTCCCCAACTGGGATGAGAAGCGTACACACTAGTCTACTCTGGAGTATCGATGCCCAGTCTCAATAATCCTGCGGCTAGGGACAAGTATAGGATGTTGCGTATAAAGTACCCAGCCCCCACTAGTGTGACTGCCATCACAACGCTGGTAATCAAGCATAGATCCTATGGGCTTTACTAATATGTATAAGTGTTACGTTACAAGAAACATATGCACATATTAAAGTAGACACAAACCAAGTAGCATACTACCATTTTTAGCAAGACTGTATATACAACTGTGAATATCCCAAGCTTCCATTAAGTAATATACATATAAGTATGATACAATAATGGCCCCTAGGGCATATACACTAACAATCTCCCACTTGCACTAGAGCCATGAGCTGGCATATCGTAGACCTATCATCTCGAATAGCCTCTCGAACTGTGTCTGAGGAAGGGCCTTTGTGAATGGATCAGCAATGTTATTCTCTGTCTCAACTCTTTTCACCTCGATCTCCCGGCGATCTACGATCTCCCTGATCAGGTGGTGCCGCCTTAAGATGTGTCTGGACTTCTGATGGGACCTGGGTTCCATCGCTAAAGCCATAGCGCCGTTGTTGTAACAATACAAAGGTATTGGATCAACACTGGTAGGAACCACCTGAAGTTCTGTGAGGAACTTCTTCATCCAGACAGCTTCTTTAGAGGCATCGCAAGCAGCTATGTACTCTGCTTCCATCGTTGAGTCAGCAACGGTCTCCTGTTTGGAACTCTTCCAACAGACCGCCCCTCCATTGAGGGTAAAGACATAACCCGACATGGATTTGTAGTCATCTTTGTCACTCTGGAAGCCGGAGTCGGCAATGGCCTCAATCTGGAGGTCTTTTCCGCCATACACTAAGAACATATCTTTAGTCCTTCTTAGGTACTTCAGAATGTTCTTTACTGCTATCCAGTGATTCTCCCCTGGGTTTGCCTGATACCGGCTTACAACGCTCAATGCGTATGCTACATCTGGTCTCTGGTACATAACATCGCATACATTATAGAGCCTACCGCAGAAGCGTAGGGTATAATCGACATGCAATCCCTTTCCAAATCAGTCTTGGGAGACATCTCTTTGGAGAGGGTGATTCCGTAACAAGCCGGTAGGTTACCGCGCTTAGAATCATCCATTTTGAATCTCTTCACTATGGTGTCTATGTACCTGGACTACGAAAGTCCCAACATCCTTCTTGATCTATCATGATAGATCCGGATCCCCAGAATGTAGGTGGCATCACCCAGGTCTTTCATGGAGAATTTCTGTGATAAGAATCTTTTGACTAACAGTAACATAGGAATATCATTTCCTATTAGGAGAATGTCATCCACGTACAAGACGAGGAATACTACAGCTCTCCCTACAATCTTACTGTATATGCATGGTTCATCTGGATTTTTGATAATGTCGAATTCTTTGACAGCATCATCAAAACAGATGTTCCAACTCCATGATGCCTGCTTTAGTCCATAAATAGACTTAAGCAACTTGCATACTTTACCGCTGCTCCCACTCTGAATGAATCCTTCTGGCTGATCCATATAGACGCTCTCTTCCAAATTTCCATTTAGAAAAGCCGTCTTTATGTCCATCTGCCAGATCTCATAATCGTGGAAGGCAGCAATAGCAAGAAAGACCCGAATGGATTTGAGCATAGCCACTGGAGAAAAGGTTTCGTCATAATCCAAACCAGGTCTTTGACGGAAACCCTTTGCAATAAGTCTAGCCTTATAGGTTTCAACCTGTCTATCTACACCAATCTTCTTTTTGAAGATCCATTTGCATCCTACGGGCTTTACCCCATCTAGAGCAATGTCCAAAGTCCATACTTTGTTAGTGTACATGGACTCCATCTCGGTCCGCATTGCATCCAGCCATTTTACTGAGTCACCGCTCTGAATGGCTTGCTGGAAGCTAGTAGGCTCATCATAGTCAATAGTGCAATCCTCTCTATCCCCGTCTATGAGAAAACCGTAGTATCTCTCGGGCGGATGAGATTGCCTACTACTCCTGCGGAGTGGCGTCGGGATGTCCTGTTCTCCTGAACCTTCTTGTTCTACCAAGGTTTCAGTAATAGCTTGTGGTTCTGGAATTTCTTCCAGTTCTATTGCGCTCCCACTCTTCTGATTTTCTAAAAACTCAGTTTCCAAGAAGCAGGCATGATGAGAAACAAAGACCTTTTGTTCCTCTGCGTAATAGAAATAATATCCCTTGGAGTTATTTGGATATCCCACAAATTTGCATTTTACTGAGCGTGCCTCGAGCTTGTCCGCATGCTGCTTCTTTACAAAAGCTGGACATCCCCATGTCTTAAGATACTTAAGACAGGGTTTCTTCCCACTCCACATCTGATATGGTTTGGTAAGCACAGTCTTGGTTGGAACTCGGTTCAAAAGGTATGCTGCTGATTCTAGTGCATATCCCCAGAATGATTGCGGCAACTTAGCGTTACTCATCATGGAACGAACCATATCCAATAGGGTTCGGTTCCGTCTCTCCGATACTCCGTTATGTTGTGGTGTGTATGGAGGAGTAACCTGAGAGAGAATTCCATTCTCTTTTAAGTAACCTAGGAACTCAGCACTTAAGTATTCACCACCTCGATCAGATCTCAGTGTTTTGATACTTTTGCCTGTTTGGTTTTCCACTTCATTCTTGTATTCCTGGAATTTTTCAAAGGCTTCAGATTTATGTTTCATTAAGAAAATATATCCGTACCTCGAAAAGTCATCCGTAAAAGTAATGAAGTAAGAATAACCGCTTCGCGCATGTGTAGACATTGGTCCGCACACATCACTGTGTACGAGCCCCAAGAGCTCGCTTGCTCTTACTCCGTGTCCAGTAAACGGAGTTTTTGTCATCTTTCCTATGAGACAAGATTCACAAGTAGCATAAGATTGATATTCGAACGGATTCAAATATCCTTCTCTATGTAACTTAGTTAACCTTCTCTCATTGATGTGACCCAGTCTACAATGCCACAAGAAAGCCTGATTTAATTCCGGAGACTTTCTTTTAAGTGTGTTCTGGACACTGAAAACCTGAGCTTGATTTAATACGTATATCCCGTTTTTTAATGTACCTGACCCAATCATCACTTGATTTAGGTGGATGTGAACCACATCGCTTATAAAAGTAAAATCATATCCTTTTTTAGAAAGTAAGGATACAGATATGATATTACAAGTTGTACCTGGTACATAAAAACAGTTACGCAGAATCAATATCTGCCCAGTTGTCAGTCCAATATGATATTCCCTTACGGATTCAGCGTTCATGCTCATTCCGTTAGCAACCCTGAGGGTCATATCACCTATCCTGATAACCCTACGGTTTCTCAGAGCCTGTAACGAATTACAGATCTGAGATCCTGATCCGGTATCCAATACCTAGGAAGTAGGGTTAACTGACAAACAGTTCTCTATTACAATCACACTCGAAGCCGAAACCACAACATGCTTCGAATCCTGGCTACTGGCTTTGCTAGCCCTGCAATCCTTCTGCCAATGTTCATTCCTGTAACAATAGGAACGTCCCTCTTTTACTACTTCCAGTCCCAAAACTTTTGCCCTTTCCTTTCCTTCTACTTCCCTGGTTTCCTTCAGGGTAGAAGGCAGAGACTGTAGAATCAGGTCAGTATCTGACCCGTTCTCCGAGGTGGTCTTCAGGTCCGTGAGCTCATCAATATAGCTAGTCATTGTAAGGACGTTGTCCCCTACAGATGACCCGTCAACTAACCTCGCTTGAATTAATTCGTTCGAGATTTCATATCTTGTGATATGAGATTTCTCTCCATATAAATCTTTGTTATGGAGAAAGATGGAAACTAAGTCCATCTTCTCGTGCTGCTTTTGGTATATACCATCAACTGAAGCTAACACGAGGCACTTAGCTTTCGCTTTATCTTTTTCCCTTGTCTGACGGATATCCATATCCGTGACAGTGGAAACTGGACCTGAGACGGCGGGATCTTGAGTAGTAATAGGGTGGTCCAGCTTGTCATAGGCAATGGATATCTTGACAGACCTTTTCCAGTCATATAAGTCAGATTCAGTCAATTTGTTATCTAGATGTAACATAGTCGTGGTCACAAGGTCGCTGCAATTAAGAGAGAGAGAAGAAAACTTTTTATCATGATGCTCTTACAAGTTTAGAGTGGTTTTTAATTTATCTAAACAGGATGGCTCCCACTGTTTCTCGAATCCCTCCTCAAACCATAAAAGAAGAATTAGCCAGGATTATTCTCACCGTACAATTCTTGCTTAACCGTTTAGCCAGGTCACTGTCGATACTTCGAGGGAGGTTTTCCAACGCTTTCGCGAAGTTCCTTAATTAAATAACCTCTTTTCTCTGGGGGCGTAGCCCCGCTGACACCTTTCTAGGCACCTACTTGGTTTATAGCATTGATCGTTAAGTGACGAATCTCCTGATAAGTAGCCTGTACTCACAGTAGGATCGGGATCCAAAATATCATCGTATGATAATGTTGAAGGAATCCTACCAACATTCATCAAACTCCAAACTGGTATGCATCTCTCTGCAAATTTCAGTTTCTTTAGAAATTCCCGATGTGGATTTTTGCCCCATGCTTTTATGACCTTGACTTTGGCCAACAAATTATAAGTCACATGTCAAGTTCTACCCGTCGATTTCCAGGTTAATTTGAACCCATCCGTACATACCCTTGACTTTGGCCAACAAAGCAGTACGACTGTCCCAAACCAACGTATCTATCTATGCTGCATATGAATATTCAATAGCTACCAAACACTGTGCCTTGACTTTGGCCAACAAACACATCTTGAATACTATTGACTATCCATATGAAAAGACGGAGGGCTGCGACTGGTTTTGGCAAAACCGTGAACGTAGTGAACTTGATATAATCGAAGGAACCTGATACTTTTTAAAAGGAGTGGTTAAAGCTCCGCAATTAAAAATTCTGATCTTTTAAAATAACCGAGTGGTTTCTTTTAAATTTGTTCCAACGATTGAACTTTGGTTAATTTTCTTTGCATTATAATAATGTGTCCTATCATTTATCCTATCATTGCAGAAAACAACGAAAATACCACATCCTCTTATGCCATTCGCATTCGCCACGCGGTCCCGTCATCACCCGTTAGGTTACTTAACTAACGACAGAGTGGGGGCTGGGCTAGCGCGGGTGTAAAATACAAGTGACGTCTAATAGCTATCATATATAGATATTGTACATTCGTCAGACGCAATAATAAGCATTCCATATCACTGATGAACTTTATTGAATTTACTAGCAATCCGCATTTGCTTTGAGCCTGCAATAAAAGACGGATTACACAGTTATGATGAATAGCCATTACCCCACCCTAGACCCCTACGGGTACGGCAAACTACCCGCCAAGTACCCGAAGTGAAGTGGTCTCCCTCAACAAAGTGAGTAGGCCACAAAACACTTCAAAGTACCCGGTAGTTTGTGCACCCCGCCTTGGGTCTATCCTAGGAGAAAAAACAGTAAAAAGAAATAATACAAAGGTGGCTACAACCGCAACCTGGATGTGCCCCGCAAAAGAATATTACATCATATTACATTTACATCGAATGAATGAATATTAAACCCATCTCAAACCCCGGCTAATCATCACAACATTCTAATCAAGTCCATATACACAAACAGTAAACATTACAGAAATGTGCAACCCCCTGCCAACCGTCATACTAGCAGTTAGGGGAGGTTTACGAACACATTAAACATTACAGATAATAACCCGATTAGCAATTAGTTTAGAACATCGATCGACTACCTTTATCCGTGTCTACCCCAAAAGAAAACCTGTACTGAAGTAACCTGGGTAGAAAACAAAATATACAGGAAAACAAAACACCAGAAACTATGAATTACTGTGAAACTCAGAGTCAACTCGGCGGCGGATCCACGGCCAAAAGAACCATTTGGTCACGTTACCGCGGCCGTCTTGCCGAGTTGTATCCTCGTATTTTCCCAGAACTCTTATAATACCCTGCTGTGAATTTTAAGGCATATCAAAAAAAAATTTATACATGTTTAAAATTAACAGAAACTTAGGGATCCCGGGGTTTCTTTTCGTGTTTTCCGTCGATCGAACTTCTAATTAGTTGCTAACAAGCTAGTAATGGTTTAGTTGGCTCTGATACCACTTTAAGTCCATGTCACGCACCCCACGAACTTGCGGGGAGGCGGAATATATAAAAAACGATTATCAAAGCTTCGTAACACGGACTTGAGCGCATGAATCGTATCTAAACCGTTACTAGCAAACTACGAAAGGTTTAACTACTCAGATTCGAAGTTATACCTCACGTTACTTGTCCTTCGGTTCTTCATCGCGGTCCTCCACTCCTCGTAGGCTCCTTGGAACATCGGCACCTCAACGGCCTCATCGAATCAAAGACGATCCACCCGAGAGCTCCTACTACAAGCTTGATCTCTAACTTGAGATAACTAGGTTGCTCAAAGTGCTAATCTAAGCTACCTAGGGGATATAGAGTGAGATTATGGATGTATTAGTCTAGCTAACCCTTGATCTCAACACATGAGAGGTTAGGGTTAGGGTTTCAAGAATGAGAGAGCTTGAGGAGAGAGAAGGTGGTGATTAGAATGAATTGAAATTGTTTCTCACTTCTAATATATTATGAAGCATAAAGAATTATCAAATGAATAATTCAAATGCATTATCATCATGCTTCATTGAATATGTGCAATGAATCATCAAGTGATTCATTAAGCAATAAATGCTTCATTAACTCACTTGAATGATTCATCTCATGAGTCATAAAATCAATTAATGCTAATGCCACCTTACCCTCCAAGTCACCATGCTTCTAGAAGCTTCCCGGAAAATTACGAGAACGCCCCTCCAATCCGTGAAAACACGGAAAAACTTTAGACTGAATAAATCCAATAACCTGATACTAGAATCTGGCTTGAACCTAAGCCGGCTAGTAAAAACTGTCCGAACGTCGTACGTGCGTAAACACACGTATGCGTCCGAACCCTTGTCGTAAAACCATACGACCTCTATATCGTTTCGCCTGGAGCAGGAAAACTCTCTGTGTGGGACTCTAAAGACTCGACACTATGCTGGCAGTGGGTTTAACCACAGACCGCAAGCGGCACTAGCTGTACGTAACGGTCCCCAGGTAGATGTCGATAAGAAGGCCGATGAGGAAAAAACATCCGAACTCCTACTGAGCCTGATGTGACAATCTCCGTACAGTCCGGTCTGTTCGTCTAAGACTATCGCATATCGAGCCTAGGGGGCGGCAAGCGTCAGTCCCCTAATAGCGGTATAAGTCGTGTCGGAGCGTAGCCCATTACACCCTGAGAAACTACTGGAACCTACCAGTAAATCTCGCTTGCCCTGGCCAGGGACTTTGCGTAATGGCTCTCTGACACAGCGCGATATCAACTCCCAATACCGGGAGAGACGAATCCTGTCTAACCGCCACTGCCTGCAAGTGCTCGGGACTGCACCCAACTGCTACCTGTTTGCACGACTCTTTTGAGCCGTGGTAGGGTAGTAATCTAAGAACAGTGGGACACACTCGAGGCAAAGTAGCAGTGTCAAGTCTGCGGACTATGTTGTACTCATGTCACCTGGGAACTGTTAACTGACGACGGGTATAATACCAACCAATCAGTTCCCCTACGAGTCCTGTCCGGTGTACCCGTAACCTAATGAGAACCTGTATACTATCTCCAGTACGACGTACTGATGGCTGTGGGACAGACCATCTCCCCAACTGGGATGAGAAGCGTACACACTAGTCTACTCTGGAGTATCGATGCCCAGTCTCGATAATCCTGCGGCTAGGGACAAGTATAGGATGTTGCTTATAAATTACCCAGCCTCCACTAGTGTGACTGCTATCACAACACTGGTAATCAAGCAAAGATTCTATGGGCTCTATTAATATGTATAAGTGATACGTTACAAGAAACATATGCACATATTAAAGTAGACACAAACCAAGTAGCATACTACCATTTTTAGCAAGACTGTATATACAACTGTGAATATCCCAAGGTTCCATTAAGTAATATATATACAAGTATGATACAATAATGGCCCCTAGGGCATATACACTAACAGTTGGGTGCAGTCCCGAAGCACTTGGAGGCAGTGATGGTTAGACAGGATTCGTCTCTCCCGGTATTGGGGGTTGATATCGCGTTGTGTCTAGGAGAGCCATTACACAAAGTCCCTGGCCAGGGCAAGTGAGATTTACTTGTAGCGTTTCCAGTGTTATCTCAGGGTATTCTGGGCTACACTCCGACACGACTTGTACCGCTATTAGAGGACTGACGTTTACCACCCCCTAGGCCCACCATGCGATACTCTCAGACGAACAGACCGGATTGTATGGAGATTGTCACATTCAGGCTCAGTAGGAGTTCGGATGGGTTCACCTCATCGGTCTTCTTATCGGCATCTACCCGGGGACCGTTACGTACAGCTAGTACTTCTTGCGGCCTGTGGATAAACCCACTGCCAGCGTAGTGTCGAGTCTTTAGAGTCCCACACAGAGGGTTATTCGCCTTTGGGCAAAACTGAGTAGAGGTCGCAAGGTTTTGCGACGGGGTTCGTTCACATCCGCGCACTTGTGCACGTTTGGTGTCCGGGAAATTATTACTAGCGGGCTTTGGTTTAAGCCATATCCTAATATTTGTTTTGGGATTGGTTTTGTCTCATTGTATTCGTGTTCCTCGGAACACGGATGTGGGTATGTATGCACAGTTGATAGAGGCAGATGAATCTCATTATGGTTGTTGACCGTTGACTTTTTCTAAACCCTAATGAGAATGAGAAATATAATTAATAATATTAATTAAGGATAATTGTGCCATGGTTAGGGTTGGGTTGACCATTTGACTCTTGTTGACCTTTTGACCTTTGTTGACCTTTTGACCATCATCATTTCATTTGCAAGATGCTTCTTGAATCTTGCAAATTTTATTTAATGTGAAATGATAATGGTCATTCCAAACTAACCATCACAATTTCTTTTAATTATTATTATTATTATCATTTTCTCTCATATGAGAGATGGTTGTTATCTTTCTATCATTCTCTCTTGCTCTTTCTCTCTCATGTTTAGCTCTTCCTCTTCCTCTCCCAAAGCTCTCATCTCTCATGTGTTGAGAACCATGAGCTTGTGAGATAAAACCATCAAAACTTCTCTCTACTCATTTTAGGGTTCTTAGTTTAGCAAGCCAAGCACTCTAGTTACCTCTTGGTTGAGGTAGGAGCTCAAGGTAGAGGCCTTCGGGTGGATCTTTCTTCGGCAAAAAGAAGACGACGAGGAGGAGCCGTCTACACCACTCCAAGGAGCAAGAAAGAAGGAGGACCACTATAAGAAGAGAAGGAGTTCAAGACCTAGGTATAACCTTCTAACCGAATAGCTAAAACTTGTAGTTAGTTTGTTAGTTTTTGTTTAGCAAAGATCCTCTGGTTTTAGTCCATGTTACCTTGTGTTAAAAACCATTTTTTACCTATTCCGCCTCCCCGTAAGCACCGGGGTGGGTGATTGGTAGATATTCTGCGTGTTTAAGTTTAGTTAATTACCGCAATCAAGACGGTTTCGCTTGTAGCTAGCCGGTTGAGTACGGGTCGTCCGCAGGGAGATGGGAATCTTTTTCTAAGTGCTTTAACGAGTTAAGTCCAGTTTTCCAGATTTTGTTGTGATTAATTAAGTGTTAAAATGATATGTAAAGAGAGCTTGTTAGGGTTAGGATTAGGTTAGTTTGAGTTAGGAGTCGCTCACCTCTTTCGTTTCCCCTCTTAATATCGGTGTTACGGTAATCGGCAACAACGGGGATTAGCACGACTAGGAAGGAACTTGCGAGTATAAGCTAGGCTTTCCAACGCATAAGTTCTTCCTTTTGGTGCTTGTCCGTCCGTTCTTGGCTCTTAGCCATAACCTCCGGTTAATTCAACCATAACCGGTCTCACTACGGAATCACCGCTATCATGTAGGATAGGGTGCCGTAAGGAGCGGATTGTGGTTCAATTAACGGGAGTCGATTTAAGATGTTGGGCAAGGAAAGAGTTAGAGAGATTTCCTTCTCTCAAACTTCCCTTATCCTACCCTAAAAAGTATGAAACTACTCACACATCATAATGAAAAGAAAACAAAACAAAAGAGGAAGATAGAAAGAAAGAGATTAGAAAATAACAACTAGCTATTTGCGACCTCACCTTGGCAAGGATCAAGCGTAAGCATCATGGTTGTTTAAGGATAAAGGAAAAGAGAAGAGAAAGAAACAACAAGAAATAGTAACAACTAAGTTAACAAATAAAAATTACAACCAATAATAATTTAACTAAAGAACAAGACAAGATATAATAGCAAAAGGAACTTCTTTATTCATCATTCTTCACTCACAAAAGCTCACTACAAGTTTTTCAATGGAGAAGAGATGAGAAGAGGAAGAAGAACATGTATTCTAAAGCCTAGAAAAATACAAGATTATGCACCCTTGGCTTCACAAGGTTCTGGACTATTTATAGGCAGGGAAAAGGAAATCTAGGGTAACCATCAGAACAAACATGAAAAGACCAAATAGCCCCTGAAAATTGGTCGGCTGATGCCACCATACGGCCGCGGAACCGCCGCCTATACCCCCTATTGGCCGCGGTTCCGCCGCCCTATGGGTGAGTTGGCCTGTCGGCTTTTGTGTGCTGCCCTGGTCTGCTGTCCCCTCTTGTCTGGTACATGTATTTTCTGATAATCTTTCCACATTTCTTCCAGAATTCTAGTGGATCAAAAGGTGATTTGGACATGGATCTTTTTGTCATGATTTCCTCGAGCTCCGCGTAGATTTCTTGGATCTTGTGTTGCCATTGAGCCTTGTGCATGAAAATGACATTGATTTGCCATTTTGTCTCTTAAACTGGTGTGTGGCAACAGACGGATAAAGAGCGGAGATCCGTGTTTTATCTGTGAATGGCAGGAACCCGGATTTTGTCGTGTTTTTCCATGGATTTCACCGTTTAGAGCCGAGAACCTGTATCCTGCAATTGACTAGCAAACACGGCTCAAGAGTACCTACCGATA
Source organism: Agapanthus africanus (assembly GCA_030015575.1). Lineage (NCBI taxonomy): Eukaryota > Viridiplantae > Streptophyta > Magnoliopsida > Asparagales > Amaryllidaceae > Agapanthus > Agapanthus africanus. The sequence goes on from JASDDO010000008.1 coordinate 180,689,402, forward strand.
TGCAATGTGATAAAAATTGGACGGTATGAAAATGCAAAAATCTGATATGAACAAATACCCCTAAACTTATCATTTGCTCGTCCCGAGCAAAGCCAATTTATTCACAAAAAATTTCCTAACCTCACTTTCGCAGGGAACGCGATTGCACTGAGCATGTGCAACAAGCCGTTAAACCTCTAGGTGTCCCTAGTAGGAGGAGTGTTGTCTCCTGAGGGTTTTCAGCGGATACTATCCACAAAATCCGGTCAAGCTAGTTTTGTAAAATAACTAAGATTCAAACCCTAAAGTTTTGTTTCAGAAAATAACAATTCTATTATCTTAAGTCTAGACTTTCAAACCTTTATTTTTCACACCTCGCTTCTTATTTAACTACAGATTTTATATGTCTTTACGTGCAGTGCAAATAGTGTCGTTAAGTTCCAGAAGGATCGATTAAAGTCATCATGTCACACAATAAAGCCCAGATAACAATTTTAAAAGGATCACATAAGTTTTATAAAGAGTTAAGCATTTTTCAAGTTTCGTTTTCCAGTAAAGTTTCAACTTCAGAATTTCTATCTTCCGTAACAGGAAACTAGGTCTTATTTTTCACTCCACCTTTTTCTTGTTTTCATTTCATACACACCTCTGTGAACGTGTAATAGTCTTTATCATAGAGTAAAACCTTCATATCTCCGCTAAAATTTTTTTTTATAAAAGCCTATCTTTTATCAAGATTATTCTCACACAAAGAACCGTTAGGAATTTTAACTCGGAGAGAACACTTGCTTGACTTTGTTTTAATCTGAACTTTCTAGGCTTCTTAGCGAGCTTTGGGCCAATGCTCCCAAACCAGTTGGTTTTAGGACATTAGGTGTAGAAACACCCCAGCGGACTTAATCACTCAAGTTACCTAGGTCCAAAAACAAAAGACAGTTTGGCGTGAAAATCAGATGATTTAATACGAACAGAGATATAACCGGCAGTTCAGTTATTTTTTTGGATAAAAGACGTGTTTAGTGGGTTTTGTGTGTAATCATTCCAATCAAGTTCCAGATGGGTTATTTTTCAGACTTAGTTCCAATTACGGCATCAATAACATTCCTTCATATTCGCTTTACTTCATAAACTATTCTTGACATTACTTATTTCAGAACAAACCTATTTGATCCTCAGAAAATCATTTATCTGTTTAAAAGTTTTTCGACATAAAAGACTTGTCATCTAATTTCCAAAAACTCACGATACGTGGAGTGTGATGTAAAGACGTATATCAGCTATAGTTAACTTCAAAGGAAAGTTATCTTTCAGGTTTTCAAAATCTAAACATAAGATTTAGTTATTCTTATTTTATCAAACAAAACCGTCGAAATGTTGAATCAGAGTCCTCCCACTAGCTAACTTGACAGAAAAGTTTTTATGTTTTTTAGAAAATTTTCAGCTTTTTATGGATTTTATGGATTTTAATATGCAGATGCAAAATATACATATGAATGCGAAGGTAAGAAATGCGTACCGAGCGTACCCTCAAACTTAAACAGGACAGTGTCCTCACTGTCATTGCATGAAGAGATCATTTGAAGGGTCAAAATTGTCGGTTAGCGATACACAATTTTTTTTTTGTTTTTGTTTTTAAAGAAAAGAAAAAGAAAAAGAATGGAAAAGAATATCCACAAATATATACAAAAGCTTTATACATACCCCCAAACTTATTTGGAACAGTGTCCACTGTTCTTGGCTGGATAACCGAAGTTTGGAGGTAGGCAGAGGAAGATTATGCAGGGTAAACCGGCTCCTGTAAGAACAGGAGCTCCTCTGTTGGTTCGGCGCTAAGGTACGGTTTGAGTCGGTGTCCATTCACTTTGAAAAATGAACCGTCCTTCGTATTTTCCAAATCCACAGCGCCCTGCGGATATACATTCCGCATAAAATACGGCCCTTTCCAGCGAGATCTGAGCTTTCCTGGATGGAAGTGGAGTCTGGTGTCGTAAAGCAGTACCTGTTGACCAGGTACGAAGGTTTTGCGCAAAAGGTGTTTATCGTGAAACACCTTCGTTCGATTCTTAACGACAACTGCGTTATCGTAAGCCTCATCCCTAAGCTCGCTCAGTTCGTTCAACTGCAGCTTCCGATGGCTGCCCGCATCTTTGAGAGACAGATTCAGCTCCTTTATCGCCCAAAATGCGCGATGCTCTATTTCGACAGGTAGGTGGCATGCTTTTCCGTACACAAGCCGATAGGGAGACATGCCAAGGTCGGTCTTATAAGCGGTTCGAAATGCCCAAAGGGCATCAGTGAGTTTCAGCGACCAATCCTTACGGTTCTTGGAAACCGTCTTCTCCAGTATCTGCTTGATTTGCCGATTTGAAACTTCGGCCTGCCCGCAGGTTTGGGGGTGATAGGGCGTGGATAGCTTAAGATTAATGGAGTATTTCCGCATCAAGGCCTCGAAAGTCTTGTTGCAGAAATGACTGCCATTGTCTCTAATGATCGCTCTGGGGTGCCCAAACCGGGAGAAAATGTTTTCTTTAAGGAACCTAATGAAAACCTTGTTGTCGTTAGTCCGGCTGGGCACAGCCTCGACCCATTTAGAGACGTAATCAACAGCGAGAAGGATGTACAGGTTCCCAAAAGAGCTGGGAAACGGCCCCATGAAATCTATCCCCCAAACATCGAAAATCTCCACAACCAAGATCGGTTGGAGCGGCATCTCGTTCCTCCGGGATATCCGGCCCATGTGTTGGCACCGGGAGCAAGTCTTGCAATAGTCATGAGCGTCTTTGAAGAGTTGTGGCCAGTAGAAACCACATTGCAAGATCTTCTCAGCTGTCTTTCTGGGGCCAAAATGCCCGCCACATGCTTGATCGTGGCAAAATGACAGCACACTCTTGAATTCCTCGTCAGGGACACACCGACGAATAATCTGGTCGGGACAGTACTTGAACAGATAGGGTTCGTCCCAGTAAAAGTGTTTTACTTGGGATAAGAAGCGAAGTCTGTCCTGACTTGACCATTCAGTCGGTAGTAATCCCGTGGCCAAATAGTTCACAATATCTGCGAACCAGGGTTCGCAAGATACTATCAAGAGCTGTTCATCCGGGAAAACGTCGTTGATTGGAATTGGAAGCGAAGGCGAAGAAGGAAGTCGTGAGAGATGGTCGGCAACTACGTTTTCACATCCTCGTTTGTCCTTAATGACAAGGTCAAATTCTTGAAGCAAGAGGATCCAACGTATTAACCAAGATTTTGCATCTTTCTTCGCAAAAAGATGGCGCAGAGCAGAATGGTCTGTGTAGACAATGACTGGAGAGCCAATGAGGTAGGGCCTGAACTTTTCTAAAGCAAATACAACAGCCAAGAATTCCTTCTCAGTTGTTGTATAATTGAGTTGGGCGTCGTTCAGGGTTCGGCTCGCATAATAGATTACGTGCGGCATCTTGTTGATGTGTTGTCCAAGGACAGCACCGATGGCAAAGTCGGATGCATCGCTCATAATCTCAAATGGGTGCGTCCAGTCAGGTGAAGAAAGGACGGGAGCAGAAGTGAGTGATCGTTTTAGTGACTCGAATGCAGTCACACAGCTCGAGTTGAAGTCGAATGGCGTATCCTTGGCCAGCAAAAGAGTCAAGGGCCTAGCAATCTTGCTAAAGTCCTTGATGAACCGTCTATAGAAACCAGCATGGCCAAGGAAGGCTCGGATATCTCTGACGCATCGGGGAGGAGGGAGATTGGAAATGACCTCAATCTTTGCTTTGTCAACCTCTATTCCATTTTGCGAGATGATATGTCCTAAGACAATACCTTCTCGCACCATGAAGTGGCACTTCTCCCAATTCAAAGTGAGATTCTTGTCCATACATCGGGTAAGGACAGCGTCAAGATGCAGCAAACACTCGTTGAAGGAATGGCCGAAGATGGAGAAATCATCTATAAAAATCTCCAGAAATTTTTCCACCATGTCTGAGAAGATTCCCATCATACACCGCTGGAAGGTAGCGGGCGCATTGCATAACCCAAAGGGCATGCGACGATATACGAATGTGCCGAAAGGACAAATGAAAGTGGTCTTGTCCTGGTCTTTTTCGACGATGGGAATCTGATTATAGCCGGAGTATCCATCAAGAAAGCAGTAGTACTCGTGTCCGGCCAATCGTTCAAGCATCTGGTCAATGAAAGGTAGCGGAAAGTGGTCCTTCCGCGTTGCGGCGTTGAGTTTTCTGTAATTAATGCACACTCGCCACCCAGTTTGGGTGCGAGTAGGGATTAACTCGTTCGCCTCATTAGTGATGACCGTTATACCTGATTTCTTGGGGACAACGTGGATGGGGCTAACCCACTGGCTATCAGAGATAGGGTAAATGATACCACTATCTAGACATTTTACGATCTCCTTCTTCACAGCCTCTTTCATGACTGGATTAAGACGTCTTTGTGGATCCCGGGCTGGTTTGGCATCATCCATCAGATGAATGTGATGCTCAACGATCAGGGGACTAATCCCCTTGATGTCCTCCATGGACCAGCCAAAAGCTTGCCTGTTGCTGTGCAAGTCCGCAAGAAGGGCTTTCACTTGCTCTGGAGCTAGAGAAGCCGAAATGATGACAGGGAGGGTCTCGTTCTCACCTAAGTAAGCGTACTTATGGTGAGACGGCAAAGGCTTGAGTTCGAGCACTGGAGGTGAAACGATTGAAGGCAAGATTGGTGCAGAGGTCTCGAACTCAAAAGATTCCAGCAAAGGTTCAAAATGAGTGTAAGCGACCGAGTCGGATGGTTCAGGTAACTCATCCGGAAATGCGAAAGATTCAAACTCGGGTTGTGCGCGGCTAAGATCGTTCGAGAACGTGAAACACTCGTAGTCGTTGTCGGGCGCAGAAACAGCAGCAGGTTCGAAGAGGAACGCACAAGTGGCGTTAAGATTATCGTGATCAAACAGAAACTCCTCGAATTCACATTCTTCTGGGGTGATCTCCTGGATCGAGCAGACGTCCAGTATATGAGCATTAGGTTCAGCGGGCTGATTCCCCAACCTAAAAATGTTGAGTTCAATCGTCATGTTTCCAAAAGAGAGGTTCATCGAACCATTGCGACAATTGATCACAGCATTTGAGGTTGCAAGGAATGGGCGACCGAGTATTACCGGAATTTGATTCCGGGGGTTAGCTACAGGCTGTGTGTCTAATACAATGAAGTCAACGGGGAATATGAAGTCCCCGACTTTTATTAACACATCCTCTAGCTCACCCCTAGGATGGGTGATCGATCGGTCGGCCATTTGGAGAGTGCAGTGTATGGGTTTCAGCTCTCCGACGCCTAATTGCTCGAATACTGAGTACGGAAGCAGGTTAACACTGGCACCAAGATCTAATAGTGCACGGTTGATGTTCTTATCCCCAATAGTAATAGAAATCGTAGGACAGCCAGGGTCCTTCCGTTTTTGTGGTAAAGATTGGGTAAGGGCATCACTCACAGCACTAGCCAAGAAAACTTTCTTGGGTACCTGAGACTTCCTCTTTTTCGTGCACAAGTCCTTTAAGATTTTCGCGTAGGACGGGACTTGTTGGACAGCATCTAAAAAAGGAATGTTAATGTTAACCTGCTTAAATAACTCCAGAATCTTCTCCATTTGAGGATTTTGTTTATTAGACCTCAACCGGTTTGGAAATGGGACGTTTTTAAAATTGGTTGAGTCTAATGCTTGTGGAGGAGATTGTGGAGTTGGAACGGATCCCAGAACAGGTGTTTTCGTGGAGTGAGAAGCGGGTCCGTTCAGAGCAGAAGAAGAAGGAGAGCCTTTTGAAGAATGGAGAATAGGCTCAGAAGACGAAGAAGCAGGAGAAGAAGAAGAAGTAGAAGAAGAAGAAGTGGTCGGGGTGTCATCGTTGATCCGTGTGCCAATGTTGTTTTGCAGCATCCTTCCCGATCTCAATGTGGTCACGGCACTCACATTATGGTTCTGTTGTTCAAGAGCAACATGTACATTATGTGGGTGACCGGGATTTGGGAGTGGTTGGGACGGGAGATTCCCTTTTTCTCGCTCGCTTAAGGCCGCATTCAGCTGTGCAATCTGGGCCTCGATGGTTTTGATGCTTTGCCCGTGAGCGGCAGTGTGTTGCACTAAGGACTGAATGGAAGACTGGATGTTGGCGGTGGACTGAGTCGATTGTTTAACGAACGCCTCCAGACTTCGTTCGAGCGAGGAAACCATATCGTTGTTTGACGGAACAAAGTTGTTTGGTGGAAAAGAATTGTTGGGTGCAAAGTTGTTCGTCTGATTTTGGAAAGGTTGGGGTTGGAAGGGCTGCTGAAACTGAGTTTGTTGTTGCGCTTGTTGTTGCGGCGGAGGGGCCCTTTGGAAATTATTGCCTTGGAATTGATTCTGATTCTGATTCCAGGCGAAATTGGGGTGGTTCCTCCAGCCGGGATTGTAGGTGGAAGAGTATGGATCATTCCTCGGTCTTTGCTGAAATGCAGCATTAACCTGATCCTGTCCTTGCGATGGCGGATTGTAAGGACACTCTTCGGTCAAGTGAGAAGGATCGGAACAACAAGAGCAAATGGTACGAAGGGGGAGAACAGGGGCAGGAGCAGGAGAAGAAAATTTGCTCTCTATCGCTTCAAGCTTTCTTGTTATTGCAGCCATTTCAGCTTTCATCGCAATAGGGACATCAAGTTGGTGAATTCCTACCCTAGACTGACCGGTAGAAGTGGAGGCAGAAGAAGAAGAAGTCGGTCTGGTGCTCTCCCATTGTAGCGTTTGCTCCGCAAGGTCGTCAAAGAATTGCCACGCTTCCTCGTCAGATTTCGATAGGAAGTGGCCCTGACAGATGGTTTCCAACAACTACTTCGTTGCTGGGTTCAGGCCCTCGTATAAGGTTTGGCAAAGTTGCCATTTCTCTATACCGTGGTGAGGACACTGAACAAGAAGGTCTTTGTACCGGTCAAAGCACTTCCAGAAGGGTTCAGAAGGAAGCTGAGAGAATTGGTTGATTTCATTGCGAATCCTTGCTGTTTTATGATTCGAATAGAACTTTTTGAGAAACGCTTTAACAAACTCGTCCCAACTGGTTTTGGAGTGGGAAGCGGTGCTATACAGCCATTTTTCAGCAAGATCGCAAAAAGTGAACGGAATGACCCGTAGACGTATAGCATCGTCCGACAGTTGGGTGGTTTTCATCATGGCACAAACGTTTTGAAATTTATTGATGAAGATATAGGCATCTTCAGATTCAAGCCCATGAAATCGTGGGAGCATGTTGATGAAGTGGGGCTTAATTTCAAAGTTATCCCCATTGGCCGGTGGAAAAGAAAGGCAGGTGGGAAGTGCAGAACGGGTGGGATAGAAACGATCCTGGAGCGCGATTCGCTGCGGCTCTACAACAGGCGGTGGTGGTGGGTTATTGGTCTCCGTAGGAGGTGGAGCCAATCCAGGGGTAGTCAAAGAGATGTTCGGATTAAATCCCGACATCGCGGAAGAAGAGGTTGGTGAAGGTGAAGGTGAAGATGTATGAACAGAATTCCGGTCAACGTCGGAGTTGGCCGGCAAAGGAAGGGGTGAAAGAGGAGTGGACGGAGTTTCGACGTCTAAGTCGATCGCGTAGTCGGTAGCGACTAACGTAACGCGGACTAGGCGGGCGCTAGTGTCCCGAGTCCAAGCGGACATACACTAAACGAGTTTAGTATAGTCAAAGCGGAGAAGGTGAGGGTAAGCAACGTCAATGGAGAAAAACGATGGGTGGTGGGTGAAAAATGGATTTGGCGACAAACGGCAAGTTTTTATAAAAGTTTTTGATTTTTCCTTTTTTTTTAGAAAGAGCTTTACAGAAATAAGTACGGACTTACGGCTTTAAGAAATCACAAATAAGATATGCACAATCTCACCTAGATCTAGGGTCACCTAGGTCAACTAGACCTGCTCCTAACTGTTCCAGAGGGCTAGAAATAGGACCGCAAACCGCCTCTTCTCCGTCTAATGCGGCTAGATAAGTGCCAGGTAAGTGGGAGGTTGTCCAACGCTTTCGCGAAGTTCCTTAATTAAATAACCACTTGCCTTCGTCACACTTGCCTAGGCACCGCAAAAGTCAGATAGGATAAACGGCCGATGCCTGTAACTAGTCCTCTGTCCTATTGAGCGCGAAGTCCTTAGGGCTGAGTCTAGTATTTTTTAATTTAACAATGGTCAATGCATATGCTTTTTGTGATTTCTGGGGTCCTGGGAAGGGTGATGAAATCCCCACCCAATCTGAATTGGTTTCAAGCCCCTTAAGTCCGTATTAATTAATGCTAAGTGATAACAACTCAACTGCAAACAATTTTTATGTTTAGCGCGGCGCAAAGAATCCTGCACAAGAACAGTTTAATGGAAGGGGGAAGAGAATTTGCGCAAAGAATGCTGCAGAAAACACAATTTATTGGAGTCCAGAGGAGTGGGAGAGAGAAGAGAGACTCACCCTAAAATTTTGGCACACTCAGGGGACCAAACGGCCGCGGTTCCGCGGCCTAGGCTGGCTTATGCCACGGTTCCGCGGCAATAGGGAAGATTTGGTCCTCTGGATTTCTGGTGTGAGCTCCTGTGGGTGTCCTCTATCTGTTTGGATTTTCTGAATTTTTATTTGCTCACTGTACCTGCTCCAGATCTTGACAGTAGACCGTTTGTTTCGTTTTGATCCGTCGCGGTGTAGCCGCGAAATATGGGTCTATCTTCCCACGTCTTTGGCACTGAACTTGAACTCCGTATTATCCTGCACACTTGCACAAAAACTAATCAAAAATAACAAGATGATTTTTTTACAAAGTATATTTTTTGTTTTGTTTTTCGGTTATATTTATATTCACAAGTTAACCCGAAATTACACAAAGAAATAAACTACCGTCTCCCCGGCAACGGCGCCATTTGATTGGTAGATATTCTGCGTGTTTAAGTTTAGTTAATTACCGCAATCAAGACGGTTTCGCTTGTAGCTAGCCGGTTGAGTACGGGTCGTCCGCAGGGAGATGGGAATCTTTTTCTAAGTGCTTTAACGAGTTAAGTCCAGTTTTCCAGATTTTGTTGTGATTAATTAAGTGTTAAAATGATATGTAAAGAGAGCTTGTAAGGGTTAGGATTAGGTTAGTTTGAGTTAGGAGTCGCTCACCTCTTTCATTGCCCCTCTTAATATCGGTGTTACGGTAATCGGCAAAAACGGGGATTAGCATGACTAGGAAGGAACTTCCGAGTATAAGCTAGGCTTTCCAACGCACAAGTTCTTCCTTTTGGTGCTTATCCGTCCGTTCTTGGCTCTTAGCCATAACCTCCGGTTAATTCAACCACAACTGGTCTCACTACGGAATCACCGCTATCATGTAGGATAGGGTGCCGTAAGGAGCGGATTGTGGTTCAATTAACGGGAGTCGATTTAAGATGTTGGGCAAGGAAAGAGTGAGAGAGATTTCCTTCTCTCAAACTTCCCTTATCCTACCCTAACAAGTATGAAACTACTCACACATCATAATGAAAAGAAAACAAAACAAAAGAGGAAGATAGAAAGAAAGAGATTAGAAGATAACAACTAGCTATTTGTGACCTCACCTTGGCAAGGATCAAGCGTAAGCATCATGGTTGTTTAAGGATAAAGGAAAAGAGAAGAGAAAGAAACAACAAGAAATAGCAGCAACTAAGTTAACAAATAAAAATTACAACCAATAATAATTTAACTAAAGAACAAGACAAGATATAATAGCAAAAGGATCTTCTTTATTCATCATTCTTCACTCACAAAAGCTCACTACAAGTTTTTCAATGGAGAAGAGATGAGAAGAGGAAGAAGAACAAGTATTCTAAAGCCTAGAAAAATACAAGATTATGCACCCTTGGCTTCACAAGGTTCTGGACTATTTATAGGCAGGGAAAAGGAAATCTAGGGTAACCATCAGAACAAACATGAAAAGACCAAATAGCCCCTGGAAATTGGTCGGCTGATGCCACCATACGGCCGCGGAACCGCAGCCTATACCCCCTATTGGCCGCGGTTCCGCCGCCCTTTGGGTGAGTTGGCCTGTCGGCTTTTGTTTGCTGCCCTGGTCTGCTGTCCCCTCTTGTCTGGTACATGTATTTTCTGATAATCTTTCCACATTTCTTCCAGAATTCTAGTGGATCAAAAGGTGATTTGGACATGGATCTTTTTGTCATGATTTCCTCGAGCTCCGCGTAAATTTCTTGGATCTTGTGTTGCCATTAAGCCTTGTGCATGAAAATGACATTGATTTGCCATTTTGTCTCTTAAACTGGTGTGTGGCAACAGACGGATAAAGAGCGGAGATCCGTGTTTTATCTGCGAATGGTAGGAACCCGGATTTTGTCGTGTTTTTCTATGGATTTCACCGTTTAGAGCAGAGAACCTGTATCCTGCAATTGACTAGCAAACACGGCTCAAGAGTACCTACCGATATGCAATGTGATAAAAATTGGGCGGTATGAAAATGCAAAAATCTGATATGAACAGTGGGTAACATGGACTTAAAGTGGTATCAGAGCCTAGCTAAACAACAACTAGCATGTTAGCAATGTGTTTAGAACTTCGATCCGAAATGAAATCGCAAAACACGTCAAAATCCTATGCTTTCTGCCGATTTTAAAAACAGCCCAAAAATATTTCCACACACCTTAAAAATCCGTGCAGGGTATTTTAGGAACAACCAAGAAAAATGAGCCCCTGTGGCGATCAAGCTGCCGTGGAAGCGCGGCGAAACCAAGCGTTTCACCGCGGATCCGCGGCCGAGTCGACTCGGTCGCGACTCGTTTTTCCTGCAATGTGTTCAGCTTGGTGTTTTGTGATTTTTAAGATACTTTGTTTCTGCCCAGATTCTCCAGAGAACAATGTTGTGTTTGGGGTAGTTACAAATTGATATTTTGATCGAAGTTCTATAAACTTTAGCTAAATGGTTATATCTGTAATGTGATATATATACTGAACGTCGACTAATAGCTATACGTCGATTAGTGGGGGTTGTGCATATCTGTGATCTGTAATATTGGATTGTGTATATGAACTTGTTGGATTGTCGCGGATGAATAGCCGGGGTTGTGAGATTAGAGTTTCTTTATCTTTCATTTGATGTAAATTGTAAATTGATATAATATTATTTTTATGGCCGCACATCCGGGATGAGGTTGTAGCCGCCATTGTATATTATTTCTTTTACTATTTTTGCTCCTTAGATAGACCCAAGGTGGGGTGCACAAACTACCGGGTACTTTGAAGTGCCGAGTGGCCTACTCACGTTGTTGAGGGAGGTTGCTTCACTTCGGGTACTTGGCGGGTAGTTTGCCGCACCAGTAGGGGTCTATGGTGGGGTTTGGCTATTCATCGCGACCGTGTAATCCGTCTTTTATTGCAGGCTCGAACGAAACGCGGATTCCTAGCATATCCAACGTGTTCATCTGTGATCTGGAATGGCTATCATTACATCTGACGAATGTATATATCTATATATGATGTCTAGTAGGCGTTGCTTATGTTTTGCATCCGCGCTAGTCCAGCCCCCGCTCTGTCGTTAGTTAAGTAACCTAACGGGTGATGACGGGGCCCCATGGCGAATGCGGATGGCATAAGCGTACGTCATATTTTCGTTGTTTTCTGCAATGGTAGGATTAATTGATGGGACGCATTAATTAATGCAAAGAAAACAAACCAAAGTTGAATCGTTGGAACAATTTCAAAACCACTCGGTTTTTTCAAAACAGAAAAACTTTTAAAAACGCGGAGCTTAAACCACTCATTTTAAAAGCTATCAGGTTCCTTCGATTATATCAAGTTCACTACGTTCACGGTTTCGCCTAAACCATTCGTAGCCCTCCGTCATTTCATATGAATATTCAATAGTATTCAAGCTATGTTTGTTGACCTTCATCAAGGCATAGTGATTGGTAGCTGTTGGGTGTTCATATGTAGCATAGATAGATGCGTTGGTTTGGGACAGTCGTATTACCTTGTTGACCTTCGTCAAAGGTATATACGGGTGGGTTCAAATTAACCTGGACAATGATGGGTAGAACTTGACATGTGACTTATGATTTGTTGACCTTCGTCAAGGTCATAAGAGCATGGGGCAAAAATCCACATCGGGAGTTTCTAAAGAAACTGAAACTTGCTAGTGCTGCATACCATTTGGAGTTTGATAATGTTGGTAGGATTCCTTCAGCATTATCTCACAATGATATTTGGATCCCGATCCTACTGTGAGTATATGCTACTCCTCGGGAAAGTTTCTCACTTAACGATCAATGCTATAAACCAAGTAGGTGTCTAGAAAGGTGTTAGTGGGGCTACGCCCACAGGGAAAAGAGGTTATTTAATCAAGGAACTTCGCGAAAGCGTCGTAAAACCTCCCTCGAAGTACCGACACCATCCTGGCTGAACGGTTAAGCAAGTATTGTATGGTGAGATCAATCCCGACTAATTCTTCTTTTATGGTTTGAGGAAGAATTCGAGAAACAGTGGGAGCCATCCTGTTTAGATAAACTAAAAACCAATCTAAACTTGCAAGAGCATCATGCTAAAGTGTTTTCTTCTCTCTCTCTTAATTGCAGCGACCCGGTGACCAGACATAGGTTACAGCTAGATAATAAAATGACTGAATCTGACTGTTATGACTGGCAAAGGTCTGTCCAGATGTCCATTACCCATGACAAGCTGGGACACCTCCTAACTAATCAAACCCCTGCCGTCTCAGGACCAGTTTCCCCTGTCACGGATATTGATATCCGTAAGACATCGGAAAAAGAGTGCGAATGCTAAGTGCCTCGTGTTGGCCTCAGTTGATGGTGCATACCATATGCAGCACGAGAAGATGGACTTAGCTTCCGTCTTCCTCCATAACAAAGATTTATATGGAGAGCAATCTCGTATCGCAAGATATGAGACCTCGAACGAATTGCTTCAAGCGAGGTTGGATTTCGGGTCATCTGTAGGGGACAACGTCCTTACAGAGACTAGCTATTTTGATGAGCTCACGGACCTGAAGACCACGTTGAAGAACGGGTCATATACTGACTTGATTCTACAGTCTTTGCCCTTTAATTATACCGTGAAAGAAACCAGGGAAGTAGAAGGAAAGGGAAGGGCAAAAGATTTGGGACTGGATGTAGTAAAGGAGGAACGCTCCTATTGTTACGGGAATGAACATTGGCAGAAGGATTGCAGGGCTAGCAAAGACAGTATCCAGGATTCGAAGCATGTTGTGGCTTCGGCTTCGCGTGTGTTTGTAGTAGAAAACTGTATGTCAATTAACCCTACTTCCTGGGTATTGGATACCGGATCAGGATCTCACATCTGTAATTCAATATAGGCTTTGAGAAACCGTAGAGTTATCAGGATAGGTGATATGACTCTCAGGGTTGCCAACGGAATGAGCGTGGACGCTGCATCCGTAGGGGAATATCACCTTGGATTGACAAGTAGGCAGATATTAATTCTGCGTAACTGTTTGTATGTACCTAGTATGACTTGTAATATCATATCTGTATCCTTACTTTCTAAGGAAGGATATGATTTTACTTTTGTAAGCGATGTGGTCCACATCCACCTAAATCAAGTTCTCATTGGGTCAGGTACATTAGAAAACGGGATATACATATTGAATCAAGCTCAGGTTTTCAGTGTCCAGAACACACTTAAAAGAAAGTCTCCGGAAACAAATCAAGCTTTCTTATGGCATTGTAGACTGGGTCACATTAATGAGACACGGTTAATAAAGTTGCATAAAGAGGGATACTTGAATCCGTTCGAGTATCAGTCTTATGCTACTTGTGAATCTTGTCTCATGGGAAAGATGACAAAGACTCCATTCACTGGACACGGAGTAAGAGCGAGCTCGCTCTTGGGACTCATACACAGTGACGTGTGTGGTCCAATGTCTACACATGCGCAAAGTGGTTATTCATACTTCATTACTTTTATGGATGATTTCTCTAGGTATGGACATATCTTCCTAATGAAGTATAAATCCGAGGCCTTTGAGAAATTTCAGGAATACAAGAATGAAGTTGAAAAACAAACAGGCAAAAGTATCAAGACACTGAGATCTGATCGAGGTGGTGAATACTTGAGTGCCGAGTTTCTGGGCTAGTTAAAAGAGAATGGAATTCTCTCTCAACTTACTCCTCCATACACACCACAACACAACACAACGGTGTATCGGAAAGATGGAATCGAACTCTATTGGATATGGTTCGTTCCATGATGAGTATGGCTGAGTTACAGCGATCTTTCTGGGGTTATGCACTAGAAACAGTTGCATATCTTTTGAACAAGGTTCCTACCAAGACTGTGCCTACCACTCCGTATCAGATGTGGAGTGGGAAGAAACCCTGTCTTAAGTATCTTAAGACATGGGGATGTCCAGCTTTTGTAAAGAAGCAGTATGCGGACAAGCTCGAGGCACGCTCAGTATTGTGTAAGTTTGTGGGATACCCCAAGAACTCCAGGGGGTATCTTTTCTATTCCGCAGAGGAACAAAAGGTTTTTGTTTCTTAGCATGCCCACTTCTTGGAAACTAAATTTTTGGAAAATCAGATAAGTGGGAGCGCAATAGAACTGGAAGAAATTCCAGAACCACAAGCTATTACTGAAAGCTTAGTAGAACCAGAAGTTTCAGGAGAACAGGACATCCCAGCGCCACTCCGCAGGAGTAGTAGGCAGTCTCATCCGCCCGAGAGATACTACGGTTTTCTCATAGACGGGGATCGAGAGGATTGCGTCATTGAAAATGATGAGCCTACTAGCTTCCAGCAAGCCATTCAGAGCGGTGACTCAGTAAAATGTCTGGATGCAATGCGGACCGAGATGGAGTCCATGTACACCAACAAAGTTTGGACTTTGGACATTGCTCCAGAAGGGGTAAAACCCATAGGCTGCAAATGGATCTTCAGAAAGAAGATTGGTGTAGATGGGCAGGTTGAAACCTATAAAGCTAGACTTGTTGCAAAGGGTTTTCGTCAAAGACCTGGTTTGGACTATGACGAAACCTTTTCTCCAGTGGCTATGCTCAAATCCATTCGGATCCTTATTGCCATTCCTGCCTTCCACGATTATAAGATCTGGCAGATGGACGTAAAGACGGCTTTTCTAAATGGAAATTTGGAAGAGTGCGTCTATATGGATCAGCCGGAGGGTTTCATTCAGAGTAGGAGCAGCGGTAAAGTGTGCAAGTTGCTTAAGTACATTTATGGACTGAAGCAGGTATCGCGGAGTTGGAACATCTGTTTTGATGATACTGTCAAAGAATTCGACTTTATCAAAAATTCGGATGAACCATGCATTTACAGTAAGATTGTAGGGAGAACTGTGGTATTCATCGTCTTGTACGTGGATGGCATTCTCCTAATAGGAAATATCATTCCTATGCTACAGTCAGTCAAAGGATTCTTATCACAGAGGTTCTCCATGAAGGACCTGGGCGATGACAACTACATTCTGGGGATCCAGATCTATCGTGATAGATCTAAAAGGATGTTGGGACTTTCACAGTCCAGGTACATCGACACCATACTGTAACAATTCAGTATGGAAGATTCTAAGCGCGGTAATCTACCGACTTGTCACGGAATCACCCTCTCCAAAGAGATGTCTCCCAAGACTGATTTGGAAAGGCCTCGCATGTCATCTATACCCTACGCATCTGCGGTAGGCTCTATAATGTATGCGATGTTGTGTACCAGACCAGATGTAGCATATGCATTAAGCGTTGTAAGCCGGTATCAGTCGGACCCAGGGAAGAAACACTGGATAGCAGTAAAGAACATTCTCAAGTACCTGAGAAGGACTAAGGAGATGTTCTTGGTGTATGGCAGAAAAGACCTCCAGATCGAGGCCTTTGCTGACTCCATCTTCCAGGGTGACAAGGATGACTCCAAGTCCATGTCGGGTTATGTCTTTACCATCAATGGAGGGGCGGTATGCTGGAAGAGCTCCAAGCAGGAAATCGTTGCTGACTCAAATATGGAAGCGGAGTACATAGCTGCTTGCGATGCCGCAAAGGAAGCTGTCTGGATGAAGAAGTTCCTCACGGAGCTTCAGGTGGTTCCTACCATTGTTGATCCAATACCGCTGTATTGTGACAACAACGGCGCTATAGCTTTAGCGAAGGAACCCAGGTCCCATCAGAAGTCCAGAAACATTTTGAGGCGGTATCACCTGATCAGGGAGATCGTAGATCGCCGGGAGATCGAGGTGAAGAGAGTAGATTCAGAAGATAACACTGCAGATCCATTCACGAAGGCCATACCCCAGACTCAGTTCGAGCAGCTAATCGAGATGGTAGGTCTTCGATACGCCAGTACATGGCCTTAGTGCAAGTGGGAGATTGTTAGTGTATATGCCCTAGAGGCCATTACTGTATCATACTAGTTTGTATATTACTTAATGGAAGCTTGGGATATTCACAGTTGTATAGACAATCTTGCTCAAAATGGTAGTATGCTACTTAGTTTGTTTCTACTTTAATATGTGCATGTGTTTCTTTTAGCATATCGCTTATACATATTAGTGGAGCCCTTAGCATCTTTGCTTGATTACCAGCGTTGTGATGGCAGTCACACTAGTGGGGGCTGGGTAATCTACAAGCACATCCTTATACAGGTCCCTAGTCGTAGGATTATCGTGACAGGGCATCGATACTCCAGAGTAGACTAGTGTATACGCTTCTCATCCCAGGAGGGGAGATGGTCTGTCCTGTTAGTTATATGTATGCCCTAGAGGCCATTACTGTACATACGATGTATATTGTAGTGGATGCTAAGATATATATAGGGAGGACTTTCTTGCTCGACATGATAGTATGCTATCTGGTTGTACTTTATCTTAACATGTACTCTGATTGTCTCTATATTACATGTTGATAAAGCCCTTAGGATATGTACTCGACTACTGGGACTATGATGAGATCATACTAGTGGGGCCACGGTAGTCGACGAGTACATCCTATAACTGTTCCTAGTCGAGGGTGTGTCGAGACAGGGCATCGATGCACCAGAGTAGACTAGCGTATACGCATCTTGACCCATATGATGGGCGATGGATGATCCCATATCCATCGGTGTTTGACATCAAGGATGGTGTACGGGTGCTCAGTGGAGACTGGGTATACTGGACGGACTCGCCGAGAACTCCCAGATGGTATTATACCATACGTCAGATGGCAGTTCTCCGGTGAAACTGGTACAGAGTAGTCTGTTGACCCGAGATCGTCATAGAGTCTTGTGTGATTCCCACTGTGCTTTGATTTCCATCATACCACGTCTAAGAGGGCGTGCAAAAAGGTGGCTTTTGGGTACAGTCCCGAATCATATGGAGGCAATGAGCGATAGGAGGGGATTCGTCTCTCCCGGTATAGGGAGTTGATGTTGTGCTGTGTTCGATTGGCTATAACCGAAAATCCCTGGCCAGGGTTGCTGAGATTTACTGGTAAGTGTTATCAGTAGTTTCTCGAACTGTTATAGACCTCATATCGACACGACTTATCGAGCTACTGGGGTCTGACGTTTACCACCCCTAGGCGAGATATGCGACATATCAGACGACGAGACCGGACTGTACGGGAGTGTTACTGTTTGGATTCACAGGAGAAGTTACAGGCTTGCTTGTTGATCTTCTGAGCGCTCAATACTTGGGTAGTTGTTACGTTTAGCTGACCGCTTGCAGCTTGTGGGTGTTTGATATGATCATCACCTACTGCCAGCGTATTGACGATTCTTTAGAGTCCTACACAGAGGTTTCTTGACTCAGGCAAAACGAAGTAGGAGCACATATGTGATATGTGCGGGACCGAGGATAATACGATATGAGATACCGTATTCTATTCTCGCGATATTTGATATCAGCCGGGTCATCGGATCAAGTGTTGATTCGATGAATCGGTACGGATTAATATTATTCGGTTATATGCGATATAGCCGGATTGTCGGATCAAGTGTTGATTCGATAATTTAATGTATAATAATATATATGATATATTAAAAGACATTAACTAATATTTTCTCACTAAAAGATTCTTTTTCTCACTTGGGTAATACATTGATATATATGCGATATATGTTAAATGTATTATTTTATTTGGTTACAATAAATATTATATATGTGATATATAATATTGTAACATGATATGATAAATAATGCAACTTATTTAGTGGAGTTTAAACATGATTAGGGTTTGGATTAGGGTTAAACTTTCTAGATGTTTCTAGAAGGTTTTGTTTTGTTTTGTGAAAGATATTTGTTAGTGACTCATGCTTTAACCCAACCCAAACCCTAACCCTAGTCTATTCTCTACAATGGTTAAGTGAACCATGGTTGCATAATTCTATCATATCATTTCATTTCCTATTCATCACAAAAGGATTAACTTTTATTATTCATCACAATTCTATTATTGTTCATCTTCTTCTTCATTCGCTTTTCAAGAAAAAGTTTGCTTGATTTTTCAAAGGTGATGAATAATTGTGAGAAAAATATAAATAAAGAGAGCAAAAATCCTACTTCATCATCCTCATCTTTCCTTGCCATTTAGATGAGGGTGTTCACATCATTTCATGAGTGTTAGCTTGTGTTAAAGAAACTTCAAGGTAGATCATCTTAGTATCGAAGATCGGAAGCAAAGGTTGCGTCTTTCTCTTCGTGGAACCTCTCGAGAGTCCGGATCCCGATGATCGCAGCGAAGGGACCACAACAGAAGCATATGAAGTGAAGGACCGGATCTACAAAGGTTGTAATCCCTCTCACTTAGTGTTAAAATGTTTAGCATGCTTGTTTTCGCCTAATCTCTAGTTTAAAGTTCCGTATTCGGGTTGTTCGGCACGGCTAAATTTTTAATCGGGCATGGTTGATGCCTCGTAGACCCTTGTGCGCGTGCCTAGCAACCCTACATGTCCCATAGCCATCAGTACGTCATACTGGAGATAGTATGCAGGTGCTCGTTAGGTTACGAGTACACTGGATAGGACTCGCTGGGAACTATTGGTTGGTATTATGCCTATCGTCAGTTATCAGTTCCCAGGTGACATGAGTACAACTTAGTTCGTTGACTTGACACCGTCACATCGCCTCGAGTGTGTTCCCACTGTTCTTAGATTGCTACCCTACCACAGCTCAAATGAGTCGTGCAAACAGGTAGCAGTTGGGTGCAGTCACGAAGCACTTGGAGGCAGTGACGGTTAGACAGGATTCGTCTCTCCTGGTATTGGGGGTTGATATCGCGCTGTGTCTAGGAGAGCCATTACACAAAGTCCCTGGTCAGGGCAAGCGAGATATACTGGTAGCGTTTCCAGTGTTATCTCAGGTTGTTCTGGGCTACACTCCGACTCGACTTGTACTGCTATCAGGGGACTGACGTTTACCGCCCCCTAGGCCCGCCATGCGATACTCTCAGACGAACAGACCGGACTATACGGAGATTGTCACATTCAGGCTCAGTAGGAGTTCGGATGGGTTCACCTCATCAGTCTTCTTATCGGCATCTACCTGGGGACCGTTACGTACAGCTAGTACTGCTTGCGGCCTGTGGTTAAACCCACTACCAGCGTAGTGTCGAGTCTTTAGAGTCCCACACAGAGGGTTATTCGCCTTTGGGCAAAACTGAGTAGAGGTCGCATGGTTTTGCGACGGGGTTCGTTCACATCCGCACACTTGTGCACGTTTGGTGTCCGAGCAGTTATTACTAGCGGGCTTTGGTTTAAGCCAGATCCTAATATTTGTTTTGGGATTGGTTTTGTCTCATTGTATTCGTGTTCCTCGGAACACGAATGCGTGTGTGTATGCACAGTTGACAGAGGCAGAGGAATCTCATTAGGGTTGTTGACCGTTGACTTTTTCTAAACCCTAATGAGAATGATAAATATGATTAATAATATTAATTAAGAATAATTGTGTCATGGTTATGGTTGGGTTGACCATTTGACTCTTGTTGACCTTTTGACCTTTGTTGACCTTTTGACCATCATCATTTCATTTGCAAGATACTTCTTGATTCTTGCAAATTTTATTTAATGTGAAATGATAATGGTCATTCCAAACTAACCATTACAATTTCTTTTAATTATTATTATTATTATCATTTTCTCTCATATGAGAGATGGTTGTTATTTTTCTATCATTCTCTCTTGCTCTTTCTCTCTCATGTTTAGCTCTTCCTCTTCCTCTCTCAAAGCTCTCATCTCTCATGTGTTGAGAACCATGGGCTTGTGAGATAAAACCATCAAAACTTCTCTCTACTCATTCTTGGGTTCTTAGTTTAGCAAGCCAAGCACTCTAGTTACCTCTTGGTTGAGGTAGGAGCTCAAGGTAAAGGCCTTCGGGTGGATCTTTCTTCGGCAAAGAGAAGACGAGGAGGAGGAGCCGTCTACACCACTCCAAGGAGCAAGCAAGAAGGAGGAGTACTATAAGAAGAGAAGGAGTTCAAGACCTAGGTATAACCTTCTAACCGAGTAGCTAAAACTTGTAGTTAGTTTGTTAGTTTTTGTTTAGCAAAGATCCTCTAGTTCTAGTCCATGTTACCTTGTGTTAAAAAACCGTTTTTTTACCTATTCCGCCTCCCCGTAAGCACCGGGGTGGGTAACGTGGACTTATAGAGACAATATGCAGGTGCTCATTTGGTTATAAGTACACTGGACATGACCCATCAAGAACTGTTGGTGGGTATTATACTTGTCATCGGGTTGCAGTTCCCATATGACATGAGTACAACTTAGTCCGTCGACTTAACACTGCTGCTTCGCCTCGAGTGTAATCCCACTGTACTTTGAGTACTACCCTACCACGGCTCAAAGAAGTCATGCAAATAGATTGTAGTTGGGTGCAGTCCCGAAGCACTTGGAGACAGTGGCGGTTAAATAGGATTCATCTCTCCAGGTATTGGGGTTGATATCGCGTTGTGTTCGGAAGGCCATTACACAAAGTCCTTGGCCATGGAAAGCGAGATTTACTGGTAGATACTCCATTCATTTCTCAGGGTGTTTTGGGCTATTCTCTGACAAGATTTATTGCGCTGTTAGGGGTCTGACAATTACCGCCCCCTTAGGCCCGATATGCGATACTCTTAGACGAACAGACCGGACTGTATAGAGATTGTCACATTCAGGCTCAGTAGGAGTTCGGATGAGCTAGCTCATCGGCCTTCTTATCAACACATACCTAGGCAACCATTACGTACAACTAGTACTGCTTACGGCTTATGGTTAAACCCACTGCCAGCGTTGTGTCGAGTATTTAAAGTCCAACATAGAGAGTTTCCCTGCACCAGGAAAAAGATGTAGAGGCCATATGGTTTTACGGCAGGGCTTCGATCACTTACGTGCACTTGTGCACATATGATGATCGGGTGGATAATACTAGTCGGTTTTGGTTTAAGCCGGATCCAAGTATTATATTGATGGATTGTTTCGTCTCTTTGTATTCGTTTTCTTCGGAATACGGATGCGGGTATGTATATACGGATGAGGGGCATTCTC
Organism: Agapanthus africanus; assembly: GCA_030015575.1. Lineage (NCBI taxonomy): Eukaryota > Viridiplantae > Streptophyta > Magnoliopsida > Asparagales > Amaryllidaceae > Agapanthus > Agapanthus africanus. The sequence goes on from JASDDO010000008.1 coordinate 180,710,856, forward strand.
GTAATTCCTCGGGATTGGCTTCTAGAAGGGGGACACCTATTAGGGTTTTATTCTTTTTGGATTAAACAAAATGGGTGGAGGAAATGAGGTGGATTTAAGCATCGAACCTAGCATGGCTACTTGGTGACTCATGGTTATGAGTCACCACAAGAAATTTGTGAAGGTTTGGAGATATTTTATTATGATATTTATCACATAAAATATCTAATATTCTTCATTCTTTCTCAAGTGGACAGCCAAGCTTTTCTTGAGCTCATGCTTCACTATCTTTTCCTAAAGACTTCTTCTTCTTCCTCTAAACCCTAAAAACTCTCATGTGTTGAGAATCCTAGGGTTCAAAGAGAAAAAGAACTCCATCTTCACACTCTACACCCTCTAGGACTTTTATTTTAGCGAACTAGAAGCCGTAGTTACATCGGATTCGAGGTAGGAGCTCGGACTATAGACTCTCGGTGGATCGTCTTTGACACGAGGAGGCCGTCGAGATTGCTACGATCTGTTATGATCCTTAGAGTCGATGACGAGTGGAGGACAGTGATGAAGACCCGAAGGACTTGAATCGTGAGGTATAACATTGTATCATAATAGTTAAACCTCATGTAGTTTTCTAGCTATGGTTTATGTTCGATCCTTGGTTCTAGTCGGTGTTGTGAAGCCCGTAAAAATCATTTTTTGCAATTTCCGCCTACCCGATAACACAAGGGGTGTGCAACATCGACATACAGTGGTATCAGAGCCTCTCATACACCTTAGATAGCTTGTAGCGACGTTAGAAATCTACCGTTTTTGTCACGCAAAAACTGCCGAAAAAACAGTTTCCAAAATTGATGTTTTGAGTTGTTTGCACACCCCGCGGGCTCACGGTTTGAACCGAGAAGCCTCGGGGTGGAGGGTGAACACCCCGGGGACCCTACGGGGGGGGCTAAACAGTTGGGCCCACTCCTCAAGACCACCACAAGGTGGTCTTGGCGGTGGGGACCCGAAACTACCCCACCTTGGGCAGTTTCTGGTCTGCCTCACCCCCTGGCCACCTCGTGGTGGCCTTGGGGGTGGGGTACCACCTCTAGGCCCCTTTACTTGAAATTAATTTTGTGCTCTAACTTCCCGCGAAGGTTCGGGCGCATTTCGTTTTGATTCGGACTTCTGAATTGGCTTAAAACGATCAGTTTTGGAACTTTAGCTCACTGAATTTTTCGTGTCTTGGAAAAATTGTTTTAGTTTGCTAATTGCGTGCGGAATTCTAATGTCGCAGTTACTTTACAAGTTTTGTGATGTGTATATGTGTTTGGAAACATCGACTAATTGCTATACGTCGATTAGTCGGAGTTGCACATATCTGAGATGATGTTTTGTTGGTTTGTGTATATGAACTTATTGGATCGTCGTGGATGAATAGCCGGGGATGTGAGATGAGGGTTTTCATTCTTTCATTCGATGTAAAATTTGTAAAGTGATGTAATATTATTTTGCGGAGCACATCCGGGTTGAGGTTGTAGCCACTGTTGTATTATTTTTTTTACTGTTTTTGCTCCTAGGATAGACCCAAGGTGAGGTGCACAAACTACCAGGTACTTTGAAGTGCCGAGTGGCCTACTCACTTTGTTGAGGGAGGTTGCTTCACTTCGGGAATTTGGCGGGTAGTTTGCCGCACCCGTAGGGGTCTAGGGTGGGGTTTGGCTATTCATCACGACCGCGGAATCTGTCTTTCGTTACAGGCTCAAACGAAACGCGGAATTTCTATTATATCCAATATGTTCATCTGTGATCTGGAATGCCTATTATTACGTGAAACGAATGTATATATCTATATATGATATCTAATAGGCGTTGCTTATGTTTTGCATCCGCGCTAGTCCTGCCCCCGCTGTGTCGTTAGTTAAGTAACCTAACAGGTGATGACGAGGCCTAGTGGCGAATGCGGATGGAATAAGTGGACGTGATATTTTCGTATTTTTCTGTGATGATAGGTGTATATGATAGGACTGCATTACATTAATGCAAAGCAAAAAAACCAAATCTGAATCGTTGGAACAAATTTTAAAAACCACTCGGTTATTTTAAAACAAAAGACTTTTAAATCCGGAGCTTAAACCACTCCTTTTAAAAGGTATCAGGTTTCTTCGATTATATCAAGTTCACTACGTTCACGGTTTCTCCAAAACCATTCGTAGCCCTCCGTCATTTCATATGAATATTCAATAGTATTCAAGCTATGTTTGTTGACCTTCATTAAGGCATACTGATTGGTAGTTGCTGGGTGTTCATATATAGAATAGATAGATGCGTTGGTTTGGGACAGTCATATTACCTTGTTGACCTTCGTCAAGGGTATATACGGGTGGGTTCAAATTAACCTGGACAATGATGGGTAGAACTTGACATGTGACTTATGATTTGTTGACCTTCGTCAAGGTCATAAGAACATGGGGCAAAAATCCACATCGGAAGTTTATAAGGAAACTGAAACTTGCTAGTGTTGTATACCATTTGGAGTGTGATAATGTTGGTAAGATTCCTTCAACATTATCACACAATGATATTTGGATCTGGATCCTACTATGAGTATCCGCTACTCTTTGGGAGATTCTTCACTTAACGATCAATGTTATAAACCAAGTAAGTGTCTGGAACAGTGTTAGGGGGCTACGCCTTCAGGGAAAAGAGGTTATTTAATTAAGGAACTTCGCGAAAGCGTCGTAAAACCTCCCTCGAAGTACCGACACTAGCTTGGCTGAACGGTTAAGCAAGTATTGTACGGTGAGATTAATCGTGACTAGTTCTTCTTTTATGGTTTGAGGAATGATTCAAGAAATAGTGGGGGCCATCATGTTTAGATAAATTAAAAACCAATCTAAACTTACAAGAGCATCGGGCGAAGTGTTTTCTTCTCTCTTTCCTAATTGTAGCGACCAGGTGACCAGATTAGGTTACAGATAGATAATAAAATGACTGAGTTATACTATAATGACTGGCAAAGGTTTTTCCAGATGTCCATTACCTATGACAAGCTGGACCGCCTCATTACTACTCAAAGCCCCCGCCGTCCCAGGTCCAGTTTCCACCGTCGCGGATGTTGATATCCGTAAGACAAGGGAAAAAGACTGTGCGAATGCTATGTGCTTTATGTTAGCCCACGTAGATGGTGTATACCAGAGGCAGCACGAGAAGAAGGACTTAGTTTCCATCTTCCTCCATAACAATGTTTTATATGGAGAGCAATCTCGTATCGCAAGATATGAGATCTCGAAAGAATTGCTTCAAGCGAGGTTGGCTGTTGGGTCATCTGTAGGGGACCATGTCTCTATAATGATTAGCTATATTAAAAGGCTCACGGACCTCGAGACCACGTTGGAGAACGAGTCATGTACTGACTTGATTCTATAGTCCCTACCATCTACTTACGCCCATGGAAAGCAAGTTATATTTCCAGTTGAGAGCACTCTGAAGGAAACCAGGGAGACACCCGCTCTACTTATTAGAGAATCTTCCTCTTCTGGATCCAAGGCGAAAGCCAAGGATGAGTAAAAGAAGACCTCTACAAAGACGATAGGCGGTGACAATAAGGTAGAAGGAAAGGGTAGGACAAAGGTTTCGGGGTTAACAGTAGGAAAGGAGGGATGTTCCTATTATCACGGGAAAGGGCATTGACAGAACGGATGCAGGGCTTGGAAAGCCAGAATCCAGGATCCGAAGCACGTTGTGGCTTCGACTTCGGGTGTGTTTGTGATTGAGAACAGTCTGTAAATTAACTCTACTTCCTGAGTACAAGATACCGGATCAGGATCTCATAACTGTAATTTATTACAGGCTTTGAGAAACCTTAGAATTATCAGGTCAGGTGATATGACTCTCAGGGTTGCTAACGGAATAAGCATGGACGCTGTATCCATAGGGTATATCACCTAGAATTGACAAGTGGGCAGATATTGATTATACATAATTGTTTGTGTGCACCTAGTCTAGTTTATGAGCGATGTGGTCCACATCCACCTAAATCAAAGTTTGATTGGGTCAGGTAGACTAGAGGACAGTATATACGTGTTTAATCAAGCTCAGGTTTTCAACATCCAGAACACACTTAAAAGAATGTCTCCAGAATTAAATAAAACTTTCTTATGGTATTGTAGACAGAGCCACATCAATGAAACACGGTTGACGAAGTTACATAGAGAGGGATATTTGGATCCGTTCGACTATCAGTCTTATGCAACTTGTCAATCTTGTCTCATAGGAAAGATGACAAAGTCTCTGTTCACTGGATACGGAGTAAGAGCGAGCGAGCTCTTGGGACTCATACACAGCGACATGTGTGGTCCAATATTTACAGATGCACGAAGTGGTTATTCCTATTTCATTACTTTTACGGATAATTTCTCTAGCTATGGATATGTCTTCTTGATAAGGCATAAATCCGAGACCTTTGAGAAATTCCGAGAATATAAGAATGAAGTGGAAAAACAAATAGACAAAAGTATCAAGACACTGAGATCTGATCGACGTGGTGAGTACTTAAATTGCCGAGTTCCTGGATTATCTAAAAGAGAATGGAATTCTCTCTCAGCTTACTTCTCAATACACACCACAACACAACGGTCTATAGGAAAGGCGAAACGGAACCTTATTGGATATTGTTCGTTCCATGATGAGTAACGCTGAGTTGCCGCGATCCTTCTTAAGTTATGCACTAGAATAAGCTCCATATCTTTTGAATAAGGTTCCTACCAAGACTGTGCCTACCACACCATATTAGATGTGGAGTGGGAAGAAATCTTATCTTCAACATCTGAAGATATAGAGATGTCCAGCTTTTGTTGAAAAGCAGTATGCGGACAACCTCGAGGCACGCTCAGTACCGTATAGGTTTGTGGGATACCCAAAGAACTCCGAGGGTATCTTTCCTATTATGCAGAGGAACAATTGGTTTTTGTTCCTCGCCATGCCCACTTTTTAGTAAAAGGAAATAGTGGGAGCGCAATAGAACTGGAAGAAATTCCAGAACCACAAACTATTACTGAAAGTATGGTAGAACCAGAGGTTTCAAAAGAACCGGACATCCCTACGCCAATCCGCAGGACTAGTAGGATGTTTCATCCGCTCGAGAGATACTACGGTATTCTCATAGACGGGGATTGAGAGGATTGCATCATTGACAATCATGAGCCAACTAGCATCCAGTAAGCCATTCAGACCGGCGACTCGGTAAAATGGCTGGATGCAATGCGGACCGAAATGGAGTCCATGTACACCAACAAAGTATGCACTTTGAATATTGCTCCAGAAGGGGTAAAACCCGTAGGCTGCAAATGGATCTTCAGAAAGAAGATTGGTGTAGATGGATAGGTTGAAACCTATAAGGTTAGACTTGTTGTAAAAGGTTTTTTTTATCAAAGACCTGGTTTGGACTGTGATGAAACCTTTTCTCCAGTGACTATGCTCAAATCCATTCGGATCTTTCTTGCCATTGCTGCCTTCCAAGATTTTGAGATCTGGCAGATGGACGTAGAGACGGCTTTTCTAAATGGTGATTTGGAAGAGTGCGTCTATATGAATCAGCCAGAGGTTTACAATCAGAGTGGGAGCAGCGGAACAGTGCGCAAGTTACTTAAGTCCATTTATGGACTAAAGCAGGTATCGCGGAGTTGGAACATCTGTGTTTATTGAGACAGTCAAACAATACGACTTTATCAAAAATCCAGATGAACCATGCATTTATAGTAAGATTGTAGAAAGAATTGTGGAATTCCTCGTTGAGTACGTGGATGACATTCTCTTCATAGGAAATGGCATTCCTATGCTACAATCAGTCAAAGGATTCTTGTCACAGAGGTTCTCCATGAAAGAGCTGGGTGATACCAACTACATTCTGGGGATCCAGATCTATCCTGATAGATCAAAGAGGATGGTGGGACTTACACAGTCAAGGTGCATCAACACCATACTAAAAAATTTAGTATGAATGATTCTAAGCACGGTATTCTACCGGCTTGTCAAGGAATCACCCTCGCCAAAGAGATGTCTCCAAAGACTGATTTGGAAAAGGGCCTGCATCACATCTATAACCTACACTTATGCGGTAGCTCTATAATGTATGCGATGTTGTGTACCAGACCAGATGTAGCTTACGCACTGAGCGTGGTAAGCAGGTATCAGTCAAACCCAGGGGAGAAGCATTGGGAAGCTGTAAAGAACATTCCCAAGTACCGAATAAGGACTAAGGAGATATTCTTGGTGTATGGCGGAAAAGACCTCCAGATCGGGGCCTTTACTGACTCCAGCTTCCAGAGTGATAAGAATGACTCCAAGTCCATATCGGGTTATGGCTTTACCTTCAGTGGAGGGGCGGACTGTTGAAAAAGCTCCAAGCAGGACACCATTGCAGACTCGATGATGGAAACGGAGTGGTTCACTGCATGAGACGCCGCAAAAGAGGCAGTCTGGAAATGGAAGTTCTTAATTGAACTTAAGGTGGTTCGTTCCATTTGTTGGTCCAATACTTTAGTATTGTGACAACATACGGCGCTATAGCTTTAGGGAAGGAACCCAGGTCCCATCAGAGATCCAAACATATCTTGAGGAAGTACTACTTGATCAAGGAGATCGTTGATCCCCAGGACATCGAGGTGATGAGAGTAGATACGGAGAACAACACTGCAGATCCACTGACAGAGACCATCTCTCTGTTAGTTGTATGTATGCCCTAGAGGGCAGTATTGTACAGATGATGTATATTATATTGGATGCTTGGACATATATAGAGATGACTTTCTTGCTCGATATGATAGTATGCTATCTGGTTGCACTTTATCTTAACATGTATACTAGTCTCTTTAAACTGTCTTATAGTTACATGTTGGTAAAGCCCTTAGGATGTGTACTTGACTACCTGGACTATGATGCAGATCATACTAGTGGGGACATGGTAGTCCATAAGTACATCCTTCAAGGTCCCTAGTCGTAGGTGTATCGAGACGGGGCATCGATATACCAGAGTAGACTAGCGTATACGCTTCTCGACCCATGAGATGGGCGATGGATGATCCCATATCCATTGGTGTTTGACATCAGAGATGGTATACAGGTGCTCAGTGGAGACTGGGTACACTGGAAGGACTTGCCGAGAACTCCCAGTTGGTATTATACCTCACGTCAGATGGAAGTTCTCAGGTGACACTTGTGCAGGTTAGTCTGTAGACCCGAGATCGTCATAGAGTCTTGTGTGATTCCCACTGTGCTTTGATCTCCACCTTACCACGTCTATGAGGGCGTGCAAAACGGTGGTTTTTGGGTATAGTCCCGAGTCACATGGAGGCGATGAGCGATAGGAGGGGTTTCGTCTCTCCCGGTATTAGGGGTTGATGTTGCACTGTGCTCGATTGGTCGTAACAGGGAAGTCCCTGGCCAGGGCTGATTAGAGATTTACCGGTAAGTGTTACCAGTAGTTTCTCGACCCGTTATGAGCCTCACATCGGCATGATTTATCGGTTATTGGGGTCTGACGTTTACCACCCCTAGACTTGATATGCGACATATCAGACGAGGAGACCGGACTGTACGGGAAGTGTTGCCGATCGGCTCGACGGGAGTTGTAGCAGGTTCGCTTGTTCTATTCTGATCGCTCAATACCCGGGTGGCCGTTACGTTTAGCTGACCGCTTGCTGCTTAGGGGTGCTTGATATGATCATCACCCACTGCCGGCATATTGACGAGTCTCAGAGTCCCACAATGGAGTTTCCTAGTCCAGGCGAAAAGTTGTGGTGCGCGTATGCGATATGCGCATGGACCCGATTAAAATGCGTGTATAGGATACCGTATATTGATCGGGAGGCTTGCTTTTGGTAGGGGTCGTATGTGATATGGCCGGATTGATAAATCAAGTGTTGATTTATCATTTAACCATTAGATTCTCACTAGAAATCCTTTCTTGTTTCTATGGATGTATGGATGCATGTATGCATTCCTTTTTGATTCATGTACATATGGATGTACATATACACATACATACATACATACATACATCATGGTTGTTTATACATTGAGAATGGTGGCAATATAAGAATCACACCATGGTTATTATATGGATTTTTATTGCTTGTGAATTAAAACAAAAAGGAAAAGAAAAAGGGTTAAATGATAGAATGTTTCTACAATCTTCTTTACCTTACCATGCTCACCTACCTTTTAACCCTTGGTTTATTTTCCTTTTGTGCTTTTAACTCCATTACAATAATATCTATAGAATTAACCATGGTTTGAAATGAGAGATGGAAAATATATATACTTATATTTATCATTTTTTCAAGAGAGAGTTTTTCTTCTCTTCTTCTAAAAAGCCATCATCTTCATCAACCTCTCTCATTTGCTCTCTAGATTTTTGTAGTGAGCAATATAATCATCAAGTTAGGATTTTGAAGTGAGAAAGAGAACCACAAGAAAGATTAGCCTAGCACCTCATGAAGGGTTTGGAAGCATCACATGTACCAAAGATGGAATTTTTAGGGTGCTAAGTTAACATGCAAAGGATCGATCCTAGAAAAATTAGGGTTTCAAATTATTCATATCATATGAATAATTTGAAACCCTAATTTTTCTAGGATCGATCCTTTGCATGTTAACTTAGCACCCTAAAAATTCCATCTTTGGTACATGTGATGCTTCCAAACCCTTCATGAGGTGCTAGGCTAATCTTTCACTCTCAGACAGTGTTTGAGAGGCTATTCGAGATCTGCGGTCTGCGATATGCCAGTATATGGCCTTAGTGCAAGTGGGAGATTGTTAGTGATATATGCCCTAGAGGCCATTATTGTATCATACTTGATTGTATATTACTTAATGAGAGCTTGGGATATACACGGATATAGTAACAGTCTTGCTCGAAATGGTAGTATGCTACCTGGTTTGTTTCTACCTCAATATGTGCATGTGTTTCTTTTAGTATATCGCTTATACATATTGGTAGAGCCCTTAGGATCTATGCTTGATTACCAGCGTTCTGATGGCAGTCACACTAGTGGGGGCTGTGTAGTCCATAAGCACATCCTATACAGATCCCTAGTCATAAGATTATCGAGACGAGGCATCGATACTCCACAGTAGACTAGTGTATACGCTTCTTATCCCAGCAGGGAAGATGGTCTGTCCCAAAGCCATTAGTACATCGTACTAGAGACGGTATGCAGGTGCTCATTAGGTTATGAGTACACTGGACAGGACTCATCAGGAACTGTTGGTGGGTATTATACCTGTCGTCGGGTAGCTGTTCCCATGTGACATGAGTACAGCTTAGTCCGTCGACTTGACACTGTTGTTTTGCCTCGAGTGTGTTCCCACTTTACTTTGATTACTGCCTTACCACGGCTCAAAGGAGTCGTGCAAACAGGTAGTAGTTGGGTGCAGTCCCGAAGCACTTGGAGGTAGTGGCGGTTAGATAGGATTCGTTTCTCCCGGTATTGGGGGTTGATATCGCGCTGTGTTCGGAATGCCATTACACAAAGTCCTTGGCCAAGGCAAGCGAGATTTACTGGTAGGTACTCTAGTCGTTTCTCAGGATGTTTTGGGCTATTCTCCGACATGACTTATTGCACTACTAGGGGTCTGACGATTACCGCCCCCTAGGCCCGATATGCGATACTTTTAGACGAACAGATCAGACTGTACATAGATTGTCACATTCAGGCTCAGTAAGAGTTTGGATGAGTTAGCTCATCGGCCTTCATATCGACACATACCTGGGCAGCCGTTACGTGCAGCTAGTACCGCTTGCGGCTTGTGGTTAAACCCACTGCCAGCGTAGTGTCGAGTCTTTAGAATCCCACATAGAGAGTTTCCCTGCACCGGGAAAAAGGTGTAGAGGCCGTATGGTTTTATGGCAGGGCTTTGATCACTTACGTGCACTTGTGCATGTATGATGATCGGGCGGATAATACTAGTGGGCTTTGGTATAAGCCGGATCCTAGTATTATATTGATGGATTGTTTCGTCTCTTTGTATTTGTTTTCTCCGGAATACAGATGCGGGTATGTATATACGGATGAGGGGCATCCTCGTAATTCCTCGGGATTGGCTTCTAGAAGGGGGACACCTATTAAGGTTTTATTCTTTTTGGATTAAACAAAATGGGTGGAGGAAATGAGTTGGATTTGAGCATTGAACTTAGCATGGCTACTTGGTGGCTCATGGTCATGACTCACCAAAAGATATTTGTGAAGGTTTGGAGATATTTTATTGTCATATTTATCTCATAAAATATCTAATATTCTTCATTCTATCTCAAGTGGACAGCCAAGCTTTTCTTGAGCTCATGCTTCACTAGCTTTTCCTAAAGTCTTCTTCTTCTTCCTCTAAACCCTAAAAGCTCTCTTGTGTTGAGAATCCTAGAGTTCCAAGAGACAAAGAACCCCATCTTCACACTCTACACTCTCTAGGACTTCTACTTTAGCGAACTAGAAGCCGTAGTTATCTCGGATTTGAGATAGGAGCTTGGACTATAGACTCTCGGGTGGATCGTCTTTGACTCGAGGAGGCCGTCGAGGTTGCTACGATTCGTTACAATCCTTGGAGCCGACGACGAGTGGATAACAGCGATGAAGACCCGAAGGACTTGAATCGTGAGGTATAACTTTGTATCATAGTAGTTAAACCTCATATAGTTTTCTAGCTATGGTTTATGTTCGATCCTTGGTTCTAGTCGGTGTTGCGAAGCCCGCAAAAATCAATTTTTGCAATTTTCGCCTCCCCGCGAACACGTGGGGTGCGTGTTAGTTATATGTATTCCCTAGAGGCCATTACTGTACATAGGATGTATATTGTAGTGGATGCTGGGACATATATAGGGAGGACTTTCTTGCTCGACATGATAGTATGCTATCTGGTTACTCTTTACCTTAACGTGTATACTGATTGTCTCTCTGTTACATGTTGGTAAAGCCCTTAGGATGTGTACTTGACTATCTGGACTATGATGTAGATCATACTAGTAGGGACATGGTAGTCCATAAGTACATCCTTGAAAGTCCCTAGTCGTGGGTGTATCGAGACGGGGCATCGATATACCAGAGTAGACTAGTGTATACCTTCTCGACCCATACAGATGGGCGATGGATGTGTAGGGTTCCTAGGCACTCTTGTGAAGGTTCATAAGGCATCAAACATGCCCGGATTAAATTTTAGACGTGCCGAACAACCCAAAGCCAGGATCTTTGCTAGATTATTAGGGTTTAATATGCAAGATGATAACTTTTATCTAAGTGTGAGGGATTACAACCTTTGTAGTCCGCTCCTTCACTTCACAAGCTCCGAGTAGAAGTCCCTTTGCCGCGATCCACGATCTCCCGGACTCATGAGAGGCTCCACGACTCGAACGATCCATTCTAGCTTGTCGTAATCCAAATCTCCGATGATCTACCTTGAAGTTGCTTCGACTCAAGCTTTCTCACTCAAAAGAGAAGAACACACTAATCTCAAGGGCTAGATGAGATGAGGATGAGAGAGTAGTAATTTTGCTTTCTTTTTATATCATTTTCTCATATTATTTCATCACTTAAGAAAATCTAGCAAGCTTTTCAAGAAGCAAGAAGATGAGAATGGAAAAAGAATAATGATAATTCTTTTCTTTTGTGATGAATAGAAATAAAACATATGATTGATATATAACCATGGTCAAGGATGAATGGCTAAGAATAAGTAGAGAAACAACTAGAGTTAGGGTTTGGTTAAGTTAAAAAATGTGTCATCCAAAATATCTTTACAAATGACAAAAGAAAAAATGCTTCTAGAAGGAACTTGAAGTATCTAACCCTAATCAAACCCTAACCTCAATTAATCATCCTTAAACATGTTTAACAATTAATCATATCATGTCACAATAATATATATCACATATATATTATATATTTGCAACAAAAGAAAATAATACAATTAACATATATCGCATATATATCAATGTATCATCCACTGAGAAAATGAAATAATAAAGCGAGCCATTATTAGATAATGTAATACAATATATCATATATATTATTATACATTAAATCATCGAATCAACACTTGAATCGATGATCCGGCTATATCGAATATTACCGACTAATATATCATGTACCGATTCATCGCATCAACACTTGATCCGATGTCCCGGTTCATATCTAAATATCGCGAGAATATAATACGGTATCCCATATCGCATTATTCTCGGTCCTGCACATATCACATATGTGCCTCTACTCCGTTTCGCCTGAGCCAAGAAACCTCTGTGTACGACTCTAAAGAATCGTCAATACGCCGGTAGCAGGTGATGATCATATCAATCACCCACAAGCTGCAAGCGGTCAGCTAAACGTAACAGCCACCCAGGTATTGAGCGATCAGAAGATCAACAAGCTAGCCTGTGCGTTCTCCTGTGAATCCAACCAGTAACACTCCCGTACAGTCCGATCTGTTCGTCTGATATGTCGCATATCAAGTCTAGGGGTGGCATACGTCAGACCCCAGTAACCGATAAGTCGTGTCGATGTATGGCTCATAACGGGTCGAGAAACTACTGGTAACACTTACCAGTAAATCTCTATATCAGCCCTGGCCAGGGACTTCCAGTTATAGCCAATCGAACACAGCACAACATCAACTCCCTATACCGGGAGAGACGAATCCCCTCCTATCGCTCATTGCCTCCATGTGATTCGGGACTGTACCCAAAAGCCACCGTTTTGCACGCCCTCTTAGACGTGGTAAGGTGGAAATCAAGGCACAGTGGGAATCACAAAAGACTCTATGACGATCTCGGGTCTACAGACTACCCTGTACCTGTGTCACCGGAGAACTGCCATCTGACGTGTGGTATATCACCATCTGGGAGTTCTCGGCGAGTCCGTCCAGTGTACCCAGTCTCCACTGAGCACCCGTACACCATCTCTGATGTCAAACACCGATGGATATGGGATCATCCATCGCCCATTATATGGGTCAAGTTGCGTATACGCTAGTCTACTCTGGTGTATCGATGCCCTGTCTCGATATACCCTCGACTAGGAACAGTTATAGGATGTACTCATCGACTACCGCGGCCCCACTAGTATGATCTCATCATAGTCCCAGTAGTCGAGTACAGATCCTAAGGGCTTTATCAACATGTGAGAGTAAAACAGTAAACCAATACAAGTCAACATGTTAAGATAAAGTGAAACCAAATAGCATACTATCATGACGAGCAAGAAAGTCTTCTCTATATATAACTAAGCATCCATTATAATATACATCATATGTACAACAATGGCCTCTAGGGCATATACATAACTAACAATCTCCCACTTGCACTAAGGCCAGCTGCTGTAGTATCTTATACCTAGCATCCCGAATAATCTCTCAAAGTGTATCTGGGGATTAGCCTTCGTGAATGGATCCGCAGTGTTGTCCTTCGTATCTACTCTCCTGACCTCGATCTCCCGGCGATCAACTATCTCCCTGATCAGGTGATACCGCCTCAGAATATGTCTGGACTTCTGATGGGACCTGGGTTCCTTGGCCAAAGCCACAGCTCCATTGTTATCGCAATACAGAGGTATTGGATGCTCAATGGATGGAACCACACCAAGTTCACTAATGAACTTCTTGATCCAGACAGCCTCTTTGGCAGCATCGTTGGCAGCGATGTATTCAGCCTCCATCGTCGAGTCTGCAACGGTATCCTGTTTGGAACTCTTCCAACATACCGCCCCTCCATTGAGGGTAAAGACAAAACCCGAATGCGACTTAGAGTCGTCCTTATCACTTTGGAAGCTGGAATCGGTAAAGGACTCCACCTGGAGTTCTCCGTTACCATACACCAAGAACATCTCTTTAGTCCTTCGTAAGTACTTGAGAATGTTCTTCACAGCTGTCCAATGACTCTCTCCAGGATCTGCTTGATACCGACTCACTACACTTAGTGAGTATGCTACATCGGGTCTGGTACACAGCATCGCATACATGATAGAGCCTACTGCCGAAGCATAGGGTATCCCTTGCATGCGAGCTCTCTCCAAATCAGTCTTGGGAGACATCTCTTTGGAGAGAGTGAGTCCAGAGATCGTGGGCTGATTCCCACGCTTGGATTCATCCATACTAAACCTCTTTAGTATGGTGTCAATGTACCTGGATTGGGACAATCCCAGTATCCGTTTAGATCTATCCCTATAGATCATGATTCCCAATATGCAGGAGGTATCACCTAGATCTTTCATTGAGAATCTCTGTGATAAGAAAAGCTTGACTGATTGCAGCATAGGAATATCATTTCCTATCAAGAGTATGTCATCCACGTACAATACGAGGAAGACAACCTTACCCTCTGCTACCTTCTTATAGATACAAGGTTCATCTATATTTTTGATGAAGTCAAACTCTTTGACTACAACATCAAAACAGATGTTCCAACTCCGCGATGCTTGCTTTAACCCATAAATGGATTTAAGCAGCTTGCACACCTTTCCGCTGCTCCCACTATCTACGAAGCCCTCTGGCTGAGTCATGTACACGCACTCTTCTAAATCACCGTTTAGAAAGGCGGTCTTAACATCCATTTGCCAGATTTCATAATCATGGTATGCAGCAATGGCAAGTAAGATCCGGATGGACTTAAGCATAGCCACTGGAGAAAAGGTTTCGTCATAGTCCACACCTGGTCTTTGACGAAAACCTTTTGCTACAAGTCTAGCTTTGAAAGTCTCAACTTTTCCATCTACACCAAATTTCTTTTTAAAAATCCACTTGCTCCCAATGGGTTTTACCCCTTTAGGAGCATTTTCTAAAATCCATACTTTATTGGTGTACATGGATTCCATCTCAGATCGCATTGCATCCAGCCATTTCACAGAGTCACCACTCGTGATGGCCTGCTCGAAACTAGTCGGTTCATCATCATCCATGATGCAATCCTCGCTTCCACCATCAATGAGAAAACTGTAGTATCTCTCAGGTGGACGAGAAACCCTACTAGATCTGCGGAGAGGCTGGGGTTCGTCGGGTACTACTGAATCCTCTGGTTCCACTAAATCATCTGTTGTAGTTTGTGTCGCTGGAACCTCTTCCAGTTCTACCTCATTGCCATCAATTTATTTCATAAGAAAACCTTTTTCTAAGAAAGTAGCATGTCGAGAAACAAACACCTTTTGTTCCTCGGGGTGGTAGAAGATATACCCTTGTGAATTTCTGGGATATCCTACAAACTTACATAAGACTGATCTTGCCTCGAGTTTGTCCGGATATTGTCTTTTGACATAGGCTGGATAACTCCATATCTTAACATACTTAAGAGATGGTCTCTTCCCTTTCCATATCTCATATGGAGTGGTAGGCACTGATTTGGTAGGAACCATATTCAATAGATGTATGGCTGTCTCAAGCGCATACCCCCAGAAGGAAATAGGTAACTCAGCCTCGCTCATCATAGAGCGCACCATATCTAATAGGGTGCGATTCCTCCGCTCAGATACACCGTTGTGCTGTGGTGTATAAGGAGGAGTAAGCTGAGAGAGAATCCCATTCTCTTTTAGATAATCTAGGAACTCACCGCTTAAGTATTCACCTCCTCGATCAGATCGAAGAATCTTAATACTTTTGCCCGTTTGGTTCTCTACTTCGTGCTTATATTCTCTGAATTTCTCAAAAGCTTCAGACTTGTGTTTCATCAGAAACACATGTCCGTATCTAGAGAGATCGTCAGTGAATGTAATGAAGTAGGAAGAACCGTTCCTGGCATGCGTAGACATGGGACCGCATACATCATTATGTATCAGTCCTAAGAGTTCAGTAACTCTTTCTCCGTGTCCACTAAACGGAGCTTTGGTCATTTTTCCTTTGAGACATGAATGGCAAGTATCATAAGATGATAATTCGAACGGATTCAAATAACCATCTTTATGTAACTTAGCCAGTCGTGTCGCATTGATATGACCAAGTCTACAATGCCACAAGAAGGATTCGTTCATGTCTGAACTTTTCCTCTTGTGTGTGTTTTGGATATTTAGGACTGTATTCTGATTTAGAATGAATATGCCATTATGTAACGAGCCTGATGCAATCAACTTTTGATCTAGGAATATGTTCATAGCATTATCCTGTACTACAAAATTATATCCTTCTTTACTTAATAAAGAAATAGATATAATGTTGCACATCATGTTCGGTATATAATAGCACTCATTTAGAATCAGTGTATTACGACTTGGTAATACAAGGTGATATTCGCCAACTGCTTTGGCTACAATACTTGCACCGTTCCCTACTTGAACGGAATGATCACCTTTTCCCAGTTCTCTACCTTTACGTAGCCCATGTAACTGTTTACATATGTGGGATCCTAATCCGGTATCTAATACCCAGGACGTAGGGTGAACTGAGAAACAGTTCTCAATAACTAACACACCCGAAGAAGATGCATCAACATGAATGTTCTTTTGGGCGGCGTGAGAATCTAGATATTCTCCTGTATCCTGTTCAGTCTTATAACTCTTATAAGAAAGAACAGGTCCAACGTTCCCTTGCTCAGTACAATAATCGGGTTCAGTCAATACATCAATATTATTATCTTGATTATGGCCTGACATGGTCGCTACCTGGAGAGAGAGAGAAGAAAACACTTTAGCGTATGCTCTTGCAAGATTAGATTGGTTATTATCTTTTATAATCAGGATGTCTCCCACTGTTTTTATCAAATCTACCTTAAAACCCTAAAAGGTAAGATTAGCCGGGATTAATTACACTCTACAATTTCGTCAATCTTTCAGCCAGATCAGTGTCGGTACTTTGAGGGAGGTTCCCCGTGCTTTCGTACGGACCTAATTAAAGTAAACCTCGTTTTCCCAAAGGCGTAACCTCGTTAACACTTTTCTAGACACCTACTTGAATGACTAATTGTCCTGTGTAAAACTCTCCCAGGAGTAACTCTTACTCGCAGTGGGTATCGGGATCCAACTATCTCATAGGAGGTACGCAATCTCATTGCAAATTTCAACACTTGAAATTCCCGATAATGCTTTTACCCCTAGTGTTCTATGACCTTGACGAATGCCAAACAACCCATAGTCCACTAGTCAAGTTCAACCCGTACATTTCTTGATTGAATTAAACCCACCCGTACGACCCTTGACGAATGCCAAACTACGCCGTACGAATACCCTAATCCAATCTGCATCATATGCATAAGCAGATAAATACTAGTTAGCTACCGTACACTACGCCTTGACGAATGCCAAACTACCGTAGCATGAATACTAAGTAGTACTTATCTGAAATGACGGAGGGCTACGCAGGTTTTTCAGAAAACCTTGAGCGTAAAGAACTTGATATCGTCGTAGAATCATGTGTTTTTGAAAAGGAGTGTTTTTGAGGCCTTTCTTAGTTTCGCTAAAGGGGTCACTCCCGGTGAAGGGATCGTCGGACCTTTCCTCATCGAATAAGGTGCAAGATATATCATATATACCGCGGTGCAAAGCAAAACACTAAAAGCTATCAAAAGACAAACCGCGTTTTGTAGCATCTGCCAGTTTTGCTAAAGGAGTCACTCCCGGTGAAGGGATCTCGGTCCTTTCCTCATCGAATAAGGTGCAGGATATATCATATATATCACTGTGCAAAGCAAAATTGTAGCTACCCTTTTTATAAAGTTTTGATTCTACAACATCTTTAGGTTTCTTTTCTTTTATTAATCTCATTAATAAAAATCCCATCAGCTTATGCTTCCTAAGCATCACAGAAGAAACGAAAGCAGTAATATTTATATATCAGCATATATATATAGTATAAGCATTCGTCTCAGGCAATAATATGATCTCATCACAGAACATTGCAGCAGAAGAACATATATGAAATATTGGATATACTAGGACGTCCGTGTTTTCAATACGAGCCTGTATAAAACACGGATTCCACGGTCGCGACGAATAGCCAAACCCACATCCCAAGACCCCTACGAGAGCGGCAAGTAACACTGCCAATTCTAGGGTTAGGAGACCCGGTCTCGACTCCTCGAGATGGCCTCCCACTGGACCCTAGAACCCGGTTACTTGTGCTCCCCTCCTTGGGTCTACCTAATGCGGAAAAGTAAATAATATACACTGGTGACAGCAACCGCATCCTGGAAGTGCCCCAAATAAAAGAATATTACATTACAGATGAATTTTACATGAATGAAAATAAAAACCCTCATCTCACATAAAACCCCCGGCTATTCTGATCGCGACGATCCAATATAACATATCACAGCAACACATAATATCTCATATCATCAACGTAAGTAAATATGCGCATCCCAATTGTCGTTGACATATAGCAACGAAACCGGCGATATCACA
The DNA here is from genome assembly GCA_030015575.1 of Agapanthus africanus. Taxonomy (NCBI): domain Eukaryota; kingdom Viridiplantae; phylum Streptophyta; class Magnoliopsida; order Asparagales; family Amaryllidaceae; genus Agapanthus; species Agapanthus africanus. Next base: position 180,729,176 of record JASDDO010000008.1, read on the forward strand.
TATTACACTTACGGTCACAGAAAAGAAAGTGTAAAACTACAATATTTGGAATCCACAATCACTTTAGACATCGTAAATCCGAAATATCACATATTCCGCATTTCATGCCTAACTCTATGAATTCCACATATTGTATCATATTCCAGATAAATATACAGTATTAAACTTTCTGAACAGATAATCAAACACCCAAAATTTCCCAAAGTGCTCAACTCTTGAGCGGAGTTCAAATAATCCCAGAATATGTCATAGTACCGGTGATCCAGCCGTAGAAGGGTCAAGCCAACGCCTCACATATGGCACGCCGTACTGCCCCAAACCCGAAGGTTCAAAAGGCAGTTCAAGACGGTCACATAATCGAGTTAAGGTTTGTTGTCTTCTAGAGGGTCCACCACTTAACTTGTACAATTTTTCCGAAAGATTTAAACCCGATAAAAATTCAACGCTTGAAAGTTTTACGTGCCGGGAAAAAGTCGGTTAATGATATCCGTTCAACTAGTTTAACAATTTCTAAATGTCCGGAAAGAAATACGAACTTAAAAATTCCGATCGAATCTACTATTACCAAATAAACCCCAGATTTAAACAATACTGGAATCACTGTTAAAAATATCCAGAAGCATCAACAAGTACCTACAGAAATTACCATAAAGCCCACGTGTCAAGATCTTACTGTTCCGCCGCGGAACCGTCGCGCAAGCCATGCTTGCGCCGCGGTTCCGCCGCCGTTTAATCGAATTAGGGGCTCGTATTTTATGGTAATTCTTAGAATTCCCTGCTGATTTTTTTACATATTTTTAATTCAGAAAAATCCCAAAATTTAAAAAATTTCCAGAGAGGGGTCTTTTTGCGTCGTTTCGGGTTCGATCGGAGTTTTAACTTCGTAAACACATCGCCTAATGCTCTAGCTAGGCTCTGATACCACTGTAGGGTTCCTAGGCACTCTTGTGAAGGTTCATAAGGCATCAAACATGCCCGGATTAAATTTTAGACGTGCCGAACAACCCAAAGCCGGGATCTTTGCTAGATTATTAGGGTTTAATATGCAAGATGATAACTTTTATCTAAGTGTGAGGGATTACAACCTTTGTAGTCCGCTCCTTCACTTCACAAGCTCCGAGTAGAAGTCCCTTTGCCGCGATCCACGATCTCCCGGACTCATGAGAGGCTCCACGACTCGAACGATCCATTCTAGCTTGTCGTAATCCAAATCTCCGATGATCTACCTTGAAGTTGCTTTGACTCAAGCTTTCTCACTCAAAAGAGAAGAACACACTAATCTCAAGGGCTAGATGAGATGAGGATGAGAGAGTAGTAATTTTGCTTTTTTTTTATATCATTTTCTCATATTATTTCATCACTTAAGAAAATCTAGCAAGCTTTTCAAGAAGCAAGAAGATGAGAATGGAAAAAGAATAATGATAATTCTTTTCTTTTGTGATGAATAGAAATAAAACATATGATTGATATATAACCATGGTCAAGGATGAATGGCTAAGAATAAGTAGAGAAACAACTAGTGTTAGGGTTTGGTTAAGTTAAAAAATGTGTCATCCAAAATATCTTTACAAATGACAAAAGAAAAAATGCTTCTAGAAGGAACTTGAAGCATCTAACCCTAATCAAACCCTAACCTCAATTAATCATCCTTAAACATGTTTAACAATTAATCATATCATGTCACAATAATATATATCACATATATATTATATATTTGCAACAAAAGAAAATAATACAATTAACATATATCGCATATATATCAATGTATCATCCACTGAGAAAATGAAATAATAAAGCGAGTCATTATTAGATAATGTAATACAATATATCATATATATTATTATACATTAAATCATCGAATCAACACTTGAATCGATGATCCGGCTATATCGAATATTACCGACTAATATATCATGTACCGATTCATCGCATCAACACTTGATCCGATGTCCCGGTTCATATCTAAATATCGCGAGAATATAATACGGTATCCCATATCGCATTATTCTCGGTCCTGCACATATCACATATGTGCCTCTACTCCGTTTCGCCTGAGCCAAGAAACCTCTGTGTAGGACTCTAAAGAATCGTCAATACGCCGGTAGCAGGTGATGATCATATCAATCACCCACAAGCTGCAAGCGGTCAGCTAAACGTAACAGCCACCCAGGTATTGAGCGATCAGAAGATCAACAAGCTAGCCTGTGCGTTCTCCTGTGAATCCAACCAGTAACACTCCCGTACAGTCCGGTCTGTTCGTCTGATATGTCGCATATCAAGTCTAGGGGTGGCATACGTCAGACCCCAGTAACCGATAAGTCGTGTCGATGTATGGCTCATAACGGGTCGAGAAACTACTGGTAACACTTACCAGTAAATCTCTATATCAGCCCTGGCCAGGGACTTCCAGTTAAAGCCAATCGAACACAGCACAACATCAACTCCCTATACCGGGAGAGACGAATCCCCTCCTATCGCTCATTGCCTCCATGTGATTCCGGACTGTACCCAAAAGCCACCGTTTTGCACGCCCTCTTGGATGTGGTAAGGTGGAAATCAAAGCACAGTGGGAATCACACAAGACTCTATGACGATCTCGGGTCTACAGACTACCCTGTACCTGTGTCACCGGAGAACTGCCATCTGACGTGTGGTATATCACCATCTGGGAGTTCTCGGCGAGTCCGTCCAGTGTACCCAGTCTCCACTGAGCACCCGTACACCATCTCTGATGTCAAACACCGATGGATATGGGATCATCCATCGCCCATCATATGGGTCAAGATGCGTATACTCTAGTCTACTCTGGTGTATCGATGCCCTGTCTCGATATACCCTCGACTAGGAACAGTTATAGGATGTACTCATCGACTACCGCGGCCCCACTAGTATGATCTCATCATAGTCCCAGTAGTCTAGTACAGATCCTAAGGGCATTATCAACATGTGAGAGTAAAACAGTAAACCAATACAAGTCAACATGTTAAGATAAAGTGAAACCAAATAGCATACTATCATGACGAGCAAGAAAGTCTTCTCTATATATAACTAAGCATCCATTATAATATACATCATATGTACAACAATGGCCTCTAGGGCATATACATAACTAACAGGATGTTCCCATATCCATTGGTGTTTGACATCGGAGATGATATACAGGTGCTCAGTGGAGACTGGGTACACTGGACGGACTCGCCGAGAACTCCCAGATGGTATTATACCTCACGTCAGATGGCAGTTCCCAGGTGACACTGGTACAGAGTAGTCTGTTGACCCGAGATCGTCATAGTGTCTTGTGTGGTTCCCACCGTGCTTTGATTTCCATCTTACCACGTCCAAGAGGGCGTGCAAAACGGTGGTTTTTGGGTACAGTCCCGAATCACATGGAGGCAATGAGCGATAGGAGGGGATTCGTCTCTTCCGGTATAGGGGGTTGATGTTGCGCTGTGTTCGATTGGCTATAACAGGAAATCCCTGGCCAGGGTTGCTGAGATTTACTGGTAAGTGTTACCAGTAGTTTCTCGAATTGTTATAGACCTCATATCGATACGACTTATCGAGCTATTGGGGTCTGACGTTTTACCACCCCTAGGCGAGATATGCGACATATCAGACGACGAGACCGGACTGTACGATAGTGTTACTAGTTGGATTCACAGGAGTGTGAGCGGGCTTGCTCGTCGATCTTCTGATCACTCAATACCCGGGTGGCCGTTACGTTTAGCAGACCGCTTGCTGCTTGTGGGTGTTTGATATGATCATCACCTGCTGCCGGCGTATTGACGAGTCTTTAGAGTCCTACACAGAGGTTTCCTGGCTCAAGCAAAACGAAATAGGAGCGCATATGAGATATGTGCGGGACCGAGAATAATGCGTGTATGTGATACCATATTCTATTCTCGCGATTAATGTGTCGAATGGTTGTATGCGATGTAACCTAGTTATCGAATCAAGGATTGAATCGATAAATCGATACATTGGATATTAGTCGGTTATATGCGATATGACCGGATCGTTAAATCAAGTGTTGATTTAATGATTTAATGTATAATTATATATTTGATATATTACTTTGCATTAACTAATATTGGTTCACTTTAAATGGATTTTTTCTCGCTCGGATGTGCACATTGTATATTCGATATAGTTTTGTGCACTTGATTGTACCATGTTTGATGATACATGTTTACTTGTGTATGTATGAAGATTGAACCATGGTCATATGAATGGTTAGGGTTATGATTATTTATTCATTCATTTATTTATTTATTAGTTTTGGAAAATAATAGCAAAAGAGAAAAATGGTGGCTTTCTTTGTTCTTTCTTGAAGCTTCATGAAGACTTTGACCAAGTGACCATTTTGTCTCATGCTTAACCCTAACCATTCCACTCAACCATGATTCATTCTTTACACTTGACTATGGTTATATTATGATAAGTATTCATATTATTTTCTTTGAGGAAAATACTTATCATAAGATAATATTCATCTTCTTCTTCTTCATCTTCAAAGAAAAAAGCTTGCCTCATCAATGGCAAGTGAAGAAAATGAGTGATAAATCCAATTCTAAACTCTACCCACTTCCTATTTCTTCATCCACTACCTCTTGCCAAGTAGTAGAGTGTGTTTCCTTCACAAGTTTTCATGGCTTGGTGAAGGTGGAGCTTGACCTAGTGATGCCTCGACGTAGATCATCTTCGGCACGTCGTCGATGACCTAGCCCGTCCATTCTCCGATGAAGCCGGCGCTAGAGCCCGGGGTTCGACTTGGACTGCGAGGAGACTTCATTGCTGAGCTATGGAGGTGGAGGACCGGATCTACAAAGGTTGTATTTCCGTATTCTTGTAGTTAAGTGTTAACTAGTTTGTTTTGTCGCCTAAACATCTACCCAACGATCTAGTCTAGGGTTTCTCGGCACCGTTATTTTAGAAATTGGCATGGTTGATGCCTTGTGAGACCTCTTGAGAGTGCCTAGGAACCCTACAGTGGTATCAGAGCCTAGCTAGAGCCTTAGGCGAAGTCCAGACGGAGTTTGAAGTCCGAACGACCCGAAACCCCAACCCCAAAAATGCTCTCTGGACTTTTTTCAAAAACAGGGTTTTTTTTGAATTAAAAATATTCAGAAATATCAGCAGGAATATCTAAGAGTTACTGTAAATTTCGATGATCTAATTCCATTAAAGCGCCGCGGTTCCGCGGCACGAGCATGGCTCGTGCGGCGGATCCGCGTCCTGTTTGTCGTTTTATGAGTTGACGTTTGCACAGTAACTCCTACTTAACAGTGCTAGTTTTCCTGGGAATTTTTAATATTTATTCAAGAGTTGAATTTTCTCGGGTTGTTTTGGGGATTCTCCTGTTCGATCGGATTATCAAATTTTGTCTGTGTGGCTTTCCGGATAATTTTAGAATATGTTAAAAAGTTCGACCGGATATAAATACCCAATTTTTCCCCTGTCGGGAAATTTCCAAGTGTTGGATTTTTCCGTAGTTTAACGACGTTCTAAGTAGTGCAAGTAACGCGATGGTCCCTCTAGAAGACAACAAACCTTAACTCGATTATGTGACCGTCTTGAACTGCCCCTTGAACCTTCGGGTTTGGGGCAGTACGGCGTGCCACATGTGAGGCGTTGGCTTGACACTTCTACGGCTGGACCGTTGGTACTGAGGCACGAACTGAATATTTTTAGACTTGTTTCATGTGTTGATCTGTATCGGGAAAACTTGGGTGTTCGATTGTTCGATCAGAAAGTTTGACATTTTCTATTTATCCGGAATGGGATACAATAATTGGAATTCACAATAAGTTATGAGATAACTGAATGAATATTATAAATCTAGCGGTTTAGTCTCACTTGATCGGTTGCCACGGAATTTTGATGTGATCAAAACTCCGTCGCAATCACGTAGCGTACGCGGATACTCGCCGGGTAAACTTAATAGACAGCTACACCCCATAGCCCCGACTAAGTGACTGTAGGAGAACCCCGTTGCCGAAAGCATCCGTCCGGGTGCTCGCGGCAGCGGTGTTCCGCCTTGGTGTACTTGGTCGACGGCGTCGGGGGTGCGGCCGCCTACTAAAGTTTGCGACGAGCATTCGATCAGGATGTCGGGAATCTTATTGAATTGCCCGACTTGATATTGAAAAGAGTTTTCGATATAGAGACTAAAATGCGGGGTTTATAATTGTTAGGCATGTGATGTCTAAGTAATTCATTTGGTCAGGCATGCGATGTCTGAGGTGGTTGTGGATTCCAACTGTTGTAGTTTTACACTTTCTTTTCTGTGACCGTAAGTGTAATATATGATATCGCCGGTTTCGTTGCTATATGTCAACGACAATTGGGATGCGCATATTTACTTACGTTGATGACATGTGATGTTATGTGTTGCTGGATATGTTATATTGGATCGTCATGTTTGAATAGCCGGGGGTTTTTATGTGAGATGAGTGTTTTTCATTTTCATTCATGTAAAAACTTGTATGTAATATTCTTTTTATTGGGGCGCTTCCAGGTTGCGGAAGTTGTCACCTTTTGTATATTATTTACTTTTCCGCACTAGGATAGACCCAAGGAGGAGGGCACAAGTAACCGGGTTCTGGAGTCCAGTGGGAGACCAACTCGAGGAGTCGAGTCCGGGTCTTCTAACTCCAGAATTGGTAGGGTTGCTTGCCGCTCTCGTAGGGGTCTAGGGGTGTGGGTTTGGCTATTCATCGCGACCGTGGAATCCGTGTTTTATACTGGCTCGTATTGAAAACACGGACGTCCTAGTATATCCAATATTTCATATGTTTCTTCTGCAGCGATATCTGTGATGTGATCATGTGATGTTCTGTGATAGATACAGTATATAGTATATATGATATATTATATAGCCGTTACTTATGTTTTACACCCGCGCTAGCCCTGCCCCGCTCTGTCGTTAGTTACCTAACCTAACGGTGCATGAGGGGACATCGAGGCGAATGCGGATGGCATAAGTGTACGTCGTATTTATCTGTGATGCTTAGGTACTTAAATGATGGGACTTCATTAATGAGATTAATGAAATAAAAGAAACCTAAGATGTTGTAGAATCGAATTTCAAAAATAAAACAGGTAGCTACAGTTCTTGCTTTGCACAGTGATATATATGATATATCCTGCACCTTATTCGATGAGGAAAGGACCGAGATCCCTTCACCGGGAGTGACTCCTTTAGCAATAACTGGAAGATGCTACACACTCGGTTTGTCTTTTGATAACTTTTAAGTGTTTTTGCTTTGCACAGTGATATATATGATATATCCAGCACCTCATTCGACGAGGAAAGGACCGACGATCCCTTCATCGGGAGTGACTCCTTTAGCAAAACTAGAAAAGCCTCAAATACACTCCATTTTAAAAATATTTGATTCTACAACGATATCAAGTTCATTACGCAATAGGTTTTCAGAAAAACCTGTCGTAGCCCTCCGTCATTTCAGATAAATCCTGTTTAGTATTCGTGCTGCGTTTGTTGACCTTCTCCAGGCGCAGTGTGCGGTAGCTAACCAGTATTTATCTGCTTATGCATATGATGCAGATTGGGTTAGGGTAGTCGTGCGGCCTTGTTGACCTTGTCAAGGGTCGTGCGGGTGGGTTTGATTCAATCAAGAAATGACGGGTTGAACTTGACTTGCGGTCTATGGTTTGTTGACCTTGTCAAGGTCATAGATCGTTCGGGGCAAAATATTATCGGGAATTTCAAGTGTTGAAATTTGCAATGAGATTGCATACCTTCTATGAGATAGTTGGATCCCGATACCCGCTGTGAGTAATTGTTACTCCTGGGAGAGTTTTACACATTATAATTAGCCGATCAAGTAGGTGTCTAGAAAGGTGTTAACGGGGTTACGCCTCTGGGAAAATGAGGTTTACATTAATTAGGTCCGTGCGAAAGAACGGGGCACCTCCCTCAAAGTACCGACACTGGCCTGGCTGAAAGATTGGCGAACTTGTAGTGTGTAATTAATCCCGGCTAGTCTTTCCTTTTAGGGTTTGAAGGAAGATTTGATAAAAAGCAGTGGGAGCCATCCTGATTAGATAAAATAATAACCAATCTATTCTTGCAAGAGCGCACGCTGAGTGTTTTCTTCTCTCTCTCTCCAGGTAGCGACCAGATCACGCCTTAATCAAGATAATAATACGGATTATTGACCGATCCCGCTTGTTATACTGAGCTGGAGAACGTTGGTCCCGCTCCAACTTATAATTGTTATAAGACAGAGCAGGAAATTGGGGAATACCAGAATTCCCGTGCCGCCCAAACGAAGAGAGTGCATGATGATGCATCATCTTCGGGTGTGTTCGTTACACAGAACTGTTTCTCAGTATCCTCTGTATCCTGGGTATTTGATACCGGATCAGGATCCCAGATATGTAAGATGTTACATAGGGCTACAAAAGGGTAGAAAAACTGAGAACGGGTGATAAGTTTCATGAGGCAGAAAACGGGGCAAGAGTTGCAGCCAAGTCTGTTGGTCACTGTCACCCTGTATTGTAATACATTGATTCTGAACGAATGTTATTAGATACCGAACCTGATATACAAAATCATATCTGTCTCTTTATTAGTAAAGAAACGATAAAATTTTGTATTGTATTGGATAATGTTTTGAACATTTCCTATATCAAAAGTTGATCGGTTCAGGCACGTTATCTAAAAGCATTAATGTTCTAAATCAAACTACAGTTCTTACTATACTGAACACACACAAGAGGAAGAGTTCAGAAATGAACGGATCCTTCTTGTGGCATTGTAGACTAGGTCATATCAATGCGACCCGACTGGCTAAAGTTACATTAAGATGCATATTTAAATCAGTTTGAATTTACATCTTATGAAATTTGCCAGTCATGTCACAAAGATAAGATGACCATAGCTCTGTTTATTGGAAACAGAGAAAGAGTTAGTGAACTCTTGGGACTGATACATGATGATGTATGTAAGGTCACCTGTCTACACATGCCAGGACTGGTTCTTTATACTTCATTACGTTCTCTGATGATCTCTTTAGATTCCGACATATGTTCCTGTTGAAACATAAGTCCGAACCTTTTGAGATATTTACAGAATATGATTTAGAAGTAGAGAACCAAAATACGGGTATAAGTATTATGTCCTATGATGAGATCAGGGAGGAGAATACTTGTGCATGGAATTCCTGGACTATTCTAAACGAGAATGAGATTCTCTCTCAGCATTACTCCTCCGTATACACCATAGCACGATGGTATATCGGGGCGGAGCAAACACACCCTATATGATAAGGTGTGCTCTATGATGAGTACTACTGAGTTACCTATTTCCTTTTGGGAGTTATGCACTTATGAAGTTGCATACCTATTGAATAGGGTTTCGATCAAATCAGTTGCCTACCAATTCATATGTGATATGGAAAGGTAAGAGCCCATATCTTAAGTTAGTTAAGATTTGGGGTTGTCCGGCTTATGTCTAAAAAGCAAAATCCGGACAAGCTCGTGGCAAGGTCTATTATGTACAACTGGAAATGTTCCAGCTATACAAACTGCAGCTAATGATTTGGTAGAACCAAAGGATTCAGTAGATACCAACGAACCTCAGCCTCTCCGCCGACCAAGTAGGGTTCCTCACCCACCTGAGAGATACTTCGGTTTCTCTATGACAGTGGGAGCAAGGATTGCATCATGAGATGATGACCCAACTAGTTTCAAGCTGGCCATCAAGAGTGAGACTCTGTAAGAATGGCTGGATGCTTAGCGATCTGAGATGGAATCCATGTACACCAACAAAGTATGGACTTTGGCTGCTATATCTGAAGGGTTAAATCCCTATCAGGAGCAAGTATATCTTGAGAAGATTACTTGGTGTAGATGGAAAAGTTGAGACTTTCAAAGCTAGACTTGTTAAAGGTTTTCGTCATTGACCAGGCGTGGATAATGATGAAACCTTTTCCAGTACCTATGCTTAAGTCCATCCAGATACTACTTGCCACGGCTACATACCATGACTACGATATCTGGCGGTTGGGTGTCATGACTGCTTTTCTAAATACTGATTTAGAAGAGTGCGTCTATAAGTACACAGCCAGAGGGCCTCGTAGACAGTGGGAGCAGCGGAAACGTGTGCAAGATGCTTTATAGGATAAAGCAGGCATCGCGGAGATGGAACATCTGTTTTGATGGATTAGTCAAGGAAGTTGACATCATCAAAATGGTAGATGAACCTTGTATATACAAAAAGGTAGTAGGGAGTATGGTGGTGATCCTCGTAGAGTACGTGGATGACATACTCATGATAGGGAAGGAGTTTCCTATGCTACGCTCGGTCAATCTCCGCTTATTACAAGGATTCTCCAGATAGGATCAATGTGATACCTCCTCCATCCTGAGTTTTCATCTATGAGATAGATGTTATTTGGGTGTTAGTATACTCACTAGTTGTAGTGAGATGGTATCAATTGATCCTGGGGAGAATCACTGGAAGGGTTCCAGGGTGATAAAGACGACTGAATGTCAGTCGCAGGCATTGTCTTTACCCTCAGTAAAGGGACGGTACGTTGGAAGAGTTCCAAGCTAGATACCGTGGCATACTAGACGATAAAGGCTGGATACATCGCTACTTAAGATGCTACCAAAGAGGCTGTTTGGGTGTATATTGGTTCATGAGATGAACTAGGTTCCTACCATTGTGTGACAATGGAAGTGTGGCTCTGGACCGGGAACCCCGGTCCCATCAGTGATCCAGACATATTCTAAGGCAGTATCACTTGATCATGGAGATAGTTGATCTCCAAGTAGATCGAGGTAAGGAGAGCAGACTCAGAGTATAACACGGCGGATCCATTCACGAAGGCCTATTCCCAGAGAGAGACTTTTATGGGATGGTTGAGTATGAGATACTACAACCACTGCTACAGATGGCCCTAATGCAAGTGGGAGATTGTTAGTTATATGTATGCCCTAGAGGCCATTACTGTACATAGGATGTATATTGTAGTGGATGCTGGGACATATATAGGGAGGACTTTCTTGCTCGACATGATAGTATGCTATCTGGTTACTTTTTACCTTAACGTGTATACTGATTGTCTCTCTGTTACATGTTGGTAAAGCCCTTAGGATGTGTACTTGACTATCTGGACTATAATGCAGATCATACTAGTGGGGACATGGTAGTCCATAAGTACATCCTTGAAAGTCCCTAGTCGTGGGTGTATCGAGACGGGACATCGATATACCAGAGTTGACTAGTGTATACCTTCTCGACCCATACAGATGGGCGATGGATGATCCCATATCCATTGGTGTTTGACATCGGAGATGATATACGGGTGCTCAGTGGAGACTGGGTACACTGGACGGACTCGCCGAGAACTCCCAGATGGTATTATACCTCACGTCAGATGGCAGTTCTCTGGTGACACTGGTACAGAGTAGTCTGTTGACCCGAGATCGTCATAGAGTCTTGTGTGGTTCATACTGTGCTTTGATTTCCATCTTACCACGTCCAAGAGGGCGTGCAAAACGGTGGTTTTTGGGTACAGTCCCGAATCACATGGAGGCAATGAGCGATAGGAGGGGATTCGTCTCTCCCGGTATAGGGGGTTGATGTTGCGCTGTGTTCGATTGGCTATAACAGGAAATCCCTGGCCAGGGTTGCTGAGATTTACTGGTAAGTGTTACCAGTAGTTTCTCGAATTGTTATAGACCTCATATCGATACGACTTATCGAGCTATTGGGGTCTGACGTTTTACCACCCCTAGGCGAGATATGCGACATATCAGACGACGAGACCGGACTGTACGGTAGTGTTACTGGTTGGATTCACAGGAGTGTGAGCGGGCTTGCTCGTCGATCTTCTGATGGCTCAATACCCGGGTGGCCGTTACGTTTAGCAGACCGCTTGCGGCTTATGGGTGTTTGATATGATCATCACCTACTGCCGGCGTATTGACGAGTCTTTAGAGTCCTACACAGAGGTTTCCTGGCTCAAGCAAAACGAAATAGGAGCGCATATGAGATATGTGCGGGACCGAGAATAATGCGTGTATGTGATACCGTATTCTATTCTCGCGATTAATGTGTCGAATGGTTGTATGCGATGTAACCTAGTTATCGAATCAAGGATTGATTCGATAAATCGATACATTGGATATTAGTCGGTTATATGCTATATGACCGGATCGTTAAATCAAGTTTTGATTTAATGATTTAATGTATAATTATATATTTGATATATTACTTTGCATTAACTAATATTGGTTCACATTAAATGGATTTTCTCGCTCGGATGTGCATATTGTATATTCGATATAGTTTTGTGCACTTGATTGTATCATGTTTGATGATACATGTTTACTTGTGTATGTGTGAAGATTGAACCATGGTCATATGAATGGTTAGGGTTATGATTATTTATTCATTCATTTATTTATTTATTAGTTTTGGAAAATAATAGCAAAAGAGAAAAATGGTGGCTTTCTTTGTTCTTTCTTGAAGCTTCATGAAGACTTTGACCAAGTGACCATTTTGTCTCATGCTTAACCCTAACCATTCCACTCAACCATGATTCATTTTCTACACTTGACTATGGTTATATTATGATAAGTATTCATATTATTTTCTTTGAGGAAAATACTTATCATAAGATAATATTCATCTTCTTCTTCTTCATCTTCAAAGAAGAAAGCTTGCCTCATCAATGGCAAGTGAAGAAAATGAATGAGAAATCCAATTCTAAAATCTACCCACATCCTATTTCTTCATCCTCTACCTCTTGCCAAGTAGTAAAGTGTGTTTCCTTCACAAGTTTTCATGCCATGGTGAAGGTGGAGCTTGACCTAGTGATGCCTCGACGTAGATCATCTTCGGCACGTCGTCGATGACCTAGCCCGTCCATTCTCCGATGAAGCCGACGCTAGAGCCCGGGGTTCGACTTGGACAGCGAGGAGACTTCATTGCGGAGCTATGGAGGTGGAGGACCGGATCTACAAAGGTTGTATTTCCGTATTCTTGTAGTTAAGTGTTAACTAGTTTGTTTTGTCGCCTAAACATCTAGCCAACGATCTAGTCTAGGGTTTCTCGGCACCGTTATTTTAGAAATTGGCATGGTTGATGCCTTGTGAGACCTCTTGAGAGTGCCTAGGAACCCTACAGTGCGCGACATCGACTTACACTCTCCACAATAGAAAATACAATGTTCAAATTTCGTTATGAAATTTCTCTGCATAACATCAATCCTTTTGTAAAAGTCCTCTCCATAATGGAAAATACTATGTTCAAATTTCGTTATGAAAATCCTCTGCATGACAACAATCCTTTTGTGAAAATCCTATCCATATAATGTTCAAATTTCGTTATGAAAGTTCTCTTCGTAACGATAATCTTTTTATGAAAGTTCTCTTCTCGATAAAAAATATCTTATCCAGACTTCGTTATGAAAGTCCTCTTTATAACAAAAACCCTTACCTCCTTAATCCAAAATTTGCATATCTTTATCCACAAACTTATTTTCCGATGTCTACGAAATTGAAGATGAAACGCGGTGCCGAAAAAAGAGAGGGGGTATACCATGTAAAGGGTACTTTTCAATCTTATTTCACAGGGTCACATAATGATATCCACAAATATGCAGATAGGCAAATCAAAAAGGATATTTAATAAATGAAATATTCTGTATTAGGTCCTGCTTATACATCAAACCGGGATAGGCCTAAAACCAAATAAATAATAGTTTTTGGTCCCCACAAATATTTCTCTGATCTGGATCAGGCTTGAGACGAGTCGGGCACGCCTTTGTAAGATGACCCACATGACTCATTTTCAGTCATCATGCAAAATGCCTCAAAATGTGAGATAAAAAATAAACTGAGTATATCCTAAAAGAATAGACACCAAATTATTTATATTTTGGTCACACAGTAAAATATTCACATTGTGAAAAGCCTATGTAAGACTTGAAATGAAAAAAAAAGATGAGTATATCGTATAAAGGTACTCGCCATTCTTATTTCACGACACAATGATATATACGAGATGGAAAGATGGGCATACCACAAAGTGGCATAATGATACATACGAGATGGAAAGATGGGCATACCATAAAAGGATACTTGTCAATATTATCCCACGAAATGGCGTAATGATGCATACCAAATAGAAAGATAGGCATACCATATAAGGATTCCCGTCAATCTTATTTCATAAAGCCACACAATGAATTTCTATATATGGAACAGAAAAGACGGGTATACCATATAAGGGTACTCAACAATCCAATTTCCTAAAAATTTTGCACCGATATCTACAAAAGTACAAACATATAAATTGGAAAGATAGGTACACCATATAAGGATACTCATCGATCTTATTTCATGACGTGCGCAAAATGTTCATACGTGGTTCTTACTGATTTGATTAAGTTTATAACTCTAAATTCGGTCTCGTTTCAAATTTCCTTTCAAGTCTTATCTTTGAAATGGTTTTGAACTAAAAAAATTCCAAGTTTAAATTCACCAACCCCAACTCTCAAGTTTCTCAATGTTTCAAGCTATGACCGAAATAACTTCAAACTAAAGTTTCTCAATCTTCAAGTTATGTCCAAAATTGACTCAAAACTAAAAATCTATCCAAGAAAGATTTTTCCAGTAAATTGTAAAGAATAGCACATCAATTTTGTGCATAAAATTTAAATGAGTTGTATACACTCATTGATAGGGGCATTTGTTAACACAAAAAAAGAGAAAGAAAGTGGAGGGGTCGGAAATCCCCTATCAGGAGTGGCATCCGTCCATGCTAGCAGAGGAGTTATCTTCCCCCACTTCCCTCAAAATGAGGGAGTAATTTTATAACTACTCCACTTATATATATATTTCAAAAAAAGAGGATGGAGGATTCTGTATTCTACTAAATTTTGTAAAGAAGAAAAGGAAGAAGGAAGAAAATTAATGAAAGCCTTCATCTTCTTCAAATCTTCTCTTTTCTCCTGACAAATGATGCCAAAGAACCATGAACATATCAAATGTTCTTCAAAGTTTGAGAACATCCTTTGTTCTTTACAAATTCGAAAAGTAGGGAAAACCCATATATAAAAACATAGACATTAAAAATCTATGTTTCTTCATTAAAACAACCCAAAATTACTAGGGGATAATATATCCAAATTTTCAGAACAGATTTTCTGATTGAATCTGCCTGCTTCGATACATCTGAGTAAAATGGTCATAACTCTCTCCCGAAAAAACCAAATCGCAATCCATTCCTAGCATATGAAAACTAACTCGTTAAATTTCGAAACAAGACCATACATAGATATATAATAATAATACTTATGTTCTTGAAACGAACTTTGAACATAGAGTAAAATTCTATGTTCTTTTTTAAAACAAAGTTGGACATTTTAAAATGAAGTGTTTCCCACTTATCAAACAAGGGGAGGGACTCTCACCCGAGTTTCGGGGCCCCACCTGAATAGGGGGGACACCCGACAGTTGGGTCCCCTACCCGATGGTGGGGGCACCCGATAAGACCCCTACCCGGGGATGGAGGCATTCGATACGACACCCATCCAAGGGTTTGGTCCCCACCCGATGATGGGGACCTCACTTAAATCATGAAAGCTATTTTGACACTCTTTCTTTGTTCCATGTATCAAACGATCTCTTGTAATTCTTTGTATAAGTTTAGAGATTGTAAAAATGTATTTATATTCAAAGTTGTAAAACATGTGATATGAATGAAATCTCATGTTGATGTTTACTTTATATTTCTTCTTGCAAGTACATATGATTGTGACTTTTCTTAACAGATGTGATTTGGAATGATCTAACACAGTAACCCATGTAGGTATTTCCTAAGACAACAAAATAATTAATGGTAAGTGTTTGCGCTTATCGGAAGTCTCGAACCTCGGGATCTTCCGATCAAACTTTAAAACTTCTAAATTTGTTTTGTTTAAACTCTTTCTATTTTAAACGTTCACTCGTTAAAGGTCGTAAAGAGCGTAAATAATGTTATTTTCTCATATTTTTACAGGCAGTCACATTGAGTAGGTTTTGGAAAATGACAATGCATTCTTAGGGTGCTTTGCTTCCTTTAAAGTAAGCAAAGATGGATTCAAAGCAGGTTGTAGGCCATTTATTGGCTTGGATGGGTGTCATCTAATGGGTAAATATTTAGGGACGCTTCTATCTGCAATAGCTTTAAATGGAAACAATGGATTATACCCAGTGACATTTGTTGTTGTTGAGTCAGAGAATGGTGGAAGTTGGCGTTGGTTTCTGAAGCAACTGAAAGTAGCATTGGATGACTACATTGAGAGTGTAGTGTTCATGAGTGACCAAGAGAAAGGCATAGATGATGCTATGTAAGTATTTTTGCATGTGTGTGAGCACAGAGTTTGTATGAGGCATGTATGAAAAAATAATAAAAAGGATTTTTCAGGGGATTTCTTTGAAAGGGTTACATGGCAAGCTGCTAGACATACAATAAAACTGGTACAGAGACTGCTTTAATAGAATTGAAGGGGCAATCTCAGGAAGCTTTGGTGAAGATGCAAAATGTTACAACCAATTGGAGTAAATCTCAATTCAGCTTTCATGCCAAGAACAATTATATCACTAACAATTTTTTGCAAGTCATTCAATGCATGGACCCTTGAGGCTAGATCAAGGCCTATATGTGATCTCATAGATACTATAATGATCAAGATGATGTAGAGACTTAAAACAAGGCACAAATTGGGTTTGAAATGGAAGGGTAAGGTTGTTCCTCAAGCTCGAAGTCAGCTCATTGAAATGGGGAACAAATTAACAAGTGGAATGTTGTGACATCAAACAACATCCTGTTTGATGTGGATAATGGTGCTATAGGAAGAGTAGTGAACATTGATGACAGAGCATGCACTTGTAGGAAATGACAAGTGAGTGGAATAACCTTGTATTCATGCAGCTGCTTGTCTTGGTTCTATGAGAAATGTGTTATTGGATAATTATGTCCATAACTTCTATACCATAGAAAAGTAAATACCTCTCTAACAAGTTTAATTTACAAATTTTAGTGTTATATTGTTAGTATTCTAACAAAAGCGAGTACTTCTTTTTGTAGGTTCAAGTTGGCTTATCAAGCCCCTATGTATCCACTTCCCTCAAAAGATCAATGGGATCAAGTAGATATCCCATTTGAGATCCAACCCCCACATGCAAAAAGGCCAAGAGACAGGCCTAAAAAAACATAACCAAAGCTAGAGATGAAGATGATAAAGATAGCAAAGTTGGTGTGGTTACTAGAGAACCACACAAATGTGGTACACATGGCAAACCTGGACATAAGAAAAGAACATGCACCAACACTAGAAGAAATTTAGCTAGCCAAGCTCAAAGTTCAACCAGCAAAGCAGCAACTGGAGCTGCTAGTCAGGCTCAAAGTTCAGCCAACCAAGCAGTAACTGGACACCCCCAAGCATTAAAGAAGAGAAAAGGCAGAACCAAAGCAACAAAAGCTAGAGTTGGACCTTCTCAAATTTGTGCATCTCAAGTTAGTGCTTCATCTGTTCAAGTGTCACAAGCTGGAGCTTCAAAGAGTGCTCAGGCTTCTCAAGAGCATGATTCAATTGCTCAATTGTCACTAACTGTGTTGCCTGGTTGATGATGCTCGATATCGGTGATCTCCTAGATCATGACACGTGGCAGATAACGTGTCCCAGAACATGCAAGAAAGGACCTACAATGGCCGACCAGACCACTCTTATGCCTGTCCTCCAAACAAACGCTGGCTCACCTCCGAGCCCCCTGCACAATTCGTCTTCTCGGCCTCACAGCTCGTCTCCGGGCTACCGCAGAACCAAGATACCTCGGCTCTCCCGCTCGTCCGTGAGCTCTCCTGCCGAGGTCATCTTCCTCTGCCTTATCGGCCGACCAACGGTACCGCTCACAGGCGCAACCGCCATCCCGCGAATCTCGCCATGCGCGAGATATCTGCCGGCCACATCCCACGTTCCACGCCATCACGATCCCCCATTAACGAGCCTGTCTCGCCATTAATGGGAGATCCCGCCCATCACGCGGGCGTGACGTCGGGAGTGTAACGGCCGGCGTGATTCTCGCGCCTGCCCTGCCTGCTGCCACCGCTATATAAACCCCTTTTTCAGACGATTCAAGTAAACCATTTTGACTCCACTAAGCCGTTACTCTGCTCGGATTTCCTCTCTAACTTGACCGTCGGAGGTTCCTCGGTGGTACAACCACCCCGGGACTTCCTTGCAGGTAGCTCGGCAACAACCAACCTCAAACCCATTGAGATCCATACGCTTCAGAAGCCTGTCTCCAGATCCAATCTCAGCCGTCTATCACCACCATCAGCAGATCAATGGAAGGTAACATTTTGGCGTGATCCAGGTCACGTCAGTTGGCGTCGTCTGTGGGAACTCCTTGATTCCATAAAAACAAAAGTTCATCTTCCGATCCCAATCTAATGGCGAGCGATCATCACGACGATCCAAGCACTAGCCGTCGCCTCCCCCACAACGGAGGCGCGGACGAATCTCCTCCACCGAATGCCATCAACGCCCTTGCCGGCCGGATAGACCGATTCATGTGCGTCGTGGAGATGCCCATCCGCGTCCAAACGGCAGGGCGAGATCCCCGAGCCGCCGCTCCCCGTCTCGGGATCGGGACCCTTACAGAGGGAGAGAAGGCTCCGCTCATGCAGGCACGGCCGATCATCGCCTCACTAGTTCCAACAGCCACAGGTCCCCGGGCCGACATATTCAATAACTCGGTGGGCACCGCTTCATTTGGATCCGAGGTCTTACGCCAGAGAGTTTCTCCCCGAATCTCGTCGCACCCCTGTCCCTCCCGAGGCGGTGGCGGTCAGCTCGCATGTTCGCAGGCATGACTGGCACCCTCTCTCTCGATGGGGTCGTGCACGCGAGACTCTCAACGGCGGCTCAAAAACAACCCCAACGGGGGCGTAAGGAACCTCACCGAAAGGAACCAAGGCTCGTCAAAAATCATGGTCACGATGGTGGGGGGTACGTCGAGTACCTACGAGACTCAGCGCCCCACGCCAGTCGCGGAAGACGACAGCCGTCCGAGGAAGAAGGCCAGGGAGACCGAGCCGATCACTTTTGACGACGGGGACTTTCACGGCATATCCCTGCCCCCACAATGACCCCTTGGTGATTACGGCTTGGATCCATCAATACGATCTGCACAGGATCCTGGTCGACTCGAGAAGCTCGGCAGACATTTTCTTCTACGACTGCTTTCTGCGCATGAAGCTCACCGCAGCAGACTTGTAGCCGACCTCCTATGTCCTTTCAGGATTCACCAACCACTCCATCCAGGCGGAAGGGGTAATCACTCTACAGTTCAACGTCGGGAAGGCCGGCCGTATATGGACACTGCCGGTGGAATTCATCGTAGTGAGAATTCCATCGGCCTACAACATCCTCCTCGGCCGCCCCACGCTGAACTCCCTCCAGGCCCATATATCGACCTACCACCTGGCGATGAAGTTC
This sequence comes from Agapanthus africanus, assembly GCA_030015575.1. NCBI lineage: Eukaryota > Viridiplantae > Streptophyta > Magnoliopsida > Asparagales > Amaryllidaceae > Agapanthus > Agapanthus africanus. The sequence goes on from JASDDO010000008.1 coordinate 180,748,699, forward strand.
CCTCTCGACCAGGGCGGGATAGGTCGGGTCTATGGAGACAAGCGAATTGCAAAGGTTTGCTTCACCGCAACATCTTCATCGAAGAAGCCGGTCGACGATGTCGAAGGTGAGGGTGACATCAGGGGTTCTTTGGACACTCTAGACGAGCTGAAAGAGGTCTGAGGGACCCCGGTGGAGCCTCTGACAGAGGTCCCCCTCGTAAAAGGGGACGACGAAAAACTCATTCAGATCGGGTCGCTTCTGACAGGAACTCAGCGAGATGTCCTGGTTTGTTTCCTCAGAAATAACTCCGACGTGTTTGCCTGGGCGTCTGCTGACATGCCTGGGATCGACCCCAAAGTTATATCTCACAAGCTCGGGGTAGATCCTACGTCCCGACCCGTCAGATTGAAAAAGCGAAGCTTCACCCCGGTCAAGTATAAGGCTATCGAGGACGAGGTAGATCGGCTCCTCGCCGCCAACTTCATTCGGAATGTGCCCTATTCTGAGTGGCTAGCGAACGTAGTACTGATCAAGAAGTCAAGCGGGAAGTGGCGCATGTGCATCGACTTCACCGACCTCAACAAGGCCTGCCCTAAAGACAACTATCCCCTACCTTGGATAGATCAGCTCGTCGACAGCTCGGCAGGCCATGAGCTATTGAGCTTCATGGATGCCTTCTCCGGCTACAATCAGATCCGTATGATTTCGGCAGACGAAGATCTTACCGCATTCACAACGGACCGGGGGTATACTGTTACAAGGTGATGCCGTTCGGCCTCAAGAACACCGGGGCTATGTACCAACGGTTGGTCAACCGCATGTTCAAGCCACAGATCGCCAGGAATATGGAAGTTTACGTCGACGATATGCTCGTCAAATCAGTCTCGTCGACCGACCACGCCAAGGACCTGGACGAGGCCTTCGAGGTACTCCGCAAGTTCAAGATGAAGTTGAACCCCGCCAAGTGCGCATTCGGGGTCACCGGGGGAATGTTCCACGGTTTCATGGTCACCCACCGTGGGATCGAGGCTAACCCGGAAAAAATCGACGCTATCCTCAATATGACCGTGCCTAAGACCAACGTCGAGATCATGCGACTGACATGATGGATAGCCGCTCTGAGCCGTTTCATGTCGAGGTCTGGGGAAAAATGCCTCCCATTCTTCAAAGCTCTAAGAAATATTCCGAGGTTCGAGTGGTCAGAAGAGTGCCCGACCGCCTTTGACCAGTTAAAGAAGCACCTTGCGACGCCACCGCTGCTCACCCGACCAGTTGAAGAAGATGAGCTATCACTGTATCTGACGGTATCCGACCAAGCAGCAGGCTCAGTGCTCGTTCGAGAGGTAAACGGAGCGCAGAAGCCAGTGTACTATATGAGCCACGTCTTCAAAGACGCAGAAACGAGGTATCCAGCCATAAAGAAGATTGTCTTGGCACTCATTGTGGCCTCAAGGAAGCTACGACACTACATCCAGGCGCACACTATCCTTTTTCTCACCAAGCGCCCGCCGGGGGCTATCCTCGCCTCACACGAATCCTCGGACCGCTTAGAGAAGTGGAGGTGGGAGCTTTCCCAATTTGACATAAAATATCGTCCGAGGCAGGCCATCAAAGCACAAGCCCAAGCCGATTTTATCATCGAGTGCACCATCCCCAGCAAAGAACAGGAGTCCATGCCGACCCTCGTAGCTCAACACCCGGTCGTGGGGAGACCCGACTCGGTCCCTGAGTGGGTTATTTACATCGATGGGTCCTCAACAGAGGAAGGCTGTGGCGTCGGCCTCATCATTCGGGGCCCGAACGAGGCAGAAATGAAGTATTCTCTAAAGCTCGGATTCAAGGCCTCAAACAACGCGGCAGAGTACGAGGCCCTGCTGGCTGGACTTCGCATGGCCTCCGGGCTGGGGCTGAAAACAATTTGAATCCACAGTGACTCAGCCCTAGTCGTTGGTCAACTGACCGGCCACTTTGAGGCTCGGGAACCTCTAATGGTGAAGTACCTGGCCGAGGTAAGAAAACTTCGGAAGATCTTCGACGAAGTCCAGGTAGAGAAAATACCCAGGAAGCTCAATGCCCAAGTCGACGCCCTGAGCAAGCTGGCTTCATCCTACTCAGCCAACAACAAGCGATCTATCCTCTTCGAGACCTTGCCATGGCCCAGCGTGGAAGACGGGCGACAATACTTCATGTATATACGGCGCAGGAAGATGACCAAGACTGAAGGAAGCCCCTCTTGGAATTCCTAAGGGATGGTATGCTCCCAAAAGATCGGGGAGCGGCCCGCCGTCTCCGGGCCAAAGCCCTTCACTTCGTCTGGAGCAATGGGAATATTTACAAGAAATCCTTCACTCAGCCCCTGCTCCGGTGCGTCGACCCCCACTAAGCCGACTACGTCCTCCATGAAATCCATGAAGTGGTCAGCGGCGCACACCAAGAGGTCCGAAGCTTATTCCAGAAGGCATTACTCCAGGGGTACTACTGGCCAACTATTCACGAGGACGCCCAGAAGCTCATCATGTGATGCAAAAGTTTCCATCTCCACGGAAGCATACCTCGCCTTCCGGCTACCGAGCCGACCGCTTTAACCTCCCTAAGGCCGTTCGCCCAGTGGGGATTGGATATGATAGGCTAGTTCCCGACCGGTACGGGCGGGCAAAAATATGTCCTCGTCGTAGTAGATTACTTCACGAAGTTGATCGAGGCCGTCCCAATCAGGAAACCAGATGCCACCACGACCATCAAGTTCCTGCAGAACAACTGGTTCGGCATCCCGAGGTGTATCTGTTAGTTATATATATGCCCTAGAGGCCATTGTTGTACATATGATGTATATTATAGTGGATGCTTGGATATATATAGGGAGGATTTTCTTGCTCGACATGATAGTATGCTATTTGGTTTCACTTTGTCTTAACATGTTGACTCGTATTGGTTTACTGTCTTGCTCTCACATGTTGATAAAGCCCTCAGGATATGTACTCGACTACTGGGACTATGATGCAGATCATACTAGTGGGGCCAGAGTAGTCCAAGAGTACATCCTATAACTTTTCCTAGTCGAGGGTGTATCGAGACAGGGCATCGATACTCCAGAGTAGACTAACGTATACGCGTCATGGCCCATACGATGGGCGATGGATGATCCCATATCCATTGGTGTTTGACATCAAAAATGGTGTACGGGTGCTCAGTAGAGACTGGGTACACTGAACGGACTCGCCGAGAACTCCTAGATGGTATTATACCTATCGTCAGATAGCAGTTCTATGGTAACACTGGTACAGGTTAGTCTGTAGACCCGAGATCGTCAAAGAGTCTTGTGTGATTTGTTGGATGTAGTGCCCTCAAAGTCAATTATTGGATCGCAGGTACGTGATTGCAATGATTGAATAGGACCCATATCGGTAGGACAGTCTTACTCAAGATGATAGTATGCTATCTGGTTTTCCTTTATCAGTCGTGTACAGGTTCAGGTGACTGATCACAATTACACGTTGATAGAGCCCCTAGGATCCTGCTTGACTACCAATAGTATGATGGAGATCATATACGTGAGAGTTGGGTAGTACATAAGCACATCCTTAAAAGTGGTCCATAGTCGTGGGAGTTTTGAGACAGGGCATCGATACTCCGGAGTAGACTAGTGTATACAGTCGAGACCCCGACGAGGGGTGGTGGCCGGTCTCACAAGCCACTGGTGTCAGTTGGATCACCTAAGATGTATACAGGTGCTCATTGGGTTATGAGTACACCGGACAGGACTCGCCGGGAACCTGCTAGTTGGTATTTATACCTAGCGTCAGATAGCAGTTCCCTGGTGACATGTGTACAGGTTAGTTCATCGACCTGAGGTCGTCATTTGTCTCGTGTGAGTTCCCACTGTGCCTTGATTTCTACCCTACCACGGCTCAAAGGAGTCGTGCAAACAGGTATTTTTTGGGTACAGTCCCAAGCCACATGGAGGTAAGTGAGCGGATCGGCAGGGGATTCGTCTCTTCCGGTATTGGGGGTGACATCTCGCTGTGTCTAGGAGAGCCATTACATAAAGCACTCAGCCGAGACAGGAGATTTACTGGTAGGTACTCCGGTAGTACCTCAGGGTGTTCTGGGCTACACTCTGACACGACTTATACCGCTATTGGGGGTTTGACGTTACCAGCCCCCTAGGCCAGATATGCGATACTCATAGATGAACGGACCGGACTGTATGTATATTGTCACTGTTAGGCTCAGTAGGGTTCCAGGATGAGTTCGCTCATCGGCTTCCCTTGAGGTCAGTACATGGGCAGCCGTTACGCACTGCTAGTGTCGCTGATGTGCTTGTGGTTAAACCCACTGCCAGGGTACTGATGAGTCATTAGAGTCCCCCACAGATAGTTTCCCAAGTTCGGGCGAAACGTTGTACATGCCGTATGGTTTTATGGCAGGGTTCGGAAAATGCACGTGCGTTTGCGCACGTGTCATATTTCGGACAGATAATACTGGTGGGCTTTGGTTTAAGCCAGATCCATGTATTATATTGAGTCGGAATATTTTTGTCTCTCGTATTCGTATTGGGTCGGAATACGGATACAGGTATGTATATACAGGTGAGGGGTATTTTCGTAATCCGTTACGAGAATATTTTAGAGGATGTATTTCTTTTTGGATTAATCATTTTGGTTTAAATGATTATTTGGTTTTGGAAATGGTGACTCATTATGGATGACACATTATTCTAGTATGTTCATTAGTGACTCATGCTAATGAGTCACTAAGTGAGTCATGAAGAATTTAATGTGTTTTGTTTTGGGTTTGGATATTTGAGGAGATATTTTCATTAGATATTTGTTTATGGTTTTGATTATATATTTTCTCATATCTATTCACAAGATGAGAAGAATGATAACACAAGTATTTGAGCTTAGTTTTCTTTTGGCTCACCAGTGTTTCTTGAGTTCACCATTTCCAATCCTAAATATCTTCTTCTACCTCCACCCTACCCCTCTCATACGATGAGAACCCTAGGGTATTTGAGACAAAGTATTCTACTCGTTCTCTACTTCATCTTGGTCATCTCTTTTAGCAGACTTGATGACCGAGTTGCTTCGGTATAGAGGTGGGAGCCCGTTTAAAGATCCGTAGATGTGGTGCCACCTCTACGAGGAGCAAGGAGATCGGAGTTGTCGCGATGAGCGTGGGACGATGGCTAAAGACCGAAGGACTCGGATCGATCGGTATAGCCTTTCTACCTCTTTACAGTTTGTTAGTTTAGCGTTAATGGCAAGATCCGGGTTATAGTATGCGATAACGCCAGTTATAAAAGTTTTTTTTCGCGTTTGGCGTCAGAATGATGGCCGGGGCGCTACCGTAGACTTACATGGTATCAGAGCCACGCCATTAAGCTTTACTAACTTGTTCTAGCATGTTTAAAACAACGATCGAACGGAATTTCCAAAACCGCATTTTTCAGTGTAAAGTTTCTGTCGATTTTTTAAACAGGTCTAGAAATCATTTTGAGCATCTCAGAAAATCGTGCAGGATTTTCTAAGAATTCTGGTGAAATTTGGTCGACTGACTCTACAGTACTGTCGCGGAACCGCCGCACAAACCAGGGTTTGGCCGCGGTTCCGTCGCAGGTTTGGAGCATCAGACTACCATTTTTCTACAGTAACCTCCTGCATAGAAAATTGTGGTTTCTGGAATATTTCTTTTGGGCCCAGATTTTGTTTGTGTACTGCAGATGTACGTGGGGCCCACTTCGGGAAGTTTTGTCGATCGGAATTTTAAACTTGTTAGTTTATAGTACTTACATTATATCTCCGACCGTGAATGTCATTCGAGCGGTAAATTGTGTCTAATTGTTATAGTTCTTTTAGACGTATTTGCGAACGTGACATTCGCGTTGATGTTCTGTGTTGTGCTGTGATGTTGCAGATTTGTCGTGGTGGATAGCAGTGTGCAATGGTAGTGCAGTTCGGATTTATTTGTACATTTGATATTACGGGGCGAGCGTCCAACATGTGGACTGTCGTCACTGCTTGTTTGTATAATATTTTTTGGGGCACGACCGGGCTGAGGTCGATGTACCCGTTGTACATATTTTTCATTTCTGTACTAGGTTTTACCCCGCGACGGAGTGCACGGATAGCCGGGTTCTGGAGGGCAACGGGTCCACATCTCATGGCTTTGAGAGGCAGAGGGGTCTCACTCTAGAATTGACAGACTATTCGCCGCACTCGTAGGGGGTACAGGTTGACCCAAGATGGGGTGCTCAAGTTACCGGATTCCGTGAAGTGCAGAGTGGTCCATTCATTCTGCTGTAGGGGTTGCCTCGCTTCAGGTTTTGGCGGGTAACTTGCCACACCCGCAGGGGCCTAGGTTTCATTGCACAGGCTATCCACACGACCAGGGGAATGTCGGGTTTCAGTAGAGGCTTTGTGAAACCTGGGGATCCCAGTTTATCTGTATTGTTCTGTGATGCTTATTACTTTTCTGTAATGTTGCATATTATCATGCCTGGAGAGATTATTGTATATTGGTATATATACTAGTAGATGTTGTATATGTTTTACACCCGCGCTAGTCCAGTTCCCGCTCTGTCGTTAGTTAAGTAACCTAACGAGTGACGACGGGACCCAGTGACGAATGCGGATGGCATATACGTACATTTTATTTTCATTCTTTTCTGGTGTGATTAATTGATGGGACTGCGTTGATTCTGATCAATGCAAAGGAAAAAAACCTGTTTGGACGTTATTGGAACAATTTTAAAAAGTGTTATTACAAAGACATTTTCTTTTGTTTTGCATAGTGGTGTTCAGTTGGAATATCCTGCACCTTATTCGACGAGGCAAGGGCCAAGATCCTTTCACCGGGAGTGACCCCTTGGGCAGAAGTTTGCGTCAGGATAATAACTTCACTATAGTCGTTTACATGTTGCTTTGCATCGCGGTATTCAGTTGGAATATCCTGCACCTCATTCCACGAGGAAAGAGCCGAGATCCCTTCACCGGGAGTGACCTCTTTAGCAAAGGTTTTCTCCACTATATTTTCTAAAAAGCTATTAGGTTCCTTCAACGAGATCAAGTTCATTACGTTAATGGTTTTTCGCCAAAAACCAGCCGTATCCCTCCGTCATTTCATATGAATGGTCAGTAGTATTCAAGCTGTGTTGGTTTGGCCCTTAGTCAAGACATAGTGATTGGTAGCTGTTGGGGTGTTCACAAGTTGCATAGATAGATGCGTTGGTTTGGGACAGTCGTATTACTTTATTGGCCCTTAGTCAAGAGTATGTACGGGTGGGTTCAAATTAACAAGATAATGATAGGAAGAACTGTAGGGTTCCTAGGCACTCTAATGGAGTCTCACAAGTGATCAAACATGCACAAATCAAATTTTTCAAGTGCCTACAAACCCTAATACAGATCGTTAACTAGATATATAGGCGAAGTAAGCAAGTAATCGAATTAAATGCTAAGGGAAAGTGACTACAACCTTTGTAGATCCGGTCCACCACCTCCTAGGCTCCGTGATGAAGTCCCTCCGCTGTCCAAAACGAACCCATGACTCTAGCATCGGTATCAGCGAAGAATGGGCGGGCTTGATCGTTGGTTCGATGCCGAAGATGATCTACGTATCACAAGAACAAGCTCCACCTTCACCAAGCCATGAAAACTTGTGAAGGAAACACCCTATACTACTTGGCAAGAGGTAGAGGATGAAGAAATAGGAAGTGGGTAGACTTTAGTTTTGGATTTCTCACTAGTTTTCATCACTTGCCATTGGAGTAGCAAGCTATCTTCATGGAAGAAGAAGATGAAGAAGAAGAAGAAGATATGATAAGTTATTTTTGAAAAATGAAAAAGAATTTATTCTTATCATCTTCTAACCTTAGTTAAGTGTAGAGAATGAATTAGGGTTAGTTTAAATGGTTAGGGTTAAGTATAGGACAAGAATGGAGACTAAGTCAAAACTTCATGAATGTTCAACTAAAAACAAAACGAGCAACCATTCATTTATCCTTTTCATTTTCTAAAATGAATAAATGAATAAGATAAATGAATAAGTAATTAAGTAAACAAAACCCTAATCATTAACTTAACCATAGTTTAATTCTTTACACTTAACCAAATAAGCATGTATCATCAAATATGATACAATCATATGCACAAAAGTATATCACATATACAACTTGCACAATTCAAGTGAGAAAATCCATTTAAAGTGAACCAATACTAGTTAATGTAAAGTAATATATCAAATACATAATTATACATTAAACCATTAAATCAACACTTGATTTAACGATCCGGTCATATCGTATATAACCGACTAGTATCCAATGTATCGGCTTATCGAATCAATCCTTGATTCGATAACTAGGTTATATCGCATACAACCAATCAATACATTCATCACGAGAATGGAATACGGTATCACATACACGCATTATTCTCGGTCCCGCACATATCCCATATGTGCTCCTATTTCGTTTCGCTTGAGCCAGGAAACCTCTGTGTAGGACTCTAAAGACTCGTCAATACGCCGGCAGCGGATGATGATCATATCAAACACCCACAAGCCGCAAGCGGTCTGCTAAACGTAACGGCCACCCGGGTATTGAGCGATCAGAAGATCGACGAGCAAGCCCGCTCACACTCCTGTGAATCCAACCAGTAACACTTACCGTACAGTCCGGTCTGTTCGTCTGATATGTCGCATATCTCGCCTAAGGGTGGTAAACGTCAGACCCCAATAGCTCGATAAGTCATGCCGACGTAAGGCCCATAACATTCGTGAAACTACTGATAACTCTTACCAGTATATCACTGCAACCCTGGCCAGGGATTTCCTGTTATGGCCAGTCGAGCATAGCACAACATCAACCCCCAATAACGGGAGAGACGAATCCCCTCCTATCGCTCATTGCCTCCATGTGAATCGGGACTGTACCCAAAAACCACCTGTTTGCACAACTCTGTAGAGCCGTGGTAGGGTGGAAATCAAAGCACAGTGGGAGACACACAAGACTCTATGACGATCTCGGGTCAACAGACTAAGCTGTACCAGTGTCACCAGAGAACTGCCATCTGACGTGAGGTATAATACCATCTGGGAGTTCTCGGCGAGTCCGTTCAGTGTACCCAGTCTCCACTGAGCACCCATATACCATCTTCGATGTCAAACACCAATGGATATAGGATCATCCATCACCCATCGCATGGGTCGAGAAGATATACGCTAGTCTAGACTGGAATATCGATGCCCCGTCTCGATATTCCCTCGACTAGGAACAATGAAGGATGTACTCATTGACTACCCAGGCCCCACTAGTATGATCTTCATCATAGTCCTGGAAGTCGAGTACACATCCTAAGGGCTTTATCAACATGTAATTAGAGAGACAGAAAGTATACATGTTAAGATGAAGAGCAACCAGATAGCGTACTATCATGTCGAGCAAGAAAGTCCTACCTATATATGTCCCAGCATCCACTACAATATATATCCAATGTACAGTAATGGCCTCTAGGGCATACATATAACTAACAATCTCCCACTTGCACTAGGGCCATCTGTAGCAGTGGTTGCAGTATCTAATACTCAACCATCCCATATGAGTCTCTCTCTGGGATAGGGCCTTCGTGAGTGGATCCACCGTGTTGTCCTCTGAGTCTACTCTCCTAACCTTGATCAACCTGGAGATCAACTATCTCTATGATCAGGTGATGCTGCCTCAGAATATGTCTGGGTCACTGATGGGACCAGGGTTCCAGGGCCGAAGCCACACTTCCATTGTCATACAATGGCAGGAACCCAGTTCATCTTATGAACCAATATACACCCAAACTGCCTCTTTGGTAGTATCTTCAATAGCGATGTTACCAGCCTTTATCGTCTAGTTTGCCACGGTATCTAGCTTGGAACTCTTCCAACATACTGTCCATTTACTGAGGGTAAAGACAATGCCCGCGACTGACATTCAGTCGTCTTTATCACCCTGGAAGTCCAGTGATTCTCCCCAGGATCGATTGATACCATCTCACTACATCTAGTGAGAATCCTAGCATCCAATTACATCTATCTCATAGATGAAAACTCAGGATTTAGGAGGTATCACTTTGATCCTATTTGGAGAATCCTAGTTATAATAGGAGATTGACCGATCGTAGTATAGGAAACTCTCTTCCTATCAAGAGTATGTTGTCTACGTACAATACGAAGATGACCACCTTACTCTCTACTACCCTTTTGTATATACAAGGTTCGTCTACCATTTTGATGAAGTCAAACACTTTGACTATCACATCAAAACAGACGTTCCAACTCCACGATACCTGCTTCATCATGTCAAGCAACTTGCACACGTTTCCGCTGCTCCCACTGTTTACGAAGACCTCTGGCTGTGTTCTTATAGACGTTCTCTTCTAAATCATTATTTAGAAAAGTAGTCATGGCACCCAACCACCAGATATCGCAGTCATGGTATGTAGCCGCGGTAAGTAGGATCTGGATAGACTTAAGCATAGCTACTGAAAAAAGGTTTCATCATTATCCACGCCTGGTCGATGACGAAAACCTTTAACAAGTCTAGATTTGAAAGTCTCAACTTTTCCATCTACACCAAGTAATCTTCTCAAGATATACTTGCTCCTGATGGGGATTTAACCCTTCAGATATAGCAACCAAAGTCCGTACTTTGTTGGTGTATATGGATTCCATCTCAGACCGCTAAGCATCCAGCCATTCTTACAGAGTCCCTACTCTTGATGGCCTGCTCGAATCTAGTTGGTTCATCATCTCATGATGCAATCCTCGCTCCCACTGTCATCAAGAAACCGAGGTATCTCTCAGGCGGATGAGGAACCCTACTAGATCGGCGGAGAGGCTGAGGTTCGTCGGGAACTATAGAATCCTTTGGTTCTGTCAAATCATCAACTGCAGTTTTGTATAGCTGGAACCTTTCCAGTTATACAGAACTGATCCTGCCTCGATCTTGTCCGGATTTTGCTTTAAACATAGGCCGGACAACCCCAAATCTTAACTCGCTTAAGAGATGGGTTCTTCCCATACCATATCTCATATGGAGTGGTAGGCACTGATTTGATTCAAACCTAATTCAATAGGTATGCAGCTTCTCAAGTGCATAACCCCAAAAGGAAATAGGTAACTCAGTAATACTCATCATAGAGCACACAATATCTAATATTGTGCAATTGCTCCGCCCTGATACACCGTTGTGCTGTGGTGTATTCAGAGGAGTAACACTGAGAGAGAATCTCATTCTCCTTTAGAATAGTCCAGGAATTCTATGCACAAGTATTCTCCTCCCTGATCTTATCATAGGACATAATACTTATACCCGTATTTTGGTTCTCTACTTCTAACTTACATTCTGTGAATATCTCAAAAGGTTCGGACTTATGTTTCAACAGGAACATATGACTGAATCTTGAGAGATTATCAGAGAATATAATGAAGTATAAAGAACCAGTCCTGGCATGTGTATACAGGAGACCTTACATACATCATAATGTATCAGTCCCAAGAGTTTACTAACTCTTTCTCTGTTTCCAATAAACAGAGCTATGGTCATCATATCTTTGTGACATGACTGGCAAGTTTCACAAGATGTAAATTCAAACTGATTTAAATATACATCTAAATGTAACTTCAGCTAGTCGGGTCGCATTGATATGACCTAGTCTACAATACCTCAAGAAGAATTTGTTCATTTCTGAACTCTTCCTCTTGTGTGTGTTCAGTATACAAGGAACTGTAGTTTGATTTAGAACGTCAATGCTTTTAGATAACGTGCCTGAACCGATCAACTTTTGATATAGGAAAATGTTCAAAACATTATCCAACAATACAAAATTATATCCTTCTTTACTAATAAAGAGACTGATATGATTTTGTATATCAGGTTCGGTATCTAATAGCATTTGTTCAGAATCAATGTAGTGGTAATACTTGGTAACAGTGACCAACAGACTTGGCTGCAACACTTGCCCCGGTTTCTGTCTCATGAAACTTATCACCCGTTCTCAGTTTTTCTACCTTTTTGTAGCCCTATGTAACAGCTTACATATTTGGGATCCTGATCCGGTATCATATACCCAAGATACAGAGGATACTGAGAAACAGTTCTGTTTAACGAACACACTCGAAGAAGATGCATCATATGCACTTTCTTCGTTTGGGTGGCATAGGAATTCTGGTATTCCCCTATTTCCTGCTCTGTCTTATAACAATTATAAGTTGGAGCGGGACCAACGTTCCCCAGCTCAGTATAACAAGCGGGTTCGGTCAATTCATCCATATTATTATCTTGATTAAGGCGTGATATGGTCGCTACCTGGAGAAAGAGAGAAGAAAACACTCTGCGTGCGCTCTTGCAAGATCAGATTGGTTATATATTTTATCTAATAAGGATGGCTCCCACTGTTTTTATCAAATCTTCCTTCAAACCCTAAAAGGAAAGACTAGCCGGGATTAATTACACTCTACAAGTTCGCCAATCTTTCAGCCAGGCCAGTGTCGGTACTTTGAGGGAGGTTCCCCGTGCTTTCGCACGGACCTAATTACAGTAAACCTCGTTTTCCCAGAGGCGTAACCTCGTTAACACCTTTCTAGACACCTACTTGATCGGCTAATTGCAAAGTGCAAAACTCTCCCAGGAGTAACAATTACTCGCAGTGGGTATCGGGATCCAACTATCATATAGAAGGTATGCAATCTCATTGCAAGTTTCAAAACTTGAAACTCCCGATAAAGGTTTTTACCCCTAGCACTTATGACCTTAACTATGGTCAACAAATCATAAGTACTAGTCAAGTTCTACCCGTCATTTCGTGATTAATTAGACCCACCCACATGACCCTTAACTAAGGTCAACAAAGTCACGCGACTGTCCTAACTAATCGCATCATATGCGGTGTAGGAAGACATCACTTAGCTACCGTACAGTGTGCCTTAACTAAAGTCAACAAACACAGCACGAATACTAAGTACTCTACTTCTTAAAATGACGGTGGGTTGCGAATGGTTTTTATGAAAACCTTTAACGCTTTGAACTTGATCTCGTTGCGGAATCAAATGGTTTTAAATGGAACGTTTTTGAGGCTTTTCTAGTTTTGCTAAAGGGGTCACTCCCGGTGAAGGGATCGTCGGCCCTTTGCTCGTCGAATGAGGTGCGGGATATATCATATATATCACTGTGCAAAGCGGAAACTATAGAAGCGATCAAATGACAAACCGAGGGTTGTAGCATCTGCCAGTTATTGCTAAAGGAGTCACTCCCGGTGAAGGGATCTCGGTCCTTTCCTCATCGAATAAGGTGCAGGATGTTCTATAATGAACACCGCGATGCAAAGCAAGAACTGTAGCTACCTATTTTATTTTGAAATTCGATTCCACAACATCAATTAGGTTTATTTTCTTTCAATAATCTCATAAATGAATATCCCATCATTTAAATTACCTAAACATCATAGATAAATATGACGTACACTTATGCCATCCGCATTCGCCTCGATGTCCCCTCGTGCACCGTTAGGTTAGGTAACTAACGGCAGAGCGGGGCAGGGCTAGCGCGGGTGTAAAATATAAGTAACGTCTATATAATATATCATATATACTATATACTACATCTATCTGAACAGAGCACAGAACATCGCATGATCACATCACAGATAAAGCACAGCAGAAGAAACATATGAAATATTGGATATACTCGGACGTCCGTGTTTTCAATACGAGCCAGTATAAAACACGGATTCCACGGTCGTGATGAATAGCCAATCCCACACCCCTAGACCCCTACGAGAGCGGCAAGCAACCCTACCAATTCTAGGGTTAGGAGACCCGGACTCGACTCCTCGAGTTGGTCTCCCACTGGACCCCAGAACCCGGTTACTTGTGCTCCCCTCCTTGGGTCTATCCTAGTGCAGAAAAGTAAATAATATACATCAACGGTGACAACTTCCGCAACCTGGAAGTGCCCCAATAAAAGAATATTACATACAAGTTTTTACATGAATGAAAATGAAAAACACTCATCTCATACAAAAAACCCCCGGCTATTCAAACACGACGATCCAATATAACATATCCAGCAACACATAACATCACATGTCATCAACGTAAGTAAATATGTCCATCCCAATTGTCGTTGACATATAGCAACGAAACCGGCGATATCACATATTACACTTACGGTCACAGAAAAGAAAGTGTAAAACTACAACAGTTGGAATCCGCAATCTCTTTAGACATCGCATGCCTAATCAAATGAATTCCTTAGACATCGCATGCCTAACAATTATAAACCCCGCATTTTAGTCTCAAAATCGAAAACACTTTTCAATATCGAGTCGGGCAATTCAACAGGATTCCCGACATTCTGATCGAATGCTCGTCGCAAACTTTAGTAGGCGGCCGCACCCCCAATACCGTCGACGAAGTGCTCCAAGGTTGAACACCACTGCTGCGAGCACCCGACCGGATGCTTTCGGCCACGGGGTTCTCCTACAGTCACTTGGTCGGGGCTATGGAGTGAGGCTGTCTATTAAGTTTACCCGGCGAGTATCCGCGTACGCTACGTGATTGCGACGGACTTTTGATCACATCAAAATTCCGTGGCAACCGATCAAGTGAGACTAAACTGCTATGTTTATAACATTCATTCAAGTCATCTCATAACTCTTTGCGAATTCCAAGTATTGTATCACATTCCGGATAAATAGAAAATGCTAGACTTTTCGATCGAACAATCGAACACCCAAGTTTTCCCGATACAGCTCAACACATGAAATAAGTCTAACAACATTCAGTTCGTGCCTCAGTACCAACGGTCCCGCCGTAGAAGGGTCAAGCCAACGCCTCACATGTGGCACGCCGTACTGCCCCAAACCCGAAGGTTCAAAGGGCAGTTCAAGACGGTCACATAATCGAGTTAAGGTTTGTTGTCTTCTAGAGGGTCCATCACGTTACTTGCACTACTTAGAACGTCGTTAAACTACAGAAAATCCAACAATTAGAAATTTCCCGGCAGGGGAAAAAGTGGGTATTTATATCCGGTCGAACTTTTTAACATATTCTAAAAATAACCGGAAAAGCACACCGACAAAATTAGACAGTCCGATCGAATACACCGAGTCCCCAAATCAACCCAGAAATTTCAACTCTTTAATAAATATTAAAAATTCCCAGGAAAACCAGCACTGCCAAATATGAGTTACTGTGCCAAATTCAATGCAAGATACGACAAAATAGCCGCGGAACCGCCGCACGAGCCACGCTCGTGCCGCGGAACCGCGGCAGTTTGATGGAATTAGGGTTACGAATTTCACAGTTACTCTTAGATTTTCCTGCTGATATTTCTGCATATTTTTAATATAGAAAAATCCACAGATTTCAAAAAACTACAGAGAGCAATTTTTGGGTTAGTGTTTCGGTTCGTTCGGACTTCTAACTCCGTCTACGCGTCGCTTAAGGCTCTAGCTAGGCTCTGATACCACTGTAGGGTTCCTAGGCACTCTAATGGAGTCTCACAAGTGATCAAACATGCACAAATCAAATTTTTCAAGTGCCTACAAACCCTAATACGGATCGTTAACTAGATATATAGGCGAAGTAAGCAAGTAATCGAATTAAATGCTAAGGGAAAGTGACTACAACCTTTGTAGATCCGGTCCACCACCTCCTAGGCTCCGTGATGAAGTCCCTCCGCTGTCCAAAACGAACCCATGACTCTAGCATCGGTATCATCGAAGAATGGGCGGGCTTGATCGTCGGTTCGATGCCGAAGATGATCTACGTCGAGGTATCACAAGAACAAGCTCCACCTTCACCAAGCCATGAAAACTTGTGAAGGAAACACCCTATACTACTTGGCAAGAGGTAGAGGATGAAGAAATAGGAAGTGGGTAGACTTTAGTTTTGGATTTCTCACTAGTTTTCATCACTTGCCATTGGAGTAGCAAGCTATCTTCATGGAAGAAGAAGATGAAGAAGAAGAAGAAGATATGATAAGTTATTTTTGAAAAATGAAAAAGAATTTATTCTTATCATCTTCTAACCTTAGTTAAGTGTAGAGAATGAATTAGGGTTAGTTTAAATGGTTAGGGTTAAGTATAGGACAAGAATGGAGACTAAGTCAAAACTTCATGAATGTTCAACTAAAAACAAAACGAGCAACCATTCATTTATCCTTTTCATTTTCCAAAATGAATAAATGAATAAGATAAATGAATAAACAAAACCCTAATCATTAACTTAACCATAGTTTAATTCTTCACACTTAACCAAATAAGCATGTATCATCAAACATGATACAATCATGTGCACAAAAGTATATCACATATACAACTTGCACAATTCAAGTGAGAAAATCCATTTAAAGTGAACCAATACTAGTTAATGTAAAGTAATATATCAAATACATAATTATACATTAAACCATTAAATCAACACTTGATTTAACGATCCGGTCATATCGTATATAACCGACTAGTATCCAATGTATCGGCTTATCGAATCAATCCTTGATTCGATAACTAGGTTATATCGCATACAACCAATCGATACATTCATCGCGAGAATGGAATACGGTATCACATACACGCATTATTCTCGGTCCCGCACATATCCCATATGTGCTCCTATTTCGTTTCGCTTGAGCCAGGAAACCTCTATGTAGGACTCTAAAGACTCGTCAATACGCCGGCAGCGGATGATGATCATATCAAACACCCACAAGCCGCAAGCGGTCTGCTAAACGTAACGGCCACCCGGGTATTGAGCGATCAGAAGATCGACGAACAAGCCCGCTCACACTCCTGTGAATCCAACCAGTAACCCTTACCGTACAGTCTGGTCTGTTCGTCTGATATGTCGCATATCTCGCCCAGGGGTGGTAAACGTCATACCCCAATAGCTCGATAAGTCATGCCGACGTAAGGCCCATAACATTCGTGAAACTACTGATAACTCTTACCAGTATATCACTGCAACCCTAGCCAGGGATTTCCTGTTATGGCCAGTCGAGCATAGCACAACATCAACCCCCAATACCGGGAGAGACGAATCCCCTCCTATCGCTCATTGCCTCCATGTGAATCGGGACTGTACCCAAAAACCACCTGCTTGCACAACTCAGTAGAGCCGTGGTAGGGTGGAAATCAAAGCACAGTGGGAGACACACAAGACTCTATGACGATCTTGGGTCAACAGACTAAGCTGTACCAGTGTCACCAGAGAACTGCCATCTGACGTGAGGTATAATACCATCTGGGAGTTCTCGGCGAGTCCGTTCAGTGTACCCAGTCTCCACTGAGCACCCGTATACCATCTTTGATGTCAAACACCAATGCATATGGGATCATCCATCGCCCATCGCATGGGTCGAGAAGATATACGCTAGTCTACACTGGAATATCGATGCCCCGTCTCGATTTTCCCTCGACTAGGAACAATGAAGGATATACTCATTGACTACCCAGGCCCCACTAGTATGATCTTCATCATAGTCCTGGAAGTCGAGTACACATCCTAAGGGCTTTATCAACATGTAATTAGAGAGACAGAAAGTATACATGTTAAGATGAAGAGCAACCAGATAGCGTACTATCATGTCGAGCAAGAAAGTCCTACCTATATATGTCCCAGCATCCACTACAATATACACCTAATGTACAGTAATGGCCACTAGGGAATACATATAACTAACAAGAACTTGACATGTGACTTATGTTTGGTTTGGCCCTTAGCCAAGGACATAAGAACATGGGGTAAAAATCATATCGGGAGTTTCTAAAGAAACTGAAACTTGCCAGGCATGCGCATACCTTCTGGAGTGTGATAACGTGAGTGGATTCCGTCACGTTATCATGCGATGAGAGTTGGATCCCGGTTCCCACTGATGAGTTGGTTTACTCTTCGGGTGATCTCGATTGATTCTTCTTTCAGGTTTGGAGGAGAATTTGACAGTACAGTGGGAGGTTTCCTGATTAGATAAAGTGATAACCATTCTGATTTAGGTTTGAGTGCACGCAGAGTGTTTCTTTTCTCTCTCTCTTTAGCAGCGACCTTTGACCGACCCTATACTATGACTCAGTGACCAAGTTGACCGAACCTTCTTAAAATACTGGCATTTGGATTGTCCGAGTTGCATAACTCATTGCTGCTCCTTCTTTTACCCTTTGCATTTCTCAGAATACCTCGTATCTCTACGAACATCCACTTCCATTGGATAGATCCATCGTATGGTTATATACGAACTCGAATGGACTTCTTCGAGGATGGATCCAGGTTCAGGAGAAATTGAATTGGTTTATTCGGTTGTCTTTTATTATCACCTTCTCTCAGATTGCGAGGGCTCCTTAGTTTAGGAGAGTACACCTATTACGCTTATTGGATAGTCTTCTTCTAAACCATAGGCAGGTGCCGAAAGGTAGGGAATGAAGAAAACCAATTAGCCTAAGTAGTGTGTACAGAAGGTAATAAGTAAAGAAAAAATAAAGGGATTAGAAAGAGGGCAAAGTAAATTGCGACTGCTATCATTCACGACCAAACCGCGTACTTCATCGCCACTCCTATTTCACCTTTCCTTTTTTCCCCAGTTCGGGAGAAATAGAATAAGGTATTATTCAGTTGTCTTTTATCATCACCTTCTCTCAGGTTACGAGTACTCCTTGGTTTAGGAGGGTACACCTATTACGCTTATTGGATAGTCTTCTTCCAAACCATAGGCTGGTGCCGAACGGTAGGGAAGGAAAAAAACCATTTAGCCTAACGATGGTGTACAGAAGGTAACGACTAAAGACAAATAAAGGGATTTGGATAGATGGCAAATAAATATACGGTTATAGTCATGAATTGGATTATGGAAGATGCATTACTAGGAATACCAGGATACCCCTACGAAACATTTTCATATTTCAGTTTCACTGTACGTTGTTAAAGGAAAACTGATTTCCCGATTAGATACTTACTCCAGGGTATGTATTTACCAGGTATAATTCTCACATCTGTATGGTTTTACAGATGATGAGTGGGAGTAAGTTATTGGGAATAAGGTGATCATCCTCATTATATCGGAATTCGTTGTAATTGGTGATATTTGAGGAAGTCGCCTGGGTTTTTGCCGGACGACATGTATTTGGTTTTGAGTATCCATTGTTGTGCACCAATTTCAAAATGATATATCTGTACGTTTATTTTTATAAAGTGAGATATAACTTTTTGAAATTATGTCCATGACATTTACCTATATCAGTTGGCGATTGGGTAAGGAGCATTGAACAGCGGAGTAGTTCTTAACCATAAGTACAGTTTTCAACCTACGATGCACAGGTTTTGAGTTATTCAACTCAGCGGACTTATACAGAGTATTGTATGTTGTCAAGTGTCCATTAGGACAAAGGGGTTGGTCCTCGTACTATGTTCTGTTTACATGTGACTTCTCTAGTTTTTAGACAAGTGTTTCGTAGAAATACAATGTCTAAGTTTTGAGAAGTTGTGGGTATAGGAATAAAGTAGAGAACCAGATGTCGCAAATATCGGGATTCTTCAAAGAGATCGAAGATGTAGATACTTGTGATTGGTATTCAGTTGATAGTAATAGTTTTGAGAAACTTGTTTCTCTTTCGGGTTACTCATAATTGGATGCATTCCTAAGTTGAGTAATGTTGATCAGTCTCTCTTCATTAAAGTTGATATGCACTGGAGACAGCTGCATGATTAGAATCTGGTTCCAATTAAATAAAGTGCCAAAGTTTCTATATTGGATATAGAATGGTTCATATCTTAACGATGTTAAGGTACGGGGAGTTGTCCAGCTTATGCTTAAAACCAGACTCTGGATAACTCAGGGCAGGTTTCTGTAATGGCAGTTTGTGGGTTGGCCCAGACTATGACGAGGGTTGACTTTCTACCATCTGGAAGATCAATGGTGATATTGTTCTTGACTCGCCACAGTTTTAGTAAAATGGATTTTTTCAAAAAAAAGTAGTGGGAGTATGGTAGAACTGGAAGTGATTCCAGAAACGCAAACGATTACGGAAATTTAATAGGACCTAAAGATTCAATCAGGTTTGACATTCCATTAGCCACTCCGCAGATATGGTGGGTAACCTCAGGCACCCGAGAGGTACTCTCCGGTAGCCTCAAGGACGGTGACAGGGAGATTCTTGTTTACCCAGACTTGACACTACTGTTGTTCCAGACTATGAGACCCGGCAGGAGGTTAAGTATAGCGTCGTTCTAAACTAGCTTTAGAAGTGCAAGTATATATTATTCTGCCAGAGGGTTGTTGTGGTCAGTGGGAGCAGCGGAAGCATAGTGGACAAGTAGCTTATGTCTATTTATAGACTAGAGCAGATATAGTGGAAATAGATCATCTAATTTTGATGTGACGGTCATAGCTTTGACTTCATCAGAATAGAGCATGGATCTGTTAAGAAGGTAGTAGGGTGTGATGTCCTGGTATTTGGATGACATACATAGAGTAGGAAGTAAAATTCATATACTACGATCGGTTATACTTTGGTTGTCACACAGTTGTTTCTCCGCACAGGATATGAATATAATATCTGACATTCTGGTTACTGGATCTATGGTTTTAGATCTAGATTTGGGTAGTTTCCCAATATGGGTACTTTGACAGTATTCTAATAGTTTTTAGAATAGATGACTCCTGGCATGGTGGTGTACCTGCAGATGATGGAGTCACCCTCTCTAAAGGTGTCTTACAGACTAAAGGGGAGAAGGATGTGCATGATTGGCATATCACTTGCTTAGGCAATTGAGTCAATCATGAGATGTTAAGTACCACACCGGATATTGTTTTTGCACTAGATGTGATAAGTTTATATTAATCCAATCCTGAAGAAACATAAGGAAGTAGTTTTAGAACATAAGTGTATGTTCTACGGATTTGATGACGGCAGCCTCCTTCGGGGGACGGTTATCATTCCAGGCTTCAAAGGTGACATGGATGACAAAGTGATTGTCAGAGTTATAGTTTTCCCTCTGACGAAGGGGGCAGTATTTTGGACAGGTGGTCCAAGAGGATATTGTGGGAGGCATGGTGCTGGATACTGATTAGGTTCAGTTGACGATACAGTCTAAGAAGTTTGGATTTGGAGTTCATTTATGAACTAGGTCCCATCAGATATCCAGACATATTCTAAGACAAGTATTACTCAATTTGGGAGATGGTTTTCTCCGCAAACTTGAGATTAAGAGAGACATAGACAGAAACATCATGGCGGATCCACTCATTGAGGCTATTTCTCGAACACAAGAGTTTTACAAACAGGCTTTGTGAAACTGATTAGTAGAGGTGCTGGATGTTCGGTATCACACGGGCTGTGAGTATGCGACATCGCAATAATTAGCCTTAAGTGCAAGTGGGAGATTGTTGGATGTAGTGCCCTCAAAGTCAATTATTGGATCGCAGGTACATGATTGCAATGATTGAGGAGGACCTATACCGGTAGGAGAGTCTTACTCGAGATGATAGTATGCTATATGGTTTGCCTTTATCAGTCGTGTACAGGTTCAGGTGACTGATCACTATTACACGTTGATAGAGCCCCTAGGATCCTTCTTGACTACCAACAGTATGATGGCAATCATATACGTGAGAGTTGGGTAGTCCATAAGCACATCCTTAAAAGTGGTCCATAGTCGTGGGAGTTTCGAGACAGGGCATCGATACTCCGGAGTAGACTAGTGTATACAGTCGAGACCCTGACGAGGGGCGGTGGCCGGTCTCACAAGCCACTGGTGTCAGTTGGATCACCTAAGATGTATACAGGTGCTCATCGGGTTATGAGTACACCGGACAGGACTCGCCGGGAACCTGCTAGTTGGTATTTATACCTAGCGTCAGATAGCAGTTTCCTGGTGACATGTGTACATGTTAGTTCATCGACCCGAGGTCGTCATTTGTCTCGTGTGAGTTCCCACTGTGCCTTGATTTCTACCCTACCACGGCTCAAAGGAGTCGTGCAAACAGGTCTTTTTTGGGTACAGTCCCGAGCCACATGGAGGCAAGTGAGCGGATCGGCAGGGGATTCGTCTCTTCCGGTATTGGGGGTGAGATCGCGTTGTGTCTAGGAGAGCCATTACACAAAGCCCTCGGCCGAGGCAGGAGATTTACTGGTAGGTACTCCGGTAGTATCTCAGGGTGTTCTGGACTACACTCTGACATGACTTATACCGCTATTGGTCTGACGTTACCAGCCCTCTAGGCCGGATATGCGATACTCATAGAGGAACGGGCCGGACTGTATGTATATTGTCACTGTTAGGCTCAGTAGGGTTCCAGGATGAGTTCGCTCATCGGCTTCCCTTGAGGTCAGTACATGGGCAGCCGTTACGCACTGCTAGTGCCACTGACGTGCTTGTGCTTAAACCCACTGCCAGGGTACTGATGAGTCATTAGAGTCCCCCACAGATAGTTTCCCAAGTTCGGGCGAAACGTTGTACATGCCGTATGGTTTTATGGCAGGGTTCGGAAAATGCACGTGCGTTTGCGCACGTGTCATATTTCGGACAGATAATACTGGTGGGCTTTAGTTTAAGCCGGATCCATGTATTATATTGAGTCGGAATATTTTTGTCTCTCGTATTCGTATTGGGTCGGAATACGGATACAGGTATGTATATACAGGTGAGGGGTATTTTCGTAATCCGTTACGAGAATATTTTAGAGGATGTATTTCTTTTTGGATTAATCATTTTGGTTTAAATGATTATTTGGTTTTGGAAATGGTGACTCATTATTCTAGCATGTTCATTAGTGACTCATGCTAATGAGTCACTAAGTGAGTCATGAAGAATTTAATGTGTTTTGTTTTGGGTTTGGATATTTGAGGAGATATTTTCATTAGATATTTGTTTATGGTTTTGATTATATATCCTCTCATATCTATTCACAAGATGAGAAGAATGATAACACAAGTATTTGAGCTTAGTTTTCTATTGGCTCACTAGTGTTTCTTGAGTTCACCATTTCCAATCCTAAACATCTTCTTCTACCTCCAACCTACCCCTTTCATGCGATGAGAACCCTAAGGTGTTTGAGACAAAGTATTCTACTCGTTCTCTACTTCATCTTGGTCATCTCTTTTAGCAGACTTGATGACCGAGTTGCCTCGGTATAGAGGCGGGAGCCCGTTTAAAGATCTGTACATGTGGTGCCACCTCGACGAGGAGCAAAGAGATCGGAGTTGCCGCGAGGAGCGTGGGACGATGGATAAAGACCGAAGGACTCGGATCGATCAGTATAGTCTTTCTACCTCTTTACAGTTTGTTAGTTTAGCGTTAATGGAAAGATCCGGGTTATAGTATGCGATAGCGCCAGTTATAAAAGTTTTTGTTCCGCGTTTGGCGTCAGAATGATGGCCGGGGCGCTACCGTAGACTTACATGGTTCCCACTGTGCTTTGATTTCCACATTACCACGTTCATGAGAACGTGCAAAACGGTGGCTTTTGGGTACAGTCCCGAATCACATGGAGGCAATGAGCGATGGAGGGGTTTCGTCCGGTATTGGGGGTTGATGTTGTGCTGTGTTTGATTGGCTATAACTGGAAGTCCCTGGCCAGGGCTGATATGGAGTGCTACTGGTAAGTGTTATCAGTAGTTTCTCGACCCGTTATGAGCCACACATCGACATGACTTATCGGTTACTGGTGTCCGACGTTTACCACCCCTAGACTGGATATGCGACATATCAGACGAAGAGACCGGACTGTATGGGAGTGTTACTGATTGGATTCATAGGAGAATATACATGCTTGCTTGTTGATCTTCTGATCGCTCAATACCCAGGTGGTTGTTACGTTTAGCTGACCGCTTGCAGCTTGTGGGTATTTGATATGATCATCACCTACTGCCGGCGTATTGACGATTCTTTAGAGTCCCACACAGAGGTTTCCTGGCTCAGGAAAAACGGAGTAGGAGCGGATATGTGATATGTGCGGAACCAAGAATAATACGTGTATGTGATACCGTATTCGATTATCACGATATGTGATATCGGCCAGGTATATGTGATATAGCCGGGTCATCGGATTAAGTGTTGATTCGATGAACTGATACAGATTATATCAGTCAGTTATTTGGAAAATAGCCAGATTATCGGATCAAGTGTTGATTCGATCATTTAATGTATAATTATATATTTTATATATTACATTATATTAACTAATATAAGCTCACTTAAAGATTCTTTTTCTCACTTGATGATACATTGATGTATATGTGATATATGTTAATTGTATTATTTTCTTTTGTTACAAAATATATTATATATATGATATATAATATTGTAACATGTTAGGGTTACAATTGCAACTAGGGTTTTAAGATTAAACCATACTAGGGTTTGGATTAGGGTTAATGTTTTGGATTAAGTTTTGGATGAGCTTTGAGGAAGCTTCATGAAACATTGACTTTGTCCACCCTCTTTGTTTTATCCTTAATATTTTGCCAGATATTTGTTAACCCAAACCCTAACCCTAGTCTATGGTTAAGTCTGTATAAGGGTTAAGCATGACATGCTTAACTCTTTGTTGCAATTCCAACCTCAAACAATAATTCATTTTCATCACTCATTCTTCTTCATCTTCTTCTTGCTTCAAAAAGGAGCTTGCTTGATTTTATTTTTGTGATGAAATAAAGTGAGAAATTGAAAACAAAAGAGAGCAAAATTCCTACTTCATCATCCTCATCTATTCTACCCACTTAGATTAGGGTGTTTACTTCACTAATACATTATTAAAGAAGTGTGAGCTTGGGATAGAGTTTCCTCAAGATATATCATCTTGGATCTTGAAGATTACTAGCAAGGATGCATCATTCTCTTCATGGAGCCTCTCTAGAGTTCGGGAGCATGATGATCGCAGCGAAGGGACTTCAACCCGGAGCTTATGAAGTGAAGGAACAGACTACAAAGGTTGTAATCTCTAACTCTTAGATGTTAAGTTGTTAACAAATAGGCATTGTTTGGTTCTTTAGTTAAAGATCTAGGGTTAGGGTTATCTAAAATGGCAAAATTTTTAACTTGGCATGGATGATGCCTCCCGAAACCTTGTTGCCGTTGTAGGTAACCCAACAGTGGTATCAAAGCCTAGCTAGAGAATTAAATGGATAAGTGTAGGATTACGAAACCGAAAAAACTCTGAAACACCCGACGATAAACCCTAGTTTCTGTAAAATTTTTCAGAGCGTCAAAAAATGTTCCAAACAGTTGCAGAGTGATGTATGTGATACAATATGAGCACCGTACAAATTTCATCCCATTCCAAAAAAAATTTGGCCGAGATCACACCCTTCAAAACCGGCCAGATCGGACCCCATCAGGCTGGAATTTGCACAGTGTTTAAAGCTCTGAGTTTTGATACTTTAGGTGTTGTTTGTATTTGCTAATTTTGCATGTGATGTTATTTTTTAGCAAAGGCAATTCGGAGTGTTTTGTATTTGTAATTCTAGCTTTGTTTTGGATAGTTTAGACAGTGTTAAAAAGTTCGAACGGATATCAATAACTCACTTTTTTCCCTGCAGAAAAATTTCCAAGTGTTGGATTTTTCCTTAGTTAAAGAACATTCAAATAGCTTGCAAGTGATGCGGTGAACCCTCTAGAAGAACAAAAGCTTAACTCGATTTTGTGACCGTCAAAAACGCTACTAAACCCTATAGTTTGTGGCAGTTTAGCGGTGCCACAAGTGAGGCATTGATTGACCCTTCTACGGATGGTTCACTACTATTGTGGCATATGATGGATACTTCTAAACTACGCTCAAGTGTTGATTCGATCGGAATGTTTAATATCGTCTAACTTTTTCTGTAATGTGATACAATATGTGGAATTCATATAGTTAAGCATAAAATCCGTAATATGTGATATTTCGGGTTTACGATGTCTAAGGAGATTGTGGATTCCAAATGTTGTAGTTTTGCATTTTCTTTTCTGTGACCGTAAGTGTAATATGTGGTATATCGCCGTTTTCGTTGCTATATGTCAACGACAATCGTGATAGGCATATTTACTTACGTTGATGACATGTGATGTTATGTGTTGCTGTGATATGTTATATTGGATCGTCGTGTTTTGAATAGCCGGTTTTTTTATGTGAGATGGCGGTTTTTATTTTCATTCATGTAAAATTCATTGTATGTAATATTCTTTTATTGGGGCACTTCTGGGTTGAGGATGATGTCACCATTGTATATTATTTACTTTTCCGCATTAGGATAGACCCAAGGAGGAGAGCACAAGTAACCGAGTTCTATGGACCAGTGGGAGGCCATCTCGAGGAGTCAAGACCGGGTCTCCTAACTCTAGAATTGGTAGGGATGTGGGTTTGGCTATTCATCGCGACCGTGGAATCCGTGTTTTATACAAGCTCAAAATAAAACGTGGACCTCCTAGTATATCCAATATTTCATATGTTTCTTCTGCTGCTGATATGTTGTGATGTGATCATATTATATGCGTGAGACGAATGCTTTATTATTGTATATATGATATATAATAAATGTTGCTTATGTTTTGCACCAGCGCTAGTCCCGTCCCGGTATGTCGTTAGTTAAGTAACCTAACGGTGCATAACGGGACATAGTGGCGAATGCGGATGTCATAAGCGTACGTTGTATTTTCGTTACTTCTATGATGATTAGGAAGCTTAAATGATGGGATTCATTAATGAGATTAATGAAAGAAATGAAACCTAAAAGATGTTGTAGAATCAAATTTATAAAAAAAGGGTAGGTCTAGCTTTTGCTTTGCATAGCGGTATTCCTTGTAGAATATCCGGCACCTTATTCGATAAGGAAAAAGCCGAGATTCCTTCACCAGGAGTGACCTCTTTAGCGAAACTAGCAAATGCTACAAACTCATGGTTTAGTTTTTGATTACTTCCATAGTTCTTGCTTTGCATAGAGGTATTTTTGAAATATCCTGCACCTTATTCGATAAGGAAAGAGCCGAGATCCTTTCACCGGGAGTGACCACTTTAGCAAAACTAGAAAAAGCCTAAAAACACTCCTTTTCAAAATCACTTGTTTCTACAATGATATCAAGTTCATTACGCGAAAGGTTTTCTCAAAAACCTGTCGTAGCCCTCCGTCATTTCAAATAGAGACCAGTGTTCCCTGATTAAAAATCAGGAAAAGATTCAGAAGAGGCATCACGTGCTCACACATGACCAGTGGTCACGTGTTGGCACGTGATGGTCAAGCAACGGCACATAGCATATTTGTTCTCTTATTAAAAGTCAAGAAGAAGCTTCAGAAGAGGCATCACGTGCTCACACGTGACCAGTGGTCACGTGTTGGCATGTGATGGATAAGAAGCGGCCAGGGAATAGAGCGCAGAAGAAGAGAAGCCCATTCCAGGGGTCACGTGCCTACACGTGACCAGGGGTCACGTGCCTACATGTGACCAGGAGTCACGTGGCCACACGTGACCGGCTTTAAAAGCCTTATTCTTTGACAGAATTAAATTCTGAGGGAAGATCTTTCAAATCTTTCCAAAATGAAAAAGGATTATCAGAAACCGTTGGATTAAAAATCTAAAGGTGATTAAATATCACCAATCTATGGAAAAATCTTGGACTTGGAAAGATTTCCCCCTAAATCTAACTGAAATAACAAAGAGATATTTTTGGATTTAAAATCCAATGGTGAAAAAAATTCACCTAATAATCTAAAGGCCCAGATTAATGATAAATATAAATCAAATCTCTCAATGAACAAATCAAATATTTCAATGCAAGATTTACCAAACAGATTGATTCTTTTTCTTCTCCTATAAATAGGAGCCAAGAAAAGAAGAGGGATGACCTTTTTTTGATATATAGGGAGAGAGATATAGAGCCTTGGAATCTTGAAAATTCACAAGGAAGAATTTGATTCTCTGGAAAAAAAAAACCCTAGGTAAGGAAAGAGAGGCTTCAAAAGAGAATTTAATTCTCAAAATAGTTTAACTCTTATATAAAAAGAACTTAGTTCTTTCTCTGGTTGAGGATCTGCAAAGTGCATATCTCCCCAAGAATTGAGAATTTAATTCTCATTGGGTTGAGATCCTGCCATGCAGATCTAAAACACAGAGCAGGAACTGAGTTTTGAGAATTTAATTCTCACAGAAGTATAGGAATTTAATTCCTTTGAGATAAAATTCGGGTTTAACCCTAGGAATTTAATACCTTCAGAATGGACAGAACTAGGGTTTAACCCTAATTGAGAACTTAATTCTCTCATACTCACAGGAATTTAATTCCCTTAAAAAAGAATTAGGGTTTCACCCTATACCAGAATTTAATTCTTTACAGAAGAGAAATTAGGGTTCAACCCTATTTAAGAATATAATTCTTCATAAGAAAACAGGAATTTAATTCCTCTGAAGTTCATTTCTAGGGTTTAACCCTATGAAGAATTTAATTCTTAAAAGATGAATAGATCTTTAAAATATGCAAAGAACCAGAGTCACATGCTACCACGTGACCCCTTGGCTGAAGCTCTAACAGACAAACACCCAAATTCCCATCACGTGACAGCACGTGATGCTCCAAATTATTTAATGCTTCTGGCAGAACAAAATAAAGGGAAGCAGGGCGCTCTCACATGCTACCACGTGACCCCTGCAAAGATCCATAGAAAAGAACTTTGAGGCAACGCCTCACGTGCCCCATGTGACCTCTGAAGCACACAAAGAAAAAGCAAAAGAAAAAGAGCTCTAGGGCGCCCTCACGTGTCAACACGTGACCCCTAATGAGCATTATAACAGACCAGAGCGTAGGCCTCCATCACGTGCTCACACGTGATGGCCGTCGGAATTAAAAGTGTTAAACACTTACCTGCAGAATAAAATAAGGGAAATCAGGGCGCCCTCACGTGTCACCACGTGACTCCTAATGAGCATTCTAACAGACCGGAGCGTAGGCCTCCATCACGTGCTCACACATGATGGCCGTCAGAATTAAAAGTGTTAAACACTAATCTGCAGAATAACATAAAGAGAAGGAGGGCGCTCTCACGTGCTACCACGTGACCCCTCTTGCCTTAGTGTTTAACACTAAATTGAAACCTCTGTATCCAGTGTTTAACACTGATTTGCCTTAGTGTTTAACACTAATTTTCTTAGTGTTTAACACTAAATTAAATCTCTGTTAGTAGTGTTTAACACTAATTTTCTTAGTGTTTAACACTAAATTAAAATCTCGGTTACCGGTGTTTAAACACTGATTAACACTAATATGAGATCTCTGTTGCCAGTGTTTAGTACTGATTTGCTTTAGTGTTTAACACTAATTTGAAAGCCCTGTTGCAAGTGTTTAACACTGATTATCTTTTAGTGTTTAACACTAACTTGTTAATCTTATTCCCAGTATTCAACACTGTTGGTCTTTAGTGTTTAACACTAGCTTTAGCCCAATTGGCTAAGTTTCTAGAGGCAAAGCCTCTCCTTCAATGAACCAATAGAGGGTCAATATGAAACATGATTGGACTTAGCCCAAGCTGGCCATAAGTCTTCAATTCAAACTTAACTGGGCTGATGGGCTCATAATATAATTAATTGGTCTTGGTTCCAAATTGGGCCAAAGATCATCCAATCTACCTTGGTTTAAGGGTACATATCTTCACTCCTTTGATACTTGGCGTTGTAATTCCTCAATGTCTTCAAAGAGGTGACGTGTCCCGATGACCACACACTGATACAGACTGTGGGGTCCTTAAACTCATGGACTATGAGGTCTTTAACCTTGACCGGGATGTCTTAAAACTAACGCCGGACTGTGGGGTCCTTAAACTCATGGACTATGAGGTCCTTAAGCTTGACCGGAACGTCTTAAAACTAATGACGGACTATGACGTCCTTAACCTTGACCGTGATGTCTTAAAACTAATGCCGAACTGTAGAGTCCTTAAATCCACGGACTATGATGTCCTTAACCTTGACCGCAATGTCTTAAAACTAACATTGGACCGCAATGTCCTTAAACTACCTATTGACCGTAATGTCACTAAACAAAACAACATGGCTCCCTTAATTGCTCTCTTGTTGGATCTAAACGATCCCGTTAAGTTGATCTTAGTCTAAAAACTAGACTAATGTATCCTTAACAAACGTTTAAGTTGATCTTAGTCTCAAATGAGGCTAACGTATTCTTAAACACAACCCCCAAACCCAAATCTAAGATAATACGGATTTGGACTAGTCCACGCCCTACGGGCGACGACATAACTCAGTATCCGTATACAATCCACGGGCAGCCGAACACAAATCAAACACACACGACACGAAGTGACCATCTGGAGAAGGAGAAAGTTGTTACCGCAATGCGGTAGCGTAATTAACTGCAGGGGCTTGCGCCTGCAGGGAAGAGCGTCCCCACAATTAAAAACCCCTCAAGCGAGGGGGAATCTGACGAAGTCTACTACATCGGACGCATCCGTTTAAACCTTCGATACATGGTGCCATAAATCAACTTGGCATCTTCGGAGAGGTAGATGGATAGCACCAATTAGCATCTGCCCCGAATCTCAGGCAAGACGTCCCTGCGTCGCGCTGTCATTCGAAGGGGAACAGATTCTGGCACGCCCGGTGGGACCTTTTCCTCTTTCCACTCCACACTTCGTGTATCGTGGGCGAACCAATCGCGGTTCGCTAATGGTTGCCCTTCGGTTTTGAAGTACTAAGAGTTGGTGTTTCTTTTGCTGCAGAAAGCAAAAGGATCAATGGCTGGCAACTGCTCAAGCTGCTCCAACTGCGAAAGCAACCGACGCTCCGCCTCAATTGGAGGTGTAGCCTATGGACCGCAGGCTGCTTCCCTGTTTACTATGCCTGTGGAATAAGTGACTCAAGCTACCACCGGTCTATTCTTTGGGACCATGCTCTCACCGGTGAACGTTAACATACCAATGCCCATACCGGAAGCTTCAAAGAAGTCGGTCTTTGATCGACTTGCTACTCCCACGGCCCCTCTCAACGGGTCGTCCAACTCCTCAGTCTTCACCAGACTGAGCCTGAAGTTCAAAGGGCCCGCCAAGAAGCTCATGATCCCTGAGATGGCCATCCCAAAGGAGACAGCTGCTTCCGAAGTCTTCAAGGCAGCTTCTACTGCCAAAGAGTCGGTCTTTACAAGACTGGCTGTCCCGGCTCCCGCTCCTGCTCGAAGGTCTGTCTTTGACAGATTGGACACCGCCACTCAAAAGACGTCAGTCTTCAAGAGGCTGACACCGGCAGCAGCCCCTCCCCAGAACAGGGGGAAAGACGAAGACGTCGCTAAATCAATCCCAACAACCCGTCATGCCCGACGTCGCCACTGGCGCCGGATAAGGAAGACTGGGGGCAACTCCCCCTCTGGGCTAACTCCACCAGCTCCAACGGTGGAAATGGAGCCTGCTGTTCCAACCGGGAACAACTTCGAGCTGCTAAACAGGGTATACAGAAATTCGCCAACTTCAGTTCTCAAAAGATCCCCTCCACCTGCGGAGAATGTTACAGAAGCGAAGCCGGAGCAGCCTCCTCAACAGCTGTCCTCCAAGATTTATAAGGTCTGGCGAAGGGTCCAAGACTCAGTAATTGACCAAGATCACTCTCGTCAACAGAAAAGGGCGAAAGTGCAGGAAGAAAAGAAACGTCCTGTCAAAAAACAAAGGAAGACAACCGCTAGGGTGCCCGCTGCAACGGCTCCCTCAACTTCAACGACCCATAAGAGAAGAAGGCCAGAGAAAATCCCCGCGCCTGCGGCAAATGCCAAAGGCGGTGAACCTAAACGCCCTAAGTCTGGGGGAATGATGGTGCATACGGTATACATGGCGTCGGGAAAGGAGGACAGCCATGCATCCACAGGTCATAGACCGCTTACACGGTCAGTGACCAAAGCTCAGGAGTAACAGCACAAGCTCCAAGAAATGATGAACGCGATGGCCGTACTCACTGGGCCGAAAGAAAGCCCCGAAGCGTCATCTGATCAACGCCAGGAGCAAGAAACTGACGCTGAATTCCTTCGTAGGATATTGGAGAAGAAGGATAAAGAGGCTGCCGAACAAGCAGCCAATATACAACAAATGGCCCTCCTGTTCCAGGACATGGTGGGAATGATGATCCAACAAGATTCTCCTGCTGAAGATCCTCCAATCGTCCTTGAAGACGACAGGGGAGAAATGTAACATTTCAAAATAATAAAATATTATTTTTGGGCATTTTTATAATTTAATATTATTTTAATGAATATTTTAATATTTCGGTATAATTAAATACAAATAAATGGGGAAAATTTTGGAAAAATTTTGGAAAATTCCAAAATAGGGTATTTTATGGGATTATGCCATTTTAAAGTTTTTATGATTAGTTTGACACTAATTTAGTGCTAATCGCGATTAAAAATCGCTAATCGGATTTTTGGCTTTTTCGTGCAAAACATGCACATATCTTTTTCCTACACTTGTGTTACATTTTATTACAATGGCTTTACTTTGGGTTTAATATTTGAGTGAGAAGGTTTGGGGAAAATAGAAAAGAAAAGAAAAGAATAGAATAGTGGTAGTAGGTATGGGTGAGAGAGAAAAGAGAGGGGTTAGTTTTGACTTGGCCATTCTTCATCAACTCCTTCTCTCCTCTCCCTCCTTCTCCCTTCAGCTGCTGCTACCTCTTCCCTCACTTCCTCCCATCTTCAAGCCCTCTAAACACCTCAAAAACAACTCCAAAACCCTATCTTCATTTCACTAAAAAGGTGCACGAGCTCGAGACAAACACATCGGACTAAGAAAGCAAGGATTTTGGCCATTAGGGGCAACTCAAGAATTTTCTTGAGTTGCCAAATGAGATATTTTCTGGACCATTAGCTTAGTTTTTGCATTAATTATACTCCCATGCTAGATTAGAATCGATATCGTGTGATTTTATGGATTTAAGAAAAACCTAGTTAGGATTATGGGAATTTGAGAGTTGTAATGTGAAATTGAGCTCATTAGAGGCTGAAAAAACACCCTAGTGCTTAAATTAAGACCCAAACCTGAGACTTGAAACCCCAAAAAACGGATTTAGAAACCCCGACATCGGATAAATGTGTGATTTTAGAGGGTATTTTGGAATCTGGAGCAACCCGGGGACATTAGAAATGATTTTGGGATTACTGGGAGTCGTGCAGGCACCTAGGAAGCTACCACAGAGACCCGAGCCCCTAACTCCAACCCCAAACTGCAGATATATTCATTCTGGCCGCAATTTGCGGCCAGATCAGGGAAATTGGGTCCCAGATTTGGTTCATGGCTCCTTTTGCACTAAAATAGACCCCTCCTATATGCAGTTTTAGCTAATTGTCACCTGTGGAAAATCTGGGAGCATTTTGGTGTGTTTTAGGCTATTTTTCCGTATTTTAAAATGCACTTTCTTGATATTTGGATTTTTATTTGGTTGTCGGGTGTTCGTACATCGACAACAGGGATTGTTTGATTGATTTGCACGTTTAGGCCATAGGTTCCAGCCTATGAGCACACTGTGCGCTATATCTGTTTTCTGCCTTGATTTTAATACGTATTGCGACTGTTTATTATTGTAGGTACTCTCGCAAGGATTCCGAGGAGAAGAAGCGCGGCTTTATCGATTTCGGCCAGCGAAGACCAAGTGAGTAGATTATATCTACGGAGGAAATCGGGTGGATGGCGTATAACACCCCCGTATTTCGATGTCTAGTATACTATATATACTATATATGATAGCTTATTGAGTGACATGGAGATCATAGATGTGTTAGGTGTACTATGGATATTTAGGGTTAGAAGTGAACTAGTGTATTTTCCTAGTTGCGAACCCTAGCATAGGTTTACACCCACACGCACACACATGCTTATTGCTACACTTATATCATGATGATGAGAATAGTGTATGATACTGAAGATGAGTCGATGAGTTTTGGGCATGGTGCCGTGAGATCGGCGATATGATGTGATTCGTATTTGGGATACGATACGAGATTTTAGCGGGCCTTTGGACGTGTGTTTTACACACGCGCTTATATTTGTTTAGATGGTATTGATTGTACTAGACTTAGATCAGTACCCCAGATCACATTATATGATGATAAGGATACCGGATATTGATGAGATGAATGTGAGATTGACCCGTACCCAGCTATTGGGATGCCGTACGACGATTTACCTTACGAGCTTTATATTGATGATAGATCCGCACTCATGACTCGAGGATATTATACGATGTAGATTGTATCGTATGTGATACTATTGAGGCGGGATCACCGACTATTATATTTATATACATATATCGACTCAGATGTAGGTGGTTTCCATACCCCTCTTGATTGAGTTGTTAGTTGGATGTAGATTACTTAGTAGACATGAGACTAGACCCGAGTCATACCAATTTCAAAACTAATGAATCGGGGATATTTTAAAGATAGGCAAAAGGGATTCTACGGATATTTCCCGAACGACGCATCTTTTCTTAAAACACCGTAGCCCTTATTTTACCAAAAACCCCGATTTGTCTTATTTCAAATGGCAAAGCTGCATGATATATTTATTGAGGTAGATTTCTTCACTGTTGCGTTGATTATTCGATTCCGCATATTCATGCTATTTGCATTGCATTGCTTGTGTTTATTGATATATTACTATCATGCTGCTAGGACACCAGCACTATTATCGATGATGCATATGTTCCACGTACCCTGCTCGCCGGCTCACACACTTCATCATCGATAATAGCCATGTCACTACACTGTAGTACTGTTGCATTCAGGATATGACTCTTGCATGGCATACTTGTGTACCTATACACTGTGCACCCATACGTGCAAACATACGTATGTGCACTTACATTGATGGTTCAGGCTTGATGAGAGATTTGGGAACAGCAAAATACCTTTAAAAGCTGATTCATTTTACAGAAGCGGTCTTCCCTACATATGTGCATATTACTATTCCATGTTGCATGACATACTGATATGTTTACAGTTCTTTAACATGTCGCATACATCATGCTTTCTGATTATACGCATTGAGATATGTTTTTTTCAATGATATTTAAGGATTTGGGAACCGTGGGTATTTCAAAAGAGAATATGTAATTGTTTTAAAAACCCGGTTGCCCTTGATATGATATTTCAGTGCGTCCACCATGTGTTTTCTCGGTG
This sequence comes from Agapanthus africanus, assembly GCA_030015575.1. Taxonomy (NCBI): domain Eukaryota; kingdom Viridiplantae; phylum Streptophyta; class Magnoliopsida; order Asparagales; family Amaryllidaceae; genus Agapanthus; species Agapanthus africanus. The sequence continues at coordinate 180,783,836 of JASDDO010000008.1, forward strand.
CTAGAGTGATATATGAGAGAGAGGGGGCTGACCCAGACTGATAGATGCCCGATATATGAGAGAGGGGGGGCTGACCCGGACTGACGGATGCCCGATATATGAGAGAGAGGGGGTTGACCCGGACTGACGGATGCCCGATATATGAGGATTTATGTGCAGATGCTGGGCACAGCTTTCATGATGTTTTCGAGTGTCGATGCTGGACACTCCGGTTCCATGATTTTGATGTGTCGCGAGGGACACAGATGGGTTATATCCTCATATTTCCATGCATATGCTTCATGATATTTACATGCATGATGGTTATTATCATTGGGTGACGAGTGGACGGGATCCACATATTTACAGATTTGATTACATTGATCATACCTCATATTTATGATATGTTATTACCTGAGGCACTAGCACGATCACTTGGCACTACACTCATGTATAGAGGTTATACTGCCACTTTAGCATGCTTCAGACTTATTCATATTGAGGTTATATATATCTGATCGTATTGATCTAGGATGAGTCATACATACGATTTTTTCTTGTAGATATTTTCTATTCACGAGTTGGCAACTCACCCCCGTTGTGCTACAGTTCTTGCAGGTTTTGCCGTACAGGTTTCATTACGGCTTTTTTTTTGGCACATTGCTTCCATTACGGGTGACTTGCTTTGGTAGGTGGGTTCCTTTGCATCAGAACCACCATTGTACATGTATTATTCATTGTATCTAGAAATTCCATCAACCAAAACTTGTATATTGTTTCAGACTTAGAAATCAGTTCTGTATTATTTCGACCTTAGAGTCGCGCGTAGCAGTATTATGGTTTTCATGTTGATTTTGCTTTCTTTCTGAGTTTTGATCCTCGTCTTTCGGCGTTGTATATTATATTGCTTGCGTGGTTGTGACCGTCAATTGACGAAGAGCTAGCTCCCGCTTGGGGATGCCTTTTATCATTGCTTATATATTATCCTTGTTGTACCCTGTTCGGGGCCAGTTTTTACAAAGGAAACTCTGCCGAAATTTTCATAAAAGACTATACATTTTAAAATTACATATTCGACTTAGTTATTTAAAAACCATGATTTAAAACATGTTTTCTTCATTCCTTTAAACTAGTTTTCTTTATTTACTCCCTAAAATGGTTTTAGATTTCTGGGCTTTTGGCTTACTTGGATTAGATGGGGTCCTATAGACTTCATATGATTCAAGTGCCAGTCACAGGCTATTTCGGGTCGTGACAAGAAACGTCGAATCCTCCACCGGCTCTGTCAACAGCCAAGGAGGAGACAATCTCCAAAGCTGACCTAGACGAATATATAGCTCAGCAGATACGGGTTCACCAGGCGACTGAGGCAGCTGGTCAGGTTGTCAGAACAGGGCGACCATATCCAAGCTGGTATGACCAGATCAAGTACCCGCCGGGCTTTACAATACCGAAATTCCATGTCTATAAGGGGAAAGGCAATCCCCATCAACATGTGGCCCAGTTCAGGGCGCTTTGTGGCAACACTGGCGGCGACGATAAGCTCTTGCTTCGCCAATTCGTCGGCAGCTTGTCAGAAACAGCGTTCGAATGGTATTCAGAACTCCCGAACGATTCCATCAAGACGTTCGCTGAAATGGAGTTGCTATTCACTCAGCGATTCGCGAGCGCCAGCGAACGTACCCCGATAATGGCATTGATTAATGCCAGGGTGAAACCAGGCGAGACGTGGGTCCAGTACGCTATACGCTGGCGAAACTTGTGGTCGAAATGCGAACAACGCATTGAGGAAGCGCCTGCGGTGGGCATGTTCGTGGGTAAACCAGATCCTCATGCAACTATCTCATAGTTCATGATGTTCTTTAAACCAACCACGTTCCAGGCTCTGATCGACAAGTTGGCCCAGATGGGTCACAGACCGCCTCCCCCGAAGCAGGAACCTCGGAGTGACAAGGGTAAAGGGAAGGCAACCTTCGTTGCAAACGCTCAGCAGCAACCCAGTGCCCTAAAGCTGGCGGATCAACTGGAAGAAAGATGGCTATATTATAATGAGAAAATGAAGCGCCCCTACTCATTCCCGCGAGATAAGACAAAGAGGCTATTCGAACTGGCGGTACGCAACAGGCTTATCAACATGCCAAATCCAAGGTGACCGTCGCAACCTAGTGAGGTGAATAACCCCAACTACTGCCCTTACCATCAAACGGTAAGCCATCCGATTGAGGATTGCTTCATCTTCAAAGGATGGATTGAAGATCAATACCTACAGGGCAAGTTTGCGCTGTCCGAGAAGTGGAAGGTGAACCCGCCACAACCTCACACTCCCAAGAAGACGGACACACCGGGGGCAACTTGTTCTTTCATTGAAGAAGCTCCATGGGAAATCATGCTTTCAGCAAAAACCAAAAGAATGTTGAATGAGCTCCTCACGTGCCCGACAATCAGGTGGAAGAACCCGCTAGAACCCCGGGTCATTGAAGGGATGCTGAAGCCACGCCCAACGCCAAAGATCGGTGGTGATGGCCCAAGTACTCACACCCAGCCGTCGAAATCTTCAAAGAAGAAGGAGAAGAAATCCAAGAAGCCCGTGAAGCCTGGTGACAAGCGCATGGATTTGCAGAAACAGATTGACGCGCTGGAGGAGTACAATCAAAAGGCGCGGACTCCCATCACACTCCAAGAGTTCCTAAACCACGTCTTTCAAGAGGAAGATAATGGAGAAAGCTCGTCGGATGAATCCGAGGGATATGCGGCGAGCTGTCATATGATCTCCCACTCGTTTACGGACGATGAAAAAACTCCTGGCACTGAGAAACTGGGGGTACAGCCTGAACCAGAACTTGTGTGGCTGACAGACGAAATGATCGACGCCTTTCTAGACAAGATTCGTCTGAAAAGTAAAGCTGACTGGGAGCGTGAGATGGCCGCATCAGAAGGAGCCAAACGCAGGCGACTAAACGAAAGAGTCGAAGCACTCCCGCCAGATCAAAAGACATCCGATGCGAATAAAAACATATTCAAGACGAGGAAAAGGTTTGCCAAAGCCATGTCAATGGGAATGAAGCTATCACCCTCGGAAGAAAATACGCTCAATGGGGCGGAGAGGCACCCTAATTATTGCTCATATCATCGGAAGATTTCACACCCCACTGAGGAGTGTGATGCTTTTAAGATATGGTGGCAGGGATATGTTGCTCACCGGCAACATTTTAAGCGGATGAAACGCAGAACTCGTCGGGAGCAGAAAAGTACAACCGAAGGGCACAAAAGAACTACCGGTAACTGTTACATGGTCAGCGCCGGAGGATCACAAGTTCTCACCTATGGGAGCGACTCTGATGAGGAAATGGCTCTGGGCCCTCTCTTTAAAGAATCCATCTTAGGGAAAGTGGAAGAACCAAAGGCCTGCGAAAACATTCAGCTGCGCAATCGCACACTTCCCAAAAAGAACCTCGGACCCGCAACTAGAAAAGACAAGGGAAAGGAAAAGGTCGCTGAGGATATCGCCTTAGATGACCAAGTCATGAAAGAGCTAACTGCTAAGGACCCGCTCAAGAAGAGTAAGGTGGACTACAACATTCTAGCGCACCTAAGGAAGCTACCTTCGCAGCTCAGCATTTTCGACGCCCTCTTATTATCAAAAGAAGCGAGAGATTCATTAATCAAGGCGCTACAAGAGCCCGAGCAATTCTTCCTCACCGAACAGAGGATGAAGGATGAACTGGAAGAAGTACACACAACCGATGTTACGTTCGGTGATGAAGACCATCTCCTTGGGACGTGCGACCACAACCGTCCCCTATACGTCTCTGGATATTGCCACGATATTAAGATAGGCAAAATCCTGGTTGATAATGGATCCTCCGCCAATCTCCTTAATGTTCGGGTGTTGAAGGAAATCTGCATGAGCGTTCAGCACCATGCTCGTGATAAAATTACCATCTTCGGTTTTGACTCCCAGTCGTCACGGACTCTCGGATCTGTAATACTAACGTTACGCTTTGGACTGCTCGTCACAGACATTAAGTTTCACGTCATTGACGCCAAGACCTGCTACAACGCCTTGCTCGGTCGTCCTTGGTTACACGAGTACAACATCATCCCTTCTACGCAACATCAGTGTATGAAGTATTTCAAGGATGGTCTCGAGTACACCGTGACAGGCGAGCTGAACCCATTCTCCGTGAACGAAGTCCATAAGTACGAAGATGCAAAGTACTTTTTGCCAGATTTTGAGGATACAGAAAGGTGTCGCAAACCGGAGAACAAAGCCGCCGCCACCATCCCTGTTTTCGGGAGCGATACCGAAGAAGAAGAAGAGATAGTTTACGCTGGGCCGTCTCGGCGCAGCAACCCGGGACCGTCCGCCCCCATATTGATCTTCGGAAGCGAATCGGAAGACGAGGTTAATGTTGTGTTCTCCAGTCGGCCGTCAATACAAGCATCCCCTAGTGATGATCAGAGTTTGCAAATCACCATGATTCCGCGGGAGCACTACAAAGATCTTGACACGCTTGAAGCTTACAATGTGCAAGACCTGCAGACGTTTTACGTCCCTCCCAGGCGAAAAGGCGATCCTATTCTACCGGTCCACGGAAACAAGAGTCGAGAAAGAAATCTGGCACGACACGGATTCTACCCTCGACAGGCTCCAACCCATCCGTTTTCCCATATACTATACGAATAGACTAAAAAGGCTATTGAAGCGCCAAGGGGTACCTTTAAAACAAACTATTTGACAAGCTCGGTTCTACAAAAGGATTTAGGATGTCCCTGGGACTCAGCGCAAGTTGCCCAACGGGCGAATGGAGACGCTTGGGCTTGGTTATGTGAGATCCGGGAAACAGGAACGAGTCCATGGTAGCTACGTCATATATAACTTTGATGAAGAAGAGGACGCCCTGTCAGAAAATGCAGCTCCCGCACCGAAGCAAGATCCTGCAATCAAAATGCCGAGTCTGTCATTTGAAGAACGAATGGACAAGCTTATCAGGAAAGCATGTCAAAAATCTCGGGACGACCATAATCGCGAAATGTCCATCTAGGAGAAAGCCAGGATGCAACATCTCTTTCAACAAGCTGCAAAAGACGAAAATGCTCCTCCCTGTCAACCTGCTGTGCAAAAGGCCCGACGCAGAGGCATAAATAAGTCAAAAAGCGAAAAAGGAGATCGACAACGACAACGCAGGATCAAAGAGTCATGTGATCAGGTATTGCGCGGTCCGGATTTGTCCCTCATGAGGAAGATGAGTCGGGCGTATTCTTTCCCTCAAGACAAGATGAAGAAGATACTTGATCTCGCTTTAAAATATCGAATGATTACACTTCCGGAATCTAGACATCCTGAACAAGTTAACGAGGTCTCTCATCTAGGCTATTGCTCTTATCACCGAGCCATAGGACACCCTATCGAAGACTGCTTCACCTTCAAGAACTGGGTTGAAGATCAGTATCAGCTCGACAAGTTCACTCTATCTGACAGCTGGAGGGTAACGCCGCCACAAAAGCACGAACCCAAAGCCACAAGAGCAGAACCAGATCCACATCGGTCTTGGAACCGAGCTCGTACCTGTCATATGATAACGATATCAAAAGAAGAGCCCAAGAACATGAATGACTTTCCCTGGTGCTTTGAAAACAGCAATGACGATGGGGTAATTTCAGAATTTCCACCAGCACCAAAAGAGCTGGAGGATGGAATACACAACACTGCCGATAACCTCAAGAAAATCGACTAAGGGACGGCGAATGACCCACGACCGACATTCGTCAGCGAGCTACTATCTGAAGAAAGGGTGGCTGTGTTAAAAGACGTGCTTATGCAGCATAGAGATTGCTTTGCATGGAACTATTCTGAAATGCCAGGACTAGATCCAGAAATAGCTGTCCATAAATTGACAATATCCCCGGACATCAAGCCAGTCAAACAAGTGCCGAGAAGAATGCGGCTCGAGCTTGAGATGAGCATCAACGCCGAAGTCAAGAAACTGATCGACTCTTATCCAGTAATTTCATTATCCTGATTGGATCGCCAACATCGTCCCAGTAATGAAGAAAAATGGGACAGTGCGCATATGCGTGAACTTCCGGGATCTCAATAAAGCTTGCCCGAAGGACGATTTCCCAGTACCGGTAACCGAGCTGATGATAGATAACACGTCCACTCACGAGGTTTTCTCCTTCATGGACGGCTCATCACGGTACAATCAGATAAAGATGCATCCCGAAGACCAGAAGCACACCGCATTCCGAACCCCTCTGGGAATATTCTGCTACAAAGTTATGCTCTTCGGCCTAAAGAACGCCGGTGCCACTTATCAGAGGGCCATGACGAAGATCTTCGATGACCTCATACATGAAATCGTCGAATGCTATATCGACGACCTCGTGGTTAAAAGAAAATCATACGAGGAACATCTCGAGCACCTGAAGACCGTATTTCAACGCCTTCGACAGTACAACTTGAAGATGAACCCTCTCAAGTGCGCATTCGGAGTTTCCTCGGGCAAATTCCTAGGATACATTGTCCCACACCGAGGAATCGAGATATATCCATCGAAGATCAAGGCGATCATGGAAATGCCACCGCCAAGGACTCTCAAACAATTACGGTCCCTCCAAGGGAAGCTCGCGTATATACGGCGATTTATAGCCAACCTTTCAGGCAAATGCCATCCTTACAGCCACCTGATGAAGAAGGGAACCCCGTTCGTCTGGGATCACAAATGCCAAGGCTCACTGGAGGAGATCAAGCAGTACCTGCAGAACCCGCCGGTGTTAGCTACTCCGGTCAAGGTAAAATCTCTTATTCTTTATACCACAGCCCTCGAAGGTTCCTTAGGCGCATTATGGGCGCAAGAGAACGACCAAGGGAAGGAGAGAGCGCTCTACTATTTAAGTCGAGTCCTACTGGGGGCAGAAAGCAATTATTCCCCCATCGAAAAGCACTGCCTGGCGTTGATCTTCGCGATAACGAAACTCCGGCACTATGCATTGGCGCATGAAGTTCGTCTCATTTCGAAGGTGGACCCCCTTAAATATTTAATGTCGAAGGCCATATTGACGGGACGTCTCTCTAAATGGGCCCTACTCTTGATGGAGTTTTCGATAAACTATCGGCCTCTCAAGGCAGTGAAAGGCCAGGCCATTGCCGACTTCCTCGCTGAACATCCAGTACCTTCCGATTCTCCTCTGAATTGCGATCTGCCAAACGAACATGCCTTTGACGCGATCGACGGTGGTGATACCCGATGGGAGCTTTATTTCGATGGAGCATCCTCCATGGAGAAGTGCAAACAAAGCATCCCTATAATCAAATCGGGGGTGGGTCTCATCTTCGTAACTCCACAAGGAGGGATAATGCGCTTTGCTTTCTCCTTAACAGAGCCGAGGACAAACAATGAAGCCGAATACGAAGCTTTAATAGCAGGCCTCGAGATCGCCATCGACATGGGAATTGAAAACCTCCTTATATATGGAGATTCTCAATAGGTCGTCAGTCAAGTAAATGGCGACTACCAGCCATGCAAGCCAGAGCTGGTGAAGTATGGAGAGAGAGTAAAGCAACTGCTGACTCAAATCCCTTCCTACACTTTGGAAAACATACCGCGTGCGGAAAATAGCAAAGCGGACGCGTTGGCCAAGCTCGCTAAAGAACTGGCTGATGAGAACCTCGATGACGTCAGAATTGTGGTACAAAGCTGTCAGGTGCTTGCCCCAGCAGAAATGTCTCCGGAATCATCCGAAGAAAAGGAAACGACTGAGCAGACAACCCTGCAAATAAATGACCAAGAGAAGGTTGGAGATTGGAGAGAAGTCTTCATAGACTACTTCAAATCCCGTCGAACACCGGAAGATGCGTCCTCAAGACATCAGCTTATGAAACGAGCTCTGTCTTTCGCCTTCGTCAACGATACTCTGTACAAGAGGTCATTTGATTCTTTGTGGTTGAGATGTATGGGACCTGACGAAGCGAAAAGAGTCGTTCAGGAAGTTCACGACGGACTCTGCGGTTCTCACCAAGCAGGCCCGAAGATGAAATTGAAGATTAAACGAATGGGATACTACTGGCCCACGATGATCCAGGACTGCCTCGAATACGCGAAGCAATGCCACTCGTGCCAGATCCATGGGGACTTTATCCATCAGCATCCTAATCCACTCCATCCAACGGTGGCTAGCTGGCCGTTCGAAATGTGGGGAACTGACATAATCGGACCTATCGAACCAGCATCATCCAGGGGACATCGCTTCATCCTAGCGACCACTGATTACTTCTCCAAATGGGCAGAAGCAGTACCGCTGAGGGAAGTGAAGACGGAGAATATCCTCTATTTCTTCAAGACGCACGTTATTTATCGGTTCGGAACTCCGCGACGGATCATCTCCGATAACGGTCCAGCCTACAGAAGCCACAAGATTAGTCACTTCGCGCAGCAATACAACATAGACTGGAGATATTCCTTAGTTTATAATCCCCGAGCTACTAGCTGAGGCTTTCAACAAGATCTTGACGAAGATCGTAAAGAAGACGGTGTCCCAAAATAAGAAGGATTGGCATGAGAGACTACAAGAAGCTCTCTGGGCATATCGAACTACATTCAAAACTGCCACAAACACGACGCCGTACGCATTGGTATTCGGTACAGAAGCAGTACTTCCCCTTGAGATAGAGTTACACTCTCTACGAGTAGCAGTCCACTACGAGCTGACGGACGAAGAAAATGCTCACCTGCGGCTTGAGGAGCTTGACGCCCTTGATGAATCCCGGCTCATAGCCCAACAAAATCTGGAGGCTTACAAAGCAAAGATGACGCGCTCATACGAAAGATTGACTAGGCCGAGGACATTCCGCCAAGGCGAACTCGTGCTAGTGGTCAAAAGACCTATGATCCCCAATCGTGCCAAATGGGGAAAATTCGAGCCGAACTATGAAGGCATGTACGTCATAGACAAGGTCTACCAGGGTGGAGCCTATCTACTCATGGATATGCACGGTGAAAGACCTTTCAGGCCAATAAATGACCGCATCCTGAAGAAATACTACTCTTAACGAGTCATGGCCCGGGTCAATGATAGATGACGACGACTATGTCCGCTCTCTATCTTCCTAAGCCCGAACTCTATAAGTAGTAACCGGCCTTCTTCGACAACGGACCGAAACGTCCTTAAACAAAGAACGGACCGAAATGTCCTTAAACTAACGACGGACCGAAACGTCCTTAAACTAACGACGGACCGAAACGTCCTTATAATAACGACGGACCGAAACGTCCCTAAACTAACGACGGACCGAAACGTCCCTAAACTAACGACGGACCGAAACGTCCATAAACTAACGACGGACCGAAACGTCTTTAAACTAACGACGGACCGAAACGTCCTTAGACGGACCGAAACGTCCTTAAACTAACAGCGGACCGAAACGTCCTTAAACTAACGACGGACCGAAACGTCCTTAAACTAACGACGGACCGAAACGTCCTTAAACTAACATCGGACCGAAATGTCCTTAAACTAGCAACGGACCGAAACGTCCTTAAACTAATAATGGACCACTATGTCCTAAAAACAGCTGTTGACCGAGATGTCGAAAAACTACGGTGGATTGCAGCATCTCAAAGCCGATAAAAAAATAGAATAAAAATAGAAAAAAAATAGAAAAAAAAAATAAAAATAATAATAATAAAAACAAAAACGGTACGTCCATAAGAGAAATGGGCACGGATGAAAACCCGAAAGGGCTTAGTGAGTAAAAAAAGCAGGGCTACCGGCGAGTGTTTGTGAAAACCCTAAAGGGCGCAACCTCGTTAAAGGACACTTGCAGGGTCCTCACGACCTTGTAAGGAGAAACCACCCGCGTGAGATCCTTACGACTCACAAGGGAGAAACACACTTAGGAGTCCTCACGATTCCTAAGGAGAAATTACACTTGCGAGATCCTCACGACTCGTAAGGAGAACTCTCTTATGGGACCCTCACGGCTCATAAGATTTGAAAGTCTTATGTTACAGAAACCTGAACCTGTTCTTAAGCAAACCCTCCCCCACAACCTTCGACATTGCCCTACAAGAGGCTCATACTGACCCTTGTATACAATTCACGGGCGCAAATAAACATTTCCCTAACAAAGTCCCACCAACGACTAGGGATATGTCCATATGGTGAACGACCCTTATGAGTCCTCTCGACTTATAAGGAGAAAATCCTTTTGTAAGATCCTTACGACTTATAGGAGAACACACACTTAGGAATCTTCACGATTCTTAAGGAGAAATTACACCTACGAGATCCTCACGATTCCCAGGGAGAAATACCTTTATGAGACCCTTACGGCTCAAGAAGTCAAAAGCCTTAGTCGACAGGATCTTAACCCTGTTCGCTAAGCCACCTTTGTTCGCTATATACAGAAGCAAATGATGATTCGCTTCTGGCAATATCCCAGTTGTAGCGGTGCTGATGCCGAAATCGGTGTCTAATCCCAAGCTTGCGGCAAAAAAAAAACAGCAAGCCACACATGCATACGAAACAGCCGAAATGATAGGACAACTTGCGACAAAATCAGCAAGTAAAAATGTATGCATGAAAAATAGCCGAAATGATGGGGCAACTCGCAAAAAAAAGCAGCAAGTAGAAAATAAAATAAATAGCCGAAATGATTGGGCACCGCGAAAAATAGCCGAAATGATGGGGCAATCACGACCTTCGCGATATAAAAGCTGAAATGATAGAGCATCACGGAAAAAGAAATAAAAAAACGAAATTTATGCCCTACAGGTGATATTACATCAATCCCTGTATACAATCCAGGGGCGCAAACAAAGAAGGGATCACACTCCTCCTCACCAGGTTTCATCAAAAGAAGAGGCCAAGTCTCGAAGGGCCACAAGTAGCCTAGAGATCTTCTCAACATTCGTCTCGTTGCGGCAAATACAACAACGAGCAAAGCGGAACAACGACGATTCCCAGTTCCATGACTCGGCGGTGTACAGATCACCGAAAGTCAAATCCCATCTCCGTGAAATACGGATACAATCAACAAAATTCCTGGTTACGTGGAACGCGGATACGTCACTCTTTGACCCCGTGGAAAACGTCCAAAGCGGAGCCTGGTCCTCGCAGAACACGGCAGTGAACCCGTGGGAAGAATCCAGAGCAAAATTCCTGGTCACGTGGAACGCGGATAACGTCACTCTCTGACCCCGTGGAAAACGTCCAGAGCGGAGCCTAGTCCTCGCCAAGCACGGCAGTGAACCCGTGTGAAGCATCTAGTGCAAAATTCCTGGTCACGTGGAACGCGGATAACGTCACTCTTTGACCCCGTGGAAAACGTCCAGAGCGGAGCCTAGTCCTCGCCAAGCAAGGCAGTGAACCCGTGTGAAGCATCTAGTGCAAAATGTTAGTTATATGTATGCCCTAGAGGCCATTACTATACATGAGATGTATATTGTAGTGGATGCTTGGACTTATATAGGGAGGACTTTCTTTCTCAACATGATAGAATGCTATCTGGTTACTCTTTAACTTAACGTGTACACTGATTGTCTCTATGTTACATGTTGGTAAAGCCCTTAGGATGTGTACTTGACTACCTGGACTATGATGCGGATCATACTAGTGGGGACTTGGTAGTCCATAAGTACATCCTTCAAGGTCCCTAGTCATGGGTGTATCGAGACGGGGCATCGATATACCAGAGTAGACTAGCGTATACCTTCTCGACCCATACAGATGGGCGATGGATCATCCCATATCCATTGGTGTTTGACATCAGAGATGATATACGGGTGCTCAGTGGAGACTGGGTACACTGGACGGACTCGTCGAGAACTCCCAGATGGTATTATACCTTACGTCAGATGGCAGTTCTCTGGTGACACTGGTACAGGTTATTCTGTAGACCCGAGATCGTCATAGAGTCTTGTATGATTACCACTGTGCTTTGATTTCCACCTTACCACAGCCAAGAGGGCATGAAAAACGGTGGTTTTTGGGTACAGTCTCGAGTCACATGGAGGCAATGAGCAATAGGAGGGGTTTCGTCTCTCCCGGTATTGGGGGTTGATGTTGCGCTATGCTCGATTGTCCATAACAGGGAAGTCCTTGGCCAGGGCTGGTTTAGAGATTTACTGGTAAGTGTTACCAGTAGTTTCTCGACCCGTTATGAGGCTCATATCGGCATGACTTATCGGTTATTGGTGTCTGACGTTTACCACCCCTAGACTTGATATTCGACATATCAGACGAGGAGACCGGACTGTACGGTAATGTCACTGTCAGGCTTTTTGCAGGAGTTGGAGCGGGCTTGCTTGCTGATCTTCTGATTGCTTGCTGATCTTCTGATTGCTCAATACCCGGGTAGCCATTACGTCCAGCTAGTACCGTTGACGGCTTGTGGGTGCTTGATATGATCATCACCTACTGCCGGCGTATTGACGAGTCTTTAGATTCCTACATAGAGGTTTTACTGGCTCAGGCAAAACGAAATAGGAGCGCATATGTGATATGTGCGGGACAGAGAATAATGCGAGTATGTGATACCGTATTCTATTCTCGCGATGTTTGTGTCGATTGGTTATATGAGATATAACCAAGTTATCGAATCAAGGGTTGGTTCGATAAGTCGATACATTGAATGTTAGTCGGTTATATGTGATATAACCGGATTATTAAGTCAAGTGTTGATTTAATAATTTAGTGTATAATTGTATATGTAGATATACTAATTTACATTAACTAACATTGGTTCACTTAAGCATTTGTTTTTCTCACTTGTGCACAAGTTAATATATATGTGATATATATTTATTTGTGTTCTTTTTTGTATCATGGTTGTTGATACAAATATCATGGGTGTATAAGACTTATACCATTATAATTATATTGGTATGGTTTTAATATTCAAAGTAAATACAAAATTAGTGGATATTTGTTAAATGCATGAAGCTTGTGGAAGCTTGTGAGTGCTTTGACAAATTCAACCCTTTTGTTTTGCTTTGGATATTTATTAACCTAACCAATATATTTAGCCATGGTTATGTCTCAACATGAGTTTATATATGATATAAACTCACCCATGGTTAAAACTCTATCTCTCTCTTGATTAGTCTTCATTCTCATTTTGAGCTCATCTTCTTCCTTCTTCAATTTCTTTCTAGGGTTTGAAAAAGAGAGAGAATGAAAGTGAGAAAAGAAATTCTAAAGTATACCCATTTCCTATTTCATCATCCTCTACTAGACTAGTACTTTAGTTTAGGGTGTTTGCTTCACTAATTCTCTAGTTAGTGAAGTAGAAGCTTGAGTTCGTTTTCCCTCGACGTAGATCATTTTCGGCCTCGAAGACTTCAAGAAATACCGTTTCCTTTTCTCATGGAGCCGTCCGAGAGTCCGGGAGTTCGATGATCGCAGCGAAGAGACTACTACAAGGAGCTTTAGAAGTGAAGGACCGATCTACAAAGGTTGTATTTCATATTCACTTAGTGTTAAAGAGTTTAACTTGCATGTCTTACCCTAATTATCTAGCAAAGATCTTGTTTAGAGTTATTCGGCATGGCTAAAATTTTAATCGAGCATGGTAGATGTCTTGTAGAACCTTATTAGAGTGCCTAGTAACCCTACAGAAAATTCCTGGTCACGTGGAACGCAGATAACGTCACTCTTTGACTCCGTGGAAAACGTCCAGAGCGGAGCCTAGTCCTCGCCAAGCACGGCAGTAAACCCGTGTGAAGCATCTAGTACAAAATTCCTGGTCACGTGGAACGCGGATAACGTCACTCTTTGACCCCGTGGAAAACGTCCAGAGCGGAGCCTAGTCCTCGCCAAGCACGGCAGTGAACCCGTATGAAGCATCTAGTGAAAAATTCCTGGTAACGTGGAACGCGGATAACGTCACTCTTTGACCCCGTGGAAAACGTCCAGAGCGGAGCCTGGTCCTCGCAGAATACGGCAGTTAACCCGTGGGAAGCATCCAGAGAAAAATTCCTGGTCACGTGGAACGCGGATAACGTCACTCTTTGACCCCATGGAAAACGTCCAGAGCGGAGCCTAGTCCTTGCCAAGCACGGCAGTGAACCCATGTGAAGCATCTAGTGCAAAATTCCTGGTTAGGTGGAACGCGGATAACGTCACTCTTTGACCCCGTGGAAAACGTCCAGAGCGGAGCCTGGTCCTCGTAGAACACGGTAGTGAACCCGTGGGAAGCATCCAGAGCAAAATTCCTGGTCACGTAGAACGCGGATAACGTCACTCTTTGACCCCGTGGAAAACGTCCAGAGCGGATCCTGGTCCTCGCAGAGCACGGCAGCGAACCCGTATGAAGCATCCAGAGCAGAGCCTAGTCCTTGCCAAACACGGCAGTGAACCCGTGTGAAGCATCTAGTGCAAAATTCCTGATCACGTGGAACGCGGATAACGTCACCCTTTGACCCCGCGGAAAACGCCTAGAGCGGAGCCTGGTCCTCGCAGAGCACGGCGGTGAACCCGTGTGAAGCATCCAGAGCAAACATCGGACTGTGGAGTCCTTAAAATCCACGGACTATGATGTCCTTAACCTCGATTGTAATGTCTTAAAACTAACGATCAACCACCATGATTCTAGAGTGAATTTACCTGGGTTCAAGGGTACATCTCTTCACTCCTTTGATATTCGTCGTTGTAATTCCTCAACGTCTTCAAAGAGGTGACGGGTCCCGGTAACCAAACATTGGACTGTGGAGTCCTTAAAATCTACGGACTATGATGTCCTTAACCTTGACCGTGATGTCTTAAAACTAACACCGGACTGTGGAGTCCTTAAATCCATGGACTATGATGTCCTTAACCTTGACCGGGATGCCTTAAAACTGACGTCGGACTGTGGAGTCCTTAAATCCACGGACTATGACGTCCTTAACCTTGACCGTGATGTCTTAAAACTAACCTTGGACTGTGGAGTCCTTAAACCCATGGACTATGATGTCCTTAACCTTGACCGCGATGTCTTTAAACTACGGTACCTTGAAAAACATCCTAAAGCAACCCCTGATCCCATGAAATATGGATAAGGGCATCCGCACCCAACACTTGCGGGTCCTCACGACCCGTAGGGAAGCAAATTCTCTTATGAGATCCTTACGACTTTCAAGGGAAAACACGCTTAGGAATCCTTACGATTCTTAAGGAGAAATTACACCTACAGGATCCTCTCGACCTGTAGGGAGAAAAACTCTTTATGAGACCCTCACGGCTCATAAAGTTCAAAAGTCTTAGGAGGTAGATCTTAACCCTGAATCCTAAGCCATCGCTGTCCTGCAGAGAGACCAAGATAAATTGTCCGCAGAACACATTCAATAAAAGGAGACACACCATTGAGAAGAAAAATATGTCTTTATTCATAAACCAAAATGAATACAAAGTACAATTTATGGAAAATGCAAAAAGAATATACTCTCATCCAGGAGTATGCACAAAAAGAAAAGAAAAGGAAAAGATACAAGTCTTCAAGCCGGCGGGCGATGTAACAATTTTACTAGCTCGTCCTTCTTCTGCTGAGTCACGGCTTCATGATTCAGTATCGCCCGAAGATGGGCCTTCGCCTGAGCCTGCTGGGCCTGATACGAGGCGAGCCGGCTTTCGAGCTCTTTCTCAGTGACCTTGTGAGCCTCGACCCTTTCGCGAGTGAACACGACAGCTTTATCAAGAGCCACCACCTCTCTAATAGACTCTTGAAGTACTCGCCAGAGTTCACACGCTTTATTGGCTTTGGCTATAAGGCTGGTTTGAAGCTCGCTCAATGCCTTAGAGGCCAGCTCCCTTTCAGAGAATTTGCGGCCGAGCCTCTTCTCGCATGATGCCATGTTTGCCGCGCACCATGCTATCAGCCCCCGCAACTCCGCCTTTGCAGCCACGGCCTCCAAGGAAAGACGGGAACACTCAAAGGTGTGCAAGCAAGCCTCCACCTGCCGACAGAACTCCACCCAGACTCGCACCACCTCTTCGCTATGGTAGGTGGTAAGAAAAGGAAGAGAACTATTAGCTTCGGCGGGAAATGCTTCAGCCGTGGTTGCGCTGCCAGCCCGAAGCTCCTCGATCAAAGATGACAAGGAGACAAGGCTTAACTGGGCCAAGCGTTCTGAAGCTCGCAAAGCATAGGGGCCGGGCGGCATAATGATACACGATTCCAGCACTACGGGGGCTGGCAGGGCTGTTCGGATTTAGAAAATGTCAGTAAAACTCTTAAGCAAAAGAACAAGTAGGACTATATTGAAATGTCACTTACCTACGGTCATGCAAGTAGGAGCTGAAGGTTCCCCTGGCCCTTCAACGACCTCGACCTCGTCGTCAGCTTCCAAAACTGTAAGAGATATCAAGGTCATTTCGCAAAATAGCGACAATGCTATAATAAAAAACAGCGAACGACGCTAACCTTGCCCAGAAGAAAGGACGATGCGCTGAGGGGAGATCGCCTGCGGAGCTGCCATCTCCAGCAGACGATGAAAGGATTGCCGGGGAGACAGATCGGCAATAGAGGCCGTCAGTCCGCGCAATTCTGAAAAGACAAAAGAGTTCAGGTAACAGAAAGATTACTAGCTTAAAATGTGGAAGGTTACCTTCGACACTCCTCCCATTCTGAGCTGGGGGAATAGGAGCTTCAACGGCCTCTGCCGTGACCTCGGGCTCCAACAAAGGGAGGGTGGTCCCGACTACCTCCATCCCAGCCTCTGGGCCGCCTTGAGGAAGAGTCGTTGAGGTGGAGACCACCAATGGAGCCTCTCCCAAAGGAGCGAGTGCTCCGGAATCAAGAACCGCCACCGGAAGTTCTATTGTGAGAGGAGCAGCATCGTCAAACCCCTCAACATCGAGCAATGTTTCATTGGGAACATCAACAGGCTCTATCTTCAACAAGCCCGTAGGAACCTCCCCCATCGCCGAAGTCTCTGCACAATTCACACAAGAATAAGAATACATGTATATGAGTGCATGCAACATGAAGTACTGCAAAGAAATATAGAAATATACCAATGCGTAGGGAAGCCTTCAATATGGCTTCTTTAAGACGATGCTCCTTCTCAAGGAGGTGTGCTCGCCGGGGTT
The DNA here is from genome assembly GCA_030015575.1 of Agapanthus africanus. Taxonomy (NCBI): domain Eukaryota; kingdom Viridiplantae; phylum Streptophyta; class Magnoliopsida; order Asparagales; family Amaryllidaceae; genus Agapanthus; species Agapanthus africanus. The sequence continues at coordinate 180,800,885 of JASDDO010000008.1, forward strand.
TAATAGTGGACTCGTGGCCGCCCGTCCACAAGGAGAGCGCGTCCGCGCCATCCGCCGACGCCCCCTGCTTAAGGGCCCTTTCTCCCCACTCCTCCAAAGGGCCAATGAACCTGTAACGTTTTGAAAATCGTTTCGGTGAAATTTCGAAAAATCGGTAAAATAAGGGGGTTTTCTGTAAAAAGTCAAAATACAATTATCTCATTATAAAAATTAAATATACATATTCTAGCTATGTAATTGCTATTATTTGGTGTTTATTGAGCCGCTGGTGAAATTTCAAATTTTCTGAAAAAATATTATTTTATTATTATTTTAAGCCGTCACTAATACATTTAATTAGGGAAAATTACAAATTGGAATGAGTTGAAACAAATTTTATGCATCATAAAACATTAAATAAAATTTTATCATGTGATTTTTTGAACGAAATAATTTTCCAAAACGGTTTAGAAATTATTGAGGAAAAAAGGCTTTTTTTTAGCGTAAATGGATGTTTGGGGTATTGTATTTATCATTTTTCATCACCCCACACCCGTACCCACACCCACACACCCCTACTTACTCCTCCTCATGGCTGAATTCAGCAGCCCCCATTTATTTTCCCCACTTGAATTTCAAAGGAAAGAAATGAAAGAAAAGAAAAGAAAATGGAGAAATGAGGTGGACCTTTGAACTTGAATTGACTTTGACTTCTTCCCCCACTTTCTCTACCTCCCTCTCTCTCCTCTCCCACTCCCATTCCAGTAGCCCCCCTCCTACAGTAGCAGCAGCCCCCCCCCCCAATTCCCTTCTCTTTTCTCTTCAAACTTCATCAAAAATTGCCTCAAATCCATCAAAAAAAATCCCAAAACCCAAATCCGACTCCTACCCATTTTAGCTTAGCCCGTATAGCATGGATCCTTGTGAAAAGAGAGCATTTTGGAAGGCCATGGATGCTTGTGGATCTTCATATGTTTTGGGTATAATTCTAAACATTTTTGTTGCTTAATTTGTTACTAATTTCTTAAGCTAATTTAATTAAGTGTTAATTTGGATATGTGAGTTTAATTGCAAGTTTTGGAATTCAAGTTATGAATTTGAATGCAAGTTAGGGTTTTGTAAAATTGGTGTATGGTTGTGTGTTATATTTAGGCTTTTTGTCATGTTAATACAAGATTAGTAGCTAGTGCTAATGGTTAGTTTAAAAAAAATTGTGTTAATGTGCTAATTTGCCTACTAGATTTTTGAAATTGGTTAAATACTTGGGATTAAAAATGTGTTTAGGTTTTTCATGACTTCATTAACGTTATTAAGTGTGGTTTAATGCTTTAGATCATGTAAATCTAAGCTAGATTGTAGTTTGTGCATTTTTGCTTTGAAATTGTTAAAAAGGGTATTTTTGTAAACTAGAATATTAGGGTTTTTGGAATTTAATGAGATTAAATTCTGGAAATTATTTCTATGACTTATTTAAGATATTTAATAAGTATATTGGCCGCTACATTCATTTAAACATCCTGTTTTGTACAAAAACGGCGAATTGTGCTTGCTAGATTTTCGGAAAAATGACTTTTCAAGTAAAATTGAGGTTTTTGTGAGTTTTAACCTAGTTTATATTAAAATTAGTGTTCGTGAATGTGCAAATGAGTGTGATTGAATTTTTCTCGATGGTTTGACGTTTGTACATCGACATCGAGGGTTGGTTTGACTATTCTTGCATGCGTAGGCGATAGGTTTGGACCTATGCGTGATACGCGTGCCGATTTGATTTTCGTATGCCGTTTCGATTTCGAATTTAGTTTTAATGCAATATGGAGCGTTATGATATGTAGGTACCCCCATGTGGACTTCGAGACGACAAGCAAGCGCGTGGCGACGTCGGTACCGGCTAGCGAAGACCAGGTGAGTAGATTTATATCTACGGGGAGAAGTCGGGTGGATGGCGTATAGCACCCCCGCAGTCCGTGGTGATGTATACGGATGCGTATACACACCAAAAATTTATGATATGTTGTTAGGATTTATTATTGATGATTTTAGATGGATATTGGTGTTGGATTGGTGCATGGTTACGAAACCTTAGGTAATGGGTGCACTACACTTACACATACACACATATACATACTTGCACACATTCCTTATTTCATATGTGCGTGTATGGGAATATATTTATGTGTTCACATGGATTTGGGACTATGTGTTCACATACGGATTGAGGATGATACTTGGGGTTGAGCTGAGTCGATGAGATTTGATTTGAGGCCGTGAGATCGGTGATATAGCAAGGTTCGTATCTTAGATACGACATGACGTTGTAGCGGGTCCTGGACGTAGTTTTTACACACGTGCATGCATACTTAGGCGATTTCAGTATTGTACTAGACGTAGATCAGTACCAGATCATGATATTGATAAAGAGGATACCAGGTAAATAGTATGATGAATGTGATTTTGACCCGTACCCAGAATTGGGGGATGCCGTACGACGGATTTACGTACGAGCTATATCTTGATGATTGATCCGCACTCTTGACTTGGGATGTCTGATTATAGATATGGTATCGGATATGATATTATTGAGGCGGGATCACCGACTAATATATATAGAGGTATGTATATGTATCGACTCAGATGATAGGCGGTTTCCTTACCTGTAGTTCAGCTTGTTAGTTCAGCCGTATAGTTTAGTGTAGCTGTTAGATTAGATTAGACTCCTACCTATTTCAAAAACTAACGAATCGTGGGTATTTTAAAAGACATCCCAAGGGATCCTACGGATATTTCTCTCCGCATCGCATACTTATATTATAATTTCTTATTGCATTATTAATAGCATGTTGTTAGGACACCAGCACCATTACCGATGATGCGTATGTACCACGTACACCTACTTGCCGGCTCACACACATCTTCATCGGTAATTGCCATGTCACGTACACTTTAGAGAATATATTTGCTGACTTAGCTTGTTAGTTATTAGGTTGATATGATATTAGTGTACCTGGGTTATATGCCAGTTTAGACATTGTAGTTATTACTTGTCACTTCATGCATATTGTTATTCCATTGTACATGCCTAGTTATTAATCATACATTACAACTTGGTTATTGACACCATATACATTCATTAGCATTGACATATGCACTTGTGATGACTTCTTGAGATTTATGATATTTCTGGATTTCGGGGGAAAGCCGCAAAATTTCTAAACTTATTAACCTTTTAAAATATGTAAACTGCGGTTTTCTAGTGATGTAAGTGTCGTCCACCATGAGTTTGCTGTGGTTTTCGAGATCCGTATCGAGGAGTGGAGGAACCGTCACGGGTACATGGTGGGCCCGGTATGGTACCCCGGGGCAAGATGAATGTGGTGTTGACGTTGAGCCTGGTAGGGGACAGATTAACTACCGGTGATATTACCCGACGCGTCGGATATCCGGAGGATACCGTCGTGGTCTTGAGATGGATGGTAGGGGCCGGTCTGGACTGACGGCGCCCTAGATATCGAGATTGAGACATTGATATTTCGAGACAGTGAGATTTATGTTTTGTGTCGATGCTAGACACTGTTGATACTGATTTCATTATGATACCTCAGTTTAAAAATACGAAGGAAATCTCACTAATTTATGAAAACAGTTCTTCATTTACATGTATTCTGTTTTCATGCATTCATACCTCATTCATATGATATATTGCTACCTGAGGCACTGACACGGGCACATGAGATTTCACTCGGTTAGATATTACCCTAGCCATTGTTATAGGCTGCTTGTTATGTATATTTTTTGAGGATATATTATGATCATTGACCTAGGTTGCGTTATTTATGCGATTTCTGTGCGTAGATGTTTTTCTATTCACGAGTTGGCAACTCACCCCCGTTGTGCCCCAGTTTCTTGCAGGTTTTGTTGTACAGGTTTAATTACGGCTTTGCGGGCTCAGTTTCATTCGGGTGACTTGCTAGTAGGTGGGTTTTTCTTGTATCATACCCATCATATTACCTTGTATAATATTATTCCGTTGTATCTAGTAAATTCCATCAACCAAACATGCATTTATTGAGATAGAGACCAGTGTTGTTTATTCTTTCGACCTTAGAGTCGCTCATTATATTTCTGGTGGTTTTGAGTTTCCTTTTGAGTTTTGATCCTCGCCGTTGGCGTTGTATATTATATTGCTTGTGTGGTTGTGACCGTCGATTGACAAAGAGCTAGCTCCCACTTGGGGATGCCTTTTTCTTGATTTCGTATACTATTCATGTTGTATCCCGTTTGGGGACCAGTATTTACAAAGGAGACTCTGCCGAAATTTTCAGTAAATTTTTGATGTTTTTAAAAACCGCATAATTAGGCTTATGCTATTGAAACTACTTGCTTTAAGCTGGTTTTTCCTGCACTCTACTACTTTTCTTGGTTTGGATTTCTGGGTTTTCTGTTTACTTAGATTACGTACGCCTCGAGACGTTCGTAGTTTAAGTGCCGGTCATGTTCCGTACTTTCGGGTCGTGACAAAGTTGGTATCAGAGCGTTAGGTTTTACCTTCGGAGCGTAGGATGACCCTTGGTTGATGGAATAGGTGACTAAAGTAGAGTGACGTACCGTTGGTATGTTTCGCGGCATATTTACGACACGCCACTCCACTTAAGAAGCCTTAGGATGTACATTTCCTTGTTCAGTATTATATTCCTTCCTGATCTAGCCTCATCGGTACTAGTTTGGTTTTGCTGCCACGATTATAGGCAGGGAGAGCTACGGCTAGAGTTGCGGTCAGCACGAGCTCGGCACGAACGAGGACTGACCAGGGCATGATTCCGGCGACACCAGATTATAGAGAGGTGTCTTTTACTGTGTTTCCGCGCCACGAGTGTTTGGCGGATCGCCTTTATGAGGTTACTCGGATGTGCTGATCGACATTAGAGGATTGAGCTAATGATAGAGGCCAGCTAGATCTTGATGACCGTTGGTGTGTTGCTTATTCATGATGATCGAGGCACTGTTCGGCGTGCAGACGAGCGAGCCAGTTATTGCTGCGAACGACGAGGTATTGCCCCAGATGCTGGAGTTAGTGCAGAACGAGTTATACTAAGAGATGATAGAAGGTCGCTGGTCATCGTGGATGAATGACTAGGACATGTGGATCGTTCGCCTGACCCGATGCGAGGTCATCACATAGATTGATTCCAGCTAGAGACGACTTCACGTGGAGACGTTGGGAGTCGACAGAGACGATCGAATGTCAGAAACCTATTATTCCAAGTTTAAAGTAGTCGGAAAGACATGCAGGCAATTCTATGGTCCCTCTAGAAGAATGAAACCCTAACTCGACTTAATGACCGTGTGAAAGCCTTTGAACCTTCGGGTTTGCGGCAGTTCTACGGCGCCATTAGTGAGGCTTGGGTTTGCCCTTTTACGGCTGGACCACCGATGCTGAGGTATGTATTCGATACTATTGAACTGTGCCCAAGAGGTTGAGCTCTTGAGGGATTATGAGGTTTTGACGACTCGATCGGATGGCTCGACTTAATTCGGATGCTAGGTGGTGAGATGCATTCTTGGGAGACTCCAGATACGAGGATAGCCGTTGGAGCTCAGTCCATGCAGCCGCGACGAGACGAGCCCAAAGCAGACGACATTAGAGAAAAGTGGAGTAAGAGGTTCGCACCAGATCTAGATGAGATGACGTTCCACTCCGCCGACATCAGAGAGGCGATGCGCATGCCGAGGCATGGTACTTGGACTTACCTTCCAGAAGGAGTCGCGATGAGTATGCAGTCGTTCCAGAGCAAGATGCAGATATAGGAAAGGACAATGACTTCCGGACAGTTGGCAGAGACGAGACATGGAAGAGACCGTGAGCAGGATTCCTTCCAGGACACTGCTGCAATGATACTTACATCCAGGATCAGATGTGTCACGTGCATTCAGAGAGCCAGAGGCCGACGCCAGTGATATGCTGCCTTGACAGAGCCGATGAGCCGATGGATTGTGAGATTGGTAATCCACGGAGAAGACTTGGACCCAGGAGTGGTCATGTTACGCACACCAGCAGGCCAGAGTTCATGATCATCGACGAGACGTCCCACTAGTGACCGCGACTGTTGGCCCGAGATTCTTAGAGGATGCACTTGAGCGGTACTGTTCCGCCATTATTGATTTCGATGTTTTGGGTGATTTATTCGTATGATTTGATTTTGATGATTGAGGATTTACGATCTTTGCACAGTGTTGCACTTGATATCGTTTTCGTGCTTTAGTTTCACATGTTTGTGATTTTATGGTTTTAAACAGTTGAGTTGATTTTGTGCGTATGCACGCACGCGATTTGGTTCCTGCACTCTGTATAGTTTATACATGCTGGTAGTGCAGTGACATGTATTTTGTGCACTTGGATACACTGGATTTCGATTTCGAGGGTGATGCTCGACATTTGTTTTGTGCATTTTATGCACCGGATTGGATTTTTAGCGCCTGTTGGGCGCCTGTTACGAGATGCGATTTGGTGCACACCAGATGCACTAATTCGAGATTTTTCGTGCATGTCAGATGCACCTGATTTTGCTGTCAGGCACACACGTTGCCTACGACAGATGTTTCGTGCACACCCGATGCACTTAGATGTTGTTTCTGTGCGCATGTATGGCACATTCATGGATTTTGATTTTCGTGCGCACCAGACGCACGTAGCATTCATGTGCATATTTTGGGATTTATTTCGTATAGAGCAGTACGTTTTTATGATATTGCTATGTGATTTCGTACTGAGCAGGACTAGTCAGATGACAGTATCTGAATATATTTTGCATGCATTGATAGTTATTGAGGGGATTTCCAAAAAGCGAGCTATAGCGTCAGTATTTACCTACGTGTCTGATATGACACGAAATGTTTAAAACAAGGAGACCCTTCTAAATTGTTTCCAAAACGGCGGAACGTACATTTCAAACAAAGGTATATATGTATATAGTTATTTCCTTATGATAGACGTCCGCCACTGTGCAGTGTTATACGCGTGCACAGCGACTTTAAGAGATTTGGCATGCATTTCCTTCAGATACTTACATATATAGATTCGATATTTACATGTATAGTTTTGAGTTATGGCATATTGGTTTTGATTTGGATTTGGCATTGATGTCTTCTCCATGACTCCGATGATTGCGGGATGCTTGACGGAGTTTCGATTTGAGTTATATGCTCATTTTTCAAGCGCATGCGCTGCGCTACGATTTGTTTTATGTAGTTACAATTTCGGAGCCCCGACGACTTGAACGTTTTTCTTAGATGTTTTAGTATTTGGGGGAGTTTGAATTTAAATTCGGGGACCGAATTTCTTTAAGGGGGGAAGATTGTAACGTTTTGAAAATCGATTCGGTGAAATTTCGAAAAATCGGTAAAATAAGGGGGTTTTCTGTAAAAATTCAAAATACAATTATCTTATTATAAAAATTAAATATACATATTCTAGCTATGTAATTGCTATTATTTGGTGTTTATTGAGCCGCTGGTGAAATTTCAAATTTTCTGAAAAAATATTATTTTATTATTATTTTAAGCCGTCACTAATACATTTAATTAGGGAAAATTACAAATTGGAATGAGTTGAAACAAATTTTGTGCATCATAAAACATTAAATAAAATTTTATCATGTGGTTTTTGGAACGAAATCATTTGCCAAAACGGTTTAGAAATTATTGAGGAAAAAAGGCTTTTTTTTAGCGTAAATGGATGTTTGGGGTATTGTATTTATCATTTTTCATCATCCCACACCCGTACCCACACCCACACACCCCCACTTACTCCTCCTCATGGCTGAATTCAGCAGCCCCCATTTATTTTCCCCACTTGAATTTCAAAGGAAAGAAATGAAAGAAAAGAAAAGAAAATGGAGAAATGAGGTGGACCTTTGACCTTGAATTGACTTTGACTTCTTCCCCCACTTTCTCTACCTCCCTCTCTCTCCTCTCCCACTCCCATTCCAGCAGCCCCCCTCCTACAGCAGCAGCAGCCCCCCCCCCCAATTCCCTTCTCTTTTCTCTTCAAACTTCATCAAAAATTGCCTCAAATCCATCAAAAAAATCCCAAAACCCAAATCCGACTCCTACCCATTTTAGCTTAGCCCATATAGCATGGATCCTTGTGAAAAGAGAGCATTTTGGAAGGCCATGGATGCTTGTGGATCTTCATATGTTTTGGGAATAATTCTAAACATTTTTGTTGCTTAATTTGTTACTAATTTCTTAAGCTAATTTAATTAAGTGTTAATTTGGATATGTGAGTTTAATTGCAAGTTTTGGAATTCAAGTTATGAATTTGAATACAAGTTAGGGTTTTGTAAAATTGGTGTATGGTTGTGTGTTATATTTAGGCTTTTTGTCATGTTAATACAAGATTAGTAGCTAGTGCTAATGTTTAGTTTAAAAAAAATTGCGTTAATGTGCTAATTTGCCTACTAGATTTTTGAAATTGGTTAAATACTTGGGATTAAAAATGTGTTTAGGTTTTTCATGACTTCATTAACTTTATTAAGTGTGGTTTAATGCTTTAGATCATGCAAATCTAAGCTAGATTGTAGTTTGTGCATTTTTGCTTTGAAATTGTTAAAAAGGGTATTTTTGTAAACTAGAATATTAGGGTTTTTGGAATTTAATGAGATTAAATTCCGGAAATTATTTCTATGACTTATTTAAGATATTTAATAAGTATATTGGCCGCTACATTCATTTAAACATCCTGTTTTGTACAAAAACGGCGAATTGTGCTTGCTAGATTTTCGGAAAAATGACTTTTCAAGTAAAATTGAGGTTTTTGTGAGTTTTAACCTAGTTTATATTAAAATTAGTATTCGTGAATGTGCAAATGAGTGTGATTGAATTTTTCTCGATGGTTTGACGTTTGTACATCGACATCGAGGGTTGGTTTGACTATTCTTGCATGCGTAGGCGATAGGTTTGGACCTATGCGTGATACGCGTGCCGATTTGATTTTCGTATGCCGTTTCGATTTCGAATTTAGTTTTAATGCGATATGGTGCGTTATGATATGTAGGTACCCCCATGTGGACTTCGAGACGACAAGCAAGCGCGTGGCGACGTCGGTACCGGCTAGCGAAGACCAGGTGAGTAGATTTATATCTACGGGGAGAAGTCGGGTGGATGGCGTATAGCAACCCCGCAGTCCGTGGTGATGTATACGGATGCGTATACACACCAACAATTTATGATATGTTGTTAGGATTTATTATTGAAGATTTTAGATGGATATTGGTGTTGGATTGGTGCATGGTTACGAAACCTTAGGTAATGGGTGCACTACACTTACACATACACACATATACATACTTGCATACATTCCTTATTTCATATGTGCGTGTATGGGAATATATTTATGTGTTCACATGGATATGGGACTATGTGTTCACATACGGATTGAGGATGATACTTGGGGTTGAGCTGAGTCGATGAGATTTGATTTGAGGCCGTGAGATCGGTGATATAGCAAGGTTCGTATCTTAGATACGACATGACGTTGTAGCGGGTCCTGGACGTAGTTTTTACACACGTGCATGCATACTTAGGCGATTTCAGTATTGTACTAGACGTAGATCAGTACCAGATCATGATATTGATAAAGAGGATACCAGGTAAATAGTATGATGAATGTGATTTTGACCCGTACCCAGAATTGGGGGATGCCGTACGACGGATTTACGTACGAGCTATATCTTGATGATTGATCCGCACTCTTGACTTGGGATGTCTGATTATAGATATGGTATCAGATATGATATTATTGAGGCGGGATCACCGACTAATATATATAGAGGTATGTATATGTATCGACTCAGATGATAGGCGGTTTCCTTACCTGTAGTTCAGCTTGTTAGTTCAGCCGTATAGTTTAGTGTAGCTGTTAGATTAGATTAGACTCCTACCTATTTCAAAAACTAACGAATCGTGGGTATTTTAAAAGACATCCCAAGGGATCCTACGGATATTTCAAAAGACTCATCTTTTCATAAAAACACCGTAGCCCCTATTTTCAAAACCCCATGATTTGTGTTATTTCAAAATGCACCATTTGTAGGATTTATATTAGATTATTACAGTTTAGTTATCGTTGTGTCTAGTATTCAGCTCCCGCTCATTTTTACTGTTCTCTCCTCATCGCATACTTATATTATAATTTCTTATTGCATTATTAATAGCATGTTGTTAGGACACCAGCACCATTACCGATGATGCGTATGTACCACGTACACCTACTTGCCGGCTCACACACATCTTCATCGGTAATTGCCATGTCACGTACACTTTAGAGAATATATTTGCTTGACTTAGCTTGTTAGTTATTAGGTTGATATGATATTAGTGTACCTGAGTTATATGCCAGTTTAGACATTATAGTTATTACTTGTCACTTCATGCATACTGTTATTCCATTGTTCATGCCTAGTTATTAATCATACATTACAACTTGGTTATTTACACCATATACATTCATTAGCATTGACATATGCACTTGTGATGACTTCTTGAGATTTATGATATTTCTGGATTTCGGGGGAAAGCCGCAAAATTTCTAAACTTATTAACCTTTTAAAATATGTAAATTGCGGTTTTCTAGTGATGTAAGTGTCGTCCACCATGAGTTTGCTGTGGTTTTCGAGATCCGTGTCGAGGAGTGGAGGAATCGTCACGGGTACATGGTGGGCCCGGTATGGTACCCCGGGGCAAGATGAATGTGGTGTTGACGTTGAGCCTGGCAGGGGACAGATTACCTACCGGTGATATTACCCGACGCGTCGGATATCCGGAGGATACCGTCGTGGTCTTGAGATGGATGGTAGGGGCCGGTCTGGACTGACGGCGCCCTAGATATCGAGATTGAGACATTGATATTTCGAGACAGTGAGATTTATGTTTTGTGTCGATGCTAGACACTGTTGATACTGATTTCATTATGATACCTCAGTTTAAAAATACGAAGGAAATCTCACTAATTTATGAAAACAGTTCTTCATTTACATGTATTCTGTTTTCATGCATTCATACCTCATTCATATGATATATTGCTACCTGAGGCACTGACATGGGCACATGAGATTTCACTCGGTTAGATATTACCCTAGCCATTGTTATAGGCTGCTTGTTATGTATATTTTTTGAGGATATATTATGATCATTGACCTAGGTTGCGTTATTTATGCGATTTCTGTGCGTAGATGTTTTTCTATTCACGAGTTGGCAACTCACCCCCGTTGTGCCCCAGTTTCTTGCAGGTTTTGCCGTACAGGTTTAATTACGGCTTTGCGGGCTCAGTTTCATTCGGGTGACTTGCTAGTAGGTGGGTTTTTCTTGTATCGTACCCATCATATTACCTTGTATAATATTATTCCGTTGTATCTAGTAAATTCCATCAACCAAACATGCAATTATTGAGATAGAGACCAGTGTTGTTTATTCTTTCGACCTTAGAGTCGCTCGTTATATTTCTGGTGGTTTTGAGTTTCCTTTTAAGTTTTGATCCTCGCCGTTGGCGTTGTATATTATATTGCTTGTGTGGTTGTGACCGTCGATTGACAAAGAGCTAGCTCCCGCTTGGGGATGCCTTTTTCTTGATTTCGTATACTATTCATGTTGTATCCCGTTTGGGGGCCAGTATTTACAAAGGAGACTCTACCGAAATTTTCAGTAAATTTTTGATGTTTTTACAAACCGCATAATTCGGCTTATGCTATTGAAACTACTTGCTTTAAGCTGGTTTTTCCTGCACTCTACTACTTTTCTTGGTTTGGATTTCTGGGTTTTCTGTTTACTTAGATTACGTACGCCTCGAGACGTTCGTAGTTTAAGTGCCGGTCATGTTCCGTACTTTCGGGTCGTGACAGAACCGCCGCCGTATCCACGAAGGATCTTCATAGAAGATGACGGCAGGATAAGGCCTCTTCGGGATCCTTACCTTCTCAGCTTCAAGCTGCGAGCGTCTTATAGCCTCAGCCAATTGTGCGGCTTCCTCAGCAGATGAACCTGGGAAAAGAAAACCATCGTCCGACGATGTCATGGATATGGGTTCGTCTTGAACGACAAGTTCGGATCCTTCTGAAAGATCGAGCAGACGGGCGACCGTTTTCTTCCTCCTCTTTGGCCCGGAACTAATGCCAGAGGATGCTCGCTTCTTTTCCCGTGGAGCCTTGGCACGACGCCGACCCACCTCACCTTCAACACCCTCGTTTGGCGGTGCTACCGAGGACGACACCGCCATTGTCGACGCCGCGGGTGGTGGTGCTGCAACCGGAGCCCGATTAGCTCGCGATCGGGTGCCCAAAGGCATGCCGACTGTTGGGGTGAGGTCTACTCCCGACTCTCCCGGAATAAGCGCAACACCGGTATCCTTTAGGGGAAAGCGGACAGGGGCGCGCGGTCGCAACGTAGCTCCTGTGGACAGAACCTGAGTAGGAGCACCATGTCCAAGGAGCATCCTTCTCTCCTCCACAATAATCGGCTTGACCCGATGAAGGTACCAGCCCGTAAACGACCCCATGCACTGGGGAAGATGGTCAGCTTCAGGGACCATGAAGTGGGAGCCGGTGTTCAACCTCACGAAATGATGAGCGGCATCGCGAACGGCATCAAGTGAAGGGACCGGCGCAACTATGAAAGCCTCGAAAGGAATGCCCTGGTCGTATCCATGCTGCCGGGTGAAGCGATGCGGGTTGTACCGCATGAAAAGAGCTGCACTATCCTGGCGAAATACCAAATAGCCTTGTCTAATTGCATACAAGTGCGCGGCCTCCCGGGGCCTCAAAGAAGGTAAGTTGTCTTTTGACCGGTCCCAGAGTTGTTGAACTGGACCTGAGGGAGAAGATAAACTCGGTCGGTAAACACCAATCCGCCAGCAGTAGCATAAGGGGCAATGAACGCCCGAATGGCCCCAAATTGAGTTGGATCGGAGGCGGAAGCATTCACCAATCGCATAAGTCGCGGGAAGGTGTAGCGTCGTAAAATGCGGGCCTCTGATGCGTAGCGAAAGCACCTAACACGTGCATTTCGATCCAAGACGTGAAGTAATGAAGCGAAAAGTTTACTACATCTACGCTAGGAGTAGAGGTATTAGCCGCAGCACCCAACCCGTGATAAAGATGCGCTAAAGCCGGGATGCCGACAGCCAGCCGTGTCCCCTCAGCTATACGATGGGCCGGATAGATAACCGAGACTCTCATAAAGCGGCGATGCATGGGGATGACGAACCAGCTGAGCCAGACGCTGACGAAGCCCACGGAGAACGTCTCCTCATCCATGCCGGGAGCTGCAATGGATTCGGAAGACACCGGCGACATAATGGGGATGTAATACTGTGGTAAATCCGATTCCTGGGTCAGCAGCGTCTTCGGACCAAACCCGAAGGGGTCATTAATATGCGCAAACTTCGGAGCCGTCTTCGACAGGACATCCTCGCGAAGGAAGCAAGCGATGAAGCTCTTAAAAGTGACGCCTTGCTCCTCAGATTCCGTGAACAGCCGATCAAAAATACCCAGCGCCTTGATCAAACTTGAACGTTGATGGCGAACGACGTTTTCACTTGACAAGCCGTCGGTAATTGCGGGCTCGGGCTCAAAAACATACTCATCAGGAGGTGGCAGCTCCTCATACAGTGTACCCTTGATTGGCAGCCCTGAGATCTCGCGAAATTCTTCCAGAGAGATCGAAACCTCGCGGTCCCCTAAAAGAAAAGTGTTGGTGGGGAGATTCCACTGGTTCAAGAACGCCTTAACCCACCAGACATGCGGGGATTGGTAGTGGAAGAGGGACGCATACATCGCCTGGTAAAGCCCGACCTTCTGCAGCCGCGCGCGATGGGCGGACAGGATGTAACGAGCCCAGAGGAGGTAGCCGTAGGGTGTCGAGGGGTGAGCCCTATCTTGTAGATTTGTCCCCATGGTTGGGCCTCACACTGACAAATACGCCGCCCCAGAATATCTATAGCTGGGATCGGATGATTCGGGATACTCGTCGTCGAAGGCTCGAGCCGCCCCATCGGATTCCAATTCGGCATCTCCACAGCAAAGACTGTCCTTGGTGGGTCCATTGGCAGAAACGGAAAGGTGGGCTCCGTTGGTACTTCGCAAAGAAAGCTTCGACGTCCCCGGATAATAGGACCGTACCATGTCCTCCACAAAAGCAAGTTGGCGCAGGTCGGGTCATGGGCCTTGATCATCGCCATCACTTTCTCATCAGATGGTGATTGAGGATAGGCGGCCTCCGAGCGAGCGAATGGGAAATACGGAATAGACGTCATCGCACTTGTAATAAAATAAGGGGAAACTGTTAAGGCAAAACCAACAGTGATTATATATATATATATATATATATATATATATATATATATATATCTATACAAGGGAAAAGAAAGCGACAGCAGACTCTTTTTATGGGACATTTGCTACAAAACACATTGGTCCCACGAAATCAAGATGACGGCTGGCTAATGATGAGGCACATCAATCATAATGAGATAAGGGAATATTTTAATTAAATAAACAGGGGACTTCAAATAACCCTACACGGGCTCTATAACAAATCAAACAGGATCAAGGGAATTAAATTCCCACAAAAGACATCATTGCAAGCTTCTTCTTCGTTAATTGCAGAAGGATAACCCAAGGCAAGAAAACCCTAAGAAGCCTCCATGGGAAGAACTTAGTTCTTCGTAGGAATTAAATTCCTTTTCAAAAGGGGAATTAAATTCCCAGAAACCTTTTTTTTGGATGGAGTTAAATTCCATGGATTTGAACCGTCACCATCATCTCCCTAAAAATCATATGAACCCTAAGAGATCTACTATTCGAAGATTAAATGGTTTTCTATTTTTTATTGATGAACTTGAAGAAAATGGGTTCATGTTAGAAGGGTGAAGCCCTTAAGGTGGATTTAAAATCCAGAGAATTTTATGTATAAAATTTCTTCGTTCGCTCAAGATAATTACCTGAGGAAAAGGAATCAGTCAACAGAGTTAAACTCTGGAAATTTTTTGGAACAGAGAACTAAGCTATGGAAAGGAGAATTAAATTCTCAGAAAGAAAAGTATGCAAGGAGGAAGATGAGAAAAATTGGAGGCTCTTCTGAAAGGACATGGGCATTTATAGGATGCGATGGAAAACGTTTCATCTACCCTACTCCCAAAGCAGATCCGACGGTCACAAAAGTGACAGCGTTGCACTCACGTGCAGACACGTGGGGCATTTGTTCCCTGATTAAAAATCAGGAAAAGATTCAGAAGAAGCATCACGTGCTCACACGTGACCAGTGGTCACGTGTTGGCACGTGATGGTCAAGCAGCGGCACAGAGCATATTTGTTCTCTAATTAAAAGTCAAGAAGAAGCTTCAGAAGAGTCATCACGTGCTCACACGTAACCAGTGGTCACGTGTTGGCACGTGATGGTTAAACAGCGGCCAGAGAACAGAGCGCAGAAGAAGAGAAGCCCATTCCAGGTCACGTGCCTATACGTGACCAGGGGTCACGTGGCCACACGTGACCGGCTTTAAAAGCCTTATTCTTTGACAGAATTAAATTCTGAGGGAAGATCTTTCAAATCTTTCCAAAATGAAAAAGGATTATCTGAAATCGTTGGATTAAAAATCTAAAGGTAATTAAATATCACCAATTTATGGAAAAATCTTGGACTTGGAAAGATTTCCCCATAAATCTAACCGAAATAACAAAGAGATATTTTTGGATTTAAAATCCAATGGTGAATCAAATTCACCTAATGATCTAAAGGCCCAGATTAATGATAAATATAAATCAAATCTCTCAATGAACAAATCAAATTTTTCAATGAGAGATTTACCAAACAGATTGATTCTTTTCCTTCTCCTATAAATAGGAGCCAAGAAAAGAAAAGGGATGACCTTTTTTTGATATACAGGGAGAGAGATATAGAGCCTTAGAATCTTGAAAATTCACAAGGAAGAATTTGATTCTCTGCAAAAGAAAAAACCCTAGGTAAGGAAAGAGAGGCTTCAAAAGTGAATTTAATTCTCAAAAGAGTTTAACTCTTATATAAAAAGAACTTAGTTCTTTCTCTGGTTGAGGATCTGCAAAGTGCACATCTCCCCATGAATTGAGAATTTAATTCTCATTGGGTTGAGATCCTGCCATGCAGATCTAAAACACAGAAGAGGAACTGAGTTTTGAGAATTTAATTTTCACAGAATTATAGGAATTTAATTCCTTTAAGATAAAATTAGGGTTTAACCCTAGGAATTTAATTCCTTCAGAATGGACAGAACTAGGGTTTAACCCTAATTGAGAAATTAATTCTCTCAAACTCACAGGAATTTAATTCCCTTAAAAAAGAATTAGGGTTTCACCCTATACCAGAATTTAATTCTTTACAGAAGAGAAATTAGGGTTCAGCCCTATTTAAGGATATAATTCTTCAGAAGAAAACAGGAATTTAATTCCTCTGAAGTTCATTTCTAGGGTTTAACCCTATGAAGAATTTAATTCTTAAAAGATGAATAGATCTTTAAAATATGCAAAGAACCAGAGTCACGTGCTACCACGTGACCCCTTGGCTGAAGCTCTAACAGACAGACACCCAAATTCCCATCACGTGACAGCACGTGATGCTCCAAATTATTTAATGCTTCTGGCAGAACAAAATAAAGGGAAGCATGGAGCTCTCACGTGCTACCACGTGACCCCTGCAAAGATCCATAGAAAACAACTTTGAGGCAACGCCTCACGTGCCCTGTAAAGATCCATACCCCATGTGACCTCTGAAGCACACATAGAAAAAGAAAAAGAAAAAGAGGTCTAGGGCGCCCTCACGTGTCAACACGTGACCCCTAATGAGTATTCTAACAGACCAGAGCGTGGGACTCCATCACGTGCTCACACGTGATGGCCGTCGGAATTAAAAGTGTTAAACACTTACCTGCAGAATAAAATAAGGGAAATCAGGGCGCCCTCACGTGTCACCACGTGACCCCTAATGAGCATTCTAACAGACCGGAGCATAGGCCTCTATCACGTGCTCACACGTGATGGCCGTCAGAATTAAAAGTGGTAAACACTAATCTGCAGAATAAAATAAAGAGAAGGAGGGCGCTCTCACGTGCTACCACGTGACCCCTCTTGCCTTAGTGTTTAACACTAAATTGAAACCTCTGTATCCAGTGTTTAACACTGATTTTCCTTAGTGTTTAACACTAATTTTCTTAGTGTTTAACACTAAATTAAATCTCTGTTAGAAGTGTTTAACACTGATTTTCTTAGTGTTT
Source organism: Agapanthus africanus (assembly GCA_030015575.1). Lineage (NCBI taxonomy): Eukaryota > Viridiplantae > Streptophyta > Magnoliopsida > Asparagales > Amaryllidaceae > Agapanthus > Agapanthus africanus. The sequence continues at coordinate 180,818,154 of JASDDO010000008.1, forward strand.
AACACTAAATGAAAATCTCGGTTACCAGTGTTTGAACACTGATTAACACTAATGTGAGATCTCTGTTGCCCGTGTTTAACACTGATTTGCATTAGTGTTTAACACTAATTTGAAAGCCATGTTGCTAGTGTTTAACACTGATTATCTTTTAGTGTTTAACACTAACTTGTTAATCTTATTCCCAGTGTTCAACACTGTTGGTCTTTAGTGTTTAACACTAGCTTTAGCCCAATTGGCTAAGTTTCTAGAGGCAAAGCCTCTCCTTCAGTGAACCAACAGAGGGTCAATATGAAACATGATTGGACTTCGCCCAAACTGGCCATAAGTCCTCAATTCAAACATAACTGGGCCGATGGGCTCATAATATAATTAATTGGTCTTGGTTCCAAATTGGGCCAAAGATCATCCAATCTACCTTGGTTTAAGAGTGCATCTCTTCACTCCTTTGATACTTGGCGTTGTAATTCCTCAATGTCTTCAAAGAGGTGACGGGTCCCGATGACCACACACTGATACGGACTGTGGGGTCCTTAAACTCATGGACTATGAGGTCCTTTACCTTCACCGGGATATCTTAAAACTAACGCCGGACTGTGGGGTCCTTAAACTCATGGACTATGAGGTCCTTAACCTTGACCGGAACGTTTTAAAACTAACGACGGACTATGACGTCCTTAACCTTGACCGTGATGTCTTAAAACTAATGCCGGACTGTGGAGTCCTTAAATCCACGGACTACGATGTCCTTAACCTTGACCGCAATGTCTTAAAACTAACATTGGATCGCAATATCCTTAAACTACCTATTGACCGTAATGTCACTAAACTAAACAACAGGGCTCCCTTAATTGCTCTCTTATTGGATCTAAACGATCCCGTTATGTTGATCTTAGTCTAAAAACTAGACTAACGTATCCTTAACAAACGTTTAAGTCGATCTTAGTCTCAAATGAGTGTAACGTATCCTTAAACACAACCCCCAAACCCAAATCTAAGATAATACGGATTTGGACTAGTCCACGCCCTACGGGCGACGATATAACTCAGTCTCCATATACAATCCACGGGCAGCCGAACACAAATCAAACACACACGACACGAAGTGACCATCTGGAGAAGGAGAAAGTTGTTACTGCAATGCGGTAGCGTAATTAACTGCAGGGGCTTGCGCCTGCAGGGAAGAGCGTCCCCACAATCAAAAACCCCTCAAGCGAGGGGAAATCTGACGAAGTTTGCTACATCGGACGCATCTGTTTAAACCTTTAATACATGGTGCCATAAATCAACTTGGCATCTTCGGAGAGGTAGAGGGATAGCACCAATTAGCATCTGCCCCGAATCTCAGGCAACACGTCCCTGCGTCGCGCCGTCTTTCGGAGGGGAACAACTAGTTAGTATTCTTGCTGCGTTTGTTGACCTTAGCCAAGGCATAGTGTACGGTAGCTAATTAGTATTTATCTGTTAAAACATGAGATGTGATTGAGTTAGGGTAGTCGTACGACTTTGTTGACCTTAGCCAAGAGTCATACGGGTGGGTTTAATTCAATCAGGAAATGACGGGTTGAACTTGGCTAGCACTTATGATTTGTTGACCATGGCCAAGGTCATGAGTTGCTAGGGGCAAAAGTATTATCAGGAATTTCAAGTGTTGAAATTTGCAATGAGATTTCATACCTTCTATGAGATAGTTGGATCCTGATACCCACTGCGAGTAAGAGTTACTCCTGAGAGAGTTATACACATGACAATTAGCCGATCAAGTAGGTGTCTAGAAAGGTGTTTGCGGGGTTATGCCTCTGGGAAAATGAGATTTATTTTAATTAGGTCCGTGCGAAAACACGGGGAACCTCTCTCAAAGTACCAACACTGACCTGGCTGAAAGATTGGCGAACTTGTAAAGTGTAATTAATCCCAGCTAATCTTACCTTTTAGGGTTTGAAGGAAGATTTGATGAAAATAGTGGGAGCCATCCTGATTAGATAAAATAATAACCAATCTAATCTTGTAAGAGCATACTCTAATGTGTTTTCTTCTCTCTCTCTCCAGGTAGCGACCCTGTCAGGCCTTAATCAATATATTTATATGGATGTATTGACCGAACCCGCTTGTTATACTTAGCAGGGGAACGTTGGTCCCACTCCAATTTATAATTGTTATAAATCCGAGCAGAAAATAGGAGAATATCCCGATTCCACTCCACCCAAATGAAAAACAAGCATGTTGATGCATCTTCTTCGGATGTATTAGTTATCGAGAACTGTTTCTCAGTTCACTCTACATCCTTGGTATTAGATACCAGATCCGGATCCCATATATGTAATATGCTACATAGGCTACATAAAGGTAGAGAACTGGGAGAGGGTGATCATTTCATAAGAGTAGGGAATGGTGCAAATGTTGCAGCCAAAGCTATTGTCGAATATCACCTTGTGTTACCAAATGGTAATTCATTGATTCTGAACGAATGCTATTACATTCCGACCCTGATATGTAATATTATATCAGTTTCTTTATTTGGTAAAGAAGGATTTAATTTTGTAGTACAGGATAATGTTATGAATATCTTCCAGAATCAAAAGTTGATTGGATCAGGCTCGTTAAATAATGGCATATACATTCTGAACCAAACTATAGTCCTTAATGTACAAAACGCACACAAGAGGAAGAGTTCATAAATGAACGAATCCTTCTTGTGGCATTGTAGACTAGGTCATATCAATGCGACACGACTAGCTAAGTTACATAAGGATGGATATTAGCTAAGTTACACAAGGATGGATATTTGAATCTGTTCGAATTTTCATCCTATGACACTTGCCAGTCATGTCTCAAAAGCAAGATGACCAAAACTCCGTTTAGTAGACATGGAGAAAGAGTTACTGAACTATTGGGGCTGATACATAGTGATGTATGTGAAACCATGTCTACACATGCCAGGAATGGTTCTTCATACTTCATTACATTCACTGACGATCTCTCAAGATACGGATATGTGTTCCTGTTGAAACACAAGTCTGAAGCTTTTGAGAAATTCAGAGAATATATGCATGAAGTAGAGAACCAAACGGGTAAAAGTATAAAGATCCTTCAATCTGATCGAGGAGGAGAATACTTGAGCAATGAGTTTTTAGACTATCTAAAAAAGAATGGGATTCACTCTTAGCTTACTCCTCCCTATACACCACAACACAACGGTGTATCGGAGCGGAGGAATCACACCGTATTAGATATAGTGCGCTCTATGATGAGCACTGCTGAGTTGCCTATTTCCTTTTGGGGGTATGCGCTTGAGACAACCATATACCTATTGAATAGAGTTCCAACTAAATCGGTGCCTACCACTCCATATGAGATATGGAATAGGAAGAGACCATCTCTTAAACGAGTTAAGATATGGGGTTGTCCGGCATATGTTAAAAGACAAAATCCGAACAAGCTCGAGGCAAGATCAGTTCTTTGCAAGTTTGTGAGATATCTAAGCAATTCGTATGGATATCTATTCTACCATGGTGAACAACAAAAGGTGTTTGTTGCTCAACATGCCACCATTTTAGAAAAAGAATTTCTTGTAAAACAAATTAGTGGCGAAGAGTTAGAGCTGGAAGAAGTTCCAGCAGCACAAACTGTAAGTCGATGTAGTACACCCCAATACTTGTGGGGAGGCGGAATTTTCAAAAACGAACTTGTTTAGTGAACGAACATCGACTAACCGCTTGAATCGAAGCTAAACTATAAATAACCAAACACAAAGTGTTTCTTAACTATTGTGTTTAGGGATTATACCTAATGAAACCAGTCCTTCGTCTTTACGATCTCCTTGTTCTCCTCGGCCTTCTCTAGGTAGTAGACGATCCACCCGAGAGCAAAACTCCAAACTAAACCTCTAACTTGAGGTAACTAATCTTCTTGGATTGCTAATCAAAGAAGATAGAATGAAATAGAGTGATGGTTATGGATTGATTAGTCTTTCTAATCCTTTGATCTCAACTCATGAGGTGTAAGGATTAGTCTTTTGAAGATGAGAGCTTGAGGAGAGAGAATGTGAGAATGATAATATAATAAAGTTATGAGTATCATAATAGATATGAAGCATTTTCTAATAAGAAGAAAAGAATAAAGAGTGATGAATAATCATGCTTCATAAAATATCAAGTGGTGATTCATTAGCATGAGTCATTAAGCAATAAATGTGCATTAATGAGATGAATGAATCACCCTCATGACTCTTATAACTCATTCAATGTATATGACACATAACCATCCTTAGTCACCATCTTCTAGAAGCTTCTCGTACAATTACGAGAACGCCCCTCCAATCCGCAAAAATACGGAAAAACTTTAGACTGTAAAAATCCAATAACCGGATACCAGTAACTGGCTTAAACCAAAGCCGACTGGTAAAACTGTCCAAACGACGTAAGTATGTAAACACACATACGCGTCCGAACCCTTGTCGTAAAACCATACGACCTCTATATCGTTTCGCCTGGAGTAGGAAACTCTCTGTGTGGGACTCTAGAGACTCGACTACTACGCTGGCAGTGGGTTTAACCACAGACCGCAAGCGGCACTAGCTGTACGTAACGGTCCCCAGGTAGTTGTCGATAAGAAGGCCGATGAGGAAACCCATCCTAACTCCTACTGAGTCTGATGTGACAATCTCCATACAGTCCGGTCCGTTCGTCCAAGACTATCGCATATCGGGCCTAGGGGGGCGGCAAGCGTCAGTCCCCTAATAGCGGTATAAGTCATGTCGGAGGGAAGCCCATTACACCCTGAGAAACTACTGGAACCTACCAGCAAATCTCGCTTGCCCTGGCCAGGGACTTTGCGTAATGGCTCTCTGACACAGCGCGATATCTACTCCCAATACCGGGAGGGACGAATCCTGTCTAACCGCCACTGCCTCCAAGTGCTCGGGACTGCACCCAACTGCTACCTGTTTGCACGACTCCTTTGAGCCGTGGTAGGGTAGCAATCTAAGAACAGTGGGACACACTCGAGGCGAAGTAGCAGTGTCAAGTCTGCGGACTACGCTGTACTCATGTCACCTGGGAACTGTTCACTGACGACTGGTATAAAACCAACCAACAGTTCCCTGTGAGTCCTGTCCGGTGTTCCCGTAACCTAACGAGCACCTGTATACTATCTCCAGTACGACGTACTGACGGCTGTTGGACAGACCATCTCCCCAACTGGGATGAGAAGCGTACACACCAGTCTACTCCGGAGTATCGATGCTCTGTCTCGATAATCCAACGACCAGGGACCAGAATAAGGATGTGCTTGTAGACTACCCAGCCCCCACTAGTGTGACTGCCATCACAACGCTGGTAGACAAGCAAGATCCTAAGAGCTCTATCAATACGTACACTCACATATTAAGATAGAAAAACCAAGTAGCATACTACCATGTTTAGCAAGACTGTTATATACATGTGAATATCCCAAGCTTCCATTAAGTAATATACAAACTAGTATGATACAGTAATGGCCTTCTAGGGCATAAACACTAACAATCTCCCACTTGCACTAGGGCCATGTACTTGCATATCGAAGACCAATGATCTCGAGTAGCCTCTCGAACTGAATCTGAGGAAGGGCCTTCGTGAATGGATCAGCAATGTTCTCTTCTGAAGCAACTCTCCGAACCTCGATCTCCTGACGATCAATGATCTCCCTGATCAGGTGATACCGCCTCAAGATGTGTCTGGACTTCTGATGGGACCTTGGTTCCTTCGCTAAAGCTATAGCTCCGTTGTTGTCGCAATACAGAGGTATTGGATCAACTATGGTAGGAACCACCTGAAGTTCTGTTAGGAACTTCTTCATCCAGACTGCTTCTTTTGCGGCATCGCAAGCAGCTATATACTCCGCTTCCATCGTCGAGTCAGCAACGGTGTCCTTCTTGGAGCTCCTCCAGCACACCGCCCCTCCATTGAGGGTAAAGACATAACCCGACATGGATTTGGAATCGTCCTTATCACTCTGGAAGCCGGAATCAGCAAAGGCCTCCAACCTGAAGTCTTTTCTGCCATAAACCAAGAACATCTCCTTAGTCCTCCTCAGGTACTTGAGAATGTTCTTTACTGCTATCCAGTGTTTCTCCCCTGGGTCTGACTGATACCAGCTCACCACGCTTAGTACGTAAGCTACATCTGGTCTGGTACACAACATCGCATACATTATAGATCCTACCGCAGAAGCGTAGGGTATAATAGACATGCGTTCCCTTTCCAAATCAGTCTTGGGAGACATCTCTTTGGAAAGGGTGATTCCGTGACAAGCCGGTAGATTACCGCGCTTAGAATCTTCCATACTGAATCTTTTCAGTACAGTGTCGATATACTTGGACTGCGAAAGTCCCAACATCCTCTTGGATCTATCACGATAGATCCGGATCCCCAGAATGTAAGAGGCATCACCCAGGTCTTTCATGGAGAACCTGTGTGACAAGAATCCTTTGACAGATTGTAGCATAGGAATGTCATTTCCTATCAATAGAATGTCATCCACGTACAAGACGAGGAATACGACACTTCTGGCTACAACTTTACTATATATGCACGGTTCATCTGGATTTTTGATAAAGTCATATTCTTTGACTTTCTCATCAAAACAGATGTTCCAACTCCGCGATGCCTGCTTTAGTCTATAAATAGACTTAAGCAGCTTGCATACTTTCCCGCTGCTCCCACTCTGATTGAAACCCTCTGGCTGATCCATATAGACGCTCTCTTCTAAATTTCCATTCAGAAAAGCCGTCTTCACATCCATCTGCCAGATTTCATAATCATGGAAGGCAGCAATAGCAAGAAGGATACGAATGGATTTGAGCATAGCCACTGGAGAAAAAGTTTCGTCATAGTCCAAACCAGGTCTTTGACGAAAACCCTTTGCAACAAGTCTAGCTTTATAGGTTTCCACCTGCCCATCTACACCAATCTTTTTCTTGAAGATCCATTTGCATCCTATGGGTTTTACCCCATCTGGAGCAAAGTCCAAAGTCCATACTTTGTTGGTGTACATGGACTCCATTTCGGTCCGCATTGCATCTAGCCATCGTACCGAGTCGCCGCTTTGGATGGCCTGCTGGAAGTCAGTAGGTTCATCATCTTCTATGATGCAATCCTCTCTATCCCCGTCTATGAGAAAACCGTAGTATCTCTCAGGCGGATGAGACGGCCTACTACTCCTGCGGAGGGGTGCGGGAATGTTCTGTTCTTCTTGAACCTCTGGTTCTACCAAACTTTCAGTAGCAGTTTGTGGTTCTGGAATTTCTTCCAGTTCTATTTCGCTCCCACTTATTTCCTTTTCTAAAAACAGATGTTCCAGAAAATGGGCATTACGAGAAACAAAGACCTTTTGTTCCTCTGCGTAATAGAAATAATATCCCTTGGAGTTCTTTGGATATCCCACAAACAAACATTTTACTGATCGTGCCTCGAGCTTGTCCACATGCTGCTTTTTAACAAAAGCTGGACATCCCCAAATCTTCATATGCTGAAGATGGGGTTTCTTCCCAGTCCACATCTGATATGGAGTGGTAGGCACAGTCTTGGTAGGAGCCCTGTTCAGAAGATATGCCGCTGATTCTAGCGCATAACCCCAGAAAGATCGCGGTAACTCAGCATTACTCATCATGGATCGTACCATATCCAATAGGGTTCGATTCCGTCTCTCCGATACACCGTTATGCTGTGGAGTGTATGGAGGAGTAAGCTGAGAGAGAATTCCTTTCTCTTTTAGGTAACCTAGGAACTCGGCACTCAAGTATTCACCACCTCGATCAGATCTAAGTGTCTTGATACTTTTGCCGGTTTGGTTTTCTACTTCATTCTTATACTCTTGGAATTTCTCAAAAGCCTCGGATTTATGTTTCATCAGATAAATGAATCCGTATCTTGAGTAATCATCCGTGAAAGTAATGAAGTAGGAATAACCACCTCTCGCATGTGTAGACATTGGACCACATACATCGCTGTGTATGAGTCCTAAGAGCTCGCTCGCTCTTACTCCTTGTCCAGTAACTGGAGTCTTTGTCATCTTTCCTTTGAGACAAGATTGACAAGTGTCATAAGTTTGATATTCGAACGTGTCCAAATATCCTTCTCTATGCAACTTAGTCAACCTTCTCTCATTGATGTGACCCAGTCTACAATGCCATAAGAAAGCTTTATTTAAATCTGGAGACTTTCTTTTTAGTGTGTTCTGGACATTGAAAATTTGGAGTTGGTTTAAAACATATATGCCGTTATTTAATGTACCTGACCCAATCAAACCATGATTAAGGTGGATGTTGACCACATCTCTTACAAACGTGAAATCATAACCTTTATTTGATAACAAGGAAACTGATATGATATTACACGTTAAGCTTGGTACAAAATAACAGTTATGTAAAACCAAAATGTGTCCACTCGTCAATCCTAGGTGATAGTCCCCGACGGACGCAGCTCCCACGCTAGCTCCGTTAGCAACCTTTAGGGTCATATCACCTTCCTTCAGCACTCTACGGTTTCTCAGTGCCTGCAATGAATTGCAAATATGAGATCCTGATCCGGTATCCAATACCCAGGAAGTAGAGTTGATCGACAGACAATTCTCAATTACAAACACACCTGAAGTCGAAGCCACAGCTTGCTTCGGTTCCTGGTTCTTGGCGTTCCACGCCTTGCAATCCTTCTTCCAGTGCCCTTTCCTGTGACAATGGAAGCACTCATCCTGGCCAACTACCAGTACCGCAAGCTTTTTCTTTCCCTTCCCTCTCACCTTACTAACACCTCCTCTAGGTTTGGGTGCGGCCTTCTTCTTCCTTCCTTTGGCCCTAGCCTTGGACCCGGAAGAAGATGTACCGCCAACAAACATAGCGGGTGTTTCCCTTGCCTTCTGCAAGGTGCCCTCTTCACTCCTTAACATGTTCAGGAGTTCCGCAAGTTCAACTTCTTTTCCTTGAAGATTGAAGTTGAGGATAAACTGGGCGTAGGTGGGAGGAAGGGACTGGAGAATAAGGTCTGTATAGAGCTCATTATCCAAAGTCGTCCCAAGGTCTGCGAGCTCTTCAATATAGCCGATCATCTTTAGGACATGTTCTCCTACTGATGACCCGACAGCCAATCTCGCTCGAAACAAGTTCTTAGAAGTCTCGTATCTTGCTATACGAGATTGCTCCCCATAAAGTTCCTTTGTATGGAGAAATATGCCATCTAGGGTCATATCCTCGTGCCTCCTCTGATGTTCATTGTTCATCGAGGCAAGCACGATGCACTTGGCTCTCGCGCAATCTAAATCCCAGGTTTTGCGGATTTCCTTATCCGCATTACTGGATTTGGGACCAGGGACAGCAGGTGCCGTAGCGGTGAGGACGTACCCCAGTTTGTCATAGGTCAAAGCCATTTTGACATTCCGCAGCAAATCTTTATAGTTTGGCCCTGTCAGTATATTTTTCTCTAAAAGTAACTTAAGTCCAGTCATTTTCAAGGTCGCTGCAATTAGGAGAGAGAGAAGAAAACTCTTTAGCATGATGCTCTTGCAAGTTTAGAGTGGTTTTTAGTTTATCTAAACTGGATGGCTCCCACTGTTTCTCGAATCCTTCCTCAAACCATAAAAGAAGAATTAGCCAGGACTATTCTCACCGTACAATACTTGCTTAACCGTTCAGCCAGGCTGGTGTCGGTACTTCGAGGGAGGTTTTCCAACGCTTTCGCGAAGTTCCTTAATTAAATAACCTCTTTTCTCTGGGGGCGTAACCCCGCTGACACTTTTCTGGACACCTACTAGGTTTATAGCATTGATCGTTAAGTGACGAATATCCTGATAAGTAGCATATACTCACAGTAGGATCGGGATCCAAATATCATCGTCTGATAATATTGTAGGAATGCTACCAACATTCATCAAACTCAAAATGGTATGCATCTCTTTGCAAATTTCAGTTTCTTTAGAAATTCCCGATATAAGTTTTTGCCCCATGCTCTTATAACCTTGGCTTTGGTCAAAGTGTCATAAGTCACATGTCAAGTTCTACCCGTCATTATCTTGTCAATTTGAACCCATCCGTATATACCCCTGACTTTGGTCAAATGGTAATACGACTGTCCCAAACCAACTCATCTATCTTATGCAACAAATGAAAACCCAGCAGCTACCAAACACTATGCCTTGACTTTGGCCAAAATGCATAGCTTGAATACTACTGAATACCCAAATGAAATGACGGAGGGCTACGAATAGTTTTGGCGAAACCGTGAACGTAGTGAACTTGATATAACCGAAGGAACCTGATAGCTTTTAAAAGGAGTGGTTAAGGCTCCGCATTTAAAAATATCTGTTTTTAAATTAACCGAGTGGTTTCTTTTAAATTGTTCCAACGATTAAAACTTTGGTTTATTTTCTTTGCATTATAGATAATGCGTCCCATCATTAACCTATCATTGCAGAAAACAACGAAAATACAACGTCCTCTTATGCCATCCGCATTCGCCACGGGGTCCCGTCATTACCCGTTAGGTTACTTAACTAACGACAGAGCGGGGGCTGGGCAAGCGCGGGTGTAAAACATAAGTGACGTCTAAATAGCTACAATATATATAGATATTTTACATTCGTCTGATGCAATGATATACATTCCAGAACACAGATAAACTTTATTGGATTTGCAAGCAATCTGTATTTTTTTTGAGCCTGCAAGAAAAGACAGATTACACAGTTGTGATGAATAGCCGTTACCCCACCCTCGACCCCTACGGGTACGGCAAACTACCCGCCCGACAGTTTGTGTACCCCACCTTGGGTCAGTCCTAGGAGCAAAAACAGTAAAATGAAATAATACAACGGTGGCTACAACCGCAACCTGGATGTGCCCCGCAAAATAATATTACAACAAATTACATTTACAACAAATGAATTAAAAAATAACCCATTGCAAAACCCCGGCTAAACACCACAACAGTCCAATACAGTTTATATACACAAACAGATATAACCATTACAGAAATGTGCAACCCCCTGCCAACCGACATACTAGAAGTTAGGGGAGGTTTACGAACACATTTATCAATCACAGATATAATCCAATATGCAAATACTGTACAATTTCGATCGATTAAACATCTTTAATATTGCTCCAAAAACTGCTCTGTTAAACTGAAACCTGAGCAAAATTAAAATATACCAGAAAATCCCAAATATTACAGAGAACAATCACCAGAAAAATGAGTCCCCGGATCGTCTAATCGGCGGCGGAAGCACGGCGGATAGGTGCTATCCGCCGCGGATCCGCGGCGCCGTAGGCGATTCAGGGGACCAAATTTTTTGTGTGTTCTACTGGTGTCATTTCAAGCTTTCTGAACTCACCTGAAAAATTTTTGGACATCATTTTAAAGTCGACAGAAACTTGACAGTTTTAGGGTTTTCCGGCTTCGTTTTTCCGTTCGAAATTCGTACAAATTTGCAATTAAGTTATTTATTGTTTAGCGAGGCTCTGATACCACTTTAAGTCGATGTAGTACACCCCAATACTTGTGGGGAGGCGGAATTTTCAAAAACGAACTTGTTTAGTGAAAGAACATCGACTAACCGCTTGAATCGAAGCTAAACTATAAATAACCAAACACAAAGTGTTTCTTAACTATTGTGTTTAGGGATTATACCTAATGAAATCAGTCCTTCGTCTTTACGATCTCCTTGTTCTCCTCGGCCTTCTCTAGGTAGTAGACGATCCACCCGAGAGCAAAACTCCAAACTAAATCTCTAACTTGAGGTAACTAATCTTCTTGGATTGCTAATCAAAGAAGATAGAATGAAATAGAGTGATGGTTATGGATTGATTAGTCTTTCTAATCCTTTGATCTCAACTCATGAGGTGTAAGGATTAGTCTTTTGAAGATGAGAGCTTGAGGAGAGAGAATGTGAGAATGATAATAGAATAAAGTTATGAGTATCATAATAGATATGAAGCATTTTCTAATAAGAAGAAAAGAATAAAGAGTGATGAATAATCATGCTTCATAAAATATCAAGTGGTGATTCATTAGCATGAGTCATTAAGCAATAAATGTGCATTAATGAGATGAATGAATCACCCTCATGACTCTTATAACTCATTCAATGTATATGACACATAACCCTCCTTAGTCACCATCTTCTAGAAGCTTCTCGTACAATTACGAGAACGCCCCTCCAATCCGCAAAAATACGGAAGAACTTTAGACTGTAAAAATCCAATAACCGGATACCAGTAACTGGCTTAAACCAAAGCCGACTGGTAAAAACTGTCCAAACGACGTAAGTATGTAAACACACATACGCGTCCGAACCCTTGTCGTAAAACCATACGACCTCTATATCGTTTCGCCTGGAGTAGGAAACTCTCTGTGTGGGACTCTAGAGACTCGACTACTACGCTGGTAGTGGGTTTAACCACAGACCGCAAGCGGCACTAGCTGTACGTAACGGTCCCCAGGTAGTTGTCGATAAGAAGGCCGATGAGGAAACCCATCCGAACTCCTACTGAGTCTGATGTGACAATCTCCATACAGTCCGGTCCGTTCGTCCAAGACTATCGCATATCGGGCCTAGGGGGGCGGCAAGCGTCAGTCCCCTAATAGCGGTATAAGTCGTGTCGGAGGGAAGCCCATTACACCCTGAGAAACTACTGGAACCTACCAGCAAATCTCGCTTGCCCTGGCCAGGGACTTTGCGTAATGGCTCTCTGACACAGCGCGATATCTACTCCCAATACCGGGAGGGACGAATCCTGTCTAACCGCCACTGCCTCCAAGTGCTCGGGACTGCACCCAACTGCTACCTGTTTGCACGACTCCTTTGAGCCGTGGTAGGGTAGCAATCTAAGAACAGTGGGACACACTCGAGGCGAAGTAGCAGTGTCAAGTCTGCGGACTACGCTGTACTCATGTCACCTGGGAACTGTTCACTGACGACTGGTATAAAACCAACCAACAGTTCCCTGTGAGTCCTGTCCGGTGTACCCGTAACCTAACGAGCACCTGTATACTATCTCCAGTACGACGTACTGACGGCTGTGGGACAGACCATCTCCCCAACTGGGATGAGAAGCGTACACACCAGTCTACTCCGGAGTATCGATGCTCTGTCTCGATAATCCAACGACCAGGGACCAGAATAAGGATGTGCTTGTAAACTACCCAGCCCCCACTAGTGTGACTACCATCACAACGCTGGTAGACAAGCAAGATCCTAAGAGCTCTATCAATACGTACACTCACATATTAAGATAGAAAAACCAAGTAGCATACTACCATGTTTAGCAAGACTGTTATATACATGTGAATATCCCAAGCTACCATTAAGTAATATACAAACTAGTATGATACAGTAATGGCCTTCTAGGGCATAAACACTAACACAAACTACAACTGATGTTTTACTGGAACCAGAGGATTCAGTAGTTCCCGACGAAACCCAGCCTCTCCGCCGATCTAGTAGGGTTCCTCATCCACCTAAGAGATACTACGGTTTTCTCATCGATGGTGGGAGCGAGGATTGTATCATGGAAGATGATGACCCGACTAGCTTCGAGCAAGCCATCACGAGTGGGGACTCTGTGAAATGGCTGGATGTAATGCGATCTGAGATGAAATCCATGTACACCAACAAAGTATAGACTTTGGAATTTTCTCCTGAAGGGGTAAAACCCATTGGGAGCAAATGGATCTTTAAGAAGAAACTTGGTGTAGATGGAAAAGTTGAGACTTTCAAAGCTAGACTTGTTGCAAAGGGTTTTCGTCAACGACCAGGTATGGATTATGACGAAACCTTTTCTCCGGTGGCTATGCTTAAGTCCATCCGGATCCTGCTTGCCATTGCTGCATACCATGACTATGAAATCTGGTAGATGGATGTTAAGACTGCCTTTCTAAATGGTGATTTAGAGGAGTGCGTGTACATGACACAGCCAGAAGGCTTCGTAGACAGTGGGAGTAGCGGAAAGGTGTGCAAGATTCTTAAATCCATCTATGGGTTAAAGCAGGCATCGCGGAGTTGGAACATCTGTTTTGATGTTGTAGTCAAAGAGTTTGACTTCATCAAAAATGTAGATGAACCCTGTATCTACAAGAAGGTTGCAGAGAGTAAGGTTGTCTTCCTCGAATTGTACGTGGATGACAAACTCTTGAAAGGAAATGATGTTCCTATGCTGCACTCGGTCAAGCTCATCTTATCACATAGATTCTCAATGAAAGATCTAGGTGATCCCTCCTGCATTTTGGGGATTAATATCTATAGAGATAGATCTAAACGGATACTGGGATTGTCCCAATTCAGGTATATTGACACCATACTAAAAAGGTTTAGTATGGAAGAATCCAAGCGTGGGTATTTACCCATGATCTCTAGACTCACTCTTTCCAAAGAGATGTCTCCTAAGACTAATTTGGAGAGAGCTCGCATGCAAGGAATACCCTATGCTTCGGCAGTAGGCTCTATCATGTACACGATGCTATGTACTAGACTCGATGTAGCATACTCACTAAGTGTAGTGAGTAGGTATCAAGAAGATCCAGGAGAGTCACTGGACATTTGTGAAGAACATTCTCAAGTACTTGAGAAGGACTAAGGAGATGTTCTTGGTGTATGGTAACGGAGAACTCCAGGTGGAGTCCTTTACCGATTCGAGCTTCCAAAGTGATAAGGACGACTCTAAGTCGCACTCGGGATTTGTCTTTACCCTAAATGGAGGGACGGTTTGTTGGAAGAGTTCCAAGCAAGAAACCGTGGCAGACTCGACGATGGAGGCTGAATACATCGCTGCCAACGATGCTGCCAAAGAGGCTGTCTGGATGAAGAAGTTCATCTCTGAACTTGGTATGGTTCCATCCATTGAGCATCCAATACCTTTGTATTGTGATAACAATTAAGCTATGTCTTTGGCCAAGGAACCCAGGTCCCATCAGAGATCCAGACATATTCTGAGGCGGTATCACCTAATCCTTGAGATAGTTGATCACCGCGAGATCGAGGTCAGGAGAGTTGACACGAAGGAAAATACTACAGATCCACTCACCAAGGCCATACCCCAGATACAATTTAAGAGACTCTTCGGGATGTTTGGTATGAGATACTACAACAGCTGGCCTCAGTGCAAGTGGGAGATTGTTAGTTTTATATATGTCCTAGAGGCCATTGTTGTACATATGATGTATATTATAGTGGATGCTTGGATATATATAGAGAGGACTTTCTTGCTCGACATGATAGTATGCTATGTGGTTTCACTTTATCTTAATATATTGACTCGTATTGGTTTACTGTCTTGCTCTCACATGTTGATAAAGCCCTTAGGATATGTACTCGACTACTGGGACTATGATGCAGATCATACTAGTGGGCCAGGGTAGTCCAAGAGTATATCCTATAACCGTTACTTGTTTAGGGTGTATCAAGACAGGGCATCGATACTCCAGAGTAGACTAGCGTATACGCGTCTTGACCCATACGATGGGCGATGGATGATCCCATATCCATTGGTGTTTCACATCAAAAATGGTGTATGGGTGCTCAGTAGAGATTGGGTACACTGAACGGACTCGCCGAGAACTCCTAGATGGTATTATACCAATCGCCAGATAGCAGTTCTCTACTAACACTGGTACAGGTTAGTCTGTAGACCCGAGATAGTCATAGAGACTTGTGTGATTCCCACCGTGCTTTGATTTCCACCTTACCACGTTCATGAGAACGTGCAAAATGGTGGCTTTTGGGTACAGTCCCGAATCACATGGAGTCAATGAGCGATAGGAGGGGTTTCATCTCTCCCGGTATTGGGGGTTGATGTTGCACTGTGTTCGATTGACTATAACTAGAAGTCCCTGGACAGGGCTGATATGGAGTGCTACTGGTAAGTGTTATCAGTAGTTTCTCGACCCGTTATGAGCCACACATCGACACGACTTATCGGTTACTGGGGTCTGACATTTACCACCCCTAGACTGGATATGCGACATATCAGACGAAGAGACCGGACTGTACGGGAGTGTTTCTGATTAGATTCACAGGAGAATGAATAGGCTTGCTAGTTGATCTTCTGATCGCTCAATACCCGGGTGGCTGTTAGGTTTAGCTGACTGCTTGTAGCTTGTGGGTGTTTGATATGATCATCACCTACTGCCAGCGTATTGACGATTCTTTAATGTCCTACACAGAGGTTTCCTGCCTCAGGAAAAACGGAGTAGGAGCGCATATGTGATATGTGCGGGACCGAGAATAATACGTGTATGTGATACCGTATTAGATTATCGCGATATGTGATATCGGCCGGGTATATGTGATATAGCCGGATCATCGGATCAAGTGTTGATTCGATGAACTGATACAAATTATATTAGTCGGTTATTTGCAAAATATCCGGATTATCGGATCAAGTGTTGATTCGATAATTTAATGTATAATTATATATTTGATATATTACATTACATTAACTAATATAAGCTCACTTAAAGATTCTTTTTCTCACTTAATGATACATTGATGTATATGTGATACATGTTAATTGTATTGTTTTCTTTTGTTACAAAATATATTATATATGTGATATATAATATTGTAACATGTTAGGGTTACAATTGCAACTAGGGTTTTGAGATTAAACCATACTAGGGTTTGGATTAGGGTTAATGTTTTGGATTAAGTTATGGATAAGCTTTGAGGAAGCTTCATGAAACTTTGACTTTTTCCACTCTCTTTATTTTATCCTTGATATTTTGCTAGTTATTTGTTAACCCAAACCCTAACCCTAGTCTATGGTTAAGTCTCTATAAGAGTTAAGCATGACATGCTTAACCCTTGGTTGCAATTCCAACCTCAAACAATAATTCTTTTTCCTCACTCATTCTTCTTCATCTTCTTCTTGCTTCAAAAAGGAGCTTGCTTGATTTTATTTTTGTGATGAAATAAAGTGAGAAATTGAAAACAAAAGAGAGCAAAATTCCTACTTCATCATCCTCATCTATTCTAGCCACTTAGATTAGGGTGTTTACTTCACTAATACATCATTAGAGAAGTGTGAGCTTGGGTTAGAGTTTCCTCAAGGTAGATCATCTTGGATCTTGAAGATTACTAGCAAGGATCCAGCATTCTTTTCGTGGAGCCTCTCTAGAGTTCGGGAGCATGATGATCACAGCGAAGGGACTTCAACCCGGAGCTTATGAAGCGAAGGCACGGACTACAAAGGTTGTAATCCCTAACTCTTAGATGTTAAGTTGTTAACATATAGGTAATGTTTGATTTTCTAGTTAAAGATCTATGGTTAGGGTTATCTAAAATGGCAAAAATTTTAACTTGGCATAGACGATGCCTCCCGAAACCTTGCTGCCGTTGTATGTAACCCAACAGTATCATCACCGACCACGGGAGGAACTTCAAAAACGAGAAAGTGCAGGATTTCTTTAATGAATATCATATCCACATGAAGTTTGCCGTGGTCGCAAATCCCCAATGCAACGGGCAGGCCGAAGTTGCTAACCGGGACATCCTATGAGGTCTCCGGACCCGCCTAGAAGGACGCCAAGGCAGTTGGGTCAAGGAGCTGTCCCAAGTCTTATGCGTCCTGCGCACGTCAAAGAAGACCCCCACCGAGGAAACTTCTTTCAGCATCTGCTACGGGAATGAGGCAATGGTCCCAACGGAGATCGGGCTACCTAGTCATCAGGTCAAACACTTCGATGATGAAGCAAACACCACGGCACTATGGACCAACCTGGACATCTTGTTGGAGAAACGAGACCGGGCTTAGATCCGGGCTGCTGCCGATCAGCAGAAAACTGCCTGATACTACAACACGCGGTTCAAGCGTCGCTCCTTCACGACAAGGGATCTGATCCTACGGCGAAACGAGTTCGTCGATCAGGGCAGGCTGCATAAGTTTTCCCCGAAATGGGATGGTCCTTTCCTCGTCTTCGAGGTTCTTCCCGGCGGAGCCTACCGCTTGCAGGACGCGGACGGGCGCGAGCTTCCATGGCCTTACAACGCTGAGAAGCTCAAGCTGTACCAGTAAAATGAATACCTATGAGTGTGTACCTCTCCTTTCACAAAGGCAATGTAAACTTTTCTAAAAAGTCCTTTCCATTCAAATAACCAGAAGGGAACACTAGAACATTGCATAAGAAGAGTCTTATTCATCCAAAAAGGTATTATGGGCTCCTCAGCCTTCCAGAAAAAGGAAAGGTTACAACAAAGGTGGCACGGGATCAAGGAAGTACTCCTGGTGATACTCGGAGTAGATTTCCGTTAGCCGGGACCTTGCCTCTATAGTCCGCTCCCACCGACGCAGCGCGTGGACCCGAGACACCACAGATGAACCCGACGCACCGCCCTCTGAGCCTTGGTCCACGATGTACCTCATCTTGAAACACTCCAGGATGAGAGCCAAGGATCGATCATGCCTGGCTTTCGAGATGAGATCGAACAGGAAGATCGAACGCACCTTGTCGAGCGCTTCATCCAGAAGGTCCTCGGTGAAGGGGTTCTCCAGACCCGGGGATGCCCTCCAAATCGCATACATCAGCATCTGAAGCAGGGACGACCGCCGAGGGAGAATCCGGCTAAAGTGATCCTCCAGGTGCTGAACCACTCCCCGGTATCCATCCTCGGTCAGAGATTGGTCATACAAAGCGACATCATCAAGGGAGATGATCTCTTCGATCAAATACATGCGCTCAGCAATCTCAAAGAAAGCGATGCCGGAGGAACTGCCATCCCCTCTCTATTTATAACCCCAAGCAAATCTTCAAGGACCCGGATTCTTACGCATACAGGCGCGAATCTCAGGAATCGCGGCAGCTAATCCAAAACCACGCCTCCATATAGCGATACTGACGTGGCTTCACGAAACATTCCTCCTTCCCCCGTACGTCCCTGACACATGTCATCCGTGACTATTGCCCATCCCGATGTCCATGAATCTAGAAGGTTGGCAAATTCCCGCGCAACCGGGCATCAACCTTGCTCGGCCCGTCCTTAGCGGGCCCCTCATGGCCCCTCCTGCGCTAAGGATCGAAGCCCTCACCAAGAGGCAGCCAAGCGGCTACCCTGCTCGGCTATCCCTGGCCGGTAGCTCCCTACCCCACAACGCCAGGGATAAAAGCCCTCGCAAAGAGGTAGCCGAGCGGCTACCCTACTCGGCTATCCCCGGCCGGTAGCTCCCTACCTCGCAACGCCCGGTATCTAAGCCCTCACCAAGAGGCAGCCGAGCGGCTACCACGCTTGGCTATCCCTGGCTGATAGCTCCCTACCCCCACAACGTCAGGGATCAAACCCCTCACCAAGAGGCAGCCGAGCGACTATTCTGCTCGGCTATCCATGGCTGGTAGCACCCTACCCCACAACGCCAGGGATCAAACCCCTCGCCAAGAGGCACCGGGCAACAACCCTACTCGGCCATCCTTAAGGATCAAAGCCCTC
Source organism: Agapanthus africanus (assembly GCA_030015575.1). Lineage (NCBI taxonomy): Eukaryota > Viridiplantae > Streptophyta > Magnoliopsida > Asparagales > Amaryllidaceae > Agapanthus > Agapanthus africanus. Next base: position 180,837,591 of record JASDDO010000008.1, read on the forward strand.
GCCAAGAGGCACCAGGCAGCAACCCTGCTCGGCCCGTCCTTAGTAGGCCTCTTACGTCCCCTCCCGCACTAAGGATCAAAAGCCCTCGCAAGAGGCAACCGGGCCCGCCCTTGTTCGGTTATCCCTGGCTGGTAGCTCCCCACCCCACAATGCCAGGGATCAAAGCCCTCGGCAAGAGGCACCAGGTAGCAACCCTGCCCGGCCCGTCCTTAAGGATCAAAAGCCCTCGCAAGAGGCAACCGGACCCGCCCTTGCTCGGTTATCCCTGGTTGGTAGCTCCCTACCCCAACACACCAGGGATATAAGCCCTCGCGAAGAGGCACCGGACAGTAAACCTGCTCAGCCCGTCCTTAGTAGGCCTCTTACGGCCCCTCCCGTGCTAAGGATCAAAAGCCCTCGCAAGAGGCCGCCGGGCCCGCCCTTGCTCGGTTATCCCTGTCTGGTAGCTCCCTACCCCAAAACGTCAAGGATCTAAGCCCTCGCAATGAGGAGATCAAGCAGCTACCCTACTCGGCCCATCCTTTGTAGGCCCCTTACGGCCCCTTCCGTACTAAGGATCTAAGCCCTCAACAAGAGGCAACCAGGCCCGCCCTTGCTCGGTTACCCCTGGACAGTAGCTCCATACCCCAAAATGCCAGGGATCTAAGCCATCGCCATGAGGCGACCGAGCAGCTACCCTGCTCGGCCCGTCCTTAGTAGGCCCCTTACGGCCCCTCCAACAACTACGAAACAAAGACCTCACCAAGAGGCACCCGGTCCATCTACGTCTGAGCGATCTCCACCTCGACTTCGGGGTTATGGAGATACCGTCCTCCCGCCGGTCTTTGTACACTTGGCAAGTGTCAACTCAATGTGTAATCGCTAGACAAAGAACCGACATAACACGAAGGAAGTACTGTGCAAATATAAGTGTTTACCGACAAAGGGAAATACGCGCGCAAATACTACTGCAAAAAAAGTTTTTATTCACAAAACCAAAATTCTTTACAAGGGTATTATGGGCTCCCCAGCCTTATCAAATTACCTAGAGGCTTACAAAAGAGAGAAAAGCCAAAAAGTTCGGGCCGCGAGCCCGGCCTAGACCCCGCCTCCCTGAAAGTGGGACCCGTGCACGGAGCTCACTGTTGGCAAACTCCGGAAACTGCTCCTTGACGACATCAAGAGATTTGTTCCATGTAATGGCAGAGGACTCGCCGAGGTCGACGTAAAACTGGTCCGACCCCTTATAATCAGTCACCGCCTTTCTAGCCCAAACCTCGGCAACCTCCGCCGCCTGAAGTGCCACCTCGATATCCCGCCTGTTGGCATCCCTCACCCTCCTCATGGCTGTAAAGAGATCGTCCAGTTCCACCAACTTCGCCTCGATGACTCGATGGGACTCACTCAGGCGGTGATATGACTCCCGGCACTTTGAGACGACGAGCTCCGTGACGGCCGATCGGGCTTCAAGGACGGCCATCCTCTCCCTCTCCAGACGCAGCTCAAGTCGCAGATCCTCGGCCTCCGAAGAAGACTCTCCCGCCGGCCTTGTAGCTTAGATAGCCCCCTCGGTCTCCATACGAGTAACGAGGGCGCAGTGCTGAAAGACCTAAGGAAAAACAGCAGAGAGGCTTAGAGACGCTCGAATTAAAGAAAGGGCTCACGAAATAACACAAGAGGGAGTACATACCTGCACCGCCTTCTGAGCTATAGCCGCCATCTGGACCCTCAGGGTCTCCCGCAGAATCTAGCCCCCAGCTGACTCCTCCATACCAGGAAGCAGGCTGGCAGCAAAGGAAAGCCCCGACGGGACCATGAAACGGACGTCCCCCTCCTGCACAGGAATCCCCTCCGGAATCTCCGTCGGTGGCGCACGAGAGACCGTCCTCTTCCACTTAAGAGGAATCCCGTCTTCGTCCTCTCCTGCATCCCTCGCCTGGGGCTTAGGAACCCGTGGACGCCTTTGGCCGCCGCCGGAACAATCATCAGGAGCTCGTGATGGGATAGATGGCCCTTCCGTCGACGACACATTTGGTGCGGGGCTAGGGTCAGCCGGAGGCACGGCCGCACCGTCGGCCCCCCTCCGGGACTGAGCGCCGAAGGCACCAAGAGTCCTGGATCGATCCATTTGTCCTGCCGAAGGGAAAGGCTCGACTCAGAAAGAGAAGAAGCGGAAGAAAGAAGAAGAAGACACCTAACCCGATGGAGAGGAGTTCCCGATAGAGAAAACGCAGAGATCCGACCTCAAGATGAGAGCGTCGAGCTTACAAAACTCAGAACGAGGAAAATATGAAGAGATATGGGTCCTGAAGCGGACCCCACCTCTATTTATAGCTGCCAACATGCACATCCTACGGCGACAGTCATCTCCCGACGAAGCGGTTCAGTGCATTCGACTGCCACAATCACTCCACCCGTCGCATGTTCATTGGCCACGTCCCAACAGACGCCAGAGGTCTGCGGCCCATCGCGTCAGCCAACCAGCGCCCGACACGTGGGCTGTCGCTTTAGCGAAAGTACGCACGATCCGGCGCATTCTCTTTAATGAAAAGATCTCACCCTGATTCGCTGGCACCATCCAAAAGATACAACAAATTACCCGGGGACACTCCCGAAGATATCTTCGAAAAGGAGCTCACCTCGGGTGACCCGGCAGACCACTCTCGACCCGACCCATCAGCTGGTCGGGACGAGAGTGGGGGGCTAATGATGATGCTCGATATCGGTGATCTCCCAGATCATGACATGTGGTAGATGATGTGTCCCAGAGTATGCAAGAAAGGACCTGCAGTGGCTGACCAGACCACTCTTATGCCCGTCCTACAAACAAACGTTGGCTCACCTCCGAGCCCCTGCACAATTGGCCTCCTCGGCCTCACAACTCGTCTCCGGGCTACCGCAGAACCAAGATACCTCGGTTGTCTCGCTCGTCCACGAGCTCTCCCGCCGAGGTCATCTTCCTCTGCTTTATCGGCCGACCAATGGCACAGCTCACAGGCGCAACCGCCATCCCGCGAATCTCGCCATGCGCGAGATATCCGCCGGCCACATCCCACGTTCCACGCCATCACGATCCCCTATTAACGAGCCTGTCTCGCCATTAATGGGAGATCCCGCCCATCACGCGGGTGTGACGTCGGGAGCATAACGGCCGGCGTGATTCTCGCGCCTGCCCTGCCAACTGCCACCGCTATATAAACCCCTTCTTCAGACGGTTCAAGTAAGCCATTTTGACTCCACTAAGCCGTTACTCTGCTCGGATTTCCTCTCTAACTTGACCGTCAGAGGGTCCTCGGTGTTACAACCACCCCGGAACTTTCTTGCAGGTAGCTCGGCAACAACCAACCTCAAACCCATTGAGATCCACACGCTTCAGGAGCCTGTCTCCAGATCCAATTTCAGCCGTCTATCGCCGCCATAAGCAGATCAACGGAAGGTAACATCTTGGTATGATCCAGGTCAGGTCACTAGCCAAATTGGATATAGGTCTGTTTTGTTATTATATTAGTCAAGTTTTAGACCTATTTATTTTATTTATTAATCCATGATTTGTATTTTGAACAGAGCTACAATGGGACAAGCAACCGAGAAGCTGTCTTATAGGAGGAAAGGTGGATGTGGACAGTGATCATCTTTGGTGTGGGGTTTTCATCAGTGTGTTTTATTTTGGTGTTATGGAAGCAAAGAAATTTGTTGTTATCATACAATTTAGGAATTTAAGTCAGTATTTATGTTGAAACTAAACTATGGACTGCGGTATTTGTATGCATGTTGCACACATATTCAGTATGAGACATCTTTATTTTTAGACTATTTATATTGGTTTGATTATCTTCCGTTACTCTGTGCATGTTTTTGTGCATGACTTTATGCATTTGGTGTTCAGTATTGTGTATATATTGCATGTTGCTATGCATCTGTGTATTTGTCTGCATGCTGCAGTATTTGCGTATTTGTGTGCTTCATACACAAGTTTAAGGCATTTGTGTGCATTCTGCAGTTTCATATGCATTTGTTGTTACAGTTCCTAGCGTCCTTGCCACTACAACCGCGGTCTTTGTGGAATGAAAAACAAAAATTCGATAGGCGCTAGAAACAATAAACCCTAGAATCTTAACCAAACACTTAAACTAGAAATCTAGAAAGAGTTTATCAACTATGGAAAGAAGCTTATACCAAATGATTCGTATCCTTCGGTCTTCAATCCGCTTCTTTAGCTCCTCGGGATCTCCGTGATCAAGCTTGACCGCCGGTCTTCCTTAGTCGAAAATGATCCACCCGAGAGATATGGTTCAAGACTATAGCTTCACTCAATGAAGCAACTAACGGTCCGAACTTGCTATACCATGATGTTTAGAGATGTAGTTATGATATCTAGTATTTTTCTCTCTCTCTTCCATCCTTAATTCTCAACTTATGAGAGGGTAGGGAGGAAGATGAAGAAGGAGCTCAAGAGGAGAGCTAAGTGAGGAGAGAGAACAAAATGGTGAGAATGGAAAAACTGGTGAGAATGGAAAAACTAGTGCGATAAAATAGCATCCATGGTTATGTATAAATAATTTTCACAAATAAAATATAACAACCATACTTGAATAGTTTTGAAAAATGAATTTACAATTCATTTGTCTACACTAACATGTCTCTCACCATTCTCACCTCACTTCACTCTCATTTCCATTTAAATGAATAAATGGATAAACCAAAAATGAGGTGTCCGCCTTCTAGAATATTTTTCCATATAAATACGGAATCCACTCTACCGTATATACATATCCGTATTCGTATCGAAATACGAATACCCAAAGAGATAGAATAATACAATGAACATAATACTAAAATATACATATCGAAATATATATATGTAAATTATTAAATCAATACCTGATTTAATAATCCGGCTTAATTCTAAACCGGCAAGTATTATCAACCCTCCAATCAAAAGACCAGATAGCTAGTTGTCGCAACCTGGAAATGGCATGTGATCGGCACTTGAATCACGTTAAGTCTATAGGACCCCACCGTAACCATTATGCCGAAAACCAGGAATTTAAACCTTTTTAAGTAAATAGTGGAGGTGAAGTTTTGGAAAAAAGATATAAATGAAATCAAGTTCCGCTTTTTAAAGTATAAGTAAAATTCGTTTAAAATACAAGTGGATTGTATACTAAATTTTGAAAATATTTTCGTCATTTGAAATTTTGGCAGCACCTCCTTTGTAAATTTTGATAAAAAAAACCAATACATATATATCAATAATATCAACATCTGCAATCGGGAGCTATCTCATCGCAAATCGGATGAAACACAACTACGCGATATATGTAGAACGCCCAAGGCAAAGATCAACACAAGAAAGAAAATAAAAAAAGTACCAAAAACATCATCAACTCAAATATATCCAACTCAACCAAAAGAATATAACATACAAATCACGACTGTAGGGTTCCTAGGCACTCTTGTGAAGGTTCATAAGGCATCAAACATGCCCGGATTAAATTTTAGACGTGCCGAACAACCCAAAGCCGGGATCTTTGCTAGATTATTAGGGTTTAACATGTAATTAGATAACTTTTATCTAAGTGTGAGGGATTACAACCTTTGTAGTCCGCTCCTTCACTTCACAAGCTCCGAGTAGAAGTCCCTTTGCCGCGATCCACGATCTCCCGGACTCATGAGAGGCTCCACGACTCGAACGATCCATTCTAGCTTGTCGTAATCCAAATCTCCGATGATCTACCTTGAAGTTGCTTCGACTCAAGCTTTCTCACTCAAAAGAGAAGAACACCCTAATCCCAAAGGCTAGATGAGATGAGAATGAGAGAGTAGTGATTTAGCTTTCTTTTTATATCATTTTCTCATAATCTTTCATCACATAAGGATTTTCAAGAGAGCTTCTTCAAGAAGAAGAAGAAGAAGATAATGGATAATCAAAAAGATAATGAATAATCTTTTCCTTTTGTGATGAATAGAAATATAAACATATGATTTAATTATTAACCATGGTCAAGGATGATTGGATGAGAACAAGTAGAGAAACAACTAGGGTTAGGGTTTGGTTGAGTTTATAATGTGTCATCACAAAATATCTTTACAAATGACAAAAGAAAATTGCTTCTAGAAGGAACTTGAAGCAACTAAACCTAATCAAACCCTAACCTCAATTAATCATCCTTAAACATGTTTAACAATTAATCATATCATGTCACAATAATATATATCATATATATATTATATATTTGCAACAAAAGAAAATAATACAATTAACATATATCGTATATATATCAATGTATCATCCACTGAGAAAATGAAATAATAAAGCAAGCCAATATTAGTTAATATAATAATATATCATATATATTATTATATATTAAATCATCGAATCAACACTTGATCCGACGATCCGGCTATATCGAATATAACCGGCTAATATATCATGTACCGATTCATCGAATCAACACTTGATCCGATGACCCGGTTCATATCTAAATATCCTGAGAATATAATACGGTATCCCATATCGCATTATTCTCGTTCCTGCGCATATCATATATGTGCCACTACTCTGTTTCGCCTGAGCCAAGAAACCTCTGTGTAGGACTCTAAAGAATCGTCAATACGCCGGTTGCAGGTGATGATCATATCAAACACCCACAAGCTGCAAGCGGTCAGCTAAACGTAACAGCCACCCAGGTATTGAGCGATCAGAAGATCAACAAGCTAGCCTGTGCGTTCTCCTATGAATCCGATCAGTAACACTCCCGTACAGTCCGGTCTGTTCGTCTGATATGTCGCATATCAAGACTAGGGGTGGTATACGTCAGACCCCAGTAACCGATAAGTCGTGTCGATGTATGGCTCATAACGGGTCGAGAAACTACTAGTAACACTTACCAGTAAATCTCTATATCAGCCCTGGCCAGGGACTTCCAGTTATAGCCAATCGAACACAGCACAACATCAACTCCCTATACCGGGAGAGACGAATCCCCTCCTATCGCTCATTGCCTCCATGTGATTTGGGACTGTACCCAAAAGCCACCGTTTTGCACGCCCTCTTGGACGTGGTAAGGTGGAAATCAAAGCACAGTGGGAATCACACAAGACTCTATGACGATCTCGGGTCTTCAGACTACCCTGTACCTGTGTCACCGGAGAACTGCCATCTGACGTGTGGTATATCACCATCTGGGAGTTCTCGGCGAGTCCGTCCAGTGTACCCAGTCTCTACTGAGCACCCGTACACCATCTCTGATGTCTAACACCGATGGATATGGGATCATCCATCGCCCATCATATGGGTCAAGATGCGTATACGCTAGTCTACTCTGGTGTATCGATGCCCTGTCTCGATATACCCTCGACTAGGAACAGTTATAGGATGTACTCATCGACTACCGCGGCCCCACTAGTATGATCTCATCATAGTCCCAGTAGTCGAGTACAAGTCCTAAGGGCTTTATCAACATGTGAGAGTAAAACAGTAAACCAATACAAGTCAACATGTTAAGATAAAGTGAAACCAAATAGCATACTATCATGACGAGCAAGAAAGTCTTCTCTATATATAACCAAGCATCCATTATAATATACATCAAATGTACAACAATGGCCTCTAGGGCATATACATAACTAACAACGACCCTAAGTATAAAGGAATATACAAATCCGGTCTCTAAGCCCACGCATATACAAGTCTGGTTGATGGCATTTTTAACTAGATTACAAGAGAATATAAATATACAGACAGTAGTTACGATAACCCACCTACCAAGCAATCACCCGAAGAAGTGTACCAGCAAGCCACTACTGATTCGAGCTGTCAGTCCGCATGAAAACTATGGCACAACGGGGGTGAGTTGCCAACTCGTGAGTAGAAAATATCATCAGGTAGAAATCAAATGCATAACGATCTACCTAGCTCATACTGTAATACTAATATCATGATATGTGGTAATGAAAGTGTACGTGTATGTGTGTGTGTGTGTGTGTATAATATTGTGTCTGTATCAATATGTGATAACATGTCATCCATAACATGTGTATATATATATATATCATCCAATAAGTGTCCATCAACGACACTCGAAATCATCATAAAACACTGAGTGCACAAAATCTACACTCGAAATCATCATAAAACCCGTGTCCAGTATCGACACGTAAATCATCATATCTCAGGCGCCGTATCATCAGATCGGTCCTCATATCCATCTGTATCATATCACTCCGGTCGGTATCCTCCGAATATCCGCCGAATCCCATACTTTCACCGGTAGGTAGTGATCCAAGCCAGGCTCAACATCTTTCTATACGATCTTCTTTCCCCTGAGTACTGTACCAGGTCCACCATGTATCCGCAGACAATGACTCCTCCCTCCTCGAATCTGATAATAATCATAGCTCAGAACCGAGAAAACTCATGGTAGACGCCGAAATATCTTATCTAGAGAAAACCACGTTTTTAAAACGTTCACAACTTTTATAAAATCATATCTGCGGTTTCTAAAATCCAAAAATCTCATCAAAACAAAATCTCATAAGAACATGACAATAATGGAATAACATGTAAAGGCACAGAACAGTAATATAATGCGTGACAAGTGTGTTCATATCAGCGTGTCATATAAGTAGTGTAAAGAAGATACAATATCTGAAACAATACGTGGTTCTGGGTACTAATAAAAATCTAAAATGCTAACAGGGTATAGTGTGATACGGTGGCATAGCAAGTTCTATCTGTGTACGTGGCATGGCAGTTATCGATGATGTGTGTGTGAGTATACGAGTATGTGTATGTACAACATATAAACTATCGGTAATGGTGTGCATATCCTAACAAACAAAGTCAAGTAGAGCTAAAGGTATAAACGTAATATATATCGTGAATGAACAAAACGTGAGCAAATGTAGAAATAAGAAATCGAAATGCAAGCGTATACAGAATAATGAAATCGTAACGTAAACAAGTATTAAAATATCAAACTACGTATGAGCCATACAGTTATAGTTTAAAATAACACGAAACGTTGTTTTTGGAAATAAGGGACTGCGATATTTTTGAAATAGATACCATTTGAAAATTCGTAGCGCACTCTTGAAATTATCATGTAAAAGTGCATAACAAATCGTTGGTTTTGAAAGTAGGTATGGCTCTAAACATCTCATATTTTCCACTTTGAAATATTAACAAAACTTCTCGAGTCGAAATAAATATCGGCCATAATCGGCAATCGATCCTCATTATATCACGTACGGAATAACTCTCGTACGATATCATCCAATCAATATGGTACGGATCTATAGTCGCGTAGACCAATCTCATATCATCTCGTCTCATATCATATCGTCTCATATCATATCATCTCATATCATACCATACCATATCATGTTATATCATACTATATCATGTATACTTATATCGTATATATCCTTATATATATATATATATATATATATATATAGCCTAATGGAAAGAAATTGAGACTAAGGGTATAATCATCTACTATGTGTACTACTATCGTATATGGTTAGATTGGGCATATAATTCTAGTGTATATATATAGTATCCTAATCTCTACGGTTACGGGGGTGCTATACGCCATCCACCCGATTATCTCCGTAGATATACATCTACTCACCTAAACACCTCGTCCTAGTCGAACCTGACGGATGCCTTGCCCTTCTTCGTCGTCTGAGAAGTCCACGTGATTGTACCTAAAATCGAAATCATAACCAAAATCGCATAAAAACCCAAATCGAAATGGAAATCACGAGCGAAGCGACATTGGTTAGAACCTATGGTCAACGCATTCTAAAATTACAAAATACCTCCCGATGTTAACGTACGAACGTTGAACAACCGAGTCAAGACACAAATATTCAAAATCCAAGTTTCAAATATTGGAAAATATCGCCAAAAACAACTCAAATTACTCCCAGATTTTTACTCAGGCGATCTGGGAAAAAACAGCATATAAAGTAGGCTTAGTTTTCAAGTGTGTGAGCTACAGAACAAACCCTACACCCTAACTTATCAACAAGGCCGCAAATTGCGGTCCCAGGGAATAAATTGGAGGTTTTGGCATAGAGTTAGGGGCTCGGGTTTCTACGGTGGTCTTCTATTGGTCCAAGTATCTCACTGTATTCTCTAAATAATTTTCAGATATCCCTAGTTGCTCCCGATTCCATTTGAACTTCAAAACTCAATGAAAAACCCACATTTGAAATTCTAAACTCATGTTTGAAACTTCACAACTCATTAACACCAATGATACTTCCACTAAAACACTCACATATCACTAATAAGGTTGTAATCACTCCCTAACCCTCTACTACGCCATCACTACAAGTTCTATCCATAAAAATTCACTTTTAAAAATCTCAAGTCTATAAAACATACACCTTTAACTCTAAACTATTTGTCATAGAAAGAATACTTAAAACTTATCTAAGTGTGGTTATTACCTCAAGATTGAGACTAGGGAAGGTTCCAAGCTTGCAAAAGACCCCAAAGTGAAAACTTGATCACACCATGATGCTTAGGCTGAGAATATGAATATTTTTTGTGAAGGCTTCTTGGTGTTTTGATGTGATTTGCATGATTTTTTAGGGTTGTAGATGAGGGTGGAGGAGGTGGAGAAGGAAAAGAGGAGAAGAAGATGAAGGAGATAAGGAAAATAAGATGAAGAAATGAGATATGGTTGCCAACCATAACTCCCCCCTCTCTCTCTTGTCCATATTTTTTTTAATATTACAACCACCTTACCACCGTGCCTCCTCCTCTCATATTCTTTTCTCTTTTCTTTTTCTTTGAAAACTATAAAACCAAATTTAAAATACAAATGATAGAAGAATAAAAGAAAGCTTAATATATTTTCACTTATTCATATGTCATGCACACTAATCATGGTTTAACCAATAAAGCTTGATTTAATGCACAAAATAGGAAAACACAAATAAAATTAAACATTAAACTTATATGGATATATTTATATACTAATTTATTAAAAACCCAATTAAACAAATGCTTTCATAAATAAGAAGTCGTTTTAAATTCCAATTATTTTCCAAAATAGAGGTATATAATTATACCAATCTCCGAAAACTCAAATCCATGTTCGGTATATATATCCGTATAACTCATTATATTATTATTTAAATTCCAAAATAATATTTTCTATTTTCTGAAATGTTACACTAGTACACTCATTTGATCGGAACCCTGTACGTATCAAAATACGGTCACTACATCATTTCGCCTGAATCAGGAAAACCTTCTATGTGGGACTCTAAATACTCGACAGTACGCTGGTAGTGGGTTTAACCACAAGCACGTTAGCGACACAAGCTGTACGTAATGGCTACCCAGCTACCCGTCGAAAAGGAAGGCCAATGAGTAAGCTCATCCGAACTCCTACTGTAACATTTCAAGAAATATAAAATATTATTTTTGGAATTTAATATTAAAATAATATATTTCGCGAAAAGTACCCGATTTGCAAAATTGTGGTTTTCGTAAAAAGGTATAAATATATATACCAATATTTGCGAAATAATTGGGGTTTAAAATGATTTATTTATAGAAAAATATATTTATCGGATTTGGCATTTTTATAATTAATTGTATGCAGTTTGGAAAAAATCGATTAGTGAACTACTAATCGCGATTAAGCCAAATCCGTGTTTCTACAGTTTTCCATGGTTAGTGCACCATGACATATTATATGTTTTTTTCATTTGTGTGGTTTATAGGAACTATGTGTGTTGTTGTGATAAAAAGAGAAAAGGTTAAAAAAGGGAATGATTGGAGAGAGGGAGAGTGAAGCATGGACCTGAGAAGGGTGAGAATAAGAGAGAGTGAGGATGAGAGAGAGAGAGGGGGTGCAGCCACATTCATTTTCCCTCCCCATTTGTTTTTGTCACGACCCGAAATTGGCCCGTGACGGCCCTAATACTACGCAACGCTTAAAGACGTAACGCAGTAAAAGAAAGCCAAAACCCAGAAATATAAACCAAGAAAATACGGAAAAAGATAATATAAGTTTTTGAAACATTTGAAATCGCAACCCAAATTCTTTAAAAGTCATACTTTCTTTCTTTAAAATTTTGGCAACACCCCCTTTTTGTAAAAACTGGCCAAGATGAATACAACACAAATATACGACGCCGTAGCGAAGAAATAAAGACAATGGAGAGAAAACTGTATATAAAAGACAACAAATCCACATATAATATACAATATCGTCCTCACCAAGTCTCTAGGTCAACAACATGATAGTAGATGGAGAGTACAAATACAACGAAGGTACAATACAAAATACAGATAACCACGAAAACCCGCCTAAGCAAAATAGTACTGTGAGCTGACGCGGTATCTGTAGCAAAAGATGATAGATAAATACTGAATAGCCTGCCTCGACTACTCTGGGGAACAACCTGAAATACCTGTGGCACAACGGGGGTGAGTTGCCAACTCGTGAATAGTAGATAACATATGCAGGTAATCACAGGAATGTACGTACAACATGAGTCTAAGATATGCGATTACAGTAATGATGAAATGATAATAGTATGCAATAACTATGCAATAGGGATATGAGAAAGTAGATATACAGCAATCATAAGGGTACACTAACAGGTACTACCAATATATGAAACCGTGCATAAATGAATAGGTATGAGGTATGGAGTGAAATATGTCGTTCCCACGGAAACCTGACATCGTGGTAGGATCACAATCCATCAAGACACTCAAATCCCAATTCCTCAAATCAGCCCTCATATTGGGCTCTCACATTATATAAGTCTCACATCTCCTCAATGTACAATATCAAGTAATCTCCTATATCCCGAATGTACAAATCAGTAATCGCATATGTATGTCCAATATCCAATCTCAATGAATCACCTAATATCCCAAGTCAAATCTCAAGTAAGAATCTAACATCCTAAAGGTAAATATATACAGAAATAAGTATGATGGGGGCAATACACATATATTAGCGTCCCATTCCACTAATATTGGTGTAAGGGTATATATAACAACGGCTAAATCCCCTGTTATATATACAAAGGGGTTAAAGAAATATCATGAAAACCATGTGCCAAGCATCGACACAGAAATCCTGATCACGTATCATACGCTATCCCGAAAGCACGAGTGCCTAGCTCTGACCCTCGTCTTTCGACGTATGCATACGTACATGACTCCCAACGGTATCTCCATGATCCCCGCCGAGTCATCAGTACTGTCACCGGTAGGTACTCGCCCGCCTCCAGGCTCAATCGACAACATCCATCGATCTTCTTGCCGAGGGGAACCATACAGTGCCCCACCATGCACCCTCATACGGCAACCACACCTCGTATGGAGTATTTAATAAGGACCGATAAATCTCATGGTGGCTGCGCAAATATCACATCAAGGAAACCAGGTTTTTCAATGTATGCATAATTTCATGAACTCCCGCGGTTCCCAAATCCAGAAAACATAATGTAAAATCCAAATAACAAGGCACAAATCCAGGAATAAATATATGCGATATATCTGAAATGCGAGCATATAAATGAAAATATGTAGCTGAAGCCAGATGTATGCGAAATCAATAAGGTACAGCTAAGTATAGGTGTCTACTTATAAGTAAAAGATGTCATATACCCCCTAGGTATAAGTAGAATATGAAGGGTACCCCCCTGGGTATAAGTAAAATATATGCAAAGTATACCTGTAGCTGTATCGCAAGGTGTAGATGTACCTATCACTAATGGTAAGATACACTATAGGTATACCGATAAGCTAGATGTCAAGTATGATAAGCAATATAGTATCTATAAGGGGTTGTGTGTGACATGGCAATTATTGATGGTGTGTGTGTAGCATACAATCCGTGCTCGTGCAACATGAACCGTCAATAATATGTGCAGTGTCCTACGGCTGTTAGTCACTGTACAACTATATCAAGGAAATAAGGTAAAGGCGCAATTCTAACAATGAAGTAGAATACGCGACAGGTATTAGAATCCTAGCCCAGACGCATAACGCCATGCGGGCGATTCCCCTGTAGATGTTAAATCTACTCACCTACGCTCCACGCTAGGTGAATCCTACCATCTGCTCCCCCTGTAGTAGCGTCCGTAGTCACTGCCTGCAAACCTGCAAATAAGACATGCAAATCATATATAAGCCAAATATTCCGCAAAACGCGATATCGAACCAAAACGAGAAACTCACGTCGCGAACTAAACGCGCATTTGCACGATACGCTGAATCGTGTGTATACGCGTCTAAAACTATCGCGACACGCCGCGATACGCAGGATCACAGAACCCACTCACGTATCGCGCGTATCGCGCAAACACAACGGACATGCAAAACGATATATTGACCCAGATCTTCCTACAGGCCAAGTCTTACAAAACTAGACATGCCAAAACACTAGACAACACTGAAGACAACACTAGGCAAGACCCCAACACCCCTGCCCCCTACTTGGCCGTAAATTGCGGCCAAACCTAATAAAACTGCGGCCATATTTGGGAATTAGGGGCTCGTGCTCAGGTGGTGGTATCTAGACCTAGTATACATGCCCCAGTTTTCTCAATTTTAACCTGAAGGTCCCGTGTCAATAGCAGATCACAGAAAACCAATACATCGCTTTAAAATCACCAATTTTGCACAAAACACAAACCCTATGGTATTTTAGTGTAATCCAGGGTTAAACTTAGTTCAAGTGACCTTAATAACACTTAAATAGGTAGGGTTAACTAACACAATCATCAATTAGCCACAACATCTCACAAATCACCATAATTAGCACTAAACAAGCTAATTAACACAAATCGACGCTAAACTATACACAAGTTAAGCAACTAGGGGATTGGGTTCAGAAATTATACCCTATGGAACCCTAAGAAGCAAGTGAAGAAGTGTATGGAGGAGGTGAGAGCTTGCTGCAAGTTGCTGGGGCTGCTACTGCAGTTGTTTCTGTTGTTGTTGCAGTTGTTGCTGATGTTGTTGTTGTTGTTGCTGCCACTGCTGCTTGCTGCTGGTGCTGAGGCTGCTGCTTCAGCTGAAGGTGAGTGTGTGTGTGTGTGAGAATGAGAGAAATGAGAGGATGAGAGAAATGAGTGAGAATGAGAGAATACCAACAAGTCAACCCCCTCCTCTTTCTCTCTCTTCATTAAATGAAGGCATGGGCAAGCCATCATGCCTCATAATGCTCCCTCTCTCTTTCTCACCAAGTCAACATTCAACCAAAATAAAACCCTTTTTAAATTCATTTTCACTTTTAAAACAATCATCATACTTAAAACCCAAAAGCACCTAATAGAATATTAAACTAGATTAGGGAAAATGGTTAGTTAATCATAATTGCTAATCACGTTTAACCCCAAATTACAACCCTAGCTTACATGCACAAGTGTGTGTGCGCCTAGAAAAATTCCAATAAAATACTCATTAAATAGGATAAAATATTTGAAACTTAATTTGGTAAACTTTTTATTAAAAAAACCATATATTAAAATATAATTAGCTACAAAACACATTCTAAGGTGTTACAATCTCCCCCCTTAAAAGAAATTCGTCCCCGAATTTAAAAATATACTGCTACGCGTACCTTCAAGGAGAAGATTACAACTCCCAAATCTCGTTCGCAGCCTCCCAAGTGATTATCTCACTATACGGCTACGTCCAAGAAAACCCTCCACAGACGGCAAGACCCTTGACCGACGTTTCTCCACCTACCGAGCCATTAACACACATGGCTGCTGGTGAACGAAAGATCGCGTCCAAGCTAATTGGTATGGTGCCAAATCATGTGAGAAAGGTCAAAAAGGTAATTGTAAAGTATCATCACAAGGAATACGGGGTGAAAATTCAATAATCTGGGCGGAAGTGCCAAATTAAAGGCAATGAAACTGACTCGCTTATAGGATCTCAGAAGGACCTAAATCCTGGGACAAGCTTCCCAAAATCCAACACGTCATTCATCGGAAAGTCCGTAGGAATACATGATCTGTCCCTGCGAACGCGAGTCTATGACCAACACGTCGGCATAAGACCTCAGTTCGCAATGGACAATTTCCATCCTGACCTAACACAACTGGACTATCTCCGAAGTCTCTAGACTAGCTGGTGTCCAAAGTCCTACTTACGCAGAGTCAGAAAAGCAACAGACTGGTGATCGACACGACCTAACCCCTAAACCTAAAGGTGGCCAATTGGAGTGTCTCCTGATAACAGCTATCAAAGAAGAACCCTAACAATGGTGAGTGACGATCCCCAACTGCTGACAACAAGCAATACAAACAACAACTTAACAAAGAACAACTGAGCAAACTGAGTATAACCGGACGACAAGAATCCGAATGGAGTCACACCCTGACTAAACTTGGGTAGAAACCATAACGAAATTCATGGAGATCTTCTCCCACTCCTACTTCGGAACGGTAAAAGGTTGCAACTCTCCAGCCGGCCTCAGATGCACAACCCAAACACACAACAAGACGGACACTTTGAAACGAAACCTGAAAACTTGTCTTTACATCCCTGTCCACCCGCAACTATCTCACAAGTCACGTCAATGTTGGTGGAACTTGAATGAATAGAGAGTTGACAGATGTGCCTTCTCTAGGATTTCATGTCCTTACCTGATAATATCAGGTACACAAACGCGTCCTTAACTTAGCACACCATTGTCACAAATCAAGGACTCCGAATCATTACCCAGCCGAGTATGCTCAAGTATCTCTGACGAATGAGCATCGGCGGGTAGTGTCTCACGAAAGCGATTTAAGGAAAGTGGTCGGGCGCGGACATGAGCAAGCTGTTCCCTCCGTAGAGACAAACTTAAGCTGTACTCGACGATCACACAAGAACTGTAAATCTGCAGAAGACTATCACAACAATCAAAATCCGCTGCAGGAAGATGTACGTTAAGCTCTGGTGGTCCGTGGAAAATCTGACACGACTCACGAACAAGTAGTGTCTCCAAATCTCCAACGCAAAACCACCGCGACCATCTCCAGATCATGAGTGGAATATCCTTCTCGTACTTCCTCCAAATACAGGGAAGCAAAAGCGATAACTCTATAGCGTCACCTCAGTACACACTCGAGCCCCACTCAAGAAACATTACAGTTAAACAACAAGGTCGCCCGAACCAAAGGCAAAGAAAGACTGATGCAGTTGTTAACTGAATCTTCAACTGCTGAAAACTCCACACACATGCCTCAGTCCACAGAAAAGAAACCTCCCTTCCGGTCAATGCAGTCGACGGTGCAGCACTACTCTAGCAATCCTGCACGAAACGGCGGTAAGAACCTGCTAAGCCCGAAAATCTGCGGACTTCCGTCCTGCACACATGTCTGGGCCTAAGCGGTATGGCCACGATCTCCCTCGGAACCATACGAAACCGTCTCCCGTGACTACAAGACCTAGGAGTCAACACAAACAAGCCTGAAGAAACACTCCAAGAATATAGCAACTGCTGGTGCTCTCCCAGTATTTGCATAACAAATCCTCAAGTGCTACTCCTGTTCCTCAAGACACATTAAATAGACCAGAATGTCGTAAATAACACAACAAAAACTGGTCGAGAAACGGCCTGAAGAAATCCGGTTCATCACATCTACGAATGCTGCTAGGGCATCAGTGAATCCAATGACTCACTAACACACATAAAGCCCGTAGCACGCATAAGGCAGTCTTCGGAATGCCATCACCCCGAATCCGCAATAATGATGACCTGATCCCAAACAAACTTAGAAAAATGTCTCGCACTGTGGAGATGATCGAAGAAATCTTCAATGCGAGGTAAAGGATATCTATCCGCACCATAAGCCAGTTCAATTAACGATCCGTCGATACGCAACCCTAACTGCCATCTTTCTCCTTGACGAACAGAAATATGAGCTTCCAAAAGCGAAACACTCATACGCACAAAACTTCCCAACAAATAACTCTGCAGCTGATCCTTAAGCTCCCTAAGCTTCGCTGGCTCATCCGGAACAACGTCGGAAAAACTCTCGCACAAAAGGAACCCGGTCCAACAATCCCACTGTGGCTCCGGTATGACGAATGAACGCCAAGAATCCACGACATCTCCTCGGAAGCCGACTAGCGAAAAAGGCTGAATTCAAGCTGTGAGAGGCGGCAGAACTATCCACCTGCACAACAAGAACTGACTCGCCGGGAAAACCATTCCTGACGGTTTCCTCACGGTAGTCCACAGACGCCTAGCACGTAATTAACCAGTCCGTGCCCAGGAGAACGTCAAATCCAACATCTCTAGAAGGATAAAAACGACAGACGAATCTGTAGGGTTCCTAGGCACGCTATGGAGGTCTCACAAGGCATCAACCATGCCAATTTAAAATTTTACAAGTGCCGAGAAACCCTAATACGAATTCGTTGACTAGAGTTTAGGCGAAAAGTAAAACTAGTTAACAATTTAACTAAAAGTAAGATGCTACAACCTTTGTAGATCCGGTTCTCCACTTCCTTAGCTCCACGTAGACGTCCTCTCGCTGTCCATGTCGGATCTCGGACTCTAGCATCGGCTTCATCGGAGAAATGAGCAGACTAGTCGTCGGCTACGATGCCGAAGATGATCTACGTCGAGGTTACACAAGATCAAGCTCCAACTTCACCAAGTTGTGAAACTTGTGAAGAAAACACCCTATACTACTTGGCAAGTGGTAGAGGATGAAGAAATAGGAGGTGGGTTCACTTTAGAATTGGATTTCTCACTCATTTGCTCAAGTTGCCATTGATGAAGGCAAGGTTTCTTTCTTGAAGATGAAGAGGAAGAAGAAGATAGAATATGATAAACAGTATTTCAAAATAGAAAAGAAATGAATACTTATCATATCCTAACCTTGGTTAGGTGTAGAGAATAGACCATGGTTAGTGGGAATGGTTAGGGTTAAGCATGAAGACAAAATGGTCACTTTAGTCAAAGCTTCATGAAGCTTCAACAAGCTTCATGATAAAAAGAAACCATTTTGTTTTTCTTTTATCTATTTCTCAAAAAGAATGGATAAATAAATAATTGATAAAATCAAAACCCTAATCATTATCATAACCATGGTATAAGTCTTTACACAAAGCCAAGTAAACATGTATCTCAAACATGATACAATCAAGTGTACACAAAAATATATCACATATACAATGTGCACATCAAGTGAGAAAAACCTTTTAAAGTGAACCAATACTAGTTAATGCAAAGTAATATATCAAATATATAATTATACATTAAATCATTAAATCAACACTTGATTCAATGATCCGGTCATGTCGCACATAACCGACTAGTATTCAATGTATCGACTTATCGAATCAATCTTCGATTCGATAACTAGGTTATATCGCATACAACCAATCGAAACATTCATCGCGAGAATGAAATACGGTATCACATACACGCATTATTCTCGGTCCCGCACATATCTCATATGCGCTCCTATTTCGTTTCGCTTGAGCCAGGAAACCTCTATGTAGGACTCTAAAGACTCGTCAATACGCCGGTAGCAGATGATGATCATATCAAGCATCCACAAGCCGCAAGCGGTCTGCTAAACGTAACGGCCACCCGGGTATTGAGCGATCAGAAGATCGACGAGCAAGCCTGCTCACACTCCTGTGAATCCAACCAGCAACACTTACCGTACAGTCCGGTCTGTTCGTCTGATATGTCGCATATCAAGTCTAGGGGTGGTAAACGTCAGACCCCAATAACCGATAAGTCGTGCCGATGTGAGGCTCATAACGGGTCAAGAAACTACTGGTAACACTTACCAGCAAATCTCTGATCAGCCTTGGCCAGGGACTTGCCTGTTACGGCCAATCGAGCACAGCGCAACATCAACCCCCAATACCGGGAGAGACGAAACCCCTCCTATCGCTCATTGCCTCCATGTGACTCAGGACTGTACCCAAAAACCACCGTTTTGCACGCCCTCATGGACGTGGTAAGGTGGAGATCAAAGCACAGTGGGAATCACACAATACTCTATGACGATCTCGGGTCTACAGACTAACCTGCACAAGTGTCACCTGAGAACTGCCATCTGACGTGAGGTATAATACCATCTGGGAGTTCTCGGCGAGTCCGTCCAGTGTACCCAGTCTCCACTGAGCACCCGTATACCATCTCTGATGTCAAACACCAATGGATATGGGATCATCCATTGCCCATCTCATGGGTCAAGAAGCGTATACGCTAGTCTACGCTAGTATATCGATGCCCCGTCTCGATACACCCACGACTAGGGACCTTGAAGGATGTACATATGGACTACCATGTCCCCACTAGTATGATCTGCATCATAGTCCAGGTAGTCAAGTACACATCCTAAGGGCTTTACCAACATGTAACTATAAGACAATTTAAAGAGACTAGTATACATGTTAAGATAAAGAGTAACCAGATAGCATACTATCATATCGAGCAAGAAAGTCATCTTTATATATGTCCAAGCATCCAATATAATATACATCATCTGTACAATACTGGCCTCTAGGGCATACATACAACTAACAATCTCCCACTTGCACTAGGGCCAGCTGCTGTAGTATCGCATACCGAGCATCCCGAAGAGTCTCTCAAACTGTATCTGGGGAATGGCCTTCGTGAGTGGATCCGCCGTGTTGTTCTTCGTGTCAACCCTCCTGACCTCGATCTCCCGGCGATCAACTATCTCCCGGATCAGGTGATACCGCCTCAGAATATGCCTGGATCGCTGATGGGACCTGGGTTCCTTGGCCAAAGCCACCGCTCCATTGTTATCGCAATACAAAGGTATTGGATGCTCAATGGATGGAACCACTCCAAGTTCAGTAATGAACTTCTTGATCCAGACAGCTTCTTTTGCAGCATCGTTGGCAGCGATGTATTCAGCCTCCATCGTCGAGTCTGCCACGGTTTCCTTCTTGGAACTCTTCCAGCTAACCGCCCCTCCGTAAAGGGTAAAGACAAATCCCGACTGCGACTTAGAGTCGTCCTTATCACTCTGGAAGCTCGAATCGGTAAAGGACTCCACTTGGAGTTCTCCGTTACCATACACCAAGAGCATCTCTTTAGTCCTTCGCAAGTACTTGAGAATGCTCTTCACAGCTGTCCAGTGACTCTCTCCAGGATCAGCTTGATACCTGCTCACTACACTTAGTGAGTATGCAACATCGGGTCTGGTACATAGCATCGCGTACATGATAGAGCCTACTGCCGAAGCATAGGGTATTCCTTGCATGCGAGCTCTCTCCAAATCAGTCTTTGGAGACATCTCTTTGGAAAGAGTGACTCCAGAGATCGTGGGCAAGTTCCCACGCTTGGATTCTTCCATACTAAACCTCTTTAGTATGGTGTCAATGTACCTGGATTGGGACAATCCCAATATCCATTAGGATCTATCTCTATAGATCCTAATTCCCAATATGCAGAAGGCATAACCAAAATCTTTCATTGAGAATCTTTGTGATAAGAAGAGCTTGACCGATTGCAGCATAGGAATATCATTTCCTATCAAGAGTATGTCGTCCACGTATAATACGAGGAAGACAACCTTACTCTCTGCTTCCTTCTTGTAAATACAAGGTTCATCTGGGTTTTTGACGAAATCAAACTCTTTGATAACGACGTCAAAGCAGATGTTCCAACTCCGCGATGCTTGCTTTAATCCATAAATGGATTTAAGCAGCTTGCACACCTTCCCACTGCTCCTACTGTCTACGAAGCCCTCTGGCTGAATCATGTACACGCACCCTTCTAAATCACCGTTTAGAAAAGCTGTCTTAACATCCATTTGCCAGATTTCGTAGTCATGATATGAAGCGATGGCAAGAATGATCCGGATGGATTTAAGCATAGCCACTGGAGAAAAGGTTTCGTCATAGTCCACACCTGGTCTTTGACGAAAACCCTTTGCAACAAGTCTAGCTTTGAAAGTCTCCACTTTCCCATCTACACCAAGGTTTTTTTTGAAGATCCACTTGCTCCCAATGGGTTTTACCCCTTCAGGAGCAACTTCCAAAGTCCATACTTTGTTGGTGTACATGGATTCCACTCGGACCGCATAGCATCCAACCATTTCACTTAGTCCCTACTTGTGATGGCCTGCTCGAAGCTAGTTGGGTCATCATCCTCCATGATGCAATCCTCGCTCCCACCATCCATGAGAAAACCGTAGTATCTCTCAGGTTGGCGAGGAACCCTACTAGATCGGCGGAGAGGCTGAGGTTCATTGGGAGCTACTAAATCCTCTGGTTCAACCAAATCTTCTGTCGTAGTTTGTATTGCTGGAACCTCTTCCAGTTCTACCTCCTTGCCACTAATCTCTTTTTCAAGAAATTCCTTTTCTAAAAAGGTGGCATGTCGAGAAACAAACACTTTTCGTTCCTCGGTGTGGTAGAAGATATACCTGCGCGAATGTTTGGGATATCCAATAAACTTACACAGAATGGACCTTGCCGCGAGTTTGTCTGGATTTTGCGTTTTTACATATGCCGGACAACCCCATATCTTAACATAATTAAGACATGGTCTCTTTCCTTTCCATATCTCATATGGAGTGGTTGGCACGGATTTGGTGGGAACCATATTCAATAGGTCTGCAGCTGTTTCCAGTGCATATCCCCAGAAGGAAATAGGTAACTCAGCTGTGCTTATCATAGAGCGCACCATATCTAATAGGGTGCGGTTCCTCCGTTCTGATACACCGTTGTGCTGTGGTGTATATGGAGGAGTCAGCTGAGAGAGAATCCCATTCTCTTTTAGGAAGTCTAGGAATTCATTGCTCAAGTATTCACCTCCTCGATTAGATCGAAGGATTTTAATAGTTTTTCCGGTTTGGTTTTCGACTTCTTGTTTATATTCTCTAAATTTCTCAAAAGCTTCTGATTTGTATTTCATCAGGAACACATATCCAAATCTAGAGAAATCGTCAGTGAATGTAATGAAGTACGAAGAACCATTCCTGGCATGTATAGACATAGGACCGCATACATCACTATGTATCAGTCCCAAGAGTTCAGTAACTTTTTCTCCGTGTCCCGTAAACGGAGTTTTGGTCATCTTGCCTTTGAGACATGACTGGCAAGTGTCATAAGATGAAACTTCAAACGGATTTAAATATCCATCCTTATGCAACTTAGCCAGTCGTGTCGCATTGATGTGACCCAGTCTACAATGCCACAAGAAGGATTCGTTCAGTTCAGAACTCTTCCTCTTGTGTGTGTTTGTTATGCTTAAAACTGTTGATTGATTTAGAACATAAAGGCCATTGCACAACGTGCCTGATCCAACCAACTTTTGGTTACGGAAAATGTTCATAACATTGTCCTGTAATAAAAAATTATATCCCTCTTTACTCAATAAAGAAACCGATATAATGTTGCATATCAGGTTCGGCATGTAATAGCATTCGTTCAGAACCAATGTATTACCAGTTGGTAATGCAAGGTGATATTCCCCGACAGTCTTAGCTGCAATAATTGCACCATTTCCAACTTTAATGTCTTTATCACCTTCTCCAAGTTCTTTACCTTTCCTGAGTCCATGTAACTGATTACATATATGGGATCCTGACCCGGTATCTAATACCCAGGACGTGGAGCAAATGGAGAAACAGTTTTCTGTAACGAACACACCCGAAGAAAATGCATCACCATGTTCTTTCTTCAATCGGGTGGCATGAGAATCCTGGTATTCCCCTATATCCTGTTCAGTCCTATAACTCTTGTAAGAAAGAACGGAACCAACGTTCCCCAGCACAGTATAACATGCGGGTTCAGTCAATACATCCATATTATTATCTTTATTAGGGCATGACATGGTCGCTACCTGGAGAGAGAGAGAGAAGAAAACACTTTAGCATATGCTCGTGCAAGATCAGATTGGTTATTATCTTATCTAATCAGGATGGCTCCCACTGGTTTTTATCAAATCTTCCTTCAAACTCTAAAAGGAAAGACTAGCCGGGATTAATTACACCCTACAACTTCGTCAATCTTTCAGCCAGGCCAGTGTCGGTACTTTGAGGGAGGTTCCCCGTGCTTTCGCACGGACCTAATTAAAGTAAACCTCGTTTTCCCAGAGGTGTAACCCCGTTGACACCTTTCTAGACACCTACTTGATCGGCTAATTGTAATGTGTAAAACTCTCCCAGGAGTAACTCTTACTCGCAGTGGGTATCGGGATCCAACTATCTCATAGAAGGTATGCAATCTCATTGCAAATTTCAACACTTGAAATTCCCGATAATATTTTGCCCCTAGCGTCCTATAACTATATCATAAAGGTAATACTATGATATCTAGGGTGACCGGGTCTGTATGTGCCAACAAGGTAGTCAATACCTATATGCATGCGGGTAACATCCAACAGTAATAATCAATGCATGTATGCATGTGGATCTCGTCCACCCATATAATCAATATATGTATGCATGAGGATCTCGTCCACCCATATAATCAACATATGTATGCATGTGGATCTTATCCACCTATATAATCAATGTCGGTATGCACGTAAATATCATAAAAGAGTGTGCATGAAAGTATGATGATATATATATATATATATCAATGGTGTCTCTCACGACACATCAAAATCATGGAACCTGAGTGCCTAGTATCGACACTCGAAAACATCATGAAAACCGTGCCTAGCAGCGGCACGTAAATCCTCATATATCGGGCTCCTTCAGTCCGGATCGGCCCACGGGCTTCGTCAGTCCGGATCGGCCCATATCATCTCTCGACTCCGGTCGGTATCCTCCGGATATCCGCCGAGCCCAAATACTATCACCGGTAGGTAGTAGACCCTCTGCCAGACTCACCGTCTACTGCACAGCGATCCTTTCTCGCCCCAGGGTACCATACCGGGTCCACCATGTACCCGCAATCGGCCTTATCCGCCTCCTCGAATCGGGTTTCACATATCGCTCTCAGAACCGAGAAAACACAAGGTGGACGCACTGAAATATCATATCAAGAGAAACCGGGTTTTTAAAACAACACATAATCTCTTTTGAAATATCCACGGTTCGGAAATCCAAAAATCTCATGAAAACTGCATATCTCAATGCGTAAAATAATAGAGCATGATGTAAGCGACATATAAGAGAAATGCGAGCATATCCGTGTATCATGCAACATGGAACAATGATATGACATGTTAAGAGAAAACCGCTCTTTTAAAATGATTCCAGTTTTTAAAATATAACATGTGGTTCCCAATTTCCCAAAAAAACCACTTATCTATATAGATACAATATGTATATGCGCAAGTATAGATGTACCAATGTATGTGTGCACCAATATGGATATCCAATGTGTATGTGCGCAAATATGGATGTATCAATGTATATGTGCACCAATATGAACATATAATGTGTATGTGCGCAAATATGGATGTATCAATGTATATGTGCACCAATATGAATATACAATGTGTATGTGCGCAGATATGGATATATCAATGTATATGTGCACCAATATGAATATACAATGTGTATGTGTGCAAATATGGATGCATCAATGTATATGTGCACCAATATGAGTATACACTGTGTATGTGCGCAAATATGGATGAATCAATGTATATGTGCACCAATATGAGTATACAATGTGTATGTGCGCAAATATGGATGCATCAATGTATATGTACGCGAATATGAGTATACAATGTGTATGTGCGTAAATATGGATGCATCAATGTATATGTGCGCCAATATGAGTATACAATGTGTATGTGCGTAAATATGGATGTATCAATGTATATGTGCACCAATATGAGTATACAATGTGTATGTGCGCAAATATGGATGTATCAATGTATATATGCGCCAATATGAGTATACAATGTGTATGCGCACAAATATGGATGTATCAATGTATATGTGCACCAATATGAGTATACAATGTATATACGCAAGCAGGTTATGCGAAGGGTCATATCATGATGCAGCAATCCTACTGTGTAGTGACATGGCAATTATCGATGATGAAGTGTGTGAGCTTACAATCTGTATACGTGTAACATACGCATCATCGATAATGGTGCAGGTGTACTATCACAGGTATAAGTAATACAATGCGAATAGCGTGAAGGCAGCATAAGGTAAAGCATATGCAAATGCTGACGGGTATACATATCTAACATAATCGAGTCGGTGAATCTATCAATCGGCATCCAGCCTAAACAACATCGCGTACGGTATAATCCATCGTACGACAACCTCTAGTCAAGGGTAAGGATCAATCATCAAGTCAACTCATTACGCACGGAAAATCATCGTACGGTGGCATTAAGCTAATAGGGATCCTATCATCCTATTCGACAAATGAGGGTACAGCCTAATATCACGTACGGCCTATCATCGATGATTCACAACATTATATATATATATACCTATGTCCCAGGTCACTTCCGCAACAATCTCTTATCAGGGGACCAGCAGGGTATAAATCATCTCGATCGACTCGCATCCGTATACCATCATATCATCATCTCATCATATTT
Source organism: Agapanthus africanus (assembly GCA_030015575.1). Lineage (NCBI taxonomy): Eukaryota > Viridiplantae > Streptophyta > Magnoliopsida > Asparagales > Amaryllidaceae > Agapanthus > Agapanthus africanus. The sequence goes on from JASDDO010000008.1 coordinate 180,864,092, forward strand.
ATAAGTCTACGGTAGTGCCCCGGCTAATAATCTGAGGCCATACGCGGAACAAAAACTTTTACAACTGGCGCTATCATATACTATAACCCGGATCTTTCCATTAACGCTAAACTAACAAACTGTAAAGTGGTAGAAAGGCTATACCTATCGATCTGTGTCCTTCGTGTTAGTTGTATGTATGCCCTAGAGGCCAGTATTGTACACATGATGTATATTATATTGGATGCTTGGACATATATAGAGATGACTTTCTTGCTCGATATGATAGTATGCTATCTGGATACTCTTTATCTTAACATGTACACTAGTCTCTTTACACTGTCTTATGATTACATATTGGTAAAGCCCTTAGGATGTGTACTTGACTACCTGGACTATGATGCAGATCATACTAGTGGGGACATGGTAGTCCATAAGTACATCCTTCAAGGTCCCTAGTCGTGGGTGTATCGAGACGGGGCATCGATATACCAGAGTAGACTAGCGTATACGCTTCTCGACCCATGGGATGGGCGATGGATGATCCCATATCCATTGGAGTTTGACATCAGAGATGGTATACGGGTGCTCAGTGGAGACTGGGTACACTGGACGGACTCGCCGAGAACTCCCAGATGGTATTATACCTCACGTCAGATGGCAGTTCTCAGGTGACACTTGTGCAGGTTAGTCTGTAGACCCGAGATCGTCATAGAGTCTTATGTGATTCCCACTGTGCTTTGATCTCCACCTTACCACGTCCATGAGGGCGTGCAAAACGGCGGTCTTTGGGTACAGTCCCGAGTCACAGGGAGGCAATGAGCGATAGGAGGGGTTTCGTCTCTCCCGGTATTGGGGGTTGATGTTGCGCTGTGCACGATTGGCCGTAACAGGGAAGTTCCTGGCCAGGACTGATCAGAGATTTGCTGGTAAGTGTTACCAGTAGTTTCTCGACCCGTTATGAGCCTCACATCGGCACGACTTATCGGTTATTGGGGTCTGATGTTTACCACCCATAGACTTGATATGCGACGTATCAGACGAACAGACCGGACTGTACGGTAAGTGTTACTGGTTGTATTCACAGGAGTATGAGCGGGCTAGCTCGTCGATCTTCTGATCGCTCAATACCAGGATGGCCGTTGCGTTTAGCAGACCGCTTGCGGCTTGTGGGTGCTTGATATGATCATCATCTGCTACCGGCGTATTGACGAGTCTTTAGAGTCCTACACAGAAGTTTCCTGGCTCAAGCGAAACGAAATAGGAGCGCATATGAGATATGTACGGGACTGAGAATAATGCGTGTATGTGATACCGCATTTCATTCTCGCGATAAATGTTTCGATTGGTTATATTCGATATGACCTAGTTATCGAATCATTGATTCGATAAGCCGATACATTGGATACTAGTCGGTTATATGCGATATGACCGGATCGTTAAATCAAGTGTTGATTTAATGATTTATTGTATAATTATATATATTTGATATACTACATTGCATTAACTAGTATTGGTTCACTTTATATGGATTTTCTCACTTGATGTGCAAGAAGTATATGTGATATACTTTTGTGCACATATTTGTATCATGTTTGATGATACTTGATCTTGTTGTTAAGTATAAAGAATTAAAACATGGTTAAGTGTTGATTAGGGTTTTGCATTTTCATTTATTTATTTATTTAAAAAGGATTATGATGAGAATGGTGGCTTTCTTTGTTTTAAGTTGAAGCTTGATGAAGCTTTGACTTTTATAACCATTCTTGTCATCATGCTTAACCCTAACCCATCCAAGTGACCATGGTTTATTCTCTACACTTAACGTAGGTTAGAACATGATAAGTATTTGATTTTATTATTCTTTTTCACAATACTTATCATATTCTATCTACTTCTTCTTCTTCATCTTCAAGAGAGAAAGCTTGATGCCATCAATGGCATCTTGAGTTCCAAAGTGAGAAATCCAATTCTAAAGTGAACCCACATCCTATTTCTTCACCCTCTACCTCTTGCCAAGTTGTTTTGGGTGTTTTCGTCACAAGTTTCACCACTTGGTGAAGTTGGAGCTTGAACTTGTGCAACCTCGACGTAGATCATCTTCGGCTCGAAGCCGACGACCTTGCCCGCTCGTCTTTCCGATGAAGCCGACGATTGAGTCAAGGACTCGAGAAGGACAGAGAGAGGACGACTACGTGGAGCTAAGGAAGTGGATATCCGGATCTACAAAGGTTGTAACTTCCGATCTTTAGTTAAAGTGTTAACTAGATTTGTTTTTCGCCTAGGATTCTAGCCGACGATCCGTATTAGGGTTTCTCGGCACCATAATTTTTGTAAATGGGCATGTTTGATGCCTTGTGAGACCACTATAGGGTGCCTAGGAACCTTTCACTTCGGTCATTAGCCATCATCCCACACTCCTCGCGGCATCTCCAATCTCCCGTCTCCTCGTCGAGGTGGCACCACATCAACGGATCTTTATACGGGCTCCCGCCTCTATACCGAGGAAACTCGGACATCAAATCTGCTAAAAGAGATGACTAAGATGAAGTAGAGAATGAGTGGAATATTTTGTCTCAATACACTCTTTGGTTCTCATCACATGAGAGGGTAAGAGTGGAGGTTGAAGAAGATGCTAAGGTTTGGAAAGTGTGAGCTCAAGAAATGAATCAAGTGAGCAAAAGAACCAAGCATGAAACTTGTTATGGCTTTCTTTTGTGAGTAGATATATATAAGGCTGTGTGTTGAAAAACAAAGAAAATATCTCATAAAAATATCTCCCACAAATATCTCCACAAACCCTAAAATATCTACACCCAAAACAAAACATCATTAATTCTATCATGACTCACTTAGTGACTCATTAGCATGAGTCACTAATGAACATGCTAGAAGAAATGTGTCACCATGAATGAGTCACACTTTCCAAATCCAATAATCATTTAAACCAAAATGATTAATCCAAAAAGAAATGCATCTTCTAAAGTAATCTCGTAACGGATTACGAGAATACCCCTCACCTGTAAATACATACCTGTATCCGTATTCCGACCGAATACGAATACGATGAGACTAAAATATTCCGACTCAATATAATACTTGGATCCGGCTTAAAGCAAAGCCCACCAGTATTATCTGTCCGAAATATGATACGTGCACAAATGCACGTGCATGTTCGAACCCTTCCATAAAACCATACGGCATCTACAACGTTTCGTCCGAACTTGGGAAACTATCTGTGGGAGACTCTAAAGACTCATCAATACCCTGGCAGTGGGTTTAACCACAAGCACGTCAGCGGAACTAGCTGTGCGAAACGGCTGCCCATGTACTGACCGAAAGGGAAGCCGATGAGCGAACTCATCCTGGAACCCTACTGAGCCTATCAGTGACAATATCCGTACAGTCTGGTCCGTTCGTCTATGAGCATCGCATATCCGGCCTAGGGGCTGGTAACGTCAGACCCCCCAAAACTGTATAAGTCGTGTCGAAGGGTAGCACTGAACACCTTGAGAAACTACTGGAATAACTACCAGTAATTCTCACCTGCCTTGGCCAAGGACTTGGTGTAATGGCTCTCCTAAACACAGCGCGATCTCACCCCCAATACCGGGAGAGACGAATCCCCTGCCGATCCACTCACTGCTTTTATGTGGCTCTTGACTGTACCTGTAGGGTTCCCAGGCACACTCATGAGGTTCTACAAGGCATCAACCATGCCAAAATCAAATTTTTATGTGCCGAACAACCCTATGCAAGATCGTTAACTAGAGGTAAGGCGAAAATAAAAGCTAGTAAACTACTTTACTACTAAGTGAAAGGAATTACAACCTTTGTAGATCCGGTCCTTCACTTCTAAAGCTCCATGTTGACGTCCCTTCGCTGCGATCATCGGGATCCTGGACCCTAGCGATGGTTTCATCGGAGAAATGAGCGGGCTAGGTCGTTGACTTCGAGGACGAAGATGATCTACGTCGGGGAGACTAAAACTCAAGCTATTCTTTCACTTGGTCAAAAACTTTGTGAAGAGAACACCCTATACTACATGGCAAGTAGTAGAGAATGAAGAAATAGGTAGTGGTCTCACTTTAGAATTGTTTTTCTCACTCTTTTTCTCATGGCACCATTGGAACTAGCAAGCTTTTGATGGAGCTTGATGAAGAAGAAGAAGAAGAAAGAATAAGAATAAGAATAAGAATAATCATAAATCAAATGAAACTTATCCTTTTAATTATGGCACCATGGTTGAGTTAAGCCCTCATGCTTAACTCATGTAGAGAATTGACCAAGGTATTAGGTTAAGGGTTAGGTTAAAGAAAATCAAGAGAAATGACAAAAGAGTGGACTTTGTCAAAGTTTCTCCAAGCTTCTTCAAGCTTGATAACTTTGACCAAGTTTAATTCTTTTGTTAAATCTCTTGATAAAACAATAACCCTAATCTTAAACCTAATCTTGATACAAGTCTCATACACACAACTTGTATGTATCATCAAGCATTATACAAACATGTACACTTGCATATATCACATATAAACAATGTGCACAATCTTGTGAGAAAATCAATCTTAAGTGAACCAATACTAGTTAATGTAAAGTAATATATAAAATATATAATTATACATTAAATCATTAAATCAACACTTGATTTAACGATCCGGTCATATTGCATATAACCGACTAATATCAAGTGTATCAATGTATCGAATCAACACTTGATTCGGTAACCCAGTTATATCTCATATTACCGTCCAATAATACGAATCGTGAGAATAGAATACAGTATCACATACAGGTATTATTCTCGGTCCCGCACATATCTCATATGCGCTCCTATTTCGTTTTGCTTGAGCCAGGAAACCCCTTTGTAGGACTCTAAAGACTCGTCAATACGCCGGCAGTAGGTGATGATCATATCAAACACCCACAAGCCGCAAGCGGTCTGCTAAACGTAACGGCCACCCGGGTATTGAGCGATCAGAAGATCAACGAGCAAGCTTGCTCACACTCCTGTGAATCCAACCAGTAACACTTGCCACACTGTCCGGTCTGTTCGTCTGATATGTCGCATATCTCGCCTAGGGGTGGTAAACGTCAGACCCAGTAGCTCGATAAGTCATGCCGATGTGAGGTACATAACAAGCATGAAACTACTGATAACACTTACCAGTAAATCAGTGCAACTCTGGCCAGGGATTTCCAGTTATGGCCAGTCGAGCATAGCGCAACATCAACCCCCAATACCGGGAGAGACGAATCCCCTCCTATCGCTTATTGCCTCCATGTGAATCGGGACTGTACCCAAAAACCACCTGTTTGCACGACTCAGTAGAGCCGTGGTAGGGTGGAAATCAAAGCACAGTGGGAGACACACAAGACTCTATGATGATCTCGGGTCAACAGACTAAGCTGTACCAGTGTCACCAGAGAGCTGCCATCTGACGTAAGGTATAATACCATCTGGGAGTTCTCGGCGAGTCCGTTCGGTGTACCCAGTCTCCACTGAGCACCCGCATACCGTCTCTGATGTCAAACACCAATGGATATGGGATCATCCATCGCCCATCACATGGGTCGAGAAGATATACGCTAGTCTACTCTGGAATATCGATGCCCCGTCTCGATATTCCCACGACTAGGAACAATGAAGGATGTACTCATTGACTACCCAGGCCCCACTAGTACGATCTACATCATAGTCCTGGAAGTCGAGTATACATCCTAAGGGCTTTATCAGCATGTAATAGAGAGACAACAAATATACATGTTAAGATAAAGAGCAACCAGATAGCGTACTATCATGTCGAGCAAGAAAGTCCTACCTATATATGTCCCAGCATCCACTACAATATACATCTCATGTTCAGTAATGGCCTCTAGGGCATACATATAACTAACAATCTCCCACTTGCACTAGGACCATTTGTAGCAGTGGTTGTAGTATCTCATACTCAACCATCCCATAATAGTCTCTCTCTGGGAAAAGGCCTTTGTGAGTGGATCCGCCGTGTTGTCCTCTGTAGTCTACTCTCTTAACCTCGATCACCCTGGAGATCAACTATCTCCATGATCAGGTGATGCTGCCTCAGAATATGTCTGGGTCACTGATGGGATCAGGGTTCCTTGGCCAAAGCCACACTTCCATTGTCACACAATGGTAGGAACCTAGTTCATCTCATGAACTACTATACACCCAAACTGCCTCTTTGGTAGTATCTTTGATTGCGATGTCACTAGTCTTTATCGTCTAGTTTGCCACGGTATCTCGCTTGGAACTCTTCCAACATACCGTCCCTCCACAGAGGGTAAAGACAATACCTGCGACTGACATTCAGTCGTCCTTATCATCTTGGAACTTTTCCAGTGATTCTCCCTAGGATCAACTGATACCATATCACTACACCTAGTGAGAATCCTAATATCCATTTAGATCTATCGCATAGATCCATAACCCAGGATTTAGGAGGTATCACTTTGATCTTATTTGGAGAATCCTTGTAATAAGCGGAGATTGATCGAGCGTAGCATAGGAAACTCTTTCCCTATCAAGAGTATGTCATTCACGTACTCTACGAGGTTCACCACCTTACTCTCTACTACCTTTTTTTGTATATACAAGGTTCATCTACCACTTTGATGAAGTCAAACTCTTTGACTACCACATCAAAACAGATGTTCTAACTCCGCGATGCCTGCTTTATCACATAAAGCATCTTGCACACGTTTCCGTTGCTCCCACTGTTTACGAAGCCATCTGGATGTGTTCTTATAGACGCTCTCTTCTAAATTAATATTTAAAAAAGCAGTCATGACACCCAACCACCAGATATCGTAGTCATGGTATGTAGCAATAGCAAGTAGGATCTGGATGGACTTAAGCATAGCCAATAGAAAAGGTTTCATCATTATCCACGCCTGGTCGATGACGAAAAACTTTAACAAGTCTAGCTTTGAAAGTCTCAACTTTTCCAGTTTCACCAAGTAATCTTCTCAAGATATACTTGCTCCTGATGGGGATTCAACCCTTCAGATACAGCATCCAAAGTCCATACTTTGTTGGTGTACATGGATTCCATCTCAGATCGCAAAGCATCCAGCCATTCTTACAGAGTCCCTCCTCTCGATGGCCTGCTCGAAACTAGTTGGGTCATCATCTCATGATGCAATCCTCGCTCCCACTGTCATCGAGAAACCGAAGTATTTCTCAGGCGGATGAGGAACCCTGCTAGATCGGCGGAGAGGCTGAGGTTCGTCGGAGACTATTGAATCCTTTGGTTCTATCAAATCATCAGCTGTAGTTTGTATAACTGGATCTCCTTCCAGTTCTACAGAACTGACCTTGCCTCGATCTTGTCCGGATTTTGCTTTTGACATAGGCCGGACAATCCCAAATCTTAATTTACTTAAGAGATGGGCTCTTCCCATATCATATCTCATATGGAGTGGTAGGCAGTGATCTGATTCGAACCTAATTCCATAGGTATGCAGCTTCTTAAGTGCATAACCCCTAAAAGGAAACAGGTAACTCAACAGTACTCATCATAGAGTGCACCATATCATATAGGGTGCGATTGCTCCGCCCCGATACACCGTTGTGCTGTGGTGTATTCAGAGGAGTAACACCGAGAGAGAATCTCATTCTCCTTTAGAATAGTCCAAGAATTCCTTGCACAAGTATTCTCCTCCCTGATCTCATCATAGGACATAATACTTATACTTATATTGGTTCTCTACTTCTGACTTATATTCATTGGATTTCTCAAAAGTTTCAGACATGTGTTTCAACAGGAACATGTGTCCGAATCTTGAGAGATCATCAGTGAATGTAAGGAAGTACAAAGGACCAGTCCTGGCATATGTAGACCGGGGACCTTCATACATCACTATGTATCAGTCCCAAGAGTTCACCAACTCTTCCTCTGTTTCCAGTAAACGGAGCTATGGTCATGTTATCTTTGTGACATGACTGGCAAGTTTCACAAGATGTAAATTCAAACTGATTTAAATATCCATCTAAATGTAACTTAGCTAGTCGGGTCGCATTGATATGACCTAGTTTACAATGCCTCAAGAAGAATTCGTTCATTTCTGAACTCTTCCTCTTGTGTGTGTTCTGTACGTTAAGAACTGTGGTCTGATTTAGAATGTATATGCTTTTAGATAACGTGCCTGAACCGATCAACTCTTGATATAGGATATGTGCAAAACATTATCCAACAATACAAAATTATATCCTTCTTTAGTAAATAAAGAGATTGATATGATGTTGTATATCAGGTTCGGTATCTAATAACATTCGTTCAGAATCAGTGTATTCTGGTAATACAGGGTGATAGTGACCAACAGACTTGGCTGCAACACTTGCACCGTTTTTTGTCTCATGAAACTTATCACCCGTTCTCAGTTCTCTACCTTTCTGTAGCCCATGTAACAGATTACATTTGCGGGATCCTGATCCGGTATCTAATACCCAGGATGTAGAGGATACAGAGAAACAGTTCTTTGTAATGAACACACCCGAAGAAGATGCATCATAATGCACTTTCTTCGTTTGGGCGGCACGGGAATTCTGGTAATCCCCAATTTCCTGCTCGGTCTTATAACAATTATAAGTTGGAGCGGGACCAACGTTCCCCAGCTCAGTATAACAAGCGGGTTCGGTCAATACATCCATATTATTATCTTGATTAAGACGTGACATGGTCGCTACCTGGAGAGAGAGAGAAGAAAACACTCTGCGTGCGCTCTTGCAAGATTAGATTGGTTATATATTTTATCTAATCAGGATGGCTCCCACTGTTTTTATCAAATCCTCCTTCAAACCCTAAAAGGAAAGACTAGCCAGGATTAATTACACTCTACAAGTTTGCCAATCTTTCAGCCAGGTCAGTGCCGGGTACTTTGAGGGAGGTTCCTCGTGCTTTCGCACAGACCTAATTAAAGTAAACCTCATTTTCCCAGGGGCATAACCCATTGACACTTTCTAGACACCTACTTGATCGGCTAATTGTAAAGTGCAAAACTCTCCCAGGAGTAACAATTACTCGCAGTGGGTATCGGGATCCAACTATTATATAGAAGGTATGCAATCTCATTTCAAATTTCAACACTTGAAACTCCCGATAATGGTTTTTTACCCCTAGCACTTATGACCTTAACTATGGTCAACAAATCATAAGCACTAGTCAAGTTCTACCCGTCATTTCGTGATTAATTAGGGCCACCCACATGAACCTTAAGTAAGGTCAACAAAGTCACGCGACTGTTCTAACTAATCGCATCATATGCGGTGTAGGAAGACATCACTTAGTTACCGTACACTGTGCCTTGACTATGGTCAACAAACACAGCACGAATACTAAGTACTCTACTTCATAAAATGACGGAGGTTTGCGGATGGTTTTTATGAAAACCTTTAACGCTTTGAACTGGATCTCGTTGCGGAATCAAATGGTTTTAAAAATAGAGTGCTTTTGAGGCTTTTACTAGCTTCGCTAAAGAGGTCACTCCCGGTGAAGGGATCTCGGCTCTTTCCTCGTCGAATGAGGTGCAGAATATTCACAATACCACTATGCAAAGCAAGAACTAGAAAAGCAGTCAAAAGACAAACCGAAGGTTGTAGCATCTGCTAATTATTGCTAAAGAGGTCACTCCCGGTGATGGGATCGTTTGATCTTTCCTTATCGAATAAGGTGCTGGATGTTCTACAAGGAACACCGCTATGCAAATCAACAACTAGAGCTACCTGATTTTTGAAATTCGATTCCACAACATCTTTTAGGTTTATTTTCTTTCATTAATCTCATTAATGAATGTCCCATCATTTAATTCCACCTAAACATCACAGATAAATACAACGTACACTTATGCCATCCGCATTCGCCTCGATGTCCCGTCTGAACCGTTGAGTTAGGTAACTAACGGCAGAGCGGGGCAGGGCTAGCGCGGGTGTAAAACATAAAAAACGTCTATATAATATATCATATATACTATATACAGTATCTATCTGAACAAATCACATGATCACATCACAGAGAACGCAGCAGAAAATATCATATGAAATATTGGATATACTAGGACGTCCGTGTTTTATTTTGAGCCTGTATAAAACACGGATTCCACGGTCATGATGAATAGACAATCCCACACCCCTAGACCCCTACGAGAGCGGCAAGTAACCCTACCAATTCTAGAGTTAGGAGACCCGGACTCGACTCCTCGAGATGGTCTCCCTCTGGACCCTAGAACCCGGTTACTTGTGCTCCCCGCCTTGGGTCTATCCTAATGCGGAAAAGTAAATAATATACAATGGTGACATCATCCTCAACCCGGAAGTGCCCCAATAAAAGAATATTACATACAAGTTTTTTACATGAATGAAAAATGAAAAAACACTCATCTCACATAAAAAAAACCCCGTCTATTCAAACACGACGATCCAATATAACATATCCAGCAATACATAACATCACATGTCATCAACGTAAGTAAATATGCCTATCCCAATTGTCTTTGACGTATAGCAACGAAACCGGCGATATCACATATTACACTTACGGTCGCAGAAAAGAAATTGTAAAACTACAACAGTTGGAATCCGCAACCTCCTTAGACATCGCATGCCTAATCATTACAAACCCCGCATTTTAGTCTCATTATTGAAAACACTTTTCAATATCAAGTCGGGCAATTCAAAAAGATTCCCGACATCCTGAACGAATGCTCGTCGCAAACTTCAGTAGACGGCCGCACCCCTGATACCGTCGACGAAGTGCACTAAGGCGGAACACCGCTGCCGCGAGCACCCGAACGAATGCTTTTGGCGACGGGGTTCTCCTACAGTCACTTGGTCGGGGCTATGGGGTGTAGCTGTCTATTAAGTTTACCCGGCAAGTATCCGCGTACGAAACGTGATTGCGACGGACTTTTGATCGCATCAAAATCCCGTGGCAACCGATCAAGTGAGACTAAACTGCTAGATTTATAACATTCAAATTAGTTATCTCATAACTACTTGTGGATTCCAAATATTGTATCACATTCCAGATAAATAGACAATGTTAAACTTTCCGATCGAACAATCAAACACCCAAGTTTTCCCAAAAAGCTCAACACTTGAAATAAGTTTACAAACATTCACTTCATGCCACAGTACCAACGGTCCAGCCGTAGAAGGGTCAAGACAACGCCTCACATGTGGCACGCCGTACTGCACCAAACCCTAAGGTTTAAAAGGCAGTTCAAGACGGTCACATAATCGAGTTAAGGTTTGTTGTCTTCTAGAGGGTCCATCGTGTTACTTGCACTACTTAGAACGTTCTTAAACTACGGAAAAATCCAACACTTGAAAATTTTCCGGCAGGGGAAAAGATGAGATATTGATATCCGGTCGAACATTTTAACACGTTCTAAAATACCCGGAAAAACAAAATAAACAAAGTTAAATAATCCGATCGAATCATCGAGTCCCCAATACAACCCAGAAAACTCAACTCTTGAGTATAAATCAAAAATTACCAGAAAACACTGGAATTACAGACGGGCATTACTTTGCAAAGCACGTGTCAAGATTCACCTTTACGGCCGCGGAACCGCCGCGCAAGCCAGGGTGGGGCCGCGGTTCCGCGGCGTATTGGTCGACTTGGGGGCACGTGCTGCACAGTAACACCTTGAAAACCCTGCTGAATTTTTTGGATATTTTTAATTTGGAAAAATCAACAGTTTCAGAAAATGTACAGAGAAGGGTTTTGATCAGGGTTTCGGGGTTCTATCGGGTTTCTAACTTCGTCTACACATCGCCTAAAGTTCTAGCTAGGCTCTGATAGTACTGTAGGGTTCCTAGGCACACTCATGAGGTTCTACAAGGCATCAACCATGCCAAAATCAAATTTTTATGTGCCGAACAACCCTATGCAAGATCGTTAACTAGAGGTAAGGCGAAAATAAAAGATAGTAAACTACTTTACTACTAAGTGAAAGGAATTACAACCTTTGTAGATCCGGTCATTCACTTCTAAAGCTCCGTGTTGACGTCCCTTTGCTGCGATCATCGGGATCCCGGACCCTAGCGATGGTTTCATCGGAGAAATGAGCGGGCTAGGTCGTTGACTTCAAGGCCGAAGATGATCTACGTCGGGGAGACTCAAACTCAAGCTATTCCTTCACTTGGTCAAAAAATTTGTGAAGAGAACACCCTATACTACATGGCAAGTGGTAGAGAATGAAGAAATAGGAAGTGGGCTCACTTTCGAATTGTTTTTCTCACCCTTTTTCTCATGGCACCATTGGAGCTAGCAAGCTTTTGATGGAGCTTGATGAAGAAGAAGAAGAAGAAAGAATAAGAATAATCATAAATCAAATGAAACTTATCCTTTTAATTATGGCACCATGGTTGAGTTAAGCCCTCATGCTTAACTCATGTAGAGAATTGACCAAGGTATTAGGTTAAGGGTTAGGTTAAAGAAAATCAAGAGAAATGACAAAAGAGTGGACTTTGTCAAAGTTTCTCCAAGCTTCTTCAAGCTTGATAACTTTGACCAAGTTTAATTCTTTTGTTAAATCTCTTGATAAAACAATAACCCTAATCTTAAACCTAATCTTGATACAAGTCTCATACACACAACTTGTATGTATCATCAAGCATGATACAAACATGTACACTTGCATATATCACATATAAACAATGTGCACAATCTTGTGAGAAAATCAATCTTAAGTGAACCAATACTAGTTAATGTAAAGTAATATATCAAATATATAATTATACATTAAATCATTAAATCAATACTTGATTTAACGATCCGGTCATATTGCATATAACCGACTAATATCAAGTGTATCAACGTATCGAATCAACACTTGATTCGGTAACCCGGTTATATCTCATATAACCGTCCAATGATACAAATCGCGAGAATAGAATACAGTATCACATACTGGTATTATTCTCGGTCCCCCACATATCTCATATGCGCTCCTATTTCGTTTCGCTTGAGCCAGGAAACCCCTGTGTACGACTCTAAAGACTCGTCAATACGCCGGCAGTAGGTGATGATCATATCAAACACCCACAAGCCGCAAGCGGTCTGCTAAACGTAACGGCCACCCGGGTATTGAGCGATCAGAAGATCAACAAGCAAGTCTGCTCACACTCCTGTGAATCCAACCAGTAACACTTGCCGCACAGTCCGGTCTGTTCGTCTGATATCTCACATATCTCGCCTAGGGATGGTAAACGTCAGACCCTAGTAGCTCTATAAGTCATGCCGATGTTAGGTCCATAACAAGCATGAAACTAATGATAACACTTACCAGTAAATCAGTGCAACCCGGGCCAGGGATTTCCAGTTATGGCCAGTCGAGCATAGCGCAACATCAACCCCCAATACCAGGAGAGACGAATCCCCTCCTATCGCTCATTGCCTCCATGTGAATCGGGACTGTACCCAAAAACCACCTGTTTGCACGCCTCAGTAGAGCCGTGGTAGGGTGGAAATCAAAGAACAATGGGAGACACACAAGACTCTATGACGATCTTGGGTCAACAGACTAAGCTTTACCAGTGTCACCAGAGAACTGCCATCTGACGTAAGGTATAATACCAACTGGGAGTTCTCGGCGAGTCCGTTCGGTGTACCCAGTCTCCACTGAGCACCCGCATACCGTCTCTAATGTCAAACACCAATGGATATAGGATCATCCATCGCCCATCACATAGGTCGAGAAGCTATACGCTAGTCTACTCTGGAATATCGATGCCCCGTCTCGATATTCCCACGACTAGGAACAATGAAGGATGTACTCATTGACTACCCAGGCTCCACTAGTACGATCTACATCATAGTCCTGGAAATCGAGTATACATCCTAAGGGCTTTATCAGCATGTAATAGAGAGACAACAAATATACATGTTAAGATAAAGAGCAACCAGATAGCGTACTATCATGTCGAGCAAGAAAGTCCTACCTATATATGTCCCAGCATCCACTACAATATACATCTCATGTACAGTAATGGCCTCTAGGGCATACATATAACTAACAGTACCTAACTAAAACCAGTTTGCACGACTCCTTTGAGCCGTGGTAGGGTAATAATCAAAGCACAGTGGGAACTCACACGAGATAAATGAAGATATCAGGTCGATGAACTAACCTGTACACATGTCACCAGGGAACTGCTATCTGACGCTAGGTATAAAACCAGCTAGCAGGTTCCCGGCGAGTCCTGCTCGGTGCATTCATAACTCAATGAGCACCTGTATACATCTTAGGTGATCCAACTGACACCAATGGCTTGTGAGACCGGCCACCGCCCCTCGTCGGGGTCTCGACTGTATACACTAGTCAACTCTGGAGTATCGATACCCTGTCTCGAAACTCCTACGACTAAGGACCACTTTTAAGGATGTGCTTATGGACTACCCAACTCTCACGTATATGATCGTCATCATACTGCTGGTAGTCAAGAAAGAATCCTAAGGGCTTTATCAATGTGTAATAGTGATCATGTCACATAAAGCTGTACACGATGATAAAGGCAAACCAGATAGCATACTATCATCTTGAGTATGACTGTCCTACCGGTATAGGTCCTCCACAATCATTGCAATCACGTGCCTGCGATCCAATAATTGACTTTGATGGCACTACGACCAACAATCCCCCACTTGCAATTAAGGCTAATTATTGCGATATCGCATACTCACAGCCCGTGTGATACCGAACACCCAACTCCTCTACTAACCAGTTTCACAAAGGTCGTTTGTAAAACCCTTGTGTTCGAGAAATAGCCTCAATGAGTGGATCCGCCCTGATATTTCTTTCTATGTCTCTTTTAATCTCAAGTTTGCGGAGAAAGCCATCTCCCGAATTGAGTAATACCTGTCTTAGAATATGTCTTGATATCTGATGGGACCTAGTTCATAAATGAACTCCAAATCCAAACTTCTTAGACTGTATCGCCAACTGAACCTAATCAATATCATGCACCATGCCTTCCACAGTATCCTCTTGGACCATCTGTCCAAAATACTGCCCCCTTTGTTAGAGGGAAAACTATAACTCTGACAATCACTCTGTCATCCATGTCACCTTGGAAGCTTGGAATGATAACCGTCTCCGAAGGAGGCAGCCGTTATCAAATCCCTAGAACATCCACATATGTTCTAAAACTGCTTCCGAATGTTTCTCCAGGATTGGATTAATATAAACTTATTGCATCTAGTGCAAAAACAACATCTGGTGTGGTACTTGACATCTCATGATCGACTCAATTGCCTAAGCAAGTGATATGCCAATCATGCACATCCCTCTCCCCTTTAGTGTAGGGATGCTAGTCACTGCCACAAGGGTCTACGATGCATCAACCATGCCCGATTTAAAATTTAGTCGTGTCGAACAACCCTTAACAAGATCTTTATACTAGAGATTAGGCGAAACGAAGCATGTTAAACACTTTAACACTAAGTGAGAGGGATTACAACCTTTGTAGATCCTGTCCTTTACTTCTAAAGCTCCGTGTTGAGGTCCCTTCGCTGCGATCATCATGCATCCAGACTCTAGAGAGGCTCCACGAAGAGAAAGATGCAAGCTTGCTTCCGATCTTCGATAACAAAGATGATCTACCTTGAAGTTTCGTTAACACAAGCTCTCACTCACTAAATGAAGTGAACACTCTCATCTAAAGTGAAAGGGTAGATTTGGATGATTAAGTAGGATTTTTGCTCTCATTTGTTTTCTTATTCTCACTCATTTTTCATCACAAAATCAAAAGCAAGAAAGCTTTTCATGAAGAACTCAAGGAAGAAGATGAAGGAATAATTAGAATCACTAGAATCCTTTTGTGATGAATAATGAAAAGATAATAATGATGAATAATACAACCATGGTTAACTAAACCTTTGTAAAGATTTAACTAGGGCTAGGGTTTGGGTTGGGTTAAGAATGAGTCACACATAAATATCAACATAATATCTTAACTCAAGACAAAAGAAAAGCTTCTAGAAGCTACTAGAAGTCTTAACCCTAATCCAAACCCTAACCATGTTTAAACTCCACAAAACATGTTGCATTAGTAATCATATCATGTTACAATATTATATATCACATATATAATATTTATTGTAACAAAATAAAATAATACAATTAACATATATCGTATATATATCAGTGTATTACCCGAGTGAGAGAAAAAAATCTTTTAGTGAGCTAATATTAGTTAATGTAATTTAATATATCATATATATTATTATACATTAAATTATCGAATCAACACTTGATCCGACAATCCGGCTATCTCGCATATAACCAACTAATATATCATTTACCGATTCATCGAATCAACACTTGATCCGATGATCCGGCTGATATCAAATATCGTGAGAATAGAATACGGTATCACATATCGCATTATCCTCGGTCCTGCACATATCACATATGTGCCCCTACTCCGTTTCGCCTGAGTCAAGAAACCTCTGTGTAGGACTCTAAAGAATCATCAATACACCGGCAGTAGGTGATGATCATATCAAACACCCACAAGCTGCAAGCGGTCAGCTAAATGTAACAGCCACCCAGGTATTGAGTGCTCAGAAGATCAACAAGCAAGCCTGTACATTTTCCTGTGAATCCTATCAGTAACACTCCCGTATAGTCCGGTCTCGTCGTCTGATATGTCGCATATCTCGCCTAGGGGTGGTAAACGTCAGACCCCAGTAGCTTGATAAGTCGTGTTGATATGAGGTCTATAACAGTTCGAGAAACTACTGATAACACTTACCAGTAAATCTCAACAACCCTGGCCAAGGATTTCCAGTTATAGCCAATCGAACACAGCACAACATCAACTCCCTATACCGGGAGAGACGAATCCCCTCCTATCGCTCATTACCTCCATGTGATTCGGGACTGTACCCAAAAGCCACCTTTTTGCACGTCCTCTTGGACGTGGTAAGATGGAAATAAAAGCACAGTGGGAATCTCACAAGACTCTATGACGATCTCGGGTCAACAGACTACTCTATACCAGTCTCACCGGAGAACTGCCATCTGACGTGAGGTATAATACCATCTTGGAGTTCTCGGCGAGTCCGTCCAGTATACCCAGTCTCTACTGAGCACCCGTACACCATCCTTGATGTCAAACACTGATGGATATGGGATCATCCATCGCCCATCATATGGGTCAAGATGCGTATAAGCTAGTCTACTCTGGTGTATCGATGCCCTGTCTCGATACACCCTCGACTAGGAACAGTTATAGGATGTACTCGTCGACTACCGTGGCTCCACTAGTATGATCTCATCATATAGTCCCAGTAGTCGAGTACATATCCTAAGGGTTTTATCAACATGTAACATAGAGACAATCAGAGTACATGTTGAGATAAAGTGCAACCAGATAGCGTACTATCATGTCGAACCAGAAAGTCCTCCCTATATATGTCCAAGCATCCACTACAATATACATCGTATGTACAGTAATGGCCTCTACGGCATACATATAACTAACAATCTCCCACTTGCACTAGGGCCATCTGTTGTGGTATCACATACCCAACAATTAGCTGTGGTTGAAGTATCTCATACTCAACCATCCCATAAAAGTCTCTACTGGGAAAAAGGCCTTTGTGAGTGGATCCGCGCTGTTGTCCTTTGTGTCTACTCTCCTAACCTCGATCTCTCTGGAGATCAACCATCTCCATGATCAAGTGATACTGCCTAAGAATTATATCTGGATTTCAGATGGGATGGTAGTTCCTTGGCTAAAGCCACAACTCCATTGTCACACAATGGTAGGAACGAAGCTCATCTCATGAAGTTATATGTATCCAGATTGCCTCTTTGGTAACGATGTATCTTGCCTTTAATCATCTATTAAGTCACGGTATCTAGCTTGGAACTCTTCCAACATACCGTCCCTCCACTGAGGGTAAAGACAATGCCTGCGACTGACATTCAGTCGTCCTTATCACCCTGGAATCTTTCCAGTGATTCTCCCCAGGATCGATTGATACCATCTCACTACAACTAGTGAGTATCCTAACATCCAATTAGATCTATCTCATAGATCCAAAACCTAGGATTTAGGAGGTATCACCTTGATCCTATATGGAGAATATTTGTGATAAGCGGAGATTGACTGAGCGTAGCATAAGAAACTTCTTCCCTATCAAGAGTATATCATCCACGTACTCTACGAGGATCACTACCATACTCCCTACTACCTTTCTGTATATACAAGGTTCATCTACCATTTTGATGAAATCAAACTCTTTGACTACCACATCAAAACTGACGTTCCAACTCCGCGATGCCTGATTTATCACATAAAACATCTTACACACGTTTCCGCTGCTCCCACTGTCAACGAAGCCCTCTGGCTGTGTACTTATAGACGCTCTTTTCTAAAACATCATTTAGAAAAGCAGTCATGACACTCAACCACCAGATATCATAGTCATGGAATGTAGCCGTGGCAAATAGGATCTGGATGGACATAAGCATAGCTTTGAAAGTCTCAACTTTTCCTTGTAGACCAAGTAATCTTCTCAAGATATACTTGCTCCTGATGGGGATTTAACCCTTCAGATAAAGCAACCAAAGTCCATACTTTGTTGGTGTATAAGGATTCCATCTCAGATTACTAAGCATCCAGCCATTCTTACAGAGTCCCACTCCTGATGGCCAGCTCGAAACTAGTTGGGTCATCATCTCATGATGCAATCCTCGCTTCCACTGTCATAGAGAAACCGAAGTATCTCTCAGGTGGGTGAGGAACCCTACTAGATCGGCGGAGAGGCTGAGCTTCGTTGGAAACTATTGATCAGTCGAAAATACTGCATATTTTAACCGGCAATTTCCTTGTCATCTGCATATATATAGGAGAGTACGGTATTCATAATTCACATATTAGCTAATCGGTCGCAAAATATCAAATTACATGTATTCGACCTTAAAACCGGAAATTCTAGGGAAATTAACTGCATTGCATTACATGGCATATTTTCTATATCTTGCAACCCCTATTTTTGAAGTCTATGCAGGAAACAAGATACTTGCTTGACCATTACATCGCTCGACCATTACAAATTGCTCGTAAACTCATTGAAAGCAAATCTGGTATCAACATAGAAGGGATACTGCAACTCTGAACATCAAAGAATAACCCAAATAGCAGTACAAAGCAACTGCAGAAAGCACCAATCCCGAGGCCACCATTGCGCGGCGGAAGCGCGGCAAAACCCTACCTCACGCGGCGGATCCGCGGTGGGTCCAGTGACTTAGCTCCTCAAACTTCATCACAACTCCAGTGCTAGTACCTGCAGCTCAAAAATGCATACAAAAGTCCAGAAGAGTCCAGAAACTTCCACCAGATCATCAAGCTCCTAAACTAGCCTAGAACTTCTAGAACTTTCCTAAACCCTTGCTTAAACCCTAAGCTAAACCCCAACAACTTGTCAACAAACTTTGGGAGGGAAAGTCTAATTCAAACCTAGACCTAGTTCTATAAATAGGACCCTAGGCTCTCTCATTCAATCTTTGATCATCTTGGAAAAATCAAGAAATCTTGGAGAGTGATTCAACCCATTTTTAGTTTAGCCATTCTCTTTCTCTATCTTCTTCTTCCTCAAGATTAGTGAGAAATCTTGTAGGAAACCCTAACCCTAATTCCACTCCAAATCCAACATCTTGAGTACCAAATCAAGCGAGAAATCTTCAACCTTTTGGGAGCCGAGCCGATCTTCAATCGGGCAAGTGATCCAAGCGATCCGCGATCCACGGAGACGAGCGAAGCCAAGTCGACGATCAAGTTCCTCCTCTTGTAGTTCTCGAGTGATTGTAACGGAATTGTTGATATAAATAAAAGGTGAAATTTGTTAATCTTGCTTTCTTTTAATTCCGCATCATGTTATCTTTACTGTTCTTGAATATTGTCTATGTGATGATGCGCGAGTAAAACTCCGCTCGTTAAGGAGTCGAGAAAATCTTTAGTATGATGATGTAGCAAATTTGTAATCAATTCTTGAATCCACGAGATTGTAAACCCTAGCTATTTCAAGAATCGACAACCCAATTCGATTCGATGCTTTCTTGATCAACATCGCTCGAGATTGGGGTGATCCGATCGATTCTTGAAATTACTAGAGGCTAGAATATAAATGGTATCCTCGAAAGAGTAAGGGTTAAGAGATGAAATTTTAATTTCATTAAGAAAACCCTAATTCTCGTCGATAACCATTGATCTAGCATCAATTCTTCGAAGGACAAGAATATGAAATATTGAAGACTACAACACATATAAAGATCCTATCGATTCCTACGAGCCTCTTTTCTTGATTGTCGTTTGGAAAATACCATTGAAACCGATTCTTGTTGTTTATAGTTCTTGATTCTTTAGAAAAGATTAGTGACACACGAATACAAATCAATCAATTGAATCGTGTTTTCTCTTATAGTTGATTAACATTTCATTTCAAACAAATAAAAGTAAAAACGAATCTCGAGATCCCTGAGGACGATCCGCACTCATTCATTAACTTCAACTGACACCGTTGTTTGATTGCGGTCAAATATTTTTGGTTGTGATTTCTTTACTAGTTGATTCGATAAACACATCCACGAAAATAATCAGATCAAAATGGCGCCGTTGCCGGGGATCGCGCGTTAATTCGTTTACATTTTATAGTTTGAAGTGAAAGAATTATTACGTTTCATTTCTTGAAATCAAAATTCGTACAAACTCTTATACGTGTGTTGTGAATTGATTGCAAGGTGATCTGGAGCAATCGGAACTGTGGAAAAATTATTTGGGATATACCAGAGAGCTGGAGATAGCAAAGGGAAGCAGCTGAAGAAAAATTGTACACTGTTCCCATGACTTGACCGCGGAAGAGCGGCGGGAACAAGGTTTGTGCGGCGGAAGCGCCGCAGGCTTGAAGGATCTCTGTACCATCTTTCTTCAGGTGATTTCTCTCTCTCTCCTCTCTCCCTTTTTAGCTCCAACTAATCCTTTCTGCAGGATTCTTTGCAAACAATAGCTGCGCCGCAAAAGCAAATTAAAATTGTGCGTGATTTTGCTTTTCTTGGTTGTTTTGCATTGCTAATACGGAAATTTAAGGGGCACGACCAAATTCAAATTAGGTGGGGATTTCATTACCCTTCCTAGGCCCCGAAAACCACCAAACTTGCATCCGCATTTACCCCCATTAACTAAAAGAAATCTAGAGATGACTCTAAGGACTGTCGCGCTCATTTAGGACAAGAGAGGGCCGTGGGTAATTCATTGCTTATCTGCGTTTTTCTGTGGTGCCTAAGGCGAGTGTGTCTAAGGCTAGTGGTTATTAATTAGGTCCACTGTAGTGGTGGTTCCTTCCCACTTACCTGGCACTCATCCGGCCACAGGGGACAAAGAGGCAGTGGAGGATTGATCCCGCGACTTGTCTTTTGGCAGTTAGGAGCGGTCTAGAGCCGGACCTAGGTGACCATTAGATTTTAGGGTTTGTGTTGCTGCATTTGGTTGTCGCATCATTTTTTCAAAATCCGTCCCTTTTCAAAGCAAACACCGCATTCATTTTTACCCCTAATTATAAGCTAACGCTGCCACTTGTACTAACCCTTTTTAGTACAAGATAGGCTGGACACGGGATTCTAGTGCCCGTTTAGTCCGCGTACCTTTTATCGACTCCGAAGTCGATAATTCTTCATTTACCTTGTCTTTACCTACTACCACACCCACACCGATGGATCCGAATCCATCAAACTTCTTTAACCCCAATCTGCCACCGTCCGTTGGTGCGCAGAATCCTCCACACATTTCTCTTCAGGAAAGATGCTATCCACTTAGAGGTCCTCTTTCGACCTGCTTATCCACACCACCAGCGAACGGGGATAATTTTGAAATAAAGCCCCAGTATATCAACCTTCTACCTAAGTATCACGGACTCGAGACCGAGGACGCTTACGTTTTCATTACCAAATTTGAAAACGTATGCGCTATGATGGGTACGTCTCAACTTTCTGTGGATGCGATGCGTCTACGACTTCTTCCTTTTACCTTGTGCGATATAGCCGAGAAGTGGCTATATAACACAACCGCACACTCCATCACTAATTGGGAAGAATTCGTCGCAGCATTCCTAAAGAAATTTTACCCAGTCCAACGAACGGCTCGAATTCGTAGTGAATTGAACCAATTTGCCCAGCTCCCTACCGAACCATTTTCAAAGTACTTTGAACGTTTCAAGGATTTAATGGTTCAATGTCCTCATCACGGCATCCCGAGATGGGAGTTGTGCCGAATCATTTATGAGGGCAGTAACCCTAGCACGAAACAAAGCCTTGAAAATATGTGTCAGGGTACATTTATGACTAAAGACGATGGGGAAGCCTGGCGATACTTAGAAGAATTCGCTGAAAAATCACTGATTTGGGAGAGTGGAACCCAACCACTGAATAGGGGTGGCGTACACCAAGTAGATGTGTCCATAGGTGTTCGAGCAGAAATGGCAGCAATGCAAAAGAAGCTCGACGCTATGGAACACAAATTTGCAGCAGCCTCCCTAAACCCGGTATCACTCCCCAAAACTATTTGTGGGTGCTGTTCTGATCCGTCACACTTAACGGAAGAATGTCCTTTAAACTCGGCGTTTCAAGGTCAAGAGCATTCTAATGCCGCTTTTCAACGACCTCGAAACGATCCATATTCTTCCACGTACAATCAGGGTTGGAGGAACCACCCGAATTTTGCTTGGAACCAAAATCAATCTCAAAACACGGTTCCAAACACAAATAACTTTCAAAGGGCTCTTCCTCCACCACAACAGCAACCCCTTCAACTCACTCAGCACCCCTACCAGTCACAAAATTTCCAAAACCAGGGCAACACTCATGCACAGTCTAATCCTATGCAGTCCTGTTCTGACGATTTCTCTCAATTTACTCAAACCATGAAATCACTTTTATCCAATTTCATGGAGGTTTCGACTGAGGTTAGATCTTCCGTCAATGAGATAAAGAAAAACTCAGCGTCACAAGCTGAGAGTATTAGATCGATGGAAGCTGAAATCGCACGCCTCAAAGCTGAAATGAGTGCGAGAGAAAAAGGGAAACTTCCCTCTCAACCCCTACAGAATCCTGGGCATTACAATGTAAATGCCATTACCACGTTGAGATCGGGAAGAGTGCTGAATAATAATGTCGGGGAAGATATTGATAATACTGAAAATCATGTCAAAACCCCGGCTGAGACCTTTCCACATACACACACTTCTCCTTCTGATCCTTCTTCTTCTACCAAACCACCTTCGCACGAGCCTATTCTCCAGTTCCCTTTAGGCTCAACACCTTCACCCAACCCTTATAGTTCTCCACAGACGGTCCCCACACCTCTTTTGGGATCTCGTCTACCCCCTTTTCCTTCTCCTATGATGGACCCTGCGCTTATTGCGAAAGCACCTTACCCGAACCGGTTAAGGGCTAACAGAACGAGTCCTCATATGGAGAAAATTTTAGAAATGTTTAAACAAGTTAACATCAATATCCCTCTCCTAAATGCAATTCAACAAGTCCCCGCTTATGCGAAAATTCTAAAGGACTTGTGCACTAGGAAGAGGAAGACTCAGGTGCCAAAGAAGGTCTTTATGGCTAATAATATCAGCACTGCTTTTATTCCCCAGCTGCCAAAGAAACGAAAGGACCCAGGATGTCCTACAATATCGATTTCGATTGGGGGTAAAAACATAAATCGTGCTCTTTTAGACCTTGGCGCGAGTGTTAACCTGTTACCTTATTCTGTCTATGAGCAACTAGGAATTGGAGAGCTGAAACCTGCTCATTGTACTCTCCAGATGGCGGACCGATCTATCACCAAACCAAGGGGTGAATTAGAGGATGTGCTAATAAAGGTCGGGGAATTTGTTTTCCCTGTAGACTTCATTGTGCTTGACACACATCCTGTAGCAAACCCCCGGGGCCAAATTCCGGTGATTTTAGGTCGTCCTTTCCTTGCCACTTCCAACGCTGTTATAAACTGTAGAAATGGTTCAATGAATTTATCATTTGGAAATATGACCATTGAACTAAATATCTACAGAGTTGGGAGTCAGCCATCAGAACCTAGTGCTCATATTTTAGATGTGTGTTCTGTCCATGAGATCGCTCCCGATAGTTGTGGAGCTGAGGAACTTTGCTTTAATGATCTCGATGACATTAGCACATCTCTGCTTGATCTTACACTTAGTGAGGACACTTCACTTACACTTGAGTCCTGCACTTCTGACTTTTCTCCACCCGAGTCTGTATCTTTCACAGGCTCTGAGCTTCTTTGTAAATCCAAAAATCATTCTATGATCCTTCCTTCAATCATTTCTCCGCCTGAATTAGATCTCAAGGTCTTACCTTCTCACCTAAAATATGCATATCTTGGTGAGAACGAGACTTTACCGGTTATAATTTCCACTTCTCTTGCATCAGAGCAAGAAAGTGCACTTTTATCGGTATTAAGATCTAATAAAGAGGCGTTTGGTTGGGGTATGGCGGACATCAAAGGGATCAGTCCCTTGATAGTTGAACATCATATACATGTGATGGATGATGCCAGACCGACCCGAGAACCACAGAGACGGTTAAATCCCGTCATGAAGGAAGCTGTCATGAAAGAGATCGTCAAATGCTTAGATAGTGGTATTATATACCCGATCTCCGATAGCCAGTGGGTAAGTCCTATACACGTCGTTCCTAAGAAATCCGGCATCACAGTGATCACAAATGAAGCGAATGAGTTGATTCAGACACGCACCCAAACTGGGTGGCGTGTATGCATCGATTATAGAAAACTCAACGCTGCTACGAGGAAAGATCATTTTCCTCTACCATTTATTGATCAAATGCTGGAACGCTTAGCGGGACGACAATACTATTGTTTCATGGACGGTTACTCAGGCTACAATCAGGTCCCCATCGCCAAAAAGGATCAAGATAAAACCACTTTTACTTGTCCTTTTGGTACCTTTGCTTACAGTCGCATGCCTTTCGGGCTATGCAATGCTCCCGCTACCTTTCAGCGGTGTATGATGGGGATATTCTCTGATATGGTAGAGAATTTCCTGGAGATCTTTATGGACGACTTTTCGATTTTTGGAGACTCTTTTTCTGAATGCCTAGCGAATCTGGACGCTGTTCTTACTCGATGCAAAGAGAAGAACTTGACTTTGAACTGGGAAAAATGCCACTTTATGGTCCAAGAAGGAATAGTCCTTGGACATGTCATTTCACAGAAGGGCATTGAGGTTGACAGAGCTAAAGTAGATGTCATTCAAAACCTCCCTCATCCCAAAAGCGTCAAAGATATTCGCTCTTTCCTTGGCCATGCTGGATTTTATAGGAGATTCATAAAGGACTTTAGCAAAATTGCTAGACCTTTAACACTACTCCTGGCCAAGGATACTACCTTCCACTTTGACTCGGATTGCGAGACAGCTTTCGACTCACTTAAACACTCACTCACTTCAGCCCCCGTTTTATCATCACCAAACTGGGACTACCCTTTTGAGCTGATGTGTGACGCATCTGATTTTGCAGTAGGTGCTGTCCTTGGACAACACATTGAAAAGATGCCACATGTGATTTACTATGCTAGTAAGACCCTGAATGATGCGCAAATCAATTATACAACCACAGAGAAAGAACTATTAGCGGTTGTATTCGCATTAGAGAAATTCAGGCCTTACTTAATCGGCTCACCTATTGTTGTATATACTGATCATTCCGCTTTAAAACATCTGTTGGCGAAGAAAGATGCCAAAGGTCGACTAATACGT
This sequence comes from Agapanthus africanus, assembly GCA_030015575.1. NCBI lineage: Eukaryota > Viridiplantae > Streptophyta > Magnoliopsida > Asparagales > Amaryllidaceae > Agapanthus > Agapanthus africanus. The sequence continues at coordinate 180,889,888 of JASDDO010000008.1, forward strand.
TGGATCCTTCTTTTACAAGAATTCGATCTTGTTATCAAAGATAAGAAAGGATGTGAAAACGTAGTAGCTGACCACCTTTCACGCATCGTTTCTTCCCCTGTGACCCTGCCAATCAATGACTCATTCCCTGACGAACAACTCTTGAGCGTATCCTCTGAACCATGGTTCAGGGATATTGTGAACTATCATGCCACGGGATTGATACCGAGCGATTGGTCTAAACAGGACAAATACCGCTTTCTTTCCCAAGTAAAACACTATTACTGGGATGAGCCTTATTTGTTTAAATATTGTCCTGATCAGATCATTCGCCGGTGCGTCCCGAATGAAGAGTTCAAGAGTATTCTTTCATTTTGTCATGATCAGGCCTGTGGGGGTCACTTTGGTCCAAGAAAAACAGCGGAAAAGGTTTTGCAATCTGGATTTTATTGGCCGACCTTATTCAAGGACGCATTTGAACATTGCAAAACCTGTACACAATGTCAGTATACGGGTAGAATATCCCAGAGGAATGAAATGCCTCAGCAACCCATTCTGGTTGTTGAAATGTTTGATGTTTGGGGCATAGATTTTATGGGTCCTTTTCCCAACTCCTTTGGGAATCTGTACATATTGCTGGCGGTTGATTATGTCTCCAAGTGGGTAGAAGCCATTCCAAGTCGCACTAATGATAAGAAAGTTGTCATTAAGTTCTTAAAAGAGAATATCTTCTCGCGATTTGGACACCCACGCGCTATTATTAGCGATAATGGGACACACTTCTGCAACAGATCTTTCGAGACTCTGATGCGGAAATATTCAATCAACCACCGTCTTTCTACACCCTATCACCCCCAAACAAGCGGGCAGGCTGAGATCTCAAACAGACAAATCAAACTTATCCTGGAGAAAACTGTTGCCAAAAATAGAAAAGACTGGTCGACCAAATTGACGGATGCTCTTTGGGCATTCAGGACTGCATATAAGACCGACCTAGGAATGTCTCCATATAGGATAGTATTTGGTAAAGCATGTCATCTACCTGTTGAGATAGAACATAAAGCATTGTGGGCTATAAAGGAAATTAATTTTGATCTTAACCTTGCTTGCAACTTTCGGAAGCTGCAACTAAACGAGCTAAGCGAACTCCGCGATGAAGCTTATGATAATGCTGTAATCACAAAGAATAGGACTAAGGTTTTTCACGATAAAAACATTGTAAGGAAAACATTTTTACCAGGTCAACAAGTCCTTCTTTATGATTCACGATTACACCTTCATGCGGGTAAGCTCCGATCTCGTTGGAAGGGACCTTTTGTTGTGCGGTCTGTATACCCGCACGGGGCAGTAGATATTGAAAATGTTAAAAACGGCACTGTTTTCAAAGTAAATGGACATAGATTAAAGCCGTATTTTTCCACTGACCCCATGGAGGAGCTCTTGTTCTTACAAGAGCCAGTTTATCTTGATTAAAATTCCTCCGTCTCACTTTCATGTCCAGTATATCATTGCATCATATTTTGAATGAAGGTGAGTAAATAAAACAAGTTTGGGGGAAGTTTTCACTTATATATTTTGCCCCCACTAATAATTCTCCCCAGATTTACAGATTTTTGTAGGTATAACTGTCGGCAACAGTGAGGACACTGTTGAAAACAAGTTTGGGGGAGGTTTGTGCTTATTTTCGCATCATTTGCATATCATCTGCATAAGCACAAAACATTTCTTTTAAAAATCTATAAAAATTGAAAAATTTTCAAAACCCATAAAAATTTAAAAATTTTCAAATATAAAAATAAATTTAATATTTACACTTTTTGTATATAAATAAGATAATGAAAGTTTAGACAGTGAACAATTACATCCATGAGATTGGAAAAATTTTAGAAAACTAAGAAAATTAGAAGTTTTCTTATACGAACTAGTAATAAGTAGTTATGAGCCGTTGTCCCAAGGGTTAGTAAGATGAAGGACGTCACTAATCTGAGGATAAAAATAAGTCTGAAAAATAGTTTCTATTCTGGAAGCCAAACATTTTGAACGTTGCTACCCTGCTATTCGCACTTACACACGTCTTGAAGCCTGGGATAGTAGAGGATACCTTGAAATGCTCTTGTCTTAAAGCCAAAAGTATGAAAAGAAAAATATGTTTTAAAGTGGTGAGAAAAATGGATACTGGTTTTGTTATCACCGAGGGCAATAAAAATATATAGCAAAAGGGTGTTTCTTCACCTAGTGCCCTAAGGTCAACTGGTCTGGGAGTCACTGCTATGCCTGAGGTGGTGCAAGACTAGGAAAATACACCAAGTTAGCAAGCACATTAGTAATCGGTCGGTTAGTACCTCAAGAAGTATTAACGGTCGCATGAAAGTGTGTAAGCAATCTCGTTTGCCAAGAAGTACTGAGGCCGATGGGCAAGGGTATGATAGCTTGAATTGAATTCTCCGGGTGTAGGGATGTCTTTACACACACGCAGGGTGATATGATCGATGTTTGGAATAAAGATAGGAATGAAGAATAAGACGATGTTTTATTGAGGGAGGACGTGATTTCTGACATTTTTTCATGACCATTAAGATAGGGCTCATGACAACCGAAAAACTAGCTTAGTTGGAAACCCTAATTTTCAAGGCTTTTCTTTTACAATTCTTGTCTTTAAATGTAATATTCATGATCTTGCTTTTATTTTTGGATTTTGTGGGTGCAATCCGCTGAAAACCCTCAGGAGACAACACTCCTCCTACTAGGGACACCTAGAGGTTTAAAGGCTTGTTGCACATGCTCAGTGCAATCGTGTTGCCTACGAAAGTGTGCTAGTTAGTTTTTTTTCTCCTTCTTTCTTTTCTCCTTCTCTTTTTAATAAAACATTCTCTCGAGACGATCGAAATTAAGTTTGGGGGTATTTGATCAGTCGAAAATACTGCATATTTTAACCGGCAATTTCCTTGTCATCTGCATATATATAGGAGAGTACGGTATTCATAATTCACATATTAGCTAATCGGTCGCAAAATATCAAATTACATGTATTCGACCTTAAAACCGGAAATTCTAGGGAAATTAACTGCATTGCATTACATGGCATATTTTCTATATCTTGCAACCCCTATTTTTGAAGTCTATGCAGGAAACAAGATACTTGCTTGACCATTACATCGCTCGACCATTACAAATTGCTCGTAAACTCATTGAAAGCAAATCTGGTATCAACATAGAAGGGATACTGCAACTCTGAACATCAAAGAATAACCCAAATAGCAGTACAAAGCAACTGCAGAAAGCACCAATCCCGAGGCCACCATTGCGCGGCGGAAGCGCGGCAAAACCCTACCTCACGCGGCGGATCCGCGGTGGGTCCAGTGACTTAGCTCCTCAAACTTCATCACAACTCCAGTGCTAGTACCTGCAGCTCAAAAATGCATACAAAAGTCCAGAAGAGTCCAGAAACTTCCACCAGATCATCAAGCTCCTAAACTAGCCTAGAACTTCTAGAACTTTCCTAAACCCTTGCTTAAACCCTAAGCTAAACCCCAACAACTTGTCAACAAACTTTGGGAGGGAAAGTCTAATTCAAACCTAGACCTAGTTCTATAAATAGGACCCTAGGCTCTCTCATTCAATCTTTGATCATCTTGGAAAAATCAAGAAATCTTGGAGAGTGATTCAACCCATTTTTAGTTTAGCCATTCTCTTTCTCTATCTTCTTCTTCCTCAAGATTAGTGAGAAATCTTGTAGGAAACCCTAACCCTAATTCCACTCCAAATCCAACATCTTGAGTACCAAATCAAGCGAGAAATCTTCAACCTTTTGGGAGCCGAGCCGATCTTCAATCGGGCAAGTGATCCAAGCGATCCGCGATCCACGGAGACGAGCGAAGCCAAGTCGACGATCAAGTTCCTCCTCTTGTAGTTCTCGAGTGATTGTAACGGAATTGTTGATATAAATAAAAGGTGAAATTTGTTAATCTTGCTTTCTTTTAATTCCGCATCATGTTATCTTTACTGTTCTTGAATATTGTCTATGTGATGATGCGCGAGTAAAACTCCGCTCGTTAAGGAGTCGAGAAAATCTTTAGTATGATGATGTAGCAAATTTGTAATCAATTCTTGAATCCACGAGATTGTAAACCCTAGCTATTTCAAGAATCGACAACCCAATTCGATTCGATGCTTTCTTGATCAACATCGCTCGAGATTGGGGTGATCCGATCGATTCTTGAAATTACTAGAGGCTAGAATATAAATGGTATCCTCGAAAGAGTAAGGGTTAAGAGATGAAATTTTAATTTCATTAAGAAAACCCTAATTCTCGTCGATAACCATTGATCTAGCATCAATTCTTCGAAGGACAAGAATATGAAATATTGTAGACTACAACACATATAAAGATCCTATCGATTCCTACGAGCCTCTTTTCTTGATTGTCGTTTGGAAAATACCATTGAAACCGATTCTTGTTGTTTATAGTTCTTGATTCTTTAGAAAAGATTAGTGACACACGAATACAAATCAATCAATTGAATCGTGTTTTCTCTTATAGTTGATTAACATTTCATTTCAAACAAATAAAAGTAAAAACGAATCTCGAGATCCCTGAGGACGATCCGCACTCATTCATTAACTTCAACTGACACCGTTGTTTGATTGCGGTCAAATATTTTTGGTTGTGATTTCTTTACTAGTTGATTCGATAAACACATCCACGAAATCATTCAGATCAACTATTGAATCCTTTGGTTCTACCAAATCATCAGCTGCAGTTTGTATAGCAGGAACTCCTTCCAGTTCTAGCCTCTCCGCTGATCTGACCTTGCCTCGAGCTTTGTCCGAATTTTATTTTTAGACATAGGCCGGACAACCCCAAATCTTAACAAACTTAAGATATGGGCTCTTCCCTTTCCATATCACATATGAAGTGGTAGGCAACTGATTTGGTTAGAACCCTATTAAATAGGTATGTAGCTTCTCAAGGGCATACCTCCCAAAAGGAAATAGGAAACTCAGTAGTACTCATCACAGAGCGCATCATATCACATAGGGTGCTATTGCTCCGCCCCGATATACCATCGTGCTATGGTGTATTCGTAGGAGTAATGCTGAGAGAGAATCTCATTCTCCTTTAGAATAGTCCTGGAATCCCGTGCTCAAGTATTCTCCTCCTTGATCTCATCGAAGGACATAATACTTTTACCCGTTTTGGTTCTCTACTTCTAACTTATATTCATTGAATTTCTCAAAAGTTCCAGACTTGTGTTTCAACAGGAACATATGTCCGGATCTTGAAAGATAATCAGTGAATCTAATGAAGTACAAAGAACCGGTCTTGGCATGTGTAGACAGGGGACTTTCATACATCATCATGTATCAATCCCAAGAGTTCACTAACTCTTTCTCTATTTCCAATAAACAGAGCTAAGGTCATCTTATCTTTGTGATATGACCGGCAAGTTTCACAAGATGTAAATTCAAACTAATTTAAATATGCATCTAAATGTAACTTCAGCTAGTTGGGTCACATTGATATGACCTGGTCTACAATGCCTCAAGAAGGATTCGTTCATTTCTGAACTCTTCCTCTTGTGTGTGTTCTGTATACTAAGAACTGTAGTTTGATTTAGAACGTCAATGCTTTTAGATAACGTGCCTGAACCGATCAACTCTTGATATAGGAAATGTTCAAAATATTATCCAACAATACAAAATTATATCCTTTCTTTACTAATAAAGAGATTGATATGATGTTGTATATCAGGTTCGGTATTTAATAACATTCGTTCAGAATCAATGTATTCTGGTAATACAGGGTGATACTGACCAACAGACTTGGCTGCAACACTTGCACCGTTTCTATCTCATGAAACTTATCACCCGTTCTCAGTTCTCTACCTTTCTGTAGTCCATGTAACAAATTACATATGTGGGATCCTGATCCGGTATCAAATACCCAGGACGTAAAGGATACTGAGAAACGGTTCTCTGTAAGGAACACACCCGAAGAAGATGCATCAGCATGCACTTTCTTCATTTGGGCGGCACGGGAATTCTGGTAATCCTCAATTTCGTGCTCTATCTTATAACAATTATAAGTTGGAGCGGGACCAACGTTCCCTAGCGCAGTATAACAAGCGGGTTCAGTCAATACATCTGTATTATTATTTTGATTAAGGCGTGACATAGTCGTAACCAGGAGAGAGAGAGAAGAAAACACTCAGCGTATGCTTTTACAAGATTAGATTGGTTATCAATTTTTCTAATTAGGATGTCTCCTACTGTTTTAGTCAAATCTTCCTTCAAACCCTAAAAGGAAAGACTAGCCGGGATTAATTACACTCTACAAGTTTGCCAATCTTTCTGCCAGTCCAGTGCCGGTACTTTGAGGGAGGTTCCCCGTGCTTTCGCACGGACCTAATTAAACTAAATCTCGTTTTCCCAGGGGCGTAACCCCGTTAACACCTTTCTAGACACCTACTTGATCGGCTAATTGTAATGTGTAAAACTCTCCCAGGAGTAACTCTTACTCGCAGCGGGTATCGGGATCCAACTATCTCATAGAAGGTATGCAATCTCATTGCGAATTTCAACACTTGAAATTCCCAATAATATTTTACCCCTAGCGTCCCATGACCTTGACGCAGCCCAACAAACCATAGTCCGCTAGTCAAGTTCAACCCGTCATTTCCCGATTGAATTAAACCCACCCGCATGACCCTTGACGCAGGCCAACAAAGTCGCACGACTACCCTAACTCAATCGCATCATATGCTTTTACAGATAAGCATAAATAGCTACCGAACACTACGCCTTGACGCAGGCCAACAAACGTAGCACGAATACTATGAAATACTTATCTGAAATGACGGAGGGCTACGAAAGGTTTTTAAGAAAACCCTTTGCGTAATGAACTTGATATCGTTGTAGAATCGAGTGATTTTAAATGGAGTGTTTTTTTATACTTTTCTAGTTTTGCTAAAGAGGTCACTCCCGGTGAAGGGATCGTCGGCTCTTTCCTTATCGAATAAGGTGCAGGATATTTCACAAATACCACGGTGCAAAGCAAGAACTATAAAAACAATCAAAAGAAAAAACGAGTTTGTAGCATCTGCTAGTTTCGCTAAAGAGGTCACTCCCGGTGAAGAGATCTTGGCTCTTTCCTTATCGAATAAGGTGCTGGATGTTCTACAAGGAACACCGCTATGCAAAGCAAGAACTAGAGCTACCAGTTTTTAAACAAGTTTCTACAACATCATAGGTTTCTTTTAGTTTCATTAATCTCATTAATGAAGTCCCATTTTATTATGCTTCACAAGCATCACATTTGAAATGAAATCTGCAATATAACATATATCTCATATGTATAATATAAACATTCGTCTCATGAAGTAATATGATCTCATCACAGAACATTGCAGCAGAAGAACATATATGAAATATTGGATATACTAGGACGTCCGTGTTTTCAATACGAGCCTGTATAAATCACGGATTCCACGGTCGCGTTGAATAGCCAAACCCACATCGCTAGACCCCTACGAGAGAGGCAAGCAACACTGCCAATTCTAGGGTTAGGAGACCCGGTCTCGACTCCTCGAGATGGTCTCCCAATGGACCCTAGAACCCGGTTAGTTATGCTCCCCGCCTTGGGTCTACCTAATGCGGAAAAGTAAATAATATACAACGGTGACATTATCCTCAGCCCGTAAGTGCCCCAATAAAAGAATATTACATACAAATGAATATTACATGATTGAAAAAGAAAACTCTCATCTCACATAAAACCCTCGGCTATTCAAAACGCGACGATCCAATATAACATATCACAGCAACAAATAATATCACATATCATCAACGTAAGCAAGTATGCGTATCCCGATTGTCGTTGATGTATAGCAACGAAGCCGGCGATACACCACATACTACGCTTACGGTCACATAAAAGAAAGTGTAAAACTACAACAGTTGGAATCCGCAACCACCTTAGACATCGCATGCCTAACCAAATGAATTCCTTAGACATTGCATGCCTAACAATTATAAACTCCGCATTTTAGTCTCATTATCGAAAACTCTTTTCAATATCAAGTCGGGAAATTCAACAAGATTCCCGACATTATGATCGAATGCTCGTCGCAAACTTTAGTAGACGGCCGCACCCCCGATGTCGTCAACGAAGTGCACTAAGGCGGAACACCGCTGTCGCGAGCACCCGAACGGATGCTTTTGGCGACGGGGTTCTCCTACAGTCACTTGGTCGGGGCTATGGGGCCTGGCTGTCTATTAAGTTTACCCGGCGAGTATCCGCGTACGCTACGTGATTGCGACGGACTTTTGATCGCATCAAAATCCCGTGGCAACCGATCATTTGAGACTAAACTGCTAGATTTATAACATTCAAATTAGTTATCTCATAACTACCTGTGGATTCCAAATATTGTATCACATTCCAGATAAATAGACAATGTTAAACTTTCCGATCGAACAATCAAACACCCAAGATTTCCCAAATAGCTCAACTCTTGAGAGGAGTTCAAAAAGTATCCATCACATGCCACAATACCAATGGTCCAGCCGTAGAAGGGTCAAGCCAACGCCTCACATGTGGCAACGCCGTACTGCCACAAACCCTAAGGTTCAGAGGCAGTTCAAGACGGTCACATAATCGAGTTAAGGTTTGTGTTCTTCTAGAGGGTCCACCGAGTTACTTGCTTGATTTTCCGGAAGTTTCAAACTCGAGAAAAAATCCAACTTTTGAAAAAAATTCCGACAGGGGAAAAAGTGAGTTATTGATATCCGTTCGAACTTTTTAACAGTTTCTAAAATTATCCGGAAAAAACATAGACGAAGTTAAATTATCCGATCGAAACAATGAGTCCCAATACAACCCAGAAAACTCAACACTGGAGTGGAATTAAAAATTCCCAGAATAATGCAAATGAACCCAGAAATATTGCTGTGAAGTGGCGGGCCCAATGACATTGTTCAGCCGCGGGTCCTCGGCCACGTGCGTGTTTTGGCCGCGGTTCCACGGTCACGTGGTCGAATTGGAGGTCCATACTTCACAGTAATACTTAGTTTTTCCTGCTTATTTTTCTGAGCATTTTTAATACGAAAAAAACAACAATTTTAAAAACATTCCAGAAACTAGGGTATATCGGGTTTTCGGAGTTCGATCAGACTGTAAACTTCGCCTAGACTTCGCTTAAAGCTCTAGCTTGGCTCTGATACCACTGTAGGGATGCTAGGCACTGCCACAAGGGTCTACGAGGCAGCAACCATGCCCGATTTAAAATTTAGCCGTGCCGAACAACCCTTAACAAGATCTTTATACTAGAGATTAGGCGAAACAAAGCATGTTAAACACTTTAACACTAAGTGAGAGGGATTACAACCTTTGTAGATCCTGTCCTTCACTTCTAAAGCTCCGTGTCGAGGTCCCTTCGCTGCGATCATCGTGCATCCAGACTCTAGAGAGGCTCCACGAAGAGAAAGATGCAAGCTTGCTTCCGATCTTCGATAACAAAGATGATCTACCTTGAAATTTCGTTAACACAAGCTCTCACTCACTAAATGAAGTGAACACTCTCATCTAAAGGGCAAGGGTAGATGAGGATAATGAAGTAGGATTTTTTCTCTCATTTTTTTTCTTATTCTCACTCATTTTTCATCACAAAATCAAAAGCAAGAAAGCTTTTCATGAAGAACTCAAGGAAGAAGATGAAGGAATAATTAGAATCACTAGAATCCTTTTGTGATGAATAATGAAAAGATAATAATGATGAATAATGCAACCATGGTTAACTAAACCTTTGTAGTGATTTAACTAGGGCCAGGGTCTGGGTTGGGTTAAGAATGAGTCATGCATAAATATAAACATAATATCTTAACTCAAGACAAAAGAAAAGCTTCTAGAAGCAACTAGAAGTCTCAACCCTAATCCAAAGCCTAACCATGTTTAAACTCCACAAAACATGTTGCATTAGTAATCATATCATGTTACAGTATTATATATCACATATATAATATTTATTGTAACAAAATAAAATAATACAATTAACATATATCGCATATATATCAATGTATTACCCGAGTGAGAAAAAGAATCTTTTAGTGAGCTAATATTAGTTAATGTAATTTAATATACTTGATCCGACAATCCGGCTATATCGCATATAACCGACTAATATATCATTTACCGATTCATCGAATCAACACTTGATCCGATGATCCGGCTGATATCAAATATCGCGAGAATAGAATACGGTATCACATATCGCATTATCCTCGGTCCTGCACATATCACATATGTGTCCCTACTCCGTTTCGCCTGAGTCAAGAAACCTCTGTGTAGGACTCTAAAGAATCGTCAATACGCCGGCAGTAGGTGATGATCATATCAAACACCCACAAGCTGCAAGCGGTCAGCTAAACGTAACAGCCACCCAGGTATTGAGCGCTTAGAAGATCAACAAGAAAGAATGTACATTCTCCTTTGAATCCAATCAGTAACAATCCCGTACAGTCCGGTCTCGTCGTCTGATATGTCGCACATCTCGCCTAGGGGTGGTAAACGTCAGACCCCAGTAGCTTGATAAGTCGTGTCGATATGAGGTCTATAATAGTTCGAGAAACTACTGATAACCCTTACCAGTAAATCTCAGCAACCCTGGCCAGGGATTTCCAGTTATAGCCAATCGAACACAGCACAACATCAACTCCCTATACCGGGAGAGTCGAATCCCCTCCTATCGCTCATTGCCTCCATGTGATTCAGGACTGTACCCAAAAGCCACCTTTTTGCATGCCCTCTTGGACGTGGTATGATGGAAATCAAAGCACAGTGGGAATCACACAAGACTCTATGATGATCTCGGGTCAACAGACTACTCTGTACCAGTGTCACCGGAGAACTGCCATCTGACGTGAGGTATAATACCATCTGGGAGTTATCGGCGAGTTCGTCCAGTGTACCCAGTCTCTACTGAGCACCTGTACACCATCCTTGATGTTAAACACCGATGGATATGGGATCATCCATCGCCCATCATATGGGTCAAGATGCGTATACGCTAGTCTACTCTGGTGTATCGATGCCCTGTCTCGATACACCCTCGACTAGGAACAGTTATAGGATGTACTCGTCGACTACCGTGGCCCCACTAGTATGATCTCATCATAGTCCCAGTAGTCGGGTACATATCCTAAGGGCTTTATCAACATGTAACATAGAGACAGTCAGAGTACATGTTAAGATAAAGTGCAACCAGATAGTGTACTATCATGTCGAGCGAGAAAGTCCTCCCTATATATGTCCAAGTATCCACTACAATATACATCGTATGTACAGTAATGGCCTCTACGGCATACATATAACTAACATTTAGTCTGTAAGACACCTTTAGAAAGGGAGACTCCATCACCTGCAGGTACACTACGATGCCAGGAGTCGTCTATTCTAAAACACCTTTAGAATAATGTCTAAGTACCCAGATTGGGAAACTACCCAAATCTTGATCTAAAACCATAGATCTAGTAGCCAGAATGTCTTATATTATATCCATATCCTGTGTGGAGAAACAACTGTGTGACAACCACAGTATAACCAATCGAAGTATATGAATTTTACTTCCTACTCTGTGTATGTCATCCAAATACCAGGACATCACACCCAACTACCTTCTTAACAGATCCATCCCTATTCTGATCAAATCAAACTCATGACTGTCATATCAAAAATAGATGATCTATCTCCGCTATATCTGCTCTAGTCTATAAATAGACATAAGCTACTTGCCCACTATGCTTCCGCTGCTCCCACTGACCATAACAACCCTCTGGCAGAATAATATATACGTGCACTTTTAAAACTAGTTTAGAACGACGCTATACTCATACTCCTACCGGGTCTCATAGCCTAGAACAACAGTAGTGTCCAGTCTGAGTAAACAAGAACCTCCCTGTCACCGTCCTTAAGGATACATAAGTACCTCTCGGGAGCCTGGGGTTACCACCATATCTGCGGAGTGGCTAATGGAATGTCAAACCTGATTGAATCTTTAGGTCCTTTTAAATTTTCCGTAATCGTTTGCGGTTCTGGAATCTCATCCAGTTCTACCATACTCCCACTACTGTTTTCTGAAAAAATCCATTTTACTAAAACTGTGGCGAGTCAAGAAAAATATCATTATTGATCTTTCAGATGGTAGAAAGTCAACCCTCGACATAGCCCGGGTCAACCCACAAACTGCCATTACAGAAACGTGCCTTGAGTTATCCAGAGTCTGGTTTTAAGCATAAGCCGGACAACTCCCCGTACCATAACATCGTTACGATATGAACCATTCTGTATCCAATATAGAAACTTTGGCACTTATTTAATTGGAACCAGATTTAAATCATGCAGCTTTCTCCAGTGCATATCAACTTAATGGAGAGAGGCCGATCAGCATTACTCAACTTAGGAATGCATCCAATTATGAGTAACCCGAAAGAGAAACATGTTTCTCAAAACCATTACTATCAACTGAATACCAATCACAAGTATCTACATCTTCGATCTTTTTGAAGAATCCCGATACTTGCGACACCTGGTTCTCTACATTATTCTTATACCAATAACTTCTCAAAACTTAGACCTTGTATTTCTACGAAACACTTGTCTAAAAACTAGAGAAGTTATAAGTTAACAGGACATAGTACGAGGACCAACCCCTTTGTCCCGATGACACTGGACAACATACAATACTTTGTATAAGTCCGCTGAGTTGAATAACTCAAAACTTATGCATCGTAGGTTGAAAACTGTACTTATGGTTAAGAACTACTCCGCTGTTCAATGCTCCTTATCCAATTGTCAACTGATATAGGTAAATGTCACGGACATAATTTCAAAAAGTTATATCTCACTTTATAAAAATAAACGTATAGATATATCAGCTTGAAATTGGTGCACAACAACGGATACTCAAAACCACAAACTTGCCGTCCGGCAAAAACCCAGGCGATTTCCTCAAATATCACCAATTACAACGAATTCCGATATAATGAGGATAATCACCAAATTCCCAATAACTTACTCCCACTCATCATCTGTAAAACCATACGGATGTGAGAATCATACTTGGTAAATACATACCCTGGAGTAAGTATCTAATCGGGAAAACAGTTTTCCTTTAACAATGCATAGTGAAACTGAAACATGAAAATGTTTCGAAGGGGTATCCTGGTATTCATAGTAATGCCTCTTCCATTATCCAATTCATGACTGTAACCATATATTTCTTTGCCATCTATCCAAATCCCTTTATTTGTCTTTAGTCGTTACCTTCTGTACACCATTGTTAGGCTAAATGGTTTTCTTCCTCCCCTACCATTCGGCACCAGCCTATAGTTTGGAAGAAGACTATCCAATAAGCGTAATAGGTGTATACCCCCAAACGAAGGAGTACTCGCAACCTGAAAGAAGGTGATGATAAAAGACAACTGAATAAACCTTATTCTATTCCTCCTCAACTGGAGAAAAAGCAAAGGTGGAGTAGGAGTGGCGATGAACTACGTGGTTTCGTCGTGAATGATACCTGTCGCATTTTACATTGCCCTCTTTCTAATCCCTTTATTTTATCTTTACTTATCACCTTCTATACACCATACTTAGGCTAATTGGTTTTCTTCATTCCCTACCTTTCGGCATCTGCCTATGGTCTGGAAGAAGACTATCCAATAAGTGTAATAGGTGTACTCTCCTAAACCAAGGAGCCCTCACAACCTGAGAAAAGGTGATGATAAAAGACAACTGAATAAACCAATTCAATTTCTCCTGAACCTGGATCCATCCCCGAAGTAGTCCCTTCGAGTTCGTATATAACCATACGATGGATTTATCCAATGGAAGTGGATGTTCGTAGTAATACGAGGTGTTCTGGAGAAATCCAAAGGGTAAAAGAAGAAGCGACATTGATGTATGCAACTCAGACAATCCAAAAGCCAGTATTTAAGAAGGTTCGGTCAACTTGGTCACTGAGTCATAGTCTAGGGTCGGTCAATGGTCGCTGCCAAAGAAAAAGAGAAAAGAAACACTCTGCGTGCACTCTAACCTAGATCAGAATGGTTATCACTTTATCTAATCAAGAAACCTCCCACTGTACCGTCAAATTCTCCTCCAAACCTGAAAGAAGAATTAGTCGGGATCACCTGAAGAGTAAACCAACTCATCAGTGGGAATCGGGATCTAACTCTCATCGCATGATAACGTGAAGGAATCCACTCACGTTATCAGACTCCAAAAGGTATGCTCATGCCTGGCAAGTTTCAGTTTCTTTAGAAACTCCCGATATGGATTTATGCCCCATGCTCTTATGACCTTGACTAAGGGCCAACAAATCATAAGTCACATGTCAAGTTCTTCCCGTCATTATCCAGGTTGATTTGAGCCCACCTGTACTTACTCTTGACTAAGGGCCAACAAAGTAATACGACTGCCCCAAACCAACGCATCTATCTATACAACATGTGAACACCCCAGCAGCTACCAATCACTATGCCTTGACTAAGGCCAAACAAACATAGCTTGAATACATTGACCATTCATATGAAATGACGGAGGGCTACAGCTAGTTTTTGGCGAAAAACCTTTAACGTAATGAACTTGATCTCGCTGAAGGAACCTGATAGCTTTTTATAAAAATATAGTGGCGAGAACCTTTGCTAAAGAGGTCACTCTCGGTGATGGGATCTCGGCTCTTTCCTCGTGGAATGAGGTGCAGGATATTCCAACTGAATACCACGATGCAAAGCAATAAGTAATTGACTATAGTGAAGTTATTACCCTGACGCAAACTTCTGCCCAAGGGGTCACTCCCGGTGAAGGGATCTCGGCCCTTGCCTCATTGAAAGAGGTGCAGGATATTCCAACTGAATACCACTGTGCAAAACAAAAGAAAACGTCCTTGTAATAACACATTTTGAAAACTGTTCCAACAACGTAAAACAGGTTTGTTTTCCTTGCATTGATCAAAATCAACGCAGTCCCATCAACTAATCACACCAGAAAAGAACGAAAATAAAATGTACGTATATGCCATCCGCATTCGTCACTGGGTCCCGTCATCACCCGTTAGGTTACTTAACTAACGTCAGAGCGGGGACTGGACTAGCGTGGGTGCAAAACATATACAACATCTACTAGTATATATACCAATATACAATAATCGCTCCAGGCGTGATAAAAGCAACATTACAGAAAAGTAATAAGCATCACAGAACAATACAGATAATCTGGGATCCCCGGGTTTCACAGAGCCGCTACTGAAACCCGACGTTCCCCTGGTCGTGTGGATAGCCTGTGCAATGAAACCTAGACCCCTATGAGTGCGGTAAGTTACCCACCAAAACCTGAAGCGAGGCAGCCCCCTACAGCAAAGTGAATGGACCGCCCAGCACTTCACGGAATCCGGTAACTTGGGCACTCCATCTTGGGTCAACCTGTACCCCCTACGAGTGCGGCGAATAGTCTGCCAATTCTAGAGTGAGGCCCCCTGCCTCTCAAAGCCATGAGATGCGGACCCGTTGCCCTCCAAAAACCGGCTATCCGTGCACTCCATCGCGGGGTAAACCTAGTATAGAAATGAAAGTATATTCAACGGTACATCGACCTCAACCCGGTCATGCCCCAAAAGAATAATATACAAACAGGCAGTGAGGGCAGTCCACATGTTGGACGCTCGCCCCGCAATATCAAATGTACAAATAAATCCAAACTGCACTATCATTGCACACAGCTATCCACCATGACAAATCCGCAACATCACACCACAACACAGAACATCAACGCGAATGTCACGTTCGCAAACCCGTCTAAAAGGACTATAGCAATTAGAAACGATTTACCGCTCGAATGGCATTCACGGTCGGAGATATAATGTAAGTACTGTAAACTAACACATTTAAAATTCCGATCGACAAAACTTCCTGAAGTGGGCCCCAAGTACAACTCCAGTACTCAAACAAAATCTGGGCCCAAACAAAATATTCCAGAAACCACAATTCCACATGAAAGACACCCAGAATAAATATGTTGCACTGAAGCCCCAAAACGGCGGCGGAACCGCGGCCAATGCAAGGCTTGCGCGGCGGTCTTGAAGGTTGTAGGGTTCTTAGGCACACTATAGAGGTCTCTCAAGGCATCAACAAAGCCAATTTCAAAAATTTCGGTGCCGAGAAACCCTAGACTAGATCGTTGACTAGATTTTAGGCGATAAAATGAAACTAGTTTACAACTAAACTAAAAGAACGGAAATACAACCTTTGTAGATCTGTTTCTCCACCTCCATAGCTCCATGATGAAGTCCTCTCCGCTGTCCAAATCGAACCATGACTCTTGCATCGGCTTCATCGGAGAAAAAGCGGGCTAGGTCATCGACGATGATGCCGAAGATGATCTACGTCGAGGCATCACTAGATCAAGCTCCACCTTCACCAAGCCATGAAAACTTATGAAGGAAATACCCTATACTACTTGGCAAGAGGTAGAGGATGAAGAAATAGGAAGTGGGTTCACTTTAGAATTGGATTTCTCACTCAATTTCACTAGTTGCCATTGATGAGGCAAGCTTCTTGTTGTTGTCAAAATGAAGAAGAAGAAGAAAGAATGAAAGAATATGATAAGTTAATTAAAAAGGGAAAAGAAAATCAATACTTATCATATTCAAACCATGGTTAAGTGTAGAGAATGAATCATGGTTAAGTGGAATGGTTAGGGTTAAGCATGAGACAAGAATGGTGGACTTTGGTCAAAGCTTCATGAAGCTTTAACAAGAAAACAAATTAAGCCATCATTTTCTCTTTATGCTTATCATTTTCAAAATGAATAACTAAATAAGATAAATGAAAAAGAAAACAAAACCCTAACCATTCATATAACCATGGTTTAATCTTTACACAAACCCAAGTAAGCATGCATCATCAAACATGATACAAACTTGTGAACAAAAGTATATCACATATACAATGTGCACAATCCAAGTGAGAAAATCCATTTAAAATGAACCAATACTAGTTAATGCAAAGTAATATATCAAATATATAATTATACATTAAATCTTTAAATCAACACTTGATTTAACGATCCGGTCATATCGCATATAACCGACTAGTATCCTATGTATCGGCTTACCGAATCAATCCTTGATTCGATAACTAGGTTATATCGCATATAACCAATCGATACATCCATCGCGAGAATGGAATATGGTATCACATACACGCATCATTCTCGGTCCCGCACATATCTCATATGCGCTCCTATTTCGTTTCGCTTGAGCCAGGAAACCTCTGTATAGGACTCTAAAGACTCGTCAATACGCCGGTAGCAGATGATGATCATATCAAGAACCCACAAGCCGCAAGCGGTCTGCTAAACGTAACGGCCACCCGGGTATTGAGCGATCATAAGATCGACGAGCAAGCTCGCTCACACTCCAGTGAATCCAACCAGTAACACTTACCGTACAGTCCGGTCTCGTCGTCTGATATGACGCATATCTCGCCTAGGGGTGGTAAACGTCAACCCCAATAGCTCGATAAGTCATGTCGATATAAGGTCTATAACAGTTCGAGAAACTACTGGTAACACTTACCAGTATATCTCAGCAACCCTGGCCAGGGATTTCCGGTTATAGCCAATCGAACACAGCGCAACATCAACTCCCTATACCGGGAGAGACGAATCCCCTCCTATCGCTCATTGCCTCCATGTGATTCGGGACTGTACCCAAAAGCCACCGTTTTGCACGCCCTCTTGGACGTGGTAAGGTGGAAATCAAAGCACAGTGGGAATCACACAAGACTCTATGACGATCTCGGGTCTACAGACTAACCTGTACCAGTGTCACCTGAGAACTGCCATCTGACGTGAGGTATAATACCATCTGGGAGTTCTCGGCGAGTCCGTCCAGTGTACCCAGTCTTTACTGAGCACCCGTATATCATCTCTGATGTCAAACACCAATGGATATGGGATCATCCATCGCCCATCTGTATGGGTCGAGAAGGTATACGCTACTCTACTCTGGTATATCGATGCCCCGTCTCGATACACCCACGACTAGGGACTTTGAAGGATGTACTTATGGACTACCATGTCCCCACTAGTATGATCCGCATCATAGTCCAGGTAGTCAAGTACACATCCTAAGGGCTTTACCAACATGTAACAGAGAGACAATCAGTATACACGTTAAGGTAAAGAGCAACCAGATAGCATACTATCATGTCGAGCAAGAAAGTCCTCCCAATATATGTCCAAGCATCCACTACAGTATACATCCTATGTATAGTAATGGCCTCTAGGGCATACATATAACTAGCAATCTCCCACTTGCACTAGGGCCATCTGTAGCAGTGGTTGTAGTATCTCATACTCAACCATCGCATAAAAATCTCTCTATGGGAAAAGGCCTTTGTGAGTGGATCCGCCGTGTTGTCCTCTGAGTCTGCTCTCCTAACCTTGATCACCTTGGAGATCATCCATCTCCATGATCAGGTGATACTGCCTTAAAATATGTCTGGATCACTGATGGGACGGGTGTTCCTTGGCATAAGCCACAACTCCATTGTCACACAATGGGAGGAACGAAGTTCATCTCATGAACTATTATACACCAAGACTTCCTCTTTGGTGGCATCTTAAGTAGCGATATATCCAGCCTTTATCGTCTAGTAAGTCATGGTATCTAGATTGGAACTCTTCCAACATACTGTCCCTTTACTTAGGGTAAAGACAATGCCTGCGACTGACATTCAGTCGTCCTTATCAGCCTGGAACCCTTCCAGTGATTCTCCCCAGGATCAACTGATACCATCTCACTACAACTAGTGAGTATCCTAATATCCAATTAGATCTATCTCATAGATCCAAAACCTAGGATTTGGTAGGTATTACTTTGATCCTATATGGAGAATCTATGTGATAAGCGGAGATTGACCGAGCGTAGCATAGGAAACTCCTTCCCTATCAAGAGTATGTCATCCACGTACTCTACGAGGATCACCACCATACTCCCTACTACCTTTTTGTATATACAAGGTTCATCTACCATTTTGATGATGTCAAACTGTTTGACTAACTCATCAAAACAGACGTTCCAACTCCGCGATGCCTGCTTTATCTTATAAAGCATCTTGCACACGTTTCCGCTGCTCCCACTGTCTATGAAGCCCTCTGGCTGTGTACTTATAGACGCTTTCTGCCAAATCATCATTTAGAAAAGCAGTCAAGACACCCAACCACCAGATATCGTAGTCATGGTTTGTAGCCGTGGCAAGTAGGATCTGGATGGACTTAAGCATAGGCACTGAAAAGGTTTCATCATTATCCACGCCTGGTCAATGATGCAAACCTTTAACAAGTCTAGCTTTGAAAGTCTCAACTTTTCCATGTACACCAAGTAATCTTCTCAAGATATACTTGCTCCTGATGGGGATTTAACCCTTCAGATATAGCAACCAAAGTCCATACTTTGTTGGTGTATAAGGATTCCATCTCAGATCACTAAGCATCCAGCCATTCTTACAGAGTCTTACCCCTGATGGCCAGCTCGAAACTAGTTGGGTCATCATCTCATGATGCAATCCTCGCTCCCACTGTCATAGAGAAACCGAAGTATCTCTCAGGTGGGTGAAGAACCCTACTAGATCGGCGGAGAGGCTGAGGTTCTTTGGTTTCTACTGAGTCCTTTGGTTCTACCAAATCAGCTGCTTCAGTTTGTATAGCTGGAACCTTTCCAGTTCTACATAACAGACCTTGCCTCGAGCTTGTCCGGATTTTGCTTTTAGACATAGGCCGGACAACCCCAAATCTTGACTAACTTAAGATATGGGCTCTTCCCTTTCCATATCACATATGAAGTGGTAGGCAACTGATTTGATTTGAACCCTATTCAATAGGTATGCAGCTTCATAAGTGCATAACTCCCAAAAGGAAATAGGTAACTCAGTAGTAGTCATCATAGAGCACGCCTTATCATATAGGGTGTAATTGCTCCGCCCCGATATACCATCGTGCTATGGTGTATACGGAGGAGTAATGCTGAGAGAGAATATCATTCTCCTTTAGAATAGTCCAGGAATTCCATGCACAAGTATTCTCCTCCCTGATCACATCAAAGGACATAATACTTATACCCTTATTTTGGTTCTCTACTTCTCGCTTATATTCTGTGAATATCTCAAAAGGTTCGGACTCATGTTTCAACAGGAACATATGACTGAATCTTGAGAGATTATCAGAGAATATAATGAAGTATAAAGAACCAGTCTTGGCATGTGTAGACAGGGGACCTAACATACATCAACATGTATCAATCCCAAAAGTTCACTAACTTTTTCTCTGCTTCCAATAAACAGAGCTGTGGTCATCTTATCTTTGTGACATGACTGGCGAGTTTCACAAGATGTAAATTCAAACTAATTTAAATATGCATTTTTATGTAACTCTAGCTAGTCGGGTCACATTGATCTGACCTAGTCTACAATGCCTCAAAAAGGATCCGTTCATTTCTGAACTCTTCCTCTTGTGTGTTCTTTATACTAAGAACTGTAGTTTGATTTAGAACATCAATGCTTTTAGATAACGTGCCTGAACCGATCAACTTTTGATATAGGAAATGTTCAAAACATTATTCATCAATACAAAATTTTATCATTTCTTTACTAATAAAGAGACCGATATGATTTTGTATATCAGGTTCGGTATCTAATAGCATTTGTTCAGAATCAATGTACTGGTAATACAGGGTGACAGTGACCGACAGACTTGGCTGCAACTCTTGCCCCGTTTTCTGCCTCATGAAACTTATCACCCGTTCTCAGTTCTTTACCTATCTGTAGCCCTATGTAACAGATTACATATCTGGGATCCTGATCCGGTATCATATACCCAGGACATAAAGGACATTGAGAAACAGTTATGTATAATGAACACACCCGAAGATGATGCATCAGCATGCACTCTCTTCGTTTGGGCGGCACGGGAAATCTGGTATTCCCCAATTTCCTGCTCTGTCTTATAACAATTATAAGCTGGAGCGGGACCAACGTTCCCCAGCTCAGTATAACAAGCGGGTTCGGTCAATAATCCGTATTATTATCTTGATTAAGACGTGAAATGGTCGCTACCAGGAGAGAGAGAGAAGAAAACACTCAGCGTGCGCTCTTTGCAAGAATAGATTGGTTATTATTTTATCTAATCAGGATGGCTCCCACTGCTTTTATCAAATCTTCCTTCAAACCCTAAAAGGAAAGACTAGCCGGGATTAATTACACACTACAAGTTCGCCAATCTTTCAGCCAGGCCAGTGTCGGTACTTTGAGGGAGGTCCCCCGTGCTTTCGCACGAACCTAATTAATGTAAACCTCGTTTTCCCAGAGCCGTAACCCCGTTGACACCTTTCTAGACACCTACTTGATCGGCTAATTTTAAAGTGTAAAACTCTCCCAGGAGTAACAATTACTCGCAGCGGGTATCGGGATCCAACTATCTCATAGAAGGTATGCAATCTCATTGCAAATTTCAACACTTGAAATTCCCGATAATATTTTTCCCCAAGCCTCCTATGACCTCGACAAAGGCCAACAAATCATAGGTTGCTAGTCAAGTTCAACCCGTCATTTCTTGATTGAAATAAACCCACCCGCACGACCCTTGACAAAGGCCAACAAGGTCGCACGACTACCCTAACCCAATCTGCATCATATGCATAAGTAGATAAGTACCAGTCAGCTACCGCACACTACGCCTTGACAAAGTCTAACAAACGCAGCATGAATACTAACTACTACTTATCTGAAATGACGGAGGGCTACGACAGGTTTTTCTAAAAACCTATTGCGTAATGAACTTGATATCGTTGTAGGATCGAATAGTTTTGAAATGGAGTGTTTTTTAGGCTTTTCTAGTTTTGCTAAAGGAGTCACTCCCGGTGAAGGGATCGTCGGTCCTTTCCTCGTCGAATGAGGTGCGGGATATATCATATATATCACTGTGCAAAGCAAAAACTCTTAAAAGCAATCAAAAGACAAACCGAGTGTGTAGCATCTGCCAGTTATTGCTAAAGGAGTCACTCCCGGTGAAGGGATCTCGGTCCTTTCCTTATCGAATAAGGTGCAGGATATATCGTATATACCGCTGTGCAAAGCAAGAACTGTAGCTACCTGTTTTATTTTGAAATTCGATTCCACAACATCTTAGGTTTCTTTTATTTCATTAATCATATTAATGAAGTCCCATCATTTAAATACTTAAACATCACAGATAAATACGACGTACACATATGCCATCCGCATTCGCCTCGATGTCCCCTCGTGCACCGTTAGGTTAGGTAACTAACGGCAGAGCAGGGCAGGGCTAGCACGGGTGTAAAACATAAGTAACGTCTATATAATATATCATATATACTATATACTGTATCTATTACAGAACATCACATGATCACATCACAGATATCGCAGCAGAAGAAACATATGAAATATGGGATATACTAGAACGTCCGTGTTTTCAATACGAGCCAGTATAAAACACGGATTCCACGGTCGTGATGAATAGCCAAACTGTTGGAGATAGTGCCCTCATAGTCAATTATTGGATCGCAGGTACATGATTGCAATGATTGCGGAGGACCTATCCCGGTAGCACAGTCTTACTCGAGATGATAGTATGCTATCTGGTTTGCCTTTATCAGTCGTGTACATGTTCAGGTGACTGATTGCATGTTACACTTTGATAGAGCCCTTAAGATCTTGCTTTACAACCAACAGTATGATGGCGATCATATACGTGAGAGTTGGGTAGTTTATATGCATATCCTTAATTGTGGTCCCTAGTCGTGCGAGTTTCGAGACAGGGCATCGATACTCCGGAGTAGACTAGTGTGTACAGTCGAGACCCCGACGAGGGGCGGTGGCCGGTCTCACAAGCCACTGGTGTCAGTTGGATCACCTAAGATGTATACAGGTGCTCATTGGGTTATGAGTACACCGGACAGGACTCGCCGGGAATCTGCTAGTTAGTACTATACCTATCGTCAGATAGCAGTTCCCTGGTGACATGTGTACAGGTTAGTTCATCGACCTGAGGTCGTCATTTGTCCCGTGTGAGTTCCCACTGTGCTTTGATTTCTACCCTACCACGGCTCAAAGGATTCGTGCAAACAGGTAGTTTTTGGGTACAGTCCCGAGCCATATGGAGGCACGTGAGCGGATCGGCAGGGGATTCGTCTCTCCCGGTATTGGGGGCGAGGTCGTGCTGTGTCTAGGAGAGCCATTACACAAATCCATGGCCATGGTAGAAGATTTACTGGTAGGTACTCCAGTAGTATCTCAGGGTGTATTGGGCTTCACTCCGACACGACTTATACTGCTATTAGGGGTCTGACGTTGCTAGCCCCCTAGGCAGGATATGCGATACTCATTGACGAACGGACCGGACTGTATATACATTGTCACTGTTAGGCTCAGTAGGGTTTTTCGGATGAGTGCGCTCATCGGCATCCCTTGAGGTCAGTCCGTGGGCAGCCGTTACGCATTGCCAGTGCCGCTGACGGTTTGTGGTTAAACCCACTGCCAGGGTACTGACGAGTCATTAGAGTCCCACACAGGCAGTTTCCCAAGTTCGGGCGAAACGTTGTAGAGGCCGTATGGTTTTATGGCAGGGTTCGGAAAATGCACGTGCGTTTACGCACGTGTTATTTTTCGGGCAGATGATACTGGTCGGCTTTGGTTTAAGCCGGATCCGAGTATTATATTGAGTAGGTATAATATCTTTGTCTCAGTTGCATTTGTATTCGGTCGTAATACAAATGCGGGTATATTTATACAGTTTCGGGGTTATCCTGAAATTCGTTTCAGGATCACTTTTGGAAGTTGCCAGTTTCCAGTTTTCTATCAGCCGTCTTTTAACATTCAGTTAAAGACGGGTTTATCTTTTCTTGAGATGAGTGTGGATTCTTCTAGAAGATTCTAGATGAGGTGACTAGGATTATTGGTGTTGAGTTTTCATTGGTTGCATTTAAGGGTTCATTAATGCATGATGACTAGGTTTGTGAGTCATGCTTTAACCTTAATGCTTTTTGTTTTGATTAAGATCTTTTCATACATGATAAGCTTCATGATGTGGTTACCCCCCCTCTCCTACGGTCACCCCCCTTCTCTTTATATAAGGCCGGCCCCCTCCTCTCTCTCTAATGGTTGTTGATTTCATTTTGTAGAAAAAGATTATGATAGTTTGGGGTGTATGGAATTTACAGCTCATTTCATTCCATCACCCGATTTCCACGGCAACTTCATTAACCGATCGTCCACGGATTTGGACGAAGTGAGACAAAGTCATCTACTCATTCTCTACATCAATCTTGGTCGTCTCTTTTAGCAAACTTGACGATCGAGTTGCCTCGAGTCAGAGGCGGGAGCCCGTTTAAAGAACCGATCATGTGGTGCCACCTCGACGAGGAGATCGGAGATCGACGAGATTGGAGCAGCCGCAACGGAGCGTGGGATGATGGTTGAAGAACGAAGGACTCGGATCGTTCGGTACAATCTTTCTACACTCTTTACAGTTTGTTAGTTTAGCAATAATGGCAGATCCGGGTTAAAGTATACGATAGCGCCAGTTAAAAAGTTTTTGTTCCGCATTTGGCGTCTGTAGACTGCCGGGGCGCTAGCGTACACTTACAGTGGTATCAGATCCTAACCATTTTGCTATACTAACTTGTGCTAACGCGTTCAAAATATCGATCGAACCGAAAATCAAAAACGACAAAATCCTAGCCCGACAGTTTCTGTTAATTTTAAACGGTCTCAAAATTTATTTCTGGATGTCTTAAAAATCTGTGCAGGGTTTTTTAAGAGCCACGACAAAATTTGGGGTCGTGATCCCTCCAAGCTGCCGCGGAAGGGCGGCCAAACCCATGTTTTGGCCGCGCATCCGCGGCCACGTGGGGAGCACATGCTCCCAAATTTTCTCAGTGGGTTCTGTGTTGGATTTTGGGGTTTTTGGTAAATATCGTTTTGGCCCAGGTTTTGTTACTGTTCACCAGTAAGCTGTGGGGCCCACTTTTTGATATTTGGTCTTTGGTCGATCGAAATTTAAATGCGTTAGTTTACAGTGCTTACATTATATCTCCGACCGGGAATGTCATTTGATCGGTAAACCGCGTCTGATTGCTATAGTTCTTTTAGACGGGTTTGCGAACGTGACATTCGCGTTGATGTTCTGTGTTGTGCTGTGATGTTGCGGATTTGTCATGGTGGATAGCAGTGTGCAATGATAGTACAGTTTGTGTTTATTTGTACATTTGATATTGCGGGGCGAGCGTCCAACTTGTGGACTGCCGTCACTGCCTGTTGTATAATATTATTTTGGGGCACGACCAGGTTGCGGTCGATGTACCTGTTGTACTATTTTTCATTACTGTACTAGGTTTTACCCCGCGACGGAGTGCACGGATAGCCGGGTTCGGGAAAGCAACGGGTCCGCATCTCATGGCTTTGAGAGGCAGAGGGGCCCCACTTCAGAATTGGCAGACTATTCGCCGCACTCGTAGGGGGTACAGGTTGACCCAAGGAGGGGTGCCCAAGATTACCGGATTCCGTGAAGTGCCGGGTGTTCCATTCACTATGTTGTGGGGACTGCCTCGCTTCAGGTTTTGGCGGGTAACTTGCCGCACCCGTAGGGGTCTAGGTTTCATTGCACAGGCTATCCACACGACAGGGGAACGTCGAGTTTCAGCAGCGGCTCTGTGAAACTCGGGGATCCCAGATTATCTGTATTGTTCTGTGATGCTTATTACTTTTCTGTAATGTTGCATATTATCATGCCTGGAGCGATTATTGTATATTGGTTTATATACTATTAGATGTTGTATATGTTTTACACCCACGCTAGTCCAGTCCCCGCTCTGTCGTTAGTTAAGTAACCTAACGGGTGATGACGGGACCAAGTGACGAATGCGGATGGCATATACGTACATTTTATTTTCGTTCTTTTATGGTGTGATTGAATGATGGGACTGCGTTGATTCTGATCAACGCAAAGTAAAACAAACCTGTTTACAGTTGTTGGAACAATTTAAAAAGTGTTATTGCAAAGACGTTTTCTTTTGTTATGCATAGCGGTATTCAGTGGAATATCCTGCACCTCATTCGACGGGGCAAGGGCCGATATCCCTTCACCGGGACTGACCCCTTGGACAGAAGTTTGCGTCAGAGTAATAACTTCACTATAGTCGATTACAAGTTGCTTTGCATAGCGGTATTCAGTGGAATATCCTGCACCTCATTCCACGAGGAAAGAGCCGAGATCCCTTTACCGGGAGTGACCTCTTTAGCAAAAGGTTTTCGCCACTATATTTTAAAAAGCTATCAGGTTCCTTCAGCGATATCAAGTTCACTACGCTAAAGGTTTTTCGCCAAAAACCAGCCGTAGCCCTCCGTCATTTCATATGGATGGTCAGTAGTATTCAAGCTATGTTGGTCTAGCCCTTAGCTAGGATATAGTGATTGGTAGCTGCTGGGGTGTTCACATGTTGCATAGATAGATGAGTTGGTTTGGGACAGTCGTACAGCCTTGTTGGCCCTTAGTCAAGGGCCAGTACGGGTGGGTTCAAATTAACAAGATAATGATGGGAAGAACTTGACATGTGACTTATGGTGGGGTGGACCTTAGTCACGATCATAAGAGCATGGGGCAAAAACTATATCAGGAGTTTCTAAAGAAACTGAAACTTGCCGAGTATGCGCATACCTTCTGGAGTATGAGTAACGTAGATGCATTCCATCACGTTATCATGCGATGAGAGTTGGATCCTGATTCCCACTGATGAGTTGGTTTACTCTTCGGGTGATCCCGATTGATTCTTCTTTCGGTTTGGAGGAGAATTTGACAGGACAGTGGGAGGTTTCCGGATTAGATAAAATGATGACCATTCTGATCTAGGTTAGAGTGCACGCAGAGTGTTTCTTTTCTCTCTCTCTCTTTGGCAGCGACCTTTGACTGACCCTAGACTATGACTCAGTGACCAGGTTGACCGAACCTTCTTAAATACTGGCTTTTGGATTGTCTGAGTTGCATAAGTCATTGCCATTCCTTCTTTTACCCTTTGAATTTCTCAGAACACCCGTATACTACGGATATCCACTTCCATTGGATAGATCCATCGTATGGTTATATACGAACTCGAAGGAACTTCTTCGAGGATGGATCCAGGTTCAGGAGAAATAGAATTGGTTTATTCAGTTGTCTTTTATTATCACCTTCTCTCAGGATGCGAGAGCTCCTTGGTTTAGGAGAGTACACCTATTACGCTTATTGGATAGTCTTATTCCAAACCATAGGCTGGTGCCGAAAGGTAGGGAATGAAGAAAACCAATTAGCCTAAGTAGGGTGTGCAGAAGGTAATATGTAAAGACAAAATAAAGGGACTAGAAAGAGGGCAAAGTAAATTGCGACTGATATCATTCACGACCAAAACCGCGTACTTCATCGCCACTCCTATTTCACCTTTAAAGGAATAAGGTATTATTCAGTTGTCTTTTATCGTCACCTTCTCTCAGTTGCGAGTACTCCTTGGTTTAGGAGGGTACACCTATTATGCTTACTGGATAGTCTTCTTCCAAACCATAGGCTGGTGCCGAACGGTAGGGAAGGAAGAAAACCATTTAGCCTAACGATGGTGTACAGAAGGTAACGACTAAAGACAAATAAAGGGATTTGGAGAGATGGCAATAAAATATACGGTTGAAGTCATGAATTGGATTATGGAAGAGGCATTGCTATGAATACCAGGATACCCCCACGAAACATTTTCATGTTTCAGTGCATTGTTAAAGGAAAAACTGTTTTTCCCGATTAGACACTTACTCCAAGGGTATGTATTTACCAGGTTTCATTCTCATATCTGTATGGTTTTACAGATGATGAGTGGGAGTAAGATATTGGGAATTAGGTGATCATCCTCATTATATCGGAATTCGTTGTAATTGGTGATATTTGAGGAAATCGCCAGGGTACAGTTTTCCACCTACAACGCACAGGTTTTGAGTTGTTCAACTCAGTGGACTTATACAGAGTATTGTATGTTGTCCAAGTGTCCATCAGGACAAAGGGGTAGGTCCTAGTACTATGTTCTATTTACTTATAACTTCTCTAGTATTTAGACGAGTGTTTCGTAGAAATGCAAGGTCTAAGTTTTGAGAAGTTGTGGGTATAAGAATAAAGTAGAGAACCAGGTATCACAAGTATCGGGATTCTTCAAAGAGATCGAAGATGTAGATTCTTGTGATTGGTATTCAGATGATAGTGATGGCTTTGAGAAACGTGTTTCTCTTTCAGGTTACTTATAATTGGATGGATTCCTAAGTTGAGTAATGCTGATTAGCCTCTTTCCATTAAGTATTTATGCACTGGAGACAGCTGCATGATTCGAATATGGTTCCAATTAAATTAGTGCCAAAGTTTCTATATTGGATATAGAATAGTTCGTACCTTAAAAGATATTGAGGTACGTGGAGTTGTCCAGCTTATGATTAAAACCAGACACTGGATAACTTAGGGCACGTTTCTGTAATGGCTGTTTGTGGGTTGACCCTGGCTATGACGAGGGTTGATATTCTACCATTTGGAAGATCAATAGTGATATTGTTCTTGACTCGCCACAGTTTTAGTAAAACAGATCTTTTTCAGAAAACAGTAGTGGGAGTATGGTAGAACTGGAAGTGATTCCAGAACCGCGAACGATTACGGAAAATTTAATAGGACCTATACATTCAATTAGGTTTGACATTCCAATAGCCACTCCGCAGGTATGGTAGGTAACCTCAGACACCCGAGAGGTACTTCGGTAGGCTCAAGGACGGTGACAGGGAGGTTCTTATCTACCCAGACTTGACACTACTGTTGTTCCAGGATATGAGACCCGGTAGGAGGGTTGTCGTAGTCAGTGGGAGCAGCGGAAGCATGGTGGGCAAGTAACTTATGTCTATTTATAGACTAGAGCAGTTATAGCGGAGATAGATCATCTAATTTTGATGTGACAGTCATGGGTTTGACTTCAATCAGAATAGGGGATGGATCAGTTAAGAAGGCAGTAGGGTGTGATGTCATGGTATCTGGATGACATACACAGAGTAGGAAGTAAAATTCCTATACTACGATCGGTTGTACTGTGGTCGTCACACAGTTGTTTCTCCAGACAGGATATGGATATAATATTTGACATTCTGGTTTCTAGATCTATGGTTTTAGATCTGGATTTGGGTAGTTTCCCAATGTGGGTACTTTGACAGATATTCTAATGGTTTTTAGAATAGTTGACTCCTAGCATGGTGGTGTACCTGCAGGTGATGGAGTCACCCTCTCTAAAGGTGTCTTACAGACTAAAGAGGAGAGGGATGTGCATGATTGGAAGATCACTTGCTTAGGCAATTGAGTCAATCATGAGATGTCAAGTACCACACCAAATGTTGTTTTTGCACTAGATGCAATAAGTTTGTATTAATCCAATCCTGGAGAAACATAAGGAAGCAGTTTTAGAACATAAGTACATGTTCTACGGATTTGATGACGGCAGCCTCCTTCGGGAGACGATTATCATTCCAGGCTTCAAAGGTGACATGGATGACAGAGTGATTGTCAGAGTTTTAGTTTTCCCTCTGACGAGGGACAGTATTATAGACAGGTGGTTCCATAGGATACTGTGGGTGGCATGGTGCCGGATACTGATTAGGTTCAGTGATCCATACAGTCTAAGAAGTTTGGATATGGAGTTCATTTATGAACTAAGGTCCCATCAGATATCCAGACATTCTAAGACAGGTACTACTCAATTCGGGAGATGGCTTTCTCCGTGAACTTGAGATTAAGAGAGATACAGAAAGAAACTTCTAGGCGGATCCACTCACCGAGGCTATTTCTCGAACACAATAGTTTTACAAACGGGCTTTGTGAAACTGATTAGTAGAGGAGTTGGATGTTCGGTTTCACACGGGCTATGAGTAGTCGACATCGCAATATTAGCCTTGAGTGCAAGTGGGAGATTGTTGGAGATAGTGCCCTCATAGTCAATTATTGGATCGCAGGTACGTGATTGCAAAGATTGCGGAGGACCTATCCCGGTAGCACAGTCTTACTCGAGATGATAGTATGCTATCTGGTTTGCCTTTATCAGTCGTGTACATGTTCAGGTGACTGATTGCATGTTACACTTTGATAGAGCCCTTAGGATCTTGCTTTACTACCAACAGTATGATGGCGATCATATACGTGAGAGTTGGGTAGTTTATATGCATATCCTTAATTGTGGTCCCTAGTCGTGGGAGTTTCGAGACAGGGCATCGATACTCCGGAGTAGACTAGTGTGTACAGTCGAGACCCCGACGAGGGGCGGTGGCCGGTCTCACAAGCCACTGGTGTCAGTTGGATCACCTAAGATGTATACAGGTGCTCATTGGGTTATGAGTACACCGGACAGGACTCGCCGGGAATCTGCTAGTTAGTACTATACCTATCGTCAGATAGCAGTTCCCTGGTGACATGTGTACAGGTTAGTTCATCGACCTGAGGTCGTCATTTGTCTCGTGTGAGTTCCCACTGTGCTTTGATTTCTACCCTACCACGGCTCAAAGGAGTCGTGCAAACTGGTAGTTTTTGGGTACAGTCCCCAGCCATATGGAGGCACGTGAGCGGATCGGCAGGGGATTCGTCTCTCCCGGTATTGGGGGCGAGGTCGTGCTGTGTCTAGGAGAGCCATTACACAAATCCATGGCCATGGTAGGAGATTTACTGGTAGGTACTCCAGTAGTATCTCAGGGTGTATTGGGCTTCACTCCGACACGACTTATACTGCTATTAGGGGTCTGACGTTGCTAGCCCCCTAGGCAGGATATGCGATACTCATTGACGAACGGACCGGACTGTATATACATTGTCACTGTTAGGCTCAGTAGGGTTTTCCGGATGAGTGCGCTCATCGGCATCCCTTGAGGTCAGTCCGTGGGCAGCCGTTACTCATTGCTAGTGCCGCTGACGGTTTGTGGTTAAACCCACTGCCAGGGTACTGACAAGTTATCAGAGTCCCCCACAGGCAGTTTCCCAAGTTCGGGCGAAACGTTGTAGAGGCCGTATGGTTTTATGGCAGGGTTCGGAAAATGCACGTGCGTTTACGCACGTGTTATTTTTCGGGCAGATGATACTGGTCGGCTTTGGTTTAATCCGGATCCGAGTATTATATTGAGTAGGTATAATATCTTTGTCTCAGTTGCATTTGTATTCGGTCGTAATACAAATGCGGGTATATTTATACAGTTTCGGGGTTATCCTGAAATTCGTTTCAGGATCACTTTTGGAAGTTGCCAGTTTCCAGTTTTCTATCAGCCGTCTTTTAACATTCGGTTAAAGACGGGTTTATCTTTTCTTGAGATGAGTGTGGATTCTTCTAGAAGATTCTAGATGAGGTGACTAGGATTATTGGTGTTGAGTTTTCATTGGTTGCATTTAAGGGTTCATTAATGCATGATGACTAGGTTTGTGAGTCATGCTTTAACCTTAATGCTTTTTGTTTTGATTAAGATCTTTTCATACATGATAAGCTTCATGATGTGGTTACCCCCCCTCTCCTACGGTCACCCCCCTTCTCTTTATATAAGGCCGGCCCCCTCCTCTCTCTCTAATGGTTGTTGATTTCATTTTGTAGAAAAAGATTATGATAGTTTGGGGTGTATGGAATTTACAGCTCATTTCATTCCATCACCCGATTTCCACGGCAACTTCATTAACCGATCGTCCACGGATTTGGACGAAGTGAGACAAAGTCATCTACTCATTCTCTACATCAATCTTGGTCGTATCTTTTAGCAAACTTGACGATCGAGTTGCCTCGAGTCAGAGGCGGGAGCCCGTTTAAAGAACCGATCATGTGGTGCCACCTCGACGAGGAGATCGGAGATCGACGAGATTGGAGCAGCCGCAACGGAGCGTGGGATGATGGTTGAAGAACGAAGGACTCGGATCGTTCGGTACAATCTTTCTATACTCTTTACAGTTTGTTAGTTTAGCAATAATGGCAGATCCGGGTTAAAGTATACGATAGCGCCAGTTAAAAAGTTTTTGTTCCGCATTTGGCATCTGTAGACTGCCGGGGCGCTAGCGTACACTTACACAAACCCACACCCCTAGACCCCTACGAGAGCGGCAAGTAACCCTACCAATTCTAGAGTTAGGAGACCCGGACTCGACTCCTCGAGTTGGTCTCCCACTGGACTCCAGAACCCGGTTACTTGTGCCCTCCTCCTTGGGTCTATCCTAGTGCGGAAAAGTAAATAATGTACAAACGGTGACTACTTCCGCAACCTGGAAGTGTCCCAAATAAAAGAATATTACATACAAGTTTTTACATGAATGAAAATGAAAAACACTCATCTCACATAAAAACCCCCGGCTATTCAAACACGACGATCCAATATAACATATCCAGCAACACATAACATCACAAGCCATCAACGTAAGTAAATATGTCCATCCCAATTGCCGTTGACATATAGCAACGAAACCGGCGTTATCAGATATTACACTTACGGTCACAGAAAAGAAAGTGTAAAACTACAACAGTTGGAATCCACAACTTGCATAGACATCGCATGCCTAATCAAATAAATTCCTTAGACATCGCATGCCTAACAATTATAAACCCCGCATTTTAGTCTCATTATCGAAAACACTTTTCAATATAATGTCGGGCAATTCAACAACATTCCCGAAAAACTGATTGAATGCTCGTCGCAAACTTTAGTAGGCGGCCGCACCCCCGATACCGTCGACGAAGTGCACCAAGGCGGAGCACCGCTGCCGCGAGCACCCGAATGGATGCTTTCGGCGACGGGGTTCTCCTACAGTCACTTGGTCGGGGCTATGGGGCGTGGCTGTCTATTAAGTTTGTCCGGCGAGTATCCGCGTACGCTACGTGATTGCGACGGACTTTTGATCGCATCAAAATTTCGTGGCAACCGATCAAGTGAGACTAAACTGCTATGTTTATAATATTCATTCAGTTATCTCATAACAATTTGTGAATTCCAATTATTGTATCACATTCCAGATAATTAGAAAATGTTAAACTTTCCGATCGAACATTCAAACACCAAAGTTTTCCCGATACAGATCAACACATGAAACAAGTCTAAAAACATTCAGTTCGTGCCTCAGTACCAACGGTCCAGCCGTAGAAGGGTCAAGCCAACGCCTCACATGTGGCACGCCGCACTGCCCCAAACCCGAAGGTTCAAAGGGCAGTTCAAGACGGTCACATAATCGAGTTAAGGTTTGTTGTCTTCTAGAGGGTCCATCGCGTTACTTGCACTACTTAGAACGTCGTTAAACTACGGAAAAGTCCAACACTTGGAAATTTCCCGGCAGGGGAAAAAGTGGGTATTTATATCCGGTCGAACTTTTTAACATATTCAAAAATTATCCGGAAAGCCACATAGACAAAATCTGATACTCCGATCGAAACACCGAAACCCCAAAACAACCCCAGAAAATTCAACTCTTGAATAAATATTAAAAATTCCCAGAAAATCCAGCATAATAAAATAGGAGTTACTGTGCAAACAGGGGATGATGATGTCATCTTTTGGCCGCGGAACCGCCGCAGAAGCCATGCTTCTGCCGCGGTTCCGCCGCACATTTAATAGATCATGGGAAAAATTTTGCACCGTAATTCTTAGAATTTCCTGCTGAATTTTTTAAGCATTTTTAATCTGGAAAAAACCCAGTTTTTGAAAAAAGTCCAGAGAGCATGGAAATTTTAGGGTTTCGGGTTCGTTCAGGTTTCAAACTTCGTCTACGCTTCGCCTAAGGCTCTAGCTAGGCTCTGATACCACTGTAGGGTTCCTAGGCACACTATAGAGGTCTCTCAAGGCATCAACCATGCCAATTTCAAAAATTTCGGTGCCGAGAAACCCTAGACTAGATCGTTGACTATATTTTAGGCGATAAAATGAAACTGGTTTACAACTAAACTAAAAGAACGGAAATACAACCTTTGTAGATCTGTTTCTCCACCTCCATAGCTCCATGATGAAGTCCTCTCCGCTGTCCAAATCGAACCATGACTCTTGCATCGGCTTCATCGGAGAAAAAGCGGGCTAGGTCATCGACGACGATGCCGAAGATGATCTACGTCGAGGCATCACTAGATCAAGCTCCACCTTGACCAAGCCATGAAAACTTATGAAGGAAACACTCTATACTACTTGGCAAGAGGTAGAGGATAAAGAAATAGGATGTGGGTTCACTTTAGAATTGGATTTCTCACTCAATTTCACTAGTTGCCATTGATGAGGAAAGCTTCTTCTTGTTGTCAAGATGAAGAAGAAGAAGAAAGAATGAAAGAATATGATAAGTTAATTAAAAAGGGAAAAGAAAATCAATACTTATCATATTCAAACCATGGTTAAGTGTAGAGAATGAATCATGGTTAAGTGGAATGGTTAGGGTTAAGCATGAGACAAGAATGGTGGACTTTGGTCAAAGCTTCATGAAGCTTTAACAAGAAAACAAATTAAGCCATCATTTTCTCTTTATGCTTATCATTTTCAAAATGAATAACTAAATAAGATAAATGAAAAAGAAAACAAAACTCTAACCATTCATATAACCATGGTTTAATCTTTACACAAACCCAAGTAAGCATGCATCATCAAACATGATACAAACTTGTGAACAAAAGTATATCACATATACAATGTGCACAATCCAAGCGAGAAAATCCATTTAAAATGAACCAATACTAGTTAATGCAAAGTAATATATCAAATATATAATTATACATTAAATCATTAAATCAACACTTGATTTAACGATCCGGTCATATCGCATATAACCGACTAGTATCCTATGTATCGGCTTACCGAATCAATCCTTGATTCGATAACTAGGTTATATCGCATATAACAAATCGATACATCCATCACGAGAATGGAATACGGTATCACATACACGCATCATTCTCGGTCCCGCACATATCTCATATGCGCTCCTATTTCGTTTCGCTTGAGCCAGGAAACCTCTGTGTAGGACTCTAAAGACTCGTCAATACGCCGGTAGCAGATGATGATCATATCAAGCACCCACAAGCAGCAAGCGGTCTGCTAAACGTAACGGCCACCCGGGTAATGAGCGATCAGAAGATCGACGAGCAAGCCCGCTCACACTCCAGTGAATCCAACCAGTAACACATACCGTACAGTCCGGTCTCGTCGTCTGATATGTCGCATATCTCGCCTAGGGGTGGTAAACATCAGACCCCAATAGCTCGATAAGTCGTGTCGATATGAGGTCTATAACAGTTAGAGAAACTACTGGTAACACTTACCAGTATATCTCAGCAACCCTGGCCAGGGATTTCCGGTTATAGCCAATCGAACACAGCGCAACATCAACTCCCTATACCGGGAGAGACGAATCCCCTCCTATCGCTCATTGCCTCCATGTGATTCAGGACTGTACCCAAAAGCCACAGTTTTGCACGCCCTCTAGGACGTGGTAAGGTGGAAATCAAAGCACAGTGGGAATCACACAAGACTCTATGACGATCTCGGATCTACAGACTAATCTGTACCAGTGTCACCAGAGAACTGCCATCTGACGTGAGGTATAATACCATCTGGGAGTTCTCGGCGAGTCCGTCCAGTGTACCCAGTCTTTACTGAGCACCCGTATATCATCTCTGATGTCAAACACCAATGGATATAGGATCATCCATCGCCCATCTGTATGGGTCGAGAAGGTATACGCTAGTCTACTTTGGTATATCGATGCCCCGTCTCGATACACCCACGACTAGGGACTTTGAAGGATGTACTTATGGACTACCTTGTCCCCACTAGTATGATCCGCATCATAGTCCAGGTAGTCAAGTACACATCCTAAGGGCTTTACCAACATGTAACAGAGAGACAATCAGTATACACGTTAAGGTAAAGAGCAACCAGATAACATACTATCATGTCGAGCAAGAAAGTCCTCCCTATATATGTCCAAGCATCCACTACAGTATACATCCTATGTATAGTAATGGCCTCTAGGGCATACATATAACTAACAAAGGTTAAGTCGACCAAATTTCTTCCAGAGTCTTAAAAAAGCCTGCATGATTTTCTGAGATGCTCAAAATAATTTTTAAACCAGTTTAAAAATTTGACAGAAACTTTAACATTGGAATCGCGGTTTTGAAATTTTCGTTCGATCGATATTTTAAACACGTTAGAACAAGGTATTAAAGGTTAATGGCGTGGCTCTGATACCATGTAAGTCTAAAGTAGCACCCCGGCCAATAATCTGAGGCCAAACGCGGAACAAAAACTTTTAAAACTGGCGCTATCGCATACTATAACCCGGATCTTGCCATTAACGCTAAACTAACAAACTGTAAAGAGGTAAAAAGGAAATACCGATCGATCCGTGTCCTTCGGTCTTTATCCATCATCCCACGCTCCTCGCGGCATCTCCAATCTCCTGTCTCCTCTTCGAGGTGGCAACACATCAACAGATCTTTATACGGACTCCCGCCTCTATACCGAGGCAACTCGGACATCAAGTCTGCTAAAAGAGATGACCAAGATGAAGTAAAGAATGAGTGGAATATTTTGTCTCAATACACTCTTTGGTTCTCATCACATGAGAGGGTAAGAGTGGGGGTTGAAGAAGATGCTAAGGTTTGGAGAGTGAGAGTTCAAGAAATGAATCAAGTGAGCAAAAGAACCAAGCATGAAACTTGTTATGGCTTTCTTTTGTGAGTAGATATATATAAGGTTGTGTGTTGAAAAACAAAGAAAATATCTCATAAAAATATCTCCCACAAATATCTCCACAAACCCTAAAATATCTACACCCAAAACAAAACATCATTAATTCTATCATGACTCACTTAGTGACTCATTAGCATGAGTCACTAATGAACATGCTAGAAGAAATGTGTCACCATGAATGAGTCACACTTTCTAAATCCAATAATCATTTAAACCAAAATGATTAATCCAAAAAGAAATGCATATTCTAAAGTAATCTCGTAACGGATTACGAGAATACCCCTCTCCTGTAAATACATACCTGTATCCGTATTCCGACCGAATACGAATACGATGAGACTAAAATATTCCGACTCAAATACTTGGATCCGGCTTAAACCAAAGCCCACCAGTATTATCTGTCCGAAATATGACACGTGCACAAATGCACGTGCATGTTCGAACCCTGCCATAAAACCATACGGCCTCTACAACGTTTCGCCCGAACTTGGGAAACTATCTGTGGGGGACTCTAAAGACTCGTCAATACCCTGGCAGTGGGTTTAACCACAAGCACGTCAGCGGCACTAGATGTGCGTAACGGCTGCCCATGTACTGACCGAAAGGGAAGCCGATGAGCGAACTCATCCTGGAACCCTACTAAGCCTATCAGTTACAATATCCGTACAGTCCAGTCCGTTCGTCTATGAGCATCGCATATCCGGCCTAGGGGCTGGTAATGTCAGACCCCCAAAAGCTGTATAAGTCGTGTCGGAGGGTAGCCCTGAACACCCTGAGAAACTACTGGAATACCTACTAGTAATTCTCACCTGCATTGGCCAAGGACTTGGTGTAATGGCTCTCCTAGACACAGCATGATCTCACCCCTAAAACCGGGAGAGACGAATCCCCTGCCGATCCGCTCACTGCCTCTATGTGGCTCGGGACTGTACTCAACTAAAATCTGTTTGCACGACTCCTTTGAACCGTGGTAGGGTAATAATCAAAGCACAGTGGTAACTCACACGAGACAAATGACGATCTCAGGACGATGAACTAACCTGTACACATGTCACCAGGGAACTGCTATCTGACGCTAGGTATAAAACCAACTAGCAGGTTCCCGACGAGTCCTGTCTGGTGCACTCATAACCCAATGAGCACCTGTATACATCTTAGGTGATCCAACTGACACTATTGGCTTGTAAGACCGGCCACCGCCCCTCGTCGGGGTCTCGACTGTATACACTAGTCTACTCTGGAGTATCGATGCCCTGTCTCGAAACTTCTACGACGAGGGACCACTTTTAAGGATGTGCTTATGGACTACCCAAATCTCACGTATATGATCGCCATCATAGTGCTGGTAGTCAAGCAAGAATCCTAAGGGCTCTATCAATGTGTAATAGTGATCATGTCACCTAAAGCTGTACACGATGATAAAGGCAAACCAGATAGCATACTATCATCTTGAGTATGACTGTCCTACCGGTATAGGTCTTCTT
The DNA here is from genome assembly GCA_030015575.1 of Agapanthus africanus. NCBI lineage: Eukaryota > Viridiplantae > Streptophyta > Magnoliopsida > Asparagales > Amaryllidaceae > Agapanthus > Agapanthus africanus. The sequence continues at coordinate 180,928,194 of JASDDO010000008.1, forward strand.
CAATCATTGCAATCACTTGCCTGCGATCCATTAATTGACTTTGAGGGCACTACGACCAACAATATCATCATATCCGTCTTATATTCTTTCGTCGCATTTATGTATCACATCAAGTCTAGTTTACATAAACATTCTATCACTACTATAAGTATGAGTATCTAATCTAACATACACACCCGAACCATACGAGCAGATTTTAAAAGAAGCGAATTGTAGTTTTGAAAATAGGAGTTACGGTGTTTTTAAGGAAATGATATCATTTGAAAATCCGTAACGTCCCCCAAGGTATCTGTTTAAAAGATGCATACGATTATTCAGTTTAGAAACAGGTATGGTTCGGATGACACACCTACGTCGACTATTTAGTCCTATAGTACCCTAAACGACAATATCGTTGAACGTCATCCTCAAATTCCATCATCACATATTAGCCGTATTATATCACTTCTAACTATCCTTAGTTTCTAATATGGTTTCACGAACTATCATTTAATCTCTAACCCTAGTTTCCAAATCTAGGTTTCCTTAACCATCTTCTATAAATCAGTCTCCATCAAAACTTTGCGGGGGTGCTATACGCCATCCACCCGACTTCCCCCATGGATATAGATCCACTCACCGTAGTCTTCACTTGCCGAAGTCGTTGACACCACGCTACATCGCCTCGGCGTCCAAGTGAAGGTACCTACAATAAAACACAATCGCAATGCGTGTTAAAATCAAGGCGGAAAACCAAAACGGCACACGTTTCGCTCATAGGTTAAAACCTATAGCCCACGTATGCAAAACCAACAAATTACCTCTAGTCGTTGATGTACAAACATTCAACAACCAAATACAAAACCAAATATCAAGAATTAACATTTCAAAATACGGAAAACATAGCTAAAGTGATGTAAGTCCACGTTGCCCACCCCGGTGCTTACGGGGAGGCGGAAACGTTATAAAAATTCGATTTTTACAAATCAAGGCAACATGGAATATATAAAGGAGGATCTTTGCTAAACATAAACTAACAACCAAGTTAAAAGATTTAGCTACTCGGTTAAAGGGTTATACCTAAGTCTTGAAGTCCTTCTCTTCTTGCTCCTTGGAGTAGGATGAACAGGTCGTCCTCGTCGCCTTCTCTTACCGAAGAAAGATCCACCCGAGGGCCTCTACCTTTGGCTCCTACCTCAACCTAGAGGTAACTAAAGTGCTTGGTGTGCTAAACCTAGAACCTTAGAAAGAGTAGAGAGTGATTTTGGTGTTTTATCTCAAAAGCTTAATGGTTCTCAACTCATGAGAGGGAGAGCTTTGAGAGAGAGGAAGAGGATGAGAGAGAATGAGCATGAGAGGATGAGAGAAAAATATCAACCTTCTCACATATATGTGAATTATGATAATAAATAATTAATCAAAAATAATTGTGATGGTTAACTTGAAATGACCATTATCATTTCACATTAATGAATTTTGCAAGAATCAAAGAGTATCTTTCATGTGAAATGATGATGGTCAATATGTCCACATAGGTCAACAAGCCAACCATAGTCAAATGGTCAATAACCCTAACCATAACACAATTATAATTAATTAATATTAATAATCATATTTCACATAAACATTAGGGTTAAGAAAAAGACAACGGTCATCAACCCTAATGAAAGTCCTCTGCCTCTGCATCAGTCAACTGTGCATACATACCCGTATCCGTGTTCCGAGGAACACGAATACAATGAGATAAAACCAACCCCAAAACATATACTAGGATCTGGCTTAAACCAAAGCCCGCTAGTATAAACTGTCCGGACACCAAAACGTGCACAAGTGCGCGGATGTGAACGAACCCCATCGCAAAACCATGCGACCTCTACTCGTTTTGCCTAATGGTGAATAACCCTCTATGTGGGACTCTAAAGACTCGACACTACGCTGGCAGTGGGGTTAACCACAGACCGCAAGCGGCACTAGCTGTACGTAACGGTCCCCAGGTAGATGCCGATAAGAAGACTGACGAGGTGAACCCATCTGAACTCCTACTGAGCCTGAATGTGACAGTCTCCGTACAGTCCGGTCTGTTCGTCTAAGAGTATCGCATGGCGGGCCTAGGGGGGCGGTAAACGTCAGTCCCCTAATAGCGGTACAAGTCGTGTCGGAGTGTAGCCCAGAACACCCTGAGATAACACTGGAAACCTACCAGTATATCTCGCTTGCCCTGGCCAGGGACTTTATGTAATGGCTCTCCTAGACACAGCGCGATATAAACCCCCAATACCGGGAGAGACGAATCCTGTCTAACTGTCACTGCCTCCAAGTGCTTCGGGACTGCACCCAACTGCTACCTGTTTGCACGACTCCTTTGAGCCGTGTTAGGGTAAAAATCTAAGAACAGTGGGAACACACTCGAGGCGAAGTGACAGTGTCAAGTCACCGGACTAAGCTGTACTCATGTCACCTAGGAACTGATAACTGACAATAGGTATAATACCAACCAACAGTTCCCGACGAGTCATTCCTGTGTACTCGTAACCTAACGAGCACCCGCATACTATCTCAAGTACGACATACTGACGGGTGTGGGACAGACCGTCTCCCAAGCTGGGATGAGAAGCGCATACTCTAGTCAACTCCGGAGTATCGATGCCCTGTCTCGATAGTCCTACGACTAGGGACCTGCATAAGGATGTGCTTGTGGATTACCCAGCCCCTACGAGTGTGACTGCCATCACAACGCTGGTAATCAAGCAAAGATCTTAAGGGCTCCACTAATGTGTAAAGGCGATATGCTATAAGAAATACATGCACACATTAAAGTAGAAACAAACCAAGTAGCATACTACTATTTTGAGCAAGATTGTCTATACAAGGTGAATATCCCAAGCTTCCATTAAGTAATATACAAACTAGTATGATACAGTAATGGCCTCTAGGGCATATACACTAACAATCTCCCACTTGCACTAAGGCCATGTACTGGCGTATCGAAGACCTATCATCTCAATCAGCCGCTCGAACTAAGTCTGGGGTAAGGCCTTTGTTAATGGATCAGCAGTGTTATTTTCCGTAGCAACTCTCCGAACCTCGATCTCCTGGCTACCCACGATCTCCCTGATCAGGTGATACCGCCTCAAGATGTGTCTGGACTTCTGATGGGACCTGGGTTCCTTCGCTAAAGCTATAGCCCCGTTGTTGTCGCAATACAGAGGTACTGGATCAACAATGGACGGAACCACCTGAAGTTCTGTCAAGAACTTCCTTATCCAGACGGCTTCTTTTGCGGCATCTGCAGCAGCGATATATTCCGCTTCCATCGTCGAGTCAGCAACGGTTTCTTGTTTGGAACTCTTCCAACACACCGCCCCTCCATTGAGGGTAAAGACATAACCCGTCATGGAATTGGAATCATCCTTGTCACTCTGGAAGCTGGAGTCAGCAAAGGCCTCGATCTGGAGGTATTTTCCGCCATACATCAAGAATATCTCCTTAGTCCTTCTCAGGTACTTGATAATGTTCTTTACCGCTATCCAGTGTTTCTCCCCAGGGTTTGACTGATACCGGCTTACCACACTCAGTGCATAAGCTACATCCGGTCTGGTACACAACATCGCATACATTATAGAGCCTACCGCAGAAGCGTAGGGTATAATAGACATGCGATCCCTTTCCAAACCAGTCTTGGGAGACATCTCTTTGGAGAGGGTGATCCCGTGACAAGACGGTAGATTACCTCGCTTGGAATCTTCCATACTGAATCTTTTCAGTATGGTGTCGATGTACCTGGACTGTGAAAGTCCTAATATCCTCTTGGATCTGTCACGATAGATCCGGATCCCCAGAATGTAAGAGGCATCACCCAGGTCTTTCATGGAGAACCTGTGTGACAAGAACCCTTTGAAAGATTGTAGCATAGGAATGTCATTTCATATCAAGAGAATGTCATCCACGTATAAAACGAGGAATACTACAGTTCTTGCTACAAATCTACTATAGATGCATGGTTCATCTGGATTTTTGATAAAGCCAAATTCTTTGACCGTCTCATCAAAACAGATGTTCCAACTCCGCGATGCCTGCTTTAGTCCATAGATGGACTTAAGCAACTTGGACACCTTTCCGTTGCTCCCACTCTGAATGAAACCCTCTGGCTGGTCCATATAGACACACTCCTCTAAATTTCCATTTAGAAAAGCGGTCTTTACGTTCATCTGCCAAATCTCATAATCGTGGAAGGCAGCAATGGCAAGAAGGATCCAAATGGATTTCAGCATAGCCACTGGAGAAAAGGTTTCGTCATAGTCCAAACCAGGTCTTTGACGAAAATCCTTTGCAACAAGTCTAGCCTTATAGGTCTCAACCTGTCCATCTACACCAATCTTCCTTATGAAGATATACTTGCATCCTACGGGTTTTACCCCATCTGGAGCAACGTCCAACATCCATACTTTGTTGGTGTACATGGACTCCATTTCGGTCCGCATTGCATCCAGCCATTTTACCGAGTCAACGCTCTTAATGGCCTGCTGGAAGCTAGTCGGCTCATCACTATCAATGATGCAATCCTCTCTATCCCCGTCTATGAGAAAACTGTAGAATCTCTCGGGTGGATGAGACTGCCTACTACTCCTGCGGAGCGGCGCAGGAATGTCCTGATCTTTCGAACCCTCTGGTTCTACTAAGCTTTCAGTAATAGCTCGTGGTTCTGGAATTTCTTCCAGTTCTATTGCTCTCCCAGTTATCTGATTTTCCAAAAACTCAGTTTCCAAGAAGTGGGCATGATGAGAAACAAAAATCTTTTGTTCCTCTTCGCAATAGAAGAAATATCCCTTGGAGTTCTTTGGATATCCCACAAACTTGCACTGTACTGAGCGTGCCTCCAGTTTGTCCGCATGCTGCTTTTTGACAAAAGCTGGACATCCCCATGTCTTAATGTGCTTAAGATAGGGTTTCTTCCCACACCACATCTGATATGGTGTAGTAGGCACAGTCTAAGTTGGAACTCGGTTCAAAAGGTATGCAGCTGATTCTAGTGCATATCCCCACAATGACTGCGGTAACTCAGCGTTACTCATCATGGAACGTACCATATCTAATAGGGTTCGGTTCCGTCTCTCCGATACACCGTTATGTTGCGGAGTGTATGGAGGAGTAAGCTGAGAGAGAATTCCATTCTCTTTTAGGTAATCCAGGAACTCGGCACTCAAGTATTCACCACCTCGATCAGATCTCAGTGTCTTGATACTTTTGCCTGTTTGTTTTTCTACTTCATTCTTATATTCCTGGAATTTTCCAAAGGCTTCGGATTTATGTTTCATTAAGAAGACATATCCGTACCTTGAAAAGTCATCCGTAAAAGTAATGAAGTAAGAATAACCGCTTCGCGCATGCATAGACATTGGACCGCACACGTCGCTGTGTACGAATCCCCAGAGCTCGCTCGCTCTTACTCCGTGTCCAGTGAACGGAGTCTTTGTCATCTTTCCTTTGAGACAGGATTGACAAGTTGCATATGATTGATATTCGAACGGATCCAAATATCCTTCTGTATGTAACTTCGTCAACCTTCTTTCATTGATGTGACCCAGTCTATAATGCCATAAGAAAGCCTGATTTGATTCCGCAGCCTTTCTTTTGTGTGTATTTTGGACATTGAAAATCTGTGGTTGGTTTAATACATATATACCATTGCTTAATGTACCTAACCCAATCAGAACTTGATTAAGGTGAATGTTTACAACAGTGCTTACAAATGCAAATTCATAACCTTCTTTAGATATTAAAGATACAGAAATGATATTACAAGATGCATTGGGTATAAAATAACAATTACGTAAAACCAAAACATGTCCATCTGACATTCCCAGGTGATAGAACCCCACGGCCTCAGCATTCATGCTAGCTCCGTTTGCAACTCTGAGGGTCATATCACCTGCCTTCATAACCCTACGCTTTCTCAGTGCCTGCAATGAATTACAGATATGAGATCTTGATCCGGTATCCAATACCCAGGAAGTAGAGTTTATTGATAGACAGTTTTCAATAACATACACACCTGAAGCTGAAACCGCAACTCGCTTCAGATCCTGGTTTCTGGCCTTCCAAGCCCTGCAATCCTTTTTCCAGTGTCCATTCTTATGACAGTAAAAGCACTCTTCCTTATCATCAAGCTTTCCCGCTACCTTTGTTGCCTTTGCCTTTCCCTTCGTATCCACTTTACTAACACCGCCCTTTGGTTTGGTTGGGGTTTTCTTCTTCTTTCCCTTGGCTTTCGCCTTGGACCTAGAAGAGGAAGATCCTCCTACAAACAAAGTGGATGTTTCCCTACTACCTTTCTGGAGGGTGCCCTCTGCACTCCTCAGCATGTTGAGGAGTTCTGATAGTTCAACTTCCTTTTCTTGCAAGTTGAAGTTCAGGATAAACTGTGCATAAGTGGAAGGAAGGGACTGGAGAATCAATTCCGTATAGAGCTTGTTCTCTAACGTGGTCCCAAGGTCCGCGAGCTCTTCTATGTAGCCAATCATCTTAAGCACGTGTTCCACTACCGATGATCCGACGGCCAATCTCGCCGAAAACAGCTTTTTCGAGACTTCGTATCTGGCGATACGGGATTGCTCTCCATACAGTTCTTTTGTATGGAGAAATATGGATTCGGGGTCCATATTCTCGTGCCTCCTCTGATGTTCATTGTCCATAGAGGCAAGCACGAGGCACTTGGCCTTCGCGCAGTCGATTTCCCAGGTCTTACGGATTTCCTTATCCGCGACGCTAGTTTTGGGACCTGGGAAAGGGGGAGCTTTGGTGGTAAGGAGATACCCCAACTTGTCATAAGTGATTGCCATTTTGACATTCCTGAGCCAATCTTTGTAGTTTGGCCCTGTCAGTATGTTTTTATCTAGTAGTAACTTAAGCCCAGTCATGATGTTTGGTCGCTGCAATTAGGAGAGAGAGAAGAAACACTTTAGCATGATTCTCTTGCAAGTTTAGAGTGGTTTTTAATTTTTCTAAACAGGATGGCTCCCACTGTCTCTCGAATCCCTCCTCAAACCAAAAAGGAAGAATTAGTCGGGATCAAACTCACCGTACAATACTTGCTTAACCGTTCAGCCAGGCCAGTGTTGGTACTTCGAGGGAGGTTTTCCAACGCTTTCGCGAAGTTCCTTAATTAAATAACCTATTTTCCCTGTGGGCGTAGCCCTGCTAACACCTTTCTAGACACCTACTTGGTTTATAGCATTGATCATTAAGTGAGAAAGTTCTGGAGGAGCAGCATATACTTACAGTAGGATATGGATCCAAATATCATCGCGTGACAAAACTGAAGGAATCCTACCAGAATCATCACACTCCAAATGGTATGCAGCGCTAGCAAGTTTCAGTTTCTTTAGAAACTCCCGATGTGGAATTTTGCCCCATGCTCTTATGACCTTGACTTTGGCCAACAAATCATAAGTCACATGTCAAGTTCTACCCGTCATTCTCCAGGTTAATTTGAACCCACCCGTACCTACTCTTGACTTTGGCCAACAAAGCAGTACGACTGTCCCAAACCAACACATCTATCTATGCTGCACATGAATACCCAATAGCTACCAATCACTATGCCTTGACTTTAGCCAACAAACATAGCTTGAATACTATTGACCATTCATATGAAACGACGGAGGGCTACGATTGGTTTTGGCGAAACCGTGAACGTAGTGAACTTGATATAATCGATGGAACGAGATAGCTTTTAAAAGGAGTGGTTCAAGCTCCGCATTTAAAAGTTGGTTTTTGAAAAGAACCGAGTGGTTTTGAAAGTGTTCCAACGAATTTTACTTGGTTTATTTTCTTGCATTAATTTTAATGCGTCCCATCATTAAATCCTACCATTGCAGAAAACAATGAAAATATGACGTACACTTATGCCATCCGCATTCGCCACGGGGTCCCGTCATCACCCGTTAGGTTACTTAACTAACGACAGAGCGGGGGATGGACTAGCGCGGATGCAAAACATAAGCAACGCCTAAATAGATATCTACATATAGATATATACATTCGTCACATGCAATGATAGCCATTCCAGATCACAGATGAAAACATTGGATATACTAAGAATCCGCATTCCATACGAGCCAGTAATGAAGAGCGGATTACACGGTCGCGATGAATAGCCAAACCCCACCCTAGACCCCTACGGGTGCGGCAAACTACCCGCTAAGTACCCGAAGTGAAGCAACCTCCATCAACACCGTGAGTAGGCCACTCGGCACTTCGAGGTACCCGGTAGTTTGTGCACCCCACCTTGGGTCTATCCTAGGAGCATAAACAGTAAAAGAAATTATACAATGACGGCTACAACCCCATTCCGGTTGTGCGGCCATATAAATAATATTACATCAATTTACATATTACATGAATTGAAAGAAAAAGAAAACTCTCAACTCACAACCCCTCGGCTATTCATCCGCGACAATCCAACGAATTCATATACACAAACCATCAACATTACAGATCACAGATATGTATAACCCCCACTAATCGACGTATAGCGATTAGCAGACGTTCAATACATATATCACATCACAGATATAACCCATTAGCCAAAGTCTAGAGAAGTTCGATCAAAATACGGATTTGTAACCACCCTAAAAACAAATTTGTTCTCTGGAAAATCTGGACAGAAACAAACCATCCTAAAAATCCCAAAACATCAATATAAGAACACTGCAGGAGAAACGACCCACGGCCGAGTCAACTCGGCCGCGGATCTGCGGCAAGAGCATTCTGTTGCCGCGTTTCCGCGGTGAGTTGGTCGACTCGCTGGATCGTTTTTCTTGGATGTTCTGTAAAAACCCTAAGCCGATTTTTAGTGTATGATTTATTATTTTTAAAGCAGGTTTAAAAATCGGCAGAAAGTTAGGTTTTTGAAAAGTGTTTTGCGATTTTTTTTCGATCGAAATTCTAGATACTTTGCTAACTTGTTAGTTTGTGTTTAGCTAGGCTCTGATACCACTGTAAGTCCACATTGCTCATCCAGGTGCTTACGGGGAGGAGGAAACGGTATAAAAATTCGATTTTTACAACTTAAGGCAACATGGACTATATAAATGAGGATCTTTGCTAAACATAAACTAACAACCAAGCTAAAAGATTTAGCTACTCGGTTAAAGGGTTATACCAAAGTCTTGAAGTCCTTCTCTTCTTTCTCCTTGGAGTGGGATGAACAGGTCGTCCTCGTCGCCTTCTCTTGCCGAAGAAAGATCCACCCGAGGGCCTCTACCTTTGGCTCCTAGCTCAACCCAGAGGTAACTAAAGTGCTTGGTGTGCTAAACCTAGAACCTTAGAAAGAGTAGAGAGTGATTTTGGTATTTTATCTCAAAAGCTTATAGGTTCTCAACTCATGAGAGGGAGAGCTTTGAGAGAGAGGAAAAGGATGAGAGAGAATGAGCATGAGAGAATGAGAGGATAATATCAACCTTCTCACATATATGTGAATTATGATAATTAAATAATTAATCAAAGATAATTGTGATGGTTAACTTTAAATGACCATTATCATTTCACATTAATGAATTTTGTAAGAATCAAAGAGCATCTTTCATGTGAAATGATGATGGTCAATATGTCAACATCGGTCAACAAGTCAACCATAGTCAAATGGTCAACAACCCTAACCATAACACAATTATAATTAATTAATATTAATAATCATATTTCACATAAACATTAGGGTTAAGAAAAAGACAACTGTCATCAACCCTAATGAAAGTCCTCTGCCTCTGCCTCAGTCAACTGTGCATACATACCCGTATCCGTGTTCCGAGGAACACGAATACAATGAGATAAAACCAACCCCAAAACATATACTAGGATCTGGCTTGAACCAAAGCCCGCTAGTATAAACTTTCCGGACACCAAAACGTGCACAAGTGCGCGGATGTGAACGAACCCCGTCGCAAAACCATGCGACCTCTACTCGTTTTGCCTAAAGGCGAATAACCCTCTGTGTAGGACTCTAAAGACTCGACACTACGCTGGCAGTGGGGTTAACCACAGACCGCAAGCGGCACTAGCTGTACGTAATGGTCCCCAGGTAGATGCCGATAAGAAGACGGACGAGGTGAACCCATCTGAACTCCTACTGAGCCTGAATGTGACAGTCTCCGTACAGTCCGGTCTGTTCGTCTAAGAGTATCGCATGGCGGGCCTTGGGGGGCGGTAAACGTCAGTCCCCTAATAGCGGTACAAGTTATGTCGGAGTGTAGCCCAGAACACCCTGAGATAACACTGGAAACCTACCAGTAAATTTCGCTTGCCCTGGCCAGGGACTGTTAGTGTATATGCCCTAGGGGCCATTATTGTATCATACTAGGTTGTATATTACTTAATGGAAGCTTGGGATATTCACAGTTGTATATATAACAGTCATGCTAAACATGATAGTATGCTACTTGGTTTAAGTCTACTTTAATATGTGCATATGTTTCTTGTAATGTATCACTTATACATATTAGTAGAGCCCATAGGATCTTTGCTTGATTACCAGCGTCGTGACCCAGTCACACTAGTGGGGGCTGGGTAGTCTGTAAGCAACATCCTATACAGGTCCCTGGTCGTTGGATTATCGAGATAGGGCATCGATATTCCGGAGTAGACTAAGTGTGTACGCTTCTCATCCCAGTTGGGGAGATGGTCTGTCCCACAGCCATCAGTACGAAGTACTGGAGATAGTATACAGGTGCTCGTTAGGTTACGGGTACACCGGACAGGACTCTCCGGGGAACTTATTGGTTGGTATTATACCCATCGTCAGTTAACAGTTCCCAGGTGACATGAGTACAGCATAGTCCGCAGACTTGACACTGCTACTTCGCCTCGAGTGTATCCCATTGTTCTTAGATTGCTACCCTACCACGGCTCAAAGGAGTCGTGCAAACAGGTAGCGGTTGGGTGCAGTCCCGAGCACTTAGAGGCAGTGGCAGTTAGACATGATTCGTCTCTCCCGGTATTGGGAGTCGATATCGCGCTATGTCGGAGAGCCATTACGCAAAGTCCCTGGCCAGGGCAAGCGAGATATACTGGTAGGTTCCAGTAGCTTCTCAGGGTGTAATGGGCTTCGCTCCGACACGACTTATACAGCTATTAGTGGACCGACGCTTGCCGCCCCCTAGGCTTGATATGCGATAGTCTTCGACGAATAGACCGGACTGTACGGAGATTGTCACATCAGGCTTAGTAGGGGTTCGGATGGTTTTCTTCATCGGCCTTCTTATCGACATCTACCTGGGGACCGTTACGTACAGCTAGTGCCGCTTGCGGTCTGTGTTTAAACCTACTGCCAGCGTAGTGTCGAGTCTTTAGAGTCCTACACAGAGAGTTTCCCTGCTCTAGGCGAAACGATATAAAGGTCGTATGGTTTTACGACAAGGGTTTGGACGCGTACGTGTGTTTACGCACGTACGACTTTTCGGACAGTTTTTACTAGCCGGCTTTGGTTTAAGCCAGATTCTAGTATCGGGTTATTGGATTTATACAGTCTAAAGTTTTTCCGTGTTTTCACGGATTGAAGGGGCGTTCTCGTAATTTTCCGGGAAGGTTCTAGATGAGTGGTGACTAAGGGGTTAAGGTGGCATGAGCATTAATTGCTTAATGACTCATTTGTGTGATTCATCCTTTGTATTAAATGGTTCATTAATGAGTTAATGAGTCATATGATGAATCACACAAGATGAATGCATCAACCATGATGATTAATCATATATATTATTTATTTGATTAATTGTTATGGTTGATATATTCTAGTGAGTTCATTTTTCTTCCCATTCTCATGCTCACCTTCTCTCTTCTCAAGCTCATCCTCTCTTGAAACCCTAATCCTCCCCTCTCATGTGTTGAGATCAAGGATTAGATAGACTAATACATCCATAACCTTACTCTATATCCCCTAGGTAGCTTAGATTAGCACTTTGAGCAACCTAGTTATCTCAAGATTGAGATTAAGCTTGGCGTAGGAGCTTTCGGGTGGATCGTCTTTGATTCGAGGAGGCCGTTAAGGTGCCGATGTTCCAAGGAGCCTACGAGGAGTGGAGGACCGCGATGAAGACCCGAAGGACAAGTAACGTGAGTTATAACTTCGTATCCTAGTAGTTAAACCTCCAGTAGTTTGCTATTAACGGTTTAGAAACGATTCATGCGCTCATGTCCGTGTTACGAAGATTTGATTATTGTTTTTCATATATTCCGCCTCCCCGCGAGTTCGTGGGGTGCGTGACATGGACTTACATTGGTATCAGAGCCAACTAAACCATTACTAGCTTGTTAGCAATTGATTAGAAGTTCGATCGACAGAAAAACACGAAAACAAAAATTCGAAACCCTAAGTTTCTGTTAATTTTAAAAGTGTCTAAAAACATTTTTGACATACCTTAAAATTCACAGCAGGGAAATTAATGAATACTGGGAAAATACGAGCCAGTGACTCGGCAAAACGACCGCGGATCCGCGGCAATAGAGTGCTTATGCCGCGGATCCGCCGCCGAGTAAACGCCGAGTTGTCTCAGAGTTTCACAGTAATTCATAATTTTTGGGTTTTTGTTTTCCTGTATATATTGTTTCTGCCCAGGTTACTTCAGTACAGGTTTGCTTTTCGGGTAGACACGGAATATGGTAATCGATCGATATTCTAAGATATTTGCTAATTGGGTTTTTATTTGTAATGTTTAATGTGTTCGTAAACCTCCCCTAACTGCTAGTATGTCGGTTGGCTGGGGGTTGCACATTTCTGAAATGTTTACTGTTTGTGTATATGAACTGTGTTGGACTGCTGTGATGATTAGCCGGGGTTTGAGATGTGTTTAATTTTCATTCATTCGATGTAAATGTAATATGATGTAATATTCTTTTGCGGGGCACATCCAGTTTGCGGTTGTAGCCACCGTTGTATTATTTCTTTTTACTATTTTTGCTCCTAGGATAGACCCAAGGCGGGGTACACGAACTACCGGGTACTTTGAAGTATTTAGTGGCCTACTCACTTTGTTGAGGGAGACCGCTTCACTTCGGGTACTTGGCGGGTAGTTTGCCGTACCCGTAGGGTCTAGGGTGGGGTAATGGCTATTCATCACAACTGTATAATCCGTCTTTTATTGCAGGCTCAAAGCAAATGAGGATTGTTAATAAATCCAATAAAGTTCATCAGTGATCTGGAATGCTTATTATTGCGTCTGATGAATGTACAATATCTATATATGATAGCTATTAAACGTCACTTATGTTTTACATCCGTGCTAGCCTAGCCCCCGCTCTGTCGTTAGTTAAGTAACCTAACGGGTGATGACAGGACCCCGTGGCAAATGTGGATGGCATAAGAGGACGTGGTATTTTCGTTGTTTTCTGCAATGATAAGATAATGATGGGACGCATTATTATAATGCAAAGAAAATAAACCAAAGTTTAATCGTTGGAACAAACTTAAAAGAAACCACTCGGTTATTTTAAAAAAGATCAGAATTTTTAAATTACGGAGCTTTAACCACTCCTTTTAAAAAGTATCAGGTTCCTTCGATTATATCAAGTTCACTACGTTAATGGTTTTGCCAAAACCAGTCGTAGCCCACCGTCATTTCAGTTAAATATTCAGTAGTATTCAAGATATGTATTTTGACCTTCGCCAAGGCATAGTGATTGGTAGCTGCTGGGTATTTATCTGTAGCATAGATCGATGCGTTGGTTTGGGACAGTCGTACTACTATTTTGGCCTTCGTCAAGGGTATGTACCGGTGGGTTCAAATTAACCTGGACAATGACGGGTAGAACTAGACATGTAACTTATGATATGTTGGCCTTCGTCAAGGTCATAAGAGCATGGGGCAAAAATTTATATCGGGAATTTCTAAAGAAACTGAAATTTGCAGTGAGAGCATACCATATTGGAGTTTGATGAATGTTGGTAGGATTCCTTCAACATCATCATACGATGATATTTTGGATCCTGATCCTACTGTGAGTATATACTACTTATCAGGAGATTCGTCACTTAACGATCAATGTTATAAACCAAGTAGGTGCCTAGAAAGGTGTCAGCAGGGTTACGCCCCCAGAGAAAAGAGGTTATTTAATTAAGGAACTTCGCGAAAGCGTTGGAAAACCTCCCTCGAAGTATCGACACTGACCTGGCTGAACGGTTAAGCAAGAATTGTACGGTGAGAATAGTCCTGGATAATTCTTCTTTTATGGTTTGAGGAGGGATTCGAGAAACAGTAGGAGCCATCCTGTTTAGATAAATTAAAAACCACTCTAAACTTGCAACAGTATCATGCTAAAATGTTTTTCTTCTCTCTCTCTCTTAATTGCATCGACCTTGTGACCACACATAGGTTACATCTAGATAACAAATTGACTGAATCTGACTTATTTGACTGGCAAAGGTCTGTCCAGATGTCCATTGCCTATGACAAGCTGGACCACCCTATTACTACTTAAGATCCCACCGTCCCAGGTCCAGTTTCCACTGTCACGGATATGGATATCCGTCAGACAAGGGAAAAAGATAAAGCGAAAGCTAAGTACCTCATGTTAGCTTCAGTTGATGGTGTATACCAGAAGCAGCATGAGAAGATGGACTTAGTTTCCATCTTTCTCCATAACAAAGATTTATATGGAGAGCAATCTCATATCACAAGATATGAGACCTCGAACGAATTAATTCAAGCGAGGTTGGCTGACGAGTCATCTGTAGGGGACAACGTCCTTACAATGACTAGCTGTATTGATGAGCTCCAGGACCTGGAGACCGCGTTGGGAAACGAGTCAGATACTGACTTGATTATACAGTCTCTGCATCCTACCCTGAAGGAAAACAGGGAAGTAGAAGGAAAGAGAAGGGCAAAAGTTTCGGGACTGGATATAGTAAAAGAGGGACGTTCCTATTGTTACAGGAATGAACATTGGCAGAATGATTGCAGGGCTAGCAAAACTAGTAGCCAGGATTCGAAGCATGTTGTGGCTTCAGCCTCAAGTGTATTTTTTATTGAGAACTATTTGTCAATTAACTCTACTTCCTGGGTACTAACTACCAGAGAAGGATCTCATATCTGTAATTCATTACATACTTTGAGAAACCGTAGAGTTATAAAGGTAGGTGATTGGTCTCTCAGAGTTGCAAACGGAATGAGCGTGGACGCTGAATCCATGGGAGAATAACGCCTAGGTTTGACAAGTGCGCATATATTGATTCTAAGTAACTGTTTGTATGTACCTAGTATGACTTGTAATATCATATCAGTGTCCTCACTTTCAAGAGAGGGATATGATTTTACATTCGTAAGCGATGTAGTTAACATCCACCTAAATCAAGATATGATTGGGTCCGGTATATTAGATAACGGTATATATGTATTAAGTCAAGCTCAGGTTTTCAATGTCCAGAACACACTTAAAAGAAAGTCTCCAGAAATAAATCAGGCTTTCTTATGGCATTGTAGACTAGGTCACATCAATAAAACACGATTAACAAAGTTACGTAAAGAAGGATATTTAAATCCGTTCGAATATCAATCTTATGCCACTTGTGAATCTTTTCTCATGGGAAAGATGACAAAGACTCCGTTTACTGGACACAGAGTAAGAGCAAGCGAGCTCTTAGGACTCGTACACAGTGACGTGTACGGTCCAATGTCTACACATGCGCGAGGTGGTTATTCCTATTTCATTACTTTTACAGATGATTTCTCTAGATATGGATATGTCTTCTTAATGAAGCATAAATCCGAGGCTTTTGAGAAATTCCAAGAATACAAGAATGAAGTGGAAAAACAAACAGGCAAGAATATAAAGACACTGAGATCTGATCGAGGTGGTGAATACTTAAGTGCCGAGTTCCTGGGTTACTTAAAAGAGAATGGTATTCTCTCTCAGCTTACTCCTCCATACACACCACAACACAACGGTGTATCAGAAAGGAGGAACCGAACCCTATTGGATATGGTTCGTTCCATGATGAGTAAGGCTGAGTTACCGCGATTTTTCTGGGGATATGCGCTAGAATCAGCTGCATATCTTTTGAACAAGGTTCCAACCAAAACTGTGCCTACCACACCATATCAGATGTGGAGTGGGAAGAAACCCTGTCTTCAGTACCTGAAGGTACGGGGATGTCCAGCTTTTGTTAAAAAGCAGCATGTGGACAAGCTCGAGGCACGCTCAGTACTATGTAAGTTTGTGGGATACCCAAAGAACTCCAGGGGGTATTTTTTCTATTACCCAGAGGAACAAAAGGTTTTTGTTTCTCATAATGCCCATTTTCTAGAACATCAGTTTTTAGAAAAGGAAACAAGTGGGAGCGAAATAGAACTGGAAGAAATTCCAGAACCACAAGCTATTACTGAAAGCTTGGAAGAACCAGAAGGTTCAGGAGAACAGGACATCCCGACGCCACTCCGCAGGAGTAGTAGGCAATCTCATCCGCCCGAGAGATACTACGGTTTTCTCATAAACGGGGATAGAGAGGATTCCACTATTGACTATGATGAGCCTACTAGCTTCCAACAAGCCATTCAGAGCGGTGACTCAGTAAAATGGCTGGATGCAATGCGGACCAAAATGGAGTCCATGTACACTAACAAAATATGGACTTTGGACATTGCTCCAGATGGGGTAAAACCCATAGGATGCAAATGGATCTTCAAAAAGAAGATTGGTGTAGATAGACAGGTTGAAACCTATAAGGCTAGACTTGTTGCAAAGGGTTTCCGTCAAAGACCTGGTTTGGACTATGACGAAACCTTTTCTCCAGTAGCTATGCTTAAATCTATTCGGGTCCTTCTTGCTATTGCTGCCTTCCACGATTATGAAATCTGGCAGATGGACGTAAAGACAGCCTTTCTAAATGGTAATTTGGAAGAGAGCGTCTATATGGATCAGCCAGAGGGATTCATTCAGAGTGGGAGCAGCGGTAAAGTATGCAAGCTGCTTAAGTCCATTTATGGACTAAAGCAGGCATCGCGGAGTTGGAACATCTGTTTTGATTATGCTGTCAAAGAATTTGACTTAATCAAAAATCCAGATGAACCATGCATATACAGTAAGATTGTAGGGAGAGCTGTAGTATTCCTCGTCTTGTACGTGGATGACATTCTCCTAATAGTAAATGATATTCCTATGTTACAGTCAGTCAAAATATTCTTATCACATAAATTCTCCATGAAAGACCTGGATGATGCTACCTATATTCTGGGGATCCGGATCCATCGTGATAGATCAAAGAGGATGTTGGGACTTTCGCAGTCCAGGTACATAGACACCATAGTGAAGTGATTCAGTATGGATGATTCTAAGCACGGTAATCTACCAGCTTGTCACGGAATCACCCTCTCCAAAGAGATGTCTCCCAAGACTGATTTGGAAAGGGATCGCATGTCGATTATACCCTACACTTCTGCGGTAGGCTCTATAATGTATGCGATGTTATGTACCAGACCAGATGTAGCATACGCATTGAGCGTACTAAGCAGGTATCAAGCAAACCCAGGGGAGAAGCACTGGATAGCCGTAAAGAACATTCTCAAGTACCTAAGAAGGACTAAGGAGATGTTCTTGGTATATGGCGGAAAAGACCTCCAGATGGAGGCCTTTGCCGACTCCGGCTTCCAGAGTGACAAGGATGACTCCAAATCCATATCGGGTTATGTCTTTACCCTCAATGGAGGGGCGGTCTGTTGGAAAAGTTCCAAACAGGAGACCGTTGCTGACTCAACGATGGAAGCGGAGTACATAGCTGCTTGCGATGCCGCAAAAGAAGCAGTCTGGATGAAGAAGTTCCTCACAGAACTTCAGGTGGTTCCTACCAGTGTTGATCCAATACCTCTGTATTGTGACAACAACGGCGCTATAGCTTTAGCGAAGGAACCCATGTCCCATCAGAAGTCCAGACACATCTTAAGGCGGTATCACCTGATCAGGGAGATCGTAGATCGCCGGGAGATCGAGGTGAAAAGAGTAGAGACGGAGAATAACATTGCTGATCCATTCACAAAGGCCCTTCCTCAGACGCAGTTCGAGAGGCTATTTGAGATGATAGGTCTACAGTTTGCCAGCTCATGGCCCTAGTGCAAGTGGGAGATTGTTAGTGTATATGCCCTAGGGTCCATTATTGTATCATACTAGGTTGTATATTACTTAATGGAAGCTTCGGATATTCACAGTTGTATATATAACCGTCTTGCTAAACATGGTAGTATGCTACTTGGTTTAAGTCTACTTTAATATGTGCATATGTTTCTTGTAACGTATCACTTATACATATTAGTAGAGCCCATAGGATCTTTGCTTGATTACCAGCGTCGTAATGGCAGTCACACTAGTGGGGGCTGGGTAGTCTGTAAGCAACATCCTATACAGGTTCCTGGTCGTTGGATTATTGAGATAGGGCATCGATATTCCGGAGTAGACTAAGTGTGTACGCTTCTCATCCCAGTTGGGGAGATGGTCTGTCCCACAGCCATCGGTACGTAGTACTGGAGATAGTATATAGGTGCTCGTTAGGTTACGGGTACACCGGACAGGACTCGCTGGGGAACTGATTGGTTGGTATTATACCCATCGTCAGTTAACAGTTCCCAGGTGACATGAGTACAGCATAGTCCGCAGACTTGACACTGCTACTTCGCCTCGAGTGTATCCCACTGTTCTTAGATTTCTACCCTACCATGGCTCAAAGGAGTCGTGCAAACAGGTAGCAGTTGGGTGCAGTCCCGAGCACTTGGAGGCAGTAGCAGTTAGACAGTATTCGTCTCTCCCGGTATTGGGAGTCGATATCGCTCTATGTCGGAGAGCCATTACGCAAAGTCCCTGGCCAAGGCAAGCGAGATATACTGGTAGGTTCCAGTAGCTTCTCAGGGTGTAATGGGCTTCGCTCCGACACGACTTATACAGCTATTAGGGGACTGACGCTTTCCGCCCCCTAGGCTTGATATGCGATAGTCTTAGACGAATAGACCGGACTGTACGGAGATTGTCACATCAAGCTCAGTAGGGGTTCGGATGGTTTTCTTCATCGGCCTTCTTATCGACATCTACCTGGGGACGGTTACGTACAGCTAGTGCCGCTTGCGGTCTGTGGTTAAACCCACTGCCAGCGTAGTGTCGATTCTTTAGAGTCACACACAGAGAGTTTCCCTGCTCCAGGCGAAATGATATAGAGGTCGTATGGTTTTACGACAAGGGTTCGGACGCGTACGTGTGTTTACGCACGTACGACTTTTCGGACAGTTTTTACTAGCCGGCTTTGGTTTAAGCCAGATTCTAGTATCGGGTTATTGGATTTATACAGTCTAAAGTTTTTCCGTGTTTTCACGGATTGAAGGGGCGTTCTCGTAATTTTCCGGGAAGCTTCTAGATGAGTGGTGACTAAGGGGTTAAGGTGGCATGAGCATTAATTGCTTAATGACTCATTTGTGTGATTCATCCTTTGTATTAAATGGTTCATTAATGAGTTAATGAGTCATATGATGAATCACACAAGATGAATGCATCAACCATGATGATTAATCATATATATTATTTATTTGATTAATTGTTATGGTTGATATATTCTAGTGAGTTCATTTTTCTTCTCATTCTCATGCTCACCTTCTCTCTCCTCAAGCTCATCCTCTCTTGAAACCCCAATCCTCCCCTCTCATGTGTTGAGATCAAGGATTAGATGGACTAATACATCCATAACCTTACTCTATATCCCCTTGGTAGCTTAGATTAGCACTTTGAGCAACCTAGTTATCTCAAGTTTGAGATTAAGCTTGGCGTAGGAGCTTTCGGGTGGATCGTCTTTGATTCGAGGAGGCCGTTGAGGTGCCGATATTCCAAGGAGCCTACGAGGAGTGGAGGACCGCGATGAAGACCCGAAGGACAAGTAACGTGAGTTATAACTTCGTATCCTAGTAGTTAAACCTCTAGTAAATTTTCTAGTAACGGTTTAGAAACGATTCATGCGCTCATGTCCGTGTTATGATGCTTTGATTATTGTTTTTCATATATTCCGCCTCCCCGCGAGTTCGTGGGGTGCGTGACATGGACTTACAGGGACTTTGTGTAATGGCTCTCCTAGACACAGCGTGATATCAACCCCCAATACCGGGAGAGACGAATCCTGTCTAACCGTCACTGCCTCCAAGTGCTTCGGGACTGCACCCAACTGCTACCTGTTTGCACGACTCCTTTGAGCCGTGGTAGGGTAGAAATCTAAGAACAGTGGGAACACACTCGAGGCGAAGTGACAGTGTCAAGTCAACGGACTAAGCTGTACTCATGTCACCTCGGAACTGATAACTGACGATAGGTATAATACCAACCAACAGTTCCTGACGAGTCATGTCCAGTGTACTCGTAACCTAACGAGCACCCGCATACTATCTCAAGTACGACATATTAACGGCTGTGGGACAGACCGTCTCCCAAGCTGGGATGAGAAGCGTATACGCTAGTCTACTCCGGAGTATCGATGCCCTGTCTCGATAGTCCTACGACTAGGGACCTGCATAAGGATGTGCTTGTGGATTACCCAGCCCCCACGAGTGTGACTGCCATCACAACGCTGGTAATCAAGCAAAGATCCTAAGGGCTCCACTAATGTGTAAAGGCGATATGCTATAAGAAACATATGCACACATTAAAGTAGAAACAAACCAAGTAGCATACTACTATTTTGTGCAAGATTGTCTATACAAGGTGAATATCCCAAGCTTCCATTAAGTAATATACAAACTTGTATGATACAGTAATGGCCTCTAGGGCATATACACTAACAAGTCATACTAAACTACTCCCAGATTTTGACACAGGTCAAATAAAGGCAAGCAAACAAGTATAGGGTGATGCATAATGTGTAATTGAGTTACTGAACCAACCCCAACACCCCAGACAACCAAGTGGCCGGCCCCATCCCTAGAAATTCCGGCGAGACCGGCCGCCCATGCTCAGTTGGGTCTCGTTTTGTCATGGTGGTCTTCTATGGTCAAAAATTGGTCTCTGGTATTATTTGCTACTCTCAGAAATTCCCTGTGTTACTCCAGATTTCCGTGCACACCCAAAATACTCACAAAACCGACATGGATCAATTCTAAAGTTTTTGCATCGGGTTCAATTCTATGGTTCAGGTCAGGGTAACGTGTCACCATGGTCACACAAATACTCACAACAGTTCCCAGATTTCACATATTTTCACAACAGAAGAATCTAGTAGGACCAAACACCCTTAAACAGCTTCAGGCAACTACCTTACGAAACCCAAACCCTAACTCCTCAACCCACCCGGGGTCACCGGAAATACCCCCATAGTCGCCGGCCAAAACCGAGCAGGAAGAGTCGGGGTCACAAGTGTGTACTCAGGGTCACAATTACAACATTACTGCACTGTTTGTTTTCACCAACAAGTCTCGGGGTCACAGCAGGTTTTCGATATCTCAAAACGAAAATAAAACACGATATCTCACCAAACTAACTAAAAAGGAAGAAGTTATACCTCATTTTGTCCCCTCTAGGCAGCACTAACTTCCCAATGTCGTCAAAATCCCACTTTTCTCGGTTCAAAGTGTAGAGGAAGAGATGAGGATTAATTTTTATGAAAGGGGTTTAGGGTTTTGGGGATTATTTGGAGATGGATCTAGGGTTCTAAGTAGAGGGAAGTGGCTTGAGGAAGATGAAGAGGGGAAAAAAAGATGGGAGAATGAAGATGGCAGCAACCCCCCTCTCTCTCTCACTATTATTCTCACTTCTCTCACTCACAAAAGCATACCTACCCTAATCATTATATCCCCTTTTGACTTTTCTTTTTTCTTTTCCTTTTCTCACCACCAAAAAACCATAACACATAACCCAAATGAAATGAAACAACATGTAACTAAATGAAACATGTCGTGGTGCACTAACCATGAAAACTGTGATAACACGGATTTGGCTTAATCGCGATTAGCAGTGCACTAATCGGGTTTTTATCAAAACTGCATATAATAAATTTTTAAATTGCTAAATCCTTTAAATATATTTTTAAATGAATAAATCATTTTAATTTCCTTTTATTTCACAATTATTGGTATATATTTATACCCTTTTTCGAAAACCCCAATTTCGCAAATCGGGCAGTTTTCGGGAAATATATTATTTTAATATTAAATTCCAAAAATAATATTTTATATTTTCTGAAATTTAATAATCTTCCCCCCTTAAAGAAATTCGGTCCCCGAATTTAAATTTAAACCCCCAAAATCTAAAACATTTCAATAATCAACTCAAATCAACGGGGCTCCGAAAACACGGAAAATACAGAAATAACACAGCACATCGCGTCAAATGCGCATGAAAACGAGTACAAAACTCAAAATCGAACTCCGTCAAGCGTTACGCAAATCATCGGATTTGCACGCATATCCTCGGAGTTACAGTAGAGTTGCAGTTCTCGAAATCCACTACTGAAATCCAATATACACTAGTCAGATACTATAATACGTGTATAGTACGCATCCTTGAAAACTTCAAAATCTGAATAAAATACATGCAAAATATTTTCTAAATCGCCGCGGGAATGCGTAACTCACGATATAACTGACGGACGCTCATTTTGAAATAATAATATATGTCCATATATATTTTCTTAAATACACGTTCCGTCGTTTTCAAAATATCCTAAAAGGTTTTCCTTTATAAACGTTCGTGTCGCTCACGGGCATGTAGGAAATAGCGAGAGTATAGCTCCTCTTGAAAACCCTTTTGGTAATCTTCTAATGCATGCAAAGTACTCAGGTACTGTTCTCGGATCAGTCCTGTTTGGCTACTACACAATATAGTGCCCAACATGAAAATAAAGTGCTCAAAAGCAAAATCAGTCTCAAAAGGCGTATCCAATAATCATATGCGCCCGGTGCGCACGGAAATCAAATCCAAACATAGGTGCCACTATACGCACAAAGCAAAACTAAGTGCAACGCGTGAGCACAAAATCATCTGTCCACTGCAACGGTGTGCATGACAACAATATCTGGTGCACCTACTATGCACGAAAACAACACTGGTGCATCAAATGCATGAAATACAATCAATAGCTCAAACGCATAAAAAGCAACACTGAGTACACCAAGGTGTATAAATCAAATCGTGTGCAACTATATGCACAATATCCGTATCAATGCACTGCAAGCACATGCGAGCTATACCGAGTGCAAAAATCACATCATCCGTATGAAATCCATGAAATCATAAACACATGCTACGAAGGTACAAAATCGACATCAAACGCAATAGGCATGCACAAATCGCAAATCAACACAATGGTGTATAAAATATATATCAGGTGCGATAACTATGCGCAAAATGTAAATACTCAGTAGGTGCAGCCATGGTGTACGAAATCTATATCAGGAAACTCTTCATCAAAACTCAAATCCAAGCGATATGAGCGTGGTACTCAGATCACAAACGCAAATCACAACAAAGGACATTGAGGTACACCGCCTACAATGTCGAAGAATAAATCGGTGCGCCTAGAACCAGCAGAACAAGAATATCCGCTCGCCTCCTGCTCACGGTCTGGCGTCTTCTGTCTCTGGGTCTTATTTTTCTCTGTGGATTACTACTCTCGCAATCCATCGGCTTATCGGCCCTGTCAGGTGTGCCCGCTCTAGCACTTCTCTGTTCATCTCTCGGTCAATCATCACGACCACTCGTAAAGAAGCACGTTACTGGCGTCGACCTCTGGTCCTCTGAATACACGTGACACATCTGATCCTGGGTGCAAATCTCATTGCAGCAGTGTCCTGGAAGGAATCCTGCTCAGGGTCTCTTCCGATCTCGCCTATGCCGAACTGTACGGAGGCTGGTACTCTTGCATAGTCTTTTCTCGTTTTCTGGACATCTGCGTTTCAGCACAACGTTCCACGGGAATTGGTCGTATCCCAACGCCTCTGTATGCATATCAGATCTCTAACCTCGATGGGGAGTAGCAATAGCTCGTCAGCATCTCGCATAAACCTCTGGCCCTACTCGTCTGTATCATCGTCCACTTTGACGTCACATCGTGCTATCTGCGTACTGCTACTGTTCTCGGCCACGGTCAATCCAAAGTCCCTCACACGGACTCGAAATCGCGTACTCTGTATCTTCATCGCTCTGTAGAAGATATCTGGCCGAACGCGTCCTCGGAAACTCATCCCAGCCATCGGAGGAATACTCCATACTCGTCCGCTCTTGATCAACTCACAACGCATCTGGGCGAGGTCATCTATCCAAAGCTGGTCAGCTTGCTGATCTCTTATAACTTGATATCTGGACGACGTCAAACTTTTAGATCGAGTCATCAAGGTCCCAAAATTTCCCGAAGGCTCAGCACCTGAGCACAGTCTAAAAATATCTGGTACATACCACAGTACCTCTGGACCAACCGTAGAAGGGCAAACCAAAGCCTCACTGATGCCTTCGCTAAACTGCCACAAACCCTAAGGTTCAAAGCGGTTCTATGGTCATCATGTCGAGTTAGGGTTTCATTCTTCTAGAGGGTCCACAGAATTACCTGCGTGTTCCTCCGAACACTTTAAACTTGGGATAAATGGGTTTCTGACTCTCGTCCAAACTTTTTAGCTTCGCCTATAAAATATATGAATATTCTTCGCCCGCACGCAAAACAATACCTCAGTCCTCCAGGAAAGGCGATACATCGGCTGTCATCTCTGGATCGGTCTGCTCTAGATCTAAGTAAGACTCTCCACTCTGAAAATCTTCAACTCAACTGGGCCTGCGTCGGCGCATCAATCTGACGAATCACATTCGTCTCTCAACTCGGGGTAGACTAGCTATCATCTGTCGCATTTCTTCCTGGAAGCTCCGGCGATCTTAGCTCGTAAGCTCAGGAAGCGACATTCCATCAATTTCAGCAACAGCTGGGTCATCGGTCCACACGGTAGATGACATCACAATCTCTGAGGTAGGCTATACATTAACAGTCCTCTCGCAACTGGCAGCCTCTAATAATGGCCCGATCATCCGGTGTAAAACAAAGCACTCGCCTCCACAAGTGGCCACAACAACTCTACCTCGAGATGTCCCCATGTCACCAGAAAACACAATGGTCAGCCCTCGTACTAGACGAGCTCGCCCTGACCGCAACACTAGCAGCAGCTCAAACTGCGATCAAACCATGGTGACAGGAACCTCAATCGAGTATCGAAGAAAGCAGATCAACGGCATGAGAGGAAACGATAGATCCAGAATAGATACATGATCATAAGAAGGAACAGCATCAACGAAAGTATGATCATGGAACTAATAGAATCGAGGATCTCCAATGGATATATAATCATGGGTACGAAGAGAATCATAGATCTCAAAATATGTACATCCTAAGGTTTCATAAGTGGAGTATCGTATCGTAAATATGCCGCGGAACATACGTACGGTACGTCACTCTACTCAAGCTACCTACTCCATCAATCAAGCTCAGCCTATGAAATAAAAGTTCGGGTCTAATACCTCCCCGTTCAGGTCTAAGTTCCGTAAGGTCAAGCCTAGGTTCCGAAATACATACCCGCCCTAGACTCCGCATAGTCAAACATAGACACGAACAAAGGTTAAACCTAACATTCTGATACCAACTTTGTCACGACCTGAAATATTAGCTCGTGACCAGCACTTAAATCACGCAACGTCTAAAGGCGTAACGTAATTCAAGTAAGCTGAAACCCAGAAATCTAAACCTTTTTAAGAAAATAAAGGAGGTGAAGTTTTTGAAATAAAGGTATAATGAAATCAAGTGTGCTTAAATGCATAAAAAAGAAACATGAATGATGCAAGTGAAATTTACTAAATTTGAAAACGTGTTTCGTCTTTTAAAAATTTTGGCAGCACCTCCTTTGTATATTTTGATCCAAAACCACAGATACATAATAATGATAAAGGCATCCCCAAGCGGGAGCTAACTCTTCACCAAACGGAGGATCACAACCACGCAATACAGTATAAATAAGTATACGACGCCCAACGACGAAGTTCACCACAAAAAGATAAATAAATAAGCAAGACATAACCCCAAAAGTGAATATAACACCCATCGCTCAAATCTCGCAACCACAATCCCACTAAGTCTCATTACTTAAAAAATTTACTAATTTTGATTGATTGATGGAGTTAACTAGATACAATATGAAATATAATACAAGAGTTGGTACGATACAAATGTTCCACCTACCACTGCAAAACACCCAAATGAAGCTGTATGCCAGCGATGCCACTACTGATCCAAGCGGTCAACCTGCAAGAACTGTGGCACAACGGGGGTGAGTTGCCAACTCGTGAGTATAAAAATATCAACATATAGAAATCGAATAAACAATGACTCCTAGGTCAACTATATCATAAAGGTAATACTATGATATCTAGGTTGACCGGGTCTGTATGTGCCAACAAGGTAGTCAATACCTATATGCATGCGGGTAACATCCAACAGTAATAATCAATGCATGTATGCATGTGGATCTCGTCTAACTATATAATCAATGTATGTATGCTTGTGGATCTCGTCCACCCATATAATCAACATATGTATGCATGTGGATCTCGTCCACCCATATAATCAATGTCTGTATGTACGTAAATATCATAAAAGAGTGTGCATGAAAGTATGAGGATATATATATCAACGGTGTCCCTCACGACACATCAAAATCATGGAACCTGAGTGCCTAGCATCGACACTCCAAAACATCATGAAAACCGTGCCTAGCATCGGCACGTAAATCCTCATATATCGGGCTCCGTCAGTCTGGATCGGCCCACGGGCTCCGTCAGTCCGGATCGGCCCATATCATCTCTCGACTCCGGTCGGTATCCTCCAGATATCCGCCGAGCCTAAATACTATCACCGGTAGGTAGTAGTCCCTCTGCCAGGCTCACCGTCTACTGCACAGTGATCCGTTCTCGCCCCAGGGTACCATACCGGGTCCACCATGTACCCGCAATCGGCCTCATCCGCCTCCTCGAATCGGGTTTCACATATCGCTCTCAGAACAGAGAAAACACATGGTGGACGCACTGAAATATCATATCAAGAGAAACCGGGTTTTTAAAACAACACATAATCTCTTTTGAAATATCCACGGTTCTCAAATCCAGAAATCTCATGAAAACAACAATCTCAATACGTAAAATAATAGAGCATGATGTATGCGACATATAAGAGAATGTGAGCATATCCGCGTATCATGTAACTTGGAACAGTGATATAGCATATTAAGGGAAAACCGCTCTTTTAAAACGATTCCAGTTTTAAAAATATAACATGTGGTTCCCAATTTCCCAATAAAACCAGTTATCTATATAGGTACAATATGTATATGCGCAAGTATAGATGTACCAATGTATGTGTGCACCAATATGGATATCCAATGTGTATGTGCGCAAATATGGATGTATCAATGTATATGTGCACCAATATGAACATACAATGTGTATGTGCGCAAATATGGATGTATCAATGTATATGCGCACCAATATGAATATACAATGTGTGTGCGTAAATATGGATGTATCAATGTATATGCGCACCAATATGAATATACAATGTGTATGTGCGCAGACATGGATGTATCAATGTATATGCGCACCAATATGAATATACAATGTGTGCGCTCAAATATGGATGTATCAATATATATGCGCACCAATATGAGTATACAATGTGTATGTGCGCAAACATGGATGTATCAATGTATATGTGCGCCAATATGAGTATACATTGTGTATGTGCGCAAATTTGGATGTATCAATGTATATGTGCGCCAATATGAGTATACAATGTGTATGTGCGCAAATATGGATGTATCAATGTATATGTGCGCCAATATGAGTATACAATGTGTATGTGCGCAAATATGGATGTATCAATGTATATGTGCGCCAATATGAGTATACAATGTGTATGTGCGCAAATATGGATGTATCAATGTATATGTGCGCCAATATGAGTATACAATGTAGTGACATGGCAATTATCGATGATGAAGTGTGTGAGCCTACAATCTGTGTACGTGTAACATACGCATCATCGATAATGGTGCAGGTGTACTATCACAGGTATAAGTAATGCAATGCGAATAACATGAAGGCAGCATAAGGTACAGCATATGCAAATGCTGACGTTTATACGTATCTAACATAATCGAGTCGGTGAATCTATCAATCGGCATCCAGCCTAAACAACATCGCGTACGGTATAATTCATCGTACGACAACCTCTAGTCATGGGTAAGGATCAATCATCAAGTCAACTCATCACGCATGGAAAATTATCGTACGACGGCATTAAGCTAATAGGAATCCTATCATCCTATATGACAAATGAGGGTACGGCCTAATATCACGTACGGCCTATCATCCATGATTCACAACATTTCTATATATATACACACACACACACACACACACACACACACACACACACACACCTATGTCCCAGGTCACGTCCGCAATAATCTCTTATCAGGGGACCGGCAGGGTGTAAATCATCTCGATCGACTCGCATCCGTATACCATCATATCATCATATCATCATCTCATCATATCCGTCTTATATTCTTTCTTCGCATTTATGTCTCACATCAAGTCGAGTTTACATAAACATTTTATCACTACTATAAGTAGGAGTATCTAATCTAACATACACACCCGAACCATACGAGCAGATTTTAAAAGAAGCGAATCGTAGTATTGAAAATAGGAGTTATGGTGTTTTTAAGGAAAAGATATCATTTGAAAATCCGTAACGACCCCCAAGGTATCTGTTTAAAAGAAGCATATGATTCTTCAGTTTAGAAACAGGTATGGTTTGGATGACACACCTACGTCGACTATCTAGTCCTATAGTACCCTAAACGGCAATATCGTTGAACGTCATCTTCAAATTCCGTCATCACATATTAGCCATATTATATCACTTCTAACTATCCTTAGTTTCTAATATGGATTCATTAACTATCATTTAATCTCTAACCCTAGTTTCCAAATCTAGGTTTCCTTAACCATCTTCTATAAATCAGTCTCCATCAAAACTTTGCGGGGGTGCTATACGCCATCCACCCGACTTCTCCCATGGATATAGATCCACTCACCGTAGTCTTCGCTTGCCGAAGTCGTTGACGCCATGCTGCTTCGCCTCGGAGTCCATGTGAAGGTACCTACAATACTACACAATCGCAATGCGTGTTAAAATCAAGGCGGAAAACCAAAACGGCACACGTTTCGCTCATAGGTTAAAACCTATAGCCCACGTATACAAAACCAACAAATTACCTCTAGTCGTTGATGTACAAACATTCAACAACTAAATACAAAACCAAATATCATGAATTAACTTTTCAAAATACGGAAAACATAGCTAAAGTCACACTAAACTGCACCCAGATTTTGACTCAGGTCAAATAAAGGCAAGCAAACAAGTATAGGGTGATGCATAATGTGTAATTGAGCTACTGAACCAACCCCAACACCCAAGACAACCAAGTGGCCGGCCCCATCCGTAGAAATTCCGACGAGACCGGCCCCCTATGCACAGTTGGGTCTCGTTTTGTCATGGTGGTCTTCTATGGTCAAAGATTGGTCTCTGGTATTGTTTGCTACTCTTAGAAATTCCCTGGGTTACTCCAGATTTCCCTGCACACCCAAAATACTCACAAAACCGACATGGATCAATTCTAAAGTTTGTGCATCAGGTTCAATTCTATGGTTCAGGTCAGGGTAACCTGTCACCATGGTCACACAAATACTCACAACAGTTCCCAGATTTCACCTATTTTCACAACAGAAGAATATAGTAGGACCAAACACCCTTAAACAGCTTCAGGCAACTACCCTACGAAACCCAAACCCCAACTCCTTTACCCACCCGGGGTCGCCAGAATTACCCCCATAGTCGCCAGCCAAAACCGAGCAGGAAGGGTCGGGGTCACAAGTGTGTACTCAGGGTCACAGTTACAACATTACTACACTGTTTGTTTTCACCAACAAGTCTCGGGGTCACTGAAGGTTGTCGATATCTCAAAACGAAACTAAAACACGATATCGCACCAAAATAACTAAAAAGGAAGAAGTTATACCTCATTTGGTCCCCTCTAGGCAGCACTAACTTCCCAATGTCGTCAAAATCCCACTTTGCTCGGTTCAAAGTGTAGAGGAAGAGATGGGGATCAATTTTTGTGAAAGGGGTTTAGGGTTTTGGGGATTATTTGGAGATGGATCTAGGGTTCTAAGTGGAGGGAAGTGGCTTGTGGAAGATGAAGAGGGGAAAAAAGATGGGGGAATGAAGATGGCACCCCCTCCTCTCTCACTATTATTCTCACTTCTCTCTCTCATAAAAGCATACCTATGCTAATCATTATGTCCCTTTTTGACTTTTCTTTTTTCTTTTCATTTTCTCACCACCAATAAACCATAACACATAACCCAAATGAAATGAAACAACATGTAACCAAATGAAACATGTCATGGTGCACTAACCATGAAAACTGTGATAACACGGATTTGGCTTAATCGCGATTAGCAGTACACTAATCGGGTTTTATCAAAGCTGCATATAATAAATTTTTAAATTGCCAAATCCTTTAAATATATTTTTAAATGAATAAATCATTTTAATTTCCTTTTATTTCATAATTATTGGTATATATTTATACCCTTTTTCGAAAACCCCAATTTCGCAAATCGGACAGTTTTCGGGAAATATATTATTTTAATATTAAATTCCAAAAATAATATTTTATATTTTCTGAAATGTTACATGAGTAGTTAAGCCTCATGTAGTTTACTAGCTATGGTTTATGATCGATCCTTGGTTCAAGTCGGTGTTGCGAAGCCCGTAAAAATCATTATTTTGCTATTTCCTCCATCCCGCGAACACGTGGGGTGCGCGAAATCGACTTACAGTGGTATCAAAGCCACTCATAAACATTATTTAGCTTGTAGCGATATTAGAATTCCGCCGTTTTTTGTCGCGCAAAAACTGCCGAAAAAACAGTTTTCAAAAGTGAAGTTTTGAGTTGTTTGCACACCCCGCGGGCTCACGGTTTGAACCGAGAAGCCACGGGGTGGAAACTGCGCACCCCAGGGACCCTCCGGAGAGGGGGCTGAACGGCTGGGCCCACTCTCTAAGACCACCACAAGGTGGTCTTGGCGGTGGGGACCCGAAACTGCCCACCTTAGGCAGTTTCGCGTCTGCCTCACTCCCTGGCCACCTCGTAGTGGCCTTGGGGTGGGGTACCCCCTCTAGGCCCCCTACTCAATGTTAATTTCATTCTCTAACTTCCCACGAAGGTTCGGGTGTGTTTCGTTTTGATTCGGTCTTCCGAATTGGCTTAAAACGATCATTTTTGGAACTTTATCTCACTGGATTTTCATGTCTTGGAAAATTGGTTAAGTTTGCTAATTGCGCGCGGAATTCTAATGTCATGGTTACTTTACAAGCTTTGTGATGTATATATGTGTTTGGAAATGTCGACTAATTTCTATACGTCGATTAGTCGGGGTTGCACATATCAGTGATGATGTTAAGATGGTTTGTGTATATGAACTTGTTGGACCATCGTGGATGGATAGCCGGGGATGTAAGATGTGGGTTTTCATTCTTTCATTCGATGTAAATTTGTAAAGTGATGTAATATTATTTTGCGGGGCACATCCGGGTTGAGGTTGTAGCCACCATTGTATTATTTCTTTTACTGTTTTTGCTCCTAGGATAGACCCAAGGTGGGGTGCACAAACTACCGGGTACTTTGAAGTGTCGAGTGGCCTACTCACTTTGTTATGGGAGGTTGCTTCACTTCGGGTATTTGGCGGGTAGTTTGCCGCACTCGTAGGGGTCTAGGATGGTGTTCAGTTGATAAAACTGCACTTCTCATATGACATTTTTCCTACTAGTTCTATATAAAAAGGGTGTTTATTATAATATATGACACATATGAGGGTTTATCTGTAAAAATACTATTTTCATGTGTTTATAAATTATAATTAATATTATGAAGGAAAAAGTAAGCATATAATATCTATGTAACATTTGGCCCATTTAAATATGTTTACCTTATTAAATACCTTTGACCAATTCTTAAAACTATAATATCATGACAAATGGTTAAAAGATAATATCTCAATAAAAACAAATTCTACTAATATCATTTATTGAGATAATTGTGCAGGAATTATATCATGACTGAAATCAAGGAAATCCGAGTTGGAAAGATCAAATCGGCCGAAGATATTCAAATAAATTGAAGAAACTAATTCTGGAAGAAACGTAGAGAAGATTTTCAAAGTCTAGATACTCAAAAGATCACCAAGTGTTCAGATATGAAGCTACAAAAATTAGAGGCCATGATCTCACCAAAAGCACCGCGGATCCGCGGCCAAACCCACCCAATGGCCGCTGTTCCGCCGCACTTCTAAGGATTTAGGGCTCGGTATTTTGGTGGTTGGGATCATAACAACTAGTTTCCATATTAGGAAACTAGGGTTCTGGCTTTGTGACTATAAATAAAGACCGAGAGCCTCTTGAAAAAATCATCAAGTCGACGAGATCATGAAGTCCAAGATGGCTCACGCATCCAGGCTGATCATCAACTGTTCATCTACCTCCTTCAGAAGAGATCGAGAAGCAAACTAGGTTTTGTAATCATTTTCTAAAGGAACAAAGTGTACTTGATCTTGTTGATTAATAAACATAGTTTTATTCTATTGCATTTTATTTACTTCATGATTTCTATCTTTTCTTATCCCAACATGCACGAGTAATTCTTTGCTTGTAAGTGTTCATAGGATTATGGTAGGTTAATAGATGATGAAGATCCTTAAACTCTTTTTAAATCCTATAAAGTTTATAAATTTTATCAAAAGAATCATTAACATCCTAATTGGGAGCGCTACCAATTTATTGCTACTCTCGACCGCGATTAGAGATTAGATTAATGATTGTTTTGGTAAAGGCTAGACATGAACGGAGATCCATGTCAAGATAGGGGTTAAGAGTGGGAACCTTTTTCCCTCCAGAAACCCTAATCTACATGCATCATTGTCGATCTAGTCTTAAATCTATTAAAGGATAAAAAGAGTAATCTTTAATTAATCATCCATGACTACTAAATCTTAATGAACCCTACAAGACTCCTTCTACTATAAAATCTACATCCGTAGTTAATCTTGATCTATATTCTGCATCCGTGTGTGACGTAGATCTAGAACCAAGAACCATTCTTCACAATCCTTTATTTTTCCTCCTTTCTTTCTCAACACGTCTAAAGTAAAATTAAAAGATTCAACATTTCCCAGAGGACGACCCGTACTCATCTCGGTCTAGCTACACGCGACACCGTTATTGATTGCGGTTAAGTACTACACATAAAATAAATCAATCAAATGGCGTCGTTGCCGGGGATATGTGCGTAATTTATTTTTCTTACTATTCGTATTGAATTCTTATTCGATCCATATCATAAATAAACAAAACTGCAAATTTTATATTTAACGATTATTGTGTGAATTTTGAGAGGGAATCTGGAGTCACAGATTTGAGGAAACAGAGATTCAGAGACATTCATCAAGATCCAAAGGAGCAAAGGAGGCCACGTAGCAAAAATCTTCACCAGATCTTCCTAGTCAGCGGCGGAACTGCGGTACAAAGAGCACATTGGCGGCGGAACCGCAGCTTTCTAGGGGATTTACGGTTGAAAACTTCTCTGGTATCTTCTATATATCTTTCTCTCTCCTCTGAAATCCAATAAAATATTTTTTCTGCAGGATTCTTTGCAAAATATCGCCGCTCAAAAATCTTTTTGTGTGCATTGTTTTGCGGGTTGTTTTTGCATATTTTAATACGGACTTTAAGGGGCAAGACCACAATTCAGATTAGGTGGGGATTTCATCACCCTTCCTAGGCCCCACAAATCACAAAACGAGCATCCGCATAACCCTATATTAATTAAAAAATATCTAGATCAAGGCCTTAAGGACCGTCGCGCTCAAGTAGGACAGAGGAAGGTCGTGGGTAATCTATCGCTTATCTGCATTTTCTTTTGTGGTGCCTAGGCGAGTGGTTATTTAATTAGGCCCGCTATTTTCGGTGATTCGTATAGCGGATACCTCCCACTTACCTGGCACTTACCTGGCCACAGGAGAGATAAAGTGGCAGTAGAGGATTTATCCTGCGATTTGTCCTTTAGAAGTCGAGGAGCGGTCTAAAGCTTGTCCTAGGTAACCATAGTTCTAGAGTTGTTTGTGCATTTTTGTGATTTTGTGAGTCAACCCCCAAGTCCACTTTTAAAGTAAAACAATCTAATTTTTTTTCCTTTTTACCCTTGCCCCCCTCTTTTCTTCTTATAATGGGTAACCCAAATAGACGAACTCTTGCCGAGCTTTGCTATCCACAACCAGATATTTCTTGTCCTCATATTCGCTTCGGCATACCATCCGACTCTCCCATTTCTTTAAGAGATCGGATAGAACAAGCGGATAGAAACAGTTGGCCACCTCAGTCCAGGTCTTATCAACCGTATCCTAATTCTACATCTATTTCAGTTGATACTCCGAGTGAGGATACCCCTAGGCGCATCTCCATTGCTGAGCATATAGCGAGGGCTAACGGTCAAAGTTTCAAGCCGAATCAACATCAACCATCACCACCACTTTCTAAAGAAGAATTTCATAATCGGTTTGTGGTATATATGATGTCTATTGAAAATAGCCAACCAACCAACCAATATCAATATTCTTCTTATCATATTCTTGATCCTACTCCTACCCAATTTTCGCAACCATTCTAATCCTATCAATCCTATCCGACTTTTACACTTTCTCTAGACAGTCCTTCATATCAGTCATTTGGGAGTTTTAATTATCCACAAGAATTTCAATCTTATACTGAAACCCCTTATCAACCCAAGTCTAGTCTTGAGCGAACATTAGAAAAATATGTGGAAATGTCGAACCAAATTAGAAAAGAAACAACAGAGTGGATGCAAGAAAATAATTTCAAACAAGCCCAAAATTTTTCATTGTATTTCTATAGGACAAAGTGAGAATTTGGGTAGTGAGAGAGAACTGTACACCCTTCCAAATCAAACCTCCCCATCCCAAATTGAATTCCATAACTCCAATTTCACAGATCTATCGAGTACACCAAATGATTCACCAATTGAAGATATAATGTCTGATGAGTTGTGTGACTTTGTAGTGTTTGATTTACCCGATTGTGAAGGGTCCATTTCAAGTGAAACCATACCCAACCCTTGTGATCTCTACACCTGCACTCTTGAACCAAAATTGATTGAAAACCATAATTTTAATGAGGTGTTTGAGAATTCTAACCTTCACTTGAATGAGGAGATTGACATTGGGGATATATTGAATGATGAACCCGAAAATTTGGATGAGTTTGTCCCATCAATTCATCAGGTCCTTTCACTTCCTTGTGGTCATCATCTCGAGCCATTAATTATTCTTCCCGTACCCCAAATGTGTCTTGAAGTTGATGATAATTGTATAACCGAACAGCTGACCGAAATTCAGCATTCATCTCCCACATCTGGTTCAGCGTTACTCGACACACCAATTTGTTTACCCATTTCACCTTGTACTTTCTCAGGTTCTTCTTCTATTGTTCCTATAATTTCAGTGAGTGTTGATGAATCACAATCCGATAATTCAAGTTTGATAATTCCAGAAAGCCAACTTTATTTGGATACTTTTGAAAATAAGGCAGATAAATTTTTCGAGTCTCCTACTTCCATAATTTTTGACAAATCAAGTATAATAAATTCTGGCACATAACTTACTGACAGCAAAATGTTCAATTACACGATCGATGAAAGTTTTGAAGAACTTTTTGCTGAAGAACTTGCATTCCTAAACAATACGGATTTTGTGATTAATCAACCTCCACCTATAGAAATTGAACCACCACCCTTTCTTCTTATAAAATACGAGAATTCCAATATTCCACTCATTTCTGATCATTCACATTCTCATTTTTATTTATCATCAGCTCTTATCACCTCACATTCACGTTCACGCAAACCCTTTCCATACCACCACTAATCTCTTCCCCACTTCTTCTTGGCTCTATATAACATGTTCTTCCACCGACCTATACGTTACATTGATAAAATCATTGAATGGTTGGTATTAACTTTTGGTCTTTGTAAAGTCTTATATTGACCAAATAACTTCACCCCTCTTAAAATGCTTAATATTGTTTAACTCAAGTTTGGGGGGTTATATTTTTGGCTCTTGAAAATAAAATTTATCCTCAAAATTGTGAGCCAAAAATAAGTTTGGGGGAGGATTTTCACTTTCAATTTTTGTTGCCCCTGTTAATAACCTTTCCTCCTAAGTCTACAGGTTCTTGAGATTTAAAAGAGCCAACAGCGAGGACACTACTACAAACAGGTTTGGGGGAGTTTGTGCTTATTTACGCGTTACTTTGCATTATACTATATATAAGCACAAAAATTTTTGATAATGGAAGTTAGAAAGTGACAAATTACATTTGAAAGATAGGAATAGTTTAAGAAAAATAAGAAAATTAGATATTTTCTTAAACAAAACTAGTAATAAGTAGTTATAAGCTGTTGTCCCAAGGGTTAGTAAGATGAAGGAAATTGCCAATCTGAGGATAAAAATAAGTCTGAAAAATAGTCCCTATTCTTGAGGCCAAACATTTGAACGTTGATACCCTACTATACGCACTTACACACATCTTAAAACTTGGGATAGTAGAGGATACCTTGAAGTGCTCTTGTCTAAAAGCCTTAGTATAAAAAAAATAATAAGTATAAATGGTGAAGAAAAAAAATGAACACTGGTTTTGTAATTACCAAGGCAGCATAAAAAAATATAGCGAGGGTGCTATATCACCTAGTACCTTAGACCAATTGGTTTAGGAGCCACTGCTAAGCCTTAGGTGTTGCGAAACGAGGAAATACATCTAAATACACAAGCATATTTTGTAATCGGTTGGTTAGTACCTCAAGAAGTATTAACGGTCGTATGAAGAATGCGTGAGCAATTTTATCTAAAAATATTCACCAACTATAAAGTACTTTGGATGATGGACAAGAATATGATAGCTTGAATTGAATTCTCTAAGTGTAGAGATATATTTTACACACACGTAGGGGTATATGATCAATGTTTGGAGGAAAGATAGGGAGGAAGACTAAAGGCGATGTTTTATTGAGGGATGATGTGATTTCTAACATTTTTTCATGACCATTAAGATAGGGCTCATAGCAACTGAAAAGCCAGTATAGTTGAAAACTCTTATTTTCAAGTTCTTTCTTTTATAGTTTCTATCTTTGTATATATCTTTCAGTATCTTTCTTTTATTATAGGATTTTGTGGGTGTAATCCGCTGAAAAGCCCTCAGGAGACAACACTCCTCCTACTAGAAACACCTAGAGGTTTAACGGCTTGTTGCACGTGCTCAGTGCAATCGTGTTGCCTACGAAAGTGTGCTACTTAGTTCTTCTTCTTTTTCTCCTTCTCTTGAATAACTAGTTTTCTCGGGACGATCAAAGTTAAGTTTGGGGGTATTTGTTCGGTTCATAAAACTGCACTTTTCATACGACATTTTTCCTACTATTTCTATATAAAAAGGGTGTTTATTATAATATATGACACATATGAGGGTTTATCTGTAAAAATAGTATTTTCATGTGTTTATATATTATAATTAAAATAATGAAGGAAAAAGTAAGCATGTAATATCCATGTAACATTTGGCTCATTTAAATATGCTTACCTTATTAAATACCTTTGACCAATTCTTAAAACTATAATATCATGACAAATGGTTAAAGATAATATCTCAATAAAAACAAATTCTACTAACATCATTTATTGAGATAATTGTGCAGGAATTATATCATGACTGAAATCAAGGAAATCCGAGTTGGCAAGATCAAATCTGCCGAAGATATTCAAGTAAATTGAAGAAACTAATTCTGGCAGAAACGTAGAGAAGATTTTCAAAGTCTGGATACTCAAAAGATCACCAAGTGTTACAGATATGAAGCTACAAAAATTAGAGGCTATGATCTCACCAAAAGCACCGCAGATCCGCGGCCAAACCCACCCATTGGCCACGGTTCCGCCGAACTTCTAAGGATTTAGGGCTCGGGATTTTGGTGGTCGGGATCCTAACAACTAGTTTCCATATTAGAAAACTAGGGTTCTGGTTTTGTGACTATAAATAAGGACCGAGAGCCTCTTGGAAAAATCATCAAGTCGACAAGATCACGAAGTCCAAGACGGCTCATGCATCCAGGCTGATCATCAACTGTTCATTTACCTCCTTCAGAAGAGATCGAGAAGCAAACTAGGTTTTTGTAATCATTTTCTAAAGGAACAAAGTGTACTTGATCTTATTGATTAATAAAGGTAGTTTTATTCTATTGCATTTTATTTTCTTCATGATTTCTATATTTTCTTATCCCAACATGCACGAGTAATTCTTTGCTTGTTAGGGTTCATAGGATTATAGTAGGTTAATGGATGATGAAGATCTTTAAACTCTTTTTAAATCCTATAAAGTTTATAAACTTTATCAAAAGAATCATTAATATCCTAATTGGGCGCGCTAACAATTTATTGCTAGTCTCGACCGCGATTCGAGATTAGATTAATGATTGTTTTGGTAAAGGCTAGACATGAACGGAGATCCATGTCAAGATAGGGGTTAAGAGTGGGAACCTTTTTCCCTCCAGAAACCCTAATCTACATGCATCATTGTCGATCTAGTCTTAAATCTATTAAAAAATAAAAAGAGTAATCTTTAATTAATCATCCATGACTACTAAATCTTATTGAACCCTACAAGCCTCCTTCTACTGTAAAATCTACATCCGTAGTTAATCTAGATATAGATTCTGCATCCGTGTTTGACGTAGATCTAGAACCTACAACCATTCTTTATTCTTCCTCCTTTCTTTCTCAACACGCCTAAAGTAAGATTAAAAGATTCAACGTTTCCCAAAGGACGACCCGTACTCATCTCGGTCTAGCTACACGTGACACCGTTATTGATTGCGGTTAACTACTATACATAAAATAGATCAATCAGATAGGGTTTGGCTATTCATCACGACCGTGGAATCCGTCTTCCGTTACAAGCTCAAACGAAACGCGGAATTCCTAGTATATCCAATATGTTCATCTGTGATCTGGAATACCTATCATTGCGTCTGACGAATGGATATTATTATATATGTATTATATAATAGACGTTGCTTGTGTTTTGCATCCGCGCTAGTCTAGCCCCCGCTCTGTCGTTAGTTACATAACCTAACGGGTGATGACGGGGCCCCGTGGCGAATGTGGATGGCATAAGCGTACATTGTATTTTCGTTGTTTTCTGCAATGGTAGGTTAATTGATGGGACTGCATTACATTAATGCAAAGCAAACAAACCAATGCTGAATCGTTGGAACAAATTTCAAAAACCACTCGGTTATTTTAAAACAGCAGACTTTTAAATGCGGAGCTTAAAACCACTCCTTTTAAAAGCTATCAGGTTCCTTCGATTATATCAAGTTCACTACATTCACGGTTTCGCCAAAACCATTCGTAGCCCTCCGTCATTTCATATGAATAGTCAGTAGTATTCAAGCTATGTTTGTTGGCCTTCGTCAAGGCATAGTGATTGGTAGTTGACGGATGTTCATATGCAACATAGATAGATGCGTTGGTTTGGGACAGTCGTATTACCTTGTTGGCCTTCGTCAAGGGTATATACGAGTAGGTTCAAATTAACCGGATAATGATGGGTAGAACTTGACATATGACTTATGATTTGTTAGCCTTCGTCAAGGTCATAAGAGTATGGGGCAAAATCAACATCGGAAGTTTCTAAAGAAACTGAAACTTGCTAGTGTTGCATACCATTTAGAGTTTGATAATGTTGGTAGGATTCCTTCAGCATTATCACACAATGATATTTGGATCCCGATCCTACTGTGAGTATCCGCTACTCCTCGGGAGAATTTTCACTTAACGATCATTGCTATAAACCAAGTAGGTGTCTAGAACAGTGTTAACGGGGCTACGCCTCCAGGGAAAAGAGCTTATTTAATTAAGGAACTTCACGAAAGCGTCGTAAAACCTCCCTCGAAGTACCGACACTAGCCTGGCCGAACGGTTAAGCAAGAATTGTACGGTGAGATAAGAATTGTACGGTGAGATCAATCCTGACTAATTTTTCTTTTATGGTTTGAGGAAGGATTCGAGGAACAGTGGGAGCCATCCTGTTTAGATAAATTAAAAACCAATCTAAAATTGCAAGAGCATCATGCTAAGTGTTTTCTTTTCTCTCTCTCCTAATTGCAGCGACCAGGTGACCAGATTAGGTTACAGATAGATAATAAAATGACTGAGTTATACA
The DNA here is from genome assembly GCA_030015575.1 of Agapanthus africanus. Classification (NCBI taxonomy): domain Eukaryota; kingdom Viridiplantae; phylum Streptophyta; class Magnoliopsida; order Asparagales; family Amaryllidaceae; genus Agapanthus; species Agapanthus africanus. Next base: position 180,968,605 of record JASDDO010000008.1, read on the forward strand.
ATAATGATTGGCAAAGATTTGTCCAGATGTCCATTATCTATGACAAGCTGGACCACTTCATTACTACTCATACCCCCCGCCGTCCCAGGTCCAGTTTCCACTGTCGTGGATAAAGATATCCGTAAGACAAGGGAAAAGGAAAGTGTGAATGGCAAGTGCCTCGTTTTGGCCTCAGTTGATGGTGTATAACAGAGGCAGCACGAGAAGATGGACTTAGTTTCTATCTTCCTCCATAACAATATTTTATATGGAGAGCAATCTCGTATCGCAAGATATGATACCTCGAAGGAATTGCTTCAAGCGAGGTTGGCTGTCGGATCATCTGTAGGGGACCACGTCCCTACAATGATTAGCTATATTAAAAAGCTTACGGACCTAGAGACCACATTGGAGAACGAGTCATATGCTGACTTGATTCTAGAGTCTCTACCTCCTATGTATGCCCAGGGGAAGTAAGTTATACTTCCAGTTGAGGGCACCCTGAACGAAACCAGGGTGACACCCACTCAGCTTATTGGGGAATCTTCCTCTTCTGCATCCAAGGCGAAAGCAAAGGGTAACAAGAAGAAGACCTCCACAAAGCCGATAAGCGGTATCAGTAAGATAGAAGAAAAGGGAAGGGCAAAAAATTCGGGGTTAACAGTAGGGAAGGAGGGATGTTCCTTTCGTTACGGGAGAGGGCATTGGAAGAAGGGATGCAGGGCTTGAAAAGCCAGAATCCAGGATCCAAAGCATGTTGTGGCTTCGACTTTGGGTGTGTTTGTGATTGAAAACGGTCTATCAATTAACTCTACTTCCTGGGTACTATATACCGGATCAGGATCTCGTATCTGTAATTCTTTACAAGTTTTGTGAAACCGTAGAGTTATTAGGGCAGGTGATATGACTCTCAGGGTTGCTAACGGAATGAGCGTGGACGCTGTATCCGTAGGGAATATCACCTAGAATTGACAAGTGGGCAGATATTGATTCTACGTAACTGTTTGTGTGTACGACGTCTAGTATGTAAGCGATATGGTTCACATCCACCTAAATCAAAATTTGATTGGGTCAGGTACACTAGAGGACAATATATATTGAATCAAGCTCAGGTTTTCAAACGTCCAGAATGCACTTAAAAGAAAGTCTCCAGAATTAAATAAAACTTTCTTATGGCATTGTAGACATGGTCACATCAATGAAACATGGTTGTCGAAGTTACATAGAGAGGGATATTTGGATATGTTCGAATATCAGTCTTATGCAACTTGTCAATCTTGTCTCATAGAAGAGATGACAAAGACTCCGTTCACTGGGCACGGAGTAAGAGCAAGCGAGCTCTTGGGACTCATACACAACGACGTGTGTAGTCTAATATGTAGAGATGCACGAAGTGGTTATTCCTATATCATTACTTTTACGAATAATTTCTCTAAGTTAGGACATGTCTTCTTAATGAAGCATAAATCCGAGACCCTTTGAAAAATTCCGAGAATATAAGAATGATGTGGAAAAACAAACAGGCAAAAGTATCAAGACACTGAGATCTGATCGATGTGATAATATTTTCCTCGTCTTGCACCACCTAAGGCTTAGCAGTGACTCCCAGACCAGTTGGCCTCAGGACACTAGGTGAAGAAGCACCCTCGCTATATTTTTTTATTGCTGCCTTGGCGATAACAAAATCAGTGTTCATTTTTTTCTTTTCACCATTTTTATATTTTCTTCATTATTTTCACTTCCTTCATACTTTGGCTTTTAGACAAGAGCATTTCAAGGTATCCTCTACTATCCCGAGTTTCAAGACGTGTGTAAGTGCATATAGTAGGGTATCAACATTCAAATGTTTGGCTTTCAGAATAGAAACTATTTTTCAGACTTATTTTTATCCTCAGATTAGTGACTTCCTTCATCTTACTAACCCTTGGGACAACAGCTCAGAACTACTTATTAGTAGTTCGTTTAAGAAACTTCTAATTTTCTTTGTTTTCTTAAACTATTCCTATCTTTTGGATGTAATTTTTCACTTTCTACTCTTTTGTTATAAAAGATTTTTTTTAAAATTTTTGAAAACGTTGTGCTTATGCAAAGTATGATGCAAATTGATGTGTAAATAAGCACAAACCTCCCCCAAACCTGTTTACAGCAGTGTCCTCACTGATGTCATCCGTTAAGCTCAAAAAAACCTGTAGACTTGGGAGGAAATTATTAATGGGGGCAAGAATATATGAAAGTGAAAATCCTCCCCCAAACTTATTTTAGGCTCACAATTTTGTAAAAATCATTTTCTTTCAAGAGCCAAAATATACCACCGCTCCCCCAAACTTGAGTTAAACAATTTTAATCTTTTAAAATCACATGAGGGGGTCAAGGTTATTGGTCAATGCCAAGCTTTGCAAAGACCAAAGGTCAACACCAATCATTCAAAAATTTTATCAATGAAGTACCAAGGTTGGTGGAAGAACATGTCACCTTTTGATGTGAAGAAGTGGGGAGGTGACAAGAGGTGTAATGGAAAAGGATTGCGTCTCAATTTGGAGAGACGACACAGTGATAGTGATGATAGATTACTCACATTATCATGATTGTCCATAAGAGGGGGTGGAGGTCCAATTTCTTCATCTTGGAGTTGATTCATCTCGACACCCTTGTCTTGTAAAAATGCGAGTTCATCAGCGAAAATTTCCTCAAATCTTTCATCGATACCCCGAAAAATAATGTCATCAGAAAAAATGGGGTGATCATCAGACTCAATATAAGGTTCCTCATTAGATGTTGACCCGGACAACTCGGTGGAAGAGTAAATGGTTGGGTCAAACAACAACATATGAAAAGAGTCTGTATCATGAGGTTGATCAAATTCGCTGCTGTCGACATCCATTAATTCGACAGAACACACATGAGCATAGGGTTCGGAGGGTTCACTTCCCAACTTGTAAATATTAAGCTCAATTGACTTCTTTCCAAAGGATAGGGTCATAGAGCCGTTTCTACAATTAATTACTGCGTTGGAAGTGGCCAAAAAGGGTCGACCGAGTATCACCGGGATTTGATTGCGTGGGTTTGCTACAGGTTGTGTATCTATAACGATAAAGTCCACAGGGAATATGAATTCCCCGACTTTGATTAACACATCCTCTAGCTCACCCCTTGGTTGGGTGATAGATCGATCGGCCATCTGAAGAGTGCAATGCACAGGTTTTAACTCTCCGATCCCTAATTGCTCATACACAGTATACGGAAGCAAGTTAACACTAGCACCAAGATCGAGTAGAGCACGATTGATATTTTTACCCCCAATGGAAATAGAAATTGTAGGACTTCCGGGGTCCTTTCGTTTCTTGGGAAGTTGTTGTGTAAAAGCTGTGCTCACATTACTCGCAAGGAAAAAATTTTTAGGTACTTGAACTTTTCTCTTCCTAGTGCACAAGTCCTTTAGGATTTTCGCATATGACGGAACTTGTTGAATAGCATCTAGGAGAGGAATGTTTATGTTAACTTTCTTAAAAATTTCCACGATCTTCTCCATTTGTGGACTTGGTCTGTTGCCCCTTAACCTGTTTGGATAAGGTGCTTGATCAATAAGTTTTGGGTCCAACGTTTGTGGAGAAAACTGTGGGATGGATTCGATCCCAAAACTGGAGTGGGAATCGACTTAGATAGATTTGGCGAAATGGGCGAAGGGTTCGAGCCTTGGGGAAAACGGAGAATAGGCTCGGGTGAAGGTGGGAGACTAGACGAATTAGGGGAAGAAGAAGAAGCTGGGGTATCATTGGTATCACTATCATCACACTGCTCACCCACTCGGTCATTCAGCACTTTTCCCGATTTCAACGTGGTAACAGCACTCACATTATAACTTTGTGAGTGGCCAAGATTAGGTATGGGTTGAGATGGGAGTTTCCCTTTCTCTCTCGCACTCATTGCGGCGTTCAACTGTGCGATTTGGTTTTCTATTGATTTGATACTCTCACCATGGGAGGAGGAGTTTTTCGTTAGGGTGTCAATAGAAGACCTTATCTCAGCCGAATTTTGCATGGATTGTTTCATGAACATATCCAAAGTTTGTGCAAGTGAGTTGTCAGTACCGGCCACTTGTGGTGTAGAAATGTTGGCCGGATTTTGGAAATTTTGTGACTGAAAGGGGGGCTGATTCTGTGGTTGTGGTTGCTGTGGTGGAGGTCTTTGATAATTACTTTGTTGGTTTTGATTCCAAGCAAAGTTAGGATGATTCCTCCATCCTTGATTGTATGTGGAAGAATAAGGGTCGTTTCTAGGTCGCTGCTGAAAAGCAGCATTAGCTTGAAACGATGCATTCATAGGACATTCTTCCGTTAAGTGTGAAGGATCCGAACAGCAACCACAGACGGTCTTAGGAAGCGTGACCTGATTTAGGGAGAATGTTGAGAACTTGTTTTCAATGGCATCGAGTTTCTTCTGAATCGCTGCCATTTCGGCTTTTACTGCGATAGAAACATCGAGCTGGTGAATACCTCCCTCAGTTGAAGGTGGTCTTACGCTTTCCCACTGCAACGTGTGTTCAGCAAGGTCTTCCAGATATTTCCATGCTTCACCGTCATCTTTAGACATGAAATTGCATTGACACATTGTTTCAAGCATCTGCTTTGTCGCTGGATTAATGCCCTCATATATAATCCGATATAAATCCCATCTTTGTATTCCGTGATGGGGGCATTGGACAAGCAGATCTTTGAAATGTTCAAAGCACTTCCAAAATGGTTCATTGGAAAGCTGGGTGAACTGGTTGATCTCGCTCCTAATATGTGCAGTCTTATGATTTGAGTAAAACTTCTTAAGAAATGCTACGACGAATTCATCCCAATTAGTGATAGAGTGTGCGGCAGTATTATAAAGCCATTTCTCTGCCAAGTCGCACAGTGTGAATGGGAGAAGACGTAAGCGCATAGCATCTAAAGTCAATTGTGAAGTACCCATCATTGCGCATACGTTTTCGAATTTGGTGATGAAAACGTACGCGTCTTCCGATTCAAGCCCGTGAAATTTGGGCAGCAGATTGATGTAGTGGGGTTTATTTTCGAAATTATCCCCGTTAGGTGGTGGAAGAGATAGACAAGTAGGAAGAGGACCACGAATATGATAGCATCTCTCTTGGAGAGAGATGCGCGGTGGATTCTGCTCACCTGCGGCCGGTGGCAGCGTGGTGTTATAATTTGATGGAGTGCCGTCCATCTCGGTGTGGTGGGGGAAAAGAAGATGAAGAAGTACCGACTTCGGCGTCGATAGCAGGAACGCGGACAAGACGGGCACTAGGATCCCGTGTCCAGCCGAGCATGCACTAAGCGGGTTTAGTGCAAGTGGCAGCGTGTGTGTGATTTTTAAAATTGGCTTGTTTTGAAAAAGTGGGACTCAAGACAAATCACCCTGAGATGCACAAGCAACCCTAGAACTAAGGTTACCTAGGTCAGTCTCTAGACCGCTCCTAGACTTTCAAAGGATAAGCCGCAGGATCAATCCTCTACCGCCTCCGTACTACCCTTGTAGCCAGATAAGTGCAGGTAAGTGGGAAGGAACCACGTCGTGGGCCTAATTAAAAACCACTAGCCTTTGTCACACTTGCCTAAGCACTACAAAAGTAATGCGGATAAACGATAGATTACCCACGACCTTCCTCTGTCCTTATTGAGCGCGACAGTCCTTAGAGTCTGGTCGAGATATTTTTTAAATTAATGAAGGGTTGATCTATATGCTCGGTTTATGATTTGTGGGGCTTAGGAAGGGTGATGAAATCCCTACCTAATCTTGATTTGGTCCTTGCCCCTTAAAGATCCGTATTAAAATATGCAAAAACAAACCGAAAAACAAAACTTTGCAAAAAGATTTTTGAGCGGCGCAATTTTGCAAAGAATCCTGCAGAAAAGAGATTTTATTGGATTTCAGAGGAGAGAGAAAGAGGTTAGAATCTTACCAGAGAAGTTTGAAGCCCTAGATCTCCAAACCTGCCGCGCTTCCGCCGCGAATATGGGCTATCTGCCGCGGATCCGCCGCAAGAAGGATGGATCACTTGATGAAATTTGCTACGTGGCCTCCTGTACTCCTCTGGATCTCTAAGAATGTCTCCGTCTCTCTATTTTCTCAAGTCTGCGACTCCGGATCCCCTCGCAAAATTCACACAATAATCGTTAAATATGCAATTTGCAGTTTTGTGTTAATAATGATATAAATCGTCAAAGAATTCAACACAAATAGTAAAAATAAAAAATTACGCACGTATCCCCGGCAACGGCGCCATTTGATTGTTACGAAAGAGTGTTTTTGTAGTAAACCGCAATCAGAACGGTGTCACGCGTAGCTAGACCGAGGTGAGTACGGGTCGTCCTCAGGGAAACGTGGAACCTTTTACTCTTACTTTAGATGTGTTGAGAGAGAGAGGAGGGATAAAGAATTTTATAGAATGGTTTCTAGATCTATGTTAAACAAGAATGTCAAATATAGATCTAGATTATTTTAAGATGTAATTAATATAATAAGAGGGCTTGTAGGGTTCGTTAGGATTTAGTAGTTATGGACGATTAATTAAAAGTTACTCTTTTTATCCATTAATAGATTTAGAATTAGAACGACGGTGATGCGTGTAGATTAGGGTTTCTGGAGGGAAAAGAAATCCCACTCTTGACCCTTATCTCGACACGGAACTCCGTTCATACCTAGCCTTTACCAAAACAATCATTAATCTAATCTCTAATCGCGGTCGGAACTACTAAAGAATTGCTAGCGCGCCCGATTAGGATGTTAATGATTCTTTTGATGAAGTTTATAAACTTTATAGGACTTAAAAAGAGTTTAGAGATGTTCATCATCCATTAGCCTACCCTAATCCTACGAACCCTAACAAGCGGAGAATTACTCACGCATGTTGGGAGAAAAAGAGATGGAGAGAAATTGCATAATTAAACTACGAAGAAATAGAATAAGAAAAAGAAAGCTACCTTTATTAATCAACAATATTCATTACACTTTGATTCCTTAGAAAATGATTACAAAGACTAGTTTGCTTCTCGATCTCTTCCAAGGAGGTAGATGAACCGTTGATGATCAGTCTGGATGCGTGAGCCGTCTTGGACTTCGTGATCTCATCGACTTGATGATTTTTCCAAGAGGCTCTCGGTGCCTTTTTATAGTGCAAAGCCAGAATCTTATTGTTGAAAACTTGGTAAAATATATCTTGGATTCACACCAGAAAATCTTGCCTTCCAATTCCACAAAAGTGCGGCGGATCCGCGGCCTAAGGGTGGGTTTGGCCGCGGATCCGCGCTCAATGGATGAGATCTTTTGATCAATTTTCTTTGGCTCTCTGATTTTGACATTTGGCAATCCTAGGCATCTTTACAATTTAGAAATCTTCTCTCGGTTGCTTCCAGACTTGGTCTCCAAGTTTTGCTTCTTAATTTGGCAAGTTTTCTTCAAGAAATTGATTTGTTTGTTAAATCCTGCATAACAACTTGGAAAATTCTGCACCATAATCTCAAATAATATTTAGTAGACTTAGTTCTACTAGGATTTGGCCAATAGATTTATTTGCATACATTTTTCTACCAAATGATAATTAAAATATATTAATACATGGAAAATAATGTTTTTACACATAAACCCTCATATGTATAATATATTATATTAAAGTCCTTTTTTAATATAAAAATGGTAGGAAAAATGTAATACAAATGTGCAGTTTTATCAACTGAACAGAACTCTAAATCATTGTAAAGGCTATGCCTCCCTATGCCTCTTTTTATCAATAAAATTTAGATTTCTTTTGGAGAACATCGATGCCTCTTTTCATTTCAGAAATTCAGATCTGACAAGTCTTGTGTTGATGTTTGGAGAGAGTCATCTGTAAAGTAAGTAGGTAATTTCAATTCTTGCCCTAGGTAATTTTTCATTCTCTACCCTAGATTAAATTTAATTCCTTGCCCTAGTCAGATAGTTAGATCTTTAATTCAATTGCCCTAGATTAATTTGGTAGTTTTTAGATTTAATTAATCTATTCACAACGTGTGGAATTAACTCGTAAGAGCGATTAGGAAATTCACAACATCCTTGTGGACCGACCCGTACTCACCGGTTAGCTACATGCGACGCCATTTTTGATTGCGGTAATAGATAGTTTTTGAGATCAATCAAATGGCGCCGTTGCCGGGAATGGCGTAAAATTTCCTTTTTGCAATTTCGGGTTAATCAAAATTAAAAACATTCATAAAAATTTGAAAAATCAAAAAAATATAAAAATATATCATCTGTTATTTTTGGAAAGGGTACTTTGTTGTTTGAATTTTGCAGGATTTGCACACATATTCGGATCTGGAAATCTACAGAAGGAGAATCAGAAAAGGATACATCAAAACCGAGAGGGATTGCAAGTATAGAACAACAGAAATTTTTTGGAGCCCTGAAGCCTCCATCCCACCGCTAAACCGTGGCCTAAGCGCGCTCCCACCGCCCTTCCGCGGCCCTCTTGCATCATCATCTAGAAATTTTTGCACGGTTTGTTTCCTATTTCATCCCTCTGCAAATCCCCATATATCTTCTGCAGAATTCTTTGCGCTAAAAATCTTGTTCCCCCTTCCAATAATTGATTCTCTGCAGGATTCTTTGCGCCGCAAATAAAATAAAAATCTTTGATTGCAAGTGATTTACTGTTTTGCTTATTTTTAAAACTGACTTTAAGGGGCTTTTGACCAATTCAGATTGGGTGGGGATTTCATCACCCTTCCCAGGACCCCAGAAATCACATAAGGCATATGCATTGACCATCTATTAATTAAAAAATACTAGACTCAGCCTTAAGGACTTCAAGCTCAATAGGACAGAGTACTAGTTATAGGCATCATCCGTTTATCCTAACCTGATTTTGCGGTGTCTAGGCAAGTGTGTCAAGGCAAGTGATCACTTAATTAGGACCGCTAGTTGTAGCGGGGAGCCTCCCACATACCTGGCACTTACCTCGCCATAATTGGCGGTGAAAAGGCGGTTTGAGGTCCTATCTCTAGCCCTTTGGAATAGTTAGGAGCTTTCTGGCTGACCTAGGTTGTAACGTTTTGAAAATCGTTTCAGTGAAATTTCGAAAAAACGGTAAAATAAGGGAGTTTTCTGTAAAAATTCAAAATACAAATATCTTTATTATAAAATTAAATATACATATTCTAGATATGTAATTGCTAGTATTTGGTATTTATAGAGCCACTGGTGAAATTTCAAATTTTCCGAAATTAATTATTTTAATATTATTTTTAAGCCGTCACTAATACATTTAATTAGGGAAAATTACAAATTGGAATGAGTTGAAACAAATTTTGTGCATCATAAAACATTAAATAAAATTTTATCATGTGGTTTTTGAAACGAAATCGTTTGCCAAAACGGTGTTAGAAAATATCGAAGAAAAATGCTTAAATAGTGAATTTAGTGTAAATGGATGTTTGGGGTATAGTATTTATCATTTTCTCTCATCCCACACACATACCCACACCCACACACCCTCACCCTCTCCCCTTTTGTGGCTGAAATCAGCAGCCCTCCCCTCATTTTCCCCACTTGAAAAGTCAATGAAGAGAAAATAATACAAGAAATAATAAAAGGAATTGAATATGTTATAACATAGAGGTTTGGGCTTTGGTTTTTTCCCATCATTTTCAACACCTCACTCTCTCTCCTCATCCTCCCCATTCTGGCCGAGCCCTCCATTGTGCAGCCCCACAAAAATTCTCATCTCATTTCCCCTCAAAATTCTTCAAATTTCACTCAAAAATCAATGCAAAAATCCCACAAAATTCAAATCTAATCCCTACCCAATTCTCCTTAGCCTATACTAGCATGATTCTTGGAGCAAGTTAGCATATTGGAGGTCAAGATTTTCATGCTAGATCTCAAATATTGTGAGGTATAAATCTTGAGCTTTTGTTAAATTGTTGTTATTACTTCAAACTAGGTTAAGGAAGGGTTTAATTTGGATTCAATTTCAAGACTTGGATTTTCAAGAGAAGGTTTTGGATTCAAAAGTTAGGGTTTAGATTCAATTAGAGTGGTTGTTACTTGCTTAAGGTTACCATGAGAAGATTATCATGTTAATGCTTGCAAAAACTAATCTAATTGCTAGTTTGCAAATTGTTAATTTAAAATTGTTATAATTGTATAAATATTGCAAACTAGGTTTTTAGAATTGGTGGAAATGAGTGAGTTTAAAATCTAATTAGGGTATCCATGGTATTATTATCATTTTAAATTGTATTTTAATATTTTAGATCAAGCAAATCCGAGCTAAATTTGTTGTTTATGCTATTTTTGCTAAAATGGTTGAAACTTGGGTAAAATTGCAAACTAGTTTTTTTTGAACGTATATAGTTTGATGAGATTAAATTATGGTTATGGGTTATATGACTTATTTAAGATGTTTAATAAGTATTATGGCCGCTAGATTTGTTTAAACATCGAGTTTTGTACTAAAACGGGTAAATTTTTCTTGCTAGATTTTCGGAAAAATGGCTTTTAAAGTGAGTTTGGGGTTTTTGTGAATTTTAAGTGATTTTATATTATACTTAGTGTTCGTGATTGAGAAAATGAGTGTGTTTGGGTTTTTCTCGATGGTTTGACGTTTATACATCGACATCGAGGGTTGGTTTGGCTATTCTTGCATGTGTAGACGATAGGTTTTGACATATTCGTGATACGCGTGCCGAATTCGTTTTCGTATACCGTTTCGATTTTGAATTTGGTTATTATGCGATACGATACGTTGTGATATGTAGGTACCCCCATATGGACTTCGAGACGACAAGCAAGCACGTGGCGACGTCGGCACCGCCGAGCGAGGACCAGGTGAGTAGACTTATATCTACGGGGAGAAGTCGAGTGGATGGCGTATAGCACCCCCGCAGTTCGTGGTGATGTATACGAATACGTATACACACATATATATATTGATTATATATTGTTTGAGTATATTGATAATAATATGGATATTTGGTGTTCTTGGATGATCTAGTGTCGCGAAACCCTAGAGTAGTAGTCGCACTACACATGCACACACCAACCCATACTTGCATACTTTCTTCTTTCATTTGTGCTTATACGGGAATATATAGTTATGTGTTCACATGGGTATGGGACTATGTGTTCATATACGGATTTAAGGATGATACTTGGGTTTGAGATGAGTCGATGAGATTTGTATTGAGGTTGTGAATTCGGTGATATAGCAGGGTTCGTATTTGAGATACGACATGACGTTGTAGCGGGTCCTTGACGTAGTGTTTCACACACGTCCATGCATACTTAGGCGGTATCAGTATTGTACTAGATGTAGATCAGTACCCCGATCATGATATTTGATAAAGAGGATACCAGGTGAATAGTATGATGAATGTGATATTGACCCGTACCCAGATTTGGGATGCCGTACGACGGATTTACGTACGAGCTATATTGATGATTGATCTGCACTCTTGACTTGGGATGCCTGATTATAGATATGGTATCGGATATGATATTATTGAGGCGGGATCACCGACTATACATATACAGGTATGTATATGTATCAACTCAGATGATAGGCGGTTTCCTTACCTGTGGTTCAGCTTGTTAGTTCAGCCGTATAGTTTAGTGTAGTTGTTAGATTAGATTAGACTCCTACCTATTTCAAAACTAACGGATCGTGGGTATTTTAAAAGACAGGTCAAGGGATCTACGGATATTTCAAAAGACGTATCCTTTATTAAAACCACCGTAGCCCTTATTTTCAAAACCCCACGATTCGTGTTATTTCAAAGGGCACCATTGTTTAGTATTTAGCTCCCGCTCATTATTGTTGTTCGCTCCGCATCGCGTGCTTATATTATGATTCATATCCTATTATTAATATCATGCTGTTAGGACACCAGCACCATTACCGATGACGCGTATGTACCACGTACACTTACTTGCCGGCTCACACACATCTTCATCGGTAATTGCCATGTCACGAACACTTTAGAAAATACTATTTCATTTGACATAGGTTGTTAGCTAATAGTTTAGACATGATATTAGTGTACTTGCTTTATATGCTAGTTAGACATTGTAGTTATTGCCTGCTACTTCATGCATGTTATTATTCACTGTTGTGTCGCATTCATGGATTCTCATGCCTATATTCACTGTTTACATGCTATTGATGACTTGGATTCGGATTTCATGAGATTTCTTGGATTTGGAGGAAAACCGCAAAAACATAAATAAACCTTTTCTCTCTTTTAAAATAAAAAGTGCGGTTTTTCCCATGATGTATGAGTCGTTCACCATGAGTTTGCTGATGGATTTCGAAACCCGATTCAAGGAGACGGATGAACCGTTTCGGGTACATGGTGGACCCGGTAAGGTACCCAGGGGCAAGAAGCGCTTGATGATGACGATGTGAGCCTGGCAGGGGAGCACTACCTACCGGTGATATTACCCGACGCGTCGGATATCCGGAGGATACCGTCGTGGTCTTGAGATGGATGGTAGGGGCCGGTCTAGACTGACGGCGCCCTAGATATTGTGATTGAGACATTGAGATTTCGAGATATTGAGGTACAGAGACTATGATACAGAGATATCGAGATATTGGGATTACGTTTTGTGCCGATGCTAGGCACTGTTTTATGCTGATTTCATCTATGATATCTCATTTTTAAAAATACAAAGGAAATCTCACTAAATTATGAAAACAGTTTCTTCATTTACATGTATTTTGTTTTCATGCATTCATACCTCATTCATATGATATATTGCTACCTGAGGCACTGACATGGGCACATGAGATTACACTCGGGTTAGATATTCACCCTAGCCATTGTTATAGGCTGCATGTTGTACGTATATTTGAGGATATATTATGATCATTGACCTAGGATTGCGTTATTTATGCGATTTCTTTTCGTAGATGTTTTTTCTATTCACGAGTTGGCAACTCACCCCCGTTGTGCCCCAGTTTCTTGCAGGTTTGCCGTACATGTTTCATTACGGCTTGCGGGCATAGTTTCCTTCGGGTGATTTGTCAGTAGGTGGGTTTACTTGTATCGTACCCCCATTATTTATCTTGTATATTATTATTCTGTTGTATCTAGAAGTTCCATCAACCAAACATGTATTTATTTTGAGATAGAGACCAGTGATGTTATTCCTTCGACCTTAGAGTCGCGCGTTATATTTCTGTGGTTTTCTTGTGGTTTTGAGTTTCCTTTGAATTTTAATCCTCGCCGTTGGCGTTGTATATTATATTGCTTGTGTGGTTGTGACCGTCGATTGACGAAGAGCTAGCTCCCGCTTGGGGATGCCTTTTCATTGATTTCGTATACTATTCATGTTGTATCCCGTTTGGGAGCCAGTATTTACAAAGGAGACTCTACCGAAATTTTCAGGAAATACTTGATGTTTTTTTAAAACCGCATAACTCGGCTTATGCTATTAAAACTACTTGATTTTAAATTGGTTTTCCTTCACTCTACTACTTTTCTTGGTTTGGATTTCTGGGTTTTCGGTTTACTTAGATTACGTACGCCTCGAGACGTTCATAGTTTAAGTGCCGGTCATGTTCCGTACTTTCGGGTCGTGACAAAGTTGGTATCAGAGCGTTAGGTTTTACCTTCGGAGCGTAGGATGACCCTTGGTTGATGGAATTGGTGACTAAAGTAGAGTGACGTACCGTAGGTATGTTCCGCGGCATATTTACGATACACTACTCCACTTAAGAAGCCTTAGGATGTACATTTCTTTGCTCAGTATTATATTCATTCCGATCTAGCCTCATCAGTACCAGTTATGGTTTTGCTGCCACGATTACGGGCAGGGAGAGCTACAGCTAGAGTTGCGGTCAGCACGAGCTCGTCATGAACGAGGACTGACCAGGGCGAAATTCCGGCGACACACGATTGCGGAGATGTGTCTTTTTACAGTGTTTCCGCGCCACGAGCATTTGGCGGATCGCCTTTATGAGGTTACTCGGATGTGCGGATCGACACTAGAGGATTGAGCCAATGATATAGGCCAGCCAGATTTTGATGACCGTTGGTGTGTTGCTTATTCATGATGATTGAGGCACTGTTCAGCGTGCAGACGAGTGAGCCAGTTGTTGCTGCGAGCGACGAGATATCGCCCTATATGTTGGAGCTATTGTAGTACAAGTTGTACTAAGAGATGATAGAAGGTCGCTAGTCACCCGAGGATGAATGACTAGGACATGTGGTTCGTTCGCCTACCCCGATGCGAGGTCATCAGATAGATTGATTCCAGCAAGAGACGACTTCACGCGGAGACGTTGAGAGTCGACAGAGACGATCGAATGTCAGAAACCTATTATTCCAAGTTTAAAGTAGTCGGAAAGACATGCAGACAATTCTATGGTCCCTCTAGAAGAATGAAACCCTAACTCGACTTAATGACCGTGTGAAAGCCTTTGAACCTTAGGGTTTGCAGCGGTTCCGCGGCGCCATTAGTGAGGCTTGGGTTTGCCCTTCTACGGCTGGACCACCGATGCTGTGGTATGTACTCGATACTATTAAACTGTACCCAAGATGTTGAGCCCTTGGGGGATTATGAGGTTTTGACAATCAATTGGATGGTTCGACTTAATTCGGATGCTAGGTGGTGAAATGCATTTCTTGGGAGACTCCCGATACGAGGATAGTCGTTGGAGCTCAGTCCATGCAGCCACGACGAGACGAGTCCGAAGCGGTCGACATTAGAGAAAAATGGAGTAAGAGGTGTAGGGTTCCTAGGCACACAAGTGAGGTGTCCCAAGCCATCAACCATGGCAATTTCAAAAATATGGTGCCTACAAACCCTAGTGTACTGATCGATAACTAGATGTCTAGGCGAAAAGAAAGCTAGCTAACAACTTAGCTAATGAGAATACGGAAATACAACCTTTGTAGATCCGGTGCTCCACCTCCACGGCTCCGCAACGAGGTCCTCTCCGCTGTCCAAATCAAATCTGGGCTCTAGGATCGACTTCGTCGGAGAATGGGCAAGCTAGGTCGTCGATGTCTATGCCGAAGATGATCTACGTCGAGGCATCGATGAATCAAGCTCCACCTTCACCAAACCCTAAAATCTTGTGAAGGAAACACACTCTACTTCTTGGCAAGAGGTAGAGGATGAAGAAATAGGATGTGGGTAAACTTTGGAAATGGATTTCTCACTCAAAACATCAATCCACCATTGATGACCTCAAGCTTCTTCACTTGAAGCAAGGAAGAAGAAGAAGAATATTATTTATGATAAGTTGAAAGAATAAGAAAAGAAAAAACAATTCTTATCATAATTTTAACCCAAGTTAAGTGTAGAGAATTGACCAAGGTTAAAGAATGGTTAGGGTAAAGGAGATGAGACAAAAATGGTGACATGAAGAAAGCTTCATGAAGCTTCAAGTTGAAAACAAAAATAGCCACCATTTTTGACTTCTTTTCCTTTTCACATTTATCTTTTAAATACAAATGAAAATATAAATGAATGAATAAAAGAAAACCCTAATCATTTATTTAACCTAGGTTTAATTCATTACACTTAACAAAAAGATATGTATCATCAAACATGATACAATCAAGTGCACAAAAATCATATCGCATATGCAATGCGCACACCCGAGTGAGAAAATCCATTCAAAGTGAACCGATACTAGTTAATGCAAAGTAATATATCAAATATATAATTATGCATTAAATCATTAAATCAACACTTGATTTAACGACCCGGTCATGACGCACATAACCGGCGGGTATCATTAGTAACATCTTATCGAATCAACACTTGATCCGATAACCCGGCTATATCGCATATAACCGATCGATGTCACATCCCGAGAATCGAATACAGTATCGCATACAGTATTATTCTCGGTCCCGCACATATCTCATATGCGCTCCTATTTCGTTTCGCTTGAGCCAGGAAACCTCTGTGTAGGACTCTAAAGACTCGTCAATACGCCGGCAGCAGATGATGATCATATCAAACACCCACAAGCCGCAAGCGGTCTGCTAAACGTAACGGCCACCCGGGTATTGAGCGATCTGAAGATCGACGAGCAAGCCCGCTCACACTCCAGTGAATCCGACCAGTAACACTACCGTACAGTCCGGTCTGATCGTCTGATATGTCGCATATCTTGCCTAGGGGTGGTAAACGTCAGACCCCAATAGCTCGATAAGTCGTGTCGATATGAGGTCTATAACTGTTCGAGAAACTACTGGTAACACTTACCAGTAAATCTCAGCAACCCTGGCCAGGGATTTCCTGTTATAGCCAATCGAACACAGCGCAACATCAACTCCCTATACCGGGAGAGACGAATCCCCTCCTATCGCTCATTGCCTCCATGTGACTCGGGACTGTACCCAAAAACCACCGTTTTGCACGCCCTCTTGGACGTGGTAAGATGGAAATCAAAGCACAGTGGGAACCACACAAGACTCTATGACGATCTCGGGTCAACAGACTACTCTGTACCAGTGTCACCAGAGAACTGCCATCTGACGTGAGGTATATTACCATCTGGGAGTTCTCGGCGAGTCCGTCCAGTGTACCCAGTCTCTACTGAGCACCCGTATATCATCTCTGATGTCAAACACCGATGGATATGGGATCATCCATCGCCCATCTGTATGGGTCAAGAAGGTATACGCTAGTCTACTCTGGTATATCGATGCCCCGTCTCGATACACCCACGACTAGGGACTTTGAAGGATGTACTTATGGACTACCATGTCCCCACTAGTATGATCAGCATCATAGTCCAGGTAGTCAAGCACACATCCTAAGGGCTTTACCAACATGTAACAGAGAGACAATCAGTGTACACGTTAAGGTAAAGATCAACCAGATAGCATACTATCATGTCGAGCAAGAAAGTCCTCCCTATATATGTCCCAGCATCCACTACAATATACATCCTATGTATAGTAATGGCCTCTAGGGCATACATATAACTAACAAGAGGTTCGTACAAGATCTGGATATGATGACGTTCCCCTCCGCCGACATCAGAGATGCGATGCGCGTGCCGAGGCAGAGTACTGGATATACCTTCCAGAAGGAGTCGCGATGGGTATGCAGCCGTTCCAGAGCAAGATGCAGATATAGGAAAGGACGATGACTTCCGGACAGTTGGCCCGAGATTCTTAGAGGATGCGCTTGAGCGGTACTATTCTGCCATTATTGATTTCGATATTTTAGGTGATTTATTCGCCTGATTTGATTTTGATGATTGAGGATTTACGATCTTTGCACAGTGTTGCACTTGATATCGTTTTCGTGCTTTGGTTTCACATGTTTGAGATTTTACGGTTTTAGACATTTGAGTTGATTTTGTGCGTATGCACGCACACGATTTGGTTCCTGCACTCTGTATAGTTTATATATGCTTGCAGTGCAGTGATACGCCTTTTGTGCACTTAGATGCACTGGACTTCGATTTCGATTGTGATACTCGGTATTTGTTTTGTGCACCTTGTGCACCTGATTTGATTTTGCGCATGTTCGGCGCTTGATATTGGATTTCATGATTTCGTGCATGATGGATGCACCTGGTTTTGATTTTCGCGCATGTTGGGCGCATGTTTTGAGGTGTGATTTTGGTGCACACCAGATGCACTAAAACGAGATTCTTCGTGCATGTCAGACGCACCTGTCCTTGCTGTCAGGCACACACGTTGCCTATGACAGATGTTGTGTGCACACCCGATGCACTTAGATGTTGTTTCTGTGCGCATGTATGGCACATATATGGATCTTGATTTCCGTGCGCACCAGACGCACGTAGTATTCATATGCGTAGTTTGGGATTGATTTCTTATAGAGCAGTACGTTTTTATGACATTTGCTATGTGTTTTCGTACTGAGCAGGACTAGTCAGAGGACGGTACCTGAATGTATTTTGCATGCATTGATAGCTATCGAAGGGAATTCCAAAAGCGAGCTATAGTCTCAGTATTTATCTACGTGTCTGATATGACACGAAACGTTTAAAACAAGAAAACCCTTCTAAATTGTTTCCAAAACGGCGGAACGTACATTTTAAACAAAAGGTATATATGTATATGGTTATTTTCTTATGATAGACGTCCGCCACTGTGCAGTGTTATGCGCATTGCACGGCGACTTTAAAAGATTTGGCATGCATTTCCTTCAGATATTTACATATATAGATTTGATATTTACGTGTATAGTTTCGAGTTATATCATATTGGTTTTGGTATTGGATTTGACATTTGTGTCTTTACTATGACTCCGATGATTGTGGGATGCTTGACGGAGTTTTGATTTTGAGTTATATGCTCATTTTCATGCGCATGAGCTGCGCTACAATTTGTTTTATGTATTTACGATTTCGGAGCCCCGACGACTTGATGGTTTTGCTTAGATGTTTTAGTATTTGGGGAGAGTTTTAATTTAAATTCGGGGACCGAATTTCTTTAAGGGGGGAAGATTGTAACGTTTTGAAAATCGTTTCGGTGAAATTTCGAAAAAACGGTAAAATAAGGGGGTTTTCTGTAAAAAGTCAAAATACAAATATCTTTATTATAAAATTAAATATACATATTCTAGATATGTAATTGCTAGTATTTGGTTTTTATTGAGCCACTGGTGAAATTTTAAATTTTCCGAAATTAATTATTTTAATATTATTTTTAAGCCGTCACTAATACATTTAATTAGGGAAAATTACAAATTGGAATGAGCTGAAACAAATTTTGTGCATCATAAAACATTAAATAAAATTTTATCATGTGGTTTTTGAAACGAAATCGTTTGCCAAAACGGTGTTAGAAAATATCGAAGAAAAAGGCTTAAATAGTGAATTTAGTGTAAATGGATGTTTGGGGTATAGTATTTATCATTTTCTCTCATCCCACACCCATACCCACACCCACACACCATCACACTCTCCCCTTTTGTGGCTGAAATCAGCAGCCCTCCCCTCATTTTCCCCACTTGAAAAGTCAATGAAGAGAAAAGAATACAAGAAATAATAAAAGGAATTGAATATGTTATAACATAGAGGATTGGGCTTTTGTTTTTTTCCCATCATTTTCAACACCTCACTCTCTCTCCTCATCCTCCCCATTTTGGCCAAGCCCTCGATTGTGCAGCCCCACAAAAATTCTCATCTCATTTCCCCTCAAAATTTTTCAAATTTCACTCAAAAATCAATGCAAAAATCCCACAAAATTCAAATCTAATCCCTACCCATTTCTCCTTAGCCTATACTAGCATGATTCTTGGAGCAAGTTAGCATATTGGAGGTCAAGATTTTCATGCTAGATCTCAAATATTGTGAGGTATAAATCTTGAGCTTTTGTTAAATTGTTGTTATTACTTCAAACTAGGTTAAGGAAGGGTTTAATTTGGATTCAATTTCAAGACTTGAATATTCAAGAGAAGGTTTTGGATTCAAAAGTTAGGGTTTAGATTCAATTAGAGTGGTTGTTACTTGCTTAAGGTTACCATGAGAAGATTATCATGTTAATGCTTGCAAAAACTAATCTAATTGCTAGTTTGCAAATTGTTAATTTAAAATTGTTATAATTGTATAAATATTGCAAACTAGGTTTTTAGAATTGGAGGAAATGAGTGAGTTTAAAATCTAATTAGGGTATCCATGGTATTATTATCATTTTAAATTGTATTTTAATATTTTAGATCAAGCAAATCCGAGCTAAATTTGTTGTTTATGCTTTTTTTGCTAAAATGGATGAAACTTGGGTAAAATTGCAAACTAGTTTTTTTTTGAACGTATATAGTTTGATGAGATTAAATTATGGTTATGGGTTATATGACTTATTTAAGATGTTTAATAAGTATTATGGCTGCTAGATTTGTTTAAACATCGAGTTTTGTACTAAAACGGGTAAATTTTGCTTGCTAGATTTTCGGAAAAATGGCTTTTAAAGTGAGTTTGGGGTTTTTGTGAATTTTAAGTGATTTTATATTATACTTAGTGTTCGTGATTGAGCAAATGAGTGTGTTTGGGTTTTTCTCGATGGTTTGACGTTTGTACATCGACATCGAGGGTTGGTTTGGCTATTCTTTCATGTGTAGACGATAGGTTTTGACCTATTCGTGATACGCGTGCCGAATTGGTTTTCGTATACCGTTTCGATTTCGAATTTGGTTTTTATGCGATACGATACGTTGTGATATGTAGGTACCCCCATGTGGACTTCGAGACGACAAGCAAGCACGTGGCGACGTCGGCACCGCCGAGCGAGGACCAGGTGAGTAGATTTATATCTACGGGGAGAAGTGGGGTGGATGGCATATAGCACCCCCACAGTTCGTGGTGATGTATACGAATACGTATACACTCATATATATATTGATTATATATTGTTTGAGTATATTGATAATAATAAGGATATTTGGTGTTCTTGGATGATCTAGTGTCGCGAAACCCTAGAGTAGTGGTCGCACTACACATGCACACACCAACCCATACTTGCATACTTTCTTCTTTCATCTGTGCTTATACGGGAATATATAGTTATGTGTTCACATGGGTATGGGACTATGTGTTCACATACGGATTTGAGGATGATACTTGGGTTTGAGATGAGTCGATGAGATTTGTATTGAGGTTGTGAATTCGGTGATATAGCAGGGTTCGTATTTGAGATACGACATGACGTTGTAGCGGGTCCTTGACGTAGTGTTTCACACACGTCCATGCATACTTAGGCGGTATCAGTATTGTACTAGATGTAGATCAGTACCCCGATCATGATATTTGATAAAGAGGATACCAGGTGAATAGTATGATGAATGTGATATTGACCCGTACCCAGATTTGGGATGCCGTACGACGGATTTACGTACGAGCTATATTGATGATTAATACGCACTCTTGACTTGGAATTCCTGATTATAGATATGGTATCGGATATGATATTATTGAGACGGGATCACCGACTATACATATACAGGTATGTATATGTATCGACTCAGATGATAGGCGGTTTCCTTACCTGTAGTTCAGCTTGTTAGTTCAGCCGTATAGTTTAGTATAGTTGTTAGATTAGATTAGACTCCTACCTATTTCAAAACTAACGGATCGTGGGTATTTTAAAAGACAGGTCAAGGGATCTACGGATATTTCAAAAGACGTATCCTTTATTAAAACCACCGTAGCCCTTATTTACAAAACCCCACGATTCGTGTTATTTCAAAGGGCACCATTGTTTAGTATTTAGCTCCCGCTCATTATTGTTGTTCGCTCCGCATCGCGTGCTTATATTATGATTCATATCCTATTATTAATATCATGCTGTTAGGACACGAGCACCATTACCGATGACGCGTATTTACCACGTACACTTACTTGCCGGCTCACACACATCTTCATCGGTAATTGCCATGTCACGAACACTTTAGAAAATACTATTTCATTTGACATAGGTTGTTAGCTAATAGTTTAGACATGATATTAGTGTACTTGTTTTATATGCTAGTTAGACATTGTAGTTATTGCCTACTACTTCATGCATGTTATTATTCACTGTTGTGTCGCATTCATGGATTCTCATGCCTATATTCACTGTTTACATGCTATTGATGACTTGGATTCGGATTTCATGAGATTTCTTGGATTTGGAGGAAAACCGCAAAAACATAAATAAACCTTTTCTCTCTTTTAAAATAAAAAGTGCGGTTTTTCCCATGATGTATGAGTCGTCCACCATGAGTTTGCTGATGGATTTCGAGACCCGATTCGAGGAGACGGATGAACCGTTTCGGGTACATGGTGGACCCGGTAAAGTACCCCGGGGCAAGAAGCGCAAGATGATGACGTTGTGAGCCTGGCAGGGGAGCACTACCTACCGGTGATATTACCCGACGCGTTTGATATCCGGAGGATACCGTCGTGGTCTTGAGATGGATGGTAGGGGCCGGTCTGGACTGACGGCGCCCTAGATATTGTGATTGAGACATTGAGATTTCGAGATATTGAGGTACAAGGACTGTGATACAGAGATATCGAGATATTGGGTTTACGTTTTTTGCAGATGCTAGGCACTGTTTTATGCTGATTTCATTTATGATATCTCATTTTTAAAAATACAAAGGAAATCTCACTAAATTATGAAAACAGTTTCTTCATTTACATGTATTCTGTTTTCATGCATTCATACCTCATTCATATGATATATTGCTACCTGAGGCACTGACACGGGCACATGAGATTACACTCGGGTTAGATATTCACCCTAGCCATTGTTATAGGCTGCATGTTGTACGTATATTTGAGGATATATTATGATCATTGACCTAGGATTGCGTTATTTATGCGATTTCTTTTCGTAGATGTTTTTTCTATTCACGAGTTGGCAACTCACCCCCGTTGTGCCCCAGTTTCTTACAGGTTTGCCGTACAGGTTTCATTACGGCTTGCGGGCGTAGTTTCCTTCGGGTGATTTGCTAGTAGGTGGGTTTACTTGTATCGTACCCCCATTATTTATCTTGTATATTATTATTCTGTTGTATCTAGAAATTCCATCAACCAAACATGTATTTATTTTGAGATAGAGACCAGTGATGTTATTCCTTCGACCTTAGAATCGCGCGTTATATTTATGTGGTTTTCTTGTGGTTTTGAGTTTCCTTTGAATTTTAATTCTCGCCGTTGGCGTTGTATATTATATTGCTTGTGTGGTTGTGACCGTCGATTGACGAAGAGCTAGCTCCCGCTTGGTGATGCCTTTTCATTGATTTCGTATACTATTCATGTTGTATCCCGTTTGGGAGCCAGTATTTACAAAGGAGACTCTGCCGAAATTTTCAGGAAATACTTGATGTTTTTTTAAAACCGCATAACTCGGTTTATGCTATTAAAACTACTTGATTTTAAATTGGTTTTCCTACACTCTACTACTTTTCTTGGTTTGGATTTCTGGGTTTTCGGTTTACTTAGATTACGTACGCC
The DNA here is from genome assembly GCA_030015575.1 of Agapanthus africanus. NCBI lineage: Eukaryota > Viridiplantae > Streptophyta > Magnoliopsida > Asparagales > Amaryllidaceae > Agapanthus > Agapanthus africanus. The sequence goes on from JASDDO010000008.1 coordinate 180,991,547, forward strand.
TCGAGACGTTCGTAGTTTAAGTGCCGGTCATGTTCCGTACTTTCGGGTCGTGACATAGGTGACCCTAGAGTTAGGCATGATTGTGCATTTTTGGTTGATCGAAAGTGTGTCTTAGCCCTTTATCAAATTTTTTTTTCAAACAGTTTCAAATAAAGAGAAAAAAAGGATAATTTTTTAAAAAAAAATTGCAACTTGTCGCGTAAAATCCTTGCACCCCACCACCTACCTTCTTCATCTTCTCTTTCTTCTATCATGGCTACCCCACATCATAAATCTCTTGCCGAACTTTGGTATCCCGAACCTAACTTTGCGTCATACATCAATTGTTTCGGTCGATTAAAAGAAGATACCTCCATGCCAAAAATATCTTTGAAAGATCAAATAGAAGCGTCTAGGAGAAACAGTTTGACTTTCAAACCCACTTTGTGTCAAACATGTCAACCTTCACCACCTTCGTACGTTGACACCACCTTTTCAAATCCTGCTGTAACTCCTAAACCGATGTCCATTGCTGAGCACATTGCTCAATCTCATAGCCGATCTTTCACCCCTCTCCACTCATCTAGTTCTAGGGATCAACAAGTCCATTCACCTTTTTATCCACATGTTGACCCTACTCCTGTCCAACCATCCAATTCCTACCAGTCCTACCCGACTTTCCCATCTTCACTAGACCCTGTTTCTACACAGCCTTCTGGGAGTTTCACGTATCCAAACAATTTTGAATCTTTTGCCGAAACCCCCTTACCACCCAAGTCTAGTTTGTAACAGTCGTTGGAAGCTTATATTGCAGCAACAAACAAAATGGTTAGGAATGTGGAAGCGTCCATAGCCGCCCTTATGCAACCTAGTGAACCGGCAGCTAGTTTTCAACTAGTTTCAAATTTTCCAATGTATGAGAAGGCGGTTGGACAGAGTGAGAATATGAGAGGATTTCCAAATCAAACCTACCAATACACAATTGAATCCAACAACTCCAATTTTAAACATGTGTCTAAAATGATGAGTTGTGCGACTTTGTAGTGCTTGATTTGCCAAATTGTGAGGAACCCCTTTCGAGTGAAACCGCACCTAATCCGTTTGATCTTTACACCTCCAATCTAGAACCTAAATCGATAAATATCCATGCTTTTGATGAGGTGTCAGAAAAAATTGATTTTCACTTGATTGAGGATATAGACGCCGGGAAAATTTCGGATGATGAACTTGTCGATTTGATCGAACTTTTATGTCCAATTCATCATCCCGAACCCTTAAATGTTTCTCCCGAACTTCATATGCGTCTTGATTTTGATGATAATGGCATGGATGAGTTAAATATTGATGAGAATCATGAGGATAGTATTGAGGAGAGTATTGAAGATAATATTGAGGTTGAACCATTCTTGTTTGATGTGTCGGATTTTCCAATTCATCCTCTTGAACCTTTAACTAAATCACCCTCCCTCATTTCCATCGTTCCGACCACGCCTAATATCACGCTTGAAGACTGTGAGTTTGAAAAAATCCTCTTTGAATCTAACACAGTTCTCACAGACGATAACACGTACGAGTGTTTCACTTTTTCGGACGATGTTGATGACTCACCGCCCGAGTTTGAGTCCTTTACATTTTCAGATGAGTTAGTCGAACCATCAGACTCGGTTGTTTACAGTTGTTTCGAACCATTAATGGAATCTTTCCAATTCGAGACAGTTTACTACGGTGAGAATGAGACTATCCCTAATTCACTCCCTTCCCTACCTTCCATTGTTCCGACCGTGCAAGTGACCGTTACGCTTTCATCTCCAATACCAAGTTCGGCGTACCCATGCTTTCTTGCGAATCTTGAGGTATTTGACCCCATTTCTCGACGGGTTGATAGCTTAGCACAATCGCTTTTAACACATCGGTCATCACAAATTGTGCTAATTTATTCACTCAATTTACACCCTCAAGATCGTACTACCCTTCTTTCTTTTTTACGCCCCTCTTCTCCCCCACCGAGACCGTATCCCGCTTCTATCTCCACACGGTCTCGTGTGCTTATCATTTCTCTTCTTTCTACTCCCTCCTTTCACCAACTCTACCATTACCACGATAAGATTTTTGAATGGTTGGTACTAACTTTTGACTTGTGTAAGGCCAAGCTTAAGTTTGGGGGGAACCTTTGTATATATGTACATATATTTTTGTTTTCTTTTTCTATAAAAAATAAAAAAAAATTCATAACAATAAATAAAAAAAAATTATAAATAAATAAACAGGGGAGTGCCGACATTCTCAACCCTCTTGGTGTAGCATGACAATGAGGACACTCTCAAGTTTAAGTTTGGGGGTATGCTCGGTACGTCTTCTTCCTTCGCATTCATTTGTACATATTTTTTGCATTTGCATACTTATTTTAAAAACCAATAAAAAATTGAAAATTTTCAAAAATTATAAAAATTATTGTTTTCAATTTTGGCTTATTTGACTCGAGTTTGACAGATAGGTTAACTAGCTAGGAACAACTAGATCTTAGACTTAGTAAATTAAAAACCCTAAAAATAACCTTCTTTAGAGTTTAACGGTAGAAAATGTATGTCTTTTTAGTTTATTTAGAAATAGGCAAATTTTGAGTTCACTTCTTGGGCTAAGTCGAAACGAAGGAAAAGTATTGATGTTTTTATTAGAGTATAAGTTTGAAAAATAGTTCCTAGCTTAAGTCTAGATTCTGAAAATGTATACCCTACAATTTGCACAATCACGCACCTTGAAACTTGGAATAGTAGAGGAGACCTTGAAATGCTCTTGTCTAAAGTCCTTAGTACAATGAAAATAAAAGAAAAGAAGTGAATAAAGAGAAAAAATGAACACTGGTTTTTGTGATTACTTAAGGCTGCATTAATAAAAAAATATTTAGCGAGGGTGCTTCATCACCTAGTGCCTTAGACCAACTGCTTTGGGAGTCACTGCTAAAGCCTTGGGTGTTACAAGACTAGGAAGTACGCCTTAAAGTGCAAACGCATCTTGTAATCGGTTGTTGGTACCTCAAGAAGTATTAACGGTCGCATGAAGGATGTGTTAGCAAAATTCAATTAAAAATTCACCAATTAATAAGTGCTTTGGAAAACGGACAAGAGTATGATTGCTTGATTTGAATTTCTAAGTGTAGGGGTGATATTTACACATACGTAGGGGTATGTGATTGGGATTTAGATGAGAGAGAGGAATGAAGAATAGAACTTGTATCTTTAGTAGAGTTGATAAAAATTCCTAAGCGGAGATGGAACCCTAGAAGGAAAACTTAAGAGATTCCGAAAGCTCAGTAAGTCTATAGAATATATATAATCTTAAGTTAGATGATGAGGAAGTGTGAAGAATATGGGTGGATAATTTACGGGTCGACGATAATAGAATTCCTTGTTAGAAAACCTAATTGGAAAATAAAAGTCAGTGGGCCTAATTGATAGGATTTTGTGGGTAGTATCCGCTGAAAACCCTCAGGAGACAACACTCCTCCTATTAGGGACACCTAGAGATTTAACGGCTTGTTGCATGAGCTCAGTGCAATCGCGTTTCCCTGCGAAAGTGCGGTTAGGTTTTTGTAGAGAATAAAAAAAATAAGTTTGCTCGAGGACGAGCAAAAGATAAGTTTGGGGGTATTTGTTCACACCATAATATTGCATTATCATATTCCCCATTCTTATTCGTTTTATAAATAAACAGGTGCTTTTGACGCATGTCTGCTACATATTACAGGTTATAGGTTCTTGGACAGAAAACAGTGAAAACGATGAAAAGACGATGCAAATGTGCACTTTGACCAACAAACAGAAGACTCTTGATCAAGCCTACATCAAAGATAAAATTCACAAAGTACAAGGCAATGCAAGGTCAAAGATTACAAAGCGAACGGTTAAAAGTCCACCGCAATTATTCACTGATGATTTGGAAGAAACATAGAAGCTATTTTAATAAAAGAACCAAATAATAAGGAAGCCCAAAGACAGAAGAGCCAACAAAGGAAATTTCAAGGCCCAATACTTCCTTTTAAAAAGACAGAGATATAAAATTTTACCAAAGCTTGGAGTCTACTTTGACTAGGTCTTCCTAAGGATATTTTGGTAAATGTAGACGTGCGAATCAATTGTAACCTAGGGTTTCCTATCCTCTATAAATAGGAACTCTAAATCATTGTAAAGGCTATGCCTCCCTATGCCTCTTTTTATCAATAAAATTTAGATTTCTTTTGGAGAGCATCGATGCCTCTTTTCATTTCAGAAATTCAGATCTGACAAGTCTTGTGTTGATATTTGGAGAGAATCATCTTTAAAGTAAGTAGGTAATTTCAATTCTTGCCCTAGGTAATTTTTCATTCTCTGCCCTAGATTAAATTTAATTCCTTGCCCTAGTTAGATAGTTAGATCTTTAATTCAATTGCCCTAGATTAATTTGGTAGTTTTTAGATTTAATTAATCCATTCACACCATTTGGAATTAACTCGTAAGAGCGATTAGGAAATTCACAACATCCCTGTGGACCGACCCGTACTCACCGGCTAGCTACATGCAACGCCGTTCTTGATTGCGGTAATAGATAGTTTTTGAGATCAATCACTAACCCTAACTAACTAACTCTAGAACCTTCTACCTAACTACTATTCTTTTAAGGGAAGCTAAACTAAACCTAGCTTCTAAAGGAAGCTAATCCTAATCAAGGCTATAAAAGGGACCCTAAGGCTTCACTCTCAAGGTGGTTGATCCTTCCACCAATTCACAACACTAGTTGAGTGACACAACTTGTGCATTCAAACCCTAACCCTAATCTAATCACCAAAGCCAAATTCAAGATCACCGAGTACAATTCAAGCAAGAAGCCATCAACCTTTTAGGAGCGAAGCCGATCTTCAACCGAGCAAGAGATCCAAGACGATCCGCCGTTGCCGGGGATAGTGTGCTAATTTGTTCGTTTTTGAAATTTGAGTTGAAAAATTTATTCCATCAAAAGTTTTAGATCAAAATTCGCACAAACACTAAATGATTTGTTGTGATTTGTTGCGAGGAAATCTGGAATCTATGGAGCTTGAGGAAAAATTTTCCGAATAGTCCAGAGAGCTCAGGAGGCGAGAAGGAACGGTACCAAAATTTTTTATGCAGTGATCTTGATACCTGACCGCGGATCCACGGCAATAGAAGCTTTGCGCGGCGGAACCGCGGCGAGGCTAGGGTTTCTCTGTAGCATTTTTCTCAGGTGACTCTCTTACTTTCTTCTCTCTTCCTCTATCTGCTCCAATAACAATTTTCTGCAGGTTTCTTTGCAAAAATTCGCAGCGCCGCAAAATGCAAAAATTGTGCGTGTTTGATCTTGGTTGTTTGCATTTTTAATACGGAAATTAAGGGGCACAACCAAATTCAGATTAGGTGGGGAGTTCATTACCCTTCCTAAGCCCCGGAAATCACAAACTTGCATTTGCATCACCCTTATTAATTAAAAAAAATATCTAGACATGACTCTAAGGACCGTCGCACTCACTTAGGACAGAAGGAGGTCGTGGATAATCTATTGCTTATCCGCGTTTCTTTTGTGGTGTCTAAGGCAAGTTTGTCTAAGGCAAGTGGTTACTTAATTAGGCCCACTACTTACGTAGTGGGGAACCTCCCACTTACCTGGCACTTACCTGGCCACAGGAGAGACAAAGAGGCAGTAGAGGATTGATCCTGCGACTTGTCTTTTGGCAGTTAAGAGCGGTCTAGAGCCTTGACCTAGGTGACCATTAGACTTAGGGTTTCTTGTTGCATTTGTTGTGATTTGCATCATTTTTTTTAAAAATCCATATCCTTTTCAAAACAAACACCACTTCATTCATTTCCCCTAATTATGTTAACGCTGCCACTTGTACTAAACCCTTTAGTGCAAGATAAGCTGGACACGGGATTCTAGTGTCCGACTTGTCCGCGTTCCCGCAATCGACTCCGAAGTCGGTATTTCAACGTCTACTTCTTCTTTACCCACCACCACACCCACTTCGATGGACGCTTCTCCACCGAACTTCTTTACCACTACTCTGCCACCGTCCGCAGGTGCGCAGAATCCACCCCGTATCTCCCTCCAAGAGAGATACTACCCTATGCGAGGTCCTCTTTCGACCTGTCTTTCCATTCCACCAGCCAACGGGGACAATTTTGAGATTAAACCCCAATACATCAACCTTCTACCAAAATATCATGGTCTCGAGTCTGAAGACGCATGTCTTTATTACAAAATTTGAAAATGTATGCGCAATGATGGGTACTTCACAGCTTTCTATGGATGCCATGCGTCTTCGTCTTCTCCCATTTACCTTGTGCGATATAGTCGAGAAGTGGCTTTACAACACAACCGCACATTCCATTTCAAACTGGGGAGAATTCGTAAAAGCATTCCTAAAGAAATTCTACCCAAATCATAAGACAACTCGAGTCCGTAGCGAAATAAATCAATTCACCCAGCTTCCCAATGAAACATTTTCGAAGTGTTTTGAACGCTTCAAGGATCTGTTAGTCCAATGTCCACATCACGGAATCCCTAGATGGGATCTGTGCAGAATCATATATGAGGGCATTAATCCTAACACAAAACAGACCCTTGAATCCATGTGTCAAGGCACTTTCATGACCAAAGATGATGGTGAAGCTTGGAAATTTCTAGAAGATTTCGCTGAAAAATCTTTACAGTGGGAGGGTGTGAGTCAATCGTCTAGGGGTGGCAATAACCGATCTGATGTTTCCATAGGAGTTAGAGCTGAAATGTCAGCCATGCAAAAGAAACTCGAGACTATGGAAAATAAATTTTTAGCCGCCGCCCTAAATCAAATGTCATTCTCCAAAACTGTATGTGGATGTTGTTCTGATCCTTCTCACATCACGGAAGAATTTCTATTGAATTCTCCGTTTCAAGGTCATGAGCATATCAATTCTGCTTTCCAACAACGACCTAGAAATGATCCATTTTCTTCCACATATAATCAGGGTTGGAGGAATCACCCTAATTTTGCTTGGAACCAATCACAAAATCAAAACACGGTTCTAACCCAGAACAATTTCCAAAAGGCTCTTCCATCACAACAGCAACCACTTCAATTAAGTCAGCACCCCTTCCAAGCACAAAACTTCCAAAATCCGGCCAACACTTTTTCACCACATGAAAACTCTTTGCAAATAGCCGGTACTGATAATACATCTGCACTAGCACAAACCTTGGATACTTTCATGAAACAATCCATCTAAGGGACGGCAAAAATGCAATCTTCCTTCGATAATGTGATGAAGATCATTGTTTCTCAAAATGAGAATATTAAATTGATGGAAGAACAAATTGCACAATTAAAAGCCGAAATTAGTGCAAGAGAGAAAGAGAAACTTCCAGCTCAACCTTTACCCTATCCTGGCTATTCACATCATGTGAATGCAATCACCACGTTGAGATCTGGAAGAGTGCTTGACAATCATGTTGGTGAGGAGATTGATAATATTGAAAAATCAATCGATGATACCCCGGCTGAGACTTTTCCTTCCACTTCTTCTTCTAATTCTGACCCCAGTTCATCTACCCCACCATTTTATTCCGAGCCTATTCTCCGTTTTCCCCAAGGCTCGACACCTCAGCCCACCTCTTCTAGTCCACCGAAAACGATCCCCACTCCTATTCTTAGATCGTTTCCACCCACACGATCTTCTCCAATGTTGGACCCCGGCCTTATTGCTCAAGCTCCTTACCCGAATCGGTTAAGGGGAAACACACTAAGTCCACAAATGGAGAAGATCACTCAAATCTTGAAACAGGTTAACATCAACATACCTCTTCTAGATGCAATCCAACAAGTCCCCGCTTTTGCGAAAACTCTTAAGGACTTGTGCACTAGAAAGAGGAAGACTCAAGTTCTCAAGAAGATATTCATGGCAAAGACTGTAGACACAGCTTTTCCCCAAAAATTACCGAGGAAACGTAAGGATCCTGGCTATCCTACTATTTCCATTTCTATCGGGGGAAAACACATCAATCGTGCTCTACTTGACCTTGGCGCAAGTGTTAACCTGCTTCCTTTCTCGGTTTACGAGCAGTTAGGGATCGGAGAGTTGAAACCAGCCCACTGTACTCTTCAGATGGCTGACTGATCAATCACCAAACCTAGGGGTGAACTGGTGGATGTGTTAATAAAAATCGGGGAATTTGTATTCCCTGTGGACTTCATTGTAATTGATACACAGCCTGTAGCAAACCCACGGAATCAAATTCCGGTGATCCTTGGTCGCCCCTTTTTGGCCACTTCCAATGCTATCATCAACTGTCGTAATGGCTCTATGACCCTATCCTTCGGGAATAGGTCAATTGAGCTGAACATTTATAAGTTGGGATGTGTACCCTCCGAACCTTCTGCTCAGGTCTGTTCTGTCGAATTAATGAATGTCGACAGCAGCGAATTTGAAAATCCTCATGATACCGATCTAGACTCTTTTCATATGTTGTTGTTTGACCCAACTATATATCATACACATACGGACTCTTCCACTGAGTTGTCCGGGTCAACAACTAACACTAATTATGAACTGTTTTTGGAGTCTGAAGATCACCCCGTGCTAAATGATGACATTATTCTTCGGGGTATTGATGAAACTTTTGAGGAGATTTTCGCTGAAGAACTCGCATTTTTGAATAACACAGGTGTTGAGATGAATCATCTCCCAAACAATGAAATTGAACCTCTACCCATTCTTCTGGACTGTAAAAAGGATGCGAGCAATTCATCACAATCACTGTGTCGTCTCTCCAAAATAAGACGCAAACACATTCTATTCCACCACTTACCCTTTCCCTACTTCTTATTTCACCAACCTGAGCACTACATTGATAAATTTTTTGAATGGTTGGTGTTGACCTTCGGTCTTTGCAAAGCTTGGCATCGACCAATGATCTTGACCCCCTCATGTGATTTTCAAATATTAACATTGTTTAACTCAAGTTTGGGGGGGTAGTGTAATCTGGCTCCTGAAAAGAAATTTTTTACACAAAATGATGAGCCAAAAATAAGTTTGGGGGAGGATTTTCACTTTAATATTTATTGCCCCCGTTAATAAATTTCCTCCCAGGCTTACAGGTTTTCGAGATCCAGCGGATGGCAACAGTGAGGACACTGTTGAAAATAAGTTTGGGGGATGTTTGTGCTTATTTACGCATCATTTGCAGCATACTTCGCATAAGCACAAAACCTATCATTTAAAAATTTTAAAACCTATAAAAATTTTAAAATTTTCATAAAAAAAAACAAAAATAAATTTTTTGTACATAAATAAGATAATAAAATATTAGATAGTGAAAAATTACATCCAAAAGATTAGAAAAATTTAATAAAATTAGAAGTTTTCTTAAACGAACTAGTAATAAGTAGTTATGAGCCGTTTTCCCAAGGGTTAGTAAGATAAAGGAAGTCACTAATCTGAGAATAAAAATAAGTCTGAAAAATAGTTCTTATTCTGGAAGCCAAACATTTTGAACGTTGATACCCTACTATACGCACTTACACACGTCTTGAAACTCGGGATAGTAGAGAATACCTTGAAATGCTCTTGTCTAAACGCCAAAGTATGAAGGAAATAAAAAAAACGAATAAAATATAAAGTGGTGAGAAAAATGAACACTGGTTTTGTTATCGCCAAGGAAGCAATAAAAAATATAGCGAGGGTGCCTCTTCACCTAATGCCTTAGACCAACTGGTCTGGGAGTCACTGCTAAGCCTTAGGTGGTGCAAGACGAGAAAAATACACCGTATAAGCAAGCACATGAGTAATCGGTCGGTTAGTACCTCAAGAAGTATCAACGGTCGCATGAAAAATGTGTGAGCAACTTCATCTAAATATTCATCAAATTAAAAAGTACTGAGGCAGATGGACAAGAGTATGATAGCTTGAAATGAATTCTCCGAGTGTAGGGATGTCTATTACACACACGTAGGGTTATATGATCGATGTTTGGAAGAAAGATAGGAATGAAGAATAAAGACGATGTTTTATTGAGGGATGATGTGATTTCTAACATTTTTTTCATGACTATTAAGATAGGACTCATGACAACCGAAAAGCTAGTATAGTTGGAAACTCTAATTTTCAAAGTCTTTCTTTTACAATTCTTATCTTTATATGTAATATTCACGGTCTTCCTTTTGTTATTGGATTTTGTGGGTGCAATCCGCTGAAAACCCTCAGGAGACAACACTCCTCCTATTAGGGACACCTAGAAGTTTAAAGGCTTGTTGCACGTGCTCAGTGCAATCGTGTTGCCTACGAAAGTGTGCTAGTTAGTTTTTCTCTTTCTTTATTTTCTCCTTCTCTTTTTAATAAAACAGTTCGCTCGAGACGACCGAAAATAAGTTTGGGGGAATTTGATCAGTCGAAAATATTGCATTTTTAACACATCAATTTCCCTACCATTTGCACTCATCTAGAGGTGTTCGGTATTAATATAGCACATATTAGCAAAACATCCATAAAATACCAAATATCTTGTGTTGTATACTAAAACCGGCATTTTTGAGGGAAATTGAGTGTTTATCATTGCATCGCATAATCTTTGTATAGCGCAACATTTGTCTCGAGAATCTGTGCAGGAAATTCCAGGAAAAGAGCCAAAATAGTTAAAAGTGCTGAGAAAAATACGCCAAGTCCAAGACTTGAGATCTGGCAGAAATAGAGAAAGCAAAATGAGATTCAACACATCCGCAAAGTTCTACAATGCCAGCACAAAGACACACAGCAAGTTTCATGCACAGTGACCACTAAAGCGCCGCGAATCCGCGGCCAGAGCCCCCTTTGCGCGGCGGATCCGCGGCCGCGTCATCATGACGTCAGCAGTTGACTTCTCAAGAATTCTCTATTAAAGGTTTACACTCATTCAAGCCACTTCAAATTCCATAATTCTCTAGAAGTTTCTGTCAGAACAGCAAGGCTTATGGTTCAAGCTAAACATCTTCAAGCTTCTAAAGCAAGCTACTTAACTACCTAAGCCTAGAAGCTTCTCCCTAACCTCCAAGCTTATGAAGGAAGCCAACCCTAACTAACTAACTCTAGAACCTTCTACCTAACTACCAAGCTTACAAGGGAAGCTAAACTAAACCTAGCTTCTAAAGAAAGCTAATCCTAATAAAGGCTATAAAAGGGACCCTAAGGCTTCACTCTCAAGGTTGTTGATCCTTCCACCAATTCCCAACAAAAGTTGAGTGACACAACATGTGCATTCAAACCCTAACCCTAATCTAATCACCAAAGCCAAATTCAAGATCACCGAGTACAATTCATGCAAGAAGCCATCAACCTTTTAGGAGCGAAGCCGATCTTCAACCGAGCAAGAGATCCAAGACGATCCGCGACTCATGAAGACGTGCAACGCCAAATTGACGATCGAGTTCTTTCCTCATTGTAGATCTTGAGAGAATTGTAACAAAATTGTTGATAAATAAAATGTGAAATTCTTTATCTTTCTTTCTTTACATTCTTGCATCATGATTAGATCTCGATTCTTGATTGTGTTCTTTGATATGATGTTTGAGTAAAACCTCCGCTCATGAAAGAGTCGAGAGAATCAATAGATGATGATGTTTACAATTCTTGAAACGATTCTTAATTCCTATAAGTTTTGTAAACTCTTGTAAATTGAATCATCGACAACCTAGTTTCGAGTGAGATGCTTTCGTGAATGTTTTCGCTCGTAACTAGAGATCGACGATTGGTGATTCAATTTACTAGAGGCTAGCTTTTTGAATGAGATTCATCGAAAGGACAAAGGATGAGATGAAGAAACCTTAGTTTCTTCGAAAGATCCTTAAACCTCGATTAATCGTCATCGATCTAGTATCAAATCATTAATGGATAAGAAAACGTAATCAATAGTTTTCATCACGTCTACAGATTCGATCGATTCCTACGAGCCTCACTTCGATTCTTGAAACCTAATTCGATTGGAAATCATCAATTCTTGATTCTTGATTTTAATGTTTTCTTGTTATTAGATCTAGATTTTAATAATTCTTGAAATTCACTTTTAAATCTTGAATTGAATTGTCTTTTCTTTTCTTTTTAATTTTCAATTCATCTAATTCAAATTCGAACGGATCTCACTTTCCCTGTAGACGATCTGTACTCGCTAACGCGCTACATACGATACCGTTATTGATTGCGGTCAAAAATTTCTTTGGTTGTGATTTTTATACATTTTCTACCGACACACCAAGAAACGAATTCAATCATCATGCCCACTTTAAAGAAAATCAATTTTTTGTAAAAGGAAATAGTGGGAGCGTAATAGAACTGGAAGAAATTCCAGAACCACAAACTATTACTAAAAGTATGGTAAAACCAGAGGTTTCAGAAAGAACCGGATATCCCTACGCCAATCCGCAGGACTAGTAGGCAGTCTCATCCGCCTGAGAGATACTGTGGTTTTCTCGTAGACAGGGATCGAGAGGATTGCATCATTGACAATGATAAGCCAACTAGCTTCTAGTAAGCCATTCAGATCGGCGACTCGGTAAAATGGCTGGATGCAATACGGACCGAAATGGAGTCCATGTACACCAACAAAGTATGCACTTTGAACATTGCTCCAGAAGGGGTAAAACCCGTAGGCTGCAAATGGATCTTCAGAAAGAAGATTGGTGTAGATGGATAGGTTGAAACCTATAAGGCTAGACTTGTTGCAAAAGGTTTTTGTTAAAGACCTGGTTTGGACCATGATGAAACCTTTTCTCCAGTGGTTATGCTAAAATCCATTCGGATCCTTCTTGCCATTGTTGCCTTCCAAGATTTTGAGATCCGGCAGATGGACGTAGAGACGGCTTTTCTAAATGGTAATTTGGAAGAGTGCGTCTATATGGATCAGCCAGAGAGTTTCAATCAGAGTGGGAGCAGCGGGACTGTGTGCAAGTTGCTTAAGTTTATTTATGGACTAAAGCTTGCATAGCGGAGTTGGAACATCTGTTTTTATTGAGACAGTCAAAGAATTCGACTTTATCAAAAATCCAGATGAACCATGCATTTATAGTAAGATTGTAGCAAGAAATGTGGAATTACTCGCTGAATACGTGGATGACATTCTCTTGATAGGAAATGACATTCCTATGCTACAATCAGTCAAAAGATTCTTGTCACAGAGGTTCTCCATGAAAAACCTGGATGATACCAACTACATTCTGGGGATCCAGATCTATCGTGATAGATCAAAGAGAATGGTGGGACTTTTACACTCAAGGTACAACAACACCATACTAAAAATATTTAGTATGGAAGATTCTAAGCGCGGTAATCTACCGGCTTGTCACGGAATCACCCCCTCAAAAGAGATGTCTTCCAAGACTGATTTGGAAAGGGTTCGCATGTCGATTATATCCTACGCTTCTGCGGTAGGCTATATAAGGTATGCGATGTTGTGTAGCAGACCAGATGTAGCTTACGTACTGAGCGTGGTAAGCCGGTATCAGTCAAACCCAGGAGAGAAGTACTGGGAAGCAGTAAAGAACATTCTCAAGTACCTGAGAAGAACTAAGGAGATGTTCTTGGTGTATGGTGAAAAAGGACTTCCAGATTGAGGCCTTTGCTAACTCCGGCCTCCAGAGTGATAAGAATGACTCCAAGTCCATGTCAGGTTATGGCTTTACCCTCAGTGGAGGGGCGGTCTGTTGGAAGAGCTCCAACCAGGACACCGTTGCAAACTCGATGATGGAAACAGAGTAGTTCGCTGCAAGAGACGCCGCAAAAGAGGTAGTCTGGATATGGAAGTTCTTAATTGGACATCAGGTGGTTCCTTCCCTTTGTTGGTCTAATACTTTAGTATTGTGACAACATACGGCGCTATAGTTTTAGGGAAGGAACCCAGGTCCCATCAGAGATCCAGACATATCTTGAGGCGGTACCACCTGATCAGGGAGATAGTTGATCCCCAGGAGATCGAGGTGAGGAGAGTAGATATGGAGAACAACATTGCATATCCACTCATAGAGGCCATCCCTCAGACAGTGTTCGAGAAGGCTATTCGAGATCTTCGATCTGCGATATGCCAGTATATGGATTTAGCGCAAGTGGGAGATTTTTAGTGATATATGCCCTAGAGGCCATTATTGTATCATACTGGATTGTATATTACTTAATGGGAGCTTGGGATATACACGGATATAGTAACAGTTTTGCTCGAAATGGTAGTATGCTACCTGGTTTGTTTCTACCTCAATATGTGCTTGTGTTTCTTTTAGCATATCGCTTATACATATTAGTAGAGCCCTTAGGATCTTTGCTTGATTACCAGCGTTGTGATGGCAGTCATACTAGTGGAGGCTAGGTGATCTACAAGCACATCCTTATATTGGTCCCTAGTCGTAGGATTATCGAGATGGGGCATCGATACTCCGGAGTAGACTAGTGTATACACTTCCCATCCCAGCAGGGGAGATAGTCTATCCCACAGCCATTAGTACATCGTACTGGAGATAGTATGTAGGTGCTCGTTAGGTTACGAATACACTGGACAGGACTCGTCGGGAACTGTTGGTGGATATTATACTTGTCGTCGGGTAGCAGTTCCCAGGTGACATGAGTACAGCTTAGTTTGTCGACTTGACACTGCTACTTCGCCTCGAGTGTGTTCCCACTGTACTTTGATTACTACCTTATCACGACTCAAAGGAGTCGTGCAAACAGGTAGTAGTTGGGTGCAGTCCCGAAGCACTTGGAGGCAGTGACGGTAGATAGGATTTATCTCCCTCGGTATTGGGGATTGATATCGTGCTGTGTTCGGAGAGCCATTACACAAAGTCCCTGGCCAGGGAAAGCGAGATTTACTGTGGGTATTCCAGTAGTTTTTCAGGGTGTTTTGGGCCACACTCCAGCACGACTTATTGCGCTATCAGGGGTCTAACGATTACCGCCCCTAGGTGCGATACTCTTAGATGAACAGACCGGACTGTACAGAGATTGTCACATTCAGACTCAGTAGGAGATCGTATGAGTTAGCTCACCGGCCTTCTTATCGACATCTACCTGGGGACCGTTACGTGCATCTAGTACCGCTTGCGGTCTGTTGTTAAACCCACTGCCAGTATGGTGTCAAGTCTTTAGAGTCCAACATAGAGAGTTTCCCTGCACCGAGAAAAAGGTGTAGAGGATGTATTGTCACGACCCGAAAGTACGGAACATGACCGGAACTTAAACTATGAAACGTCTCGAGGCGTACGTAATCTAAGTAAGCCGAAAACCCAGAAATCCAAACCAAGAAAAGTAGTAGAGTGAAGGAAAACCCAATTTAAATCAAGTAGTTTGCAACATATGCCGAAATATGCAATTTAAAATCAAAAGTCTTTTCTAAAAATTTCGGCGGAGTTTCCTTTGTAAAAACTGACCCCCAAACGGATACAAAATATGATAAAGCATATATAATGAATAAAGGCATCCCCAAGCAGGAGCTAGCTCTTCGTCAATCGATGGTCACCACCACGCAAGCAATATAATATACAACGCCGAAGGGCGAGGATCACAACAGAAAAGGAAACTCAAACAGCATGAAATCCATAGAAATACAACGCGCGACTCTAAGGTCGAAAGAATAAACATTACTGGTCTCTATCTCTGAAATAAATACATGTTTGGTTGATGGAGTTTGCTAGATACAACTGAATAATAATATACAAAGTATAATGATGGTCACGATGCAAGTGAACCCACCTACCAAGCAAATCACCCGGAAAGAAAGTAGTGTGCCAGCAAAGCCGTAATGAAACCTGTACGGCAAAACCTGCATGAAGCTGTGGTACAACGGGGGTGAGTTGCCAACTCGTGAATAGAAAACATCTACGAGCAGAAATCGCATGAATAACGCAATCCTAGGTCATACGATCACTATATATATAATCCTAAAAATGTAAGTCTGAAGCATGAAAAGGTGGTAAGGGTAAACATCTAACCCAAGTATAATCCCATGTGCTCGTGTCAGTGCCTCAGGTAGCAATATATCATATGGATAAGGTATGATGCATCAAAACAGAATACATGTAAATGAAGAAACTGCTTCCATAACTTAGTGAGATTTCTGTATATTTAAAACGAGATATCATAAATGAAATCAGCATAAATAGTGTCTAGCATCGACACAAAACATAAATCCCAATATCTCAATATCTCAGGCTCCGGCTATCCGGACTGGCATGTATCATCAAATCTCAGTACCTCAATATCTTAAAATCTCAGTGTCTCAATCTCACTATCTAGGGCGCCTTCAGTCCAGACCGACCCCTAACATCAATCACAGGACCACGACGGTATCCTCCGGATATCCGACGCGTCAGATAAAATCACTGGAAGGTAGTCTACTACTCGATCTTCTTGCCCCGGGGTACCTTACCGGGCCCACCATGTACCCGAGACGGTTCATCCGGCTCCTCGAATCGGGTCTCAAAATCCAACAAAAAACTCCTGGTGGACGACTCATACGTCATGGGAAAACCGCAGTTTTTATTTTAAAAAGAGAGAGTTTATAAATATTCTTGCGGTTTTCCCCCAAATCCAGGAAATCTCAGGAAAATTCGAAATCCAATCATCAATAGCACGTAACCAGTGAATGTAGGAATAAAACTCCATAATACGGCCTGACAGTGAATAATATGCATGAAGTAGCAAGTAATAACAGCAATGTCTAAACTAGCATATAAGGCAAGTACACTAATATTATGTCGAAACTATCAGCTAACAAGCTATGTCGATGAAATAGTATTGTCTAAAGTGTACGTGACATGGAAATTACCGATGAGGATGTGTGTGAGCCGGCAAGTAAGTGTACGTGGAACATACGCATCATCGGTAATGGTGCTGGTGTCCTAACAGCATGATATCAATAATGGTATATGAAATCACAATATAAGTATGCGATGCGGAGTGAACAGAAATAAGGTGCGGGAGCTGAATAATAAATACAATGATAACTAATCTGCATTCAATATAAATATAAGTCATACAGTAGTGCCTTTTGAAATAACACGAATCGCGGTGTTTTGGAAATAAGGGCTACGGTGTTTTTAAGAAAAGATACGTCCTTTGAAATATCCGCAGAATCCCTTGGCCTGTCTTTAAAATACCCACGATTCGTTAGTTTTTGAAATAGGTAGGAATCAAATCTAGTCTAATAACTACCCTAAACTATAGGGCTGAGCTAACAGGCTAAACAAAAGGTAAGGAAACCGCCTATCTTCTGAGTCGATACATATATATATATATATATATATATATATATATATATATATATATATATATATATATATATATATATATATATATATATATATATTAGTCGGTGATCCCGCCTCAATAGTATCACAAACGACACAATATCTATAATATGACATCCTCAAGTCAAGAGTGCGGATCTATCATCAATATACAGCTCGTACGTAAATCCGTCGTACGACATCCCAAATCTGGGTACGGGTCAAAATCACATTCATCATATTATTCATCTGGTATCCTCTTTATCAAAGATCATAATCCGGCGTACTGATCTACGTCTAGTACAATACTAATATCATCAATATAACCGCGATCTGACTACTGATCTACAGCCTCATACAAACCGATATCATCAACACATATCATCATAAAGAAGTATACATCGCCCAATGCGACCTATTATAAATATCTTAACATATCTGATCTCATATCTCGATCACAAGTCAACTATTCTTTGTATATCACTATTCATAAGGTATCGTCGTCCAAAGATCCGCTATAACATCATGACGTATCTCAAATACGAACCCTGCCATATCACCGATCTCACGGCCTCAAATCAAATCTCATCGACTCATCTCAAATCCCAAGTACTATCCTCAAATCCAGTATATGAACACATAGTCCCATACCCATGTGAACACATAAATATATATTCCCATATACGCACATGTGAAAGAAAGAATGTATGCAAGTATGTGTGTGCGTGTGGGTGTGGGTGCAACCACTACTCTAGGGTTTCGCAACTAACACTAAACTAATCCAAGAACACCAAAAATCCATATTTATCATCAATCAACTCAAACAACATATAATAAATATATGTGTGTATACGTATTCGTATACATCACCACGAACTGCGGGGGTGCTATACGCCATCCACCCGACTTCTCCCCGTAGATATAAATCTACTCACCTTGCTCCTTATATGCCGATGCTGATGTCGGCATCTTCATCTTCAACGCCTCGATGTCATGTGGGGTACCTACAAAGATAACACAATCGCAAAAGCAGATGAAAATTACATCGGAAAACCAAAACGGCACACGCTACTCTCATAGGTAAAAACCTATAGTCTCGCATGCAAACACGACCAATAACCTTTTGCCGTTGACGTTCAAACGCCACCCGACAGAAACGAATCACCAAATACCAAAATCCATGCTAAAACAAGTCGTAAACCATGTGCCAACAAAAGAAAATTATCCCAGATTCTACCCTATATGGAACCAGTCAAAATTGCATATGCCAAGGGTCTAGTTTATAGGGGATAAAGCTACAGAACCAACACGGATCCCAGAACCCATGCTCTGGACGCAAATTGCGGCCAGAATGGATTAATTGGAGTCCTGAAGGAGGGGGTAGGGGCTAGGGTTTTGGGTGATGGTTCCTAGATGCCTGCTTGTATCACTGTCAATCCAAAATAATTTTAGGAGTCTCGGGGTGATAGCATCTTTCCAAATACAATTACAGAATCATAGTTTTCCCCGATATCGTTTTTCTAAATCTGTATTCCGGGTTCTAGTTTCTGGTTTGGGTCTCCAATCAATCACCACAGGGGTTGTAGTCCCTAATTACACCTCAATTCACCTTTGATTTTATTTCAAACCCTAAACATTAACTTGGAATTTCCAAAGTCCTCAAAACCACACAATATCGACATGAAAAAAGTATGGATGCATAATGAATTGAAACACTACTCTAATGGTGCAGAAATTACCTCCTTTGGCAACTCAAGAATTTTCTTGAGTTGCTCAAAGTCCTCAAAATCCTCTCTTTCTTGGTCCAATGTGTTAATATCGAGCTTGTGAACAATTTTTGTGAAGTGGGAATAGGGTTTTGGAGTTGTATTCATGGTGTTTTGGGCTTGAAGATGGAGGAGGAAGAGGGGGGAGGCAGCAGCAGCAACATATGAGGGAGAGGGAGAGGAATGAGAAGAAGAAATGATGGGGATGGCTTACAACAAAAGGGTTGACCCCTTACCTACTCTTTCTCTCTCTTAATCATTCTTACTTTTTCTTTTCTTTTCCTTTTCCTTTTATTTCCTTCTCCTTGCAATAGTAAACCCAAAACAAACCATGCACCCAAAACATGTAAGAAAATGTAACAAGTGTGGAAAAAGACATGTGCACAAAACACGCTTAAAGTCCGATTGGCGATTTTTAATCGCGATTAGCACTAAATTAGTGTCAAATAAATCATAAAAACTTAAAAATGGCATAATTCCATAAAACACCCTCTTTTAAATAATTTCCATAATTTTTCCAAATTTTCCCCCATTTATCGGTATTTAATTATACCGCAATATTAAAATATTCATTAAAAATTAATATTAAATTATAAAAATTCCCAAAAATAACATTTTATTTTTCTGAAATGTTACATGTATGGTTTTACGGTAGGGCTTCGATCACGTACGTGCACTTGTGCGCGTATGATGTTCTAGTGGATAATACTAGTGGGCTTTGGTTTAATCCGGATCCTAGTATTATATTGATGGATCAGTTTCGTCTCTTTATATTCGTGTTTCTCGGAACACGAATGCGGGTATGTATATACGGATGAGAGGGGCATAGAAGGAGACACCTCATTAGGGTTTTGACTATTTACTTGATTAAAACAATTATGAGATGGAGGAAAGTATTTGTTATTTTTGTAAATGATAATTGAAGCATGGTTACTTGTTTTGACTACTTGACTTGGTTTGACCATTTGACTTGGTATGACCATTTGACTTGGTTTGACCACTTGACTTGGTTTGACTCTTTGACTTGATATTTCTTGTGAGATATCTTGTGGCACTAGATATTTTGGATGAGATATTTTCATGTCATGCTTGTAGTTAAGTCAAGGTAGCCATCTCATTTTTCATCATGATCATTATCAAAAATCATTTCTTTTTCATGATGTTAGCTCTCTTCTTCTTTCTCACATCAAAAACCCTTAAGATCTCATGAGTTGGGTAAACTAGGGTTTCAAAAGACAAATAAATCCATCTTCATACTCTACATCACCTAGGCCATCAAGTTTAGCAAGCTTGTTTCCCTAGTTACCTCGGTTTTGAGGTGGAGCTCGGACTATAGACTCTCGGGTGGATCGTCTTTGACTCGAGGAGGACGTCGAGGTTGCTACGATCCGGATCGATCCTTGGAGCCTACGTAGACGAAGAGGACAGCGATGAAGACCCAAAGGACATGAATCGTGAGGTATAACTTCATATCCGAGTAGTTAAACCTCATGTAGTTTGCTAGCTATGGTTTATGTTCGATCCTTGGTTCAAGTCGGTGTTGTGAAGCCCGTAAAAATCATTTTTTTGCAATTTCCGCCTCCCCGCGAATACGTGGGGTGCACGACATCAACATACAGCAGTCACACTAGTGGGGGCTGGATAGTCTATAAGCACATCATTATAAAGGTCCCTAGTTGTAGGATTATCGAAACGGGGCATCGATACTCCATAGTAGACTAGTGTATACGCTTCTCATCCCAGCAGGGGATATGGTCTGTCCCACAGCCATTAGTACGCCGTAGTGGAGATAGTATACATATGCTTATTAGTTTATCAGTTACACTGAACGGACTCATTGGGAACTGCTGGTTGGAATTATACCTATCGTCAGGTAGCAGTTCCCGGGTGGCATGAATACTGCTTAGTCCGTTGACTTAACATCGCTACTTCGTCTCGAGTGTGTTCCCGCTATTCTTAGACTACTACTCTACCACGGCTCAAAGGAGTCATGCAAACATGTAGTAGTTGAGTGCAGTCCCGAAGCATTTGGAGGCAGTAGCGGTTAGATAGGATTCGTTTCTCCCGGTATTGGGGATGATATCGCGCTGTGTTCGGAAAGCCATTACACAAAGTCCCTGGCCAGGGAAAGCGAGATTTACTGGTAGGTACTCCAATAGTTTCTCAGGAAGTTTTGGGCTTTACTCTGACACGACTTATTGCGCTGTTAGGGGTCTAACGTTCTCCATCTCCCTAGGCCTGATATGCGAGTATCTTAGACGGACAGATCGGACTATACGGAGATTGTCACAGATAGGCTCAGTAGGTGTTCGGAAGAGTTTTCTCATCGGCCTTCTTATCGACAAATACCTGGGTCAAATCGGTTCCGCCGCGACTTAGTCGAATTGTCAACTCGAATTTTACAGTAACTCTTAGATATTCCTGCTGATTTTTCTGCATATTTTTAATTCTCAAAAATCCACAAATTCATAAAATGTCCAGAGAGCATGGAAATATTGGGGTTTCGGTTCGATCGGACATCAAACTCCGTCTAGACTTCGCCTAAGGCTCTAGCTAGGCTCTGATACCACTGTAGGGTTCCTAGGCACTCTAATGAGGTCTCACAAGGCATCAACCATGCCAATTTCAAATTTTACGGGTGCCGAGAAACCCTAATACGGATCGTTAACTAGATTTTTAGGCGAAACAAGTAACTAGATAACAATTTAACTATAAGAACGGAAATACAACCTTTGTAGATCCGGTCCTCCACCTCCATAGCTCCGCAATGAAGTCTCCTCGCTGTCCAAATCGAATACCGGACTCTAGCGTCGGCTTCATCGGAAAAATGGGCGGGCTAGGTCATCGACTACGATGCCGAAGATGATCTACGTCGAGGCATCACAAGATCAAGCTCCCACTTCACCAAGTCATGAAACTTGTGAAGAAAACACCCTATACTACTTGGCAAGAGGTAGAGGATGAAGAAATAGGAGGTGGGTTCACTTTAGAATTGGATTTCTCACTCATATTCTCAAGTTGCCATTGTTGGAGGCAAGCTTCTTCTTGAAGAAGAAGAAGAAGAAGATGAAATATGTTATGATAAGTGTTTTTCAAAAAGAAAATAAAATCAATACTTATCATAATCCAACCATGGTCAAGTGTAGAGAATAGACTAGGGTTAAGTGGAATGGTTAGGGTTAAGCATGAGACAAAATGGTGACTTAGTCAAAGCTTCATGAAGCTTCAACATGCATCCAAAGAAAGCCACCATTTTTCTTTATGCTTATAATTTTCCAAAAAAGAATAAATAGATAAATAAATGAATAAGAAAACAAAACCCTAACCATTCATATAACCATGGTTTAATCTTTACACAAACCCAAGTTAGCATGCATCATCAAACATGATACAAACTTGTGCACAAAAATATATCACATATACAATGTGCATAATCAAGTGAGAAAAACCATTTAAAGTGAACCAATACTAGTTAATGCAAAGTAATATATCAAATATATAATTATGCATTAAATCATTAAATCAACACTTGATTTAACGATCCGGTCATATCGCATACAGCAGGCTAACATCCAATGTATCGGCTTATCGAATCAACCCTTGATTCGATAACTAGGTTATATCGCATACAACCAATCGATACATTCATCGCGAGAATAAAATACGGTATCACATACACGCATTATTCTCGGTCCTGCACATATCTCATATGCGCTCCTATTTCGTTTCGCTTGAACCAGGAAACCTCTGTGTAGGACTCTAAAGACTCGTCAATACGCTGGCCGCAGATGATGATCATATTAAACACCCACAAGCCGCAAGCGGTCTGCTAAACGTAACGGCCACCCGGGTATTGAGCGATCAGAAGATCGACGAGCAAGCCCGCTCACACTCTTGTGAATCCAACCAGTAACACTTACCGTACAGTCCGGTCTGATCGTCTGATATGTCGCATATCTCGCCTAGGGGTGGTAAATGTCAGACTCCAATAGCTCGATAAGTCGTGTCGATATGAGGTTTATAACAGTTCGAGAAACTACTGGTAACACTTACCAGTAAGTATCTGCAACCATGGCCAGGGATTTCCGGTTATAGCCAATCGAACACAGCGCAACATCAACTCCCTATACCGGGAGAGACGAATCCCCTCCTATCGCTCATTGCCTCCATGTGATTCGGGACTGTACCCAAAAACCACCGTTTTGCACGCCCTCTTGGACGTGGTAAGGTGGAAATCAAAGCACAGTGGGAATCACACAAGACTCTATGACGATCTCGGGTCAACAGACTACTCTGTACCAGTGTCACCAGAGAACTGCCATCTAACGTAAGGTATAATACCATCTGGGAGTTCTCGGCGAGTCCGTCCAGTGTACCCAGTCTCCACTGAGCACCCGTATATCATCTCTGATGTCAAACACCAATGGATATGGGATCATCCATCGCCCATCTGTATGGGTCGAGAAGGTATACGCTAGTCTACTCTGGTATATCGATGCCCCGTCTCGATACACCCACGACTAGGGACCTTGAAGGATGTACTTATAGACTACCATGTCCCCACTGGTATGATCCGCATCATAGTCCAGGTAGTCAAGTACACATCCTAAGGGCTTTACCAACATGTTATAGAGAGGCAATCAGTATACACGTTAAGGTAAAGAGTAACCAGATAACATACTATCATGTCGAGCAAGAAAGTCCTCCCTATATATGTCCAAACATCCACTACAGTATACATCCTATGTATAGTAATGGCCTCTAGGGCATACATATAACTAACAATCTCCCACTTGCACTAGGGCCATCTGTAGCAGTGGTTGCAGTATCTTATACTCAACCATCCCATAAAAAGTCTCTCTCTGGGAATAGGCCTTCGTGAGTGGATCCGCAGTGTTATCCTCTGAGTCTACTCTCCTAACCTCGATCACCTTGGAGATAGCCATCTCCATGATCAGGTGATACTGCCTTAGAATATGTCTGGATCACTGATGGGACGGACGTTCCTTGGCATAATCCACAACTCTATTGTCACACAATGGGAGGAACTAAGTTCATCTTATGAACAAATATACATCCAGACTGCCTCTTTGGTAGCAACTTAAGTAGCGATGTATCCAGCCTTTATCGTCTAGTATGCCACGGTATCTAGCTTGGAACTCTTCCAACATACCGTCCCTTTACTGAGGGTAAAGACAATGCCTGTGACTGACTTTCAGTCGTCCTTATCACCCTGGAACCCTTCCAGTGATTCTCCCCAGGACCAATTGATACCATCTCACTACAACTAGTGAGTGTCCTATTATCCAATTAGATCTATCTCATAGATCCAAAACTTAGGATTTAGTAGGTATTACTTTGATCCTTTATAGAGAATCCTTGTGATAAGCGGAGATTGACCGAGCGTAGCATAGGAAACTCCTTTCTTATCAAGAGTATGTCATCCACGTACTCTACGAGGATCACCACCATACTCCCTACTACCTTTTTGTTTATACAAGGTTCATCTACCATTTTGATGAAGTCAAACTCTTTGACTACTACATCAAAACAGACGTTCCAACTCCGTGATGCCTGCTTTATCATATAAAACATCCTACACACGTTTCCGCTGCTCCCACTGTCTACGAGGATCTCTGGCTGTGTACTTATAGACGCACTCTTCTAAAACATCATTTAGAAAAGCAGTCATGGCACCCAACCGCCAGATATCGTAGTCATGGTATGTAGCCGTGGCAAGTAGGATCTGGATGGACTTAAGCATAGCTCCTTAGAAAAGGTTTCATTATAATCCATGTATGGTCAATGATGCAAACCTTTAACAAGTCTAGCTTTGAAAGTCTCAACCTTTCCATGTACACCAAGTAATCTTCTCAAGATATACTTGCTCCTGATGGGGATTTAACCCTTTAGATATAGCAACTAAAGTCCATACTTTGTTGGTGTATAAGGATTCCATCTCAGATCGCTAAGCATCCAGCCATTCTTACAGAGTCCCACTCCTGATGGCCAGTTCGAAACTAGTTGGGTCATCATCTCATGATGCATTCCTCGCTCCCACTGTCATAGAGAAACCGAAGTATCTCTTAGGTGGGTGAGGAACCCTACTAGATCGGCGGAGAGGCTGAGGTTCGTTGGAATCTATTGAATCCTTTGGTTCTATCAAATCATCAGCTGCAGTCTGTATAGCTGGAACATTTCCAGTTCTACATAACAGATCTTGCCTCGAGCTTGTCCGGATTTTTCTTTTCAGACATAGGCCGGACAACCGCAAATCTTAACTAACTTAAGATATGGGCTCTTCCCTTTCCATATCACATATGAAGCGGTAGGCAGCTGATTTGATTGGAACCCTATTCAATAGGTATGCAACTTCATAAGTGCGTAACTCCCTAAAGGAAATAGGTAACTCAGTATTACTCATCATAGAGCACACCTTATCATATAGGGTGTGATTGCTCCGCCCCGATATACCATCGTGCTATGGTGTATACGGAGGAGTAATGCTGAGAGAGAATCTCATTTTCCTTTAGAATAGTCCAGGATTGCCGTGCGCAAGTATTCTCCTCCTTGATCTCATCAAAGGACATAATACTTATACCCGTATTTTGGTTCTCTACTTCTAACTTATATTCTGTGAATATCTCAAAAGATTCGGACTTGTGTTTCAACAGGAACATATGTCTGAATCTTGAGAGATTATCAGAGAATGTAATGAAGTACAAAAGACCGGTCTTGGCATGTGTAGACAGGGGACCTACATACATCAACATGTATTATCCCAAGGGTTCACTAACTCTTTCTCTGTTTCCAATAAACAGAGCTATGGTCATTTTATCTCTGTGACATAACTGGCAAGTTTCACAAGATGTAAATTCAAACTAGTTTAAATATGCATCTTTATGTAACTTAGCTAGTCGGGTCGCATTGATATGACCTAGTCTAGAATACCTTAAGAAGGATCCGTTCATTTCTGAACTCTTACTCTTGTGTGTGTTCTTTATACTAAGAACTGTAGTTTGATTTAGAACATCAATGCTTTTAGATAACGTGCCTGAACCGATCAACTTTTGATATAGGAAATGTTCAAAACATTATCCATCAATACAAAATTTTATCATTTCTTTACTAATAAAGAGACTGATATGATTTTGTATATCAGGTTCGGTATCTAATAGCATTTGTTCAGAATCAATGTACTGGTAATACAGGGTGACAGTGACCGACAGACTTGGCTGCAACTCTTGCCCCGTTTTCTGCCTCATGAAACTTATCACCCGTTCTCAGTTCTTTACCTTTCTGTAGCCCTATGTAACATATTACATATGCGGGATCCTGATCCGGTATCATATACCCAGGACGTAAAGGACATTGAGAAACAGTTCTGTATAATGAACACACCCGAAGATGATGCATCAGCATGCACTCTCTTCGTTTGGGCGGCACGGGAAATCTGGTATTCCCCAATTTCCTGCTCTGTCTTATAACAATTATAAGTTGGAGCGGGACCAACGTTCCCCAGCTCAGTATAACAAGCGGGTTCGGTCAATTTATCCGTTTTATTATCTTGATTAAGGCGTGATATGGTCGCTACCTGGAGAGAGAGAGAAGAAAACACTCAGCGTGCGCTCTTGCAAGAATATATTGGTTATTAATTTTATCTAATCAGGATGGCTCCCACTGTTTTTATCAAATCTTCCTTCAAACCCCAAAAGGAAAGACTAGCCGGGATTAATTACACGCTACAAGTTCGCCAATCTTTCAGCCAGGCCAGTGTCGGTACTTTGAGGGAGGTCCCCCGTGCTTTCGCACGAACCTAATTAATGTAAACCTCGTTTTTCCAGAGGCGTAACCTCGTTAACACCTTTCTAGACACCTACTTGATCGGCTAATTGTAATGTGTAAAACTCTCCCAGGAGTAACTCTTACTCACAGCGGGTATCGGGATCCAACTATCTCATAGAAGGTATGCAATCTCATTGCAAATTTCAACACTTGAAATTCCCGATAATATTTTGCCCCTAGTGTTCTATGACCTTGACGAATGCCAAACAACCCATAGTCCACTAGTCAAGTTCAACCCGTACATTTCTTGATTGAATTAACCCACCCGCACGACCCTTGACGAATGCCAAACAACGCCGTACGAATAACCTAATCCAATCTGCATCATATGCATAAGCAGATAAATACTAGTTAGCTACCGCACACTATGCCTTGACGAATGCCAAACTACCGCAACACGAATACTAACTAGTACTTATCTGAAATGACGGAGGGCTACGATAGGTTTTTCTGAAAACTATTGCGTAATGAACTTGATATCGTTGTAGGATCGAATGAATTTTGGAAATGGAGTGTTTTTGAGGCTTTTATAGTTTTGCTAAAGGAGTCACTCCCGGTGAAGGGATCGTCGATCCTTTCCTCGTCGAATGAGGTGCGGGATATATCATATATATCACTGTGGAAAGCAGAAACTATAGAAGCTATCAAAAGACAAACCGAGTGTGTATCATCTTCCAGTTATTGCTAAAGGAGTCACTCCCGGTGAAGGGATCTCGGTCCTTTCCTCATCGAATAAGGTGCAGGATGTTCTACAAGGAACACCTCGATGCAAAGCAAGAATTGTAGCTACCTGTTTTATTTTGAAATTCGATTCCACAACATCTTTAGGTTTCTTTTTCTTTCATTAATCACATTAATGAAGTCCCATCATTTAAATTACCTAAACATCACAGATAAATACGACGTACACTTATGCCATCCGCATTCGCCTCGATGTCCCCTCATGCACCGTTAGGTTAGGTAACTAACGACAGAGCGGGGCAGGGCTAGCGCGGTTGTAAAACATAAGTAACGTCGATATAATATATCATATATACTATATACAGTATCTATCACAGAACATCACATGATCACATCACAGATATCGCAGCAGAAGTATCATATAAAATATTGGATATACTAGGACGTCCGTGTTTTCAATACGAGCCAGTATAAAACACGGGTTCCACGGTCGTGACGAATAGCCAAACCCACACCCCCTAGACCCCTACGAGAGCGGCAAGCAACCCTACCAATTCTAGAGTTAGGAGACCCGGACTCGACTCCTCGAGTTGGTCTCCCACTGGACTCCAGAACCCGGTTACTTGTGCCCTCCTCCTTGGGTCTATCCTAGTGCGGAAAAGTAAATAATATACAAAAGGTGACTACTTCCGCAACCTGGAAGTGCCCCAATAAAAGAATATTACATACAAGTTTTTACATGAATGAAAATGAAAAACACTCATCTCACATAAAAACCCCCGGCTATTCGAACACGACGATCCAATATAACATATCCAGCAACACATAACATCACATGTCATCAACGTAAGTAAATATGCACATCCCATTTGTCGTTGACATATAGCAACGAAACCGGCGATATCAGTCACAGAAAAGAAAGTGTAAAACTACAACAGTTGGAATCCGCAATCTCTTTAGACATCGCATGCCTAATTAATGAATTCCTTAGACATCACATGCCTAACAATTATAAACCCCGCATTTTAGTCTCATTTATCGAGAACTCTTTTCAATATCAAGTCGGGCAATTCAACAGGATTCCCGACAATCTGATCGAATGCTCGTCGCAAACTTTAGTAGGCGGCCGCACCCCTGATACCGTCGACGAAGTGCACCAAGGCGGAACACCGCTGCCACGAGCACCCGGACGGATGCTTTCGGCGACGGGGTTCTCCTACAGTCACTTGGTCGGGGCTATGGAGTGAGGCTGTCTATTAAGTTACCCGGCGAGTATCCGCGTACGCTACGTGATTGCGACGGACTTTTGATCACATGAAAATTCCGTGGCAACCGATCAAGTGAGACTAAACTGCTATGTTTATAACATTCATGTTAGTTATCTCATAACTATTTGTGAATTCCAATTATTGTATCACATTCCGGATAAATAGAAAATGTTAAACTTTCCGATCGAACAATCGAACACCCAGGTTTTCCCGAAACAGATCAACACATGAAACAAGTTTAAAAACATCCAGTTCATGCCTCAGTACCAACGGTCCAGCCGTAGAAGGGTCAAGCCAACGCCTCACATGTGACACGCCGTACTGCCCCAAACCCGAAGGTTCAAAGGGCAGTTCAAGACGGTCAAATAATCGAGTTAAGGTTTGTTGTCTTCTAGAGGGTCCATTGCGTTACTTACACTACTTAGAACGTTATTAAACCACGGAAAAATCCAACACTTGGAAATTTCCCAACAGGGGAAAAAGTGGGTATTTATATCCAGTCGAACTTTTTAACATATTCAAAAATACCCGGAAAGGCCACATAGACAAAATTAGACAATCCGATCGAAACACCGAGTCCCCAATACAACCCAGAAAACTCAACTCTTGAGTCAGATTTAAAAATTCCCAGGAAAACCAGCACTGCAAAATAGGAATTACTATGCAATTTTTAAAACGTGATGTGACTATTTGGCCGCGGAACCGCCGCAGAAGCCAGGCTTCTGCCGCGGTTCCGCCGCGACTTAGTCGAATTGGCAACTCGAATTTTACAGTAACTCTTAGATATTCCTGCTGATTTTTCTGCATATTTTTAATTCTCAAAAATCCACAAATTCAGAAAATGTCCAGAGAGCATGGAAATATTGGGGTTTCAGTTCGATCGGACTTCAAACACCGTCTAGACTTCGCCTAAGGCTCTAGCTAGGCTTTGATACCACTGTAGGGTTCCTAGGCACGCTAATGAGGTCTCACAAGGCATCAACCATGCCAATTTCAAATTTTACGGGTGCCGAGAAACCCTAATACGGATCGTTAACTAGATTTTTAGGCGAAACAAGTAACTAGATAACAATTTAACTATAAGAACGGAAATACAACCTTTGTAGATCCGGTCCTCCACCTCCAAAGCTCCGCAATGAAGTCTCCTCGCTGTCCAAATCGAATACCGGGCTCTAGCGTCGGCTTCATCGGAAAAATGGGCGGGCTAGGTCATCGACTACGATGCCGAAGATGATCTACGTCGAGGCATCACAAGATCAAGCTCCCACTTCACCAAGTCATGAAACTTGTGAAGAAAACACCCTATACTACTTGGCAAGAGGTAGAGGATGAAGAAATAGGAGGTGGGTTCACTTTAGAATTGGATTTCTCACTCATATTCTCAAATTGCCATTGATGGAGGCAAGCTTCTTCTTGAAGAAGAAGAAGAAGATGAAATATGTTATGATAAGTGTTTTTCAAAAAGAAAATAAAATCAATACTTATCATAATCCAACCATGTTCAAGTGTAGAGAATAGACTAAGGTTAAGTGGAATGGTTAGGGTTAAGCATGAGACAAAATGGTGACTTAGTCAAAGCTTCATGAAGCTTCAACATGCATCCAAAGAAAGCCACCATTTTTCTTTATGCTTATAATTTTCCAAAAAGAATAAATAGATAAATAAATGAATAAGAAAACAAAACCCTAACCATTCATATAACCATGGTTTAATCTTTACACAAACCCAAGTTAGCATGCATAATCAAACATGATACAGACTTGTGCACAAAAATATATCACATATACAATGTGCACAATCAAGTGTGAAAAACCATTTAAAGTGAACCAATACTAGTTAATGCAAAGTGATATATCAAATATATAATTATGCATTAAATCATTAAATCAACACTTGATTTAACGATCCGGTCATATCGCATACAACCGACTAATATCCAATGTATCGGCTTATCGAATCAACCCTTGATTCGATAACTAGGTTATATCGCAAACAACCAATCGATACATTCATCGCGAGAATGAAATACGGTATCACATACATGCATTATTCTCGGTCCCGCACATATCTCATATGAGCTCCTATTTCGTTTCGCTTGAGCCAGGAAACCTCTGTATAGGACTCTAAAGACTCGTCAATACGCCGGCAGCAGATGATGATCATATCAAACACCCACAAGCCGCAAGCGGTCTGCTAAACGTAACGGCCACCCGGGTATTGAACGATCAGAAGATCGACGAGCAAGCCCGCTCACACTCCTGTGAATCCAACCAGTAACACTTACCGTACAGTCCGGTCTGATCGTCTGATATGTCGCATATCTCGCCTAGGGGTGGTAAACGCCAGACCCCAATAGCTCGATAAGTCGTGTCGATATGAGGTCTATAACAGTTTGAGAAACTACTGGTAACACTTACCAGTAAATCTCAGCAACCCTGACCAGGGATTTCCGGTTATAACCAATCGAACACAGCGCAACATCAACTCTCTATACCAGGAGAGACGAATCCCCTCCTATCGCTCATTGCCTCCATGTGATTCGGGACTGTACCCAAAAACCACAGTTTTGCACGCCCTCTTGGACGTGGTAAGGTGGAAATCAAATCACAGTGGGAATCACACAAGACTCTATGACGATCTCGGGTCAACAGACTACTCTGTACCAGTGTCACCAGAGAACTGCCATCTGACATAAGGTATAATACCATCTGGGAGTTCTCGGCGAGTCCGTCCAGTGTATCCAGTCTCCACTGAGCACCCGTATATCATCTCTGATGTCAAACACCAATGGATATGGGATCATCCATTGCCCATCTGTATGGGTCGAGAAGGTATACGCTAGTCTACTCTGGTATATCGATGCCCCGTCTCGATACACCCACGACTAGGGACCTTGAAGGATGTACTTATAGACTACCATGTCCCCACTGGTATAATCCGCATCATAGTCCAGGTAGTCAAGTACACATCCTAAGGGCTTTACCAACATGTTATAGAGAGGCAATCAGTATACACGTTAAGGTAAAGAGTAACCAGATAGCATACTATCATGTCGAGCAAGAAAGTCCTCCCTATATATGTCCAAGCATCCACTACAGTATACATCCTATGTATAGTAATGGCCTCTAGGGCATACATATAACTAACACTAGTACCGCTGACTTGCTTGTAGTTAAACCCACTGCCAGCGTACTGTTGAGTCTTTAGAGTCCCACACAGAGGGCTTCCCTGGTTCGGGCGAAATGATGTAGAGGCCGTATGGTTTTACGGCAGGGTTCCGATCATATACGTGTACTAGTGCATGGATGATGTTCGGATAGATAATACTAGTGGGCTTTGGTTTAAGCCGGATCCTAGTATTATATTGTTGGATTATTTTCGTCTCTTGGTATTCGTATTTTTTAGAATACGAATACGAGTATGTATATACGGTGAGGGGGTATTCTTGTAATTTCTCAAGAATACTTCTAGAAGAAAACACATCATTTTGATTTAACCCATTTGTTTAAATGGATAATAAGGTGGAGGTATGAGGTGTTATCTTGGATATGATTGAAGCATGTCTACTTGGTGAATCATTGTTTTTGTGACTATTGAAGCATGGTTGATTCATTATTTGAATTATTATATGCTTCATTATCACAAACCCTTAGCCATTCTACACTCTCTCCTCCAAGCTTCTCTTCTTCTTCCTCAACCCTAAAAGGTCTCATGTGTTGAGAAATCTAGGGTTCTTGAGACAAATTAATCCATAATCACTCTCTACATCATCTAGGCTGCATAGATTTATTAGGAATATGTATGCCCTGGAGGCCATTATTGTATGATATAGTGGATTCTTGGACATATATGTAAGTCCACGTTGCCCACCTCGGTGCTTACGGGGAGGCGGAAACGGTATAAAAAATCGATTTTTAGAACTCAAGGCAATATGGACTAAAAGGAGGATCTTTGCTAAACAAAAACTAACAACCAAGCTAAGAGATTTAGCTACTCGGTTAAGGGGTTATACCTAAGTCTTGAACTCCTTCTCTTCTTGCTCCTTGGAGTGGGATGAATGGGTCGTCCTCGTCGCCTTCTCTTGCCGAAGAAAGATCCACCCGAGGGCCTCTACCTTTGGCTCCTACCTCAACCTAGAGGTAACTAAAGTGCTTGGTGTGCTAAACCTAGAACCTTAGGATGAGTAGAGAGTAATTTTGGTGTTTTATCTCAAAAGCAAAATGGTTCTCAACTTATGAGAGGGGAGAGCTTTGAGAGAGAGGAAGAGGATGAGAGAGAATGAGCAAGAGAGAATGAGGATAGAATCAACCATCCTCACATATATGTGAATTATGATAATTAAATAATTAATCAACGATAATAGTGACGGTTAACTTGAAATGACCATTATCATTTCACATTAATGAATTTTACAAGAATCAAAGAGTATCTTTCATGTGAAATGATGATGGTCAATATGTCAACAAGTCAACCGTAGTCAATGGTCAACAACCCTAACCATAACACAATTATAATTAATTAATATTAATAATCATATTTCACATATACATTAGGGTTAAGAAAAAGACAACGGTCATCAACCCTAATGAAAGTCCTCTTTCTCTGCATACACACCCGTATCCATGTTCCGAGAAACACGAATACAATGAGATAAAACCAATCCCAAAACATATACTAGGATCTGGCTTAAACTAAAGCCCGCTAGTATTAACTGTCCGGACACTAAACGTCCACAAGTGCGCGGATGTGAACGAACCCCGTCGCAAAACCATGCGACCTCTACTCAGTTTTGCCTAAAGGCGAATAACCCTCTGTGTGGGACTCTAAAGACTTGACACTACGCTGGCAGTGGGTTTAACCACAGGCCGCAAGCGGTACTAGGTGTACGTAACGGTCCCCAGGTAGATGCCGATAAGAAGACTGACGAGGTGAACCCATCTGAACTCCTACTGAGCCTGAATGTGACAGTCTCCATACTGTCCGGTCTATTCGTCTGAGAATATCGCATGGCGGGCCTAGGGGGCGGTAAACGCCAGTCCCCTAATAGCGGTACAAGTCATGTCGGAGTGTAGCCTAGAACACCCTGAGATAACACTGGAAACCTACCAGTATATCTCGCTTGCCCTGGCCAGGGACTTTGTGTAATGGCTCTCCTAGACACAGCGTGATATCAACCCCCAATACCGGGAGAGACGAATCCTGTCTAACCGTCACTGCCTCTAAGTGCTTCGAGACTGCACCCAACTGCTACCTGTTTGCACGACTCCTTTGAGCCGTGGTAGGGTAGCAATCTAAGAACAGTTGGAACACACTTGAGGCGAAGTGACAGTGTCAAGTCAACGGACTAAGCTGTACTCATGTCGCCTGGGAACAGATAACTGACGATAGGTATAATACCAACCAACAGTTCCCGGCGAGTCCTATCCAGTGTACTCGTAACCTAACGAGCACCCGCATAATATCTCAAGTACGACGTACTGACGGCTGTGGGACAAACCGTCTCCCATGCTGGGATGAGAAGCGCATACGCTAGTCTACTCCGGAGTATCGATGCCCTGTCTCGATAGTCCTACGACTAAGGACATGCATAAGGATATGCTTGTGGATTACCCAGCCCCCACGAGTGTGACTGCCATCACAACGCTGGTAATCAAGCAAAGATCCTAAGGGCTCCACTAATGTGTAAAGGCGATATGCTATAAGAAACACATGCACACATTAAAGTAGAAACAAACCAAGTAGCATACTACTATTTTGAGCAAGATTGTCTATACAACTGTGAATATCCCAAGCTTCCATTAAATAATATACAAACTAGTATGATACAGTAATGGCCTCTAGGGCATATACACTAACAATCTCCCACTTGCACTAAGGCCATGTACTGGCGTATCGAAGACCTATCATCTCGATCAGCCGCTCGAACTGAGTCTGGAGTAAGGCCTTCGTGAATGGATCAGTAGTGTTATCTTCCATAGCAACTCTCCAAACCTCGATCTCCTGGCGACCCACGATCTCCCTGATCAGGTGATACCGCCTCAAGATGTGCCTGGACTTCTGATGGGACCTGGGTTCCTTTGCTAAAGCTATAGCCCCGTTGTTGTCGCAATACAGAGGTATTGGATCAACAATGGACGGAACCACCTGAAGTTCTGTCAAGAACTTCCTTATCCAGACGGCTTCTTTTGCGGCATCTGCAGCAGCGATATATTCCGCTTCCATCGTCGAGTCAGCAACAGTTTCCTGTTTGGAACTCTTCCAACACACCGCCCCTCCATTGAGGGTAAAGACATAACCCGACATGGACTTGGAATCATCCTTGTCACTCTGGAAGCTGGAGTCAGCTAAGGCCTCGATCTGGAGGTCTTTTCCGCCATACACCAAGAACATCTCCTTAGTCCTTCTCAGGTACTTGAGAATGTTCTTTACCGCTATCCAGTGTTTCTCCCCAGGGTTTGAATGATATCGGCTTACCACACTTAGTGCATAAGCTACATCCGGTCTGGTACATAACGTCGCATACATTATAGAGCATACCGCAGAAGCGTAGGGTATAATAGACATGCGATCCCTTTCCAAATCAGTCTTGGGAGACATCTCTTTGGAGAGGGTGATCCTGTGACAAGCCGGTAGATTACCGCGCTTGGAATCTTCCATACTGAATCTTTTCAGTATGGTTTCGATGTACCTGGACTGTGAAAATCCTAATATCCTCTTGGATCTGTCACGATAGATCTGGATCCCCAGAATGTAAGAGGCATCACCCATGTCTTTCATGGAGAACCTGTGTGACAAGAACCCTTTGACAGATTGTAGCATAGGAATGTCATTTCCTATTAAGAGAATGTTATCACGTGTAAAACGAGGAATACGACAGTTCTTGCTACAAATCTACTATAGATGCATGGTTCATCTGGATTTTTGATAAAGCCAAATTCTTTGACAGTCTCATCAAAACAGATGTTCCAACTCCGTGATGCCTGCTTTAGTCCATAGATGGACTTAAGCAACTTGCACACCTTTCCGCTACTCCCACTCTGAATGAAACCCTCTGGCTGGTCTATATAGACACACTCCTCTAAATTTCCATTTAGAAAAGCGGTCTTTACGTCCATCTGTCAAATCTCATAATCGTGGAAGGCAACAATGGCAAGAAGGATCCGAATGGATTTCAGCATAGCTACTGGAGAAAAGGTTTCGTCATAGTCCAAACCAAGGCTTTGATGAAAACCCTTTGCAACAAGTCTAGCCTTATAGGTCTCAACCTGTCCATCTACACCAATCTTCCTTTTGAAGATCCACTTGCATCCTACGGGTTTTACCCCATCTGGAGCAACGTCCAACGTCCATACTTTGTTGGTGTACATGGACTCCATTTCGGTCTGCATTGCATCCATACATTTTACCGAGTCAACGCTCTGAATGGCCTGCTGGAAGCTAATCGGCTCATCACTATCAATGATACAATCCTCTCTATCCCGGTCTATGAGAAAACCGTAGTATCTCTCGGGCGGAAGAGACTGCCTACTACTCCTGCGGAGCGGCGCAGGAATGTCCTGATCTTTCGAACCCTTTGGTTCTACTAAGCTTTCAGTAATAGCTCGTGGTTCTGGAATTTGTTCCAGTTCTATTGCGCTCCTACTTATCTGATTTTTCAAAAACTCAGTTTCCAAGAAGTGGGCATGACGAGAAACAAAAACCTTTTGTTCCTCTTCGCAATAGAAGAAATATCCCTTGGAGTTCTTTGGATATCCCACAAACTTGCACTGTACTAAGCGTGCCTCGAGTTTGTCCGCATGCTGCTTTTTGACAAAAGCCGGACATCCCCATGTCTTAATGTGCTTAAGATAGGGTTTCTTCCCACTCCACATCTGATATGGTGTGGTAGGCACAGTCTTAGTTGGAACTCGGTTCAAAAGGTATGCAGCTGATTCTAGTGCATATCTCCAGAATGATGGCGGTAACTCAGCATTACTCATCATGGAACGTACCATATCCAATAGGGTCCGGTTCTGTCTCTCCGATACACCATTATATTGCGGAGTGTATGGAGGAGTAAGCTGAGAGAGAATTCCATTCTCTTTTAGGTAATCCAGGAACTCGGCACTCAAGTATTCACCACCTCGATCAGATCTCAGTGTCTTGATACTTTTTCCGGTTTGTTTTTCTACTTCATTCTTATATTCCTGGAATTTTCCAAAGGCTTCGGATTTATGTTTCATTAAGAAGACATATCCGTACCTTGAAAATTCATCCGTAAAAGTAATGAAGTAAGAATAATCGCTTTGCGCATGTGTAGACATTGGACCGCACACATCGCTGTGTACGAGTCCCAAGAGCTCGCTCGCTCTTACTCCGTGTCCAGTGAACGGAGTCTTTGTCATCTTTCCTTTGAGACAGGATTGACAAGTTGCATATGATTGATATTCGAAAGGATCCAAATATCCTTCTGTATGTAACTTCGTCAACCTTCTCACATTGATGTGACCCGGTCTACAATGCCATAAGAAAGCCTGATTTGTTTCCGGAGACTTTCTTTTGTGTGTATTCTGGACATTGAAAATCTGTGGTTGGTTTAATACGTATATACCATTGCTTAATGTACCTGACCCAATCAGAACTTAATTAAGGTGAATGTTTACAACATTGCTTACAAATGCAAATTCATAACCTTCTTTAGATATTAAAGATACAGAAATGATATTACAAGTCGCATTGGGTACAAAATAACAATTACGTAAAACCAAAACATGTCCATTTGACAATCCCAGGTGATAGTCCCCCACGGCCTCAGCATCCATGCTAGCTCCGTTTGCAGCTCTGAGGGTCATATCACCTGCCTTCAAAACCCTACGCCTTCTCAATTCCTTCAAAGAATTACAGATATGAGATCCTGATCTGGTATCCAATACCCAGGAAGTAGAGTTTATTGATAGACAGTTTTCAATAACATACACACCTGAAGCCGAAGCCGCAACTTGCTTCGGGTCCTGGTTTCTGGCCTTCCAAGCCCTGCAATCCTTTTTCCAGGGTTTACTCTTGTGACAGTAAAAGCACTCTTCCTTCCCCACAAGCTTTCCCGCTACCTTTGTTGCCTTTGCCTTTCCCTTCGTATCCACTTTACTAACACTGCCCCTTGGTTTGGTAGGGGTTTTCTTCTTCTTTCCCTTCGCTTTTGCCTTGGACCTAGAAGAGGAAGATCCTCCTACAAACAAAGTGGATGTTTCCCTACCTTTCTGTAGGGTGCCCTCTGCACTCCTCAGCATGTTGAGGAGTTCTGAAAGTTCAACTTCTTTTTCTTGCAAGTTGAAGTTCAGGATAAACTGGGCGTAAGTGGAAGGAAGGGACTGGAGAATCAAGTCAGTATAGATCTCGTTCTCTAACGTGGTCCCAAGGTCCGCGAGCTCTTCAATATAGCCAATCATCTTAAGCACGTGTTCCGCTACCGATGATCCGACGGCCAGTCTCGCCGAAAACAGCTTTTTCGAGACTTCTTATCTGGCGATACGGGATTGCTCTCCATACAGTTCTTTTGTATGGAGAGATATGGATTCGAGGTCCATATTCTCGTGCCTCCTCTGATGTTCATTGTCCATAGAGTCAAGCACGAGGCATATGGCTTTCGCGCAGTCGATTTCCCAGGTCTTACGGATATCCTTATCCGCGACGCTGGTTTTGGGACCTGGGACAGGGGGAGCTTTGGTGGTAAGCAGATACCCCAACTTGTCATAAGTGATTGCCATTTTGATATTCCTGAGCCAATCTTTGTAGTTTGGCCCTGTCAGTATGTTTTTATCTAGTAGTAACTTAAGCCCAGTCATGATGTTTGGTCGCTGCAATTAGGAGAGAGAGAAGAAACACTTTAGCATGATGCTCTTGCAAGTTTAGAGTGGTTTTTAATTTGTCTAAACAGGATGGCTCCCACTGTCTCTCGAATCCCTCCTCAAACCAAAAAGGAAGAATTAGTCGGGATCAATCTCACCGTACAATACTTGCTTAACCGTTCAGCCAGGCCAGTGTTGGTACTTCGAGGGAGGTTTTCCAACGCTTTCGCGAAGTTCCTTAACTAAATAACCTCTTTTCCCTGTGGGCGTAGCCCCGCTAACACCTTTCTAGACACCTACTTGGTTTATAGCATTGATCGTTAAGTGAGAAAGTTCCGGAGGAGTAGCATATACTCACAGTAGGATCGGGATCCAAATATCATCGTGTGACAAAACTGAAGGAATCCTACCAGAATCATCACACTCCAAATGGTATTCAGCGCTAGCAAGTTTCAGTTTCTTTAGAAACTCCCGATGTGGATTTTTGCCCCATGCTCTTATGACCTTGACTTTGGCCAACAAATCAT
Organism: Agapanthus africanus; assembly: GCA_030015575.1. Lineage (NCBI taxonomy): Eukaryota > Viridiplantae > Streptophyta > Magnoliopsida > Asparagales > Amaryllidaceae > Agapanthus > Agapanthus africanus. Next base: position 181,030,694 of record JASDDO010000008.1, read on the forward strand.
AAGTCACATGTCAAGTTCTACCCGTCATTCTCCAGGTTAATTTGAACCCACCCGTACCTACCCTTGACTTTGGCCAACAAGGCAGTACGACTGTCCCAAACCAACACATCTATCTATGCTGCACCTGAATACCCAATAGCTACCAATCACTATGCCTTGACTTTGGCCAACAAACATAGCTTGAATACTATTGACTATCCATGTGAAACGACGGAGGGCTACAAATGGTTTTGGCGAAATCGTGAACGTAGTGAACTTGATATAATCGATGGAACGAGATAGCTTTTAAAAGGAGTGGTTCAAGCTCCGTATTTAAAAGTTGGTATTTGAAAAGAACCGAGTGCTTTTGATAGTGTTCCAACGACTTTTACTTGGTTTATTTTCTTGCATTAATTTTAATGTGTCCCATCATTTAATCCTACCATTGCAGAAGACAACGAAAATATGACGTACGCTTATGCCATCCGCATTCGCCACGAGGTCCCGTCATACCCGTTAGGTTACTTAACTAACGACAGAGCGGGGGCTAGACTAGTGCGGATGCAAAACATAAGCAACGCCTAAATAGATATCATATATAGATATATACATTCGTCACATGCAATGATATTCATTCCAGATCACAGATGAACACATTGGATATACTAGAAATCCGCATTCCGTACGAGCCTGTAACGAAGAGCGGATTACACGGTCGAGATGAATAGCCAAGAACCCACCATAGATCCCTACGGGTGCGGCAAACTACCCGCCAAGTACCCGAAGTGAATCAACCTCCCTCAACAACGTGAGTAGGCCACTCGGCACTTCGAGGTACCCGGTAGTTTGTGCACCCCACCTTTGGTCTATCCTAGGAGAAAAAACAGTAAAAGAAATTATACAATGACGGCTACAACCCCATCCCGGTTGTGCGGCCATATAAATAATATTACATCAATTACAAATTACATGAATTGAAAGAAAAAGAAAACTCTCATCTCACAACCCCCCGGCTATTCATCCACGACAATCCAATGAATTCATATACACAAACCATCAACATTACAGATCACAGATATGTATAACCCCCACTAATCGACGTATAGCGATTAGCAGACGTTCAATACATATATCACATCACAGATATAACCCATTAGCCAAACTCTAGAGATGTTCGATCAAAATACGGATTTGTAACCACCCCAAAAACTAATTTGTTCTCTGGAAAATCTGGGCAGAAACAAACCATCCTAAAAATCCCAAAACATCAATATGAGAACACTGCAGTAGAAACGACCCACGGCCGAGTCAACTCGGCCGCGGATCCACGGTAAGAGCATGCTCTTGCCGCGGTTCCGCGGTGAGTTGGTCGACTCACTGGGTCGTTTTTCTTGGGTGTTCTTTAAAAACCCTGAGCCGATTTTTAGTACATGATTTATTATTTCTAAAGCACGTTTAAAAATAGGCCGAAAGTTAGGTTTTTGAAACGTGTTTTGCGATTTTTCTCCGATCAAAATTCTAGATACTTTTCTAACTTGCTGGTTTGTGTTTAGCCAAGCTCTGATACCACTGTAAGTCCACGTTGCCCACCCTGGTGGTTACGGGGAGGCGGAAACGGTATAAAAAATCGATTTTTAGAACTCAAGGCAACATGGACTAAAAGGTGGATCTTTGCTAAACCAAAACTAACAACCAAACTAAGAGATTTAGCTACTCGATTAAGGGGTTATACCTAAGTCTTGAACTCCTTCTCTTATTGCTCCTTGGAGTGGGATGAATGGGTCGTCCTCGTCGCCTTCTCTTGCCGAAGAAAGATCCACCCGAGGGCCTCTACCTTTGGCTCCTACCTCAACCTAGAGGTAACTAAAGTGCTTGGTGTGCTAAACCTAGAACCTTAGGATCAGTATAGATTAATTTTGGTGTTTTATCTCAAAAGCAAAATGGTTCTCAACTCATGAGAGGGGAGAGCTTTGAGAGAGAGGAAGGGGATGAGAGAGAATGAGCATGAGAGAATGAGGATAATATCAACCATCCTCACATATATGTGAATTATGATAATTAAATAATTAATCAAAGATAATAGTGATGGTTAACTTGAAATGACCATTATCATTTCACGTTAATGAATTTTGCAAGAATCAAAAAGCATCTTTCATGTGAAATGATGATGGTCAATATGTCAACATAGGTCAACAAGTCAACCATAGTCAATGGTCAACAAGCCTAACCATAACACAATTATAATTAATTAATATTAATAATCATATTTCACATATACATTAGGGTTAAGAAAAAGACAACGGTCATCAACCCTAATGAAAGTCCTCATCCTCTGCCTCAGTCAACTGTGCATACAGACCAGTATCCATGTTCCGAGGAACATGAATACAATGAGATAAAACCAATTCCAAAAAATATACTAGGATCTGGCTTAAACCAAAGCCCGCTAGTATTAACTGTCTGGACACTAAACGTGCACAAGTGCGCAGATGTGAACGAACCCCGTCGCAAAACCATGCGACCTCTACTCAGTTTTGCCTAAAGGCGAATAACCCTCTGTATGGGACTCTAAAGATTCGACACTACGCTGGCAGTGGGTTTTGTAAGTCGATGTACTTCACCCCAGTACTTGTGGGGAGGCGGAATTTTCAAAAACGATCAAGTTTAAACATCGAACATCGACTAACCGCTTGAATCGAAGCTAAACAAATAATAACCAAACACATAGCTATACTAAACTATAGTGTTAAAGGATTATACCGATCGAAACTAGTCCTTCGTCTTTGTGTCCTCCTTTGTTCTCCTCGGCCTTCTCTAGGTAGTAAACGATCCACCCGAGAGCGAAACTCCAAGCTAAACCTCTAACTTGAGGTAACTAATCAACTTTGATTGCTAATCAAAGATGAAAGGATGATGTAGAGTGAAGGTTATGGATTGTTTAGTCTAACTAATCCTTTGATCTCAACACATGAGGATTAAGGATTAGGGTTTGAAGATGAGAGCTTGAGGAGAGAGAATGTGAGATAAGATAATGAGAGAAGAGAGAGAGTGTATCATAATATTATGAAGCATTCTTATTTTTCAATAATGAATAAAAGAAATGAATAAGCATGCTTCATAAAATATCTAGTGGTGATTCATTAGCATGAGTCATTAAGCAATAAATGTGCATTAATGAAATGAATGAATCACCACCATGACTCACTTTCTTATCCAAAAGAAACCTCCTTAGTCACATCTTCTAGAAGCTTCTCGTACAATTACGAGAACGCCCCTCCAATCCGCAAAAATACGGAAAAACTTTAGACTGTAAAAATCCAATAACCGGATACCAGTAACTGGCTTAAACCAAAGCCGACTGGTAAAAACTGTCCGAAAGTCGTACGCGCGTAAACGCACGTATGCGTCCGAACCCTTTGTCGCAAAACCATGCAACCTCTATATCGTTTCGCCTGGAGTAGGAAACTCTCTGTGTGGGACTCTAGAGACTCGACTACTACGCTGGCAGTGGGTTTAACCACAGACCGCAAGCGGCACTAGCTGTACGTAACGGTCCCCAGGTAGTTGTCGATAAGAAGGCCGATGAGTAAACCCATCCGAACTCCTACTGAGTCTGATGTGACAATCTCCATACAGTCCGGTCCGTTCGTCCAAGACTATCGCATATCGGGCCTAGGGGGGCGGCAAGCGTCAGTCCCCTCATAGCGGTATAAGTCGTGTCGGAGTAAAGCCCATTACACCCTGAGAAACTACTGGAACCTACCAGCAAATCTCGCTTGCCCTGGCCAGGGACTTGGCGTAATGGCTCTCTGACACAGCACGATATCTACTCCCAATACCGGGAGGGACGAATCCTGTCTAACCGCCACTGCCTCCAAGTGCTCGGGACTGCACCCAACTGCTACCTGTTTGCACGACTCCGTTGAGCCGCGGTAGGGTAGCAATCTAAGAACAGTGGGACACACTCGAGGCGAAGTAGCAGTGTCAAGTCTGCGGACTACGCTGTACTCATGTCACCTGGGAACTGTTCACTGACGACTGGTATCAAACCAACCAACAGTTCCCTGTGAGTCCTGTCCGGTGTACCCGTAACCTAACGAGCACCTGTATACTATCTCCAGTACGACGTACTGACGGCTGTGGGACAGACCATCTCCCCAACTGGGATGAGAAGCGTACACACCAGTCTACTCCGGAGTATCGATGCTCTGTCTCGATAATCCAACGACCAGGGACCTGAATAAGGATGTGCTTGTAGACTACCCAGCCCCCACTAGTGTGACTGCCATCACAACGCTGGTAGATAAGCAAGATCCTAAGAGCTCTATCAATACGTACACTCACATATTAAGATAGAAAAACCAAGTAGCATACTACCATGTTTAGCAAGACTGTTATATACATGTGAATATCCCAAGCTTCCATTAAGTAATATACAAGCTAGTATGATACAGTAATGGCCTTCTAGGGCATAAACACTAACAATCTCCCACTTGCACTAGGGCCATGTACTGGCATATCGTAGACCAATGATCTCGAGCAGCCTCTCGAACTGAATCTGAGGAAGGGCCTTCGTGAATGGATCAGCAATGTTCTCTTCTGAAGCAACTCTCCGAACCTCGATCTCCTGACGATCAATGATCTCCCTGATCAGGTGATACCGCCTCAAGATGTGTCTGGACTTCTGATGGGACCTTGGTTCCTTCGCTAAAGCTATAGCTCCGTTGTTGTCGCAATACAGAGGTATTGGATCAACTATGGTAGGAACCACCTGAAGTTCTATTAGGAACTTCTTCATCCAGACTGCTTCTTTTGCGGCATCGCAAGCAGCTATATACTCCGCTTCCATCGTCGAGTCAGCAACGGTGTCCTGCTTGGAGCTCTTCCAGCACACCGCCCCTCCATTGAGGGTAAAGACATAACCCGACATGGACTTGGAATCGTCCTTATCACTCTGGAAGCCGGAATCAGCAAAGGCCTCCAACCTGAGGTCTTTTCCGCCGTAAACCAAGAACATCTCTTTAGTCCTCCTCAGGTACTTGAGAAGGTTCTTTACTGCTATCCAGTGTTTCTCCCCTGGGTCTGACTGATACCGGCTTACCACGCTTAGTGCGTAAGCAACATCTGGTCTGGTACACAACATCGCATACATTATAGAGCCTACCGCAGAAGCGTAGGGTATAATGGACATGCGTTCCCTTTCCAAATCAGTCTTGGGAGACATCTCTTTGGAGAGGGTGATTCCGTGACAAGCCGGTAGATTACCGCGCTTAGAATCTTCCATACTGAATCTTTTCAGTACAGTGTCGATATACCTGGACTGCGAAAGTCCCAACATCCTCTTGGATCTATCACGATAGATCCGGATCCCCAGAATGTAAGAGGCATCACCCAGGTCTTTTATGGAGAACCTGTGTGACAAGAATCCTTTGACAGATTGTAGCATAGGAATGTCATTTCCTATCAATAGAATGTCATCCACGTACAAGACGAGGAATACGACACTTCTGGCCACAACTTTACTATATATGCACGGTTCATCTGGATTTTTGATAAAGTCATATTCTTTGACTGTCTCATCAAAACAGATGTTCCAACTCCGCGATGCCTGCTTTAGTCCGTAAATGGACTTAAGCAGCTTGCATACTTTCCCGCTGCTCCCACTCTGATTGAAACCCTCTGGCTGATCCATATAGACGCTCTCTTCTAAATTTCCATTCAGAAAAGCCGTCTTTACGTCCATCTGCCAGATTTCAAAATCATGGAAGGCAGCAATAGCAAGAAGGACCCGAATGGATTTGAGCATAGCCACTGGAGAAAAAGTTTCGTCATAGTCCAAACCAGGTCTTTGACGAAAACCCTTTGCAACAAGTCTAGCCTTATAGGTTTCCACCTGTCCATCTACACCAATCTTTTTCTTGAAGATCCATTTGCATCCTATGGGTTTTACCCCATCTGGAGCAAAGTCCAAAGTCCATACTTTGTTGGTGTACATGGACTCCATCTCGGTCCGCATTGCATCTAGCCATCGTACCGAGTCGCCCCTCTGGATGGCCTGCTGGAAGTCAGTAGGTTCATCATCATCTATGATGCAATCCTCTCTATCCCCGTCTATGAGAAAACCGTAGTATCTCTCAGGCGGACGAGACGGCCTACTACTCCTGCGGAGGGGTGCGGGAATGTTCTGTTCTTCTTGAACCTCTGGTTCTACCAAACTTTCAGTAGCAGTTTGTGGTTCTGGAATTTCTTCCAGTTCTATTTCGCTCCCACTTGATTCCTTTTCTAAAAACTGATGTTCTAGAAAATGGGCATTACGAGAAACAAATACCTTCTGTTCCTCTGCGTAATAGAATAGATATCCCCTAGAGTGCTTTGGATATCCCACAAACAAACACTTTACTGATCGTGCCTCGAGCTTGTCCACATGCTGCTTTTTAACAAAAGCTGGACATCCCCAAATCTTTATATACTGTAGATGGGGTTTCTTCCCACTCCACATCTGATATGGAGTGGTAGGCACAGTCTTGGTAGGTACCATGTTCAAAAGATATGCCGCTGATTCTAGCGCATGTCCCCAGAAAGATCGCGGTAACTCAGCATTACTCATCATGGATCGTACCATATCTAATAGGGTTCGATTCCGTCTCTCCGATACACCATTATGCTGTGGAGTGTACGGAGGAGTAAGCTGAGAGAGAATTCCTTTCTCTTTTAGGTAACCTAGGAACTCGGCACTCAAGTATTCTCCACCTCGATCAGATCTAAGTGTCTTTATACTTTTGCCGGTTTGGTTTTCTACTTCATTCTTATACTCTTGGAATCTCTCAAAAGCCTCGGATTTATGTTTCATCAGATAAATGAATCCGTATCTTGAGTAATCATCCGTGAAAGTAATGAAATAGGAAAAACCACCTCTCGCATGTGTAGACATTGGACCGCATACATCACTGTGTATGAGTCCTAAGAGCTCGCTCACTCTTACTCCTTGTCCAGTGAATGGAGTCTTTGTCATCTTTCCTTTGAGACAAGATTGACAAGTGTCATAAGTTTGATATTCGAACGTGTCCAAATATCCTTCTCTATGCAACTTAGTCAACCTTCTCTCATTGATGTGACCCAGTCTACAATGCCATAAGAAAGCTTTATTTAAATCTGGAGACTTTCTTTTTAGTGTGTTCTGGACATTGAAAATTTGGAGTTGGTTTAACACATATATGCCGTTATTTAGAGTACCGGACCCAATCAAACTATGATTAAGGTGGATGTTGACAACATCTCTTGCAAACGTGAAATCATAACCTTTATTTGATAACAAGGAAACTGATATGATATTACACGTTAAGCTGGGTACAAAATAACAGTTATGTAAAACCAAAATGTGTCCACTCGTCAATCCTAGGTGAAAATCCCCGACGGACGCAGCTCCCACGCTAGCTCCGTTAGCAACCCTGAGGATCATATCACCTTTCTTCAGCACTCTACGGTGTCTCAGTGCCTGCAATGAATTGCAAATATGAGATCCTGATCCGGTATCCAATACCCAGGAAATAGAGTTGATCGACAGACAATTCTCAATTACAAACACACCTGAAGTCGAAGCCACAGCTTGCTTCGGTTCCTGGTTCTTGGCGTTCCACGCCTTGCAATCCTTCTTCCAGTGCCCTTTCCTGTGACAATGGAAGCACTCATCCAGGCCAACTACCGGTGCTGTAAACTTTTTCTTTCCCTTCCCTCCCACCTTACTAACACCTCCTCTAGGTCTGGGTGCGGCCTTCTTCTTCCTTCCTTTGGCCCTAGCCTTGGACCCGGAAGAAGATGAACCGCCAACAAACATAGCGGGTGTTTCGCTTGCCTTCTGCAAGGTGCCCTCTGCACTCCTTAACATGTTCAGGAGTTCCGCAAGTTCAACTTCTTTTCCTTGAAGATTGAAGTTGAGGATAAACTATGCGTAGGTGGGAGGAAGGGACTGGAGAACAAGGTCTGTATATAGCTCATTATCCAAAGTCGTCCCAAGGTCTGCGAGCTCTTCTATATAGCCAATCATCTGTAGGACATGTTCACCTACCGATGATCCGACAGCCAACCTCGCTCGAAATAATTTCTTAGAGGTCTCGTATCTTGCTATACGAGATTGCTCTCCATAAAGTTCCTTTGTATGGAGAAATATGCCATCAAGGGACATATCCTCGTGCCTCCTCTGATGTTCATTGTTCATCGAGGCAAGCACGATGCACTTGGCTCTCGCGCAATCTAAATCCCAGGTTTTGCGGATTTCCTTATCCGCATTACTGGATTTGGGACCAGGGACAGCAGGTGTCGTAGCGGTGAGGACGTACCCCAGTTTGTCATAGGTCAAAGCCATCTTGACATTCCGCAGCCAATCTTTATAGTTTAGCCCCGTCAGTATATTTTTCTCTAAAAGTAACTTAAGTCCAGTCATTTTCAGGGTCGCTGCAATTAGGAGAGAGAGAAGAAAACTCTTTAGCATGATGCTCTTGCAAGTTTAGAATGGTTTTTAGTTTATCTAAACTGGATGGCTCCCACTGTTTCTTGAATCCTTCCTCAAACCATAAAAGAAGAATTAGCCAAGACTATTCTCACCGTACAATACTTGCTTAACCGTTCATCCAGGCCGGTGTCGATACTTCGAGGGAGGTTTTCCAACGCTTTCGCGAAGTTCCTTAATTAAATAACCTCTTTTCTCTGGGGGCGTAACCCCGCTGACACTTTTCTGGACACCTACTAGGTTTATAGCATTGATCGTTAAGTGACGAATATCCTGATAAGTAGCATATACTCACAGTAGGATCGGGATCCAAATATCATCGTCTGATAATGTTGTAGGAATGCTACCAACATTCATCAAACTCAAAATGGTATGCATCTCTTTGCAAATTTCAGTTTCTTTAGAAATTCCCGATATAAGTTTTTGCCCCATGCTCTTATGACCTTGGCGTTAGGTCAAAATGTCATAAGTCACATGTCAAGTTCTACCCATCATTATCTTGTCAATTTGAACCCATCCGTATATATCCTTGACGTTCGGCCAAAATGATAATACGACTGTCCCAAACTAACTCATCTATCTATGCAACAAATGAATATCCAGCAGCTACCAAACACTATGCCTTGGCGTTAGGTCAAAATACATAGCTTGAATACTACTGAATACCCAGATGAAATGACGGAGGGCTACGAATGGTTTTGGCGAAACCGTGAACGTAGTGAACTTGATATAACCGAAGGAACCTGATAGCTTTTAAAAGGAGTGGTTAAGACTCCGCATTTAAAAATATCTGTTTTAAAAATAACCGAGTGGTTTCTTTTAAATTGTTCCAACGATTAAAACTTTGGTTTGTTTTACTTTGCATTACAGATAATGCGTCCCTCATTAACCTATCATTGCAGAAAACAACGAAAATACAACGTCCTCTTATGCCATCCGCATTCGCCACGGGGTCCCGTCATCACCCGTTAGGTTACTTAACTAACGACAGAGCGGGGGCTGGGCTAGCGCGGGTGTAAAACATAAGTGGCGTCTAAATAGCTATCATAAATATAGATATTTTACATTCGTCTGATGCAATGATATTCATTCCAGAACACAGATAAACAATATTGGATTTGCAAGCAATCTGTATTTCTTTTGAGCCTGCAAGAAAAGACAGATTACACAGTTGTGATGAATAGCCGTTTACCCCACCCTCGACCCCTACGGGTACGACAAACTACCCACCCGGTAGTCTGTGTACCCCACCTTGGGCCAGTCCTTGGAGAAAAAACAGTAAAATGAAATAATACAACGGTGGCTACGACCGCAACCTGGAAGTGCCCCGCAAAAATAATATTACAACAAATTACATTTACAACAAATGAATTAAACAATAACCCATTGCAAACCCCGGCTATACACCACAACAGTCCAATACAGTTTATATGCACAAACAGATATAACCATTTCAGAAATGTGCAACCCCCTGCCAACCGACATACTAGCAGTTGGGGGAGGTTTACGAACACATTAAACAATCACAGATATAATCCAATACGCAAATACTGTACAATTCGATCGAATAAACAACTTCAATATTGCTCCAAAATCTGCTCTGTTAAACAGTAACCTGAGCAATAATTAAATATTCCAGAAAACCCAAAACACCACAGGGGACCCACCCAAAAAAAACGAATTCCTGACTCGTCAACTCGGCCGCGGTTGCGCGGCGGATCGGTGGGATCCGCCGCCCTTCCGCGGCACTGTAGACGAATCAGAAGCCCAAATTTTTTGGGTGTTCTCCTGTGGTCATGTCAAGCTCTCTGAACACACCTGAAAAATTTTCTGACTTGATTTTAACTTCGACAGAAACTTGACAGAATTAGGGTTTTGCGGCTTTGTTTTTCCGTTCGAAATTCGTACAAATTTGCAATTAAGTTATTTATTGTTTAGCGAGGCTCTGATACCACTGTAAGTCGATGTACTTCACCCCAGTACTTGTGGGGAGGCGGAATTTTCAAAAACGATCAAGTTTAAACATCGAACATCGACTAACCGCTTGAATCGAAGCTAAACAAATAATAACCAAACACATAGCTATACTAAACTATAGTGTTAAGGGATTATACCGATCGAAACTAGTCCTTCGTCTTTGTGTCCTCCTTTGTTCTCCTCGGCCTTCTCTAGGTAGTAGACGATCCACCCGAGAGCGAAACTCCAAGCTAAACCTCTAACTTGAGGTAACTAATCAACTTTGATTGCTAATCAAAGATGAAAGGATGATGTAGAGTGAAGGTTATGGATTGTTTAGTCTAACTAATCCTTTGATCTCAACACATGAGGATTAAGGATTAGGGTTTGAAGATGAGAGCTTGAGGAGAGAGAATGTGAGATAAGATAATGAGAGAAGAGAGAGAGTGTATCATAATATTATGAAGCATTCTTATTTTTCAATAATGAATAAAAGAAATGAATAAGCATGCTTCATAAAATATCTAGTGGTGATTCATTAGCATGAGTCATTAAGCAATAAATGTGCATTAATGAAATGAATGAATCACCACCATGACTCACTTTCTTATCCAAAAGAAACCTCCTTAGTCACATCTTCTAGAAGCTTCTCGTACAATTACGAGAACGCCCCTCCAATCCGCAAAAATACGGAAAAACTTTAGACTGTAAAAATCCAATAACCGGATACCAGTAACTGGCTTAAACCAAAGCCGACTGGTAAAAACTGTCCGAAAGTCGTACGCGCGTAAACGCACGTATGCGTCCGAACCCTTTGTCGCAAAACCATGCAACCTCTATATCGTTTCTCCTGGAGTAGGAAACTCTCTGTGTGGGACTCTAGAGACTCGACTACTACGCTGGCAGTGGGTTTAACCACAGACCGCAAGCGGCACTAGCTGTACGTAACGGTCCCCAGGTAGTTGTCGATAAGAAGGCCGATGAGTAAACCCATCCGAACTCCTACTGAGTCTGATGTGACAATCTCCATACAGTCCGGTCCGTTCGTCCAAGACTATCGCATATCGGGCCTAGGGGGGCGGCAAGCGTCAGTCCCCTAATAGCGGTATAAGTCACGTCGGAGTAAAGCCCATTACACCCTGAGAAACTACTGGAACCTACCAGCAAATCTCGCTTGCCCTGGCCAGGGACTTTGCGTAATGGCTCTCTGACACAGCACGATATCTACTCCCAATACCGGGAGGGACGAATCCTGTCTAACCGCCACTGCCTCCAAGTGCTCGGGACTGCACCCAACTGCTACCTGTTTGCACGACTCCGTTGAGCCGCGGTAGGGTAGCAATCTAAGAACAGTGGGACACACTCGAGGCGAAGTAGCAGTGTCAAGTCTGCGGACTACGCTGTACTCATGTCACCTGGGAACTGTTCACTGACGACTGGTATCAAACCAACCAACAGTTCCCTGTGAGTCCTGTCCGGTGTACCCGTAACCTAACGAGCACCTGTATACTATCTCCAGTACGACGTACTGACGGCTGTGGGACAGACCATCTCCCTAACTGGGATGAGAAGCGTACACACCAATCTACTCCGGAGTATCGATGCTCTGTCTCGATAATCCAACGACCAGGGACCTGAATAAGGATGTGCTTGTAGACTACCCAGCCCCCACTAGTGTGACTGCCATCACAACGCTGGTAGATAAGCAAGATCCTAAGAGCTCTATCAATACGTACACTCACATATTAAGATAGAAAAACCAAGTAGCATACTACCATGTTTAGCAAGACTGTTATATACATGTGAATATCCCAAGCTTCCATTAAGTAATATACAAGCTAGTATGATATAGTAATGGCCTTCTAGGGCATAAACACTAACAGGTTTAACCATAGGCCGCAAGCGATACTAGCCGTACGTAACGGTCCCCAGGTAGATGCCGATAAGAAGACTGACGAGGTGAACCCATCTGAACTCCTACTGAGCCTGAATGTGATAGTCTCCATACAGTCTGGTCTGTTCGTCTGAGAATATCGCATGGCGGGCCTAGGTGGCGGTAAACGTCAGTCCCCTAATAGCAGTAGAAGTCGTGTCGGAGTGTAGCCCAGAACACCCTGAGATAACACTGGAAACCTACCAGTATATCTCGCTTGCCCTGGCCAGGGACTTTGTGTAATAGCTCTCCTAAACACAGCGCGATATCAACCCCCAATACCGGGATAGACGAATCCTGTCTAACCGTCACTTCCTCCAAGTGCTTCGGGACTGCACCCAACTGCTATCGGTTTGCACGACTCCTTTGAGCCGTGGTAGGGTAGCAATCTAAGAACAGTGGGAACACACTCAAGGCGAAGTGACGGTGTCAAGTCTACGGACTAAGCTGTACTCATGTCACCTCGGAATTGATAACTGACGATAGGTATAATACCAACCAACAGTTCCCGACGAGTCATGTCCAGTGTTCTCGTAACCTAATGAGCACCCGCATACTATCTCAAGTACGACGTACTGACGGCTGTGGGACAGACCGTCTCCGATGCTGGGATGAGAAGCGCATACGCTAGTCTACTCCGGAGTATCGATGCCATGTCTCGATAGTCCTACGACTAGGGACCTGCATAAGGATGTGCTTGTGGATTACCCAGCCCCTACGAATGTGACTGCCATTTCAACGCTGGTAATCAAGCAAAGATCCTAAGGGCTCCACTAATGTGTAAAGGCGATATGCTATAAGAAACACATGCACACAATAAAGTAGAAACAAACCAAGTAGCATACTACTATTTTGAGCAAGATTTTCTATACAACTGTGAATATCCCAAGCTTCCATTAAGTAATATACAAACTAGTATGATACAGTAATGGCCTCTAGGGCATATACACTAATAATATATATAGAGAACTTTCTTTCTCGACATGATAATATGCTATCTAGTTGCTCATTATCTTAACATGTACACTAGTATTATTATATTGTCTCTCTGATACATATTGATAAAGACCTTAGGATGTTGATTTGACTACCAGGACTATGATGCAGATCATACTAGTAGGGCTTTTGTAGTCCACAAGCACATATTTTAACAGTTCCTAGTCGGGGGAATATCGAGATAGGGTATCGATATTCTAGAGTAGACTAGTGTGTACATTTCTTGACCCTGTATGGGGGGGATGGTTGATCCCACAACCATTGGTGTTTGACATCAAAGATTGTACACAGGTGCTCATTAAAGAATGGGTACACCGAACAGGACTGGCCGAGAACTCCTAGTTGGTACCATACCTATCGTCAGATAGCAGTTCTCTGATGACGCTGATACATGTTAGTCTGTAGACAAGAGATCGTCATAGAGTCTTTCGTGGTTCCTACTATGCTTTGATTTCCTCTCTACCACGGCTCAAAGGAGTCATGCAAACAGGTGGATTTTGGGTACAGTCCCGAGTCACATGGAGGCAATGAGCGATAGGCGGGGCTTCGTCTCTCCCGGTATAGGGAGTTGTGTTGCGCTATGCTCGATTGGCTATAACAGCAAGTCCCTCGCCAGGGCTGATGAGATTTACTGGTAAGTGTTATCAGTACTTTCTCGAACGGTTATAGGCCACACATCGGCATAACTTATCAAGTTACTGGGGTCTGACGATTCCACCCCAAGACTTGATATGCGACATATCAGACGAAGAGACCGGACTGTATGGGAAGTATTGCTTATAGGCTTTGTGGGAGTTTGTACGAGCTTGCTTGTTGATCTTCTACTCTGTCAATACCTGGGTAGCCGTTACATCCATATAGTACCGCTGACGGTTTGTGGGTGACTGATGTGATCATTACCTACTGCTGGCGTATTGACGAGACTTTAGAGTCCCACACGGAGGTTTCCTAGCTCAAGCGAAACGAAGTAGGGCACATATGGTGATATGTGCGAATGCTTGATTAAATACGCGTATGTGATACCGTATTCTAATCTCGCGATATTTGATATCGGTTAGGTTATATGTGATATAACTGGATAGTTGAATCATGTGTTGATTCAATTATATGTTATATATATATATATTTGATACTGGCTGGTTATATATGATATGACCGGATTATTGAATCAAGTGTTGATTAAATGTAGTATTGAATATTTGTCGGTTATATGCGATATGACCGGGTTATTGAATCAAGTGTTGATTTGATAATTTGATATGCATATAAATGATACTAGTTGGTTATATATGATATAAACGGATTATTGAATCAAGTGTTGATTTAATAATTTAATATATATTTATATTTGATATATATATATATATATTAACTAATATTGTGCTCACTAATGATTTTCTTCTCTTGTTATATATATAATGATATATATATATATGTATATATTTATTTATATATAATATTATATTGTGTCATGGTGGATGATACATTGAACATGGGTGTATGAGACTCACACCAAGGCTAAAGATAATTTGGGTAATTATTTATTAAGAATAAAAGCTAAATGAGGTGGAAATGAGCATGGCTTAATGCTAGTGGAAGCATGTAGAAGTCATGACTCATTCCACTAATTTTGTTTCACTCTAGATATTTTATAACCAACCATTATCTTTAGCCCATGGTTAACTCTCTCTACTTATCACTTGAGATATTTTCGTCACCGAAGTTCATCTTCTTGCTCTCTAGCTTTTATTGAGGTGAGAAAATAAACAGAGAAAGAGATTTCTAAAGTGAGCAAAATTCCTACTTTATCAACCTACTCTCATCTGGCCCATTAGATTAGGTTGTTTGCTTCACTAATTTTTTGATTAATGAAGAGGTAGTGTCACGACCTATAATTTAGCACGTGACCGGTACTTAAATTACACAACGTCTAAAGGCGTGATGTAAATCATGTAAGCCGAAGCCCAGAAAATCTAAACCCTTTTGCGGAAAAAAGTAGGGTGCAGTTTTGAAATAAAGGTATAATGAATCATGTTTTTCTTTAAATGCATAGCTAATGAAACATGAAAATGCAAGTGGATTATACTGGAGTTGAAACATGTTTGGTTTTTAAAAATTTGAGCAGCACCTTCCTGGTATATTTTGATCCAAAAATATATACACAACAATAAATAGGCATCCCAAAGCCGGAGCTAGCTCTTCAACAACCGGCGGAATCACAACCACACAATCACATATATAGAATGGCCAACGGCGAAGAATCAACCCAGAAAGAACAAATAAGGAAGCAAGACATCAAAACTCAAGAAAAGCGGTCATAAACCAATCGCTCTAAGTCTCGCACAATACCCAAGTCTGACTAGGTCTACCAATATACAAATTTTAGTCTCTAATTTGATCTGATGGAGTTTATCTAGATACAACGGAATATAAAGTACGAGAGTAGGCACGATCCAATGTGTGTCCCACCTACCAAAACAAAACACCCTGGATGAAGCTGTGTGTCAGCGACCCCGCAACTGATCCCAAGCGGTCAAACCTGTAAGAACTGTGGCACAGCGGGGGTGAGTTGCCAACTCGTGAGTAGAAAACATCAGCAAGTAGAAACCGAATAAAACAACGATTTCCTAGGTCACTATATCCTGAAGGTAATACTATGATATCTAGGGTGACCATGTATGCATATATGTCAACAATCGAGTCAATATAATGACATATAAATAAACATCTGACATCATATGCATGTATGTATGTAAACGCATTGTCCACTGTCAATGCTTTTCCGCTGCTCCCACTGTCAATGAAGCCCTCTGGCTGATCCATATAAACGCATTCATCTAAATCACCATTTAGGAATGCAGTTTTAACGTCCATCTGCCAGATTTCATAGTCGTAGTGAGCAGCAATAGCAAGTAGGATCCGAATGGATTTAAGCATGGCTACCGGAGAGAAAGTCTCGTTATAGTCCAAACCTGGTCTTTGACGAAAACCTTTCGTTACCAACATTTCCTTATAGGTCTCTACCTGTCCATCTACACCGATCTTTCTTTTAAAGATCCATTTGCAATCCACAGGTTTTATCCCGGAGGGTACATCTTCTAAAGTCCATACTTTGTTGGTGTACATGGACTCCATTTCGGATCTCATGGCATCCAGCCATTTCACAGAGTCACCAGTCGTGATAGCCTGATGAAAACTGGCAGGATCATCATCATCCATGATGCAATCTTCTCTATCACCATCAATGAGAAAACCGTAGTATCTCTCCGGTAGGCGAGAAGTCCTACCAGATCTACGGAGTAGCTGAGGCTCATTAGATTCTGTTATAACTTCAGGTTCAGCCAAGTCGTCATTTGTAACTTTTGTCTCTAGAACCTCTTCTAGATTTACCACATTGCCATCAGCATCATTTGAAAAAATCTCATCTTCTAAAAAGGTGACATACTGAGAAACAAACAACTTTTGTTCCTACTTGTGGTAGAAAAGATACCTAAACAAGGTGTTAAGGAAACCCTATAGTGGTATCAAAGCCAAGCTAGAGCTTTGGAGTAACCTAGACGACGTTAAAAACCTCGAACGAACGAAACACGACGCCCGGGGGGTGCTCTCTGGAAATTTTTCAAAAACGTGGATTTTTTCACATTAAAAATACTTAAAAAATTCAGCAGGGTATTTTATGGGCCCACAAGAAGTACGACCCCCTAACTCATCCGTACGACCGTGGAACCGCGGCCATAGTGGCCTTTCTGCGGCGGTTCTGCGGCGGTTCTGCGGCGCAGTAGGTGGGTCATGGACCGTATCTTCTTGTGCAGGCCCGTATGTATTTTATGCAGTTACTGGTATTTTTAAAAACTGCTCAAGTGTTGAGCTTTCTGAGAAGTCTGTGGGTGTTTAATCGTTCGATCGAATGTTTTAACTGCGCCTAGTTTATTAGTATGTGATACAATAATTGGAATCTACAAATTTGTTTGTTGCGTGTAAATCTAGCAGTTCGGTCTCGGGAATAAACGGAAATCTTGTTGAATTATCCGGTTTGTTTTGAAAAGGTGTTTTCTTGGATGAGACCCAAATGCGAGCTTTACATTGTTAGACATGAAATCTTGTATATGTGATATTCCGGGTTTGTGTTGTCTAAAGGCAGTTACGATTCCAATTGTTGTAGTTTTTCATTTTATTTCTTAGTGACCGTAAGTATAGTATGTAGTTGTATTGCCGGTTTTCGTTGCTATACATCAACGACGATCGGTGTATGCATACTTACTTATGTTGATGATATTTGATATTATGTGTCGATGAGATTTGATGTGCAGGATTGCCGTGAATGAATAGCCGGGGGTTTATGTGAGATGAGAGTTTTCTTTTCATTCATGTAAAATTAAATTGTATGTAATATTCTTTTATTTGGGGCACTTCCGGGTTGAGGTTGATGTCACCATTGTTGTATATTATTTAATTTTCCGCATTAGGATAGACCCAAGGAGGAGGGCACAAGTGACCGGGTTCTAGGGTTCAGTGGGAGGCCATCTCGAGGAGTCGAGATCGGGTCTCCTAAACTCCAGAATTGGTAGGGTCGCTTGCCGCTCTCGTAGGGGTCTAGAGGTGTGGGCTTGGCTATTCATCGCGACCGTGGAATCCGTATTTTTATTGCTGGCTAAATACAAAATACAGACCTCCTAGATATCCTATATTAAATGTGCTTCTGCTGCTTTTATTTTCTGATGTGATCATTTAATATATATCTGAGACGAATGCGATATTATATATATGATATATAATAGACGTTACTTATGTTTTGCACCCACGCCAGTCCCGTCCTGGTATGCCGTTAGTTAAGTAACCTAACGGTGCATATCAGGACACTGTGGCGAATGCGAGTGGCATACGTGTACGTTATATTTTCGTTTCTTTCTGTAATGGCTTAGGATTTAAATGATGGGACTACATTAATGAGATTAATGTAAAAGATAAATGAACCTAAAAAGATGTTGTAGAATCGGATTTGAAACACACTCGGCCTTTTTTATGAAAACAGATGAAATAGCAAGTTTCAAAATGCGGAGCTTAAGCCACTCCTTTTAAACCCATTAGATTCTACAACGATATTAAGTTCAAAACGTTAAAAGTTTTCTTAAAAACTATCCGCAGCCCTCCGTCATTTTAGGAAGTAGAGTACTTAGTATTCGTGCTGTGTATTTTGACTTTAATTAAGGCGCAGTGAACGGTAGCTAAGTGATGTCTTCCTACACTGCATATGATGCAGATCAGTTAGGACATTCATATGATTATGTTGACTTTAGTTAAGGGTTATATGGGTGGGTCTAGTTAATCATGAAATGACGGGAAGAACTTGACTAGTACTTATGATATGTTGACTTTAGTTAAGGTCATGAGTACTAGGGGTAAAAATCATATCGGGAATTTCATGACTTGAAATTTACAATGAGATTGTATACCTTCTATATGATAGTAGGATCCCGATCCCACTGCGAGCAAATGTTGCTCCCGGGAGAATTTTGCACTTTATAATTAGCTAACCCAGTAGGTGTCTAGAAAGGTGTCAAACGGGGCTACGCCTCTGGGAAGATGAGGTTTATTTTAATTAGGTCCGTGCGAAAGCACGGCGAACCACCCTCAAGTACCGGCACTGGCCTGGCTGAACGGTTAGCGAAGTTGTAGAATGTAATTAATCCCGGCTAGTTTTATTTTTAAAAGGTTTTAAAGAAAATTTGATAAAAATAGTGGGAGACATCGATTAGACAAGATAATAACCAATCTGATCTTTGCAAGAGCTTTCGCTAAAGTGTATTCTTTTCTCTCTCTTAATGGCAGATACCTATGACAGGACTTAAGCTTCTATTAGATAAAAACAAGCTGAAAAGGACCAACTATAAAGACTGGCTGAGGAATCTAAACATTGCCTTGACCTATGATAAGGTATCATATGTCCTCACGGCTTCAACCCCACCCATCCTAGGTCCTAAATCTTCAGTTGCGGATCGGGAAATCCGCAAGACATGGAACGCTGACTGTACCACGGCTAAATGCCTCGCGCTTGCATCGATGGATAACACACATCAGAAGCAGCACGAGAATATGGACGTACAAGCCATATTCCTCCATACAAAAGAGTTGTATGGAGAGAAATCTCGCGTATTACGATACGAAGCATCTAGAAAACTGTTTCGGATGCGAATGGCCGCTGGCACAGCAGTAGGAGACCATGTTCTGAAGATGATAGCTCTCATAGAAGAGCTTGAGGACCTTGGGTGGACAATGGAAAATGAACAATATACGGATATTATTCTGCAGTCTCTCCCTTCCACCTTTGCTCAGTTCATAGTTAACTTCAACATGCACAACATGGAGAAGGAACTGCCTGAACTCCTTAATATGTTAAGGAGTGCAGAGAGCACACTGAAGTCAGTGAAGACTCCCGTTATGAGTGTTAGGCCATCCTCCTCCTCTCACCCGAAGGCTAAGGCCAAGGGAAAGATGAAGAAGAAACCCACCAAACCTAAGGGTGGAGTCAAAAAGGTTAAGGGAAAAGACAAGTCCAAGGTTGGGGAATCGGGGAAAAGAGAATGTTTTCACTGTAAAAAGACGGGACACTGGAAGCGGAACTGTATTGAGTACCTAGAACTCAAGAAGAAGCATGGTGATGCTTTAGCTACAGGTGTGTTCGTAATTGAAAACTATTTTTCTATTAACTCTGCTTCCTGGGTATTGGATACCGGTTCGGGTTCTCATATTTGCAATTCTGTGCAGGCGTTGAGAAATAGCAGAGTTCTGAAGACAAGTGATCATACTCTCTAAGTTGGAAATGGTTCCAATGTAAATGCAGTTTCAGTGGGAGAGTATCACCTAGGGTTGCCTTCGGGTTGTATATTAGTTTTGAACCCGTGTTATTTTGTGCCAAGTATGCTTTGTAATATTATATCCGTTTCCTTGTTAGACAATGAAAGGTATCATTTTGCTGTGCAACACAATGTTATGAACATTATACTTAATCAAGAGTTGATTGGTTGTGGTACACTAAATAACGGGATATACGTCCTTAATCAACATACAGTTTTTAACATACAACACACAAATAAAAGAAAATTTTCATATATAAATGAAACTTTTCTTCAGCATTTTAGACTTGGTCATATTAATGAAACAAGACTAAACCAGCTTCATAAAGATGGATATTTAAATTCTTTTGAGTATAAATCTTATGCAACTTGCCAGTCTTGTATCAAAGATAAAATGACCAAAACTCCGTTTACAGGACACGGAGAAAGAGCTACTGAGCTCCTAGGCCTCATACATGGTGATGTATGCGGACCGATGTCTACACAAGCAAGAGGCGGTTTTTCTTACTTCATAACTTTTACTGATGATTTCTCAAGATTCAGTCATGTGTATTTGATAAAGCATAAGTCTGAAGCTTTCGAGAAATTCAAAGAGTATAAACATGAAGTAGAAAACCAAACAGGAATGAGTATCAAGATACTTCGATCAGATCGAGGTGGAGAGTACTTAAGTACTGAGTTCTTGGACTTCCTAAAAGAGAATGAGATTCTCTCTCAGCTCACTCCACCTTACACACCACAGCACAACGGTGTGTCAGAACGGCGGAATCGTACCCTATTAGATATGGTACGATCCATGATGAGTGATTCTGAGTTACCTCTCTCGTTTTGGGGGCATGCATTGGAAATAGCAGCTTTTCTGTTAAACAAAGTTCCAACCAAGACCATGTCTACCACTCCATATGAGATATGGCATGGGAAGAAACCATCTCTTAAAAGAGTTAAGATTTGGGGTTGTCCGGATTTTGTCAAAAAGCAGAATCCAGACAAACTCGAGACACGATCAGTCAAATGTATATTTGTAGGATATCATAAACATTCGTTTGGGTATCTTTTCTACCACAAGGAGGAACAAAAGGTATTTGTTTCTCAGTATGCCACCTTTTTAGAAAATGAGATTTTTTCAAATGATGCTGATGGCAATGTGGTAAATCTAGAAGAGGTTCTAGAGACACAAGTTACAAATGACGACTTGGCTGAACCTGAAGTTATAACAGAATCTAATGAGCCTTAGCCACTCCGTAGATCTGGTAGGAATTCTCGCCCACCGGAGAGATACTACGGTTTTCTCATTGATGGTGATAGAGAAGATTGCATCATGGATGATGATGATCCTGCCAGTTTTCATCAGGCTATCACGAGTGGTGACTCTGTGAAATGGCTGGATGCCATGAGATCCGAAATGGAGTCCATGTACACCAACAAAGTATGGACTTTGGAAGATGTACCCTCCAGGATAAAACCTGTGGGTCGCAAATGGATCTTTAAAAGAAAGATCGGTGCAGATGGACAGGTAGAGACCTATAAGGCAAGGTTGGTAGCGAAAGGTTTTCATCAAAGACCAGGTTTGGACTATGACGAGACTTTCTCTCCGGTAGCCATGCTTAAATCCATTCGGATCCTACTTGCTATTGCTTCTCACTATGACTATGAAATCTGGCAGATGGACGTTAAAACTGCATTCCTAAATGGTGATTTAGATGAATGTGTTTATATGGATCAGCCAGAGGGCTTCATTGACAGTGGGTGCAGCGGAAAAGCATGTAAGTTACTTAAATCCATTTATGGATTAAATCAGGCATCACGGAGTTGGAACATCTGTTTTGATGATGTTATCAAAGAGTTTGATTTCATCAAAAATCCAGATGAACCTTGTGTTTATGAGAAGACTGTAGGGAGAAATGTCGCATTCCTCGTATTGTACGCGGATGACATACTTCTGATAGGAAATGATATTCCTATGCTACAGTCGGTCAAATCATTCTTATCACAAAGGTTCTCCATGAAGGACCTGGGTGATGCCATATACATATTGGGCATACGGATCTATAGGGATAGATCCAAACGGTTATTGGGATTGTCCCAAACCAAGTATATTAACACCATCCTAAAGAGGTTTAGTATGGAAGACTCCAAGCGGGGTGCCTTACCCGCTTTCCACGGAGTCACTCTCTCAAAGGACGATTGCCCAAAGTCTGATATAGAGAGAGCTCGCATGAGCATTATTCCTTATGCTTCGGCAGTAGGATCGATAATGTATGTGATGTTATGTACACGCCCTGATGTTGCTTATGCACTTAGTGTAGTAAGAAGGTATCAGTCAAACCCAGGGGAGAATCACTGGATTGATGTGAAGAACATTCTTAAGTACTTGCGAAGGACTAAAGAATTGTTCTTGGTATATGGTAACGGCGATCTCCAAATGGAGGCCTTTACCGATTCGAGCTTCTAGAGTGACAAGGATGACAGCAAGTTTATCTCAGAGTTTGCATTTACCATCAATGGAGGGACGGTGAGTTGGAAGAGTTCCAAACAGGATACCTTTGCTGACTCAACGATGGAAGCTGAATATATTGCTGCAAATGATGCTGCCAAAGAAGTCGTCTGGATGAGGAAGTTCATCGCGGAGCTAGGAGTAGTTCCAACCATTATTTATCCAATACCTTTGTATTGTGACAATAATGGGGCTATGGCGTTGGACAAAGAGCCCAGGTCCTATCAGAAGTCCAGACACATCCTGAGGCGATATCATATGATCCGGGAGATAGTTGATCGCCACGAGATCGAGATTAAGAGAGTAGACATAAAGAACAACGCTGCGGATCCATTCACCAAGGCCCTCCCTCAGCCGCAGCATGGGCGACTTTTTGAGATGTTGGGTATGAGATACGCCAATAACTGGCCTTAGTGCAAGTCTATGTACCGATGTGTGTGTGTGTGTGTGTGTGTGTGTGTGTGTATTCAGAGGACAGTCTTGCTCGACATGATAGTATGCTATCTGGTTTCACTTTATCATATGTTCACTTGATCATGTTTATATTCATTTGGTACATGTTGATAAAGCCCTAAGGATATTGGCTTGACTACTGGGATTATGATGTGGATCATACTAGTGGGACACCTGTAGTTTATAAGAATATCCTTGAAATGTTCCTAGTCGTAGATATATCGAGAGAGGGCATCGATATTCCAGTGTAGACTAGCGTATACCATTCTTGTTCCATATGATGGGCGATGGATGATCCCATATCCGTCTGGTGTGTCAACACCAAAGATTGTATACGGGTGCTCAGTGAGACTGAGTACACTGAACGCACTCACCGAAAACTCCTATGTGGTATTATATCTTACGTCGGATAGCAGTTCTCAGGTGACACTGGAACAAGTTAGTCTGTAAACCCGAGATCGCCATAGAGTCTTGTGTGTCCTCCCACTGTACTTTGATCTCCACCCTACTATGGCTCTATTGAGTCATACAAACAGGTGGATTTTTGTCACGACCCAAAATTGGCCCGTGACGGCCCTAGTACTACGCAACGCCCTAAGACGTAACGTAGTAAAAGAAAGCCAAAACCCAGAAATCTAAACCATAAGAATACGAAAAATATAATATATGTTTTTGAAACATTTGAAATCGCAAGCCAAATTCTTTAAAAGTCCTACTTTATTTCTTTAAAATGTTAGCAACACCCCCTTTTTGTATAAACTAGCCAAGATGAATGCAACACAAAAATATGACGCTGTAGCGAAGAAATAAAGACAATAGAGAGAAAGCTGTATATAAAAGACAACAAATCCACAATAATATACAATATCGTCCTCACCAAGTCTCTAAGTCAACAACATAATAATAGATGGAGAGTACAAGATACAACGAATGTACAATACAAAATACAGATAACCACCAAAACCCACCTAAGCAAAATAGTACTGTGAGCTGATGCGGTATCTGTAGCAAAAGAGGATAGCTGAATAGCTGAATAGCCTGCCTCGACTACTCTGGGAACAACCTGAAACACCTGTGGCACAACGGGGGTGAGTTGCCAACTCGTGAATAGTAGATAACATATGCAGGTAATCGCAGGAATGTACGTACAGCATGAATTTAAGGTATGCGATTACAGTAATAACATGTCATGTGAATGCAAATTAATGGAAAGTACACTAGCAGGTACAATCAATATGTGAAGCAATAGTAACATGACAATAATATGCAATAACCATGCAATAGGGATATGAGAATGTAGATATGCAACTATCATAAGGGTACACTAACAGGTACTACCAATATGTGAAACTGTGCATAAAATAGATAAATGTGAGGTATGGGGTGGAATATGTCATTTCCACGGAAACCTGACATCGTGGCAGGATCACAATCCATCAAGACACTAAAATCCACAATTTCTCAAATCAGCCCCCAAACTGGGCTCTCATATCATATAAGTCTCGCATCACCTCAATGTACAATATCGAATAGCCCTCCTATATCTCGAATGTACAAATCAACAATCTCTTTCATATCCAATATCCAATCTCAATGAATCACCTATATCCCAAGTCAAATCTCAAGTAAATTTCTAACATCCTAAATAAATATATATGCAGAAATAAATATGATGGGGTCAATACAAATATATCAGCGTCCCATTCCACTAATATTGGTGTAAGGGTATATATAACAACGGCTAAATCCCCTGTTATATATACAAAGGTATTAAAAGAAATATCATGAAAACAATATGCCAAGTATCGACACAGAAATCCTGATAGGTACGTATCGTATGCTGTCCCGAAAGCACGAGTGCTTAGCTTTGACCCTCGCCTTTCGACGTATGCATACGTGCATGACTCCCAACGGTATCTCCATGATCCCCGCCGAGTCATTGGTACTGTCACCGGATGGTATGGTTCCCCTACCGAGCTCATCGGCTCATAGCACATCGACATCCCTTTCTTGCCCCGGGGTACCTCCGGGCCCCTCCATGTACCCTCTACGGCCTCGACGCCTCCTCGTAGGGGTATATATAATCAGCACCGATAAAACCCATGGTGGATGCGCAAATATCATATCAAGGAAACCGGGTTTTTCAATGTATGCATAATTACATGAACTTCCGCGGTTCCCAAATCCAGAAAATATCATGTACAATCCAAATAATAATGCGCAATCCAGGAATAAACATATACGATATATCTGAAATGCGAGCATATAAATGAGAATATGTAGCTGAAACCAGATGTATGCGAAACCAATAAGGTACAGCTAAGTAACATCAGTAAAGGTAAATATGTGACTGCAACTGAATATGTGTGTAACATACAGGTGTAGCAATGTATAGGTATCTACCTATAAGAACTGATGTCGTATACCCCCCTGGGTATAAGTAAAATATGTAGGATATCCCGATAAGCTAGATGCCATGTGTGATAAGCAATAGTATCTATAATGGTTAGTGTGTGACATGGCAATTATTGACGGTGTGTGTGTAGCATGCAATCCGTGCTCGTGCAACATGAACCGTCAATAATAGGTGCAGTGCCCTACGGCTACTAGTCACAGTACAACTATATCTAAGTAAAAAGGGTAAAGGCGCAATTTTAACAATGTCGTAGAATATGCGACAAGTATTGAATCCTAGCCCAGAAGCATAACGCCATGCGGGCGATTCCCCTGTAGTTTTTAAATCTACTTACCTACACTTCACGCTAGGTGAATCCTACCATCTGCTCCCCCCTGTAGCAGTGCCCGTAGTCCCCGCCTGCAAACCTGCAAATAAGACATGGAAATCACATATAAGCCAAATATCTCGCAAAACGCGATATCGAACCCAAACGAGAAACTCGCGTCGCGAACTAAACGCGCGTGCACGATACGCTAAAACGTGTGTATACGCGTCTAAAACCATCGCGACACGCCGCGATACGCTGGATCACAGAACCCTCTCACGTATCGCACGTATCACGCAAACACAACGAACACCAAATACAATATTTGATCCCAGATTTTCCTACAGGTCAAATCTCACAAAACTAGACATGCCAAAACACTAAAAAACATAGCAGACTACAGTACCCAAAACCCCAAGACCCAACCCCTCTTCCTGGCCGCAATTTGCGGCCAGATTGAATAAATTTGCGGCCAGATTGAATAAATCAGCGGCCAAGTTTTGGGATGGGTGGCTCGTGTTCTGGTGGTGTGGTTCTGACCTAATAAGCATATTCCAGTTTCCTCAATTTTGTTCTGAAGGGTCCGGGTCAAAAGCAGAACTCAGATTGCCAATAAATCGCTTTAAAAACGCTAATTTGCAGAAAAAGCAAACCCTATGGTATTTTAGTGAAATCTGGATTAATTCTCAGTTAAAGTAACCCTAACAACACTAAAATAGGCTTGGTTAACTAACACAAATATCACTTAAACAACATTCCATACAAATCACCTTAATTAGCACTAAATTAGCTTTAAAAGCAAACCGAAACTAATTATCACATAAGCTAAGCAAAAAGGGAAATTGGGTTAAGAAATTATACCCTAAGGAACCCTAAGAAGCAGGAGAATGAGTGAATGGAGGAAGGAGAGCTTCTGCAAGTTGTTGTTGCTTCAGATGTTGCTGCTACTGCTGCTGAAGCTCTGTTGCTGCTGAAGAAGGAGCTGCTGCTGTTGCTGAAGGCTGCTGCTTCTGCTGATGCTGCAGGTGAGTGTGTGTGTGTGTTTGAGAGTGAGAGAATGAGAACAATGAGTGATAATGAGAGAACACAAACAACCCCCCTTCTCACTCTCTCTCACTTCATTAATGAGGCATGGCTCTCTCTCCATGTAGCACCATACCCTCTCCCTCTCACAAAGTCAACATTTCTTACCAAAATAAAACCCTTTTTATTCTCATTTTATTTAAAAACAACCATACACCATAAACCCATAACACTTAAACAAACTTGTTAAACTAGATTAGGGAATGGTTAACCACCATATTGCTAATCAAGGTTTAACCCCAAATAACACCCTAGCTAACATGCACAAGTGTGTGTATGGCTAGAAAAATTCTAATAAAATATTCATTAAATAGGATAAAATAATTAAAAACCAATTTGGTAAACTTTTTATTAAAAACCATACATTAAAATATAATTAGCTACAAAGCACATTCTAAGGTGTTACAATCCCCCCCCCAAAAGAAATTCGTCCCCGAATTTAAAAATATACTAAGTATACCTTCAAAGAGAAGATAACAACTCTCAATCTCGCTCGCAGCCTCCCAAGTGATTACCTCACTATACGGCTACGCCCAAGAAAACCCTTCACAGAAGGCAAGACTCTTGACCGACGTTTCTCCACCTGCCGAGCCATTAACACAATTGGCTGCTGGTGAACGAAAGATCGTGTCCAAGCTAAGTGGTCTGGTGCCAAATCATGTGAGAAAGGTCATGAAGGTAATTGTAAAGCATCATCATAAGGAATACAGGGTAGAAACTCAATAATCTGGGTGGAAGTGCCAAATTAAAGGCAACGAAACTAACTCGCTTATAGGATCTCGAAAGGACCCACAATCCTGGGACAAGCTTCCCAAAATCCAACACGTCATTCATCAGAAAAATCCACAGGAATACATGGTTTGCCACTGCGCACTTAAGTCTACGACCAACACAGTCGGCATAAGACCTCTATTTGCGCTGGGCTACTCTCATCCTGACCTGAACAACCGGATCATCTCCGAAGTCTCTAGACTAGCTGGGGTCCAAAATCCTACTTATGCAGAGTCAGAAAAACAACAAACTGGTGATCAACATGACCTAACCCCTAAGCCTAAAGGTTGCCAATTGGAGTGTCTCCTGATAACAACTATCGAAGGAGAACCCTAACAATGGCGAGTGACGATCCCAAACTGCTGACAACAATCAAAACAAACACACAACAAGACAGACACCTTGAAACGAAACCTGAAACATCTCTTTACATCCCTGTCCACCCGTAACTATCTCACAAGTCACGCTAAATGTTGGTGGAACTTGAATGCATATAGAGAGTTGACAGATGTGCATGTTCTAGGATTTCACGTCTCTACCCGATGATATCAGGTACACGAACGCGTCCCTAACTTAGCACACCCTTGTCACAAATTAAGGTCTCCGAATCATTACCCAGCCGAGTATGCTCAAGTATCTCTGACGAACGAGCATCGGCGGGCAGTGTCTCGCGAAAACGATTTAAGGAAAGTGGTCGGGCGCGGACATGAGCAAGCTGTCCCCTCCGTAGAGACGAACTTAAGCTATACTCAACGATCACACAAGAACTGTAAATCTGCAGAAGACTATCACAACAATCAAAATCTGCTGCAGGAAGATGTACGTTAAGCTCTGGTGGTCCGTGAAAATCTAACACGACTCTCGAACAAGTAGTGTCTCCAAATTTCCAACGCAAAACCACCGCGGCCATCTCCAGATCAAGAGTGGAATATTCTTCTCGTACTTCCTCTAAATGTAGGGAAGCAAAAGCGATAACTCTATAGTGTCACCTCAGTACACACTCGAGCCCACTCAAGAAACATTACAGTTAAACAACAAGGTCGCCCGAACCAGAAAGCAAAGAAAGAACTGGTGCAGTTGTTAACAGAATCTTCAACTGCCGAAAACTCCGCACACATGCCTCATTCCACAGAAAAGAAACCTCCCTTCCGGTCCATTCAGTCGACGGTGCAACAATGTTGGAGATAGTGCCCTCAGAGTCAATTATTGGATCACAGGCACGTGATTGCAATGATTGATGGAGGACCTATCCCGGTAGGACAGTCTTACTCAAGATGATAGTATGCTATCTGGTTTACCTTTATCATCGTGTACTGCTTTAGGTGACCTGACAGGTCGCAATTGCACGTTGATAGAGCCACTAGGATTCTTGCTTGACTGCCAGCAGTATGAGGGCGATCATATACGTGGGAGCTGGTAGTCTATAAGCACATCCTTAAAAAGGTCCCTAGTCGTGGGAGTTTCGAGATAGCGCATCGATACTCCAGAGTAGACTAGTGTATACAGTCGAGACCCCGACGAGGGGCGGTGGCCGGTCTCACAAGCCATTGGTGTCAGTTGGTTCACCTAAGATGTATACAGGTGCTCATTGGGTTATGAGTACACCGGACAGGACTCGCCGGGAACATGCTAGTTGGTCCTATACCTGGCGTCAGATAGCAGTTCCCTGGTGACATGTGTACAGGTTAGTTCATCGACCTGGGGATCATCATTTGTCTCGTATGAGTTTCCACTGTACTTTGATTACTACCCTACCACGGCTCAAAGGAGTCGTGCAAACAGGTTTTTGTTTGGTACAGTCTCGAGCCACATGGAGGCAGTGAGCGGATCTTCAGGGGTTCGTCTCTCCCGGTATTGGGGGTGAGGTCGCGCAGTGTCTAGGAGAGCCATTACACAAAGCCCTCGGCCGAGGCAGGAGATTTACTGGTAGGTATTCCAGTAGTATCTCAGGGTGTTCTGGGCTACACTCCGACACGACTTGTACCGCTTTTGGGGGTCTGACTTTTACCAACCCCCTAGGCCCGCCATGCGATGCTCATAGACGAACGGACCGGACTGTACGGATATTGTCACTGACAGGTTCAGTAGGGTGTCAGGATGAGTTCGCTCATCGACGTCCCTTTTGGTCAATACCTGGTAGCCCGTTATATATTGGCTTATACCTCTGACGTGCTAGTGGTTAAATCCACAGCCAAGGTGTTGACGAGTCTTTAGAGTTCCCCACATTCAGTTACTCAAGCTTTCGGGCGAAACGTTGTAGAGGCCGTATGGAGATATGGCAGGGTCCGATCAGATACGTGCGGTATTGCATGGATCAGGATCGGACGGTTAGTACTTAAGGCCGTATGGAGATATGGCAAGGTCCGATCAGATACGTGCGGTATTGCACAGATCAGGATCGGACAGTTTGTACTACTGTCCGTATGGATATATGGCAGGGTTCGATCAGATACGTGCGGTATTGCAAGGATCAGGATCGAACGGATATTACTAGCCGGCTTTGGTTTAAGCCGGATCCTAGTATAGTACAGTGTAGATTTTGTCTCATTGCATTTGTATTTCGGTCGGACTATAAGTGCGGGTGTGTATACACAGTATCGGGGTTTTCCTGTAATTTATTACGGGACCAGTTTTCTGGAGTTGCCAGTTTGCTTTCCGTTTCGGCCAATTTTCTTTGTATCGTTCATTGGCCGAAGATTGGTGGAGGAGGGCTTATTTTCATTTGTGCAAATAAGCAATTTGGAAGGGGGTCTTTGTATATTCTTGTGTCATGATGGTTGCACCATCTATTGACCTTGACTTCTTGACTTCTTCATGATGGCTTGACTTTTTGACGTCATCATGCTTGATGATGGGTTATGATATGGTTGTTGAGTGTTGGATTTTGTTGAAAATAATTTCTTTTGATGATCATATTTTTCTCCCTCTTGCATGATTGCCTCACTTGACTTTCCCACTCTCATTCTCTCCACTCTCTCTTACATAGCCGGCCAAGAAAAATGGGGGGGCTGCCCAATATTTTTGGGTGTGCGTTTTTGTTCATTTGGCCTTGCAAAATTCTCATAAGTTCCATCTCCAAATTCAATAGTTCATCCCTCCACCAAAAGGCAACATCCACTACCCCAAAATGAGATATGAGTTTTACACATATTCTACAGCAAATCTTGGGCACGTCGACTCGCCAGCTTCGTGCCCGAGTTGCCTCGGTATTGAGGTGGGAGCCCGTAAAAGAACCAGGCGACGTGGTGCCCTTCCGGCGACGAGGTGGAGACCGGACACTCCGCGGGAGATCGGGACGACGGTGAGCAGACCGGAGGACTCGGATCAGTCGGTATATCTCTATTCCCTATCTTGTAGTTAGCTAGGACTAGTTAATGGTTCGATCCGGGTATTAGTGTGCGGTGGTGCCAGTTCATGAAAAATTAAAATATATCACCGCTTCCGCATTTTGGCCTCGGGATGGAGGCCAGGGCGCCGCCGTGCACTTACAGTAGTATCAGAGCCTCGCCATTAACATAGTCTAGCTTTGTTTAATGTGTTTACATCTCCGATCGTCCAAAATTCCAAAATCCGCGTTTTTCACATGCATCAGTTTTCTGTTGAAATTTTCTGGAGTCGAAAAATTTTTCAGGTTGTAAAAAACTAATGTACTGGAAGTTCAAAGACTACTGGAGAAATTCGACAAATTGATCATTCAAGGGGAGCGCGGAACCACGGCTAAACCCCACTTTGGGTCGCGGTTCCGCCGCAGTATGGAATGTTCAATTGGTCAAACTTTTTCAGTGGGCTTCTGGGGTGATTTTAGGGGTTTTGGAATATTAATATTGGGCCCAGAATTTCTTGATGTGCTACAGTAGTACTTGGGGGCCCACTTGTTAAAATTTGATCGATCGGATATTTTAAATACATTAGTTCACAGTATTTACATTATATCTGCGACCGTGAATGTCACTTGATCGGTAAATCCAGTCTAACTGCTATAGCCCGGTTAGACGGATTTGCGAACGTGACTTTTACGTTGATGTTCTGTGTTATGCTGTGATGTTGCGGATCGGTCGTGGGGATAGCCTGGATGCAATGCTAGTACAGTTGTGGTTGTATTATGTACATTTGATATTGCGGGGAGAGCGTCCGACATGTGGACTACCGTCACTGCCTGATTGTATTATTATTTTGGGGCACGACCAGGTTGCGGTCGATGTACCCGTTGTATGTATATTTTACTTTCTGTACTAGGATTACCCCGCGGCGGGGTGCACGGATAGCCGGATTCTAGAAGGCAACAAGCCCGCATCTCATGGCATTGAGACGGAGGGGGCTTCACTCTGGAATTGGCGGGCTATTCGCCGCACTCGTAAGGGGTACAGGTTGACCCAGGAGTGGTGCCCAAGTTACCGGATTCCGTGAAGTGCTGGGTGGTCCATTCACGGTACTGAAAGGGGCTGCCTCGCTTCAGGTTTTGGCGGGTGACTTGCCGCGCCCGTAGGGGTCTAGGATTTCATTGCACAGGCTATCCACACGACCAGGGGAACGTCGGGTTTCAGTAGTGGCTCTGTGAAACCCGGGGATCCCAGATATCTGTATTGTTCTGTGATGCTGTACATTTCTGTAATGTTGCATTTTTATCACGCCTTGAGCGAAATATAATATATTAGTATATATATTAGTAGATGTTGTATATGTTTTACATCCGTGCTAGTCCAGTCCCCGCTCTGTCGTTAGTTAGCTAACCTAACGGGTAATGACGGGACCCAGTGGCGAATGCGGATGGCATATACGTACATCAGTATATTTTCGTTCTTTGTGGTGTGATTAATTGATAGGACTGCGTTGATTCGGATAAATGCAAGTTAAAAACAAACCTAATCTGATGTTGTTGGAACACTTTTCAAAAAGCTGTTATTGCAAGGACGTTCACTTTTGTTTTGCATCGTGATATTCAGTTGGAATATCCTGCTCCTCAGTCGACGAGGCAAGGGCCGAGATCCCTTCACCGGGAGTGACCCCTTGGACAGAAGTTTGTGTCGGGGCATTAACTTCACTATAGCCGATTACTTTTGCTTTGCACCGTGGTATTCAGTTGGAATATCCTGCACCTCATTCTATGGGGAAAGGGCCGAGATCCCTTCACCGGGAGTGACCTCTTTAGCAATGGTTTTCGTCACTATATTTTAAAAGCTATCCGTTCCTTCAACGATATCAAGTTCTTTACGTTAAAGGTTTTCGCCAGAAACCATTCGTAGCCCTCCGTCGTTTCATATGGGTAGTCAATAGTATTCAAGCTGTGTTTGTTGGCCAAAGTCAAGGCACAGTGTTTGGTAGATGTTGGTTATTCATATGCAGCATAGATAGATGCGTTGGTTTGGGACAGTCGTACTACCTTGTTGGCCAAAGTCAAGGGTATGTACGGGTGGATTCAAATCAACCTGGAGAATGACGGATAGAACTTGACATGTGACTTATGATTTGTTGGCCAAAGTCAAGGTCATAAGAGCATGGGGTAAAAATCACATCGGGAATTTCAAAAGAACTGAAACTTGCCAGATATGCGCATACCTTCTGGAGTGTGACACCGTGAGCGGATTCCGTCACGTTATCATGCAATGATAGTTGGATCCCGATTCCCACTGATGAGTTGGTATACTCCTCGGGTGATCCCGACTAATTCTTCTTTCAGGTTTGGAGGAGAATTTGACGGTACAGTGGGAGGTTTCCAGATTAGATAAATTGGTAACCATTCTGATCTAGGTTAGAGTGCACGCTGAGTGTTTCTTTTCTCTCTCTCTTTGGCAGCGACCATTGACCCGACCCTAAGACTATGACTCAGTGACCAAGTTGACCGAACATTCCCAAACACTGGCTTTTGGATTGTCAGAGTTGCAAACCTCATTGCCACTCCTGCTTTTACCCTTTTCTCCAGGACACCCCGTATTACTACGAACGTCCACTTCCATTGGACAAAACCATCATATGGTTATATACGAACTCGAAAGAATTTATTCGAGGATGGTTTCAGGTTCTGGAGAAAACGGATAGGACTATTCAGTTGTCTTTTCATTTTACCTTCTCTCAGATTACGAGTACTCCTTGGTTTAGGAGACAGTACACCTATTACGCAAATTGGATAGTCTTCTTCCAAACCATAGGCAGGTGCCGACCGGTAGGGAATGAAGAAAACCAATTAGCCTAACGATGGTGTGCAGAAGGTATTAAGTAAAGACAAAGAAAGGGATTAGTAAGAGGGCAAAGTAAATTGCGACTGCTATTCACGACCAAACCAAGTATTTCTTCGCCATTCCTAAATCACCTTTGTATTTCTCCAGGACACTCCGTATCACTACGAAGATCCACAGTTTATTGGATACTCCATCGTATGGTTATATACGAACTCGAAAGGAACTTGTTCCAGTTCGGGGATGGATTCTGGTTCAGGAGAAATAGGAATAAGGTTTATTCGGTTGTCTTCTATCTTCACCTTCTCTCGCATTGCGAGTGCTCCTAAGATTAGGGCACTACACCCATTATGCTTCTTGGATAGTCTTCTTCCAAACCATAGGCTGGTGCCGAACGGTAGGGAAGGAAGAAAAGCATTTGGCCTAAAGGGGTGTGCAGAAGGTAATGACTAAAGACATATGAAGGGATTTGGAGAGATGGCAAAGAATCATACGGTTACAGTTGTGAATCTGGATAATGGAAGAGGCATTACTAGGAATACCAGGATACCCCAACGAAACATTTCAATGTTTCAGTTTCACTGTATACTGTTAATGGAAAACTGATTTCCCGATTAGACACTTGCTCCAGGGTATGTATTTACCAGGTATGATTCTCACATCTGTATGGTTTTACAGATGATGAGTGGGAGTAAGCTATTGGGAATTGGGTGATCATCCTCATTATATCGGGATTCGTTGTAATCGGTGATATTTGAGGAAATCACCTGGGCTGTTTGCCGGTCGGCAAATATTTGGTTTTGAATATCCGCTGTTATGCACCAATTTCAAATCGATATATCTGTACGTCTATTTTCATAGAGTGAGATATACTTTTTGAAATTATGTCAGTGACATTTACCTATATCAGTGGATGGTTAGGTAAGAAGCATTAAACAACGGTGTAATTCTTCTTAACCATAAGTACAGTTTTCAACCCACGACACACAGTGAATGAGTTATCAGACTCAAGGGACTTATACAGAGTATTGTATGTTGTCCAGGGTCCATCAGGACAGAGGGGTTAGTCCTCGTACTATATTCGGTTTACTTATGACTTCTCTAGTTTTTAGACAAGTGTTTCGTGGAAACACAGGGTCTGAATTTTGAGAAGTTGTAGGTATTTGAATAAAGTAGAGAACCAGATATTGCAAGTATTGGGATTCTTCAAAGTGATCGAAGATGTAGATACTTGAGTATGGTATTCAGATGATAGTAATGATTAAGAGATCTTGCTTCTCTTTCAGGTTATTCATAATTGGAAGCATTCCTAAGTTGAGTAACGCTGATCGGCCTCTTTCCATTTAGTTGACATGCACTGAAGACAGCTGCATGATTTGAATCTGGTTCAATTAAATCAGTGCCTCTGGTTCTATATTGGATATAGAACAGTTCGTATCTTAACGGTGTTAAGGTACGGGGAGTTGTCCGGCTTATGATTAAAACCAGACTCTGGATAACTCAAGGCACGTTTTCTGTAAAGGCTGTTTGTGGGTTGACCCAGGCTATGACGAGGGTTGATTTTCTACCATCTGGAAGATCAATAGTGATATTGTTCTTGACCCGCCACAGTTTTATTAAAAATGGATTTTTTCAGATAACAGTAGTGGGAGTATGGTAGAACTGGAAGTGATTCCAGAACCACAAACGATTACTGAAGATTTCATAGGAACCTAAAGATTCAATCTGGTTTGACATTCCATTGGCCACTCCGCAAATTTGGTGGGTAACTTCAGGCACCCGAGAGGTACTCCGGTAGCCTCAAGGACGGTGACAGGGAAGTTCTTGTTTACCCACACTTGCCATTGCTGTTGCTCCAGGCTGTGAGACCCGGCAAGAGGATGAGTATAGCGTCGTTCTAAACTAGCTTTAGAAGTGTACGTGTATATGACTCTGCCAGAGGGTTGTTGTAGTCAGTGGGAGCAGCGGAAGCATTGGTGGACAGGTGGCTTATGTCTATTTATAGACTAAAGCAGATATAGCGGAGAAAGATCATCCATTTCTGATGTGACAGTCATGGGTTTGACATCATCAGAATAGGGGATGGATCTGTTGAGAAGGTAGTAGGGTGTGATGTCATGGTATTTGGATGACATACACAGAGTAGGAAGTGATATTCCTATACTACGATCGGTTATACTTTGGTCGTTACATAGTGGTTTCTCCACATGGGACTTGGACATTATATCAGACATACTGGTTACTAGATCTATGGTTTTAGATCTAGATTTGGGTGGTTTCCCAATCAGGCTACTTAGACAGCATTCTAAGAGTATTTAGAATGGACGACTCCTGGCACGGTAGTGTACCTGCAGGTAATGGAGTCACCCTCTCTAAAGGTGTCTTACAGACTAAAGAGGAGAGGGATGTGCATGATTGACAGATCACTTGCTCAGGCAATTGAGTCAATCATGAGATGTCAAGTACCACACCAGATGTTGTTCTTGCACTAGATGCAATAAGTTGACATTGATCCAATCCTAGAGAAACAGTCGGAAGCAGTTTTAGAACATATGTGAATGTTCTAGGGATATGATAACGACAGCCTCATTCGGGAGACAGTTATCATTCCAGGCTTCCAAGGTGACATGGACGACAAGGAGGTTGTCGGAGTTATAGTTTTCCTTCTGACGAGGGGCAGTATTTTGGACAGGAGGTCCAAGGCAATACTGAGGGAGGCATGGCGCAGGATACTGATTAAGTTCAGTTAAACGATACAGTCTAAGAAGTTTGAATTTGGAGTTCATTTATGAGCCAGGTCCCATCAGACATCCAGACACATTCTAAGACAGGTATTGCTCATTTCGGGAGATGGCTTTCTCCGCGAACTTAAGATTTAGAGAGACATAGAAAAAGACATCAAGGCGGATCCACTTACTAAGGCTATTCCTCGAACGCAATAGTTTCGCAAGCGAGCTTTATGAGACTGACCAGTAGAGGAGTTGGGTGTTTGGTATCACACGGGCTGTGAGTATGCGACATCGTAAGAATTAGCCTTGAGTGCAAGTGGGAGATTGTTGGAGATAGTGCCCTCAGAATCAATTATTGGATCACAGGCACGTGATTGCAATGATTGATGGAGGACCTATCCCGGTAGGACAGTCTTACTCAAGATGATAGTATGCTATCTGGTTTACCTTTATCATCGTGTACTGCTTTAGGTGACCTGACAGGTCGCTATTGCACGTTGATAGAGCCCCTAGGATTCTTGCTTGACTGCCAGCAGTATGAGGGCGATCATATACGTGGGAGCTGTTAGTCTATAAGCACATCCTTAAAAAGGTCCCTAGTCGTGGGAGTTTCGAGATAGGGCATCGATACTCCAGAGTAGACTAGTGTATACAGTCGAGACCCCGACGAGGGGCGGTGGCCGGTCTCAAAAGCCATTGGTGTCAGTTGGTTCACCTAAGATGTATACAGGTGCTCATTAGGTTATGAGTACACCGGACAGGACTCGCCGGGAACATGCTAGTTGGTCCTATACCTGACGTCAGATAGCAGTTCCCTGGTGACATGTGTACAGGTTAGTTCATCGACCTGGGGATCATCATTTGTCTCGTGTGAGTTCCCACTGTACTTTGATTACTACCCTACCACGGCTCAAAGGAGTCGTGCAAACAGGTTTTAGTTGGGTACAGCCCCGAGCCACGTGGAGGCAGTGAGCGGATCTTCAGGGGTTCTTCTCTCCCGGTATTGGGGGTGAGGTTGCGCTGTGTCTAGGAGAGCCATTACACAAAGCCCTCGGCCGAGGCAGGAGATTTACTGGTAGGTATTCCAGTAGTATCTCAGGGTGTTATGGACTACACTCCGACACGACTTGTACCGCTTTTGGGGGTCTGACTTTTACCAACCCCCTAGGCCCGCCATGCGATGCTCATAGACGAACGGACCGGACTGTACGGATATTGTCACTGACAGGCTCAGTAGGGTGTCAGGATGAGTTCGCTCATCGACGTCCCTTTTGGTCAATACCTGGTAGCCCGTTACGTATTGGCTTATATCTCTGACGTGCTAGTGGTTAAATCCACAGCCATGGTGTTGACGAGTCTTTAGAGTCCCCCACATTCAGTTACTCAAGCTTTCGGGCGAAGCGTTGTAGAGGCCGTATGGAGATATGGCAGGGTCCGATCAGATACGTGCGGTATTGCATGGATCAAGATCGGACGGTTAGTACTTAAGGTCGTATGGAGATATGGCAAGGTCCGATCAGATACGTGCGGTATTGCACAGATCAGGATCGGACAGTTTGTACTACTGGCCGTATGGATATATGGCAGGGTTCGATCAGATACGTTAGGTATTACATGGATCAGGATCGAACGGATATTACTAGCCGGCTTTGGTTTAAGTCGGATCCTAGTATAGTACAGTGTAGATTTTATCTCATTGCATTTGTATTTCGGTCGGAATACAAATGCGGGTGTGTATACACAGTATCGGGGTTTTCCTGTAATTTATTACGGGACCAGTTTTCTGGAGTTGCCAGTTTTCTTTCCGTTTCGGCCAATTTCCTTTGTATCGTTCATTGGCCGAAGATTGGTGGAGGTGGGCTTATTTGCATTTGTGCAAATAAGCAATTTGGAAGGGGGTCTTTGCATATTCTTGTGTCATGATGGTTGCACCATCCATTGACCTTGACTTCTTGACTTCTTCATGATGGCTTGACTTTTTGAAGTCATCATGCTTGATGATGGGTTATGATATGGTTGTTGAGTGTTGGATTTTGTTGAGAATAATTTCTTTTGATGATCCCATTTTTCTCCTTCTTGCATGATTGCCTCACTTGACTTTCCCACTCTCATTCTCTCCACTCTCTCTTACATGGCCGGCCAATCAAAATAGGGGGGCTGCCCAATATTTTTGGGTGTGGGTTTTTGTTCATTTGGCCTTGCAAAATTCTCATAAGTTCCATCTCCAAATTCCATAGTTCATCCCTCCACCAAAAGGAAACATCCATTACCCCAAAATGAGACATGAGTTCTACACATATTCTACGGCAAATCTTGGGCACGTCGACTCGCAAGCTTCGTGCCCGAGTTGCCTCGTTATTGAGGTGGGAGCCCGTAAAAGAACCAGGCGACGTGGTGCCCTTCCGGCGATGAGGTGGAGACCGGACACTCCGCGGGAGATCGGGACGACGGTGAGAAGACCGGAGGACTCGGATTAGTCGGTATATCTCTATTCCCTATCTTGTAGTTAGCTAGGACTAGTTAATGGTTCGATCCGGGTATTAGTGCGCGGTGGTGCCAGTTCATGAAAAATTAAAGTATATCACCGCTTCCGCATTTTGGCCTCGGGATGGAGGCCGGGGCGCCGCCGTGCACTTACAAACACTACTCTAGCAATCCTTCATGAAACGGCGGTAAAAACCTGCTAAGCCCAACAATCTGCGGATCTCCGTCCTGCACACAAGTCTGGGCCTAAGCTGTACGGCCACGATCTCCCTCGGGACCATACAAAACCGTCTCCTGTGGCTACAAGACCTAGGAGTCAACACAAAACAAGCTTGAAGAAACACCCCCAGAATTTAGCAAACTGCTGGTACTCTCCCAGTATCTGCATAACAAATCCTCAAGTGCTACTACTGTCCCTCAAGACACATTAGATAGACCAGAATGTCGTAAATAACACAACAAAAACTGGTCGAGGAACGGCCTGAAGAAATCTGGTTCATCACATCTACGAATGCTGCTAGGGCATCAGTGAATCCAACGACTCACAAAAACACACAAAACCCGTCGCACGCATAAGGTAGTATTCGGAATGCCATCACCCCGAATCCGCAATAATGATGACCTGATCCCGAACAAACTTAGAAAATGTCTCGCACTGTGGAGCTGATCGAAGAAATCGTCACTGCGAGGTACAGGATACCTATCCGCACCGTAAGCCGGTTCAAGTAACGATCCGTCGATACAC
Organism: Agapanthus africanus; assembly: GCA_030015575.1. Lineage (NCBI taxonomy): Eukaryota > Viridiplantae > Streptophyta > Magnoliopsida > Asparagales > Amaryllidaceae > Agapanthus > Agapanthus africanus. The sequence goes on from JASDDO010000008.1 coordinate 181,070,573, forward strand.
AACCTTAAACTGCCGTCTTTCTCTTTGACGAACAGAAATAGGAGCTCTCTAATGCGAAACACTCAGACGCACAAAACTCCCCAAACCACAACTCTGCAGCTGATCCTTAATCTCCCTAAGCTTCGCCGGCTCATCCGGAACAACGTCGGAAAACTCTCGCACGAGAGGAACCCGGTCCAAAAATCCCACTATGGCTTCGGTATCACGAATGAACGCCAAGAATCCACGACATCTTCTCAGTAGCCGCCTAGCAAAAAAGGCTGAATTCAAGCTGTGAGAGGCGGCACAACTATCCACCTGCACAACAAGAACTGACCTGCCGGGAAAACAAACCTGACTGTTCCCTCACGGTAGTCCACAGACGTCTAGCACGTAGTTAATCAGTCCGTGCCCAGGAGAACGTCAAATCCAAGCTCTCTAGAATGATCAAAATGACGGACAAATCTCTATCTCCTATCCGATTGGCACACAACTGAAATACGTGTCGCGCAATAAAAGAATCGCTGACAGAAGTTAACACAACTATGACTAATCTACCCAACCACGGTACAAGTAAGAAAAACAAACGAATATATCAAAGAACAAGCGAATTAAGGATACCTGAAGACTCTGCATTGGACGTCTGCGCGTCCCGATGAGTAGAAGCAACTCCTGTGTCTGCCCTCTACCCGCAACTGGATGAACTCTTCTGGTAGACTGAGCCCTCTGAGCAAATCTTCCACGTCCACGGCCTCTCTGAAAACGATCATGACGAGGTGCTAAGGAACAATCCCTAACGTAGTGCTGAAGGCTCCCGCATCGAAAACATCCATGCGCTGACTGCTGACCATCCTGGGGATGAGAGCTGAACGACTGTCCTCGTCCTAAGCCTCTGCTACTCCCGCGATGGCCACGAAATCTGTCTCGATGACCAAACCTCTGCCTCTGGGCTGGTACACTGGTACAAGTCCTCCACTGTCCTGGAACTCTCCGAGCCTCTGGAATATGCGCCTCATCAACTGGAGCAGCAACCACTGGTGCTATGTAGGTGACGGACTGCTGCATGCTGATCGCAAGTGACAACTGAGTAACAGGGGTGACAACCTCCTGTCGTAGCTCCCGAACGACATCAACCAATGAACTCATAGTCTGGCGGAAGTCCTGCATCTCTGCCAAAAGTCTATCAATAGTATATGTCGTAGGCTGATCCGTCTGCACCTGTGCATCTAGAGTGCCATCCTGGTCAGTAATCGTCTCACCCGAGCCAACTCTGACCTCGGCCCTCGCTGCATCACTCTGAGTCCCCATAGTCATTGGCGGCAAGGCTATAAATAGATATAAGATTCGATAAGAATAAGGAATCGAATCTCAAGGATATGAATCATCAAGGAAGGAATTTCAAGCAATTTGTACTTAGGTCACTTAAGGCGAAGTACCGCATCGTGGGTATGCTGCAGACATACACACACTACGTTACTCTACTTAAGCTACCTACTCCATCATACTAAGGTCATCCTACACTCTGAAAGGTAAAACCTAGCGCTCTGATACCAACTTTGTCACGACCCAAAATTGGCCCGTGACGGCCCTAGTACTACGCAACGCCCTAAGACGTAACGTAGTAAAAGAAAGCCAAAACCCAGAAATCTAAACCATAAAAATACGGAAAAGATAATATATGTTTTTGAAACATTTGAAATCGTAACCCAAATTCTTTGAAAGTCCTACTTTATTTCTTTAAAATTTTAGCAACACCCCCTTTTTGTAAAAACTAGCCAAGATGAATACAACACAAAAATATGACGCTGTAGCGAAGAAATAAAGACAATAGAGAGAAAGCCGTATATAAAAGACAACAAATCCACAATAATATACAATATCGTCCTCACCAAGTCTCTAAGTCAACAACATAATAGTAAATGGAGAGTACAAAATACAACGAATGTACAATACAAAATACAGATAACCACCAAAACCCACCTAAGCAAAATAATACTATGAGCTGATGCGGTATCTGTAGCAAAAGAGGATAGCTGAATAGCTGAATAGCCTGCCTCAACTACTCTGGGAACAACCTGAAACACCTGTGGCACAACGGGGGTGAGTTGCCAACTCGTGAATAGTAGATAACATATGCAGGTAATCGCAGGAATGTACGTACAGCATGAATCTAAGGTATGCGATTACAGTAATACCATGTCATGTGAATGCAAATTAATGGAAAGTACACTAGCAGGTACAATCAATATGTGAAGCAATAGTAACATGACAATAATATGCAATAACCATGCAATAGGGATCTGAGAATGTAGATATGCAACTATCATAAGGGTACACTAACAGGTACTACCAATATATGAAACTGTGCATAAAATAGATAAATGTGAGGTATGGGGTGGAATATGTCATTTCCATGGAAACCTGATATCGTGGAAGGATCACAATCCATCAAGACACTCAAATCCACAATTCCTCAAATTAGCCCCCAAACTGGGCTCTCACATCATATAAGTCTCACATCACCTCAATGTACAATATCGAATAGCCCTGCTATATCTCGAATGTACAAATCAACAATCTCTTTCATATCCAATATCCAATTTCAATGAATCACCTATATCCCAATTCGAATCTCAAGTAAATTTCTAACATCCTAAATAAATATATATGCAGAAATAAATATGATGGGGTCAATACACATATATTAGCGTCCCATTCCACTAATATTGGTGTAAGGGTATATATAACAACGGCTAAATCCCCTGTTATATATACAAAGGTATTAAAAGAAATATCATGAAAACAATGTGCCAAGCATCGACACAGAAATCCTGATAGGTACGTATCATACGCTGTCCCGAAAGCATGAGTGCTTAGCTCTGACCCACGCCTTTCGACGTATGCATACATGCATGACTCCCAACGGTATCTCCATGATCCCCGCCGAGTCATTGGTACTGTCACCGGATGGTATGGTTCCCCTGCCGGGCTCATCGGCTCATAGCACATCGACATCCCTTTCTTGCCCCGGGGTACCTCCGTGACCCACCATGTACCCTCTACGGCCTCGACGCCTCCTCGTAGGGGTATATATAATTAGCACCGATAAAACCCATAGTGGATGCGCAAATATCATATCAAGGAAACCGGGTTTTTCAATGTATGCATAATTACATGAACTCCCGCGGTTCCCAAATCCAGAAAACATCATGTAAAATCCAAATAATAATGCGCAATCCAGGAATAAACATATACGATATATCTGAAATGCGAGCATATAAATGAGAATATGTAGCTGAAACCAGATGTATGCGAAACCAATAAGGTACAGCTAAGTAACATCAGTAAAGGTAAATATGTGACTGCAACCGAATATGTGTGTAACATACAGGTGTAGCAATGTATAGGTATCTACCTATAAGAACTGATGTCGTATACCCCCTGGATATAAGTAAAATATGTAGGATATCCCGATAAGCTAGATGTCATGTGTGATAAGCAATAGTATCTATAATGGTTAGTGTGTGACATGGCAATTATTGACGGTGTGTGTGTAGCATGCAATCCGTGCTCGTGCAACATGAACCGTCAATAATAGGTGCAGTGCCCTACGGCTACTAGTCACAGTACAACTATATCTAAGTAAAAAGGGTAAAGGCGCAATTCTAACAATGACGTAGAATATGCGACAAGTATTGAATCCTAGCCCAGACGCATAACGCCATGCGGGCGATTCCCCTGTAGATGTTAAATCTACTCACCTACGCTCCACGCTAGGTGAATCCTACCATCTGCTCCCCCCTATAGCAGTGCCCGTAGTCCTCGCCTGCAAACCTGCAAATAAGACATGGAAATCACATATAAGCCAAATATCTCGCAAAACGCGATATCGAACCCAAACGAGAAACTCGCGTCGCGAACTAAACGCGCGTGCACGATACGCTAAAACGTGTGTATATGCGTCTAAAACCATCGCGACACGCCGCGATACGCTGGATCACAGAATCCTCTCACGTATCGCGCGTATCGCGCAAACACAACGAACACCAAATACGATATTTGATCCCAGATTTTCCTACAGGTCAAATCTCACAAAACTAGACATGTCAAAACACTACAAAACATAGCAGACTACAGTACCCAAAACCCCAAGACCCAACCCCTCTTCCTGGCCGCAATTTGCGGCCAGATTGAATAAATCTGCGGCCAAGTTTTGGGATGGGTGGCTCGTGTTCTGGTGGTGTGGTTCTGACCTAATAAGCATGTTCCAGTTTCCTCAATTTTGTTCTGAAGGGTCCGGGTCAAAAGCAGAACTCAGATTGCCAATAAATCGCTTTAAAACGCTAATTTGCACAAAAAGCAAACCCTATGGTATTTTAGTGAAATCTGGATTAATTCTCAGTTAAAGTATCCCTAACAACACTAAAATAGGCTAGGTTAACTAACACAATCATCTCTTAAACAACATTCCACACAAATCACCTTAATTAGCACTAAACTAGCTTTAAAAGCAAACCGAAACTAATTATCACATAAGCTAAGCAAAAAGGGAAATTGGGTTAAGAAATTATACCTTTAGGAACCCTAAGAAGAAGGAGAATGAGTGAATGGAGGAGGGAGAGCTGCAGCAAGTTGCTGTTGCTTCAGATGTTGCTGCTACTGCTGCTGAAGCACTGGTGTTGCTGCTGATGAAGGAGTTGCTGCTGTTGCTGAAGGTTGCTGCTTCTGCTGATGCTGCAGGTGAGTGTGTGTGTGTGTTTGAGAGTGATAGAATGAGATCAATGAGTGATAATGAGAGAACACAAACAACAACAACCCCCCTTCTCACTCTCTCTCACTTCATTAATGAGGCATGGCTCTCTCCCCATATAGCACCATACCCTCTCCCTCTCACAAAGTCAACATTTCTTACCAAAATAAAACCCTTTTTATTCTCATTTTATTTAAAAACAACCATACACCATAAACCCATAACACTTAAACAAACTTATTAAACTAGATTAGGGAATGGTTAACCACCATATTGCTAATCAAGGTTTAACCCCAAATAACACCCTTGCTAACATGCACAAGTGTGTGTGTGCCTAGAAAAATTCTAATAAAATATTCATTAAATAGGATAAAATAATTAAAAACCAATTTGGTAAACTTTTTATTAAAACCATACATTAAAATATAATTAGCTACAAAGCACATTCTAAGGTGTTACAATTTTGGGTACAGTCCCGAGGCATATGAAGTGAGCGATAGGAGGGGTTTCGTCTCTCCCGGTATTGGGGGTTGATGCTGTGCTGTGCACGATTGGCTATAACAGGAAGTCCCTGGCCTGGGCTGTTGAGATATTACTGATAAGTGTTATCAGTAAGTTTCTCGATCTGTTATACACCATATACCGGCATGACTTATTGAGTTATTGGAGTCGACGATTCCATCCCTAGACTCGATATGCAGCATATCTGACGAAGAGACCGGACTGTACGGTAAGTGTTGGCAGTTGGATTGACAGGAGTTTTGATAGGTTCTCTTGTTCTTCTTCTGATCGCTCAATACCCAGGTGGCCGTTACGTTTAGCTGACCGCTTGCGGCTTGTAGATGTTTGATATGATCATCACCTACTGCTAGCGTATTGACGAGTCTTAGAGTCCCACATAGAAGTTTCTCGGCTCAGGCGAAACGAAGTGGTGCGCATATGAGATATGTGCGGAAGCTCGATTAAATATGAGTATATGATACTGTATTTTAATCGGGCGTTTTATATTAGTCGAGTCGTATGAGATATGACCGGTTTATTAAATCAAGTGTTGATTTAATATTGACTTTTATCTCATTTATTTAAACCCTTTTCTTTTGATGGATGCATGCATGTATATGTACATGATGATGTGCATACACACATACATATATGCATAAGTATCATGGTTGATGATACAACTTAGATGGCAATATAAGAATCACATGGTTCATAATTTAATATATGGATATTTTTTAATTAAGTTAAAGATAAAGGAAAATAGATAATGACTCATTTCTTTTGTAATGACTCATTTCTTCTACACTTTTCCATGGTTGACCTTTGACTTAACCATCATTTATTTTCCTTTGCCTTTTAACTCATGAGAAAATATCTAGATATTATTATTTACTATGGTTTCTATTATGATATTTATCTCTCTCTCATATTCATTTTATCATTATTGTTCATCCAAAAGAAAAACATCAAGCCATCTTCTTCTTCCTCTCTCTAGCTCTCTCTTGACTTCAAAAATGAGTTAGATAAAAAGAAAGAAAGGGTATTAAGTGAGATTACCAACCATTTCCTCATCCTACACAACCCTTGCTACTTTGTGTAGGGTGTTTTGCTTCAAGGATTTCAAATATCAAGTGAAGCAACAAGCTTTGAGTAATGGACTTCGGGTGGATCGTCGTGGACTTGGGAGTGATCTAGCGAGCCGTTCCAAACCAAAGGAGATCCAAGGAGTCACCCTAGGAGGTCTACAAAGGTTGTAGTCTCTCCACTTAGTGTAAATTATCTTTTAGATGTGATACTTTTAATTGTTACTTCATAATTCTAGTTCAATTCCTAATTTAGTTTACTTAACACCTCATAAATTTAAAGTTATGGCATGTGTGATGCTTCCAAACCCTAAACGAGGTGTTAAGGAAACGCTACATGGATATCATCCACGTGTCCATCAACGACACAAACAATATCATGGAACCTTAGTGTCCAACACCGACACTCGAAACATCATGAAACCATATGCCTGTATGTATGAGGATATCAACCACGAATGTCCATCAACGACACATCAAAATCATGGAACCTGAGTGTCCAACACCGACACTCAAAACATCATGAAACCCTTGTCCAGCATCGACACATAAATCCTCATATCTCAGGCGCCGCATTCTCAGATCGGCCCTCATATCTATCTCATCTCAGGCGTCGCATACTCAGATCGGCCCTCATATCCATCTCATATCGTAACTCCAAAACGGTATCCTCCGGATATCCACCGAGTTCTATACAATCACCGGTAGGCAGTGTTCCCTCTGCCAGGCTCATCGTCTACACCACAAAAATCATTTCTTGCCTCGAGGTACCATACCGGGTCCACCATGTACCCGCAAACGGCATCCGCCAACTCCTCGAATCGGGTCTCGAAAACAAGCTCAGAACTGAGAAAACTCATGGTGGACGTCTCGAAATATCATATCAAGAGAAACAGTGTTTTTAAAACAATACGCAATTTCCTTTGAAATATAACCACGGTTCTCAAATCCAGAGATCTCATGAAAATGGCATCTCAATGCATATAACCATAAAATACGATGTATGCAACATAGAGTAGTAATATGAGCATATCGAGTATATCATGCAAGCATGTCAGGTGATAATACTGAACAATGAATGTACTTTTACATTTAAGATTTATCTTATAATATGGCAGTTCTAATGTGTAAGTGACATGACAATTACCGATGAAGAATGTGTGTGAGCCGGCAAATCTGTGTAAGAGTAACATGTGCATCAACGGTAATTATGCAGGTGTACTAGCAGTTGATATCACATAACATTAAATACTGGAAACATGATAGGTATCACATAAGGAATAATCCAACATATATATGAAGTATAATAAGGTAGCCTCTTTATGTCAACGATCCCGCCTTATAGTGTCAGGTATCGCAATATCCTCGATCATCATTCTCAATTCATGAGCGCGGATCAAACATTCGGTAAACGCATTGCGTACGGTAATCCATCGTACGGTGTCACAAACAGAGTAAGGAATCTATCATCCTATTCACTAACAAAGGTACGAATATATAATCTCGTACGGCATACCTTATTAATCACATAACACATCAATATCAATCTTATATCATGTCATCTTGCATATACGTCATCTCTTGTTAATCTCAATTCATATCAATCTCGATCTCATATCCTATCATTATCAACTCATACTTGTACTCTTTCAATTCATACTTATCATGATTCATATTCTCATATATCAATCCGAGTCATCTATATCTATCATCTCAATATCCCACATCATGTTATCTTATACACCATATCATGTTCTTAAGCCAATATATATTCATTAGTGTTAACTTTTATCATATTATCTCTTTCTAAATCCTATAATCATGTTATCTTAAGTTCGTAGCATATCCTTTATCAAAATTATAAGTTATAAAATGATCTTCCATATCAATGGTTGTGAGGGTGCTATACGCCATCCACCCGACTTCTCCTGTAGATATAAATCTACTCACCTTCTAAACTCATCGCTTAGCCGAATTTGATGTGCTTCATCATCTCGGAAGTCCACTCGAAGGTACCTACAATCAATACACAATCGCAATGCAATTCTATTAAAACCAATATCCGAACACCGATACGGCACACGAATCGCTTATAGGTTAGAACCTATAGCCTACGCATGCAAAATCAACTAAATACCCCTCGTCCGTTGACGTAAAAACGTCCAACGATGGAATCCAAAATCAAATACCAAAACCAAGTTTCACAAATCGCATAACTAGAAATTAGCAAGTAAGGAAATCTATCCCGGATTTTACCCTAGGTCAAACTAGGCTATTTTGCATATGGGGTTGCTCTAGATATCAGATAAGAATGCCACACACCAAAAATCAATACGAGACTCCCCAATGTGGCCGCAAATTGCGGCCACAAGGAATAAATCTGCGGCCAGGATCTAAGGAAATGGGTTCGGGTTTCTAGGGTAGGTTCTTGGTTGCCTGCACGTCTCTCTGTGTTCGCTAAATAAATTTTAGGGTCTCCGGGTTATAGCAGTTCTCAGTATCCCATCACAATTGTCACAAAATACGATATCGGGGAAATTCTAAGTTCGAGTTTTGGGTTTTAGTCTCAGGTCTTGGTCCAGAAATCACCACTCAAGTCTAGCAAACACTCAATACACCTCACTTTACCACTTAAAATCAACTTGTAAATTTTCAAGATCACATAACCTAACTAAATCAAATTCTAAACTAAACTAGGATATATAAACACAAATACTAATTTAGAAGTGAAGGGATTACCTAATTAGCAACTGAAGAAAATTCTTGAGTTGCCCAAAATCTTCAAAATCCAAACTTGAAAGGTCTAAACGGTTTAGGATGGACTTGTACATCTTTATTATGAATGTGGCATGTGGTTTTGAAAAAGAATTGGAGATGAGGCATGGAGGTAGAAAGGGATGAAGGAGGCATGAAGAAATGGTGAAGAAACAAAGGGAAGTGAAGGAATGAAGCAGCCAAGTCTCACACTCTCTCTCTCTTATGCTCACTCTCTCACTCTAAAATATCTCCTACACTCACTCTCTTAAATATCTTCTTTTGTTTTCTTTCTCTTTTTGTCTTTCCCTCATTACTTCTCTTCTTGCTTTTCTTTTTCTTTTCTTTTCTCACAATGCACAAACACAATGAATAACATGCACATGACATGGTGCACTAGCCATGGAAAAATGTAAAAATACGGATTTTGCTTAATCGCGATTAGTAGTGCACTAATCAAGTTTAATTTAAATTTGCATATCATTAATTATAAAAATGCCAAAATCCGATAAATATCATTATAATAAATAAATCATTTTAATCTCCGATTATTTTCCAAATATCAGTATATACTTATACCATTTTACGAAAAGCCCATATTCGCAAATCGAATAGTTTTCGCGAAATATATTATTTTAATATTAAATTTCGAAAAATAATATTTTATATTTCTGAAATGTTACAGTCTTCCCCTCTTAAATAAATTCGGTCCCCGAATTTACATTTAAATCCCAAAATACTAAAACATTTCACTAATCGGCTCAAATCAACGGGGCCCCGAAATCGCGGAAGATACAAAAATACCACAGCACATCGTGTGCGCCTGAAAACGAGTGCGAAATTCAAAATCGAACTCCGTCAAGCGTCATGCAATCATCGGAGTTATAAAGGAAATACTACTGGAATCCAAATGCACTATAGTCAAATCATAATATGTATATAGCATGCATCTTTGTAAAACCATTTTAAAAGCTGAATAACTCATGCCAAATGTTTTCCAAATCGTCGTGCTATGTGTAGCTTACGGCAAAAGTGGCGAACGATCATTTATAAAGTAGTAAATATATACTTATATATGGTTTTCTCAAACTATACGTCTCGCCTTTTTGAAATATCTCAGAAGGTTTTCCTTGTAAAATTTCGTGTCACTCACGGACATGTAAGAAATAGCGATACTATAGCTCCTTTTTGAAAACTTTTCTGTAACTTTTCATGCATGCAAAAGTATTCAGGCACTGTCCTCAGACCAGCCCTGCTCGGCTACTATATAATATAGTATCCATCATCAAAACGCGATACTCATAATTAAAATCGGACTTAAAAGGCATATCCAACATCACGTGCGTCTGGTGTGCACAGAAATCAAATCCAATACAAGTGCCACGAATGTGCACAAAAGCAAAACTAAGTGCAACGGGTGTGCATGAAAGCATTTGTCCAGTCCAACGGATGTGCATGACAACAATATCAAATGCATCTATAGTGCAAGAAAATCTCAACCCAGTGCAACTAACATGCACGAATAAAAATCCCAATCAAGTGCATCCAACATGCACGAAAAAATCTCTATCGAGTTCAACTAACATGCACAAAAAAAATCTCAATCGAGTGCACCCGGTGTGCACAAAATCTCATATCATGCGTCCAACATGCGCGAAAATCCAAATCAAGTGCGTCAGGTCCGCACAAAACATCTAGTGCAGTAGTGTGCACGATAACGAACGTCAACTGTAGACGCTCAATAAAACATAAAACTGGTGCAACAAATGTACGAAATGCAAATCTGGTGCAAGCAATTCACGAAATAAAAAATTGGTGCAACCGATGCATGAAATACAAATCTGGTGCAACCAATGCACGAAATACAAATCTGGTGCAACTAATGCACGAAATAAAAATCTGGTGCAACCAATGCATGAAATACAAATCGGTCCGAGTGCATACGTAAAGGCAAGTGTGTACAACATGAACAAAATCAAATCTAAGCGATAAAAATGTGATAATCAAATCACAAAACGCAATCGCAATAAATGACATTGAGGCACACCTCCTACAATGTCGAAAAATGTGCCGGTACGCCCAAGCCGGCAGAGCAAGATCATCTACTTTCCTCCTGCTCACAATATGGCGTTTTCAGTCTCAGGGTCCTCGTTTTCTCTTTAGATTACCAATCTCACGATCCTTCTGCTCGTCGGCCTGGTCAGGTGTACTAACAGAATAGTCCCGCTCTGGAACTCCTCTGATCAACGTTTCGCCAATCAACATGACCACTATCAACGGCACATTACTGACAGCGGCATCTGGCCTTCTGAATACGCACGATATAACTGATCCTGAGTGCAAATTTTTATCGCTGCGGTGTCCTGGAAAGAACCTACTCATGGATTCTGCCGATCCCACCTATGCCGAACTATACGAAGGTTGGCACTCTTGTGTAACTCTTTTCTCATAACCGAACAGCTGCGTCCTCAACACGGCTTTCCTCTGAAATTAGGCTGTATCTAACGCCTCTGCACACATATCAATCCTCTGGCATCAACGGAGAGTAACAACCGCTCGTTAACATCTCGCACGAACCTCTTGTTCCACTCGTCTTTATTATCGTCCACTTCAACGTCATCTCTTGCTGTCTGCATATTGCAATTCATTCTCGGCTATGGTCAATCCGGAGTCTCTCACACTGACTCAAAATTACGAACTCGGTATCTTCATCACTCTATAGAAGATATCTAGCCGAACACGTCCTCGGGAACTAGTCCAAATCATCGAAGGAATACACTTTATTCGTCCGTTCTCAATCAACTCACAACGCATCTGGTGAGGTCATTCTATATGAAACTGGTCAACTTACCGATCTCACATCGGAGCATCCGACGAATAATATCCACTCTTGATCGATCACCTCTAGATCTGAGTAAGATCCTTCAACTTGAATTCTTCAACTTAACTGAGCCTGCATTGGCACATCAAATCTGACGAATCAGATCAGTCGCTTAACTCAAGATAGAATAGCTATCTTCTGTCACATCTCTGCCTTAAAGCTCCAGCGGTTTCAGTTCAAAAACTCTGTAATTGATATCCTATCAATCTCAGCAACAGCTGGGTCATCTGTTTACACGGTAGACAACATCACGATCTCTGAGGTAGGCTGTACATCAATAGTCCTCTCAATCTTGCGGCCTCTATCAATGGCCCGATCATCCGGTGCAAAACCAAACACTCGCCTCAAACGAGAGATCACAACACAACACTATACCTACATGTCCTTTTGTCACCAGAAACAACATGGTCAGCTCTCATCCGTGACGAGCTCGCTCTGACCGCAACACTAGCAGCAGCTCAATCCGCGCTCAAACCATGGTGACAGGAACCTCAAGCATGTATCGATGATGATAGATCAAAGGAACGAAAGAAATCAACAGATCCTAAATGGATATATGATCGTAGGAACGAATACTGTCACAGATATCGAGATATATACATCCTAAGGTTTCTTAAGTGGAGTATCGTATCGTAAATATGCCGCGGAACATATGTACGGTACGTCACTATACTCAAGATATCTACTCCATCAATCAAGGTCAACCTATGAAACGAAAGTTCGGGTCTAATACCCCTTGTCAAGTCTAAGTTCTCAAAGTCAAGCCAAGGTTCCGAAATATATACGCCCTATACTCCGCAAAGTCAAACCCAAACTCAAACCAAGGTTAAACCTAACGCTCTGATACCAACTTTGTCACGACCCATAATTTAGCACGTGACTGGCACTTAAATTACGCAACGTCTAAAGACGTGACGTAAATCAAGCAAGCCGAAGCCCAGAAAATCTAAACCCATTTGCGGAAAAAAGTGGGGGTGCGGTTTTGAAATAATGGTATAATGAATCATGTTTTTCTTTAAATGCATAGCTAATGAAATATGAAAATGCAACTGGATTATACTAGAGTTGAAACGTGTTTCATTTTTAAAAATTTGGGCAGCACCTCCCTTGTATATTTTGATCCAAAACATATACACAACAATATATAGGCATCCCCACGCGAGAGCTAGCTCTTCGCCAACCGGTGGAATCACAACCACGCAATAACATATATACGACGCCCAACGGCGAAGAATCAACCCAGAAAGAACAAATAAGGAAGCAAGACATCAAAACTCAAGAAAAGCGATCATAAACTGTAACACTTTGAAATCGATAAAATAATCAGTATTTTCCATAAAATGTAAAAATAATTATTTTTAAATATAGGCCTAATTATACAAAATTTAGATAAGAAATTGCTAGAAATTGGTTAGTTATTTGTCACTTATAAATTTCTAGTTATTTAAAAAAATTCCTTAACTAATTATTTTTAATATTATTTTAAGCTTTTAAATATACATTAAATTAGTGATAAATACAAATTTGAATGAGTAAATTACGTACTTAGGATCCATTATAAACTAAAATCTAGTGTTAACAAAAATTTTATCAACACTTTCCAAGAGTTGTTGTTTCATGGTTTAAAAATAAATCAAAATGAAATTAAAATGAAAATTTAATAAGAAAATGATGTGATATGCATTAAATGAACTTAAAAGATACTTTATACATAGAAATTTCTACACAACTCTCTCTCACTCTTCCCCTCCTACCTCAGGCCGAGCCCTTCCTGCAGCTTTCCCCCCATTTTCCCCCAATTCTTTTGCTTCAAAATTCATCAAAAAATCCATTAAAATCCACAAAATTCTTCACAAATTCAAAACAAATCCCTATTCTACCTCTTCTCAAACCCAAATTAGTTTAAAACATGGAGAAAGGAGGCATCTTTGGAGGCTAGTGCAAGCTAGGGTTCAAACTTGTGAGGTAAAATTCTAATCTAATTGTTAAATTGTAGTTTAAATATGCTAATTTAGAATTTAAAAGTGTGAAATTTGGTTATAATTGCTTGTTTATGAAATTCAAGAAAAGGTTTGATTTTAAATTTAGGGTTTGAAGCATTGTAAATGTGTTAAATTTAGTGTTGTGGCCATCTAGTGGTTTGAGTTCGATGATTGTGCTAGATTGTTGTCACTTTATCGCTAATCTACGATGGTTACGTCTATTCGCAATTTTGGGAGCTTACTAGGTTTTTATATATTCAATTGGTGAATTAATTATGATATGTTGACGATATTATTAGCATCTCCTACGACATTTAGGGTGTGTGAATGCGAAATTTGGTTTGATCGGGTTTAGTTTTGACGGTTGTTCCGAACGACGATTTTAGTTAAGGTTTGCGATTGTCGTGTGTGTTTCGCGCACCGAGTGCACGTTGTGCCTAACTTGTGAGCGTTGATTCTTTCATTTTGTGACCTTGCATCGTTTCAGGAATATGTAATCTTATGTTTTGTGTTGTGCAATTTTAGGATCGATTGCGGAAACATCGGAAGCGGAGCGCAAAGGCAAAGCAGTGGTTGGATCAGATTAGCGAGGCGTCCGGATGAGTAGATGTATACATCTATTGGGAAATCGTCTGGATGGCGCGAGGCGACCCATAGTTAGGATCACTTTATTACTTGCAAACTATATGCTTAGTTATATAGTTAACCATCTCATTCATATGCATATCTTTCTAGTTATTCGTCTGCTGACATTGCATGGTTATCTATGTACCTATGTGTGATATCAACTCTTAGGACACGTACACTATTACTATTGGCTCATGTTGCACGTGCACTATTCATGTGAACACACGCGCCTTTGGTAATTGCCATGCCACGAGCACTGTAGAACCAGCTTAGTTCTGTATGAAACACTTGCATCATACATGATACAACGAATCACATAACATGTATATACCTCACTTCATTATCATGCTTATATAGATTCCACGTCATAAACTACATTGCATAATATTGACTTCATAAGCATCTATCATTTACAACATGTCAGATATTATGATTTCTTGAGGATTTCGGTATTGATGAGATTTCTGGATTTTGGGGAAAACCGCAAGAATTTTTCCAAAACTCATTATGTTTTTAAAAAGGCAAGTTGTGGTTTTTTCGTGATGTATGTGTCGTCCACCATGAGTTTTCATGTTTTCTGTTGGATTTCGAGACCCGATTCGAGGAGTGGATGAACCGTCTCGGGTACATATTGGGCCCGGTATGGTACCCCGGGGCAAGAAGCTCGAGTTGTAGACGATGAGCCTGGCAGGGGAAGGATACCTACCGGTGATGTCTGGCGCGGCAGATATCCGGATATACCGACCGTTGTCGTGAGATTTGATGATATAGGCCGATCCGGACTGACGGAGCCCGAGGTATTGAGACATTGACATAGTGAGACATTGAGACGGATATATTTTCATATTTGGTGTCGATACTTGACATGGTTTTCGGATGATTTCATTGATGGTACCTTAGCTATTGTACATATATTTTTTTTAGTTAAGAATGCAGAGATTATCGTATTTAAACATTTAAAGATTTCGTATTGATTTTGAGTCCATGTGCATACATATTAGTAGCATAGCACCATACTTAGATATACAGGTTGTGACGTATTGCATGCATTCTTACGATAGCCTTATTATATGTTATTTTCTACTCATGAGCTGGCAACTCACCCCCATTGTGCCGCAGTGTCTTACAGGTCGGACCCGTCAGCCTTGTAGCGGCGGGCGTATCTTTTCATTGGCTTCTTTTGCTTAGACTCGCGACATTGCACGTAGGTGGGTTGTGTAAGTGCACGGCGGCGCCCCGGCCGTCAATCCGACGCCGGAATGCGGAAGCGGTGAAAAACTTTAATTTTTGCGGACTTGGCAAACCGGCACCCCCGCGCACTAAATCCCGGATCATGCCATTAAACTAATTCTAGCATACAAGAAGAAGGGTTAGAGATATACCGACTGATCCGAGTCCTCCGGTCTTCATCTCCACTCCGATCTCCTCGCGGGATCTCCGGTCGTCGCCTCCTCGCCGGAAGGGCACCACGTCGCCTGCATCTTTTACGGGCTCCCGCCTCTATACCGAGGCAACTCGGGCATGAAGCCGGCAACTCGACATGCTCAAGATGTGCTGTAGGAAGTGTAGTGCTTTGTCTCTTTGGGGTTTGTTGCCTTTGGATGGAGGAATGAAGGTATGAAAAATGGTGCTTTCATTTTTCATTACATGAGAATGAGATGAAGGAATTATGCCACAAGCTCACAAATGAATCTCTCTCATTTTTCTTCTCTTTTCTTCTTCTCTCTTTCTTTTCTTAACCATGAATAATAATCTCTACTCTTTAGAAATGGTGGAGGAAAACAATATGAAGCAAGAGGGAGGTGAGTGTAGGAAGCATAAGTGGTGACCATATCATCAAACAAGAAAACATCAACCATGCTTTTCTTTCCATCAAAACCATACCCTTTCCAATCTCATTAATGCAAGAATGGTGCAACAAAAGAAAAGATACTATCATATCAAAACTTATGCAATAAAACCCCTCCACTAAAGTTATTTGCACAATTGCAAATAACCCCCTCCATCGGAAAAGTCCGGCCGGGAAAGAACAAAGGAAAACCGGCCGGAACGGAAAGCAAACTGGCAACTCCAGAAAACTGGTCCCGTAATAAATTACAGGAAAACCCCCATACTGTGCATACACACCCGCATCTGTATTCCGTCCGGATACAAATGCAATGAGACAAAATCTACACTGTACTATACTAGGATCCGGCTTAAACCAAAGCCGGCTAGTAATATCCGTCCGATCCTGATCCGTGCAATACCGCGCGTATCTGATCGAACGCTGCCATATAATCATACGGCCACTAGTACAAAACTGTCCGATCCTGATCCATGCAATACCGCACGTATCTGATCGGACCCTGCCATATCTCCATACGGCCTCTACAGCGTTTCGCCCGAAAGCTGAGTAACTGAAAGTGTGGTGGACTCTAAAGACTCGTCAATACAATGGCTGTGGATTTAACCACCAGCACGTCAGAGGTATAAGCCAATACGTGACGGGCCACCAGCTATTGACTAAAAGGGATGTCGATGAGCGAACTCATCCTGACACCCTACTGAGCCTGTCAGTGACAATATCCGTACAGTCCGGTCCGTTCGTCTATGAGCATCGCATGTCGGGCCTAGGGGGTGGGTAAAAGTCAGACCCCCAAAAGCGGTACAAGTCGTGTCGGAGTGTAGCCCAGAACACCCTGAGATACTACTGGAATACCTACCAGTAAATCTCCTGCCTTGGCCAAGGTCTTCGTGTAATGGCTCTCCTAGACACAGCGCGACCTTACCCCCAATACCGGGAGAGACGAACCCCTGAAGATCCGCTCACTGCCTCCATGTGGCTCGGGACTGTACCCAACTAAAACCTGTTTGCACGACTCCTTTGAGCCGTGGTAGGGTAGTAATCAAAGCACAGTGGGAACTCACACGAGACAAATGACGATCCCCGGGTCGATGAACTAACCTGTACACATGTCACCTGGGAACTGCTATTTGACGTCAGGTATAAGACCAACTAGCATGTTCCCGGCGAGTCCTGTCCGGTGTACTCATAACCCAATGAGCACCTGTATACATCTTAGGTGAACCAACTGACACCAGTGGCTTGTGAGACCGGCCACCGCCCCTCGTCGGGGTCTCGACTGTATACACTAGTCTACTCTGGAGAATCGATGCCCTGTCTCGAAACTCCTACGCCTAGGGACCTTTTAAGGATGTGCTAATAGACTCCAGCTCTCACTTATATGATCGCCCTCATACTGCCGGCAGTCAAGCAAGAATCCTAGGGGCTCTATCAATGTGCAATAGTGACCTGTCATGTCACCTAAAGCAGTACACGATGATAAAGGTAAACCAGATAGCATACTATCATCTCGAGTAAGATTGTCCTACCGGGATAGGTCCTCCCTCAATCATTGCAATCACGTGCCTGTGATCCAATAATTGACTCTGAGGGCACTATCTCCAACAATCTCCCACTTGCACTCAAGGCTAATTATTGCGATGTCGCATACTCACAGCCCGTGTGATACCGAACACCCAACTCCCCTACTAGTCAGTCTCACAAAATCCGTTTGCGAAACTATTGCGTTCGAGGAATAGCCTCACTGAGTGGATCCGCTTTGGTGTTTCTTTCTATGTCTCTCTATACCTCATGTTCGCGGAGAAAGCCATCTCCCAAAATGAGCAATACCTGTCTTAGAATGTCTGGATGTCTGATGGGACCTAGCTCATAAATGAACTCCAAATCCAAACTTCTTAGACTGCATCGTCAACTGAACTTAATCAGTTTCCTGCGCCATGCCACCCTCAGTATTGCCTTGGACCACCTGTCCAAAATACTGCCCCTCGTCGGAAGGAAAAATATAACTCTGACAACCTCCTTGTCGTCCATGTCACCTTGGAAGCCTGGAATGATAACCGTCTCCTAAAAGAGGCAGCCGTTATCATATCCTTAGAACATTCACTTATGTTCTAAAACTGCTTCCGACTGTTTCCCCAGGATTGGATCAATATCAACTTATTGCACTTACTGCAAGAACAACATCTGGTGTGGTACTTGACATTTCATGATTGACTCAATTGCCTAAGCAAGTGATCTGCCAATCATGCACATCCCTCTCTACTTTAGTCTATAAGACACCTTTAGAGAGGGTGACTCCATTACCTGCAGGTATACTACCGTGCCAGGAGTCGTCCATTCTAAATACTCTTAGAATGCTGTCAAAGTACCCTGATTGGGAAACCACCCAAATCTAGATCTAAAAGCATAGATCCAGTAACCAGTATGTCTGATATAATGTCCAATTTCTTTTGTGGAGAAAAAACTGTGTGACAACCAAAGTATAACCGATCGTAGTATAGGAATATCACTTCCTACTACCTTCTCAACAGATTCATCCCCTATTCTGATGACGTCAAACCTATGACTGTCACATCAGAAATAGATGATCTATCTCCGCTACATCTGCTTTAGTCTATTAATAGACATAAGCCTGATGTCCACCAATGCTTCCGCTGCTCCCACTGACTACGACAACCCCCTGGCAGAGTCATATAGACGCGCACTTCTAAAGCTAGTTTAGAACGACGCTATACTCATCCTCCTGCCGGGTCTCGCAGCCTGGAACAACAACAATGGCAATTGTGGGTAAACAAAAACTTCCCTGTCACCGTCCTTGAGGCTACCGGAGTACCTCTCGGGTGCCTGAAGTTACCCACCTTATCTGCGGAGTGGCCAATGGAATGTCAAACTAGATTGAATCTTTAGGTTCCTTATCAAATCTTCAGTAATCATTTGCGGTTCTGGAATGACTTCCAGTTCTACCATACTCCCATGGCTGTTTTGAAAAAATCCATTTTTAATAAAACTGTGGCGAGTCTAGAACAATATTTCTATTGATCTGCCAGATGGTAGAAAGTCAACCCTCGTCATAGCCTGGGTCAACCCACAAACAGCCATTACAGAAACGTGCCTTGAGTTATCCAGAGTCTGGTTTTAATCATAAGCCGGACAACTCCCCGTACCTTAACAACGTTAAAATATGAACTGTTCTATATCCAATATAGAACCAGAGGCACTGATTTAATTTAACCAGATTCAAATCATGCAACTGTCTCCAGTGCATGTCAACTAAATGGAGAGAGGCCGATCAGCGTTACTCAACTTAGGAATGCTTCCAATTATGAGTAACCTGAAAGAGAAGCAATTTCTCTTTATCATTACTATCAACTGAATACCATACACAAGTATCTACATCTCCTTTCACTTTGAAGAATCCCGATACTTGCTACACCTGGTTCTCTACTGTATTCAAATACCTATAACTCCTCAAAACTTAGACCATATGTTTCTACGAAACACATGTCTAAGAACTAGAGAAGTTAAAAGTAAACAGAATATAGTATGAGGACCAACCCCTCTGTCCTAATGGACACTGGACAACATACAATACTCTGTATAAGTCCGCTGAGTCTAACAACTCTTTCACTGTGTGTCGTAGGTTGAAAACTGTACTTTTGGTTAAGAAGAATTACACCGCTGTTCAATGCTCCTTACCCAACCATCCACTGATATAGGTAAATGTCACCGACATAATATCAAAAGGTATATCTCACTCTATGAAAATAGACGTACAGATATATCAATTTGAAATTGGTGCACAACAGCGGATATTCAAAACCAAATATTTGCCGACCGGCAAACAACCCAGGTGGCATCCTCAAATATCACCAATTACAACGAATCCCTATATAATGAGGATGATCACCCAATTCCCAATAACGTACTCCCACTCATCATCTGTAAAACCATACAGATGTGAGAATCATACCTGGTAAATACATACCCTGGAGTAAGTGTCTAATCGGGAAATCAGTTTTCCATTAACATTACACAGTTGAACTGAAACATTGAACTGTTTCGTTGGGGTATCCTGGTATTCCTAGTAATGCCTCTACCATTATCCAGATTCACAACTATAACCGTATAATTCTTTGCCACCTCTCCAAATCCCTTCATATGTCTTTAGTCATTACCTTCTGTACACCCCTTTAGGCCAAATGGTTTTCTTCCTTCCCTACCGTTTGGCACCAGCCTATGGTTTGGAAGAAGACTATCCAATAAGCATAAAGGGTGTACTGTCCTAATCCTAGGAGCACTCGCAACGCGAGAGAAGGTGAAGATAAAAGACACCTGAATGTACTTTATTCCTATTTCTCCTGAACCAGGATCCATCCCCGAACTGGAACAAGTTCCTTTCGAGTTCGTATATAACCATACGATGGAGTATCCAATAAACTGTGGATCTTCGTAGTGATACGGAGTGTCCTGGAGAAATACAAAGGTGATTTAGGATTGGCGAAGAAATACTTGGTTTGGTCGTGAATATCAGTCGCAATTTACTTTGCCCTCTTACTAATCCCTTTCTTTGTCTTAACTTAATACCTTCTGTACACCGTTTAGGCTAACTGGTTTTCTTCATTCCCTACCGGTCGGCACCTGCCTATGGTTTGGAAGAAGACTATCCAATTTGCGTAATAGGTGTACTACTCCTAAACCAAGGAGTACTCGCAACCTGAGAGAAGGTGAAAAGAAAAGACAACTGAATAATCCTATTCGTTTTCTCCAGAACCAGAAACCATCCTCGAATTCCTTCGAGTTCGTATCTAACCATACGATGGTTTTGTCCAATGGAAGTGGACGTTCGCAGTAATACGGGGTGTCCTGGAGAAAAGGGTAAAAGTAGGAGTGGCAATGAGGTCTGCAACTCTGACAATCCAAAAGCCAGTGTTTAAGAAGGTTCGGTCAACTTGGTCACTGAGTCATAGTCTAGGGTCGGGTCAATGGTCGCTGCCAGAGAGAGAGAAAAGAAACACTCAGCGTGCACTCTACCCTAGATCAGAATGGTTACCAATTTATCTAATCTGGAAACCTCCCACTGTACCTCAAATTCTCCTCCAAACCTGAAAGAAGAATTAGTCGGGGTCACCCGAGGAGTAAACTAACTCATCAGTGGGAATCGGGATCCAACTCTCATCGCATGATAACGTGACGGAATCCGCTCACGGTATCACACTCCAGAAGGTATGCGCATATCTGGCAAGTTTCAGTACTTTTGAAACTCCCGATGTGATTTTTACCCCATGCTCTTATGACCTTGACTAAGGCCAACAAATCATAAGTCACATGTCAAGTTCTACCCGTCATTGTCCAGGTTGATTTGAACCCACCCGTACAAGCCCTTCACTAGGGCCAACAAGGCTATACGACTGTCCCAAACCAACGCATCTATCTATGCAGCATATGAATATCCAATAGCTACCAAACACTGTGCCTTGACTAAGGCCAACAAACACAGCTTGAATACTATTGACTACCCATATGAAACGACGGAGGGCTACGAATGGTTTCTGGCGAAAACCTTTAACGTAATGAACTAGATATCGTTGAAGGAACGGATAGCTTTTTAGAAAATATAGTGACGAAAACCTTTACTAAAGAGGTCACTCCCGGTGAAGGGATCTCGGCTCTTTCCCCGTAGAATGGGGTGCAGGATATTCCAAATGAATACCACGATGCAAAGCAAAAGTAATCAGCTATAGTGAAGTTAATGCCCTGACGCAAACTTCTGTCCAAGGGGTCACTCCCGGTGAAGGGATCTCGGCCCTTGCCTCGTCGACTGAGGAGCAGGATATTCCAAAAGAATACCGCGATGCAAAACAAAAGTGAACGTCCTTGCAATAACAGCTTTTTGAAAAGTGTTCCAACAACATCAGAATAGGTTTGTTTAACTTGCATTGATCCGAATCAATGCAGTCCCATCATTGATCACACCACAAAGAACAAAAAATATACTGACGTACGTATATGCCATCCGCATTCGCCACTGGGTCCCGTCATCACTCGTTAGGTTAGCTTACTAATGACAGAGCGGGGACTGGACTAGCGCGGATGAAAAACATATACAACATCTACTAATATATATACCAATATATTATATTTCGCTCAAGGCGTGAAAAGAAATGCAACATCACAGAAATGTACAGCATCACAGAACAATACAGATATCTGGGATCCCCGGGTTTCACAGAGCCACTACTGAAACCCGACGTTCCCCTGGTCGTGTGGATAGCCTGTGCAATGAAATCCTAGACCCCTACGGGCGCGGCAAGTCACCCGCCAAAACCTGAAGCGAGGCAGCCCCCTTCAGCACCGTGAATGGACCACCCAGCACTTCACGGAATCCGGTAACTTGGGCACCCCTCCTGGGTCAACCTGTACCCCCTACGAGTGCGGCGAATAGCCCGCCAATCCTAGAGTGAAGCCCCCTCCGTCCCAATGCCATGAGATGCGGTCCCGTTGCCCTCTAGAACCCGGCTATCCGTGCACCCCTCCGCGGGGTAATCCTAGTACAGAAAGTAAAATATACATACACCGGGTACATCGACCGCAACCAGGTCGTGCCCCAAAAGAATAATACAAACAGGCAGTGACGGTAGTCCACATGTCGGACGCTCGCCCCGCAATATCAAATGTACATAATACAACAACACTGTACTAGCATTGCATCCAGGCTATCCCCCACGACCGATCCGCAACAACACAGCATAAACATAGAATATCAATGCGAAAGTCACGTTCGCAAATCCGTCTAACCGGGCTATAGCAGCTAGACAGGATTTACCGATCAAGTGACATTCACGGTCGCAGATATAAAGTAAATACTGTGAAAAATGTGTTTAAAATTTTCCGATTGACCAAAAATTAACAAGTGGGCCCCCAAGCAAAACTGTAGCACTCACAGAAATAATTGGCCCAATTTTAATATTCCAGAAACCCTAAAATCACCCCAGAAGCCCACTGGAGAAATTTGACCAATTGACCATATCATAGTGCGGCGGAACCGCGGCCGGAGGTGGGGATTGGCCTCGCTTCCGCGCTCCACTTAGCAGATCAATTTGTCGAATTTTCCCAGATCTCTTAGAATTTCATGTACATCATTCTGAGACCACCTGAAAAATTTTTAGACTTCAAAAAATTTCAACAGAAACTGATGTGAAGGAAAAATACGGTTTTTGGAATTTTGGTCGATCGGAATTGAAAAACACATCAAACGAAGCTAGACGAAGTTAATGGCGAGGCTCTGATACCACTGTAAGTGCACGGCGGCGCCCCGGCCGTCAATCCGACGCCGGAATGCGGAAGCGGTGAAAAACTTTAATTTTTGCGGACTTGGCAAACCGGCACCCCCGCGCACTAAATCCCGGATCATGCCATTAAACTAATTCTAGCATACAAGAAGAAGGGTTAGAAATATACCGACTGATCCGAGTCCTCCGGTCTTCATCTCCACTCCGATCTCCTCGCGGGATCTCCGGTCGTCGCCTCCTCGCCGGAAGGGCACCACGTCGCCTGCATCTTTTACGGGCTCCCGCCTCTATACCGAGGCAACTCGGGCATGAAGCCGGCAACTCGACATGCTCAAGATGTGCTGTAGGAAGTGTAGTGCTTTGTCTCTTTGGGGTTTGTTGCCTTTGGATGGAGGAATGAAGGTATGAAAAATGGTGCTTTCATTTTTCATTACATGAGAATGAGATGAAGGAATTATGCCACAAGCTCACAAATGAATCTCTCTCATTTTTCTTCTCTTTTCTTCTTCTCTCTTTCTTTTCTTAACCATGAATAATAATCTCTACTCTTTAGAAATGGTGGAGGAAAACAATATGAAGCAAGAGGGAGGTGAGTGTAGGAAGCATAAGTGGTGACCATATCATCAAACAAGAAAACATCAACCATGCTTTTCTTTCCATCAAAACCATACCCTTTCCAATCTCATTAATGCAAGAATGGTGCAACAAAAGAAAAGATACTATCATATCAAAACTTATGCAATAAAACCCCTCCACTAAAGTTATTTGCACAATTGCAAATAACCCCCTCCATCGGAAAAGTCCGGCCGGGAAAGAACAAAGGAAAACCGGCCGGAACGGAAAGCAAACTGGCAACTCCAGAAAACTGGTCCCGTAATAAATTACAGGAAAACCCCCATACTGTGCATACACACCCGCATCTGTATTCCGTCCGGATACAAATGCAATGAGACAAAATCTACACTGTACTATACTAGGATCCGGCTTAAACCAAAGCCGGCTAGTAATATCCGTCCGATCCTGATCCGTGCAATCCCGCGCGTATCTGATCGAACGCTGCCATATAATCATACGGCCACTAGTACAAAACTGTCCGATCCTGATCCATGCAATACCGCACGTATCTGATCGGACCCTGCCATATCTCCATACGGCCTCTACAGCGTTTCGCCCGAAAGCTGAGTAACTGAAAGTGTGGTGGACTCTAAAGACTCGTCAATACTATGGCTGTGGATTTAACCACCAGCACGTCAGAGGTATAAGCCAATACGTGACGGGCCACCAGCTATTGACTAAAAGGGATGTCGATGAGCGAACTCATCCTGACACCCTACTGAGCCTGTCAGTGACAATATCCGTACAGTCCGGTCCGTTCGTCTATGAGCATCGCATGTCGGGCCTAGGGGGTGGGTAAAAGTCAGACCCCCAAAAGAGGTACAAGTCGTGTCGGAGTGTAGCCCAGAACACCATGAGATACTACTGGAATACCTACCAGTAAATCTCCTACCTTGGCCAAGGTCTTCGTGTAATGGCTCTCCTAGACACAGCGCGACCTCACCCCCAATACCGGGAGAGACGAACCCCTGAAGATCCGCTCACTGCCTCCATGTGGCTCGGGACTGTACCCAACTAAAACCTGTTTGCACGACTCCTTTGAGCCGTGGTAGGGTAGTAATCAAAGCACAGTGGGAACTCACACGAGACAAATGACGATCCCCGGTTCGATGAACTAACCTGTACACATGTCACCTGGGAACTGCTATCTGACGTCAGGTATAAGACCAACTAGCATGTTCCCGGCGAGTCCTGTCCGGTGTACTCATAACCCAATGAGCACCTGTATACATCTTAGGTGAACCAACTGACACCAGTGGCTTGTGAGACCGGCCACCGCCCCTCGTCGGGGTCTCGACTGTATACACTAGTCTACTCTGGAGAATCGATGCCCTGTCTCGAAACTCCTACGCTTAGGGACCTTTTAAGGATGTGCTAATAGACTCCAGCTCTCACTTATATGATCGCCCTCATACTGCCGGCAGTCAAGCAAGAATCCTAGGGGCTCTATCAACGTGCAATAGTGACCTGTCATGTCACCTAAAGCAGTACACGATGATAAAGGTAAACCAGATAGCATACTATCATCTCGAGTAAGACTGTCCTACCGGGATAGGTCCTCCCTCAATCATTGCAATCACGTGCCTGTGATCCAATAATTGACTCTGAGGGCACTATCTCCAACAGGTTGCAAGGACACTTTGTCTCTTTTTGTACCATCATTTTATCTAATATTCTCCATCTACCACTTCTTATTTTTTATATGCGACATAGTGATGAGACTGAGAGATTGTGTATATGTGGTTCCTCTGGGGTCGAGCTCACTTGAGCCGACATTGTGTTTTTCTTATTTTTGTGTTTCTTTATGCTTATTTGCTTGATGTTACATATATATTGTGTGTGGTTGTGATCCGCCTTTGGCGAAGAGCTAGCTCCCGCATGGGGATGCCATTATATCATTACAGGTTTATATATCTTGTTGTACCCGTTTTGGGGCCACTATTTACAAAGGAGACTCTGCCGAAATTTTCGGAAAATTTTGATGTTTTTAAGAAGGGATTAATATAACTTAATTGGTTTAAAGTCGTTTTCATAAAAGGTTTTCCTTCACTCTTATTGTTTATGGTTTAGACTTTCTTGGCTTTGGCTGACTGAGGTTACGTTACGCCTTGAGACGTCTCGTAATATAAGTGTCAGTCATGTCCCGTACCTTCGGGTCGTGACAAAGTTGGTATCAGAGCGTAGGTTCTACCTTTCTGAGTGTAGGATGACCCTTGGTAGATGGAGTAGGTGACTTAAGCAGAGTGGCGTAGCGTGGGTATGTTCCGCGGCATACTTACGATACGGTACTCCGCCTAAGTGACCTTAGGACATAATTGCTTGTATTTCCTTTCTTGATTCCATGCATCCCTTGATTCAATTCCAATGTTCTTATCGCTCCTGTGTATTATTCCAGTTTCGATGCTGCCAAAGATTAGGAGGGCTCAGCGGGCTGCCGCTAGGGATGAGATTCGAGCGGGCTCGTCTGAGGCGAGGATTGAGCGGGATGATACGCCTACCCCTCAGGGTCAGATTGATCCGCCTTCTCCAGACCTTATTGCCGGATTAGAAGCTGTTATGCAGGAGTTGTGACAGATGATGGGATCTTTAGTTGAGGCCAGTCGGGCACAGAGATATGAGGACGTTCCTTCCACTGCACAGACCACGATTGTACCTGCTGCCCAGACGGTTGCTCCTGCTACTACTGTGACTATCTCCGAATTATTACAGGAGTTTATGAGGCTGAGACCTTCAGCCTTTACCGGCACGGATGCGACAGAGGACCCGCATGCATTTCTCGATAGGATGACTAGGATTTGTCGTTCGTTGAGGTGTTCTGATGATAGATGGGTGGAGTTTACGAGTTTTCGTCTGGAGGGCCTTGCTCAGACATGGTACGATTCAGTAGGGAGAGGCCGAGCTGCAGGTCTACCTCCTATGACTTGGAACGAGTTCACAGCTGCATTTCTTGCCCGTTTTCTTTCGGAGAGTGTCCGAGATGCTCAAGCCCGTAGTTTTGAGTCTTTGCGCAAGATTCCTGGGATAACAGTGTCAGAGTATTACATACAGTTTACTCAGTTGTCCCGATATGCTCCGTACCTAGTAGACACTGAAAAGAAGAGGATAAAGAGGTTTGTGCGAGGACTTGACACACATTTATTCCTTGCCATCGGCACCCAGCACTTTGACACATACGCAGCCACGATGGATGCGGCCTTACTTTTGGAGGAGCGCATTTCTGAGACTCCGGTCGTTTCTGGACCGAAGAGGATTCGTACTGATACGCCAGCCCAGCGGCAGATGGGTAGACACCATGATAGATTCTTTCCAGGAGATGGTGGCGGCAGAGGATTGAGACGGGGTCGGTTATTTGGTTCATATCCGCAGACCCAGCAGCCGTCGCTAGGATGTTTTCGGTGCGGGAGTCAGTACCATCGTGTCAGAGACTGTACCATGGGGCGCCAGGGTGCAGCGACAGTCCTATATATGACCTTACTACCTTCACCTGCTCCTCAGAGAGCTCTACTTCCTATCCCTGATGACGTTCCATCCCAGACAGTTGCTCCTAGAGGTCGTGGGCATGGCGGTCATGTTCAGAGAGGACGAGGCGACAGAGGCAGAGACAGAGGACATCCAGCTATTAGTGGTGGACAGGCCCGAGTATTCGCTTTGACTCCTCAGGATGCACAAGCATCCAATGCCGTCGTGACAGGTACTCTGCCAGTATGTTCTTTTGATGCACGAGTATTATTTGATCTAGGCTCCACACATTCTTATGTATCCACATACTTTGCACCGAGGTTGGGCCGAGAGTCTTCTTCGTTAGATCAGCCGCTTGTTATTACTCCGGTAGGCGAGTCGTTTGTTTCTCGTTTTGTATACCGATCGTGTCCCATTCGTATCGGGGAGAGAGATTCTTCAGTTGATTTGATTCTCCTCGATATGCTTGACTTCAACGTTCTTCTTAGTATGGACTGGCTAGCCACCTGTTATGCATCTGTGGACTGCCGTGAGAAGGCAGTCAGATTCAGCTTTCCTGGTGAGCCGGTTCTTGTTATTCAGGGAGATCGTAGCGCTACCCTTCCCAGCTTAATTTCTTCTCTTCGCGCTGGTCAGCTCTTGCGGAAAGGGTGTCAGGGATTCTTAGCCTATGCTTATGATACTACTGCCACAGAGATTCCGTTGGACCAGGTCCTTGTTGTGAGAGAGTTTCCTGATGTATTCCCTGACGAGCTGCCTGGTCTGCCGCTAGAGCGCGAGATTGAGTTCTGCATTGACATAATCCCCGGCACGGGGCCTATTTCCATACCGCCTTGTCGGATGGCCCCTGCGGAGCTTAGAGAGCTGAAGGATCAGTTGCAGGACTTGCTGGACAAAGGGCTTATCCGACCGAGTGTGTCACCTTGGGGTGCTCCCGTCCTGTTCGTTAAGAAGAAGGACGGCAGTATGCGCTTATGCATTGATTATCGTTAGCTGAACCGGGTTACTGTGCGGAATAGATATCCCCTACCCCACATTGACGACTTATTCGATCAGCTCCAGGGTGTGGGTTATTTCTCGAAGGTTGATTTAAGGTCGGGTTATCACCATTTGCGGGTTCGGAAGGAGGATATTCCGAAGACCACTTTCCGTACACCATATGGTCATTATGAGTTCTTGGTGATGTCGTTCGGCTCACCAATGCCCCGGCAGCATTTATGGACTTGATGAACCGTGTATTCAAGCTGTATCTTGATAAGTTCATCATTGTTTTCATTGACGACATCTTGGTATATTCTTGGAGCCGGGAAGAGCATGAGTAGCACTTGCGTATCACATTGCAGACTTTGAGGAAGCATCAGCTGTTTGCCAAATTTTCCAAGTGCGCATTCTGGCTAGACAGTGTCGACTTCTTGGGTCACGTGGTGACGATAGATGGTATTTGTGTGGACACGAAGAAGATCGAGGCAGTTCAGCGTTGGCCCAGATCGGTATCAGTTACAGAGGTTCGCAGCTTTCTAGGTCTGGCCGGCTATTATCGACGTTTTGTCCAGGATTTCTCCCGTATTGCGGCACCGTTGACCGGATTGACCCAGAAGGGGGCTCCTTTTGATTGGACCGAGGAATGTGAGGATAGCTTCTAGCAGTTGAAGACTCGTCTCACTACTGCACCAGTGTTATCATTGCCTTCAGGATCAGGCGGTTTTGTGGTATATTGTGATGCTTCTCGAGTGGGGCTGGGCTGTGTATTGATGCAGCACGACAGAGTTATCGCGTATGCTTCTCGGCAGTTGAGGAAACATTAGCAAAACTACCCCACTCATGATTTAGAGATGGCTGCAGTGGTATTTGCACTTAAGAACTGGAGACATTACCTATACGGCGAGTCGTGCCAGATATTCACTGACCACAAGAGCTTGAAGTATATCTTTCAGCAGCGAGATCTAAATCTGAGACAACGCCGTTGGATGGAGTTGGTAAAAGACTATGACTGCGAGATTCTATACCATCCGGGCAAGGCGAATGTGGTGGCAGATGCTTTGAGTAGGAGGTCCGGAGGTAGCCTATCTTGTTTGAGCGCAGTACAGATGCAGTCGACGGCGGATTGGTAGGTTTTATTTGACAGCAAAGTGCAGTTCGAGTTTACTCCTACAGGGGGATAGCAAGCCCATTTCAGAGCACGCCCACAGTTACTTGACCGTATCCGCGAGGCACAGTCCGGTGATGCCCGTATTTTAGAGATTATCGAGCAGATTCGGTAGGGCAAAGTTTCCGAGTTCGTGATTGATGACCAGGGGATACTTCGATTTGGGACTCGACTGTGCGTACCAGATTCTGAGAGACTGAGGCGTGATATTCTTGAGGAGGCGGATAGATCAGTATACAGTGTTCATCCAGGTTCCACCAAGATGTACCATGATTTAAGAGATGTTTATTGGTGGGACGGGATGAAGAAGGATGTTACGGACTTCGTATCGAGATGCCTGACTTGTCAGCAAGTCAAGGCCGAGCACCAAAGGCCAGCCGACGAGTTACAACCTTTGCCCATTCCTGAGTGGAAGTGGGAACGGGTCTCCATAGACTTCATTATGGGTCTACCCAGGACCAGTAGAGGGTATGACTCTATATGGGTGATTGTAGATCGACTGACGAAAGCGGCTCACTTTCTGTCAGTGAAGACCACTTTTGGATTTGCTCAGTACGCCCAGGTTTATATTGATGATATCGTACGACTACATGGCGTCCCGAATTGCATCGTGTCCGACCGGGGACCCAGTTTACCAGCTGATTATGGCAGAAACTTCAGGAGGCTTTAGGCACCCGATTGAGTTTTAGCACAGCTTTTCATCCGCAAACTGACGGTCGGTCAGAGCGTACTATTTAAACTCTTGAGGACATGCTCAGAGCTTGTGTTTTAGATTTCGGTGGTAGCTGGGATCATCATTTCCCCTTGATCGAGTTCTCCTACAATAATAGCTTTCAGGAGATGATTCAGATGGCACCTTTTGAGGCTTTATATAGGAGGATATGTCGATCGCCCGTATGTTGGACAGAGCTCAGGGAGAGCAGTATTTTGAGGTCGCAGATCGTACAGGAGACGACCGAAAAGATACAACTGATTCAGGACAGGATGAGAGCGGCCCAGAGTAGGCAGAAATCATATGCTGACAGGCACCGTCGCCGACTCGAGTTCGCTGTTGGCGACCATGTTTTCCTGAGGGTCTCTCCGATGAAAGGCGTAATGAGATTTAGGCGGAAAGGGAAGCTTATTCCTAGATATGTTGGTCCCTTCGAGATCCTAGAGCGTGTTGGTTCGGTGGCTTATCGGTTAGCTCTTCCGCCCAGCTTCCCCGATGTGCACCCCGTGTTTCATATTTCGATGCTCCGCAACTACCTCCATGACCATTCACATGCGATTCAGCACCAGATGATCCATCTAGAGCGCGTTCTTTCATTCACCGAGCAGCCGGTGGTCATTTTGGATCGGCAGGTGAAGAAATTGAGGTCGAAATTTATACTGTCCGTCAAGGTTCTTTGGCATGGCCCGAACAACGAGGAGGTCACCTGGGAGACCAAGGACGAGATGAGGAAGAAATATCCCCATCTTTTTGAAAGTACGCGTAGTTAAATTTTAAATTCGGGGACCGAATTTCATTAAGGTGGGAAGATTGTAACACTTTGAAATCGTTTAGGTAGTTTTTCGTTAATCCGTAAAATAATCAGTATTTTCCGTAAAATGTAAAAATAATTATTTTTCAATATAGGCCTAATCATACAAAATTTAGATAAGAAATTCCTAGAAATTGGTTAGTTATTTGTCACTTATAAATTTCTAGTTATTTAAAAAAAATCCTTAATTAATTATTTTTAATATTATTTTAAGCTTGTAAATATACATTAAATTAGTGATAAATACAAATTTGAATGGGTAAATTACGTACTTAGGATCCATTATAAACTAAAATCTAGTGTTAACAAAAATTTTATCAACACATTCCAAGAGTTGTTGTTTTATGGTTTAAAAATAAATCAAAATGAAATTAAAATGAAATTTTAATAAGAAAATGATGTGATATGCATTAAATAAACTTAAAAGATACATTATAAATAGAAATTTCTATACAACTCTCTCTCACTCTTCCCCTCCTACCTCAGGCCGAGCCCTTCCTGCAGCTTTCCCCCCATTTCCCCCCAATTCTTTTGCTTCAAAATTCATCAAAAAATCCAAAAATTTCTTCACAAATTCAAAACAAATCCCTATTCTACCTCTTCTCAAACCCAAATTAGTTTAAAACATGGAGAAAGGAGGCATATTTGGAGGCTAGTGCAAGCTACGGTTCAAACTTGTGAGGTAAAAATTCTAATCTAATAGTTAAATTGTAGTTTAAATATGCTAATTTAGAATTTAAAAGTGTGAAATTTGGTTATAATTGCTTGTTTATGAAATTCAAGAAAAGGTTTGATTTTAAATTTAGGGTTTGAAGGATTGTAAATGGGTTAAATTTAGTGTTGTGGCCATCTAGTGGTTTGAGTTGGATGATTGTGCTAAATTGTTGTCACTTTATCGCTAATCTACGATGGTTACGCCTATTCGCAATTTTAGGAGCTTACTAGGTTTTTATATATTTAAGTGGTGAATTAATTATGATATCTTGAAGATATTATTAGCATCTCCTACGACATTTAGGGTGTGTGAATGCCAAATTTGGTTTGATCGGGTTTAGTTTTGACGGTTGTTCCGAACGACAATTTTAGTTAAGGTTAGCGATTGTCGTGTGTGTTCCGCGCACCGAGTGCACGTTGTGCCTAACTTGTGAGCGTTGATTCTTTCATTTTGTGACTTTGCATCATTTCAGGAATATGTAATCTTATGTTCTGTGTTGTGTAATTTTAGGATCGGTTGCAGAAACATCGAACGCGGCGCGCAAAGCCAAAGCAGTGGTTGGATCAGATTAGAGAGGCGTCCGAGTGAGTAGATGAAATCGCCAGGATGGCATGAGGCCCCCCATAGTTAGGATCACTTTATTACTTGCAAACTATATGCATAGTTATTTAGTTAACCATCTCATTCATATGCATATCTTTCTAGTTATTCGTCTGCTGGCATTGCATGGTTATCTATATACATATGTGTGATATCACCTCTTTGGACACGTACACTATAACCATTGGCTCATGTTGCATGCGCACTATTCATGTGAACACACACGCCTTTGGTAATTTCCATGCTACGAGCACTGTAGAACCTGCTTAGTTCTGTATCAAACACTTGCATCATACATGATACAACGAATCACATAACATGTATATACCTTACTTCATTATCATGCTTATATAGATTCCCCGTCATAAACTACATTACATAATATTGACTTCATAAGCATCTATCATTTACAACATGTCAGATATTATGATTTCTTGAGGATTTCGGTATTGATGAGATTTCTAGATTTTGGAGAAAAACACAAGAATTTTTACTCATTATGTTTTTAAAAAGGCAAGTTGCGGTTTTCTCGTAATGTATGTGTCATCCACTATGAGTTTTCATGTTTTCTGTTGGATTTGGAGACCCGATTCGAGGAGTGGATGAACCGTCTCGGGTACATGGGCCCGGTATGATACCCCGGGGCAAGAAGCTCGAGTTGTAGACGATGAGCCTGGCAGGGGAAGACTACCTACCGGTGATATCTGGCGCGGCGGATATCCGGAGGATACCGACCGTTGTCGTGAGATTTGAGGATATGGGCCGATCCAGACTGACGGAGCCCGAGGTATAGAGACATTGACATAGTGAGATATTGAGACAGATATATTTTCGTATTTGGTGTCGATGCGTGACACGGTTTTCGGATGATTTCATTGATGGTACCTTAGCTATTGTACAGATATTTTTTTTAGTTAAGAATGCAGAGATTATCGTATTTAAACACTTAAAGATTTTGTATTGATTTTGCATCCATGTGCATACATATTAGTAGCATCGCATCATACTTAGATATGCAGGTTGTGACGCATTGCGTGCATTCTTACAATAGCCTTATTAGATGTTATTTTCTACTCATGAGCTAGCAACTCACCCCCGTTGTACCACAGTGTCTTGCAGGTCGGACCCGTCAGCCTTATAGCGGCGGGCGTATCTTTTCATTAGCTTCTTTTTTTTAGACTCGCGACATTGCTCGTAGGTGGGTTGCGAGGACACTTTGTCTCTTTTTGTACTATCATTGTATCTAGTATTCTCCATCTACCACTTCTTATTTTGTATATGCGTCCTAGTGATGAGACTGAGAGATTATGTATATGTGGTTCCTCTGGGATCGAGCTCACTTGAGCCGACGTTGTGTTTTTCATATTTTTGTGTTTCTTTATGCTTATTTGCTTGATGTTACATATATATTGCGTGTGGTTGTAATCCGCCTTGGGCGAAGAGCTAGTTCCCACTTGGGGATGCCATTATATCATTACAGGTTTATATATCTTGTTGTACCCGTTTTGGGGCCAGTATTTACAAAGGAGACTCTGCCAAAATTTTCGGAAAATTTTGATGTTTTTAAAAAGGGATTAATATAACTTAATTGTTTCAAACTCATTTTCATAAAAGGTTTTCCTTCACTCTAATTGTTTATGGTTTAGACTTTCTGGGCTTTGGCTGACTTTGGTTACGTTATGCCTTGAGACGTCTCGTAATCTAAGTGTCAGTCACGTCCCGTACCTTCGGTTCGTGACATAAACCCATCGCTCTAAGTCTTGCACAATACCCAAGTCTGACTAGGTCTACTAATATACAAATTTTAGTCTCTGATTTGATCTGATGGAGTTTATCTAGATACAATGGAATAAAAAGTACGAGAGTAGGCACGATCTAATGTGTGTCCCATCTACCAAAGCAAAACACCCTGGATGAAGCTGTGTGCCAGCGATACCACAACTGATTCGAAGCGGTCAAACCTGCAAGAACTGTGGCACAACGGGGGTGAGTTGCCAACTCATGAGTAGAAAACATCAGCAAGTAGAAATCGAATAAAACAACGATTTCCTAGGTCACTATATCCTGAAGGTAATACTATGATATCTAGGGTGACCACGTATGCACATATGTCAACAATCGAGTCAATGCAATGATATATATATATATATATATAAACATCTGACATCATATGCCTGTATGCATATGGATATCATCCACGTGTCCATCACCGACACAAACAATATTATGGAACCTGAGTGTCCAACACCGACACTCGAAACATCATGAAACCATATGCATGTATGTATAAGAATATCAACCACATGTGTCCATCAATGACACATCAAAATCATGGAACCTGAGTGTCCAACACCGACACTCGAAACATCATGAAACATGTGTCCAGTATCGACACGTAAATCCTTAAATCTCAGGCGCTGCATACTCAGATCGGCCCCCATATCTATCTCATCTCAGGCTCCGCATACTCAGATCAGCCCACATATCCATCTCATATCATAACTCCCAAACGGTATCCTCCGGATATCCGTCGAATTCTATACAATCACCGGTAGGTAGTGTTCCCTCTGTCAGGCACATCGTCTATACCACAAAAATCATTTCTTTCCCCGAGGTACCATACCGGGTCCACCATTTACCCGCAAACGGCATTCGCCAACTCCTCGAATCGGGTCTCGAAAACAAGCTCAGAACTGAGAAAAATCATGGTGGACGTCTCGAAATATCATATCAACTTTTATCATATTATCTCTTTCTAAATCCTATAATCATGTTATCTTATGTTCGTAGCATATCCTTTATCAAAATTATAAGTTATAAAACGATCTTCCATATCTGTCACGACCCGAAAAGTACGAAACATGACCGGCACTTAAATTACGAAACGTCGAGGCGTACATAATCTAAGTAAGCCAAAACCCAGAAATCAAAACCAAAGAAGCAGTAGAGTGAAGGAAAAACCAATTTAAAGCAAGTAGTTTTAACAACATAGGCCGAAGTATGTATTTTTAAAATCTCAAGTATTTTCTAAAAATTTCGGCAGAGTCTCCTTTGTAAATATTGTCCCCAAACGGGATACAATATGAATAGTATACGAAATAAATAAAAGGCATCCCCAAGCGGGAGCTAGCTCTTCGTCAATCGACGGTCACAACCACGCAAGCAATATAATATACAACGCCGAAGGGTGAGGATCAAAACTCAAAAGAAACTCAAAATCAGCATGAAAACCACAATAATATAACGCGCGACTCTAAGGTCAAAATAATAACAAGTCTGGTCTTCTATCTCTATCAAATATACAAGTCTGGTTGATGGAGTTTCTAGATACAACTGAAATAATAAATAAACAATGGTTGTCCTGATGCAAAGAACCCACCTACCAAAGCAATCAACCGGAAGGAACAGTGTGCCACCAAATCCGCAACAAAACCTGTACGGCAAAACCTGCAAGGAACTGTGGCACAACGGGGGTGAGTTGCCAACTCGTGAGTAGGAAACATCTACGAGTAGAAATCGCAAGCATGACGCTATCCTAGGTCATATCAAGTAATATCCTCAAAAAAATATCCAAATCCATCTACATATACGTGCAATACCACGTGCTCGTGTCAGTGCCTCAGATAGCAACATATCAGATATATGATGTATGAATGCATTACGAATGGAAACAGAATATATCATGAGTGAGAAAACTGTTTTCTTTAATCAAAGAGATTTCTATATGTATATCAATCAAGTATCATCAATGAATACAACAGAGAAATCAGTGTCAAGCATCGACACAAAACATAAGTCTCAGTATCTCAATTTCTCAAATCTCAAATATCAATATCTCAGGCATCCGTATCATCTGCGGTATCGGCCCGCGGGCTTCGGCAGAACGGATCAGCCTATAACCATCTCATGACTCCGGCCGGTATCCTCCGGATAACCGACGAGTCCAAATAATATCACCGGTAGGTAGTGCTCCCGTGTCAGGCTTATCGAATACAACTCGAGCTTCTTGCCCCGGGGTACCATACCGGGCCCACCATGTAACCGAGACGGCTCATCCAACTTCTCGAATCGGGTCTCGAAATCCAACAGCAATCCTGAAAACTCATGGTGGACGACTCATACATCACGGGAAAACAGCAGCTTGCATTTTTAAAAGGATAATAATTTTATAAATCCTTGCGGTTTCCGCCAAATCCAGAAATCTCAAGAAGGATCCAAAATCATCAATATCATGATATCAATAAACAATAAAAAACCGGCATAAATCGCCATAATACAGCATAACCAATGAATATATGGATGCATCTGATATCATGCAATAAATTAACTAGCATATGAAAGCTAAAACATCTAGCAACTATCAGTTAGCAAGCTATGTCAATGAAATAGTGTTTTCGAAAGTGTACGTGACATGGCATTTACCGATGATGATGTGTGTGAGCCAGCAAGTAAGTGTGTGTGGAACATACGCATCATCGGTAATGGTGCTGGTGTCCCGACAGTATAGTTCATAATCACTAAGTACACAATAAACATGCAATGAGACGATAACAACATGATAAATGGCAATGAATAGTAATTTCAACAATAATATGCGGAACATGAATGATAATGTAACAATAAGGAATCTACATCGCTACACCGGTGTTATACTGTTTTGCCGTTTGAAAAAGTACGAATCGTGGCGTTTTGAAAATAAGGGCTACGGTGTTTTTAACAAAACGTACATCTTTTGAAATATCCGTAGTATCCCTTGACATGTTTTTAAAATCCTCACAATTCGTTAGTTTTGGAAATAGGTATGACTCGGGTCCAGTCTAACATCTACTATGTAACTACAGGTCTATCTAACAACCAATTGGAAGGGGTATGGAAACTACCTAAATCTGAGTAGATATAAATATATGTGTGTATAATAGTCGGTGATCCCGCCTTAATAGTATCCCATACGATACCCTATATAATATAGCATCATCGAGTCAAGAGTGTGGATCTATCATCAATATATAGCCTGTACGGTAAATCCGTCGTAAGGCCTCCCAAATCTGGGTACGGGTCAAATGTCACATCTATCACATTATTCATCTGGTATCCTCTTTATCAAATATCATGATCGGGGTACTTATCTACGTTTAGTACAAAACTGATACCATCTATGTATGCATGCGTGTGTATGAAAACACCACGCCTAAAGGACCCGCTAAACATATCACGTCGTAACTCGAATACGAACCCTATCACATCACCGATCTCACGGCCTCAAGCCCAATCTCATCGACTCATCTCCAATCCCAAGTACTATCCTCATAATCCGTGTATATGTATACGTATATATATATATATATATAGTCCCATACCCATGTGTGTGTGTATATATATATACATATCCCCATATACGCACATGTAAAATAGATGTATGCAAATGCGTGTGTGCGTATGGGTGTGAACCTATTCTAGGGTTCGCGCCTAAGAAGCTATGCTAGTTTACTTCTAATTACCCTAAACTAAACCATGAACACAATAATCATCTCTTGATAAACATCCAAGTATCATGAATCATATATATAAACATATATATATCATAACTATACTACGAACTGCAGGGGTGTTATACGCCATCCACCCGACTTTCCCCGTAGATATAATCTACTTACCTGGTCCTCGCTTGCCGAAATCGATGTCGCCACGCGCTTGCTTGTTGTCTCGAAGTCCTCGTGAGGGTACTTACGTATCATAACATATCGTATCGTATAAAAACCCAATTCGAATTCTAAACGGCATACGACAAATCGGTACGCGTATCACGCATAGGTCAAAACCTATCGCCTACGCATGCAAAAATAGTCAAACCAACTCTCGATGTCGATGTACAAACGTCAAACTATCGAGAAAAACCCAAACACGCCAATCTTGTTTTCATAAATCACTAATTATATATGAAATAAGGTTTAAATCATCAAAACATTAAAATTAATCAAATCGTTTTATTTCCCAAAAACCTAGTTAGCACAAATTCCCATTTCGGTTCAAAACTTGATGTTTTAACCAATAAAACCATTTTAACAAATTTTAGTGGCCATAATGC
Source organism: Agapanthus africanus (assembly GCA_030015575.1). NCBI lineage: Eukaryota > Viridiplantae > Streptophyta > Magnoliopsida > Asparagales > Amaryllidaceae > Agapanthus > Agapanthus africanus. The sequence continues at coordinate 181,109,407 of JASDDO010000008.1, forward strand.
TCACTAATTAACTCAACTAAGTCACACAAATCATTTCTAAATTCTTCTCTCTTCTAATTATATTAATTATAAAAACCTAGTTAGCAAAATTTATGAAATTGGACATATTTTGAAGCAACAATTAGTAAACTAACTACTAGCTACATTCTCCAAAACTTAATATGTTAAACTACCCATTACAACCAAAAACAAGTGATACAACACTCACTTGAATTCCAAAACTCCCTCATGAAATCTTAAACTTGCAATCTAACCCATATTACGAACTAATTATGTCTTGATTTAAAGTGTTAATACAACAATTTAACTATAGGATTTAGATTATACTACAAATTTCAAGAGATCCAACATCAAAATCTTTGCGTCCAAATTGCTCTCTTGCTCATTCATGTTAGGTAGGGCAAAGAAATAATGGGTAAGAGTTGGATTGAAGAAATATTGAGGTTTTAGCTTGATTTTGAGGCAAAAAGATGAATTTTTTTGATGAGAATGATAGGAGAAAATGTAGGGTTCCTAGGCACACTGGTGAAGGTTCATAAAGCATCAAACATGCATGAATAAAAATTTACATGTGCCGAACAACCCAAAGACAGGATCTTTGCTAGATTATTAGGGTTTAGCATGCAAGATAACATCTTTTTATCTAAGTGTGAGGGATTACAACCTTTGCAGTCCGCTCCTTCGCTTCCCAAGCTCCAAGTAGAAGTCCCTTCGCCGCGATCCATGATCTCCCAGACTCAAGAGAGGCTCCACGACTCAAACGATCCATGCTAGCTTGAAGTGTTCCGATTCTCCGATTATCTACGTCGAAGTTACTTTAACCCAAGCTTTCTCACTCTAAAGAGATGAACACCCTAATCTAATGGGCTAGATTAGATGAGAATGAGGGAGTAGAAATTATGCTTTCTTTTTTATTCACTTTCTCACAAGAAATCATCACACAAGAATTAACTAGTAAGCATTTTCTTTTAGAACTCAAGAGAGAAGAAGATGATAATGGAAAAGATAATCCTTTTGTGATGAATAGAAAAGAAATGTATATGATTGATTATAGAACCATGGTCAAGGATGATAGGCTAAGAGTTTGTAGAGAATAAACTAGAGTTAGGGTTTAGTTAGGTTAAGGATAAGTATCAACCATAATATCTTAACCAAGAAAAAATAGAATCCTTCTAGAATGAACAAGAAGAAACTAACCCTAATCAAACCCTAATCCCTTTTTATCATCCTTAAACATGTTTTATAATAAATCATATTATGTCACAATAATATATATCAAATATATATTATATATTTGCAACAAAAGAAAATAATACATTTAACATATATCACATATATATCAATGTATTAATCCGGTGAGAAAATGAAATAATAAAGCGAGCCAATATTAGATAATGTAATACAATATATCATATATATCATTATACATTAAATCATCGAATCAACACTTGATCCAACGATCCGGCTATATCGAATATAACCGGTTAATATATCATGTACCGATTCATCGAATCAACACTTGATCCGATGTACCGATTCATATCTAAATATCGCGAGAATATAATACGGTATCTCATATCGCATTATCCTCGGTCCTGCACATATCATATATGTGCCTCTACTCCGTTTTGCCTGAGCCAAGAAACCTCTGTGTAGGACTCTAAAGAATCGTCAATACGCCGGTAGCAGGTGATGATCATATCAAACACCCACAAGCTGCAAGCGGTCAGCTAAACGTAACAGCCACCCAGGTATTGAGCGATCAGAAGATCAACAAGCTAGCCTGTCCGTTCTCCTGTGAATCCAATCAGTAACACTCCCGTACAGTCCGGTCTGTTCGTCTGATATGTCGCATATCAAGTCTAGGGGTGGTATATGTCAGACCCCAGTAACCGATAAGTCGTGTCGATGTGAGGCTCATAACAGGTCGAGAAACTACTAGTAACACTTACCAGTATATCTCTATATCAGCCCTGGCCAGGGACTTTCAGTTATAGCCAATCGAACACAGCACGACATCAACTCCCTATACCGGGAGAGACGAATCCCCTCCTATCGCTCATTGCCTCCATGTGATTCGGGGCTGTACCCAAAAGCCACCATTTTGCACGCCCTTTTGGACGTGGTAAGATGGAAATCAAAACACAGTGGGAATCACATAAGACTCTATGACGATCTCGGGTCTACAGACTCCCCTGTACCAGTGTCACTGGAGAACTGCCATCTGACGTGTGGTATATCACCATTTGGGAGTTCTCGGCGAGTCCGTCCAGTGTACCCAGTCTCCACTGAGCACCCGTACATCATCCTTGATGTCAAACACCGATGGATATGGGATCATCCATCTCCCATCATATGGGTCAAGATGCGTATACGCTAGTCTACTCTGGTGTATCGATGCCCTGTCTCGATATACCCTCGACTAGGAACATTTATAGGATGTACTCATCGACTACCGTGGCCCTACTAGTATGATCTCATCATAATCCCAGTAGTCGAGTACGGATCCTAAGGGCTTTATCAACATGTGAGAGAAAGACAGTAAACCAATACAAGTCAACATGTTAAGATAAAGTGAAACCAAATAGCATACTATCATGACGAGCAAGAAAGTCCTCTCTGTATATATCTAAGCATCCATCATAATATACATCAGGTGTACAACAATGGCCTCTAGGGCATATACATAACTAACAATCTCCCACTTGCACTAAGGCCAACTGCTGTAGTATCTCATGCCTAGCATCCCGAATAATCTCTCAAACTGTATCTGGGGAATGTCCTTCGTGAGTGGATCCGCAGTGTTGTCCTTCGTATCTACTCTCCTGACCTCGATCTCCCGGCGATCAACTATCTCCCTGATCAGGTGATACCGCCTCAGAATATGTCTGGATTTCTGATGGGATCTGGGTTCCTTGGCCAAAGCCACAGCTCCATTGTTATCTCAATACAGAGGTATTGGATGTTCAATGGATGGAACCACACCAAGTTCACTAATGAACTTCTTCATCCAGACAGCCTCTTTGGCAGCATCGTTGGCAGCGATGTATTCAGCCTCCATCGTCGAGTCTGCAACGGTATCCTGTTTGGAACTCTTCCAACATACCGCCCCTCCATTGAGGGTAAAGACAAAACCCGAATGCGACTTAGAGTCGTCCTTATCACTTTGGAAGCTGGAATCGGTAAAAGACTCCACCCGGAGTTCTCCGTTACCATACACCAAGAACATATCTCTAGTCCTTCGTAAGTACTTGAGAATGTTCTTCACAGCCGTCTAGTGACTCTCTCCAGGATCTGCTTGATACCGACTCACTACACTTAGTGAGTATGCTACATCGGGTCTGGTACATAGCATCGCATACATGATAGAGCCTACTGCTGAAGCATAGGGTATCCCTTGCATGCGAGCTCTCTCCAAATCAGTCTTGGGAGACATCTCTTTGGAGAGAGTGAGTCCAGAGATCATGGGTTGGTTCCCAGGCTTGGATTCTTCCATAGTAAACCTCTTTAGTATGGTGTCAATGTACCAGGATTGGGACAATCCCAGTATCCGTTTGGATCTATCTCTATAGATCCTAATCCCCAATATGCATGAGGCATCACCTAGATCTTTCATTGAGAATCTTTGTGATAAGAAGAGCTTGACTGATTGCATCATAGGAATATCATTTCCTATCAAGAGTATGTCATCTACATACAATACGAGGAAGACAACTTTACTCTCTGCCACCTTCTTATAGATACAAGGTTCATCTATATTTTTGATGAAGTCAAACTCTTTGACTACTACATCAAAACAGATGTTCCAACTCCGCGATGCTTGCTTTAACCCATAAATGGATTTAAGCAATTTGCATACCTTTCCGCCGCTCCCATTATCTACGAAACCCTCTGGCTGAGTCATGTACACGCACTCTTCTAAATCACCGTTTAGAAAGGCGGTCTTAACATCCATTTGCCAGTCTTCGTAGTCATGGTATGCAGCAATGGCAAGTAAGATCCGTATGGACTTAAGCATAGCCACTGGAGAAAAGGTTTCGTCATAATCCACACCTGGTCGTTGACGAAATCCCTTTGCTACAAGTCTAGCTTTGAAAGTCTCAACTTTTCCATCTACACCAAATTTCTTTTTAAAAATCCACTTGCTCCCAATGGGTTTTACCCCTTCAGGAGCATTTTCCAAAATCCATACTTTATTGGTGTACATGGATTCCATCTCAGATCGCATTGCCTCCAGCCATTTCACAGAGTCACCACTCGTGATGGCCTGCTCAAAACTAGTCGGGTCATCATCTTCCATGATGCAATCCTCGCTTCCACCATCAATGAGAAAACCGTAGTATCTCTCAGGTGGACGAGAAACCCTACTAGATCGGCGGAGAGGCTGGGGTTCGTCGGGTACTACTGAATCTTCTGGTTCCAACAAATCATCAGTTGCGGTTTGTGGTGCTGGAACCTCTTCCAGCTCTACCTCTCTGCCACTAATTTCTTTTGCAAGAAATTCCTTTTCCAAAAAGGTGGCATGTTGAGCAACAAACACTTTTTGTTCCTCAGCGTGGTAGAAAAAATATCCTTAAGAATTCTTTGGATATCCCACAAATTTGCAAAGGACTGATCGTGCCTCAAGTTTGTCCGGATTTTGTCTTTTGACATAGGCCGGACAACCCCATATCTTAACTCGTTTAAATTATGGTCTCTTCCCACTCCATATCTTATATGGTGTGGTAGGTACAGATTTAGACGGAAATAGATTCAATATGTATATGGCTGTCTCAAGCGTATACCCCCAGAAGGAAATAGGTAACTCAGCATCGCTCATCATAGATCGCACCATATCTAATAGGGTCCGATTCCTTCGTTCCGATACACCGTTGTGCTGTGGTGTATTAGGAGGAGTAAGCTGAGAGAGAATCCCATTCTCTTTTAGATAATCCAGAAAATCGTTGCTTAAGTATTCTCCTCCTCGATTAGATCGAAGGATCTTAATACTTTTGCCCGTTTGGTTCTCTACTTCGTGCTTATATTCTCTTAATTTCTCAAAAGCTTCAGACTTGTGTTTCAACTGGAACACATGCCCGTATCTAGAGAGATCGTCAGTGAATGTAATAAAGTAGGAAGAACCGTTCCTGGCATGCGTAGACATGGGACCGCATACATCACTATGTACCAGTCCTAAAAGTTCGGTAACTCTTTCTCCGTGTCCACTAAACGGAGCTTTGGTCATTTTTCCTTTGAGACATGAATGGCAAGTATCATAAGATGAAAATTCGAATGAATTAAAATATCCATTTTTATGTAACTTAGCTAGCCGTGTCTCATTGATATGGCCAAGTCTACAATGCCACAAGAAATATTCGTTTATTTCTGAACTTTTCCTCTTGTGTGTGTTTTGTATATTGAGGACTGTATTCTGATTTAAAATGAATATGCCATTATGTAACGAGCCTGATGCAATCAACTTTTGATCTAGGAATATGTTCATAACATTATCCTTTACTACAAAATTATATCCTTCTTTATTTAATAAAGAAACTGATATAATGTTGCACATCATGTTCGGTATATAATAGCACTCATTCAGAATCAGTGTATTACGACTTGGCAATACAAGGTGATATTCGCCAACTGCTTTGGCTGCAATACTTGCACCGTTCCCTACTTGAACAGAATGATCACCTTTTCCCAGTTCTCTACCTTTACGTAGCCCATGTAACTGTTTACATATGTGGGATCCTGATCCGGTATCTAATACCCAGGACGTAGGGTGAATTGTGAAACAGTTTTTAATAACTAACACACCTGAAGAAGATGCATCAACATGCATGTTCTTTTGGGCGGCGTGAGAATCCAGATATTCTCCTGTTTCCTGTTCATTCTTATAACTCTTATAAGAAAGAACGGGTCCAACGTTCCCCTGCTCAGTATAATAAGCGGGTTCAGTCAATACATCCATATTATTATCTTGATTATGGACTGACATGGTCGCTACCTGGAGAGAGAGAGAAGAAAACACTTTAGCGTATGCTCTTGCAAGATTAGATTGGTTATTATCTTATCTAATCAGGATGTCTCCCACTGTTTTTATCAAATCTACCTTCAAACCCTAAAAGGTAAGATTAGCCAGGATTAATTACACACTACAATTTCGTCAATCTTTCAGCCAGATCAGTGTCGGTACTTTGAGAGAGGTTCCCCGTGCTTTCGCATGGTCCTAATTAAAGTAAACCTCGTTTTCCCAGAGGCGTGACCCCGTTAACACTTTTCTAGACACCTACTTGATCGACTAATTGTCCTGTGTAAAACTCTCCCAGGAGTAACTCTTACTCGCAGTGGGTATCGGGATCCAACTATCTCATAGAAGGTATGCAATCTCATTGCAAATTTCAACACTTGAAATTCCCGATAATGTTTTGCCCCTAGCGATCTATGACCATGACTAAGTCAACAATGTAGGGTTCCTAGGCACTCAAAAGAGGTCTCACAAGGCATCAACCATGCCAAACAAAAATTTTCTAGGTGCCGAACAACCCTTAGCAAGATCGTTAACTAGATGTAAAGGCGAAAAGTAATGAAGCAAACGACTTTGCTACTTAGTGAAAGGGATTACAACCTTTGTAGATCCGCTCCACCATTTCTTTAGCTCCGTGTTGACGTCCCTCCGCTGCGATTGTCGGATCCCGGACTCTAGCGATGGTTTCGTCGGAGAAATGATCGGGCTAGGTCATTGACTTCGAGGCCGAAGATGATCTACGTCGGGGAGACTCAAACTCAAGCTATTCCTTCACTCGGTCGAAAACTTTGTGAAGAGAACACCCTATACTACATAGCAAGTGGTAGAGGATGAAGAAATAAGAAGTGGGTTCACTTTAGAATTGGATTTCTCACTCTTTTTCTCATGATGCCATTGGAGCTAGCAAGCTTTTTCAAGCTTGATGAAGATGAAGAAGAAGAAAGAATCTCATATCCATTAAAAGAATAATATGAACACTTATCCTTTTAATCATAGCACCATGGTTGAGTTAAGCCCTCATGCTTAACTCATGTAGAGAATTAACCATAGCATAAGGTTAATGGTTGGGTTAGCTAATATCTTGAACAAATGACAAAAGAGTTGACTTTGTCAATGTTCATCAAGCTTCATGAAGCTTGATAACTTTGACCAAAGTCACACTCTTTTGTTATTTGTTTAGGAAAATAATAAACCCTAATCCAACCTTGATATGGTTCAAGTCTCATACACACAACTTGTTTGTATCATCAAGCATGATACAAACATGTACACTTGCATATATCACATATAAACAATGTACACTTTCAAGTGAGAAAGCAAATCTTAAGTGAACCAATACTAGTTAATGTAAAGTAATATATCAAATATATAATTATACATTAAATCATTAAATCAACACTTGATTTAACGATCCGGTCATATCGCATATAACTGACTAATATCTATAGTAACAACTTATCGAAACAACACTTGATCTGATAACCCCGCTAAATCGCATATAACCGATCAATGTCACAAATCGCGAGAATATAATACAGTATCACATACTGGTATTATTCTCGGTCCCGCACATATCTCATATGCGCTCCTATTTCGTTTCGCTTGAGCAAGGAAACCCCTGTGTAGGACTCTAAAGACTCGTCAATACGCCGGCAGCAGGTGATGATCATATCAAACACCCACAAGCCGCAAGCGGTCTGCTAAACGTAGCGGCCACCCGGGTATTGAGCGATCAGAAGATCAACGAGCAAGCCCGCTCACACTCCTGTGAATCCAACGAGTAACACTACCGCACAGTCCGGTCTGTTCGTCTGATATGTCGCATATCTCGTCTAGGGGTGGTAAACGTCAGACCCCAATAACTCGATAAGTCGTGTCGATATGAGGCTCATAACCGGTCGAGAAACTACTGGTAACACTTACCAGTAAATCCCAAAAGCTGCCTTGGCTAAGGACTTCCTGTTATAGCCAATCGAGCACTGCGCAACATCAACTCCCTATACCGGGAGAGACGAAACCCCTCCTATCGCTCATTGCCTCCATGTGATTCGGGACTGTACCCAAAAGCCACCTTTTTGCACGCCCTCTTGGACATGGTATGATGGAAATCAAAGCACAGTGGGAATCACACAAGACTCTATGACGATCTCGGGTCTACAGACTAACCTGTACCAGTGTCACCAGAGAACTGCCATCTGACGTAAGGTATAATACCATCTGGGAGTTCTCGGCGAGTCCGTCCAGTGTACCCAGTCTCTACTGAGCACCAGTATATCATCTCTGATGTCAAACACCAATGGATATGGGATCATCCATCGCCCATCTGTATAGGTCGAGAAGCTACACGCTAGTCTACTCTGGTATATCGATGCCCCGTCTCGATACACCCACGACTAGGGACTTTGAAGGATGTACTTATGGACTACCATGTCCCCACTAGTATGATCCGCATCATAGTCCAGGTAGTCAAGTACACATCCTAAGGGCTTTACGAACATGTAACAGAGAGACAATCAGTGTACACGTCAAGGTAAAAAGTAACCAGATAGCATACTATCATATCGAGCAAGAAAGTCATCCCTATATATGTCCAAGCATCCACTACAATATACATCCTATGTATAGTAATGGCCTCTAGGGCATACATATAACTAACAATCTCCCACTTGCACTAGGGCCATCTGATAGCAGTGGTTGTAGTATCTCATACTCAACCATCCAATAAAAGTCTCTCTCTGGGAAAAGGCCTTTTGTGAGTGGATCCGCCGTGTTGTCCTCTGAGTCTATTCTCCTAACCTCGATCCCCTGGAGATCAACATCTCCACGATCAGGTGACACTGCCTAAGAATTTGTCTGGATCACTGATGGGACGGGCGTTCCTTGGCATAAGCCACAACTCCATTGTCACACAATGGGAGGAACGAAGTTCATCTCATGAACTAATATACACCCAGACTTCCTCTTTGGTAGTATCATTGGTAACGATGTATCTTGCCTTTATCATCTATTATGCCACGGTATCTAGCTTGGAACTCTTCCAACATACCGTCCCTCCACTGAGGGTAAAGACAATGCCTGCGACTGACATTCAGTCGTCCTAATCACCCTGGAACCTTTCCAGTGATTCTCTCCAGGACCGATTGATACCTTCTCACTACAACTAGTGAGTATTCTAACATCCAATTAGATCTATCTCATAGATCCAAAACCCAGGATTTAGTAGGTATCACTTTGATCCTATATGGAGAATCCTTGTGATAAGCGGAGATTGACCGAGCGTAGCATAGGAAACTCCTTCCTTATCAAGAGTATGTCATCCACGTACTATACGAGGATCACTACCATACTCTCTACTACCTTTTTGTATATACAAGGTTCATCTACCATTTTGATGATGTCAAACTCTTTGACTAACTCATCAAAACAGATGTTCCAACTCCGCGATACCTGCTTTATCACATAAAACATCTTGCACACGTTTCCGCTGCTCCCACTGTCTACGAAGCCCTCTGACTGTGTACTTATAGACGCTTTCTTCTAAATCATCATTTAGAAAAGCAGTCAAGACACCCAACCGCCATATATCGTAGTCATGGTATGTAGCCGTGGTAAGTAGGATCTGGATGGACTTAAGCATAGCTACTTAGAAAAGGTTTCATCATAAGCCACAACTGGTCTATTATGCAAACCTTTAACGAGTCTAGCTTTGAAAGTCTCAACTTTTCCATGTACACCAAGTAATTTTCTCAAGATATACTTGCTCCTGATGGGGATTTAACCCTTCAGATAAAGAAACCAAAGTCCATACTTTGTTGGTGTATAAGGATTCCATCTCAGATCGCTAAGCATCCAGCCATTCTTACAGAGTCCTACTCCTGATGGCCTGCCCGAAACTAGTTGGGTCATCATCTCATGATGCATTCCCCACTCCCACTGTAATAGAGAAAACCGAAGTATCTCTCAGGTGGGTGAGGAACCCTACTAGATCGGCGGAGAGGCTGAGGTTCGTTGGTTGCTATTGAATCCTTTGGTTCTACCAAATCAGCAGCTGCAGTTTGTATAGCTGAAACTCTTTCCAGTTCTACATAATTGACCTTGCCTCGAGCTTGTCCAGATTTTGCTTTTAGACATAGGCCGGACAACCCCAAATCTTAACTGACTTAAGAGATGGGCTCTTCCTGTTGGAGATAGTGCCCTCATAATCAATTATTGGATCGCAGGTACGTGATTGCAATGATTGCGGAGGACCTATCCCGGTAGCACAGTCTTACTCGAGATGATAGTATGCTATCTGGTTTGCCTTTATCAGTCGTGTACATGTTCAGGTGACTGATTGCATGTTACACTTTGATAGAGCCCTTAGGATCTTGCTTTACTACCAACAGTATGATATCGATCATATACGTGAGAGTTGGGTAGTTTATATGCATATCCTTAATTGTGGTCCCTAGTCGTGGGAGTTTCGAGACAGGGCATCGATACTCCGGAGTAGACTAGTGTGTACAGTCGAGACCCCGACGAGGGGCGGTGGCCGGTCTCACAAGCCACTGGTGTCAGTTGGATCACCTAAGATGTATACAGGTGCTCATTGGGTTATGAGTACACCGGACAGGACTCGCCGGGAATCTGCTAGTTAGTATTATATCTACCGTCAGATAGCAGTTCCCTGGTGACATGTGTACAGGTTAGTTCATCGACCTGAGGTCGTCATTTGTCTCGTGTGAGTTCCCACTGTGCTTTGATTTCTACCCTACCACGGCTCAAAGGAGTCGTGCAAACAGGTAGTTTTTGGGTACAGTCCCGAGCCATATGGAGGCACGTGAGCGGATCGGCAGGGGATTCGTCTCTCCCGGTATTGGGGGCGAGATCGTGCTGTGTCTAGGAGAGCCATTACACAAATCCATGGCCATGGTAGGAAATTTACTGGTAGGTACTCCAGTAGTATCTCAGGGTGTATTTGGGCTTCACTCCGACACGACTTATACTGCTATTGGGGGTCTGACGTTACTAGCCCCCTAGGCAGATATGCGATACTCATTGACGAACGGACCGGACTGTATATACATTGTCACTATTAGGCTCAGTAGGGTTTCTGGATGAGTTCACTCATCGGCCTCCCTTGAGTTTGCTCATCAGCCTCCCTTGAGGTCAGTCCATGGGCAGCCGTTACGCATTGCTAGTGCCGCTGACGGTTTGTGGTTAAACCCACTGCCATGGTGCTGACGAGTCATTAGAGTCCCCCACAGACAGTTTCCCAAGTTCGGGAGAAACGTTGTAGAGGCCGTATGATTTTGTGGCAGGGTTCGGAAAATGCACGTGCGTTTACGCACGTGTTATTTTTCGGGCAGATAATACTGGTCGGCTTTGGTTTAAGCCGGATCCGAGTATTATATTGAGTAGGTATAATATCTTTGTCTCAGTTGCATTTGTATTCGGTCGTAATACAAATGCGGGTATATTTATACAGTTTCGGGGTTTTCCTGAAAGTCGTTTCAGGATCACTTTTGGAAGTTGCCAGTTTCCAGTTTTCTATCAGCCGTCTTTTAACATTCGGTTAAAGACGGATTTATCTTTTCTTGAGATGAGTGTGGAAGCTTCTATAAGGTTCTAGAAGAGGTGGCTAGGATTAATTAGTGTTGAGTTTTCATTGGTTACATTTAATGGTTCATTAATGCATGATGACTAGGTTTGTGAATCATGCATTATCATTAAAGCTTTTTGTTTACTTAAGGATATTTTCTTCTTGATCTTTTGAAGTGAGAAGCTTTCTTAAGGTCACCACTTGCTCCTACACTCACCCTCCTTCTTCATATATGAATGGAAGGCCTCCTCTCTCATTCACTCTCTCACTTGATGTTTCATTTTGGTTAGAAAAGATTATGATAGTATTCGGGGTGTATGGAATTTTACAGTTCATTTCATTCCATCACCCGATTCCCTCAGCAACTTCATTAACCGATCGTCCACGGACTTGGACGAAGTGAGACAAAGTCATCTACTCATTCTCTACATCAATCTTGGTCGTCTCTTTTAGCAAACTTGACGATCGAGTTGCCTCGAGTCAGAGGCGGGAGCCCGTTTAAAGAATCGATCATGTGGTGCCACCTCGACGAGGAGATCGGTGATCGACGAGATCGGAGCAGCCGCAACGGAGCGTGGGATGATGGTTGAAGAACGAAGGACTCGGATCGTTCGGTATAACATTCCTACACTCTTTACAGTTTGTTAGTTTAGCAATAATGGCAGATCCGGGTTAAAGTATACGATAGCGCCAGTTTAAAAGTTTTGTTCCGCATTTTGGCGTCTGTAGACTGCCGGGGCGCTAACGTAGACTTACACTTCCCTTTCCATATCTCATATGAAATGGTAGGCATCTGATTTGATCGGAACCCTATTCAATAGGTATGCAACTTCATAAGTGCATAACCCCCTAAAAGGAAAATAGGAAACTCAGTAGTCCTCATTATATAGCACACCATATCACATAGGGTGTTATTGCTCCGCCCCGATATACCATCGTGCTATGGTGTATGCGGAGGAGTAATGTTGAGAGAAAATCTTATTCTCCTTTAGAATAGTCCAGGATTTCCGTGCTCAAGTATTCTCCTCCTTGATCTCATCAAAGGACATAATACTTATACCCGTATTTAGGTTCTCTACTTCTAACTTATATTCTATGAATATCTCAAAAGGTTCAGACTTGTGTTTCAACAGGAACATATGTCTGAATCTTGAGAGATTATCAGAAAATGTAATGAAGTACAAAGAACCGATCTTGGCATGTGTAGACAGGGGACCTTCATACATCAGCATGTATCAATCCCAAGAGTTTACTAACTCTTTCTCTGTTTCCAATAAACAGAGCTATGGTCATCTAATCTTTGTGACATGAATGGCAAGTTTTCACAAGATGTAAATTCAAACAGATTTAAATATGCATCTTTGTGCAACTTAGCTAGTCGGGTCGCATTGATATGACCTAGTCTACAATAACTCAAGAAGGATCCGTTCATTTCTGAACTCTTCCTCTTGTGTGTGTTCCGTATACTTAGAACTGTAGTTTGATTTAGAACATCAATGCTTTCAGATAACGTGCCTGAACCGATCAACTTTTGATATAGGAAATGTTCAAAACATTATCCAACAATACAAAATTATATCCTTCTTTATCTAAATAAAGAGACTGATATGATTTTGTACATCAGGTTCGGTATCTAATAACATTTGTTCAGAATCAATGTATTCTGGTAATACAGGGTGACAATGACCAACAGACCTGGCTACAACACTTGCACCGTTTTCTGCCTCATGAAACTTATCACCCGTTCTCAATTCTCTACCTTTCTGTAGCCCATGTAACATATTACATATACGGGATCCTGATCCGGTATCACATACCCAAGACGTAAAGGATATTTGAGAAACAGTTCTCTATAATGAACACACCCGAAGGAGATGCATCATATGCACTTTCTTCGTTTGGGCGGTACGGGAATTCTGGTAATCCCCTAATTCCTGCTCTGTCTTATAACATTTATAAGTTGGAGCGGGACCAACGTTCCCCAGCTCAGTATAACAAGCGGGTTCGGTCAATATATCCATTTTATTATCTTTATTAAGGCGTGACATGGTCGCTACCAGGAGAGAGAGAGAAGAAAACACTCTGCGTGCGCTCTTGCAAGATCAGATTGGTTATTATTTTATCTAATCAGGATGGCTCCCACTGTTTTTATCAAATCTTCCTTCAAACCCTAAAAGGAAAGACTAGCCGGGATTAATTACACGCTACAAGTTCGCCAATCTTTCAGCCAGGCCAGTGTCGGTACTTTGAGGGAGGTGCCCCGTGCTTTCGCACGGACCTAATTAATGTAAACCTCGTTTTCCCAGAGGCGTAACCCCGTTGACACCTTTCTAGACACCTACTTGATCGGCTAATTGTAATGTGTAAAACTCTCCCAGGAGTAACAATTACTCGTAGTGGGTATCGGGATCCAACTATCTCATAGAAGGTATGCAATCTCATTGCAAATTTCAACACTTGAAATTCCCGATAATATTTTGCCCCAAGCGTCCTATGACCTTGACAGAGGTCAACAAACCATAGGCTGCTAGTCAAGTTCAACCCGTCATTTCTTGATTGAAGTAAACCCACCCACACGACCCTTGACAGAGGTCAACAAGGTCGCACGACTACCATAAATCAATCACATCATATGCTTATGCAGATAAGCGCTAATCAGCTACCGCACACTACGCCTTGACAGAGGTCAACAAACGCAGCACGAATACTAACCAGTACATATCTGAAATGACGGAGGGCTACGACAGGTTTTCTGAAAACCTTTTGCGTAATGAACTTGATATCGTTGTAGAATCAAATGATTTTAAATGGAGTGTTTTTGAGGCTTTTCTAGTTTTGCTAAAGGGGTCACTCCCGGTGAAGGGATCGTCGGCACTTTCCTCGTCAAATGAGGTGCAGGATATATCATATACATCACTGTGCAAAGCAGAAACTATAGAAGCAATCAAAAGACAAACCGAGAGTTGTAGCATCTGCCAGTTATTGCTAAAGGAGTCACTCCCGGTGAAGGGATCTCGGTCCTTTCCTTATCGAATAAGGTGCAGGATGTTCTACAAGGAACACCGCGATACAAAGCAAGAACTGTAGCTACCTGTTTTTGAAAATTCGATTCCACAACATCTTTAGGTTTCTTTTTCTTTCATTAATCATATTAATGAAGTCCCATCATTTATTATACCTAAACATCACAGATAAATACGACGTACACTTATGCCATCCGCATTCGCCTCGATGTCCCCTCGTGCACCGTTAGGTTAGGTAACTAACGACAGAGCGGGGCAGGGCTAACGCGAGTGCAAAACATAAGTAACGTCTATATAATATATCATATATACTATATACTGTATCTATCACAGAACATCACATGATCATATCACAGATATCAGCAGCAGAAGAATCATATGAAATATTGGATATACTAGGACATCCGTGTTTTCAATACGAGCCTGTATAAAATACGGATTCCACGGTCGTGATGAATAGCCAAACCCACACCCCTAGACCCCTACGAGAGCGTCAAGCAACCCTGCCAATTCTAGAGTTAGGAGACCCGGACTCGACTCCTCGAGTTGGTCTCCCACTGGACTCCAGAACCCGGTTACTTGTGCTTTCCTCCTTGGGTCTATCCTAGTGCGGAAAAGTAAATAATATACAATGGGTGACATCTTCCGCTACCTGGAAGTGCCCCAATAAAAGAATATTACATACAAGTTAATTTTACATGAATGAAAATAAAAACTCTCATCTCACATAAAACCCCCGGCTATTCATAACGCGACGATCCAATATAACATATCCAGCAACACATAACATCACATGTCATCAACGTAAGTAAATGTGCGCATCCCAATTGTCGTTGACATATAGCAACGAAACCGGCGATATCACATATTACACTTACGGTCACAGAAAAGAAAGTGTAAAACTACTACAGTTGGAATCCGCAACCTTCTTAGACATCGTATGCCTAATCAAATGAATTCCTTAGACATCACATGCCTAACAATTATAAACCCCGCATTTTAGTCTCTATATCGAAAACACTTTTCAATATTTAGTCGGGCAATTCAACAAGATTCCCGATAAACTGATCGAATGCTCGTCGCAAACTTTAGTAGACGGCCGCACCCTCGATACCGTCGACGAAGTGCACCAAGGCGGAACACCGCTACAGTGAGCACCCGAACGGATGCTTTCGGCGACGGCGTTCTCCTACAGTCACTTGGTCGGGGCTATGGGGTGTAGCTGTCCATTAAGTTTACCGGCGAGTATCCGCGTACTCTACGTGATTGCGACGGACTTTTGATCGCATCAAAATTCCGTGGCAACCGATCAAGTGAGACTAAAGTGCTATGCTTATAACATTCATATCAGTTATCTCATAACAACTTGTGAATTCCAATTGTTGTATCACATTCTAGATAAATAGAAAATGTTAAACTTTCCGCTCGAACAATCAAACACCCACGTTTTCCCGATACAGATCAACACATGAAATAAGTTTAAAAACATTCACTTTATGCCTCAGTACCAATGGTCCAGCCGTAGAAGGGTCAAGCCAACGCCTCACATGTGGCACGCCGTACAGCCCCAAACCCGAAGGTTCAAAGGGCAGTTCAAGACGGTCACATAATCGAGTTAAGGTTTGTTGTCTTCTAGAGGGTCCATCGCGTTACTTGCACTACTCAGAACGTCTTTAAACCATGGAAAGGTCCAACACTTGGAAATTTCCCGACAGGGGAAAAAGTGGGTATTTATATCCGGTCGAACTTTTTAACATATTCTAAAATTATCCGGAAAAACTTATAGACAAAGCTAAACAATCCGATCGAATCATCGATTCCCCAAAGAAACCCAGAAAACTCAACTCTTGAGCAAACTTTAAAAATTCCCATAAAATACAGCACTCGATATAGGATATTACTGTGCAAAGCACGTGCCAAGAACCAACTTGTTGGCCGCGAAACCGCCGCAGATGCTTGGGTGGGGCCGCGGTTCCGCGCTTCTTTGGTGGACTTATGCTCACGTGCTTCACAGTAACTCTTCCAATAGCCTGCTGTATTATTTGGATATTTTTAATTTTGAAAAATCCTCATTTTCAGAAAATGTCCAGAGAGGGTTAAAAGTTAGGGTTTCGGGGTTCGATCGGATTTCTAACATCGTCTACACTTCGCCTAAAGCTCTAGCTAGGCTCTGATACCACTGTAGGGTTCCTAGGCACTCAAAGGAGGTCTCACAAGGCATCAACCATGCTAAACAAAATTTTTCTAGGTGCCGAACAACCCTTAGCAAGATCGTTAACTAGATGTAAAGGCGAAAAGTAATGAAGCAAACGACTTTGCTACTTAGTGAAAGGGATTACAACCTTTGTAGATCCGCTCCACCATTTCTTTAGCTCTGTGTTGACGTCCCTCCGCTGCGATCGTCGGATCCCGGACTCTAGCGATGGTTTCGTCGGAGAAATGATCGGGCTAGGTCATTGACTTCGAGGCCGAAGATGATCTACGTCGGGGAGACTCAAACTCAAGCTATTCCTTCACTCGGTCAAAAACTTTGTGAAGAGAACACCCTATACTACATGGCAAGTGGTAGAGGATGAAGAAATAGGAAGTGGGTTCACTTTAGAATTGGATTTCTCACTCTTTTTCTCATGATGCCATTGGAGCTAGTAAGCTTTTTCAAGCTTGATGAAGATGAAGAAGAAGAAATAATCTCATATCCATTAAAAGAATAATATGAACACTTATCCTTTTAATCATAGTACCATGGTTCAGTTAAGCCCTCATGCTTAACTCATGTAGAGAATTAACCATAGCATAAGGTTAAGGGTTGGGTTAGCTAATATCTTGAACAAATGACAAAAGAGTTGACTTTGTCAATGTTCATCAAGCTTCATGAAGCTTGATAACTTTGACCAAAGTCACTATCTTTTGTTATTTGTTTAGGAAAATAATAAACCCTAATCCAACCTTGATATGGTTCAAGTCTCATACACACAACTTGTTTGTATCATCAAGCATGATACAAACATGTACACTTGCATATATCACATATAAACAATGTACACTTTCAAGTGAGAAAGAAAATCTTAAGTGAACCGATACTATTTAATGTAAAGTAATATATCAAATATATAATTATACATTAAATCATTAAATCAACACTTGATTTAACGATCCGGTCATATCGCATATAACCGGGTAATATCTAAAGTAACAACTTATCGAAACAACACTTGATCCGATAACCCGGCTATATCGCATATAACCGATCAATGTCACAAATCGCGAGAATATAATACAGTATCACATACTGGTATTATTCTCGGTCCCGCACATATCTCATATGCGCTCCTATTTCGTTTCGCTTGAGCAAGGAAACCCCTGTGTAGGACTCTAAAGACTCGTCAATACGCCGGCAGCAGGTGATGATCATATCAAACACCCACAAGCCGCAAGCAGTCTGCTAAACGTAACGGCCACCCGGGTATTGAGCGATCAGAAGATCAACGAGAAAGCCCGCTCACACTCCTGTGAATCCAACGAGTAACACTACCGCACAGTCCGGTCTGTTCGTCTGATATGTCGCATATCTCGTCTAGGGGTGGTAAACGTCAGACCCCAATAACTCGATAAGTCGTGTCGATATGAGGCTCATAACGGGTCGAGAAACTACTGGTAACACTTACCAGTAAATCCCAAAAGCTGCCTTGGCCAAGGACTTCCTGTTATAGCCAATCGAGCACTGCGCAACATCAACTCCCTATACCGGGAGAGACGAAACCCCTCCTATCGCTCATTGCCTCCATGTGATTCGGGACTGTACCCAAAAGCCACCATTTTGCACGCCCCTCTTGGACGTGGTATGATGGAAATCAAAGCACAGTGGGAATCACACAAGACTCTATGACGATCTCGGGTCTACAGACTAACTTGTACCAGTGTCACCAGAGAACTGCCATCTGACGTAAGGTATAATACCATCTGGGATTTCTCGGCGAGTCCGTCCAGTGTACCCAGTCTCTACTGAGCACCCGTATATCATCTCTGATGTCAAACACCAATGGATATGGGATCATCCATCGCCCATCTGTATGGGTCGAGAAGCTACACGCTTGTCTACTCTGGTATATCGATGCCCCGTCTCGATACACCCACGACTAGGGATTTTGAAGGATGTACTTATGGACTGCCATGTCCCCACTAGTATGATCCTCATCATAGTCCAGGTAGTCAAGTACACATCCTAAGGGCTTTACCAACATGTAACAGAGAGACAATCAGTGTACACGTCAAGGTAAAGAGTAACCAGATAGCATACTATCATATCGAGCAAGAAAGTCATCCCTATATATGTCCAAGCATCCACTACAATATACATCCTATGTATAGTAATGGCCTCTAGGGCATACATATAACTAACAATCAAACCATAAATCGCAAGTCAAGTTCAACCCGTACATTTCTCGATTGAATTAAACCCACCCGTACGACCCTTGACTGAGTCAACAAGGCCGTGCGAATACCCTAATCCAATCACATCTCATGTTTTAGCAGATAAACACTACTTAGCTACCGTACACTACGCCTTGACTAAGTCAACAAACATAGCACGAATACTAAATAATATCTATCTGAAATGACGGAGGGCTACGCAGGTTTTTTCAGAAAAACCATGAGCGTAATGAACTTGATATCGTCGTGGAATTATGTGAAATTTTGAAATGGAGTGTTTTTTAGGCTTTCATTAGTTTTGCTAAAGAGGTCACTCCCGGTGAAAGGATCTCGGCTCTTTCCTCATCGAATAAGGTGCAGGACATATCATATATATCACTGTGCAAAGCAAAACCCTAAAAGCAATCAAAAGACAAACCGAGTTTTGTAGCATCTGCCAGTTTCGCTAAAGAGGTCACTCCCGGTGAAGGGATCTCGGCTCTTTCCTCATCGAATAAGGTGCAGGGTATATCATATATACCACTATGCAAAGCAAAACTGTAGCTACCCTTTTTATAAAGTTTTGATTCTACAACATCATTTTAGGTTTCTTTTCTTTTTATTAATCTCATTAATAAAAATCCCATCAGCTTATGCTTCCTAAGCATCACAGATAAATTCGACGTACACTTATGCCATCCGCATTCGCCTCGATGTCCCCTCGTGCACCGTTAGGTTAGATAACTAACGACAGAGCAGGGCAGGGCTAGTGCGGGTGTAAAACATAAGTAACGTCTATATAATATATCATATATACTATATACTGTATCCATTACAACATATCAAATGATCACATCACAGATATCGCAGCAGAAACATAGATATAATGTGGGATATACTAGGACGTCCGTATTTAGTATTTAGCCAACAATAGAAAATACGGACTCCACAGTCGCGATGAATAGCCAAGACCACACCGTGGACCCCTACGAGAGCGGCAAGCGACCCTACCAATTTTGGAGTTTAGGAGACCCGGTCTCCACTCCTCGAGATGGCCTCCCACTGAACCCCATAACCCGGTCACCTGTGCTCCCCTCCTTGGGTCCATCCTAATGCAGAAAAGTAAATAATATACAACACTGGTGGCATCAACCTCAACCTGGAAGTGCCCCAAATAAAAGAATATTACATTACATTTGAATTTACATGAATGAAAATATAAAACTCTCATCTCACATAAAACCCCCGGCTATTCAATCGCGATAATCCTGCACATCATATCTCAGCAACACATAATATCTCATATCATCAACGTAAGTAAGTATGCATACACCGATCATCGTCGATGTATAACAACGACAATCGGCAATACAACTACATACTACACTTACGGTCACAGAAAAGAAAGTGTAAAACTACAATATTTGGAATCCACAATCACTTTAGACATCATAAATCCGAAATATCACATACTTCGCATTTCATGCCTAACTCTATGAATTCCACATATTGTATGACATTGCAGATAAATAGACAGTATTAAACTTTTCGAACAGATAATCAAATACCCAAAATTTCCCGAAGTGCTCAACACTTGAGCGGAGTTCAAATAATCCCAGAATATGTCATAGTACCAGTGATCCAGCCGTAGAAGGATCAAGCCAACGCCTCACATGTGGCACGCCGTACTGCCTCAAACCCGAAGGTTCAAAAGGCAGTTCAAGACGGTCACATAATCGAGTTAAGGTTTGTTGTCTTCTAGAGGGTCCACCGCTTAACTTGTACAATTTTTCCGAAAGATTTAAACCCGATAAAAATTCAACACTTGAAAGTTTGCCATTCCGGGATAAAGTGGGTTAACGATATCCATTCAAATAGTTTAACAGTTTCTAAATATCCGGAAATAAAAACGAATTTAAATATTCCGATCGAATATGCGATTACAAAACAAACCCCAGAATACTCAACACTTGAGTCAGAATAAAAATACCCATAAAATATATATCACAAAATTAGGAATTACTGTGCAAAAATTACTCCTTGATCTCCTCATACTGTCGCGGTTCCGCGGCCCAAGCAAGGTACGGCCGCGGTTCCGCGGTGGTTTGTACGGATCAGGGAATAATTTTTTCACCGAATTTCTTATTTTTCTTTGCTGTATTTTTCAGGAATTTTTAATTCAGAAAAATCCCAGATTTTGAAAAATTTCCAGAGAGGGGGTAAATTTTGTCGGTTCGGGTTCGATCGGAGTTTTAACTTCGTAAACACGTCGCCTAATGCTCTAGCTAGGCTCTGATACCACTGTAGGGTTCCTAGGCACACTGGTGAAGGTTCATAAAGCATCAAACATGCATGAATAAAAATTTACATGTGCCGAACAACCCAAAGACAGGATCTTTGTTAGATTATTAGGGTTTAGCATGCAAGATAACATCTTTTTATCTAAGTGTGAGGGATTACAACCTTTGTAGTCCGCTCTTTCGCTTCACAAGCTCCGAGTAGAAGTCCCTTCGCCGCGATCCATGATCTCCCGGACTCAAGAGAGGCTCCACAACTCAAACAATCCATGCTAGCTTGAAGTGTTCCGATTCTCCGATGATCTACGTCGAAGTTGCTTTAACCCAAGCTTTCTCACTCTAAAGAGATGAACACCCTAATCTAATGGGCTAGATTAGATGAGGATGAGGGTGTATAAATTATTCTTTCTTTTTTATTCACTTTCTCACAAGAAATCATCACACAAGAATTAACTAGTAAGCATTTTCTTTTAGAACTCAAGAGAGAAGAAGATGATAATGGAAAAGATAATCCTTTTGTGATGAATAGAAAAGAAATGTATATGATTGATTATAGAACCATGGTCAAGGATGATAGGCTAAGAGTTTGTAGAGAATAAACTAGAGTTAGGGTTTAGTTAGGTTAAGGATAAGTATCAACCATAATATCTTAACCAAGACAAAATAGAATCCTTCTAGAATGAACAAGAAGAAACTAACCCTAATCCCTTTTTATCGTCCTTAAACATGTTTTATAATAAATCATATCATGTCAAAATAATATATATCACATATATATTATATATTTGCAACAAAAGAAAATAATACATTTAACATATATCGCATATATATCAATGTATTAATCCGGTCAGAAAATGAAATAATAAAGCGAGCCAATATTAGATAATATAATACAATATATCATATATATCATTATACATTAAATCATCGAATCAACACTTGATCCGATGTACCGATTCATATCTAAATATCGCGAGAATATAATACGGTATCTCATATCGCATTATCCTCGGTCCTGCACATATCACATATGTTCCTCTACTCTGTTTTGCCTGAGCCAAGAAACCTCTGTGTAGGACTCTAAAGAATCGTCAATACGCCGGTAGCAGGTGATGATCATATCAAACACCCACAAGCTGCAAGCGGTCAGCTAAACGTAACAGCCACCCGGGTATTGAGCGATCAGAAGATCAACAAGCTAGCCTGTCCGTTCTCCTGTGAATCCAATCAGTAACACTCCCGTACAGTCCGGTCTGTTCGTCTGATATGTCGCATATCAAGTCTAGGGGTGGTATACGTCAGACCCCAGTAACCGATAAGTCGTGTCGATGTGAGGCTCATAACAGGTCGAGAAACTACTAGTAACACTTACCAGTATATCTCTATATCATCCCTGGCCAGGGACTTCCAGTTATAGCCAATCGAACACAGCACGACATCAACTCCCTATACCGTGAGAGACGAATCCCCTCCTATCGCTCATTGCCTCCATGTGATTCGGGACTGTACACAAAAGCCACCATTTTGCACTCCCTTTTGGACGTGGTAAGGTGGAAATCAAAACACAGTGGGAATCATACAAGACTCTATGACGATCTCGGGTCTACAAACTACCCTGTACCAGCGTCACCGGAGAACTGCAATCTGACGTGTGGTATATAACCTTCTGGGAGTTATCGGCGAGTCCGTCCAGTGTACCCAGTCTCCACTGAGCACCCGTACATGATCCTTGATGTCAAACACCGATGGATATGTGATCATCCATCGCCCATCATATGGGTCAAGATGCGTATACGCTAGTCTACTCTGGTGTATCGATGCCCTGTCTCAATATACTCTCGACTAGGAACATTTATAGGATGTACTCATCGACTACCGTGGCCCCACTAGTATGATCTCATCATAAACCCAGTAGTCGAGTACAGATCCTAAGGGCTTTATCAACATGTGGGAGAAAGACAGTAAACCAATACAAGTCAACATGTTAAGATAAAGTGAAACCAAATAGCATACTATCATGACGAGCAAGAAAGTCCTCTCTGTATATATCTAAGCATCCATCATAATATACATCAGGTGTACAACAATGGCCTCTAGGGCATATACATAACTAACAGAAAATGGGGGGGAGCTGCTGCTGATTTGGGGTCGGCCAAGATGAGGAAATGGAAGAGAGAGAGTGAGGTGGGGGTGTTGGTAAGGTCAAAGGAGCCATACCTCAAGTCAACACACTCATTTCTTTATTGGTTTCATATCTTTTCATTTTCCTTTCAATTGAATTACATTAAATGGAGGGGAGAGTGGGGAGGGTTGCTGCATATGGCTCGGCCTAGTAGTAGAGGGGGAGGAGAGAGGGTGTGGGTGAGTGTGGATGAGGGAAATAAAATGATAAATATTATACCCCAATTTCCCTTTACACTAATTTCACTATTTAGGCCTTTTTCTTTGATATTTTCTAAAACCGTTTGACAATTTTATTTCATTTCAAAAACAATATTTTACATGTTAGTTTAATGTGTCATGATGCAAAAAATTTGTTTCAACCCATTCCAATTTGTAATTATCCCTAATTAAATGTATTAGTGACGGCTTAAAATAATATTAAAATAATTAATTTCGGAAAAAATTTCAGTAAATTAGAAATTTTACAAGTGGCTCAATAAACACCAAATACTAGCAATTACATATCTAGAATATGTATATTTAATTTTATATTAAAAGATATTTATATCTTGATTTTTACGGAAAACACCCGTTATTTTACCGATTATCCGAAATTTCACCTAAACGATTTTCAAAACGTTACAATCTTCCCCCCTTAAAGAAATTCGGTCCCCGAATTTAAATTAAAACTACCCCAAATACTAAAACATTTCAGTAAAATGATCAAGTCATCAGGGCTCCGAAATCATAAATACATAAAACACATCGTAGCGCAATGCATGCGCATGAAAAACGGGTATATAAACCAAAATCAAAACTCCCTCAAGCATCCCGCAATCATCGGAGTTATGGTAAAGACATCAATGTCCAAAATCCAAAATGAAAACCAACATGTAAACATCAAAACTATACATGTAAACATCAGAAGGAAATGCATGCTAAATTTTTTTAAATCGCTGTGCGATGCTCGCAACACGGCACAGTGGCGGACGTCTATTGTAAGAAAATAACTCTCTCTCTCTCTCTCTCTCTCTCTCTCTATATATATATATATATATATATCCTTTGTTTAACATACACGTCCTGCCATTTTGAAATTAATTTAGAAGGGTTTCCCTTGTAAAAAGTTTCGTGTCATCATGGACAAGTAGGTAAATACTGAGACTATAACTCCTCTTTAGAATTCCCTTCGATAACTATCAAGGCATGCAAAAATATACTCAGGTACTGTCCTCTGACTAGTCCTGCTCAGTACTAAACCAAATAGCAAGTATCATAAACGTATACTACTCCAAAAGGAATCAATCCCACATATATATATGAATGCCACGTGCATCTGGTGCGCACGGAAATCGAAATCCATGCATGTGCACATAAAGAAAATCTGAGTGCAACGGGTGTGCACGAAAACACCTGTTAAGGGCAACGTGTGTGCCTGACAGCAAAACTAGGTGCATCTGATATGCACGAAGAATCTCGATTCAGTGCATCTGGTGTGCACCTAAATCGCATCAAGCGCCTTAAGTATGCGCAAAATCCAATCAAGTGCACAATGTGCACGAAAACGAATATCGAAATCGACGGTTTACAACATATCTCAATCCAAATCCAAATCAGGTATACCGTGGTACATAATCTCACAACCATGTGCATCAGCGTGCACAAAATCGAATCGAAATACTAAAAGTGCATGAAAACTATGCCGAAAGTATAAGTCAATTCACCTGCATACCACAGGCATGAAATCGAAATCAACATCTCTAATGACATCAAATCAAAGTCAAGTGCAACCGTGGTGCACAAAATCTCAATCATGCAAATAAATCATCCAAATATACTGAAAATCCAAAGTGACGGATACGTGATAGTCAATCACAAAATCACAAATCATAAATACTGTCGTCGATATGTCCGTCCTTCAAAGTAGAGAAGGTGTC
The DNA here is from genome assembly GCA_030015575.1 of Agapanthus africanus. Taxonomy (NCBI): domain Eukaryota; kingdom Viridiplantae; phylum Streptophyta; class Magnoliopsida; order Asparagales; family Amaryllidaceae; genus Agapanthus; species Agapanthus africanus. Next base: position 181,134,828 of record JASDDO010000008.1, read on the forward strand.
GGTGCATCAAATGTCAGCAGAGCAAGATATCTACTTGCCTTCTGATCATGGCCTGTCGCCTAGTGCCCTTCGGCTCTCGTCTCTCACTGCAAATTGCTAAGTACATAGCTCCTCGGCTCAACGGTCCAATATAGAAACGATAACGGAAACAGTCCGCTCTGACACATCCTCTAAAGATCTCTGGCCAACTATCATGGTTACTCATAACATGTCTCGTCGACGATGCCGAACTCTGGCCTACTGGGTGTGTGTCATATGACCGCTCCTAGGTCCAGGTCTTCTTGTTCAGTATTTCCAGAAAGGTCATGTCAAAGTCTCTCCCAAGTCTCGTTTCTGTCGAACTGCCCGGAAGTCATCATCCTTACCAAATCTATTTCTTATTCCGGAACGGCTGCATACTCATTGCGACTCCTTCTCGAAGATATATCCATATACAACACCCCTACATGCGTATCACATCTCTGGGGTCGGCGGAGTGGAACGTCATCTCATCAAGATCTCGTACGAACCTCTTACTCCACTTTTATCTAATGTCGACTGTTCCGGACTCGTCTCTTCGTGGTTGCATGGACTGTGTTCCAACGGCTATACTCGTATCTGAAATCTCCCGAGAAATGCATCTCACCACATAGCATCCGAATGAAGTCGAACCATTCGATCGATTAGTCAAAACCTCATAATCCCCCAAGAGCTCAATATCTTGGGTACAGTTTAATAGTATCGAGTACATACCACAGTATCGGTGGACCAGCCATAGAAGGGCAAACCCAAGCCTCACTAATGGCACCGTAGAACAGCAGCAAACCCTATGGTTCAAAGGCTTTCACACGGTCATTATGTTGAGTTAGGGTTTCATTCTTCTAGAGGATCCATAGAATTGCTTGCATGTCTTTCCGAATACATTAAACTTGGAATATGGGTTTCTGACATTCGATCGCCTCCATCGACTCTCAACGTACCTGCGTGAAGTCGTCTCTAGCTGGAATCAATCTATCTGATGACCTCGCATCGAGGTAAGCGAACGAACCACATGTCGTAGTCATTCATCCTCGGGTGATTAGCGACCTTCTATCATATCTCTATGTACAACTCATACTTCAGTAGCTCCAACATCTGGGCGATATCTCGTTGTTCGCAGCAATAACTAGCTCATTCATCTGCACGCTAAACAGTGCATCAATCATCATGAATAAGCGATACATCGATGGTCATCACATTCTGGCTGGCCTCTATCAGTGTTTCAATCCTCTAGTACTGATCTGCACGTCCGAGATTTCTCATAAAAGCGACCCATCAATCGCTCATGGCGTGAAAACACAATAACACGGCGCATCAATGCAAATCGTATGCCCCTGGAATCACGCCCTGGTCAGTCCTCGTTCGTGACGAGCTCGTGCTGACCACAACTCTAGCCATAGCTCTCTGTGCCTGTACAACCGTGGTAACAAAACCATAACTAGTACCGATGAGGCTAGATCAAAGGAATAAATTTAATACTGTGCAAGGAAATGTACATCCTAAGGCTTCTTAAGCGGAGTATCGTATAGTAAATATGCCGCGGAACATACGTACGGTACGTCACTCTACTCAAGCTTCCTACTCCATCAACAAAGGGTCATCCGACACTCCGAAGGTATAACCTAACGCTCTGATACCAACTTTGTCACGACCCGAAAAGTTCGAAACATGACCGGCACTTAAATTACGAAACGTCTCGAGGCGTACATAATCTAAGTAAGCCAAAACCCAGAAATCAAAACCAAAGAAGCAGTAAAGTGATGGAAAAACCAATTTAAAGCAAGTAGTTTGAACAACATAGGCCGAAGTATGTATTTGTAAAATCTCAAGTATTTTCTGAAAATTTCGGCAGAGTCTCCTTTGTAAATACTGGCCCTAAACGGGATACAACATGAATAGTATACGAAATAAATAAAAGGCATCCCCAAGCGGGAGCTAGCTCTTCGTCAATCGACGGTAATAACCACGCAAGCAATATAATATACAACGCCGAAGGGTGAGGATCAAAACTCAAAAGAAACTCAAAATCAGCATGATAACCATAATAATACAATGCACGACTCTAAGGTCAAAATAATAACAAGTCTGGTCTTCTATCTCTATCAAATATACAAGTCCGGTTCATGGAGTTTCTAGATACAACTGAAATAATAAATAAACAATGGTGGTCCTGATGCAAAGAACCCACCTATCAAAGCAATCACCCGGAAGGAACAGTGTGCCAGCAAAGCCGCAACGAAACCTGTATGTTGGATATATGTATGCCCTAGAGGCCATTATATGATAGTAGATGTATTTATACATGTATATATATATATATATTCAGTGTACATTCTTGCTCGACATGATAGTATTCTATCTGGTTCTTCTTTATCTGACATGTTGACTTGATCATATTTTTATGCATTCATACATGTTGATAAAGCCCTGAGGATATAGGCTTGACTACTGTAATTATAATGGAGATCATACTAGTGGGACATCTGTAGTTTATAAGCATATCCTGGAAAAGTCCTTAGTCGTAGGTGTATCGAGACGGGGCATCGATATACCAGAGTAGACTAGCGTATATGATACTTGACCCATATGATGGGCGATGGATGTTCCCACATTCATCGATGTTTGACATCGAGATAGTATACGGGTGCTCAGTGGTGACTGGGTACACTGGACGGACTCGCCGAGAACTGCTATATGGAATTATATCTATCGTCGGATAGCAGTTCTCAGGTGACACTGGTACAGGTTAGTCTGTAGACCCGAGATCGTCATAGAGTCTTGTGTGTTCTCCCACTGTACTTTGATTACCACCCTACCACGGCTCTACTGAGTCATGCGAACAGGTGGCCATTGGGTACAGTCCCGAGACACACGAAGGCAATGAGCGATAGGAGGGGTTTCGTCTCTCCCAGTATTGGGAGTTGATGCTGTGCTGTGCTCGATTGGCTATATCAGTAAGTCTCTGGCCAGGGCGGTTAAGATTTACTGATAAGAGTTATCTATAGTTTCTCGATCAGTTATAGACCATTCATCGGCATGACTTATTGAGTTATTGGGATCGACGTTACCATCCCTAGACTCGATATGCAGCATATCTGACGAAGAGACCGGACTGTACGGTAGTGGTGTCGGTTGGCTCGACGGGAGTTGTCACAGGTTCGCTTGTTTTCTTCTGATCGCTCAATACCCGGGTGGCCGTTACGTTTAGCTGACCGCTTGCGGCTTGGGGGTGCTTGATATGATCATCACCCACTGCCGACGTATTGACGAGTCTTAGAGTCCCACAATGGAGTTACCTAGTCCAGGTGAAACGATGTGGTGTGCATATGAGATATGCGCGTGGACCCGGTTAAAATGCGTGTATGAGATACCGTATATTAATCGGGTGGTTTGCTTTTGGTCGGGTCGTATGTGATATGACCGGTTTGCTAAATCAAGTTTTTATTTATCATTGACCATTAGTTTCTCACTTTAAACCCTTTCTTGCCTTTTTGTTGTATGCATGCATGTATGCATTTATTTTCATTCATGCACATATGGATGTGCATGCACACATACATGCATACATAATTCTATCATGGTTGTTAATATAGTGGATGGTGGCAATATAAGACTCACACCATTTATAAATATATGGATATTATTTTTTGGAAAAGAAAAATGGAAATGGAAATTGTTATCATGGTTTAATATTTTATTCTAGCACTAACCCTTTGGTTTAACCATGATTTAATTTCTATGGCCATTTTTGATCCAAACTAAATATCTAGATATTTTTTTACTATGGTTAAGAATGAGAAAGAGAAAATATATATATTTCCATTTCTCATTTTTATTCATAAGTTTTTTCATTTTCTTGTGCTCTTTACAAGCCATCATCTTCTTCCTCCTTTCTCTCTTGCTCTCTAGCTTTCTCTTGTGAGCGAAAGAGTCATCAAGTTAGGATTTTGAAGTGAGAAAACAAACCACATCACCATTCTACACAAGTCTTGCCCATTAGTCTAGAGTGTTAGCTTCTACTTCTTCTCTTGATCTAGTGAAGCTTCAAGCTTGGACAAAGAGGACTCCGGGTGGATCGTCGTGGACTTAGAGGATCTCAAGTGAAACTTTTTCCAACCCTCAAGTAGCCAAGGAGTCTAGCGTAGGGAGCTACAAAGGTTGTACTCTCAAAACCCTAGCTTTTACTACTTGTGTTTATGTTAAAAGTTATGTTGCCCTAGCTTTTCCAGCATGATCCTTAAGTTTGTTTCTCTAGCACCATATAAATTTTTAATACGGCATGTGTGTTGCCTCCAAACCCTTGTAGTGGTGCTGTAGGAACCCATTCATGGTATCAGAGCCAAGCTAGAGCCATAGGGTAACGTAGACGACGTTAAAAACCTCGAACGAACGAAACACGACGCCCGGGGGGTGCTCTCTGGAAATTTTTCTAAAAACTGGATTTTTCAGATTAAAATTACTTAAAAAATTCAGCAGGGTATTTTATGGACCCACCAGAAATACGAAGCCCTGACTCATCCGTACGACTGCGGAACCGCGGCCATAGTGGCCTTTCTGCGGCGGTTCCGCGGCGCAGTAGGAGAGTTATGGGCCGTGGTTTCTTGTGTAGGCTCGTATGTATTTTGTGCAGTTACTTGTATTTTTTGAGAAGTCTATGGCCGTGGTTTCTTGAGCTTTCTGAGAAGTCTATGGGTGTTCAATCGTTCAATCGAATGTTTTAACATCGCCTAGTTTATTAATATTTGATACAATAATTGGAATCTACAAATTTATTTGTTGCGTGTAAATCTAGCAGTTCGGTCTCGGCAACAATCGGAAATCTTGTTGAATTATCCGGCTTGTTTTGAAAAGGTGTTTTCATGGATGAGACCGAAATGCGAGCTTTACATTGTTAGTCATGAAATCTTGTATATGTGATATTACGGGTTTGTGTTGTCTAAAGGCGGTTACGATTCCAATTGTTGTACTTTTTCATTTTATTTCTCTGTGACTGTAAGTGTAGTATGTGGTATATCGCCGGTTTCGTTGCTATACATCAACGACAATCGGGGTACGCATACTTACTTACGTTGATGATATGTGATATTATGTGTTGCTGAGATTCGAAATGTAGGATTGTCGTGATTGAATAGCCGGGGGGTTTGATGTGAGATGAGAGTTTTCTTTTCATTCATGTAAAATTCAAATGTAATGTAATATTCTTTTATTTGGGGCACTTCCGGGTTGAGGTTGATGTCACCAGCGTTGTATATTATTTACTTTTCCGCATTAGGATAGACCCAAGGAGGGGAGCACAAGTGACCGGGTTCTAGGGTTCAGAGGGAGGCCATCTCGAGTAGTCGAGACCGGGTCTCCTAAATTCCAGAATTGGTAGGGTCGCTTGCCGCTCTCGTAGGGGTCTAGGGGTGTGGGCTTGGCTATTCATCGCGACTGTGGAATCCGTATTTTCTATTGTTGGCTAAATACTAAATACGGACGTCCTAGTATATCCTATATTATCATATCTGTGTTTCTGGTGCCTGTATACTGTGATGTGGTATCTAAGACGATTGATATATTATATATAAGATATATAGTAGTCGTTGCTTATATTTTACACCCGTGTTAGTCCCGTCCCGGTATGCCGTTAGTTAAGTAACCTAACGGTACAAAACGGAACATTGCGGCGAATGCGGATGGCATAAGCGTACGTTGTATTTTCGTTTCTTTTCTGTGATTGTTTTAAGGACTTAAATGATGGGACTACATTAATATGATTAATGTAAAGAAAATAAACCTAAAAAGATGTTGTAGAATCGGATTTGAAAACCACTCGGCTCTTTATGAAAAAGCTACATTTCAAAACGGCGGAGCTCAAGCCACTCCTTTTGAAAACCATTTGATTCTACGATGATATCAAGTTCAAAGCGTTAAAGATTTTCTTAAAAATCATCCGCAACCCTCCGTCATTTTAGGAAGTAGAGTGCTTAGTATTCGTGCTACGTTTGTTGACCTTAGCCAAGGCATAGTGTACGGTGGCTAAGTGATGTCTTCCTACCATGCATATGATGCGGATTAATTGGGACGGGCATGTGACTTCGTTGACCTTAGCCAAGGGTCATGTGAACGGGTCTAATTAATCAAGAAATGACGGGTTGAACTTGACTAGTGCTTGTGATTTGTTGACCATAACCAAGGTCATGAGTGCTAGGGGTAAAAACCATATCGGGAATTTCAAGAGTTGAAATTTGCAATAAGATTGCATACCTTCCATATGATGGTTGGATCCCGATCCTACTGTGGGCAATAGTTGCTCCCAGGAGAGTTTTGCAGTTTACAATTAGCTAACTCATTAGGTTTCTAGAAATGTGTTAAACGGGGCTACGCTTCTGGGAAGATGAGGTTTATATTAATTAGGTTCGTGCGAAAGCACAGGGAACCTCCCTCAAGTACCGACACTGGCCTGGCTGAACGGTTAGCAAAGTTGTAGACTGTAATTAATCCTGGATAGTTTTCTTTTTAATGTTTGAAAGAAAAACTTGATTAAAGCAGTGGGAGACATCGATTAGATAAGATAATAACCAATCTGATCTTTGCAAGAGCCTTCGCTAAGTGTATTCTTTTCTCTCTCTTAATGGCAGATACCAATGACAGGACTTAAGCTTCTACTAGATAAAAAAAACTGAATGGGACGAATTATAAAGACTGGATGAGGAATCTTACAATAGCCTTGACTTATGATAAGGTATCATATGTCCTCACGGCTCCTGCCCTGCCCGTCCCAGGTCCAAAATCCTCAGTTGCGGATATTGAAGTCCACAAGACATGGGACGCTAACTGTGCCATGGCCAAATGCCTCGCGCTTGCAATGATGGATAACACACATCAAAAGCAGCACGAGAATATGGATGTTCACGCCATATTCCTCCATACAAAGGAGTTGTATAGAGAGCAATCCCGCGTATTACGATACGAAGCATCAAGAAAACTGTTTCAGATGCGAATGGCCCCTGGCACACCAGTAGGAGACCATGTTCTGAAGATTATAGCTCTCATAGAAGAGCTTGAGGACCTTGGATGGACGATGGACAATGAACAATATACGGATATTATTCTGCAGTCCCTCCCCTCCACCTTTGCTCAATTTATAGTTAACTTCAACATGCACGACATGGAGAAGGAACTACCTGAACTCCTTAATATGTTAAGGAGTGCAAAGAGCACACTGAAATCAGTGAAAACTCCCGTTTTGAGTGTTGGGCAATCTTCCTCTTCTCGCCCAAAGGCTAAGGCCAAGGGAATGATAAAGAAGAAGCCCACCAATCCTAGGGGTGGAGTTAAAAAGGTTAAGGGGAAGGACAAGTCCAAAGCTGGAGAATCGGGGAAAGGGGAATGTTATCACTACCACAAAACAGGACATTGGAAGCGCAACTGCACGGAGTACTTAAATCTCAAGAAGAAGCATGGGGATGCTTCCGCTTCAGGTGTGTTTGTGACAGAAAACTATTTTTCAATAAACTCTGCTTCCTGGGTATTAGATACCGGTTCAGGTTCTCACATTTGCAATTCTATGCAGGGGCTGAGAAATAGCAAGGTTTTGAAAACAGGTGACCATACTCTCCGCGTTGGAAATTGTTCCAATGTACATACAGTTGTAGTGGGAGAGTATCATTTGGGGTTACCGTCTGGGTGTATATTGGTTTTGAACCCATGTTATTATGTACCTAGTATGCTTTGTAATATAATATCCGTTTCCTTGTTAGACAATGAAGGATATAATTTTGTATTGCATAACAATGTTATGAACATTCACCTGAATCAAATGTTGGTTGGGTATGGTACGCTTAATAACGGGATATACGTCCTAAATCAACACACAGTTTTCAGCATACAACACACTAATAAAAGAAAACTTTCAGAAATAAATGAAGCTTTTCTTTGTCACTGTAGACTTAGTCATATTAACGAAACAAGACTAAACAAGTTACACAAAGATGGAAATTTAAACCCTTTTGAATATAAATCTTATGCGAATTGCCAGTCTTGTATCAAGGGTAAAATGACCAAAACTCCGTTTACCGGACACGGAAAAAGATCTACTGAGCTCTTATGCCTCATACATAGTGATGTATGCGGGCCAATGTCTACACAGGCTAGAGGCGGTTTTTCATACTTCATTAGTTTCACTGATGATTTCTCAAGATTTGGTCATGTATTTTTACTAAAGCTCAAATTCGAAGCTTTCGAGAAATTCACTGAATATAAACTCGAAGTAGAAAAATAAACCAACTTGAGTATCAAAATGCTTCGATCAGATCGAGGTGGAAAGTATCTCAGTACAGAAATTGCAAACTTCCTAAAAGAGAATGGGATTCTCTCTCAGCTCACTCCTCCTTACACACCACAGCACAACGGTGTGTCAGAACGACGGAATCGGACCCTATTAGATATGGTTCGTTCCATGATGAGTGATGCTGAGTTACCCGTCTCATTTTCAGGGCATGCATTGGAGACTGCAGCGTTTCTACTGAACAGGGTCTCAACCAAAACCGTGTCTACCACGCAATATGAGATATGGAATGGAAAGAGACCATCTCTTAAGAGAATTAAGATTTGAGGTTTCCCGGCCTATATTAAAAAGCAGAATCCGGACAAACTCAAGACACGGTCGGTCGTGTGTAACTTTGTGGGATATCCAAGGAATTCTTATGGATATCTTTTCTACCACAAGGAGGAACAAAAGGTGTTTGTTTCTCAGCATGCCACATTCTTGGAAAAAGAGTTTTTCACAAATGAAACTGATGGCAATGTGGTGGATCTAGAAGAGGTTCTAGAGACACAAACTACAAATGATGACTTGGTTGAACCGGCTGTTGCAATAGAAACTGAGGAACCTCGACCACTCCGTAGGTCTGGTAGGACTTCTCGCCCACCAGAGAGGTACTACGGTTTCCTCATTGATGGTGACAGAGTGTTGGATATATGTATGTCCTAGAGGCCATTATGTGATAGTGAATGTATTTATACATGTATATATATTCAGTTTGCATTCTTGCTCGACATGATAGTATGCTATCTGGTTTTTCTTTATCAGACATGTTTATTTGATCATGCTTCTATTCATTCAGACATGCTGATAAAGCCCTAAGGATATCGGCTTGACTACTCTGATTATGATGGAGATCATACTAGTGGGACATCTGTAGTCTATAAGCATATCCTGAAATGTCCCTAGTCGGAGGTGTATCGAGACGGGGCATCGATATACCAGAGTAGACTAGCGTATGTGATACTAGACCCATGTGATGGGCGATGGATGTTCCCACATTCATCGATGTTTGACATCAAGATCATATACAGGTGCTCAGTGGTGACTGGGTACACTGGACGGACTCGCTGAGAACTCCTATATGGAATTATATCTATCGTCTGATAGCAGTTCTCAGGTGACACTGGTACAGGTTAGTCTGTAGACCCGAGATCGTCATAGAGCCTTGTGTGTTCTCCCACTGTACTTTGATTACCACCCTACCACGGCTCTACTGAGTCGTGCAAGCAGGTGGCCGTTGGGTACAGTCCCGAGACACACGAAGGCAATGAGCGATAGGAGGGGTTTCGTCTCTCCCGATATTGGGAGTTGATGCTGTACTGTGCCCGACTGGTTATAGCAGCAAGTCCCTGGCCAGGGCTGCTGAGATTTGCTGATAAGTGTTATCAGTAGTTTCTCGAACTGTTATAGACCATTCACCGGCACGACTTATTGAGTTATTGGGGTCGACGTGACCATCCCTAGGCTTGATATGCAGCATATCTGACGAAGAGACCGGACTGTACGGTAGTGTTGCCGGATGGCTAAACGGGAGTTGTAGCAGGTTCGCTTGTTGTCTTCTGATCGTTCAATACCCGGGCGGCCGTTACGTTTAGCTGACCGCTTGCGGCTTGAGGGTACTTGATATGATCATTACCCTCTGCCGGCGTATTGACGAGTCTTAGAGTCCCACAGAGGAGTTACCCAGTCCATGCGAAACGTTGTGGTGTGCATATGCGATATGCGCATGCACCCGATTGAAATGTGCGTATATGATACCAAACATTAATCGGGTGAACTGCTTTTGGTGGGGTCATATGAGATATGACCGGATTGATAACTCAAGTGTTGATTTATCATTTAACCATTAGTTTTCTCACTTAAAACCTTTCTAGGGTTTGATGGATGTATGCATGCATGCATATGCTTCTTTCTTCTTTTCTAGTTTCATGCACATGTAGATGTGCATACATGTACACATACATACATCAAACCATCATGGTTGATTATATATGGAAATGGTGGCAATATAAGACTCACACCATTGATTATTTAATGGATTATTATTTGATTATGGATTTAAAAGAAAATGAAAAGGAAAGGATAATTATGATAGTTTCTACATGCTTCTTCTAACCTAACCATGTTCACCTACCACTAAACCATGGTTATCCTTTCCTTTATCATTCTAAACACAAGTTAAATTAATCATCTATCATTTAATCATGGTTGGAGTCAAGAAGGAATAAATATATATAGTGATATTTATTTCTTTTAAAAAGCTTAACCTTATGGTTATCATTTTACCTCTTGCAAATAAAAGCCACCATCTTCATTCTCCTCCATCTCTTGCTCTCTTGATTTTCCTAGTGAGCAAATACCACTCAAAGATAGGTTTTTGAAGTGAGATTCCACACCACAACATCATTCTACACTAGCCTAGCCGCTTCGTTTAGAGTGTTTCCTTCGGATTGTCGAAGTTGCGAGCTTGGACGGATATCTCCGTGGTGGATCGTCGTGGATATAAGAGGACATCAAGAGGACCTCGACTCAACACCAAAGAGCCTAAGGAGCGAATCAAAAATGGGAGCTACAAAGGTTGTAGCCTTCAAACCCTAATTTTTGTTAGCTAAAGTTTAATAAACCTAATTTTCTAGGATCGATCCATACGAGAGTTCGTTTAGCACAATAAAAATCATATCTTTTGGACATGTGATGCTTCAAAACACCTCATAGGGTGCTAAACAAAACCTTCATTGGTATCAGAGCCGACCTAGAACATTAGGCGACCTTTTTTTTGCGAAGTAAAAAGTCCGATCGAAACAAAAAATACGACTTTTAAGGTGCTCTCTGGAAATTTTTTTGAAACTGACTTTTTTCAGAATTAAAAATTCTCAAAAAATAGAGCAGGTAAAAATTAGACGATCTGGAAAATTCGAGCAAGTGAACAGTAAGTTCGACCGCGGAAGCGCGGCATAAGCAAGCTTAGGCCGCCCTTCCGCGGCCGTACTAGGGGCTCTTTGACAATATTTTGCACAGTTATTTTTTTTACCTGCTATATTATATTCTGAGCATGTTTAATCTGAATCTTCTGTTGAAAAGTTCTGGAGATGTTTTTGGCCTCGTGGTTTCAATCGGATTTTTCATTTTGCTTTCTTTTCCGGGTAAACTAGAAAGTATTGAAGTTCTTGAACGAATATCATTTACTCAATATTCACGGGGTTTAAATAGTTTCGAGATACGTGCAAGTTTTTTTGCGGTGGTCCCTCTAGAAGACAACAAACCTTAACTCGATTATGTGACCATCTCGAACTGCCCTTTGAAACCTAGGGTTTGGGGCAGTACGGCGTGCCACATGTGAGGCGTTGGCTTGACCCTTCTACGGCTGGACCGCCACTACTGTGTCACACTTCGGATCTTTTTGAACCCTGCTCAAGTGTTGAGCTTTAGTGAATCTTGGATGCTTGATTGTTCGTTCGAAAAACTTTAATACTGTCTGTTTGTCTGGAATGTGATATAATATGTGGAATTCATATGGTTTAGGCATGAAATACGAGATATGTGATATTTCGCATTTATGATGTCTAAAGAGAATCTGGATTCCAAATATTGTAGTTTTACACTTTCTTTTCTGTGACCGTAAGTGTTGTATGTTAGATATCGCCGGTTTCGTTGCTATACATCAACGACAATCGGGGTACGCATACTTACTTACGTTGATGATATGTGATATTATGTGTTGCTGAGATATGATGTGTAGGATTGTCGCGATTGAATAGCCGGGGGGTTTTGTGAGATGAGAGCTTTATATTTTCATTCATGTAAATTCAAATGTAATGTAATATTCTTTTATTTGGGGCACTTCCAGGTTGCGGTTGTGTCACCAGTGTTGTATATTATTTACTTTTCCGCATTAGGATGGACCCAAGGAGGGGAGCACAGGTGACCGGGTTCTGGGGTTCAGTGGGAGGCCATCTCGAGGAGTCGAGACCGGGTCTCCTAAACTCCAGGATTGGTAGGGTCACTTGCCGCTCTCGTAGGGGTCCAGGGTGTGGGCTTGGCTATTCATCGCGACTGTGGAATCCGTATTTTCTATTCTGGCTAAATACTAAATACGGACGTCCTAGTATATCCCACGTTATTTCTATATTTCTGCTGCCTGTGTTCTTTGATATCTGAGACGAATGACTTATTATATATATGATATATAGTAGACGTTGCTTATGTTTTACACCCGCGCTAGTCCCGTCCCGGTATGCCGTTAGTTAAGTAACCTAACGGTGCATAACGGAACATTGCGGCGAATGCGGATGGCATAAGCGTACGTGTTATTTTCGTTTCTTTTCTGTGATTGGCTTAAGGACTTAAATGATGGGATTACATTAATGTGATTAATGTAATGAAAATAAACCTAAAAGATGTTGTAGAATCGGATTTAAAAACTACTCGGCTATTTGTGAAAAAGCTACATTTCAAAACTGCGGAGATTAAGCCACTCCTTTTGAAAACTGTTTGATTCTACAACGATATCAAGTTCAAAGCGTTAAAGATTTTCTTAAAAATCATTCGCAACCCTCCGTCATTTTATGAAGTAGAGTACTTAGTATTCGTGCTACGTTTGTTGACTTTAGTTAAGGCGTAGTGTACGGTAGCTAAGTGATGTCTTCCTACAATGCATATGATGCAGATTAATTAGGACATTCATGCGACTTTGTTGACCATAGTTAAGGGTCATATGGGTGGGTCTAATTGATCAAGAAATGACGGGTAGAACTTGACTGGTACTTATGATTTGTTGACCATAGTTAAGGTCATAAGAACTAGGGGTAAAAATTACATCGGGAATTTCAAGTGTTGAAATTTGCAATGAGATTGCATACCTTCCATGTGATGGTTGGATCCCGATCCCACTGTGGGCAATAGTTGCTCCTAGGAAAGTTTTACAGTTTACAATTAGCTAACTCATTAGGTGTCTAGAAAGGTGTTAACGGGGCTCCGCCTATGGGAAAACGAGGTTTACTCTAATTAGGTCCGTGCGAAAGCACGGGGAACCTCCCTCAAAGTACCGACACTGGCCTGGCTGAACGGTTAGCGAAGTTGTAGACTGTAATTAATCCTGGCTAGTTTTTCTTTTTAAGGTTTGAAAGAAAACTTGATAAAAAGCAGTGGGAAACATCGATTAGACAAGATAATAAACCAATCTAATCTGTGCAAGAGCTTTCGCTGAGTGTATTCTTTTCTCTCTCTTAATGGCAGATACCAATGACTGGACTTAAGCTTCTATTAGATAAGAACAAACTGAATGGGACCAACTATAAAGACTGGCTAAGGAATCCGAAGATCGCCTTGACATATGATAAAGTATCATATGTCCTCACGGCTTCAGCCCCGCCCGTCCCAGGCCCAAAATCCTCAGTTGCGGACATTGAAGTCCGCAAGACATGGGACGCTGACTGTGCCACGGCAAAATGCCTCGCGCTTGCATCGATGGATAACACACATCAAAAGCAGCACGAGGACATGGACATTCACGGGATATTACTCCATACAAAGGAGTTGTATGGGGAACAGTCCCGCGTATTACGATACGAAGCATCAAGGAAACTGTTTCACATGCGGATGGCCCCTGGCACACCTGTAGCGGACCATGTTTTGAAGATGATAGCTCTTATAGAAGAGCTTGAGGACCTTGGATGGACAATGGACAATGAGCAATATATAGATATTATTCTGCAGTCCCTCCCCTCCACCTTTGCTCAGTTCATAGTGAACTTTAACATGCATAGCATGGAGAAGGAACTCCCTGAACTCCTTAATATGTTAAGGAGTGCAGAGAGCACTATGAAGTCAGCAAAGACTCCCGTTATGACCATTGGACAGTCTTCTTCTTCTCGCCCAAAAGCTAAGGCCAAGGGAAAGAAGAAGAAGAAACCAACTAATCCTAAGGGTGGAGTCAAAAAGGCGAAGGGGAAGGGAAAGTCCACGGCTGGAGACCCAGGGAAAGGCGAGTGTTTTCATTGCCACAAGACAGGACATTGGAAGCGCAACTGCACAGAGTACCTAAGTCTCAAGAAGAAGCATGGTGATGCTTCTGCTTCAGGTGCGTTTGTGACTGAAAACTGTTTTTCTATAAACTCTGCTTCCTGGGTATTGGATACCGGTTCAGGTTCTCACATTTGCAATTCTATGCAGGGGCTGAGAAATAGAAAGGTTTTGAAGACAGGTGACCATACTCTCCGCGTTGGAAATGGTTCCAATGTACATACAGTCGCAGTGGGAGAGTATCACTTAGGGTTGCCGTCTGGATGTATTTTGATTTTGAATCCATGTTATTTTGTACCTGATACGTTATGTAATATTATATCCGTTTCTTTGTTGGACAATGAAGGGTATAATTTTGTATTGCAAAACAATGTTATGAACATTTACCTGAATCAAATGTTGGTTGGGTATGGTACACTTAATAACGGAATATATGTCCTAAATCAACACACAGTTTTCAGTATACAACACACTAATAAAAGAAAACTTTCAGAATTAAATGAAACTTTTCTTTGGCACTGTAGACTTGGTCATATTAACGAAACAAGACTAAACAAGTTACACAAAGATGGATATTTAAATCCTTTTGAATATAAATCTTATGCGACTTGCCAGTCTTGTATCAAGGGTAAAATGACCAAAACTCCGTTTACCGGACACGGAGAAAGAGCTACTCAGCTCCTGGGCCTCATACATAGTGATGTATGTGGGCCAATGTCTACACAGGCTAGAGGCGGTTTTTCATACTTCATTACATTCACCGACGATTTCTCAAGATTCGGTCATGTATTTTTATTAAAGCACAAGTCCGAAGCTTTCGAGAAATTCGTTGAATATAAACAAGAAGTAGAAAAACAAACCGGCTTGAGTATTAAGATGCTTCGATCAGATCGAGGTGGTGAGTATCTTAGTACAGAATTTGCAAACTTCCTAAAAGAGAATGGGATTCTCTCTCAGCTCACTCCTCCTTACACACCACAGCACAACGGTGTGTCAGAACGACGGAATAGGACACTATTAGATATGGTCCGGTCCATGATGAGTGACGCTGAGTTACCAGTCTCGTTTTGGGGGCATGCATTGGAGACTGCAGCGTTTCTGCTAAACAGGGTTCCAACCAAAGCCATGTCTACCACGCCATATGAGATATGGAATGGGAAGAGACCATCTCTTAAAAGAATTAAGATTTGGGGTTGCCCGGCCTATGTTAAAAAGCAGAATCCGGACAAACTCGAGACACGGTCAGTCATGTGCAACTTTGTGGGATATCCAAAGAATTCTTATGGATATCTATTCTACCACAAAGAGGAACAAAAAGTGTTTGTTTCTCAGTATGCCACATTCTTGGAAAAAGAGTTTTTCACAGATAGAGATGATGGCAAGGTGGTAGATCTAGAAGAGGTTCTGGAGACACAAACTACAAATGACGATTTGATTGAACCGGCTGTTGCAACAGAAACTGAAGAACCTCGGCCACTCCGTAGGTCTGGTAGGACTTCTCGCCCACCGGAGAGGTACTACGGTTTCCTCATTGATGGTGACAGAGAAGATTGCATCATGGATGATGATGATCCTACCAGTTTTCAGCAAGCTATCACGAGTGGTGACTCTGTGAAGTGGCTGGATGCCATGAGATCCGAAATGGAGTCTATGTACACCAACAAAGTATGGACTTTGGACGTTGTACCCCCTGGGGTAAAACCTGTAGGGTGCAAATGGATCTTTAAAAGAAAGATTGGTGTGGATGGGCAGGTAGAGACCTATAAGGCAAGACTTGTGGCGAAAGGTTTTCGTCAAAGACCAGGTTTGGACTATGACGAAACTTTTTCGCCCGTAGCCATGCTTAAATCTATTCGGATCCTACTTGCTATTGCTGCTCACTACGACTATGAAATCTGGCAGATGGACGTTAAAACAACATTTCTAAATGGAGATTTAGATGAATGTGTTTATATGGATCAGCCAGAGGGCTTCATTGACAGTGGGAGCAGCGAGAAAGCATGTAGATTGCTTAAATCCATATATGGGTTAAAGCAGGCATCTCGGAGTTGGAACATCTGTTTCGATGATGTTATCAAAGAGTTTGATTTCATCAAAAATCCGGATGAACCTTGTGTTTATAGGAAGGCTGTAGGAAGAGCTGTCACATTCCTCGTATTGTACGTGGATGACATTCTTCTGATAGGAAATGATATTCCTATGCTATAGTCGGTCAAATCATTCTTATCACTTAGGTTCTCTATGAAGGACCTGGGTGATGCCACATACATCCTGGGTATAAGGATCTATAGGGATAGATCCAAAAAGTTATTGGGATTGTCCCAAACCAGGTACATCAACACCATCCTAAAGAGGTTTAGTATGGAAGACTCCAAGCGGGGTGCCTTACCCGCTTGCCATGGAGTCACTCTCTCCAAGGATTCTTGCCCAAAGACCGATGAAGAGAGAGCTCGCATGAGCATTATACCTTATGCTTCGGCAGTAGGATCTATAATGTATGCGATGTTATGTACACGCCCAGATGTAGCTTATGCACTTAGTGTTGTAAGCAGGTATCAATCCAACCCAGGGGAGAACCACTGGACGGCTGTGAAGAACATTCTTAAGTACTTGCGAAGGACTAAAGAATTTTTCTTGGTGTATGGTAATAAGGATCTCCAAATGGAGGCCTTTACCGATTCGAGCTTCCAGAGCGATAAGGATGACAGCAAATCTATCTCAGGGTTTGTATTTACCCTCAATGGAGGGGCGGTAAGTTGGAAGAGTTCCAAACAAGATACCGTTGCAGACTCTACGATGGAAGCTGAGTACATTGCTGCAAATGATGCCGCCAAGGAAGCCGTCTGGATGAAGAAGTTCGTCTCGGAGCTAGGAGTAGTTCCAACCATTATTGATCCAATACCCTTGTATTGTGATAATAATGGGGCTATGGCGTTAGCCAAGGAGCCTAGATCCCATCAGCGGTCCAGACACATCCTGAGGCGCTTTCATTTGATCCGGGAGATTGTAGATCGCCGCGAGATCGAGATTAAGAGAGTTGATACAAAGAACAACGCCGCGGATCCATTCACCAAGGCCCTCCCTCAGCCGCAGCATGAGCGACTTTTTGAGATGTTGGGTATGAGATACGCCAATAACTGGCCTTAGTGCAAGTGGGAGATTGTTGGATATATGTATGCCCTAGAGGCCATTATGTGATAGTGGATGTATTTATACATGTATATATATTCAGTTTGCATTCTTGCTCGACATGATAGTATGCTATCTGGTTTTTCTTTATCTGACATGTTTATTTGATCATGCTTCTATTCATTCAGACATGCTGATAAAGCCCTAAGGATATCGGCTTGACTACTCTGATTATGATGGAGATCATACTAGTGGGACATCTCTAGTCTATAAGCATATCCTAAAATGTCCCTAGTCGGAGGTGTATCGAGACGGGGCATCGATATACCAGAGTAGACTAGCGTATGTGATACTAGACCCATGTGATGGGCGATGGATGTTCCCACATTCATCGATGTTTGACATCAAGATCATATACGGGTGCTCAGTGGTGACTGGGTACACTGGACGGACTCGCTGAGAACTCCTATATGGAATTATATCTATCGTCGGATAGCAGTTCTCAGGTGACACTGGTACAGGTTAGTCTGTAGACCCGAGATCGTCATAGAGCCTTGTGTGTTCTCCCACTGTACTTTGATTACCACCCTACCACGGCTCTACTGAGTCGTGCAAGCAGGTGGCCGTTGGGTACAGTCCCGAGACACACGAAGGCAATGAGCGATAGGAGGGGTTTCGTCTCTCCCGATATTGAGAGTTGATGCTGTACTGTGCCCGACTGGTTATAGCAGCAAGTCCCTGGCCAGGGCTGCTGAGATTTGCTGATAAGTGTTATCAGTAGTTTCTCGAACTGTTATAGACCATTCACCGGCACGACTTATTGAGTTATTGGGGTCGACGTGACCATCCCTAGGCTTGATATGCAGCATATCTGACGAAGAGACCGGACTGTACGGTAGTGTTGCCGGATGGCTCGACGGGAGTTGTAGCAGGTTCGCTTGTTGTCTTCTGATCGTTCAATACCCGGGTGGCTGTTACGTTTAGCTGACCGCTTGCGGCTTGAGGGTACTTGATATGATCATTACCCTCTGCCGGCGTATTGACGAGTCTTAGAGTCCCACAGAGGAGTTACCCAGTCCATGCGAAACGTTGTGGTGTGCATATGCGATATGCGCATGCACCCGATTGAAATGTGCGTATATGATACCAAACATTAATCGGGTGAACTGCTTTTGGTGGGGTCATATGAGATATGACCGGATTGATAACTCAAGTGTTGATTTATCATTTAACCATTAGTTTTCTCACTTAAAACCTTTCTAGGGTTTGATGGATGTATGCATGCATGCATATGCTTCTTTCTTCTTTTCTAGTTTCATGCACATGTAGATGTGCATACATGTACACATACATACATCAAACCATCATGGTTGATTATATATGGAAATGGTGGCAATATAAGACTCACACCATTGATTATTTAATGGATTATTATTTGATTATGGATTTAAAAGAAAATGAAAAGGAAAGGATAATTATGATAGTTTCTACATGCTTCTTCTAACCTAACCATGTTCACCTACCACTAAACCATGGTTATCCTTTCCTTTATCATTCTAAACCCAAGTTAAATTAATCATCTATCATTTAATCATGGTTGGAGTCAAGATGGAATAAATATATATAGTGATATTTATTTCTTTTAAAAAGCTTAACCTTATGGTTATCATTTTACCTCTTGCAAAGAAAAGCCACCATCTTCATTCTCCTCCCTCTCTTGCTCTCTTGATTTTCCTAGTGAGCAAATACCACTCAAAGATAGGTTTTTGAAGTGAGATTCCACACCACAACATCATTCTACACTAGCCTAGCCGCTTCGTTTAGAGTGTTTCCTTCGGATTGTCGAAGTTGCGAGCTTGGACGGATATCTCCGTGGTGGATCGTCGTGGATATAAGAGGACATCAAGAGGACCTCGACTCAACACCAAAGAGCCTAAGGAGCGAATCAAAAACGGGAGCTACAAAGGTTGTAGCCTTCAAACCCTAATTTTTGTTAGCTAAAGTTTAATAAACCTAATTTTCTAGGATCGATCCATACGAGAGTTCGTTTAGCACAATAAAAATCATATCTTTTGGACATGTGATGCTTCAAAACACCTCATAGGGTGCTAAACAAAACCTTCACAGAGAAGACTGCATCATGGAGGATGATGATCCTACCATCTTTCAGCAAGCTATCACGAGTGGTGACTCTGTGAAGTGGCTGGATGCCATGAGATCCGAAATGGAGTCTATGTACACCAACAAAGTATGGACTTTGGAAGTTGTACCCCCTGGGGTAAAACCTGTGGGGTGCAAATGGATCTTTAAAAGAATGATTGGTGTAGATGGGCAGGTGGAGACCTATAAGGCAAGACTTGTGGCGAAGGGTTTTAGTCAAAGACTAGGTTTGGAATATGACGAGACTTTTTCTCCCGTAGCCATGCTTAAATCCATTCGGATCCTACTTGCTATTGCTGCTCACTACGACAATGAAATCTGGCAGATGGCCGTTAAAACGGCATTTCTAAATGGAGATTTAGAAGAATGCGTTTATATGGATCAGCCAGAGGGCTTCATTGACAGTGGGAGCAGCGGGAAAGCATGTAGATTGCTTAAATCCATTTATGGGTTAAAGCAGGCATCACGGGGTTGGAACATCTGTTTCGATGGTGTTATCAATGAGTTTGATTTCATCGAAAATCCAGATGTACCTTGTGTTTATAAGAAGGCTGTAGGGAGAGCTGTCACATTTCTCGTATTGTACGTGGATGACATTCTTCTGATAGGAAATGATATTCCTATGCTACAGTCGGTCAAATCTTTCTTATCACTAAGGTTCTCCATGAAGGACCTGGGTGATGCCATATACATTCTGGGCATAAGGATCTATAGGGATAGATCCAAAAGGTTATTGGGATTGTCCCAAACCAGGTACATCAACACCATCCTAAAAAGGTTTAGTATGGAAGACTCCAAGCGGGGTGCCTTACCCGCTTGCCATGGGGTCACTCTCTCTAAGAACTCTTGCCCAAAAACCGATGAAGAGAGAGCTCGCATAAGAATTATACCCTATGCTTCGGCAGTAGGATCTATAATGTATGCGATATTATATATACGTCCAGATGTAGCTTATGCACTTAGTGTTGTAAGCAGGAATCAATCCAACCCAAGGGAGAATCACTGGATAGCTGTGAAGAACATTCTTAAGTACTTGCGAATGACTAAAGAATTGTTCTTGGTGTATGGTAATGGAGATCTCCAAATGGAGGCCTTTACCGATTCGAGCTTCCAGAGCGATAAGGACGACAGCAAATCTATCTCCGTGTTTGTATTTACCCTCAATGGAGGGGCGGTAAGTTGGAAGAGTTCCAAACAGGATACCGTTGCAGACTCTATGATGGAGGCTAAGTACATTGCTGCGAATGATGCCGCCAAGGAAGCCGTCTGGATGAAGTAGTTCGTCTCAGAGCTAGGAGTAGTTCAAACCATTATTGATCCAATACCATTGTATTGTGATAATAATGGGGCTATGGCGTTAGCCAAGAAGCCCAGGTCCCATCAGCGGTCCAGACACATCCTGAGGCGCTTTCATTTGATCCGGGAGATTGTAGATCGCCACGAAATCGAGATTAGGAGAGTAGACACAAAGAAAAACGCCGTGGATCCACTCACCAAGGCCCTCCCTCAGCCGCGGCATGAGCAACTTTTTGAGATGTTGGGTATGAGATACGCCAATAACTGGCCTTAGTGCAAGTGAGAGATTGTTGGATATATGTATGCCCTAGAGGCCATTATATGATAGTGGATGTATTTATACATGTATATATATATATATATATATATATATATATATATATTCAGTGTACATTCTTGCTCGACATGATAGTATGCTATCTGGTTCTTCTTTATCTGACATGTTGACTTGATCAAGTTTTTATTCATTAATACATGTTGATAAAGCCCGGAAGATATAGGCTTGACTACTGTGATTATGATCGAGATCATACTAGTGGGACATCTGTAGTTTATAAGCATATCCTGGAAAAGTCCCTAGTCGTAGGTGTATCGAGACGGGACATCGATATACCATAGTAGACTAGCGTATATGATACTTGACCCATATGATAGACGATGGATGTTCCCACATTCATCGATGTTTGACATCGAGATCGTATACGGGTGCTCAATGGTGACTGGGTACACTGGACGGACTCGCCGAGAACTCCTATATGGAATTATATCTATCGTCGGATAGCAGTTCTCAGGTGACACTGGTACAGGTTAGTCTGTAGACCCGAGATCGTCATAGAGTCTTGTGTGATCTCCCACTGTACTTTGATTACCACCCTACCGCGGCTATACTGAGTCGTGCAAACCGGTGGCCGTTGGGTACAGTCCCGAGACACACGAAGGCAAGGAGCGATAGGAGGGGTTTTGTCTCTCCCGGTATTGGGAGTTGATGTTGTGCTGTGCTCGATTGGCTATATCAGTAAGTCCCTGGCTAGGGCTGTTGAGATTTACAGATAAGAGTTATCAGTAGTTTCTCGATCTGTTACAGACCATTCATCGGCACGACTTATTGAGTTATTGGGGTCGACGTTACCATCCCTAGACTCGATATGCAGCATATCTGACGAAGAGACCGGACTGTACGGTAGGGTTGCTGGTTGGCTCGACGGGAGTTGTGACAGGTTCGCTTGTTTTCTTCTGATCGCTCAATACCCGGGTGGCCGTTACGTTTAGTTGACCGCTTGCAGCTTGGGGGTGCTTGATATGATCATCACCCACTGCCGGCGTATTGACGAGTCTTAGAGTCCCACAATGGAGTTACCTAGTCCAGGTGAAACGATGTGGTGCGCATATGAGATATGTGCATGGACCCGGTTAAAATGCACGTATGAGATACCGTATATTAATCGGGCGGTTTGCTTTTGGTCGGGTCGTATGTGATATAACCGGTTTTCTAAATCAAGTGTTGATTTATCATTGACCATTAGTTTCTCAATTTAAAACCTTTCTTGCCTTTTTGTTGCATGTATGCATGTATGCATTTATTCTCATTCATGTACATATGGATGTGCATGCATACATACATGCATACATAATTCTATCATGGTTGTTGATATAGTGGATGGTGACAATATAAGACTCACACCATTTATAAATATATGGATATTAGTTTTTGGAAAAGAAAAATGGAAATGGAAATTGTTATCATGGTTTAATATTTTATTCTTGCACTAACCCTTTGGTTTAACTATGATTTAATTTCTATGGCCATTTTTTATCCAAACAAAATATCTAGATATTTTATAACTATGGTTAAGAATGAGAAAGAGAAAATATATATATTTCCATTTCTCATTTTTATTCTTAATTTTTTTCATTATCTTGAGCTCTTTATAAGCCATCATCTTCTTCCTCCTTTCTCTCTTGCTCTCTAGCTTTCTCTTGTGAGCAAAAGAGTCATCAAGTTAGGATTTTGAAGTGAGAAAACAAACCACATCACCATTCTACACTAGTCTTTCTCATTAGTCTAGAGTGTTAGCTTCTACTTCTTCTCTTGATCTAGTGAAGCTTCAAGCTTGGACAAAGAGGACTCCGGGTGGATCGTCGTGCACCTAGAGGATCTCAAGTGAAACTTTTTCCAACCCTAAAGTAGCCAAGTAGTCTAGCGTAGGGAGCTACAAAGGTTGTACTCTCAAAACCCTAGCTTTTTCTACTTGTGTTTATGTTAAAAGTTATGTTACCCTAGCTTTTCTAGCATGATCCTTAAGTTTGTTTCTCTAGCACCAAATAAATTTTTAATATGGCATGTGTGTTGCCTCCAAACCCTTGTAGTGGTGCTGTTGGAACCCCTTCATGGTATCAGAGCCAAGCTAGAGCCGTAGGGTAACCTAGACGACGTTGAAAACCTCGAACGAAAAAAACACGATGCCCGGGGGGTGCTCTCTGGAAATTTTTCTAAAAACTGGATTTTTTCAAATTAAAAATACATAAAAAATTCAGCAGGGTATTTTATGGACCCACCAGAAATACGAAGCCCTGACTCATCCGTACGACCGCGGAACCGCGGCCATAGTGGTCTTTCTGCGGCGGTTCCGCGGCGCAGTAGGAAAGTTATGGGTCGTGGTTTCTTGTGCAGGCCCGTATGTATTTTGTGCAGTTCCTGGTATTTTTTAAAACTTCTCAGGTGTTGAGCTTTCTGAGAAGGCTGTGGGTGTTCAATCGCTCGATCGAATGTTTTAACGTCGCCTAGTTTATTAATATTTGATACAATAATTGGAATCTACAAATTTATTTGTTGCGTGTAATTCTAGCAGTTCGGTCTCGGCAACAATCGGAAATCTTGTTGAATTATCCGGCTTGTTTTGAAAAGGTGTTTTCATGGATGAGACCGAAATGCGAGCTTTACATTGTTAGTCATGAAATCTTGTATATGTGATATTACGGGTTTGTGTTGTCTAAAGGCGGTTACGATTCCAATTGTTGTAGTTTTTCATTTTATTTCTCTGTGACCGTAAGTGTAGTATGTGGTATATCGCCGGTTTCGTTGCTATACATCAACGACAATCGGGGTACGCATAATTACTTACGTTGATGATATGTGATATTATGTGTTGCTGAGATTCGAAATGTAGGATTGTCGTGATTGAATAGCCGGGGGGTTTGATGTGAGATGAGAGTTTTCTTTTCATTCATGTAAAATTCAAATGTAATGTAATATTCTTTTATTTGGGGCACTTCCGGGTTGAGGTTGATGTCACCAGTGTTGTATATTATTTACTTTTCCGCATTATAATAGACCCAAGGAGGGGAGCACAAGTGACCGGGTTCTGGGGTTCAGAGGGAGGCCATCTCGAGGAGTCGAGACCGGGTCTCCTAAATTCCAGATTTGGTAGGGTCGCTTGCCGCTCTCGTAGGGGTCTAGGGGTGTGGGCTTGGCTATTCATCGCGACTGTGGAATCCGTATTTTCTATTGTTGGCTAAATACTAAATACGGACGTCCTAGTATATCCTATATTATCATATCTGTGTTTCTGTTGCCTGTATACTGTGATGTGGTATCTGAGACGATTGATATATTATATATAAGATATATAGTAGACGTTGCTTATGTTTTACACCCGCGCTAGTCCCGTCCCGGTATGCCGTTAGTTAAGTAACCTAACGGTACATAACGGAACATTGCGGCGAATGCGGATGGCATAAGCGTACGTTGTATTTTCGTTTCTTTTCTGTGATTGTCTTAAGGACTTAAATGATGGGGCTACATTAATATGATTAATGTAAAGAAAATAAACCTAAAAAGATGTTGTAGAATCGGATTTGAAAACCACTCGGCTCTTTATGAAAAAGCTACATTTCAAAACGGCGGAGCTCAAGCCACTCCTTTTGAAAACCATTTGATTCTACGACGATATCAAGTTCAAAGCGTTAAAGATTTTCTTAAAAATCATCCGCAACCCTCCGTCATTTTAGGAAGTAGAGTACTTAGTATTCGTGCTACGTTTGTTGACCTTAGCCAAGGCATAGTGCACGGTAGCTAAGTGATGTCTTCCTACCATGCATATGATGCGGATTAATTGGGACGGGCATGTGACTTTGTTGACCTTAGCCAAGGGTCATGTGAACGGGTCTAATTAATCAAGAAATGACGGGTTGAACTTGACTAGTGCTTGTGATTTGTTAACCGTAGCCAACGTCATGAGTGCTAGGGGTAAAAACCATATCGGGAATTTCAAGAGTTGAAATTTGCAATGAGATTGCATACCTTCCATATGATGGTTGGATCCCGGTCCCACTGTGGGCAATAGTTGCTCCGAGGAGAGTTTTGCAGTTTACAATTAGCTAACTCATTAGGTTTCTAGAAAGGTGTTAAACGGGGCTACGCTTCTGGGAAGACGAGGTTTATATTAATTAGGTTCGTACGAAAGCACGGGGAACCTCCCTCAAGTACCGACACTGGCCTAGCTGAATGGTTAGCGAAGTTGTAGACTGTAATTAATCCTGGCTAGTTTTCTTTTTAAAGTTTGAAAGAAAAACTTGATTAAAACAGTGGGAGACATCGATTAGATAAGATAATAACCAATCTGATCTTTGTAAGAGCCTTCGCTGAGTGTATTCTTTTCTCTCTCTTAATGGCAGAAACCAATGACAGGACTCAAGCTTCTACTAGATAAAAATAAACTGAATGGGACCAATTATAAAGACTGGATGAGGAATCTTAAAATAGCTTTGACTTATGATAAGGTATCATATGTCCTCACGTCTCCTGCCTCGCACGTCCTAGGTCCAAAATCCTCAGTTGCGAATATTAAAGTCCATAAGACATGGGACGCTGACTGTGCCACGGCCAAATGCCTCGCGCTTGCATTGATGGATAACACACATCAAAAGCAGCACGAGAATATGGACGTTCACGCCATATTCCTCCATACAAAGGAGTTGTATGGATAGCAATCCCGCGTATTACGATACAAAGCATCAAGAAAACTGTTTCAGATGCGAATGGCCCCTGGCACACCAGTAGAAGACCATGTTCTGAAGATGATAGCTCTCATAGAAGAGCTTGAGGACCTTGGATGGACGATGGACAATGAACAATATACGGATATTATTCTGCAGTCCCTCCCCTCCACCTTTGCTCAATTTATAGTTAACTTCAACATGCACAACATGGAGAAGGAACTACCTGAACTCCTTGATATGTTAAGGAGTGCAGAGAGCACACTGAAATCAGTGAAAACTCCCGTTTTGAGTGTTGGGCAATCTTCCTCTTCTCGCCCAAAGGCTAAGGCCAAGGGAAAGATAAAGAAGAAGCCCACCAATCCTAGGGGTGGAGTTAAAAAGGTTAAGGGGAAGGACAAGTCCAAAGCTGGAGAATCGGGGAAAGGGGAATGTTATCACTGCCACAAAACAGGACATTGGAAGTGTAAGTGCACGGCGGCGCCCCGGCCTCCATCCCGAGGCCAAATGCTGAAGCGATTGCTAACTTTAAATTTTCTTGAACCGGCACCACCGCGCACTAGAACCCGGATCGGGCCATTAATTAGTCATAGCTAACTACTAGATGGGAAAGAGAGATATACCGAGTGATCCGTGTCCTCCGGTCTTCTCGTCGTCGTCCCGATCTCCCGCGGAGTCTCCGGTGTCCACCTCGTCGCCGGAAGGGCACCACGTCGCCTGCTTCTTTTACGGGCTCCCGCCTCTATACCGAGGCAACTCGGGCACGAAGTTGGCGAGTCGACATGCCCAAGATTTGCTGTAGGGTGAAGTGTAGTCCTCAATGTCTCTTAGGGTTTCAAGGAGATTGCCATTTTGTGGAGGGATGAAGTGTGTAACTTTTATGATTTTTGTGAAGCTAAAAGACCAAAAATCCCCCCATGAGAAATTGGGACAGCCCCCTTCATGTTTGGCCAGCCTCACTAGAGGTGAGGGAGAGGAGAGAATGAGAGAGGGTGTAACAAAGCAATGAGGTTCTCTCATAAACCAATAGAGAGAAAAACAAGATGATGAGAAGAAATCATCACAAGGAATAACCAACACTCAACCAACCAATCATTCCAAAAGGTCAAGCTGTAAGTCTACGCTAGCGCCCCGGCAGTATACAGACTCCAAATGCGGAACAAAAACTTTTTAACTGGCGCTATCGTATAATTTAACCCGGATCTGCCATTATTGCTAAACTAACAAACTGTAAAGAGTGTAGAAAGGTTATACCGAACGATCCGAGTCCTTCGTTCTTCAACCATCATCCCACGCTCCGTTGCGGCTGCTCCGATCTCGTCGATATCCTCGTCGAGGTGGCACCACATCGACGATTCTTTAAACGGGCTCCCGCCTCTGACTTGAGGCAACTCGATCGTCAAGTTTCCTAAAAGAGACGACCAAGAATGATGTAGACAATGAGTAGATGACTTTGTCTCACTTCGTCCAAGTCCGTGGACGATCGGTAAATGAAGCTGCCATTTTTATCGGGTGATGGAATGAAAGAGGTAATGAAATTTCCATGCACCCTTAACCATAGTCTTTTCTCTCCAAAAATGAAATCATTCTCTCTCTCTCTCTTCAAGGGTGGCCGGCCATATTTATGTGGAGGAGGAGGGTGAGAGTAGGAGCAAACAAGGAGGTGACCATAAACAAATATCATGAAGAAATATCCTTAAGCAAACAAAATGCTTTAATGATAAAGCATGAGTCACTAATACACATCATCAAGCCTTTAATGCAACCAATAATGTCAAGATGACTCATTAGCCACTTCATCACTTCTAGAACCTTCTAGAATGATGACTCACTCTTATCTGAAGAAAAGATAAATCCGTCTTTAACCGAATGTTAAAAGACGGCTGATAGAAAACTGGAAACTAGCAACTTCCAAAAGTGATCCTGAAACGACTTTCAGGATAACCCCGAAACTGTATAAATATACCCGCATTTGTATTACGACCGAATACAAATGCAACTGAGACAAGGATATTATACCTACTCAATATAATACTCGGATCCGGCTTAAACCAAAGCCGACCAGTATCATCTGCCCGAAAAATAACACGTGCGTAAACGCACGTGCATTTTCCGAACCCTGCCATAAAACCATACGGCCTCTACAACGTTTCGCCCGAACTTGGGAAACTGTCTGTGGGGGACTCTAATGACTCGTCAGTACCCTGGCAGTGGGTTTAACCACAAACCGTCAGCGGCACTAGCAATGCGTAACGGCTGCCCATGGACTGACCTCAAGGGAGGCAGATGAGCGAACTCATCCATAAACCCTACTGAGCCTAACAGTGACAATGTATATACAGTCCGGTCCGTTCGTCTATGAGTATCGCATATCTGCCTAGGGGGCTAGTAACGTCAGACCCCCAAGAGCAGTATAAGTCGTGTCGGAGTGAAGCCCAATAACACCCTGAGATACTACTGGAGTACCTACCAGTAAATCTCCTGCCACGGCCGTGGGCTTTGTGTAATGGCTCTCCTAGACACAGCACGATCTCGCCCCCAATACCGGGAGAGACGAATCCCCTGCCGATCCGCTCACGTGCCTCCATATGGCTCGGGACTGTACCCAAAAACTACCTGTTTGCACGACTCCTTTGAGCCGTGGTAGGGTAGAAATCTAAGCACAGTGGGAACTCACACGAGACAAATGACGACCTCAGGTCGATTAACTAACCTGTACACATGTCACCAGGGAACTGCTATCTGACGATAGATATAATACTAACTAGCAGATTCCCGGCGAGTCCTGTCCGATGTACTCATAACCCAATGAGCACCTGTATACATCTTAGGTGATCCAACTGATACCAGTGGCTTGTGAGACCGGCCACCGCCCCTCGTCGGGGTCTCGACTGTACACACTAGTCTACTCCGGAGTATCGATGCCCTGTCTCGAAACTCCCACGACTAGGGACCATTATTAAGGATATGCGTATAAACCACCCAACTCTCACGTATATGATCGCCATCATACTGTTAGTGGTAAAGCAAGATCCTAAGGGCTCTATCAAAGTGTAACATGTAATCAGTCACCTGAACATGTACACGACTGATAAAGGCAAACCAGATAGCGTACTATCATCTCGAGTAAGACTGTCATACCGGTATAGGTCCTCCGCAATCATTGCAATCACGTACCTGCGATCCAATAATTGACTATGAGGGCACTATCTCCAACAATCTCCCACTTGCACTCAAGGCTAATTATTGCGATGTTGCGTACTCACAGCCCGTGTGAAACCAACACCCAACTCCTCTACTAATCAGTTTCACAAAGACCATTTGTAAAATTATTGTGTTCGAGAAATAGCCTTAGTGAGTGGATCCGCCTAGAAGTTTCTTTCGATATCTCTCTTAATCTCAAATTCGCGGAGAAAGCCATCTCCCGAAATGAGTAATACCTGTCTTAGAATATGTCTGGATATCTGATGGGACCTAGTTCATAAATGAACTCCAAATCCAAACTTCTTAGACTGTATCGATCACTGAACCTAATCAGTATCGGGCACCATGCCACCCACAGTATCCTCTTGGACCACCTGTCCATAATACTGTCCCTCTTCGTCAGAGGGAAAAACTATAACTCTGACAATCACTCTGTCAACCATGTCACCTTTGAAGCCTGGAATGATAACTGTCTCCCGAAAGAGGCTGCCGTCATCAAATCCGTAGAACATGTACTTATGTTCTAAAACTGCTTCCTTATATTTCTCCAGGATTGGATTAATACAAACTTATTGCATCTAGTGCAAAACCAACATTTTGGTGTGGTACTTGACATCTCATGATTGACTCAATTGCCTAAGCAAGTGATATGCCAATCATGCACATCCCTCTCCGCTTTAGTCTGTAAGACACCTTTAGAGAGGGTGACTCCATCACCTGCAGGTACACCACCATGCTAGGAGTCAACTATTCAAAAAACCATTAGAATATCTGTCAAAGTACCCACATTGGGAAACTACCCAAATCCAGATCTAAAACCATAGATCTAGAAACCAGAATGTCAAATATTATATCCATATCCTGTTTGGAGAAACAACTGTGTGACGACCACAGTACAACCGATCGTAGTATAGGACTTTTACTTCCTACTCTGTGTATGTCATCCAGATACTATGACATCACACCCTACTACCTTCTTAACTGATCCATCCCCTATTCTGATTGAAGTCAAACCCATGACTGTCAAATCAAAATTAGATGATCTTTCTCCGCTATAACTGCTCAAGTCTATAAATAGATATAAGCATCTTGCCCACTATGCTTCCGCTGCTCCCACTGACTACGACAACCCTCCTACCGGGTCTCATATCCTGGAACAACAGTAGTGTCAAGTCTTGGTAGACAAGAACCTCCCTGTCACCGTCCTTGAGGCTACCGGAGTACCTCTCGAGTGTCTGAGGTTACCTACCATATCTGCGGAGTGGCTATTGGAATGTCAAACCTGATTGAATATATAGGTCCTATTAAATTTTCCGTAATCGTTCGCGGTTCTGGAATCACTTCCAGTTCTACCATACTCCCACTACTGTTTTCTGAAAAAGATCCATTTTACTAAAACTGTGGCGAGTCAAGAACAATATCACTATTGATCTTCCAAATGGTAGAATATCAACCCTCGTCATAGCCAGGGTCAACCCACAAACAGCCATTACAGAAACGTGCCCTGAGTTATCCAGAGTCTGGTTTTAAGCATAAGCTGGACAACTCCCCGTACCTTAATATCTTTTAAGGTACGATCTATTTTACATCCAAAATAGAAACTTTGGCACTAATTTAATTGGAACCAAGATTCAATCCATGCAGCTGTCTCCAGTGCATATCAACTTAATGGAAAGAGGCTAATCAGCATTACTCAACTTAGGAATCCATCCAATTATGAGTAACCTGAAAGAGAAACACGTTTCTCAAAACCATCACTATCATCTGAATACCAATCACAAGAATCTACATCTTCGATCTCTTTGAAGAATCCTGATACTTGTGATACCTGGTTCTCTACTTTATTCTTATACCCACAACTTCTCAAAACTTAGACCTTGTATTTCTACGAAACACTCGTCTAAATACTAGAGAAGTTATAAGTAAACAGAACATAGTACGAGGACCTACCCCTTTGTCCTGATGGACACTTGGACAACATACAATACTCTGTATAAGTCCGCTGAGTTAAACAACTCAAAACCTGTGCGTTGTAGGTGGAAAACTGTACCCTGGCGATTTCCTCAAATATCACCAATTACAACGAATTCCGATATAATGAGGATGATCACCTAATTCCCAATATCTTACTCCCACTCATCATCTGTAAAACCATACAGATATGAGAATGAAACCTGGTAAATACATACCCTTGGAGTAAGTGTCTAATCGGGAAAACAGTTTTTCCTTTAACAATGCACTGAAACATGAAAATGTTTCGTAGGGGTTTCCTGGTATTCATAGCAATGCCTCTTCCATAATCCAATTCATGACTTCAACCGTATATTTTATTGCCATCTCTCCAAATCCCTTTATTTGTCTTTAGTCGTTACCTTCTGTACACCATCGTTAGGCTAAATGGTTTTCTTCCTTCCATACCGTTCGGCACCAGTCTATGGTTTGGAAGAAGACTATCCAGTAAGCATAATAGGTGTATCCTCCTAAACCAAGGAGTACTCGCATCTCGAGAGAAGGTGATGATAAAAGACAACTGAACAATACCTTATTCTTTTAAAGGTGAAATAGGAGTGGCGATGAAGTACGCGGTTTTGGTCGTGAATGATAACAGTCGCAATTTACTTTGCCCTCTTTCTAATCCCTTTATTTTGTCTTTACATATTACCTTCTGCACACCCTACTTAGGCTAATTGGTTTTCTTCATTCCCTACCTTTCGGCACCAGCCTATGGTTTGGAATAAGACTATCCAATAACCGTAATACGTGTACCCTCCTAAACCAAGGAGCCCTCGCAACCTGAGAGAAGGTGATAATAAAAGACAACTGAATAAACCAATTCTATTTCTCCTGAACCTGGATCCATCCTCGAAGAAGTCCCTTCGAGTTCGTATATAACCATACGATGGATCTATCCAATGGAAGTGGATATCCGTAGTAATACGGGTGTTCTGAGAAATGCAAAGGGTAAAAGAAGGAGTGGCAATGACTTATGCAACTCAGACAATCCAAAAAGCCAGTATTTTAAGAAGGTTCGGTCAACCTGGTCATTGAGTCATAGTCTAGGGTCGGTCAAAGGTCGCTGCCAAAGAGAGAGAGAAAAGAAACACTGTGCGTGCACTCTAACCTAGATCAGAATGGTCATCACTTTATCTAATCCGGAAACCTCCCACTGTCCTGTCAAATTCTCCTCCAAACCTAAAGAAGAATCAATCGTGATCACCCGAAGAGTAAACCAACTCATCAGTGGGAATCAGGATCCAACTCTCATCGCATGATAACGTGATGGAATGCATCCACGTTACTCATACTCCAGAAGGTATGCGCATACTTGGCAAGTTTCAGTTTCTTTAGAAACTCCCGATATGATTTTTGCCCCATGCTCTTATAACCTTGGCTTTGGTCAAAGTGTCATAAGTCACATGCCAAGTTCTACGCGTCACTATCTTGTCAATTTGAACCCATCCGCACATGCCCCTGACTTTGGCCAATCGGCAGAACGACTGTCCCAAACTAACTCATCTATCTATGCAACAATTGAATACCCAGCAGCTACCAAACACTATGCCTTAACTTTGGCTAAAATGCATAGCTTGAATACTACTAAATACCCTAAAGAAGTGATGGAGGGCTACGGCTGGTTTTTGGCGAAAAACCTTTAACGTAGTGAACTTGATATCGCTGAAGGAACCTGATAGCTTTTTAAAAAATAGTGGCGAAAACATTTTGCTAAAGAGGTCACTCCCGGTAAAGGGATCTCGGCTCTTTCCTCGTGGAATGAGGTGCAGGATATTCCACTGAATACCGCTATGCAAAGCAACATGTAATCGACTATAGTGAAGTTATTACCCTGACGCAAACTTCTGCCCAAGGGGTCAGTCCCGGTGAAGGGATATCAACCCTTGCCCCGTCGAATGAGGTGCAGGATATTCCACTGAATACCGCTATGCAAAACAAAAGAAAACGTCTTTGCAATAACACTTTTTTAAATTTGTTCCAACAACTGTAAACAGGTTTGTTATCCTTTGCATTGATCAGAATCAACACAGTCCCATCATTTAATCACACCAGAAAAGAACGAAAATAAAATGTACGTATATGCCATCCGCATTCGTCACTGGGTCCCGTCATCACTCGTTAGGTTACTTAACTAACGACAGAGCGGGGACTGGACTAGCGCGGATGTAAAACATATACAACATCTAATAGTATATAAACCAATATACAATAATCGCTCCAGGCGTGATAGTATGCAACATTACAGAAAAGTAATAAGCATCACAGAACAATACAGATAATCTGGGATCCCCGAGTTTCACAGAGCCGCTGCTGAAACTCGACGTTCCTCTGTCGTGTGGATAGCCTGTGCAATGAAACCTAGACCCCTACGGGTGCGGCAAGTTACCCGCCAAAACGTGAAGCGAGGCAGCCCCCTACAGCATAGTGAATGGACCACCCAGCACTTCACGGAATCCGGTAATCTTGGGCACCCCTCCTTGGGTCAACCTGTACCCCCTACGAGTGCGGCGAATAGTCTGTCAATTCTAGAGTGGGACCCCTCTGCCTCTCAAAGCCATGAGATGCGGACCCGTTGCCCCCCAGAACCCGGCTATCCGTGCACTCCGTCGCGGGGCAAAACCTAGTACAGTAATGAAAAATAGTACAATAGGTACATCGACAGCAACCTGGTCGTGCCCCAAAAGAATATTATACAACAGGCAGTGACGGCTGTCCACAAGTTAGACGCTCGCCCCGCAATATCAAATGTACAAATAAACTCAAACTGTACTACCATTGCACACTGCTATCCACCACGACAAATCCGCAACATCACAGCACAACACAGAACATCAACGCGAATGTCACGTTCGCAAACCCGTCTAAAAGAACTATAGCAATCAGACGCGGTTTACCGATCAAATGACATTCCCGGTCGGAGATATAATGTAAGCACAGTAAACTA
The DNA here is from genome assembly GCA_030015575.1 of Agapanthus africanus. Lineage (NCBI taxonomy): Eukaryota > Viridiplantae > Streptophyta > Magnoliopsida > Asparagales > Amaryllidaceae > Agapanthus > Agapanthus africanus. Next base: position 181,168,916 of record JASDDO010000008.1, read on the forward strand.
ACGTGTTTAAATTTCGATCGACCAAATATCAAAAAAGTGGGCCCCACGACTTACTGGTGAACAGTAACAAAATCTGGGCCAAAACGATATTTACCAAAAACCCCAAAATCCATCAGAGAACTCACTGTACAAATTTGGGAGCACGAGCTCACCACGTGGCCGCGGATGCGCGGCCAAACCATGGGTTTGGCCGCGTTTACGCGGCGCTTTGGTGGAGACACGTGCCCAAATTTGGTTGTGGTTCTTAGAAAAGCCTGCACAGATTTTTAAGACATGCAGAAAAATTTTAGGAGGCCATTTAAAATCAACAGAAACTGTCAAGCTTGGATTTTGCAATTTTCGATTTCCGGTCGGATCGATGTTTTAAACGCGTTAGCACAAGTTAGTATAGCAAAATGGTGAGGCTCTGATACCACTGTAAGTCTACGCTAGCGCCCCGGCAGTCTACAGACGCCAAATGCGGAACAAAAACTTTTTAACTGGCGCTATCGTATACTTTAACCCGGATCTGCCATTATTGCTAAACTAACAAACTGTAAAGAGTGTAGAAAGGTTATACCGAATGATCCGAGTCCTTCGTTCTTCAACCATCATCCCACGCTCCGTTGCGGCTGCTCCGATCTCGTCGATATCCTCGTCGAGGTGGCACCACATCGATGATTCTTTAAACGGGCTCCCGCCTCTGACTTGAGGCAACTCGATCGTCAAGTTTGCTAAAAGAGACGACCAAGAATGATGTAGAGAATGAGTAGATGACTTTGTCTCACTTCGTCCTAGTCCATGGACGATCGGTAAATGAAGCTGCCATTTTTATCGGGTGATGGAATGAAAGAGGTAATGAAATTTCCATGCACCCTTAACCATAGTCTTTTCTCTCCAAAAATGAAATCATTCTCTCTCTCTCTTTTCAAGGGTGGCCGGCCATATTTATGTGGAGGAGGAGGGTGAGAGTAGGAGCAAACAAGGAGGTGACCATAAACAAATATCATGAAGAAATATCCTTAAGCAAACAAAATGCTTTAATGATAAAGCATGAATCACTAATACACATCATCAAGCCTTTAATGCAACCAATAATGTCAAGATGACTCATTAGCCACTTCATCACTTCTAGAACCTTCTAGAATGATGATTCACTCTTATCTGAAGAAAAGATAAATCCGTCTTTAACCGAATGTTAAAAGACGGCTGATAGAAAACTGGAAACTGGCAACTTCCAAAAGTGATCCTGAAACGACTTTCAGGATAACCCCGAAACTGTATAAATATACCCGCATTTGTATTACGACCGAATACAAATGCAACTGAGACAAAGATATTATACCTACTCAATATAATACTCGGATCCGGCTTAAACCAAAGCCGACCAGTATCATCTGCCCGAAAAATAACACGTGCGTAAACGCACGTGCATTTTCCGAACCCTGCCATAAAACCATACGGCCTCTACAACGTTTCGCCCGAACTTGGGAAACTGTCTGTGGGGGACTCTAATGACTCGTCAGTACCCTGGCAGTGGGTTTAACCACAAACCGTCAGCGGCACTAGCAATGCGTAACGGCTGCCCATGGACTGACCTCAAGGGAGGCAGATGAGCGAACTCATCCATAAACCCTACTGAGCCTAACAGTGACAATGTATATACAGTCCGGTCCGTTCGTCTATGAGTATCGCATATCTGCCTAGGGGGCTAGTAACGTCAGACCCCCAAGAGCAGTATAAGTCGTGTCGGAGTGAAGCCCAATAACACCCTGAGATACTACTGGAGTACCTACCAGTAAATCTCCTGCCACGGCCGTGGGCTTTGTGTAATGGCTCTCCTAGACACAGCACGATCTCGCCCCCAATACCGGGAGAGACGGATCCCCTGCCGATCCGCTCACGTGCCTCCATATGGCTCGGGACTGTACCCAAAAACTACCTGTTTGCACGACTCCTTTGAGCCGTGGTAGGGTAGAAATCAAAGCACAGTGGGAACTCACACGAGACAAATGACGACCTCAGGTCGATGAACTAACCTGTACACATGTCACCAGGGAACTGCTATCTGACGATAGATATAATACTAACTAGCAGATTCCCGGCGAGTCCTGTCCGGTGTACTCATAACCCAATGAGCACCTGTATACATCTTAGGTGATCCAACTGACACCAGTGGCTTGTGAGACCGGCCACCGCCCCTCGTCGGGGTCTCGACTGTACACACTAGTCTACTCCGGAGTATCGATGCCCTGTCTCGAAACTCCCACGACTAGGGACCATTATTAAGGATATGCGTATAAACCACCCAACTCTCACGTATATGATCGCCATCATACTGTTGGTGGTAAAGCAAGATCCTAAGGGCTCTATCAAAGTGTAACATGTAATCAGTCACCTGAACATGTACACGACTGATAAAGGCAAACCAGATAGCGTACTATCATCTCGAGTAAGACTGTCATACCGGTATAGGTCCTCCGCAATCATTGCAATCACGTACCTGCGATCCAATAATTGACTATGAGGGCACTATCTCCAACACAAGCCACCATCATCAAGCATGATGACTTCAAAAAGTCAAGCCATCATGAAGAAGTCAAGTCAAAAGGTCAAGGGATGGTGCAACCATCATGACACAAGAATAGGCAAAGACCCCCTTCCAAATTGCTTATTTCCATAAATGCAAATAACCCTCCTCCACCAATCATCGGCCATTGAAAGATACAAATGAAAATGGCCGAAACGGAAAGCAAACTGGCAACTCCAGAAAAATGGTCCCGTAATAAATTACAGGAAAACCCCGATACTGTGTATACACACCCGCATCTGTATTCCGACCGAAATACAAATGCAATGAGACAAAATCTACACTGTACTATACTAGGATCCGGCTTAAACCAAAGCCGGCTAGTATAATCCGTGCGATCCTGATCCGTGCAATACCGCACGTATCTGATCGAACCCTGCCATATATCCATACGGCCTCTAGTACAAACTGTCCAATCTTGATCCGTGCAATACCGCACGTATCTGATCGGACCCTGCCATATCTCCATACGGCCTCTACAGCGTTTCGCCCGAAACTTGAGTAACTGAATGTGGGGGACTCTAAAGACTCGTCAACACCTTGGTTGTGGATTTAACCACTAGCACGTCAGAGGTATAAGCCAATACGTAACGGGATACCAGGTATTGACCAAAAGGGACGTCGATGAGCGAACTCATCCTGACACCCTACTGAGCCTGTCAGTGACAATATCTGTACAGTCCGGTCCGTTCGTCTATGAGCATCGCATGGCGGGCCTAGGGGTTGGTAAAAGTCAGACCCCCAAAAGCGGTACAAGTCGTGTCGGAGTGTAGCCCAGAACACGCTAAGATACTACTAGAATACCTACCAGTAAATCTCCTGCCTCGGCCGAGGGCTTCGTGTAATGGCTCTTCAAGACACAGCGCGACCTCACCCCCAATACCGGGAGAGACGAACCCCTGAAGATCCGCTCACTGCCTCCATGTGGCTCGGGACTGTACCCAACTAAAACCTGTTTGCACGTCTCCTTTGAGCGTGGTAGGGTAGTAATCAAAGTACAGTGGGAACTCACACGAGACAAATGACGATCCCCAGGTCGATGAACTAACCTGTACACATGTCACCAGGGAACTGCTATCTGACGTCAGGTATAAGACCAACTAGCATGTTCCCGACGAGTCCTGTCCAGTGTACTCATAACCCAATGAGCACCTGTATACATCTTAGGTGAACCAACTGACACCAGTGGCTTGTGATACCGGCCACCGCCCCTCGTCGGGGTCTCAATTGTATACAATAGTCTACTCTGGTGTATCGATGCCCAGTCTCGAAACTCCCACGACTAGGGACCTTTTAAGGATATGCTTATAGACTACCAGCTCCCACGTATATGATCGCCCTCATACTGCTGGCAGTCAAGCAAGAATCCTAGGGACTCTATCAACGTGCAATAGTGACCTGTAAGGTCACCTAAAGCAGTACACGATGATAAAGGTAAACCAGATAGCATACTATCATCTCGAGTAAGACTGTCCTACCGGGATAGATCCTCCCTCAATCATTGCAATCACGTGCCTGTGATCCAATAATTGACTCTGAGGGCACTATCTCCAACAGGAAGCGCAACTGCACGGAGTACTTAAATCTCAAGAAGAAGCAGGGGGATGCTTCCGCTTTAGGTGTGTTTGTGACAGAAAACTGTTTTTCAATAAACTCTGCTTCCTGAGTATTAGATACCGGTTCAGGTTCTCACATTTGCAATTCTATGCAGGGGCTGAGAAATAGCAAGGTTTTGAAGACAGGTGACCATACTCTCCGCGTTGGAAATGGTTCCAATGTACATACAGTTGCAGTGGGAGAGTATCATTTGGGGTTGCCGTCTGGGTGTATATTGGTTTTGAACCCATGTTATTATGTACCTAGTATGCTTTGTAATATAATATCCGTTTCCTTGTTAAAGAATGAATGATATAATTTCGTATTGCAGAACAATGTTATGAACATTCACCTGAATCAAATGTTGGTTGGGTATGGTACGGTTAATAACGGGATATACGTCCTAAATCAACACACAGTTTTCAGCATACAACACACTAATAAAAGAAAACTTTCAGAAATAAATAAAGCTTTTCTTTGGCACTGTAGACTTGGTCATATTAAGGAAACAAGACTAAACAAGTTACGCAAAGATGGATATTTAAACCCTTTTGAATATAAATCTTATGCGACTTGCCAGTCTTGTATCAAGGGTAAAATGACCAAAACTCCGTTTACCGGACACGGAGAAAGAGCTACTGAGCTCTTATTTCTCATACACAGTGATGTATGCGGGCCAATGTCTACACAGGCTAGAGGCGGTTTTTCATACTTCATTAGTTTCACTGATGATTTCTCAAGATTCGGTCATGTATTTTTACTAAAGCACAAATATGAAGCTTTCGAGAAATTCACTAAATATAAACTCGAAGTAGAAAAACAAACCGGCTTGAGTATCAAAATGCTTCGATCAGATCGAGGTGGAGAGTATCTCAGTACAGAATTTGCAAACTTCCTAAAAGAGAATGGGATTCTCTCTCAGCTCACTCCTCCTTAAACACCACAGCACAACGGTGTGTCAGAACGACGGAATCGGACCCAATTAGATATGACTCGTTCCATGATGAGTGATGCTGAGTTACCCGTCTCATTTTGGGGGCATGCATTGGAGACTGCAGCGTTTCTACTGAACAGGGTCCCAACCAAAACCGTGTCTACCATGCCATATGAGATATGGCGTGGGAAGAGACCATCTCTTAAGAGAATTAAGATTTGGGGTTGCCCGGCCTATATTAAAAAGCAGAATCCGGACAAACTCGAGACACGGTCGATCGTGTGTAACTTTGTAGGATATCCAAGGAATTCTTATAGATATCTTTTCTACCACAAGGAGGAACAAAAGGTGTTTGTTTCTCAGCATGCCACATTCTTGGAAAAAGAGTTTTTCACAAATGAAACTGATGGCAATATGGTGGATCTAGAAGAGGTTCTAGAGACACAAACTACAAATGATGACTTGGTTGAACCGGCTGTTGCAATAGAAACTGAGGAACCTCGACCACTCCGTAGGTCTGGTAGGACTTCTCGCCCACCAGAGAGGTACTATGATTTCCTCATTGATGGTAACAGAGAAGACTGCATCATGGAGGATGATGATCCTACTAGCTTTCAGCAAGCTATCACGAGTGGAGACTCTGTGAAGTGGCTGGATGCCATGAGATCCGAAATGAAGTCTATGTACACCAACAAAGTATGGACTTTAGACGTTGTACCCGCAGGGGTAAAACCTGTGGGGTGCAAATGGATCTTTAAAAGAAAGATTGGTGTAGATGGGCAGGTAGAGACCTATAAGGCAAGACTTGTGGCGAAGGGTTTTCGTCAAAGACCAGGTTTGGAATATGACGAGACTTTTTCTCCCGTAGCCATGCTTAAATCCATTCGGATCCTACTTGCTATTGCTGCTCACTACGACTATGAAATCTGGCAGATGGACGTTAAAACGGCATTTCTAAATAGAGATTTAGAAGAATGCGTTTATATGGATCAGCCAGAGGGCTTCATTGACAGTGGGAGCAGCGGGAAAGCATGTAGATTGCTTAAATCCATTTATGGGTTAAAGCAGGCATCACGGAGTTGGAACATCTGTTTCGATGATGTTATCAAAGAGTTTTATTTCATCAAAAATCCAGATGAACCTTGTGTTTATAAGAAGGCTGTAGGGAGAGCTGTCACATTCCTCGTATTGTACGTGGATGACATTCTTCTAATAGGAAATGATATTCCTATTCTACAGTCGGTCAAATCTTTCTTATCATTAAGGTTCTCCATGAATGACCTGGGTGATGCCACATACATTCTGGGCATTAGGATCTATAGGGTTAGATCCAAAAGGTTATTGGGATTGTCCCAAACCAGGTACATCAACACCATCCTAAAAAGGTTTAGTATGGAAGACTCCAAGCGGGGTGCCTTACCCGCTTGCCATGGGGTCACTCTCTCTAAGGACTCTTGCCCAAAGACCGATGAAGAAAGAGCTCGCATGAGCGTTATACCCGATGCTTCGGCAGTAGGATCTATAATGTATGCGATGTTATGTACACGTCCAGATGTAGCTTATGCACTTAGTGTTGTAAGCAGGTATCAATCCAACCCAGGGGAGAATCACTGGATAGCTGTGAAGAACATTCTTAAGTACTTGCGAAGGACTAAAGAATTGTTCTTGGTGTATGGTAATGGAGATCTCCAAATAGAGGCCTTTACCGATTCGAGCTTCCAGAGCGATAAGGACGACAGCAAATCTATCTCTGGGTTTGTATTTACCCTCAATGGAGGGGCTGTAAATTGGAAGAGTTCCAAACAGGATACCATTGCAGACTCTACGATGGAGGCTGAGTACATTGCTGCGAATGATGCCGCCAAGGAAGCCGTCTGGATGAAGAAGTTCGTCTCAGAGCTAGGAGTAGTTCCAACCATTATTGATTCAATACCATTGTATTGTGATAATAATGGGGCTATGGCATTAGCTATGGAGCCCAGGTCCCATCAGCGGTCCAGACACATCCTGAGGCGCTTTCATTTGATCCGGGAGATTGTAGATCGCCACGAGATCGAGATTAGGAGAGTAGACACAAAGAATAACGCCGTGGATCCACTCACCAAGGCCCTCCCTCAACTGCAGCATGAGCGACTTTTTGAGATGTTGGGTATGAGATACGCCAATAACTGGCCTTAGTGCAAGTGGGAGATTGTTGGATATATGTATGCCCTAGAGGCCATTATATGATAGTGGATGTATTTATACATGTATATATATATTCAGTATACATTCTTGCTCGACATGATAGTATGCTATCTGGTCTTCTTTATCTGACATGTTGACTCGATCATGTTTTTATTCATTCATACATGTTGATAAAGCCCTGAAGATATAGGCTTGACTACTGTGATTATGATGGAGATCATACAAGTGGGACATCTGTAGTTTATAAGCATATCCTGGAAAAGTCCCTAGTCGTAGGTGTATCGAGACGGGGCATCGATATACCATAGTAGACTAGCGTATATGATACTTGACCCATATGATGGGAGATGGATGTTCCCACATTCATCGATGTTTGACATCGAGATCGTATACTGGTGCTCAATAGTGATTGGGTACACTGGACGGACTCGCCGAGAACTCCTATATGGAATTATATCTATCGTCGGATAGCAGTTCTCAGGTGACACTGGTACAGGTTAGTCTGTAGACCCGAGATCGTCATAGAGTCTTGTGTGTTCTCCCACTGTACTTTAATTACCACCCTACCACGGCTCTAGTGAGTCGTGCAAACAGGTGGCCATTGGGTACAGTCCCGAGACACACGAAGGCAATGAACGATAGGAGGGGTTTCGTCTCTCCCGGTATTGGGAGTTGATGCTGTGCTTTGCTCGATTGGCAATATCAGTAAGTCCCTGGCCATGGCTGTTGAGATTTACTGATAAGAGTTATCAGTAGTTTCTCGATCTGTTATAGACCATTCATCGACACGACTTATTGAGTTATTGGGGTCGACGTTACCATCCCTAGACTCGATATGCAGCATATCTGACGAAGAGACCGGACTGAACGGTAGGGTTGCCAGTTGGCTCGACAGGAGTTGTGACAGGTTCGCTTGGTTTCTTCTGATCACTCAATACCCGGGTGGCCGTTACGTTTAGCTGACCGCTTGCGGCTTGGGGGTGCTTGATATGATCATCACCCACTGCCGGCGTATTGACGAGTCTTAGAGTCCCACAATGGAGTTACCTAGTCCAAGTGACACGATGTGGTGCGCATATGAGATATGCGCGTGGAACTGGTTAAAATGCACGTATGAGATACCATATATTAATCGGACGGTTTGCTTTTGGTCGGGTCGTATGTGATATGACCGGTTTGCTAAATCAAGTGTTGATTTATCATTGACCATTTGTTTCTCACTTTAAACCCTTTCTTGCCTTTTTGTTGTATGCATGCATGTATGCATTTATTCTCATTCATGCACATATGGATGTGCATGCACACATACATGCATACATAATTCTATCATGGTTGTTGATATAGTGGATTGTGGCAATATAAGACTCACACCATTTATAAATATATGGATGTTATTTTTTGGAAAAGAAAAATGGAAATGGAAATTGTTATCATGGTTTAATATTTTATTCTTGCACTAACCCTTTGGTTTAACCATGATTTAATTTCTATGGTCATTTTTTATCCAAACTAAATATCTAGATATTTTATAACAATGGTTAAGAATGAGAAAGAGAAAATATATATATTTCCATTTCTCATTTTTATTCATAAGTTTTTTTATTATCTTGAGCTCTTTACAAGCCATCATCTTCTTCCTCCTTTCTCTCTTGCTTTTTAGTTTTCTCTTGTGAGCAAAAGAGTCATCAAGTTAGGATTTTGAAGTGAGAAAACAAACCACATCACCATTCTACACTAGTCTTGCCCATTAGTCTAGAGTATTAGCTTCTACTTCTTCTCTTGATCTAGTGAAGCTTCAAGCTTAGACAAAGAGGACTCCGGTTGGATCGTCGTGGACCTAGAGGATCTCAAGTGAACCTTTTTCCAACCCTCAAGTAGCCAAGGAGTCTAGCGTAGGGAGCTACAAAGGTTGTATTCTCAAAACCCTAGCTTCTACTACTTGTGTTTATGTTAAAAGTTATGTTACCCTAGATTTTCTATCATGATCTTTAAGTTTGTTTCTCTAGCACCATATAAATTTTTAATATGGCATGTGTGTTGCCTCCAAACCCTTGTAGTGGTGCTGTAGGAATCCCTTCACTGTACGGAAAAACCTGCAAGGAACTGTGGCACAACGGGGGTGAGTTGCCAACTCGTGAGTTGAAAACATCTACGAGTAGAAATCGCAAGCATGACGCTATCCTAGGTCATATCAAGTAATATCCTCAAAAAAATATCCTGATCCATCTACATATACGTGCAATACCACGTGCTCGTGTCAGTGCCTTAGATAGCAACATATCAGATATATGATGTATGAATGCATTACGAATGGAAATAGAATATATCAGGAGTGAGACAACTGTTTTCTTTAATCAAAGAGATTTCTATATGTATATCCATCAAGTATCATCAACGAATGCAACAGAGAAATCAGTGTCAAGAATCGACACAAAACATAAGTCTAAGTATCTCAATATCAAATCTCAATATCTCAAATCTCAAATATCAATATCTCAGGCATCCGTATCATTTGCGGGATCGGCCCGCGGGCTCCGGCAGAACGGATCAGCCTATAACCATCTCATGACTCCGGCTGGTATCCCCCAGATAATCGACGAGTCTAAATAATATCACCGGTAGGTAGTTAATTTGGTATGTTGTTTTGCGTGCGTGCGCATTTAAGAGAAAAATCAAAGAATAGTTAACCGCAATCAAGAACGGTGTCGCTTGGTAGCTAGCCGGTTGAGTACGGGTCGGTCCACAGGGATTTTGTGTATTTTCTAGTTGTCCTAACGAGTTAGTTCCAATTGTGGTAGATTTGATTATCAATAAAAACTAAAGTTTGATTAAGATTAAAATCTTTCTATGGTTAGGTTTAGGTTAAGTTTGGAAAGTCAATATGTCTCACCGCTTTCTATGCCCTAATTAAGAACTATTTAGGTATTAAGGTAATAATTAACAAAGGGGATTAGCACGATCAGGAAGAAATTAGGTTTCTTCCTCTAGGTCCTTGTCCGTCCTTTCTTAATTCTTACCCTAACCTCCATGGAAAACATACACAACCAGTCTTTAACTACGGTATCACCGCTACCTCATGGGATAGGGTGCCGTAGTGAGCGGTGTGTGTATATATGCATAGAGTCCTATTTAAAATGTATAACGGGCAAGAAACGGGTGAGAGATTTTCATCTCTCAAACATTCCCCAAACCTAACCCTAACAAGTGAGGAACTACTCACTCATTAGGGAATTGATAAAAGAGTTCATTTTTATGATTTTAATTCAATAACCTAATTAACTAAACTACGAATGATAAATAAAATTGCTATCTAATTAACTAGGGCAGAAAAGAAATTAAACTAAGGAAAGGTAAAGAAAAAACTTACTTTTTATTTGATGCACTCTTCAAACATTACAGGAATTAAAAAAAAATTATTTGATGCACTCTTCAAACATTACAGGAATTGAAATTCTGAATTCGATAAATAAAAAGAGGCATAAGAAGAGGCGTGCTCCAAAAAGAGCTATAGGGTTCCTATTTATAGATTACAGAAACCCTAGGATTTACATCTGATCCCTTTCTACATTTACAAGACTACGCTGAGAGCCTGGTCAACGCACCGCCATCACCGACAAGATTGCACCGACACGTGCTTATCATGGCCGCGGATCCGCGGCCATATGCCTTGTTTGGCCGTGGATCCGCGGCCATCTTGATTGCTTGCTGGCTCATTTTTTTTAGGTGTACTTCATGTTGCATTTAGCTTCTGGTTTCTTCACTTGGTTTCTCAGAATGTCTTCTAGTTTCTTCCAGATTTCCACAGTGCAGAATGTTGTGGACTTTTACCGTTTGCTTCGCGTTGAAGTCTTGAATCTTTGTGCTGCCTTTGTACTTTGTGAAATTGTTTATTGATCTTCGGTTGTTCTTCAAACTGTAGGCATGATAAAGATTCTCTCTTTGTTGGTCGTAGTCTCACTTTTGTAGCGTCTTTTATTCATTTTCACTGTTTTGTTCCGAGAACCTGTAACCTGCAACTATTTAGCAGACATGGATCAGAAGCACCTATTTATTTGCAAAATGAATAAGAATGGGGAATATAATAATGCAAAATTATGATATGAACAAATGCCCCCAAACTTATCTTTTGCTCGTCCTCGAGCAAAACTAGTTTTATTCTTGAAAAAGCCTAACCTCACTTTCGCAGGGAAATGCGATTGCACTGAGCTCATGCAACAAGCCGCTAAACCTCTAGGTGTCCCTAGTAGGAGGAGTGTTGTCTCCTGACGGTTTTCAGCGGATACTACCCACAAAATCCTATCAATTTGGCCTATTGACTTTTATTCTTCAATTCGGTGTTCTAGCAAGAAATTCTATTATCTTTAACTCAGAAATTATCAACCCATATTGTTCACGCTTCCTTATCATTTAACTTAAGATAGTATATGTTCTGTAAATTTACTTAGCTTTTAGTATCTTTTGAGTTTTCCTTCTAAGGTTCCATCTCAACCTAGGAATTTTTATCATCTCTACTAAAGATATAAGTCCTATTTTTCATTCCTATTTCTCATCCAAACCCCAATCATATACCCCTACGTGTGTGTATGTATCACCCCTACACTTGGAAATTCAATTCAAGCTCTTATACTCTTGTACATCCTCCAAAGTACTTTTAGTTTGTGAATTTTAGAAGAAATTGCTCACACATCCTTCATGCGACCGTTAATACTTCTTGAGATACTAACGACCGATTACAAAATGTGTTTGCGTATTAAGGAGTAATTCCTCGTCTTGTAATACCTAAGACTTTAGCAGTGGCTCTCAAACTAGTTGGTCTAAGGCACTAGGTGATAAAGCACCCTTGCTATATAATTTTTTATTTTATGCAGCCTTAAGTAATTACAAAACCAGTGTTCATTTTTTATATCTCTTTATTCACGCTTATAATTTTATTTTCCTTCATACTAAGGATTTTAGACAAGAGCATTTCAAGGTATCCTCTACTATTCCAAGTTTCAAGGTTCGTATTTGTGCAAGTAGTAAGGTATATATTTTTAGAATTTAGACTTAAGATTCAGAATTATTTTTCAGACATACACTTCAATAAAAATTTCAATACTCTTCCCTTATTTTAACTTAGCCCAAGAAGTGAACTCAAAATTTGCCTATTTCTAAGTAAACCACAAGGACATATATTTTCTACCGTTAAATTTTAAGAAAGTTTATTTTTAGGGTTTTTAATTTACTAAGTTTTGGGATCTAGTTTTTTCGTAGCTAGTTTACCGTCTTGTCAAACTTAAGTCAATTATGGCCAAAATTGAATTTTTATAATTCCTATAATTTTTAAAAAATTTCAATTTTTATGGGTTTTAAAATAAGTATACAAATGCAAAAATATACATATGAATGTGAAGGAAGAAAGCTTACTGAGCACACCCCCAAACTTAATCTTGACAGTGTCCTCACTGTCAGGCTACACCAAGAGGGTCAAAATTGTCGGCATTCCCCTGTTTTTTTTTATTAAAACTGGAAATTTACAAAAAAATACCCCAAAATTTTCTTTTTATTTTCAAATTTTTATTTTTTTATTTATTTTCGAAGGCCAAATTATAACCCCCCCCCAAACTTGAGTTAAACAATGCTAAGCTTTTTTAAAAGGGAGGTCAAAGTTATCGGTCAATGCCAAACTCTGCGAAGACCAAAAGTCAATACCAACCATTCGAAGAATTTATCAATGTAACATATAGATCGGTGGAAGAACATGTTATATAGAGCCAAGAAGAAGTGGGGAAAAGATAAGTGGTGGTATGGAAAGGGTTTGCGTAAATATGAATGTGAGGAGATAAGAGGTGATGATAAATAAAAACGAGAATGTGAATGTTCAGAAATGAGTGGAATATTGGCATTCTCGTATTTTATGAGAAGAAAAGGTGGTGGTTCAACTTCTATAGGTGGAGGTTAATTAACCACAAAATCAACGAGGTGTTTCTATGGATCCCTTACTGGCTTGGCATCATCCGTCATATGTATATGATGTTCAACTATGAGGGAACTAATCCCCTTGATGTCCGCCATAGTCCAGCCAAAAGCTTGCCGATTGTTTTGTAAGACCATTAAAAGGGTTTTCTCTTGCTCGAGGGCAAGAGAAGCCGAGATGATAACAGGAAAGGGTCAAATTCTCACCTAAGTAAGCGTATGCAAGGTGAGACGGCAATAGCTTAAGTTCGAGTTTTGGAGGTGAAACAATTGAAGCTAAAATTGGTGAAACTGTCTCGAACTCGAAGGATTCCATCAATGGTTCAAAGCAAGTGTAATCAACCGAGTTGGATGGTTCAGCTAACTCATCCGAAAAATCAAAGGACTCAAACTCGGGTGGTGAGTCTTCAAAATCGTCCGAAAAAGTGAAACACTCGTAATCGTTATCGGTTGTAAAAACTGTGTCAGATTCAAGGAGGAACGCACTAGTGGCGTCAAAACTGCTGTGATCGAACAGAAATTTTTTGAGCTCACAGTCCTCCTGCGTGATCTCTTGGATCGAGCAAACATCAATTATACTAGCATTAGCCTCAGAGGGCAGACTTCCTATCTTGTAAATGTTGAACTCACTTGACATCTTCCCGAAGGATAGAGTCATAGAGTCGTTACGACAGTTGATTACAACATTGGAAGTGGCCAAAAATGGTCGACCGAGGATCACCGGAATTTGGTTCCGTGGGTTAGCCACAGGCTGTGTGTCCATAACAATGAAATCAACGGGGAAAATGAAGTCCCCTTTTTTAATTAACACATCCTCTAACTCACCCCTAGGATGGGTAATGGATCGATCGGCCATTTGGAGAGTACAATGAGTGGGTTTCAACTCTCCAACGCCTAATTGCTCATAAACGGAATAGGAAAGCAAGTTAATACTGGAACCAAGATCTAAAAGTGCACGATTTATGTTCTTATCACCAATTGTTATTGAAATTGTAGGACAGCCAGGGTCCTTTCGATTTTGGGGCAAAGGTAAAGGTTGGGTAATAGCATTGCACACGGCGCTAGCTACGAACACTTTCTTAGGTACCTGAGACTTCCTCTTCTTGGTTCATAAGTCCTTTAAGATTTTAGCGTAAGAAGGGACTTGTTGAATTGCATCCAAGAGAGGTATGTTAATGTTAACCTGTTTGAATAACTCCACAATCGTCTCCATTTGTGGAGTTGGTTTATTGGATCTCAACCTGTTTGGAAATGGAACATTTTGAAAATTTGTTGAGTCCAATGTTTGTGGAGTAGATTGCGGAGTTGGAATGGATCCCAGTGTTGGTGTATTCGTGAAGTGAGATGTGGGTCCGTTCGAATTAGAAGAAGTAGAGCCTTGTGAAGAATGAAGAATAAGCTCTAAAGAAGATGAAGATGAAAAAGAAGAAGAAGATGAAAAAGATGAAGAAGCACCGGGAGGGGTGTCATCACCATTACCCACATTATTGTGCAACACTCTTCCAGATCTCAACGTGGTCACAACATTTATATTATGATTTTGTTGTTCATAAGCAACATGTGCATTGTGTGTGTGACCGGGATTTGGCAATGGTTGAGACGGAAGCTTTCCCTTTTCTCGCTCGCTTAACGCAGCATTTAGTTGTGCAATTTGGGCCTCAATTGATTTGATGCTTTGATCATGTGAAGCACCGTTTTGCACCAAAGACTGAATGGAAGTCTCCAACCTTGCTGCGGATTGTGTAGATAGTTTTCAAAACGCATCCAAACTTCGTTCTAGCGAGGAAACCTTATCGTTATTCGGCTGAACAAAATTGTTTTGAGGATAAGAGTTGTTGGGTACAAAATTGTTCATTTGGTTTGGGTAAGGTTGGGGTTGGAAAGGTTGCTGATATTGAGTTTGTTGAGGGGCTTGTTATTGTGGAGGAGGCCTTTGAAAGTTGTTGTTGCTTTGGAATTGTTGATTTTGATTCCAAGCAAAATTTGGGTGGCTCCTCCAACCAGGATTGTAAGTTGAAGAGTATGGATCATTTCTTTGTCTTTGCTGAAAGGCAGCATTGACTTGATCTTGTCCTTGAACAGGTGGATTGTAAGGACACTCTTCAGTAAGATGGGATAGATCCGAACAACAAGCGCAAACAGTGCGTGGGGGTAAAGCAGGGGCAGGAGAAGGTGATGAGAATTTTCTCTCAATTGCTTCTAGCTTTTTCGTAAGTGTGGCCATTTCGGCCTTCATTGCAATCGACATATCAAGTTGATGTATGCATGCCCTAGACTGACCTGATGAAGTAGATGAGGTGGTCTTAGTGCTTTCCCACTGAAGTGTTTGTTCAGCAAGATCGTCGAGAATTTGCCAAGCTTCCTCGCTAGATTTTGTAAGAAAGTGACCTTGACAAATGGTTTCCAACAACTGCTTAGTTGCTGGGTTCAGTCCTTCGTATAAAGTTTGGCATAGTTGCCAATTCTCGATACCGTGGTGAGGGTACTGAACAAGTAGGTCTTTAAATCTTTCAAAACACTTCCAAAAAGGGTTCGGAAGGAAGCTGGGAAAATTGAATAATTTCGTTACGAATTCTCGCGGTCTTGTGGTGTGGGTAAAACTTTTTAGAAAAGCCTTAACAAACTCTTCCCAATTTTTTATCGAGTGTGATGTTGTGCTATATAACCATTTTTCGGCTAGGTCACATAAGGTGAATGGAATGACACGTAGCCTTATAGCATCATCAGAAAGTTGTATGGTCTTCATCATTGCGCAAACATTCTAGAATTTATTTATGAAGATGTAAGCATTTTCGGATTCCAGCCCGTGAAATTTGGGCAACATGTTGATGAAGTGGGGTTTAATCTCAAAATTATCCCCATTAGCCGGTGGAAGTGAGAGAAAAGTGGGTAAAGCGGTGCGGATAGGGTATAAAAGATCCTGGAGCGCGATTCGTTGGGGCGCTTCGACAGGAGGGTGTGGTGGGTTATTCGCACCTAGTGGAGGTGGAATCAGTCCCGCAGGTAAGGGGTTGATAGGATTGAATCCCAACATCTCCTTAGAAGATGATGAATATGAAGGTGAAGGTAAATAAGTGGATGGAATTTCGACTTCGGAGTCGAAAGTGTCGTCAGTCGGCACTAACGAGACACGGACTAAACGGGCGCTAGTGTCCCTAGTCCAATTAGACATACACTAAAGAGGTGTAGTGTAGTCAAGAAGTAAAAACAGAAGGTAGGGGTAAGAAAACGTCAATGGAAGAAAGTGGGTGCAAGTGGGGTGCAATGGATTTCTTAGCGACAAGTGGTAAGTTTTTGTAAAAATTTTCTGTTTTTTTTATATAAGGAGCTTTTTGCAAAAAGATTTTTATAAGAAGCTTAGACACACGTTCAAGCAATCACAATATGTACAATCAAGTCTAGATCTAGGGTCTCCTAGGTCAACTAGACTGCTCCTAACTGTTCCGAAGGGCAAGTTGTGAGATCCTCAAATCGCCTCTTCACCGCCAATTGTGGCCAGGTAAGTACAAGTAAAGAAAGGAGGGATCCGCTCACGAATCACCGTGAAACGGGCCTTTTAAAATTACCTTTCCCCACCTGTCTAGCCTAGGCACTACAAAGTCTGGTTTAGATAAACGACCGATGCCTACAACTATTCCTTTGTCCTATTGAGCGCGACAGTCCTTATAGGCTGAGTCTAATCTTTTTTAATTAACTCGATGGTTAATGCAAAATGCTTTTTGTGATTTTTGGGGTCCTAGGAAGGGTAATGAAATCCCCACCCAATCTGGATTGGTGTTAAAGCCCCTTAAAAGTCAATTTAAGAATGCAAAGCAGTAAAACACAATCAAGCCACTTGCCAAAAAAAATTTTTTATTGCGGCGCAAAGAATCCTGCACAAGATCAAGTTATTGGAGAAGGGAGAGAAGTTTTTGCGCAAAGAACCCTGCAGGAAAATTTTTCAGAGGAGATCAGGGGGTTCAGAAGAAGAAAAGAAAACTTACAGAGATATTTCTGCTTGCTGAAGTCACCACCAGGCCGCGGATCTGCTGCGGGAACGTGCCTTTGACCGCGGTTCCGCGGTTGACTTGGCGGTTCAGATCTCCAAAATTCTTCTGTTTCTCTGTTGTGGTTCTCCTCTGTTTGTTCATATCTGCTGTTTAATGTTTTGCTCACTGGATTTTTCCAGATCTGAATTTGTTCGTTTCTTCGATCCTGCACATTTCAAACGAAAACCCTTCAAAAAATAACAAGATGATAAATTTTTTATATTTTTTAATTTTTCTGTTTTTATAATTTTTATATTAACCCGAAATTACACAAAGAAAACAACTATGTCATCCCCAGCAACGGCGCCATTTGATTTGGTATTTTGTTTTGCGTGCGTGCGCTTTTAAAAGATAAATCAATGAATAGTTAACCGCAATCAAGAAAGGTGTCGCTTGGTAGCTAACCGGTTGAGTACGGGTCGGTCCACAAGGATTTTGTGTATTTTCTAGTTATCCTAACGAGTTAATTCCAATTGTGGTAGATTTGATTATCAATAAAAACTAAAGTTTGATTAGGATTAAAATCTTGCTAGGGTTAGGTTTAGGTTAAGTTTGGAATGTCAATATGTCTCACCGCTTTCTATGCCCTAATTAAGAGCTATTTAGGTATTAAGGTAATAATTAACAAAGGGGATTAGCACGATCGGGAAGAAATTAGGTTTCTTACTCTAGGTCCTTGTCCGTCCTTTCTTAATTCTTACCCTAATCTCCATGGAAAACATACACAACCGGTCTTTAACTACGGTATCACCGCTACCTCGTGGGATAGGATGCCGTAGTGAGCGGTGTGTGTATGTATGCGTAGAGTCCTATTTAAAATGTATAACGGGCAAGAAAGGGGTGAGAGATTTTCATCTCTCAAACCTTCCCCAAACCTAACCCTAACAAGTAAGGAACTACTCACTCATTAGGGAATTGATAAAAGAGTTTATTTTTATTATTTTAATTCAATAACCTAAATAACTAAACTACGGCAGATAAATAAAATTGCTATCTAATTAACTAGGGCAGAGAAAAAATTAAACTAAGGCAAGGTAAAGAAAAAATTTACTTTTTATTTGATGCACTCTTCAAACATTACAGGAATTGAAATTTTTTATTTGATCCACTCTTCAAACATTATAGGAATTGAAATTCTGAATTCGATAAATAAAAAGAGGCATAAGAAGAGGCATGCTCCAAAAAGAGCTGTAGGGTTCCTATTTATAGATTATAAAAACCCTAGGGTTTACATCTGATCCCTTTCTACATTTACAAAACTACCCTGAGAAGCCTGGTCAACGCACCGCCATCACCGACAAGATTGCACCGACACGTGCTTATCATGGCCGCGGATCCACGGCCATATGCCATGTTTGGCCGCGGATCCGCGACCATCTTGATTGCTTACTGGCTAATTTTTTTTAGGTGTACTTCATGTTGCATTAGGCTTCTGGTTTCTTCACTTGGTTTCTCAGAATGTCTTCTAGTTTCTTCCAGATTTCCACAGTGCAGAATTTGTGGACTTTTACCGTTTGCTTCGCGTTGAAGTCTTGAATCTTTGTACTGCCTTTGTACTTTGTGAAATTGTTTATTGATATTCGGTTGTTCTTAAAACTGTAGGCATGATAAAGATTCTCTCTTTGTTGGTCGTAGTCTCACTTTTGTAGCGTCTTTTCATCATTTTCACTGTTTTGTTCCAAGAACCTGTAATCTGCAACTATGTAGCAAACATGGATCAGAAGCAATTATGATATGAACAGTAGTGCTCCCCTGCCAGGTTCATCGAATACAACTCGAGCTTCTTGCCCCGGGTACCATACCGGGCCCACCATGTACCCGAGACGGTTCATCCAACTCCTCGAATCGGGTCTCGAAATTCAACAACAATCCTGAAAACTCATGGTGGACAACTCATACATCACGGGAAAACCGCAACTTGCATTTTTAAAAGGATAATAAGTTTATAAATCCTTGCGGTTTTCCCCCAAATCCAGAAATTTCAAGAAGGATCCAAAATCATCAATATCATGGTATCAATAGACAATAAAAACCGGCATAAATCTCCATAATACTGCATAACCAATGAATATATGGATGCATCTGATATCATGCAATAAATTAACTAGCATATGAAAGCAAAAACATGTAGCAACTATCAGTTAGCAAGCTATGTCAATGAAATAGTGTTTTCTAAAGTGTACGTGACATGGCAATTACCGATGATGATGTGTGTGAGCCGGCAAGTAAGTGTGTGTGGAACATACGCATCATCGGTAATGGTGCTGGTGTCCTGACAGTATGGTTCATAATCACTAAGTGCACAATAAACATGCAATGAGACGATAACAATATAATAAATGGCAATGAATAGTAATTGCAACAATAATATGAGGAACATGAATGATAACGTAACAATAAGGAATCTACATCGCTACACCGGTGTTATACTGTTTTGCCGTTTGAAAAAGTACGAATCGTGATATTTTGAAAATAAGGGCTACGGTCTTTTTAAGAAAAGGTACGTCTTTTGAAATATCCGTAGTATCCCTTGACATGTCTTTAAAATCCTCACGACTCGTTAGTTTTGGAAATAGGTATGACTCGGGTCCAGTCTAACATCTACTAGGTAACTACAGGTCTAACTAACAACCAATCAGAAGGGGTATGGAAACTACCTAAATCTGAGTCGATACAAATATATATGTGTACAATAGTCGGTGATCCCGCCTCAATAGTATCACATACGATACCCTATATAATATGACATCCTCGATTCAAGAGTTCGGATCTATCATCAATATATAGCTCGTACGGTAAATCCATCGTACGGCCTCCTAAATCTGGGTACGGGTCAAATGTCACATCTATCACATTATTTATCTGGTATCCTCTTTATCAAATATCATGATCGGGGTACTGATCTACGTCCAGTACAAAACTGATACCATCTATGTATGCATGCGTGTGTATGAAAACACCACGCCTAAAGGACCCGCTAAACATATCACGTCGTAACTCGAATACGAACCCTATCACATCACCGGTCTCACGGCCTCAAGCCCAATCACATCGACTCATCTCCAATCCCAAGTATTATCCTCATAATCCGTGTATATGTATACGTATATATATATAAATATATATATATATATAAACATAGTCCCATACCCATGTGTGTGTGTGTATATATATATACATATCCCCATATACGCACATGTAAAATAGATGTATGCAAATGCGTGTGTGCGTGTGGGTGTGAACCTATTCTAGGGTTCGCGCCTAAGAAGCTATGCTAGTTTACTTCTAATTACCCTAAACTAAACCATGAACACAATAATCATCTCTTGATAAACATCCAATTATCATGAATCACATATATAAACATATATATATCATAACTATACTACGAACTGCGGGGGTGCTATACGCCATCCACCCGACTTCCCCGTAGATATAATCTACTCACCTGGTCGTCGCTTGCCGAAATCGATGTCGCCACGCGCTTGCTTGTCGTCTCGAAGTCCTCGTGAGGTTACTACGTATCATAATACATCGTATCGCATAAAAACCCAATTCGAAATCGAAACGGCATACGAAAACCAAATCGGCACGCGTATCACGCATAGGTCAAAACCTATCGCCTACGCAAGCAAAAATAGTCAAACCAACCCTCGATGTCGATGTACAAACGTCAAAGCATCGAGAAAAACCCAAACACCCCAATCGTGTTTTCATAAATCACTAATTATATATGAAATAATGTTTAAATCATCAAAACATTAAAATTAATCAAATCGTTTTATTTCCCAAAATCCTAGTTAGCACAAATTCCCATTTCGGTTCAAAACTTGATGTTTTAACCAATAAAAACATTTTAACAAATTTTAGTGGCCATAATGCTCACTAATTAACTCAACTAAGTAACACAAACCATTTCTAAATTCTTCTCTCTTCGAATTATATTAATTATAAAAACCTAGTTAGCAAAAATTATGAAATTGGACAAATTTTGAAGCAACAATTAGTAAACTAACTACTAGCTACATTCTCCAAAACTTAATATGTTAAACTACCCATTACAACCAAAAATAAGTGATACACACTCACTTGAATTCCAAAACACCCTCTTGAAATCTTAAACTTGCAATCTAACCCATATTACGAACTAATTATGTCTTGATTTAAAGTGTTAATACAACAATTTAACTATAGGATTTAGGTTATACCTCAAATTTCAAGAGATCCAACATCAAAATCTTGGCCTCCAAATTTCTCTCTTTCTCCATGATTCATGTTAGCTAGGGGAAAGAAATAATGGGTAAGAGTTGGATTGAAGAAATATTGAGGTTTTAGCTTGATTTTGAGGCAAAAAGATGATTTTTTTGATGAGAATGAGAGGAGAAAATGGGGGGAGCTGCTGCTGATTTGGGGTCGGCCAAGATGAGGAAATGGAAGAGAGAGAGTGAGGTGGGGGTGTTGGTAAGGTCAAAGGAGCCATACCTCAAGTCAACACACTCATTTCTTTATTGGTTTCATATCTTTTCATTTTCCTTTCAATTGAATTACATTAAATGGAGGGAAGAGTGGGGAGGGCTGCTGCATATGGCTCGGCCCAGTAGTAGAGGGGGAGGAGAGAGGGTGTGGGTGAGTGTGGGTGAGGGAAATAAAAAGATAAATATTATACCCCAATGAACCCTTACACTAATTTCATTATTTAGGCATTTTTCTTTGATATTTTCTAAAACCGTTTGACAATTTCATTTCATTTTAAAAACAATATTTTACATGTTAGTTTAATGTGTCATGATGCACAAAATTTGTATCAACCCATTCCAATTTTTAATTATCCCTAATTAAATGTATTAGTGACGGCTTAAAAAAATATTAAAATAATTAATTTCGGGAAAAATTTCAGTAAATTATAAATTTTACAATTGGCTCAATAAACACCAAATACTAGAAATTACATTGCTAGAATATGTATATTTAATTTTATATTAAAATATATTTATATCTTGATTTTTACGGAAAACACCTGTTATTTTACCGATTATCCGAAATTTCACCTATACGATTTTCAAAACGTTACAATATCAATGGTTGTGGGGGTGCTATACGCCATCCACCAGACTTCCCCCGTAGATATAAATCTACTCACCGACTAAACTCCTCACTTAGCTGAAGTCGATGTGCTTCGTTGTCTCGGAAGTCCACGCGAAGGTACCTACAATCAATACATAATCCCAATGCAATTATATTAAAACCAATATCCGAAAACCGATACGGCACACGAATCGCTTATAGGTTAGAACCTATAGCCTACGCATGCAAAATCAACCAAATAACCTTCGTCCGTTGACGTACAAACGTCCAACGATGGAATCCAAAATCAAATACCAAAACCAAGTTTCACAAATCGCATAACACGAAATCAGCAACTAAGGAAATGTATCCCAGATTTTATCCTAGGTCAAACTAGGCTATTTTTCATATAGGGTTTCTCTAGATATCAGATAAGAATGCCACACACCAAAAATCAATACGAGACTCCCCAATGTGGCCGCAAATTGCGGCCACAAGGAATAAATTTGCATCCTGGATCCAAGGAAATGGGTTCAGGTTTCTAGGGTAGGTTCCTGGTTACCTGCATGTCTCTCTGTTCGCTAAATAATTTTTAAGGTCTCTGGTTATAGCAGATCTTAGTATCCCATCACAATTCTCACAAAATACGATATCGGGGAAACTCTAAGTTCGTGTTTTGGGTTCTAGTCTCAGGTCTTGGTCCAGAAATCATCACTCATGTCTTGCAAACACTCACTACACCTCACTTTACCACTTAAAATCAACTTGTAAATTTCCAAGATCACATAACCTAACTAAATCAAATTTTAAACTAAACTAGGATATATAAACACAAATACTAATCTATAAGTGAAGGGATACCTTATTAGCAACTGAAGAAAATTCTTGAGTTGCCTAAAGTCTTCAAAATCCAAACTTGAAAGCTATAAAGGGTTTAGGATAGGCTTGTGCATCTTTATTGTGAAGGTGGCATGGGTTTTGAAAAATAATTGAAGATGAGGCATGGAGGTAAAGAGGAATGAAAGAGGCATGAAGAAATGGTGAAGAAATGGAGGGAAGTGAAGGAATGAAGCAGCCAAGTCTCACACTCTCTCTCTTATGCTCACTCTCTCACTCTAAAATATCTCCTGCACTCACTCTCTCAAATATCTTCTTTTGTTTTCTTTCTCTTTTTGTCTTTCCCTCATTACTTCTCTTCTTGCTTTTCTTTTTCTTTTCTTTTCTCACAATGCACAAACACAATGAATAACATGCACATGACATGGTGCACTAGCCATGGAAAAATGTAAAAATACGGATTTGGCTTAATCGCAATTAGTAGTGCACTAATCAAGTTTAATTTAAATTTGCATATCATTAATTATGAAAATGCCAAAATCCAATAAATATCATTATAATAAATAAATCATTTTAATCTCCAATTATTTTCCAAATATCGGTATACACTTATACCATTTTACGAAAAGCCCCTATTCGCAAATCGAATAGTTTTCACGAAATATATTATTTTAATATTAAATTTCCAAAAATAATATTTTATATTTCTGAAATGTTACAGGTAGCTTGAGTTAGAGAAACCACATGGTGGATCATCTTCGGCCTCGAAGACGACAAAGTAAGCTTGATCCTTTCTTCAAGTGGAGCCAAGAAGAGTTCTAGGGACCACTACTTGGAGCTTAGGGACTACTACTTGGAGCTATTGAAGTGAAGAACTTGGTCTATAATGGTTGTAACCCTCTTCACTTAGTGTAAAACTTGTTTACTTGCTTACAAACCCTAATTCTCTAGTTCGATTCTACGTTAGTGTATCTTAGACCTCTAGATTTTTTTAAATTGCATACTTGATGCATGTGGAAACCTATTAGAGGTGCTAAGACACACTTTCAATCTTAGCATACTAAGTACCATAGTTATCTCGGTTTAGAGATTGAAGCTCAAAGTACATTCTCTCGGGTGGATCATCTTTGATGCGAGGAGACCGACGTTGCAAGCTTGATCCGTAAACTTCGAGGAGCTAAAGAAGAGGACAAGAAGAACTGAAGGATGAGTACACGGAGGTATAAAACTCTTACCGAGTCGTTAAACCACCATGTAGTTATAGCTAGTTAAGGTTCCGTAAAGATCCTGGAGTTTAGTCGGTGTTGCGAGCTTTGTTAAAATCGTTTTTTGTATATTCCGCCTCCCTAAAAGTGCATGGTGTGCACAGCATCGACTTACAGTGGCATCAAATCCTACTAAATCTTAACTAGCTAGTTAGCAAGTAGTTAGAACTTCGATCGTCGGATATATACCCAAAACCAAATTTTTGAGACCAAGCTTGCTGTCGATTTTTAAGTGTTCAAAAAATTATTTCAGTAGCCTTAAAAATACAAGCAGAGTTTTGTAAGAACACGGAAGAAATTCGAGTTTGTGATCGGTCAAGATCACTACAGAACCGCGGCGAAACTCAGTGTTTTCCCGCCGTTCCGCGGCCGAGTCAGGGCCGAGTCACTCAAAATTTATTCTGTGGGTCTTATTCTTAGAAATATGGTTTCCTGCATATGTGGTTTTTACCCAGTATTGTTTGTGTACTGGTTTGTGCATGGGGTAGACACGGTTATGATAATCGATCGAAATTCTTAGTTCTTCGATAATAGGGTTTTCTATGTTTGGATATGTGTTGCGAAACATCGACTAATAGCTATACGTCGATTAGTCGGGGTTGCACATATAAGTATCTTTGCGATGGTTTGTGGATATGAAGTATTGGATCGTTGTGGATGAATAGCCGGGGGATGTGAGAAAAGTGTTTTATTTTCTTTCATTCATGTAAATTTGTAAATGTGATGTAATATTATTTTTCGGGGCACATCCGGGTTGAGGTTGTAGCCACCATTGTATTATTTCATTTACTATTTCTTGCACCTAGGATAGACCCAAGGTAGGGTTCACAAACTACCGGGTTC
Organism: Agapanthus africanus; assembly: GCA_030015575.1. Classification (NCBI taxonomy): domain Eukaryota; kingdom Viridiplantae; phylum Streptophyta; class Magnoliopsida; order Asparagales; family Amaryllidaceae; genus Agapanthus; species Agapanthus africanus. The sequence goes on from JASDDO010000008.1 coordinate 181,194,194, forward strand.
TTGAAGTGTCGAGTGGCCTACTCATTTCATTGAGGGAGGTTGCATCGCTTCGGGAATTTGGCGGGTAGTTTGCCGCATCCGTAGGGGTCTAGGGTGGGGTTTGGCTATTCATCATGACCGTGGAATCCGTCTTCGTTCTAGGCTAAAACGAAACACGGAATTCCTAGTATATCAAATATATTCATCTGTGATGTGTGATCCAGAATGCCTATTATTGCATGAGACGAATGAATATATATATATATATATATATATATATATATATATTATATAATAAACGTTTCTTATGTTTTGCACCCACGCTAGTCCATCCCCCGCTCTGTCGTTAGTTAAGTAACCTAACAGTGCATGACGGAGCCCCGTGGTGAATACGGATGGCATAAGGATACGTTGTATTTTCGTTTCTTTCTGCAATGATAGGGTTAAATGATGAGACCGCATTAACATTGTTTAATGCAAGGAAAACAAACCAAAGCTTAAAACGTTGGAATGGTTTCAAAACCACTTGGTTTTCTTGAAAAACAAATTTTAAATGCGGAGCCTAAACCACTCCTTTTAAAAGCTATCCTGGTTCCTTCGACTATATCAAGTTCATTATGTTCACGGTTTCGCCAAAACCATTTGTAGCCCTCTGTCATTTCATATGGGTATTCAGGAGTATTCAAGCTATGTGTTTTGACCTTCGCCAAGACATAGTGATTAGTAGCTGCTGGGTATTCATCTGTAGCATAGATAGATGCGTTGGTTTGGGACAGTCGTACTACTATTTTTTGCCTTCGTAAAGGGTATGTACGGGTAAGTTCAAATTAACCTAGACAATGACGGGTAGAACTTGACTTGCGACTTATGATATGTTAGCCTTCGCTAAGGTCATAAGAGCTTGGGGAAAAAATCCACATCGGGAGTTTCTAAAAAAATTGAAACTTGTTAGTGTTGCATACCATTTGGAGTGTAATGATTTTGGTAAGATTCCTTCAAAGTTGTCACACGATGATATTTAGATCCTGATCCTACTGTGAGTATCCGCTATTCTTCGGGAGATATTTTCACTAAAAATAATCAATGTTATAAACCAAGTAGGTGCCTAAAACGGTGTTAGCGGGGCTACGTCTCCACAGAAAAAAGGTTATATAAATAAGGAACTTCGCGAAAGCGTTGGAAAATATCATGACCCGAAATTTAGCTCGTGACCGACACTTAAATCACGCCACGTCTAAAGGCGTAAAGTAAATTAAGTAAGTCGAAGCCCAGAAATCTAAACCTTTTAAACAAAATAAAAGAGGTGAAGTTTTTAAATAAAGGTATGATGAAATCAAATGTTTTCTTAAATGCATAGATAATGGAACATGAAAAATGCAAGTGGATTTTACTAGTTGAAAAACATGTTTCGTCTTTTAAAAATTTGGGAACCACCTCCCTTGTATATTTTGATCCAAAACCACATATACATGATATTATAAAAGGCATGCTCAAGCGGGAGCTAGCTCTTCGCCAATCGGCGGAATCACAACCACGGAAGACAGAAAAAAAAGTATACGAGGCCCAACGGCGAAGATCAACACAAAGGATAATGAATAAAGCAAGACATCAACCCACCAAGCGAACATATAACCCATCGCTCTAAGTCTCGCAACCACAAATGTCTTCTAAGTCTTACTACTTATACAAATACTAGTTTCTGATTGATAGAGTTGACTAGATACAACAGGAATAATAAATACAAGAGTGGCACGATCCAATATGTACCACCTACCAAAGCAAATCATCCGAAAGCAAGCTGTGCAAACGATACCGCTACTGATCCATGCGGTCAAACGTGCAAAAACTGTGGCACAACGGGGGTGAGTTGCCAACTCGTGAGTAGAAAACATCAGCAGGTAGAAATCTAATAAAACAACGATTCCTAGGTCAACTATATCATAAAGGTAATACTATGATATCTGGGGTGACCGTATCAGCATAAATGCCAACAATAATCAATGCCTGTATGCATGTGGATATCATCCACGTGTCCATCAATGACACAACAACATGAAAACATATGCATGTAAATATGAGGATATCAACTATGTGTTTCTATCAATGACACAACCCATATCATGAAAACGCATATCTGTATGTATGAGGATATCAACTACGTGTGTCTATCAACGACACATTAAAAGCATGGAACCTGAGTGTCCAACACCGACACTCAAAACATCATGAAAAACCTGTGTCTAGCAACGACACGTAAATCCTCATACCTCAGGTGCCGCATCCTCAGATCGGCCCTCATATCTATCTCATCCCAGCCGTCGCATACTCTGATCGGCCCTTATCTATCTCATGACTTTGGTCGGTATCCTCCGGATAACCGACGAGTCCAAATACTATCACCGGTAGGTAGCGCTCTTTCTGCCAGGCTTATCTTCTACACCACGAAAATCATTTCTAGCCCTAGGGTACCATACCGGGTCCACCATATACCCGCAGACGGTGCCTACCACTCCTCGAATCAGGTTTCACATACCAATCTCAGAACCGAGAAAACACATGGTGGACGCCTCAAAATATCATATCAAGAGAAACCGGGTTTTTAAAACAATACATACTTTCTTTTGAAATATAACCACGGTTCTCAAATCCAGAATCTCATGAATACAGCATCTCAATACGGATAATCATAAAGTATGATGTATGCAAACATAGAACAGAAATGTGAGCATATCAAGTATATCATGCGACATAGTATAGTGATGTGAGCATAACAAGTATATCATGTAATATAGCATAATGATGTGAGCATAGCAATATATCATAGCATGATGTAGCAACTCTACTGTGTATGTAACATAGCAATTATCGATGAAGAAAGTGTGTGAGCCGGCAAATCTGTGTAAGTGTAACATACGCATCATCGATAATGGTGTAGATGTACTAACACAGGTATATGTAATGCAGTGAGAATATCATGAACGTAGTAGCAAGTAAATCGTAAGCGCGATGCTAATAGGTACACGTATCTAATCCAACATCTACGTAAAGGCTAAACTAAGCGGTGTAGACAGGGATTAAATATCTATAACCTATCTGAGTCGGTGAATCTGTCAATCGGCATCCAGCCTCACAATATCACGTACGGTACAATCCATCGTACGGCATCGTCTAATCAAGGGTATTGATCAATCATCGGGTAAAACTCATCATGTACGGTAATCCATCGTACGACGACATTAAACAATTAGGGATCCGAACAACCTATATGACAATGAGGGTACGGACCTAACATCTCGTACGGCATATCACTCATGATCCACAACATTATATATATATATACCTATATCCTAGGTCACATCCGTATCAATCTCATATCATGCGACCGACAAAGGTATCAATTATCTCATATCAACTCGCATCCATATAACGACATATCAACCCAAGTCATCATATCACATCGTATACTCTTTTCACCACATTAATATCTCACATCAATATCTCACATCAAGTCATCTTCTTAATCTCATGTCGTAAATATCGATCTCAATCATACTACTCTAAATCTCATACTTATTCTCTTTCATTACATATATATATCGTGATTCACATTCACGTTTCACATCCTTATATATCAATTCGAGACATCATTTCTATCATATCATGTCACACTATACCATACACTATAATCTTAAGTCGTGGTATATCTTGTCTCCTACTAATTCTTTAACCATATCCATAAGTTCCTAACATGGTTTCCTTAACCATATTCTATATATATATCGGTTTCCATTATAATTGCGGGGGTGCTATTCACCATCCACCCGACTTCCCCCGTAAATATAAATCTACTCACCTGCGGAACTCCTTGTTCAACCATAGTCGATGTGCTTCGTCATCTCGGAATCCACGCGAAGGTACCTACAAATCAACACATATCGCCACGTTATGAAAACAAAATCCGGAAAACCGATACGGCACACGGTGCACTAATAGGTTAGAACATATAGCCTACGCATGCAAAAACAACCAAACAACCCTTGTCGTTGACGTAAAAACATCAAACGACCAAATCTCATAACTAATATCAAAACCAAGAATTCCAAAATACGGAAAACATAACCCAAAACCATCCCAATATGCTCCCAGATTTTGGCTCAGGTGATCTGGGACAAAAAGAAAAATACAGTAGCTATGTTATAAGGTATGTGAGCTACAGCCAAAACCCCAACACCAAATCTGCTACAGTAATCGACCTAATGGCTACAATAACCGCCGGGGCCGGCCCTACCCTGGAATTTGGGCCTCGTCTTCTCATGGTGGTCTCCTATTGGTCTAACTAGGTTAATGTATATTTTTGATTTTTTTTTATAAAGGTCCCGGGTTGTTCCAGATTCCCTGTAGACCTCCAAAAATGTCACAAAACCAACACGGGAAGTTTCTAAGTTTGTATTTTGGTTTTTATTCCACGTCATAGGCCATAAAATCATCACTAGGGTCTTGTAAATAGCCACTAAATATCACAAGTCCACACAATCATCCAAACCCTCTCTTGAAATTTCCAAACATCGCTAATCTATATCGATTTAACTCTAAACTACTATAGGGTGCTAGGAAACTAAAAATCTAAACTAGAAGTGTAGGAATTACCTCGTTTGGCAACTCAAGAATTTTCTTGGGTTGTTCAAAGTCTTCAAAATCCAATTTTGAAAGGTTCAAAATGTTGAGGATGAAGTTGTGCATCTTTTTAATGAAGGGAGTATAGGGTTTTGGTGAAGGGTTGGAGATGGAACATGAGGGTAGAGGTGGAGGAAACAAGAGGATGAAGGAGATGAAGAGGATGAAGGGAAAATAATGGGATCAAAGTCTCTCTCTTTCTCTCTCTCTTTCTCTCTCTCACCCTCACTCTCTTATGTGGCATGCCATGCCACATGGGTCCCCCACTCTCTCCTCAATTATACTCTCTTATCTTTTCTTTTTCTTTTCTTTTTCCTCACTCAATTAAAACCGAACACATAGCACAAATAAAATCAAACAACATGCAACAAAATGCAACATGTCATGGTATACTAGCCATGACTAATTAAAAATACAGATTTGGCCTAATCGTGATTAGTAGTGCACTAATCGAGTTTAGTTCAAACTAGCATATAATTAATTGTAAAAATGCCGAAATCCGATAAATATATTTTTAAATGAATAAATAATTTTAATCTCCAATTATTTCACAATTATCGGTATATATTTATACCATTTTACGAAAACCCCAATTTCGCAAATCAGGTAGTTTTCACGAAATATATTATTTTAATATTAAATTTCAAAAATAATATTTTATATTTTCTGAAATGTTACAATCTTCCCCCCTTAATAAATTCGGTCCTCGAATTTAATTTAAACCCCTAAATACTAAAACATTTCAATAATCAGCTCAAATCGACGGGGCTCCGAAATCACGGAAGATACAGAAATACCACAGCGCATCGTGTGCGCCTGAAAACAAGTATGAAACTCAAAATCGAACTCCGTCAAGCGTAATGCAATCATCGGAGTTACAATGGAGATTCAGAAATCGAAATCCACTACTGAAATTCAATATACACTAGTCGAATACTATAATATGTATATAGTACGCATCCTTGGAAAATCTCCTAAAACTGAATAAAACACATGCAAAATCTTTTTTGAATCGCCGTGTGATACGTAACTCACGGCATAAATGATGGATGCTCAATGATAAAATAGTAAATATACCTATATATGTTTTTGCTCAAATTATACGTTCCGCCGTTTTGAAATATCCCAAAAGGTTTTCCTTTTGTAAACGTTCGTGTCGCTCGCGGACACGTAGGAAATAGAGAGACTATGGCTCCTTTTTTAAAAATCTCTTGTTAAACTTTTAATGCATGCAAAGTACTCAGGTACTGTACGGCTACTACATAATATAGTGCCCATCACGAAAACAAAGTGCTCAAGAGAAAAATCGGCCTCACAAGGAGTATCCAACGATCACGTGCGTCTGGTGCGCATGGAAATCAAAGCCAAATACAAGTGCTACGAATGTGCACAAAACCAAACTAAGTGCAACGGGTATGCACGAACGCATCTGTCCAGTGCAACGGATGTGCACGACAATATCAAGTGCATCTATAGTGCACAAAATCACATCTCATATCATGCGCCCAACATGCGTGAAAATCCAAATCAAGTGCATCCGTCATGCACGAATGAAATCTAAATCAAGTGCATCCAATGTAGGGTTCCTATGAACGACAGCAAGGTTTTGGGAGGCATCGTCCATGCTATTTTCAAAATGTTGCCATTTTAAAGAACCCTAAACTAGAATATATAACTAGAGAATCATACGAAACAACATGTAAACTACTTTACATTTAAGTGAACTAGGAATACAACCTTTGTAAACTGGTCCTTCACTTCAATAGCTCCTTGTAGTGGTCCCTTCGCTGCGATCACGGAACACCCGGACTCTAGCATGGCTTCTCAAGATGAAATGAATGATCTTGCTTGAAGTCTTCTTGGCCGAAGATGATCTACGTCGAGAAGACACTAACTCAAGCTACTACTTCACTAATGAGAGATTAGTGAAGCTAACACCCTATACTAAAGTGCTAATCTAGTAGAGGATGATGAAGTAGGAAGTGGGCTCACTTTAGTTATATTTTTCTCACAATATTTTCTCTCTTTAGAAAACCCTAGCAAGATTTTTGCTCAAGGAAGAAGAAGATGAGCAAAAGAAATGAGAATGAACTAATGAGGTGAGAGAAATAACCATGGGTGAGTTTGTATCATATACTAACTCATGTAGAGATATAATCATGGGTTAATTATAATAGTTAGGTTAATAAATATTTTAAGTAAAATAAAACTAGTGGACTTAGTCAAAACATCCACATGCTTCTACAAGCTTCATGCATTTGGCTAATAATCCACTAATTTTGAATTACTTTAAACACTAAAACCCAACATTACAATTAGTACGGTGTAAGTTTCATACTCCCATGTAGTGTGTATCAACAACCATGATACAAAATAAAACACAATTAATATATATCACATATATATTAAGTGTGCACATGTAAGAATAATAAATGCTTAAGTGAGCTAATATTAGTTAATGTAAATTAGTATATCAAATATACAATTATACACTAAACTATCAAATCAACTCTTGATTTAATAATCCGGCTACATCACATATAACCGACTAATATTAAATGTACCAACTTATCGAATCAACACTTGATTCGATAACCCGGCTATATCACATATAACCGTCCGATACAAATATCACGAGAATAGAATACGGTATCACGTACTCGCATTATTCTCAGTCCCCCACATATCACATATGTGCTCCTACTTCGTTTTTCCTGAGCCAGTAAAACCTTTATGTAGGACTCTAAAGACTCGTCAATACGCCGGCAGTAGGTGATGATCACATCAAGCACCCACAAGCCGTCAGCGGTACTAGCTGGACGTAACGGATACCCAGGTATTAAGCGATCATAAGATCAACAAGCAAGCCCGCTCTAGCTCCTGTAAAACCTGTCAGTAACACTACCGTACAGTCCGGTCTTCTCGTCTGATTTGTCGCATATCTCGTCTAGGGGTGGTAAACGTCAGACCCCAGTAACTCGATAAGTCGTGCTGATGTGAGACTCATAACAGGTCGAGAAAATACTGGTAACACTTACCAGTAAATCTATGAAACAGCACTGGCCAGGGACTTCATGTTATAGCCATCGAGCACAGCGCAATATCAACTCCCAATACCAGGAGAGACGAATCCCCTTCTATCGCTCATTGCCTCCATGTGACTCGGGACTGTACCCAAAAACCACCGTTTTGCACGTTCTCCTGAACGTGGTAAGGTGGAAATCAAAGCACAGTGGGAATCACACAAGACTCTATGACGATCTCGGGTCGACAGACTAATCTATACCAGTGTCACCAGAGAACTGCCATCTGACGTGAGGTATAATACCATCTGGGAGTTCTCGGCGAGTCCGTCCAGTGTACCCAGTCTCCACTGAGCACCCGTATATCATCTCTGATGTCAAACACCAATGGATATGGGATCATCTATCGCCCTTCTAAATGGGTCGAGAAGCTATACGCTAGTCTACTCTGGTATATCGATGTCTGATCAGTCGAAAATATTGCATTTTTAACACATCAATTTCCCTACTCTTTGCAATCATCTAAAGGTGTTTGGTATAAATATAGCACGTATTAGCAATTTGTCAGCAAAATACCAAATAACATGTGTTTTATATTATAACCGGCATTTTGAGGGAAATTGAGTGTTTATTATTGCACGCATGATCTTTTGTATATCAACACTTGTCTCGAGATTGTGTGCATGAAATTCTCCAGGTAAAAGAGCCGGAATCATAAAAGTCCTGATAAAAATACACCAAGTCCAAGACTTGTGATCTGGCAGTGAACAAGAAAGATTTATAAGATTCCAGAGATCAGAAAAGTATCATGAGGCCAACACAAATCAGCACAGGAATTTCCATGCACTAAGTCCACCAAACGGCCGCGGATCCGCGGCCGAGTTGGCCGATCCGCCGTGGATCCGCGGCCGCGTTGACTCATCGGCACTTGGTCATGTTTGCAGAGGCTTCTCTTTAAATGGCAAACTTCTTCAAGACACTTCAGTCCCTAGAGATCTCCAGAAGCTTCCTTTCTAACAGCCAAGCTTCTTGTGCAAGCCTAATTCCTACCAAGCTTCTCATGCAAGCTAGCTAACTATCTTAATCTAGAAGCTTCTCTACAACTACCTAGCTTTCTATGCAAGCTTCATAACAACTTAGCTTCTAAAGGAAGCTAAACCCAGCTTAGCTTCTAAAGGAAGCTAAACCTAGCTTCTAGGGGAAGCTTGAGGGAAAACTATAAAAAGGGACCCAGGGCTTCATTACAAGTTTGTTGAATATTGAGCCAAAAATTCCGCAAGTTGAGTGACACAACTTGCAACTCAAAACCCAAGCCCGAATCCAATTCCAAAGCCAAATAAAGATTCATCGAGTACCAAATCAAGCAAGAATCCAACGAGCCTTTTGAAGCAACGCCGATCTTCATCCGAGCAAGAGATCCATGATGATCCGCGACTCAAGAAGACGATGCGAAGCTAGTTCGACGATTTAGTTCCTCCTCAAATCTTGTAGTCTTTAAGTATATTGTAACGAAACGTCGATTAAATAAAAGGTGAAAATTCTTGATCTTGCTTATCTTTACATTTGAGCATTATGATGAGTTATCAATTCTTGATTGTTTTCTTTTTCACGATTTTTGAGTGAAAACTCCGCTTGTGGAGGAATCGAGAAAATAGATAAATGATGATGATAAAATTCATGAACGATTCTTAAGTATTATGAGTTTTGTAAACTATAGGAAATTGAATCAACGACGACCTAGTTTTGAGCGAGATGCTTTCTTGAATGTTTTCGCTCTAAATTAGAGATCAACGATCGATGATTGAATTTCCTAGAGATTAGAATTTGAATGCTAATCAACGAAAGGACAAGGGATGATGATGAAGAAAACCTAGTTTCTTCAATAGATCCCTAAACCTCGTTGATCGTCATCGATCTAGCAACAAATCTTCAATAGATAAGAATTTCTAAACATAAGTATTCATCATCACTATCAATTAGATCGATTCCTACAAGCCTCTTTACAAATCTTAATAATCAAACTATTTGGATATTTTCTTGATCTTTAGTATTTCTCGATTTTAGATCTAGTTCTTGATGATTCTTGAAACTAAATTTCACAAATCTTGAATCAATTTTCTTGCAATTTTCTTTTATCTTTTCATTTCGACTCATCTAAAACAAAATCGATCGAAACACACATCTCAGTGGATGATCCGTATTCATTAACGCGCTACATCGACACCGTTAATTGATTGCGGTATAAATTTCTTTGGTTGTGAAACATTTCTAAACACGACACGGAATCGATCAATCAAATGGCGCCGTTGCCGGGGATGTGTGCTATTTTGTTCATTTTTGTTATTTGAGTTGAAAAATTATTATTCCATCAAATTTTCATCCAAGAATCGCTTCAAGTGCTTAACATTTAGTGTTTGAATTTTTGCGAGGGAGTCTGGAATCATTTCGGCAGTTAGATCAAGATTCAGAGAAGATCTAAAAATTCCAGAGGAGTACAAGAAGCTACAGGAATAAGTAGAAACCCTATTTCCCCCATAGCGCCGCGAATACGCGGCCATAGTGGTATTTTTGCGGCGGTTCCGCCGCCGTTTAGGGTGTTCTCTGTTCCCAACTTCTCAGGTATATTCTCTGTTCTCTTCTTTTCTCTCTGATCTTGTCCAATAATCAATTTCTTGCAGGATTCTTTGCAAAATTCAACGCCGCTAAAAAATAAATTTGTTGCGATTCTTGAAATTAGTTGTTTGCATATTTTAATACGGAAATTAAGGGGCAAAGACCAAATTCAGATTAGGTGGGGAGTTCATTACCCTTCCTAAGCCCCGGAAATCACAAACTTGCATCTGCATCACCCTCATTAATTAAAAGAAATCTAGACAAGACTCTAAGGACCGTCGCGCTCAATTAGGACAGAAGGAGGTCATGGGTAATCTATTGCTTATCCGCGTTTCTTTTATGGTGTCTAAGGCAAGTGGTTACTTAATTAGGCCCACTACTTACGTAGTGGAGAACCTCCCACTTACCTGTCACTTACCTGGCCACAGAAGGGGCAAAGAGGCAGTAGAGGATTTATCCTGCGATTTGTCTTCTGGAAGTCTAGGAGCGGTCTAGAGACTTGACCTAAGTGACCATTAGATATAGGGTTTCTTGTGCATGTTTGTGTGAATTTTCATAAATCCGTCCTTTTTTCAAAACAAACCAATTATTTTCTCCCCTTTTACCCTTTTCCCCCTCTTCTCTTCTTATAATGGGTGACCCAAACAGAAGAACTCTTGCAGAGCTTTGCTGTCCATAACCAGATATTTCTTGTTTTCATCATCGCTTCGGTATATCATCCGACTCTCCCATGTCCTTAAGAGATCAGATAGAACAAGCGGGTAGAAATAGTTGGCCACCTCAGTCCTGGTCTTATCTACAGTATCCTAATTCTACATCCATTTCAGTTGATACTCCGAGTGAGGATCCCCCTAGACGCATGTCCGTTGCTGAGCATATAGCTAGGGCTAGAGGCCAAAGTTTCAATCCAGACCAATATCAACCGTATCCCAATTCCATATCTGTTTCAGTTGATACTCCGAGTGAGGATGCCCCTAGATGCATGTCCATTGCTGAGCATATAGCTAGGGCTAAAGGCCAAAGTTTCAATCCGGACCAATATCAACCATCACCTCCACTTTCTAAAGAAGAATTTCATAATCGGTTTGTGGCATGTATGATGTCCAATAGCCAACCGACCAACCAATATCAATATTCTTCTTATCACAATATTGACCCTACTCCTGCCCAATTTTCACAACCCTTCTGTTCCTATCAATCAAATCCGACTTTTCCACCTTCTCTAAACAATCCTTCTAATCAGTCATTTGGGAGTTGTAATTGTCCATAAGAATTTCAATCTTATACGAAAACCCCTTATCGACCCAAGTCTAGTCTGGAGCAGACATTAGAAAAATTTCTGAACCAATTTAGGAAGGAAATGACAGAGTGGGGACAAGCAAATAATTTCAAACCAGCCCAAAAATTTTCAGTAATAATTCGGGCATAGGACAAAATGAGAATTTGGGTAGTGAGAGAGAACTATACACCTTTCCTAATCAAACATTCCTTTTCTAAACTGAAATTCACAACCCCGGTTTCATAGATTCATCGAGTACACCAAATGATTCACCAATGGACGATAGAATGTATGAGAATTTGTGTAATAATGCAGTGTTTGATTTACCCGACTGTGAAGGGTCCATTTCGAGTGAAACCATACCAAATCCTTGTGATCTCTACACCTCCACTCCTGAACTAAAATTGATTGAAAACCATACTTTGAATGAGGTGTTTGAGAATTTTAACCTTCACTTGAATGAGGTGATTGACGTTGGGGATATATTGATTGATGAACCCGAAATTTTGGATGAGTTTGTCCCACCAATTCATCAGATCCTTTCACTTCCTTGCGGTCATCATCTTGAGCCTTCGATAATTTTTCCCGAACCCCAAATGCATCTTGAAGTTGATAATAATGGTATAACCGAACAGCAGACCGAAATTCAGCCTACATCTTCCACATCTGGTTTAGCGACACTCGACACACCAATTTGTTTACCCATTTCATCTTCCACTCTTTCTGGTTCTTCTTCTGTTCCTGAAATGATAGTGAGTGTTGATGAATCACAATCCGTTAATTCAATAATACCATAAAGTCAACTTGATTTGGATACTTTTGAAAATGAGGTAGATGAGTTTTTCGAGTCTTCTACCTCCATAATTTTTTATGAATCAAGTAGGATAAATTCTGGCACAAAAATTATTGACAGCAAAACGATCGATCACATCATTGATGAAAGTTTTGAAAAACTTTTTGCTGACGAACTTGCATTCCTAAACAACACGGATTTTGTGATTGATCAACCTCCACATATAAAAGTTGAACCACCACCACTTCTTCTTCCTAATCATTCACATTCATCCTCATTCTTTAATTTCTCTAATTTAAAACTCAAACCCTTTCTAGACCACCACTTATCCCTTCCTTATTTCTTCCTGACTCTATACAACATGTTCTTCCACCGACCTATACGCTACACTGATAAAATCATTGAATGGTTGGTATTAATTTTTGGTCTTTGTAAAGTCATATTTTGACCAAATGACTCACCCCTTCTTAAAATGCTTAATATTGTCTAACTCATATTTGAAGGGGGTGTATTTTTGGCTCTTGAAAATAAAACGTTGTCCTCAAATATTGTGAGCCAAAAATAAGTTGTAAGTCTACGGTAGTGTCCCGGCCGTCAATCCGAGGACAAAATGCGGAAACAAAAACTTTTTCATAAACTTGAAACTGGCGCTATCATATACTTTAAATCCGGATCGAACCATTAACACAAACTAGCAATCTAGAAGAAGTTAGGAAAGCTATACCGATAGATCCGTGTCCTTCGGTCTTTAGCCATCATCTCTAGCTCCTCACGGCATCTCCGATCTCCGGTCTCCTCTTCGGAAAGGGCACCACATCTTCGAATCCTTTTACGGGCTCTCGCTTCATCCGAAGCAACTCGGACACGAAGTTTGCTAGCCAACGTGTCCAAGGTGAAGTAGAGAATGTGTGTGATCACTTTCTCTCAAGCATCCACTGATTCTCAACGCATGAGTGTGTATGGATGGAGGTTGAAGATCATGCCATTAGTGGAAATGTGAGCTAGAGGAAGAATAAAAAGAAGAGGCTCTTTTCCTTTTGTGTTATTGTGTTGAGATGATCAAAATGAGAGCAAGAATGATAATACAAGAGCTAACCCTAAGCCTATGGCTGCCCTCTCTCTCTCCATCCAACAATTCAACACAATAATCAATCATAAAATGTGACATTTGCACAAATAATAATACCATGAGTCACTAGATTGCATATGCCACATTTAATGCACCTCATGATGAATTCTACTCATAATTTCCACAAAAATAAACATTAGCCCAAATGTTTAGTCCAACAAAAAGATACGGTAACATCTAAATTAAACTCGTGACGGATCACAAGGATACCCCTCACCTGTATATACATACCTGCATCCACATTCCGACTGAATGCGAATGCGATGAGACTAAAGTAATCCAACAAATTTAATACTAGGATCCGGCTTAAACCAAAGCCCACTAGTATGATCCGTCCGATCATGATCCGTACACGAATGCACGTATATGATCGAACCCTGCCATAATACCATACGGCCTCTACAACGTTTCGCCCAAAACTTGAGAATCTGTCTGTGGGAGACTCTAAAGACTCGTCAATACTTTGGCTGTGGATTTAACCACTAGCACGTCAGTGGTACTAGTTGTACGTAACGGGCTACCAGGTATTGACCAAAAGGGAGGTCGATGAGAGAACTCATCCTGACACCCTACTGAGCCTGTCAGTGACAATATCCGTACAGTCCAGTCCGTTCGTCTATGAGTATCGCATGTCGGGCCTAGGGAGTTGGTAAAAGTCAGACCCCCAAAAGCGGTACAAGTCGTGTCGGGGTGTAGCCCAGAACACCCTGAGATACTACTGGAATACCTACCAGTAAATCTTCTGTCTTGGCCAAGGACTTCGTGTAATGGCTCTCCTAGACACAGCGCGATCTCACCCCCAATACCGGGAGAGACGAAACCCCGGCCGATCCGCTCACTGCCTCCATGTGGCTCGGGACTGTACCCAACTAAAAACTGTTTGCACGACTCCTTTGAGCCATGGTAGGGTAGTAATCAAAGCAAAGTGGGAACTCACAGGAGACAAATGACGATCTCAAGTCGATGAACTAACCTGTACACATGTCACCAGGGAACTGCTATCTGACGCTAGGTATAAAACCAACTAGCATGTTCCCGGCGAGTCCTGTCCGGTGTACTCATAACCCAATGAGCACCTGTATACGTCTTAGGTGAACCAACTGACACCAATGGCTTGTGAGACCAGCCACCGCCCCTCGTCGGGGTCTCGACCCGTATACACTAGTCTACTCTGGAGTATCGATGCCCTGTCTCGAAACTCCCTCGACTAGGGACCTTTTAAGGATGTGCTTATAGACCCCAGCTCCCACGTATATGATCGCCATCATACTGCTGGTCGTTAAGAAAAAATCCTAAGGGCTCTATCAATGTGTAATAGTGATCTCTAAGGTCACCTAAAGTTGTACACGATAATAAAGATAAACAAGATAGCTTACTATCATCTTGAGTAAGACTGTCCTACCGGTATAGGTCTTCCCTCAATCATTGCAATCGCGTGCCTGTGATCCAATAATTGACTTTGAGGGCACTATATCCAACAATCTCCCACTTGCACTCAAGGCTAATTATTGCGATGCCGCATACTCACAGCCCGTGTGATACCGAACACCCAACACCTCTACTAATCAGTTTCACAAAGCCCGTTTGCGAAACTATTGCATTCGATGAATAGCCTCAGTGAGTGGATCCGCCCTAATGTTTCTTTCTATGTCTCTCTTTATCTCAAGTTCGTGGAGAAAGCCATCTCCCGAAATGAGCAATAACTGTCTTAGAATATGTTTGGATATCTGATGGGACCTACTTCATAAATGAACTCCAAATCCAAACTTCTTAGACTGTATCGTCAACTGAATTTAATCAGTATCCTGCGTCAAGCCTCCCTCAGTGTCCGCTTGGATCACAAGTCCAAACCACTGCCCCTCATCAGAGGGAAAACTATAACTCTGACAGTCACTCTATCATCCAGGTCACCTTGGAAGTCTGGAATGATAACCGTCTCCTAAAAGAGGCTGTTGTTATCTAATCCCTAGAACATCCACTTATGTTCTAACTCTGCTTCCGAACGTTTCTCCAAGATAGGATTAATATCAACTTATTGCATCTAGTGCAAAAACAACATCTGGTGTGGTACTTGACATCTCATGATTGACTCAATTGCCTAAGCAAGTGATATGTCAATCATGCACATCCCTCTCCCCTTTAGTCTGTAAAACAACTTTAGAGAGGGTGACTCCATCTCCTGCAGGTATACTACCGTGCCAGGATCGTCCATTCTAAAACACATGTAGAAAGTTGTCTAAGTACCCAGATTGGGAAACTACCCAAATCTAGATCTAGAACTATAGATCTAGTAACCAGAATATCTGATATAATATCCATATCCTATGTGGAGAAAACTACTGTATGACAACCAAAGTATAACCGATCGTAGTATAGGAATTTCACTTCCTACTTTGTGTATGTCATCCAAATACGAGGACATCACACCCTACTACCTTCTTAACAGATCCATCCCCTATTCTGATGAAGTCAAACCTATGACTGTCACATCAGAAATAGATGATCTATCTCTTCTATATCTGCTTTAGTCCATAAATAGAAAAAAGCTACCTGTCTACTATGCTTCCGCTGCTCCCACTGACTATGACAACCCTTTGGCAGAGTCATATACACGTACACTTCTAAAGCTAGTTTAAAACGATGCTATACTCATCCTCCTGCCGGGTCTCACGGTCTGGAACAACAGCAATGGCAAGTCTGGGTAAACAAGAACCTCCCTGTCACCGTCCTTAAGGCTACCGGAGTACCTCTCGGGTGCCTGAGGTTACCCACCATATCTGCAGAGTGGCTAATGGAATGTGAAACCAGATTGAATCTTTAGGTCCTATTAAATTTTCAGTAATCGTTTGCGGTTCTGGAATCACTTCCAGTTCTACCATACTCCCACTACTGTTTTATGAAAAAATCCATTTTTATTAAAACTGTGGCGAGTCAAGAAGAATATCACTATTGATCTTCCAGATGGTAGAAAGTCAACCCTCGTCATAGCCCGGGTTAACCCACAAACAGCCATTACAGAAACGCGCCTTGAGTTATCCAGAGTATGGTTTTAAGCATAAGCCGGACAACTCCCCATAACTTAACATTGTTAAGATATGAACTATTTTATATCCAATATAGAAACAAAGGCACTGATTTAATTGGAACCAGATTCAAATCATGCAGCTGTCTCTAGTGCATGTCAACTAAATAGAGAGAAGCCGATCAGCATTACTCAATTTAGGAGTACATCCAGATATGAGTAACCTGAAAGAGAAGCAAGTTCTCATAATCATTACTATCAATTGAATACCATACACAAGTATATACATCTTCGATTACCTTGAAGAATCCTAATACTTGCAACACGTGGTTCTCTACTTTACTCTTATACCTATTACTTCTCAAAACTTAGACCTTTTATTTCTACGAAACACTTGTCTAAAAACTAGAGAAGTCATAAGTAAACAGAATATAGTACGAGGACCAACCCCTCTGTCCTAATGGACACTGGACAATATGCGATACTCTGTATAAGTCCCCTGAGTCTAATAACTCAAACCCTGTGTGTCATAGGTTGAAAACTGTACTATGGTTATGAAGAATTACACCGTTGTTGAATACTCCTTACCTAACCATCAACTGATATAGGTAAATATCATGGACATAATTTCAAAATGTTATATCTCACTTTATAAAAATAAACGTACAGATATATTAATTTGAAATTGGTGCATAACAACGGATATTCAAAACCAAATATTTGCCGTCAGGCAAACAACCCAGGCGATTTCCTCAAATATCACGAATTACAACGAATCCCGACATAATGAGGATGATCACCCAATTTCCAATAATTTACTCCCACCCATCATCTGTAAAACCATACAGATGTGAGAATCAAAACTGGTAAATACATACCCTGGAGGAATGGCTAATTCGGAAATCTGTTTTCTTTTAACAATACACAGTGAAACTGAAATATGTAAATGTTTCGAAGGGGTATCCGGGTATTCTTAGTAATGCCTCTTCTATTATCGGATTCACAACTGTAACCGTATATTTCTTTGCCATCTCTCCAAATCCCTTTATATGTCTTTAGTCATTACCTTCTGTACACCACTTTTAGGCCAAATAGTTTTCTTCCTTCCCTACCGTTCGGCACCAGCCTATGGTTTGGAAGAAGACTATCCAATAAGCATAATGGGTGTACTCCCCTAATCTTAGGAGCACTCGCAACGCGAGAGAAGGTAAAGATAAAAGAACACTGAATAAATCTTATTCCTTTTTCTTCTGAACCAGAATCCATCCCCGAACTGGAACAAGTCTCTTCGAGTTCGTATATAACCATACGATGGAGTATCCAATAAAATGTGGAACTTCGTAGTGATACGGGGCGTTCCGGAGAAATACAAAGGTGAAGTAGGAGTGGCGATGAAATACTTGGTTTGGTCGTGAATGATAGCAGTCGCAATTTACTTTGCCCTCTTACTAATCCATTTATTTGTCTTTACTTAATACCTTCTGTACACCTTTTAGGCTAAATGGTTTTCTTCATTTCCTACCGTTCGGCACCTGCCTATGGTTTGGAAGAAGACTATCCAATTAGCATAATAGGTGTACCGCACTCGCAACCTGAGAGAAGGTAAAAGGAAAAGACAACTGAATAGTCCTATTCATTTTCTCCAGAACCAGAAACCATCCTCGAATCTGGAACAAGTTCCTTCGAGTTCATATATAACCATACGATGGTTTTATCCAATGGAATTGGACGTTCGTAGTGACACGAAAAGTTCCGGAGAAAAAGGGTAAAAGTAGGAGTGGCAATGAGGTATGAAACTCTGACAATCCAAAAGCCAGTATTTTTAACAAGGTTCGGTTAACTTGGTCACTGAGTCATAGTCTGGGGTCGGGCCATGGTCACTGCCAAAGAGAGAGAGAAAAGAAACACTCTGCGTGCACTCTAACCTAGATCAGAATGGTTATCACTTTATCTAATCAGGAAACCTCCCACTGTAATCTCAAATTCTCCTCCAAACCTGAAAGAAGAATTAGTCGGGATCACCCGAGGAGTAAACCAACTCATCAGTGGGAATCGGTATCCAACTATCATCGCATGATAACATGATGGAATCGACTCACGTTATCACACTCCAGAAGGTATGCGCATATCTGGCAAGTTTCGGTTTCTTTGGAAACTCCCGATGTGATTTTTACCCCATGCTCTTATGACATTGACGAAGGTCAACAAATCATAAGTCACATGCCAAGTTCTACCCGTCATTTTCCAGGTTAATTTGAAGCCATCCGTGCAAGCCCTTGACGAAGGTCAACAAGGCTGTACGACTGTTCCAAACCAACGCATCTATCTATGCAACAGAAAGGTAACAAGCAGCTACCATACACTATGCCTTGACGAAGGTCAACAAACATAGCATGAATACTAAGTGCTACCCGTCTGAAATAACGGAGGGCTACGAATGGTTTTTGGCGAAAAACCTTTAACGTAATGAACTTGATATCGTTGAAGGAACCAGATAACTTTTTATAAAAATATAGTGGCGAAAACCTTTGCTAAAGAGGTCACTCCCGGTGAAGGGATCTCGGCTCTTTCCCCGTAGAATGAGGTGCAGGATATTCCAAATGAATACCACGATGCAAAGCAAAAAGTAATCGACTATAGTGAAGTTATTACCCTGACGCAAACTTCTGTCCAAGGAGTCACTCCCGGAGAAGGGATCTCGGCCCTTGCTTCGTCAACTGAGGTGCTGGATATTCATAACCGAATACCGCTGTACAAAACAAAAGAGAATGTCCTTGTAATAACAGCTTTTTGAAAAATGTTCCAACAACATCAAACAGGTTTGTTTAGCTTGCATTGATCCGAATCAATGCAGTCCCATCAATTAATCACACCACAAAAGAACGAAAATATGATGTACGTATATGCCATCCGCATTCGCCACTTGGTCCCGTCATCACCCGTTAGGTTACTTAACTAACGACGGAGCGGGGACTGGACTAGCGCGGGTGTAAAACATATACAACATCTACTAGTATCAATATATAATAATCACTCCAGACGTGATAAATGCAACATCACAGAGAGTAATAAGCATTACAGAACAATAAAGATAATCTGGGATCCCCGGGTTTCCTTTGACGTTCCCCTTGTCGTGTGGATAGCCTGTGCAATAAAATCCTAGACCCCTACGGGTGCGGCAAGTTACCCGCCAAAACCTGAAGCGAGGCAACCCCCTTCAACAAAGTGATTGGACCACCCAGCACATCACGGAATCCGGTAACTTAGGCACCCCTCATTGGGTCAACCTATACCCCCTACGAGTGCGGCGAATAGCCCGCCAATTCTAGAGTGAAGCACCCTCCGTCTCAAAGCCATGAGATGCGGGCTCGTTGCCCCCTAGAACCCGGCTATCCGTGCACCCCACCGCGGGGTAATCTTAGTACAGAAAATAAAATATATACAACGGGTACATCGACCTCAACCCGGTCGTGCCCCAAAAGAATAATATACAAACAGGAAGTGACAGCAGTCTACATGTCGGACGCTCGCCCCGCAATAAAAAATGTACAAATAATACCAAACTGTACTACCATTGAAACCAGGCTATCCACCACGATAAATCCGCAATATCACAGCACAACACAGAACATCAACGTGAATGTCACGTTCGCAAATCCGTCTAAAAGGGTTATAGCAATTAGACAAGATTTACCAATCAAATAACATTCACGGTCGCAGAGATAAAGTAAGCAAAGTGAATTAACTTATTTAAAATTTTCGATCGACAAAATTTCCCGAAGTTGGCCCGAAGCACAAATCCAGTACTGTAACAAAATCTGGGCCCAAACAAAATATTCCAGAAACCCCAATTCCAAGTTTAAGACCACTGTAGAAAAATTGGTGCAGAGATGACAAATAATGGCAGCAGAACCGCGGCCAAAACATGGGTATGGTCGCGGTTCCGCGGCGGCACTGTAGCATCATGTTACCAAATTTTCACAGATGTCTTAAAAAAGCCTGCCTGATTTTCTGAAACACTCAAATAAATTTTTATACCACAAAAAAAATTTGACAGAAACTTCACTTTTGAAATTGCGGTTTCGGAAATTTTGATCGATCGATGTTTTAAACATGTTAGAACAAGCTAGTAAAGGTTAATAGCGTGGCTCTGATACCATGTAAGTCTACGGTAGCGCCCCGGCCGTCAATCCGAGGCCAAAATGTGGAAACAAAAACTTTTTCATAAACCTTAAACTGGCGCTATCGTATACTTTAAACCCGGATCGAACCATTAACACAAACTAGCAATCTAGAAGAAGTTAGGAAAGCTATACCGATCGATCCGTGTCCTTCGGTCTTTAGCCATCGTCTCTAGCTCCTCGCGGCATCTCCGATCTCTGGTCTCCTCGTCGGAAAAGTCACCACATCTTCGAATCCATTTACGGGCTCCCGCTTCATCCGAAGCAACTAGGACACGAAGTTTGCTAGCCGACGTATCCAAGGTGAAGTAGAGAATGTGTGTGATCACTTTGTCTCAAGCATCCATTGATTCTCAACGCATGAAAGTGTATGGATGGAGGTTGAAGATGATGCCATTAGTGGTGTAGGGTTCCTAGGCACTCTTGTGAAGGTTCATAAGGCATCAAACATGCCCGGATTAAATTTTAGACGTGCCGAACAACCCAAAGCCGGGATCTTTGCTAGATTATTAGGGTTTAACATGCAATAAGATAACTTTTATCTAAGTGTGAGGGATTACAACCTTTGTAGTCCGCTCCTTCACTTCACAAGCTCCGAGTAGAAGTCCCTTTGCCGCGATCCACGATCTCCCGGACTCATGAGAGGCTCCACGACTCGAACGATCCATTCTAGCTTGTCGTAATCCAAATCTCCGATGATCTACCTTGAAGTTGCTACGGCTCAAGCTTTCTCACTCTTAAAGAAGAGAACACACTAATCACATGGGCAAGATGAGATGAGGATGAGAGAGTATTAATTTTGCTTTCTTTTTATATTATTTCATCACTTAAGAAAATCTAGCAAGCTTTTCTTTCAAGAGAGAAGAAGAAGATAATGGAAAAAAAATAATCCTTTTTCTTTTGTGATGAATAGAATATAATCATATGATTGAATTGTTAACCAAGGTCAAGGATGAGTGGCTAGGATTTTGTAGAGAAATAACTAGAGTTAGGGTTTAGTTGAGTTAAAGAAAATATCTTAAGAATGACAAAAGAAGAAACCTTCTAGAAGATGCATGAAACATCTAACCCAAATTAAACCCTAATCTCAATTAATCATCCTTAAACATGTTTAACAATTAATCATAACATGTCACAATAATATATATCACATATATATTATATATTTGCAACAAAAGAAAATAATACAATTAACATATATCGCATATATATCAATGTATCATCCACTGAGAAAATAAAATAATAAAGCAAGCCAATATTAGTTAATATAATAATATATCATATATATTATTATATATTAAATCATCGAATCAACACTTGATCCGACGATCCGGCTATATCGAATATTACCGACTAATATATCATGTACCGATTCATCGAATCAACACTTGATCCGATGACCCGGTTCATATCTAAATATCGCGAGAATATAATACGGTATCCCATATCGCATTATTCTCGGTCCTGCACATATCACATATATGCCTCTACTCCGTTTCGCCTGAGCCAAGAAACCTCTGTGTAGGACTCTAAAGAATCGTCAATACGCCGGTAGCGGGTGATGATCATATCAAACACCCACAAGCTGCAAGCGGTCAGCTAAACGTAACAGCCACCCAGGTATTGAGCGATTAGAAGATCAACAAGCTAGCCTGTGCGTTCTCTTGTGAATCCGATCAGTAACACTCCCGTACAGTCCGGTCTGTTCGTCTGATATGTCGCATATCAAATCTAGGGGTGGTATACGTCAGACCCCAGTAACCGATAAGTCGTGTCGATGTGTGGCTCATAACGGGTCGAGAAACTACTAGTAACACTTACCAGTAAATCTCTATATCAACCCTGGCCAGGGACTTCCAGTTATAGCCAATCGAACACAGCACAACATCAACTCCCTATACCGGGAGAGACGAATCCCCTCCTATCGCTCATTGCCTCCATGTGATTCGGGACTGTACCCAAAAGCCACCGTTTTGCACGCCCTCTTGGACGTGGTAAGGTGGAAATCAAAGCACAGTGGGAATCACACAAGACTCTATGACGATCTCGGGTCTACAGACTACCCTGTACCAGTGTCACCGGAGAACTGCCATCTGACGTGTGGTATATCACCATCTGGGAGTTCTCGGCGAGTCCGTCCAGTGTACCCAGTCTCCACTGAGCACCCGTACACCATCTCTGATGTCTAACACCGATGGATATGGGATCATTCATCGCCCATCATATGGGTCAAGATGCGTATACGCTAGTCTACTCTGGTGTATCGATGCCCTGTCTCGATATACCCTTGACTAGGAATAGTTATAGGATGTACTCATCGACTGCCGCGGCCCCACTAGTATGATCTCATCATAGTCCCAGTAGTCGAGTACAGATCCTAAGGGCTTTATCAACATGTGAGAGTAAAACAGTAAACCAATACAAGTCAACATGTTAAGATAAAGTGAAACCAAATAGCATACTATCATGACTAGCAAGAAAGTCATCTCTATATATAACCAAGCATCCATTATAAAATACATCATATGTACAACAATGGCCTCTAGGGCATATACATAACCAAATAGCATCCTAAGCTGCTGTAGTATCGCATACCTAGCATCCCGAATAATCTCTCAAACTGTATCTGGGGAATAGCCTTCGTGAATGGATCCGCAGTGTTGTCTTTCGTATCTACTCTCCTGACCTCGATCTCCCGGCGATCAACTATCTCCCTGATCAGGTGATACCGCCTCAGAATATGTATGGACTTCTGAAGGGACCTGGGTTCCTTGGCCAAAGCCACAGCTCCATTGTTATCGCAATACAGAGGTATTGGATACTCAATGGATGGAACCACACCAAGTTCACTAATGAACTTTTTGATCCAGACAGCCACTTTGGCAGCATCGTTGGCAGCGATGTATTCAGCCTCCATCGTCGAGTCTGCAACGGTATCTTGTTTGGAACTCTTCCAACATACCGCCCCTCCATTGAGGGTAAAGACAAAACCCGAATGCGACTTAGAGTCATCCTTATCACTTTGGAAGCTGGAATCGGTAAAGGACTCCACCTGGAGTTCTCCGTTACCATACACCAAGAACATCTCCTTAGTCCTTCATAAGTACTTGAGAATGTTCTTCACTACTGTCCAATGACTCTCTCCAGGATCTGCTTGATACCGACTCACTACACTTAGTGAGTATGCTACATCGGGTCTGGTACATAGCATCGCATACATGATAGAGCCTACTGCCGAAGCATAGGGTATCCCTTGCATGCGAGCTCTCTCCAAATCAGTCTTGGGAGACATCTCTTTGGAGAGAGTGAGTCCAGAGATCGTGGGCTGATTCCCACGTTTGGATTCTTCCATACTAAACCTCTTTAGTATGGTGTCAATGTACCTGGATTGGGACAATCCCAGTATCCGTTTAGATCTATCTCTATAGATCATGATTCCCAATATGCAGGAGGCATCACCTAGATCTTTCATTGAGAATCTCTGTGATAAGAAGAGCTTGACTGATTGCAGCATAGGAATATCATTTCCTATCAAGAGTATGTCATCCACGTACAATACGAGGAAGACTACCTTACCCTCTGCTACCTTCTTATAGATACAAGGTTCATCTATATTTTTGATGAAGTCAAACTCTTTGACTACAACATCAAAACAGATGTTCCAACTCCGCGATGCTTGCTTTAACCCATAAATGGATTTAAGCAGCTTGGACACCTTTGTGCTGCTCCCACTATCTACGAAGCCCTCTGGCTGAGTCATGTACACGCTCTCTTCTAAATCACCGTTTAGAAAGGCGGTCTTAACATCCATTTGCCAGATTTCGTAGTCATGGTATGCAGCAATGGCAAGTAAGATCCGGATGGACTTAAGCATAGCCACTGGAGAAAAGGTTTCGTCATAGTCCACACCTGGTCGTTGACGAAAACCCTTTGCTACAAGTCTAGCTTTGAAAGTCTCAACTCTTCCATCTACACCAAATTTCTTTTTAAAGATCCACTTGCTCCCAATGGGTTTTACCCCTTCAGGAGCATTTTCCAAAGTCCATACTTTGTTGGTGTACATGGATTCCATCTCAGATCGCATTGCATCCAGCCATTTCACAGAGTCACTACTTGTGATGGCCTGCTCGAAACTAGTGGGTTCATTATCATCCATGATGCAATCCTCGCTTCCACCATCAATGAGAAAACCGTAGTATCTCTCAGGTGGACGAGAAACCCTACTAGATCGGCGGAGAGGCTGGGGTTCGTCGGGTACTACTGAATCCTCTGGTTCCACTAAATCATCTGTTGTAGTTTGTTCTGCTGGAACTTCTTCCAATTCTACCTCAGAGCCACTAATTTCTTTTTCAAGAAATTCCTTTTCTAAAAAGGTGGCGTGCCGAGAAACAAACACCTTTTGTTCTTCGGTGTGGTAGATGATATACCCGCGCGAATGTTTGGGATATCCAATAAACTTGCACAGAATAGACCTTGCGCCGAGTTTGTCCGGATTTTGTGTTTTCACATATGCCGGACAACCCCATATCCTAACATAATTAAGATATGGTCTCTTTCCTTTCCATATCTCATATGGAGTGGTTGGCACAGATTTGGTGGGAACCATATTCAATAGGTCTGCAGCTGTCTCCAGTGTATACCCCCAGAAGGAAATAGGTAACTCAGCTGTACTCATCATAGAGCGCACCATATCTAATAGGGTGCGATTCCTCCGCTCAGATACACCGTTGTGCTGTGGTGTATAAGGAGGAGTACGCTGAGAGAGAATCCCATTCTCTTTTAGATAATCTAGGAACTCACCGCTTAAGTATTCACCTCCTCGATCAGATCGAAGAATCTTAATACTTTTGCCCGTTTGATTCTCTACTTCATGCTTATATTCTCTGAATTTCTCAAAAGCTTCAGACTTGTGTTTCATCAGGAACACATATCCGAATCTTGAGAGATCGTCAGTGAATGTAATGAAGTAGGAAGAACCGTTCCTGGCATGCGTAGACATTGGACCGCATACATCACTATGTACCAGTCCTAAGAGTTCGGTAACTCTTTCTCCGTGTCCACTAAACGGAGCTTTGGTCATTTTTCCTTTGAGACATGAATGGCAAGTATCATAAGATGATAATTCGAATGGATTCAAATAACCATCCTTATGTAACTTAGCCAGTCGCGTCGCATTGATATGACCAAGTCTACAATGCCACAAGTAGGATTCGTTCATATCTGAACTTTTCCTCTTGTGTGTGTTTTGTATATTCAGGACTGTATTCTGATTTAGAATGAATATGCCATTATGTAACGAGCCTGATGCAATCAACTTTTGATCTAGGAATATGTTCATAACATTATCCTGTACTACAAAATTATATCCCTCTTTACTCAATAAAGAAACTGATATAATGTTGCACATCATGTTCGGTATATAATAGCACTCATTTAGAATCAGTGTATTACAACTTGGCAATACAAGGTGATATTCGCCAACTGCTTTGGCTACAATACTCGCACCGTTCCCTACTTGAACGGAATGATCACCTTTTCCCAGTTCTCTACCTTTACGTAGCCCATGCAACTGTTTGCATATGTGGGATCCTGATCCGGTATCTAATACCCAGGACGTAGGGTGAACTGAGAAACAGTTCTCAATAAAAAACACACTCGAAGAAGATGCATCAATATGAAAGTTCTTTTGGGCGGCGTGAGAATCCAGATATTCTCCTGTTTCCTGTTCAGTCTTATAACTCTTATAAGAAAGAATGGGTCTAACGTTCCCTTTCTCAGTACAATAATCAGGTTCAGTCAATACATCCATATTATTATCTTGATTATGGCATGACATGGTCGCTACCTGGAGAGAGAGAGAAGAAAACACTTTTAGCGTATGCTCTTGCAAGATTAGATTGGTTATTATCTTATCTAATCAGGATGTCTCCCACTGTTTTTATCAAATCTACCTTAAAACCCAAAAAGGCAAGATTAGCCGGGATTAATTACACCCTACAATTTCGTCAATCTTTCAGCCATATCAGTGTCGGTACTTTGAGGGAGGTTCCCCGTGCTTTCGCACGGACCTAATTGAAGTAAACCTCGTTTTCCCAGAGACGTAACCTCGTTAACACTTTTCTTAGACACCTACTTGAATGACTAATTGTCCTGTGTAAAACTCTCCCAGGAGTAACTCTTATTCGCAGTGGTTATCAGGATCCAACTATCTCATAGGAGGTATGCAATCTCATTGCAAATTTCAACACTTGAAATTCCTGATAATGTTTTTACCCCTAGCATCCTATGACCTTGACGCAGGCCAACAAACCATAGTGCGCTAGTCAAGTTCAACCCGTCATTTCTTGATTCAATTAAACCCACCCGCACGACCCTTGACGCAGGCCAACAAAGTCGCACGACTTCCCTAATCGAATCTGCATCATATGCATAAACAGATATATATTAGTTAGCTACCGCACACTACGCCTTGACGCAGGCCAACAAGCGTAGCACGAATACTAAATAATATCTATCTGAAATGACGGAGGGCTACGCAGGTTTTTCAGAAAACCCTGAGCGTAATGAACATGATATCGTCGTAGAATCGAGTGAAGTTTTTAAAAAGGAGTGTTTTTGAGGCTTTTCTTAGTTTCGCTAAAGGGGTCACTCCCGGTGAAGGGATCGTCGGCCCTTTCCTCATCGAATAAGGTGCAGGATATATCATATATACCGCTGTGCAAAGCAAAACACTTAAAGCAATCAAAAGACAAACCGCGTTTTGTAGCATCTGCCAGTTTTGCTAAAGGAGTCACTCCCGGTGAAGGGATCTCGGTCCTTTCCTCATCGAATAAGGTGCAGGATATATCGTATATATCACTGTGCCAAGCAAAACTGTAGCTACCCTTTTTATAAAGTTTTTGATTCTACAACATCTTTAGGTTTCTTTTCTTTTATTAATCTCATTAATAAAAATCCCATCAGCTTATGCTTCCTAAGCATCACAGAAGAAACGAAAGCAGTAATATTTATATATCAGCATATATATATAGTATAAGCATTCGCCTCAGGCAGTAATATGATCTCATCACAGAACATTGCAGCAGAAGAACATATATGAAATATTAGATATACTAGGTAGTCCGTGTTTTCAATACGAGCCTGTATAAAACACGGATTCCACGGTCGCGACAAATAGCCAAACCCACATCCCAAGACCCCTACGAGAGCGGCAAGTAACACTGCCAATTCTAGGGTTAGGAGACCCGGTCTCGACTCCTCGAGATGGCCTCCCACTGGACCCTAGAACCCGGTTACTTGTGCTCCCCTCCTTGGGTCTACCTAATGCGGAAAAGTAAATAATATACACTGGTGACAGCAACCACAACCTGGAAATGCCCCAAATAAAAGAATATTACATTACAAATGAATTTTACATGAATGAAAATAAAAACCCTCATCTCACATAAAACCCCCGGCTATTCTGATCGCGACGATCCAATATAACATATCACAGCAACACATAATATCTCATATCATCAACGTAAGTAAATATGCGCATCCCAATTGTCGTTGACCTATAGCAACGAAACCGGCGATATCACATATTACACTTACGGTCACAGAAAAGAAAGTGTAAAACTACAATATTTGGAATCCACAATCACTTTAGACATCGTAAATCCGAAATATCACATATTCCGCATTTCATGCCTAACTCTATGAATTCCTCATATTGTATCACATTCCAGATAAATATACAGTATTAAACTTTCCGAACAGATAATCAAACACCCAAAATTTCCCAAAGTGCTCAACTCTTGAGCGGAGTTCAAATAATCCCAGAATATGTCACAGTACCGGTGATCCAGCCGTAGAAGGGTCAAGCCAACGCCTCACATGTGGCACGCCGTACTGCCCCAAACCCGAAGATTCAAAAGGCAGTTCAAGACGGTCACATAATCGAGTTAAGGTTTGTTGTCTTCTAGAGGGTCCACCGCTTAACTTGTACAATTTTTTCGAAAGATTTAAACCCGAATAAATTTCAACACTTGAAAGTTGCCGTACCGGGAAACAGTAAGTTAATGATATCCGTTCAAATAGTTTAACAGTTTCTAAATATCCGGAAAGAAATACGAATTTAAAATTTCCGATCGAATCTACTATTACAAAACAAACCCCAGAATTTTAAACACCTGAAACAGAATAAAAATACCCAGAATAGTCAGCAAGTACCTACGGTTATTACCAAGAAGCCACGTGTCGCCAATCGACTGTTCCGCCGCGGAAGCGCCG
The DNA here is from genome assembly GCA_030015575.1 of Agapanthus africanus. Taxonomy (NCBI): domain Eukaryota; kingdom Viridiplantae; phylum Streptophyta; class Magnoliopsida; order Asparagales; family Amaryllidaceae; genus Agapanthus; species Agapanthus africanus. Next base: position 181,223,161 of record JASDDO010000008.1, read on the forward strand.
CGCAAGCAAGCTTGCGCCGCGCTTCCGCGGCCGTTTGGTCGAATTGGGGGCTCGGGCTTCTTGGTAATTGTTAGAATTCCCTGCTGATTTTTTTACATATTTTTAATTCAGAAAAATACCAAAATTTAAAAAATTTCCAGAGAGGGGTCAAGTTTCGTCGTTTCGGGTTCAATCGGAGTTTTAACTTCGTAAACACATCGCCTAATACTCTAGCTAGGCTCTGATACCACTTTAGGTCAGGCAGCCACCCCATCCAATGGGGTCGCCGTGGCACCAACGGGTCCCTCAGCCGCTACTTTTTACGCATGCCCCCTCGCGAGGACTACAACCCACCGGAACACCTTCCGGTCTCGGGACACCCTGGGGGTAAGAGCCTATGCTTCGCCACACTGTCACACAGTGAGAACCCCCCATAGGTCGACATCCAATGCCTAGTAGCTCTGATACCACTGTAGGGTTCGTAGGCACTCTTGTGAAGGTTCATAAGGCATCAAACATGCCCGGATTAAATTTTAGATGTGCCGAACAACCCAAAGCCGGGATCTTTGCTAGATTATTAGGGTTTAACATGCAATAAGATAACTTTTATCTAAGTGTGAGGGATTACAACCTTTGTAGTCCGCTCCTTCACTTCACAAGCTCCGAGTAGAAGTCCCTTTGCCGCGATCCACGATCTCCCGGACTCATGAGAGGCTCCACGACTCGAACGATCCATTCTAGCTTGTCGTAATCCAAATCTCCGATGATCTACCTTGAAGTTGCTACGGCTCAAGCTTTCTCACTCTTAAAGAAGAGAACACACTAATCCCATGGGCAAGATGAGATGAGGATGAGCGAGTAGTAATTTTGCTTTCTTTTTATATCATTTTCTCATATTATTTCATCACTTAAGAAAATCTAGCAAGCTTTTCTTTCAAGAGAGAAGAAGAAGATAATGGAAAAAGAATAATCCTTTTTCTTTTGTGATGAATAGAATATAATCATATGATTGAATTGTTAACCAAGGTCAAGGATGAGTGGCTAAGATTTTGTAGAGAAATAACTAGAGTTAGGGTTTAGTTGAGTTAAAGAAAATATCTTAAGAATGACAAAAGAAGAAACCTTCTAGAAGATGCATGAAACATCTAACCCAAATTAAACCCTAATCTCAATTAATCATCCTTAAACATGTTTAACAATTAATCATAACATGTCACAATAATATATATCACATATATATTATATATTTGCAAGAAAAGAAAATAATACAATTAACATATATCGCATATATATCAATGTATCATCCACTGAGAAAATGAAATAATAAAGCAAGCCAATATTAGTTAATATAATAATATATCATGTATATTATTATATATTAAATCATCAAATCAACACTTGATCCGACGATCCGGCTATATCGAATATTACCGACTAATATATCATGTACCGATTCATCGCATCAACACTTGATCCGATGACCCGGTTCATATCTAAATATCGCGAGAATATAATACGGTATCCCATATCGCATTATTCTCGGTCCTGCACATATCACATATGTGCCTCTACTCTGTTTCGCCTGAGCCAAGAAACCTCTGTGTAGGACTCTAAAGAATCGTCAATACGCCGGTAGCGGGTGATGATCATATCAAACACCCACAAGCTACAAGCGGTCAGCTAAACGTAACAGCCACCCAGGGCTGCCCTCTCTCTCTCTCCATCCATCAATTCAACACAATAATCAATCATAAAATGTGACATTTGCACAAATAATAATACCATGAGTCACTAGATTGCATATGCCACATTTAATGCACCTCATGATGAATTCCGCTCACAATTTCCACAAAAATAAACATTAACCCAAATGTTTCGTCCAACAAAAAGATACGGCAAGATATAAAGTAAACACGTGACGGATCACAAGGATACCCCTCACATGTATATACATACCTGCATCCACATTCCGACTGAATGGGAATGCGATGAGACTAAAGTAATCCAACAAATCTAATACTAGGATCCGGCTTAAACCAAAGCCTAGTAGTATGATCCGTCCGATCATGATCCGTGCACGACTGTACGTATATGATCGAACCCTGCCATAATACCATACGGCCTCTACAACGTTTCGCCCAAAACTTGAGAATCTGTCTGTGGGGGACTCTAAAGACTCGTCAATACTTTGGCTGTGGATTTAACCACTAGCACGTCAGTGGTACTAGCTGTACGTAACGAGCTACCAGGTATTGACCAAAATGAAGGTCGATGAGCGAACTCATCCTGACACCCTACTGATCCTGTCAGTGAAAATATCCGTACAGTCCGGTCCGTTCGTCTATGAGTATCGCATGTTAGGCCTAGTGGTTGGTAAAAGTCAGACCGCTAAAAGCGGTACAAGTCGTGTCTGAGTGTAGCCTAGAACACCCTGAGATACTACTGGAATACCTACCAGTAAATCTCCTGCCTTGGCCAAGGACTTCGTGTAATGGCTCTCCTAGACACAGCGCGATCTCACCCCCAATACCGGGAGAGACGAAACCCCTACCGATCCGCTCACTGCCTCCATGTGGCTCGGGACTGTACCCAACTAAAACCTGTTTGCACGACTCCTTTGAGCCGTGGTGGGGTAGTAATCAAAGCACAGTGGGAACTCACACGAGACAAATGTCGATCTCAGGTCAATGAACTAATATGTATACATGTCACCAGGGAACTGCTATCTGACGCTAGGTATAAAACCAACTAGCATGTTCCCGGTGAGTCATGTCCAGTGTACTCATAACCCAATAAGCACCTGTATACGTCTTAGGTGAACCAACTGACACCAATGGCTTGTGAGACCAGCCACCGCCCATCGTCGGGGTCTCGACCCATATACACTAGTCTACTCTGGAGTATCGATGCCCTGTCTCGAAACTCCCTTGACTAGGGACCTTTTAAGGATGTGCTTATAGACCCCAGCTCCCACGTATATGATCGCCATCATACTGCTGGCCGTCAAGCAAAAATCCTAAGGGCTCTATCAATGTGTAATAGTGATCTCTAAGGTCACCTAAAGCTGTACACGATGATAAAGATAAAACAGATAGCATACTATCATCTTGAGTAAGACTGTCCTACCGGTATAGGTCCTCCCTCAATCATTGCAATCACGTGCCTGCGATCCAATAATTGACTTTGAGGGCACTATATCCAACATAAGTTTGGGGGAGGATTTTCACTTTCACTTAATCTTGCCCCCATTAATAATGTCCTCCCAAGCTTACAGGCTTTTGTGATCCAACTGATAGCAACAGTGAGGACACTGTTGAAAACAAGTTTGGGGGAGGTTTGTGCTTATTTACGCATCACTTCGCATACTTTGCATAAGCACAAAACATATAATGAAAAAAAAAATTGAAAAAAAAAATTGTGTACATAAGTAAGATAATAAAAGATTAGATAGTGAAAAATTATATCTAAAAGATTAGAAAAATTTAAGAAAACCAAGAAAATTAGAAGTTTTTTCTTAAACGAACTAGTAATAAGTAGTTATGAGTCGTTGTTCCAAGGGTTAGTAAGATGAAGAAAGTCACAAATCGGAGGATAAAAATAAGTCCGAAAAATAGTTCTTATTCTGGAAGCCAAACATTTGAATGTTGATACCCTACTATACGCACTTACACATGCCTTGAAACTCGGGATAGTAGAGGATACCTTAAAATGCTCTTGTCTAAAAGCCAATGTATGAAGAAAATAAAAAATGAAAAAGATAAAATGGTGTTAAGAAAAAAATGGACACTTGTTTTGTTATCACCAAGGCAGCAATAAAAAAATATAGCGAGGGTGTTTCATTACTTAGTGCCTTAGACCAACTGGTTTGGGAGTCACTGCTAAGCCTTGGTGGTGCAAGACGATGAAAATACTAATACACCTAATAAGCAAGCACATGAGTAATCGGTCGGTTAGTACCTCAAGAAGTATTAACGGTCGCATGAAAAATGTGTGAGCAATCTCATCTAAATATTCATCGATTAAAAAGTACTGAGGTAGATGGACAAGAGTATGATAGATTGAATTGAATTCTCCGAGTGTAGGGATGACTTTTACACACACGTAGGGGTATATGATCGATGTTTGGAAGAAAGAGAGGAATGAAGAATAAAGACGATGTTTTATTGAGGGGTGATGTGATTTCTAACATCTTTTCATGACTATTAAGATAGGGCTCATGACAACCGAAAAGCTAGTATAGTTGGAAACTCTAATTTTCAAAGTCTTTCTTTTACAATTCTTATCTTTACATGTAACTTTCACGGTCTCCCTTTTATTATGGGATTTTGTGGGTGCAATCCGCTGAAAACCCTCAGGAGACAACACTCCTCCTACTAGGGACACCTAGAGGTTTAAAGGTTTGTTGCAGGTGCTCAGTGCAATCGTGTTGCCTACGAAAGTGTGCTAGTTAGTTTTTCTTTTTCTTTATTTTCTCCTTCTGTTTCTAATAAAACAAGTTTGCTCGAGACGACCAAAATTAAGTTTGGGGGAATTTGATAAGTCGAAAATATTGCATTTTTAACACATCAATTTCCCTACTCTTTGCAATCATCTAAAGGTGTTTGGTATAAATATAGCACATATAAGCAATTTGTCTGCAAAATACCAAATAACATGTTTTATACATTATAACCGACATTTTAAGGGAAATTGAGTGTTTATTATTGCACGCATGATCTTTTGTATATTAACACTTGTCTCGAGATTATGTGCAGGAAATTCTCCAGGTAAAAGAGCCGGAATCATAAAAGTGCTGATAAAAGTACACCAAGTCCAAGACTTGTGATCTGGCAGTAAACAATAAAGATTTATAAGATTCCAGAGATCAGAAAAGTATCATGAGGCCAACACAAATCAGCACAGGAATTTCCATGCACTAAGTCCACGAAACGGCCGCGGATCCGCGGCCGAGTTGGCCGATCCGCCGCGGATCCACGGCCACGTTGACTCATCGGCACTTGGTCATGTTTTCAGAGGCTTCTCTTTAAATGGCAAACTTCTTCAAGACACTTCAGTCCCAAGAGATCTCTAGAAGCTTCCTTTCTAACAGCCAAGCTTCTTGTGCAAGCCTAATACCTACCAATCTTCTCATGCAAGCTAGCTAACTACCTTAATCTAGAAGCTTCTCTACAACTACCTAGCTTCCTATGCAAGCTTCATAACAACTTAGCTTCTAATGGAAGCTAAACCCAACCTAGCTTAGCTTATAAAGGAAGCTAAACCTAGCTTAGCTTCTAGGGGAAGCATTGTTAGTGTATATGCCCTAGGGGCCATTATTGTATCATACTAGCTTGTATATTACTTAATGGAAGCTTGAGATATTCACAGTTATATTAACAGTCTTGCTCAACATAGTAGTATGCTACTTGGTTTATATCTATCTTAATATGTGTATATGTTAGCATATCGCGAATACATATTGATAGAGCCCTTAGGATCTTGCTTGACTACCAGCGTTGTGATGGTAGTCACACTAGTGGGGGTTGGGTAGTCTACAAGCACATCCTTTTTCAGGTCCCTAGTCGTAGGATTATCGAGACAGGGCATCGATACTCCAGAGAAGACTAGTGTGTACGCTTCTCATCCCAGCAGGGGAAATGGTATGTCCCACAGCCATTAGTACGTTGTACTGGAGATAGTATATAGGTGCTCGTTGGGTTACGGGTACACCAGATAGGACTCGCAGGGAACTGTTGGTTGGTATTATACCCGTCGTCGGTTAACAGTTCCCAGGTGACATGAGTACAGCATAGTCCGCCGACTTGACACTGCTGCTTCATCTCGAGTGTGTTCCCAGTGTTCTTAGATTACTACCCTACCACGGCTCAAAGGAGTCGGGCAAACAGGTAGCAGTTGGGTGCAGTCCCGAAGCACTTGGAGGCAGTGGCGGTTAGATAGGATCCGTCTCCCCCGGTATTGGGAGTTGATATCGCGCTGTGTTTGGAGAGCCATTACGCAAAGTCCCTGTCCAGGGCAAACGAGATTTACTGGTAGGATTTCCAGTAGCTTCTTAAGGTGTAATGGGCTTCGCTCCGACATGACTTATACAGCTTTTAGAGGATTGACGCTTGCCGCCCCTAGGCCCGATATGCGATAGTCTTAGACGAACAGACCGGACTTTACGGAGATTGTCACATCAGGCTCAGTAGGAGTTCGGATGGGTTTCCTCATCGGCCTTCTTATCGACATCTACCTGTGGACCGTTACGTACAGCTAGTACCGCTTGCAGCCTGTTGTTAAACCCACTGCCAGCGTAGTGTCGAGTCTTTTGAGTCACACACAGAGAGTTTCCCTGCTTCAGGCGAAACGATATAGAGGTCGTATGGTTTTACGACAGGGTTCGGACACATACGTGTATTTATGCACGTACAATGTTCGGACAGTTTTTACTAGCGGGCTTTAGTTTAATCCAGATTCTAGTGTTGGATTATTGGATTTATACAGTCTCAGATTTTCCGTGTTTTACGGATGGAAGGGGCATTCTCGTAATTACTCGAGAAGCTTCTAGAAGAAAGGTGACTCTTTATGTTTTAATTCATATATGTATTAAGCTTAATGAGGTGGAGGAGATGATGTGAAATTTGCATTAATTACATCATGAGTCATGAGGTGATTCATCTCAAAGTAATTAATGAAGCATAGTTGATAATTTTATATATTATTACTTAGATATTTTCATGCTTCATTATTTATCCAAATGACTCAAGATTTATATTCATTCTCACAAACACATTCTCTCTCCTCAAGCTCTCTCTCTTCAAAAACCTAACCCTAATCCTCTCATGTGTTGAGATCCCAAGGGTTAGCAAGACTAATAGATCCCTGATCCATCCCTATATCCTCTAGGTTACTTTGATTAGCACTCATAGCTACCTAGTTATCTCAAGTGAGAGGTTAAACCTTGGAGGAGGAACTCTCGGGTGGATCTTCTATCACATCGAGGAGGCCGACGAGGCGGTGAATAACAAGAACAAGAAGGACTAGAATCTTGAGGTATAATCATCTATCATAGTAGTTAATCACTTCTAGATAGTTGTTAGTTAGGGTTTAGCAAAGATCTGTAAAGTTAGTCGATGTTAACTTAAACAAAATGATTGTTTTACCTATTCTGCCTCCCCGCATCATGTGGGGTGTCTAACGTCGACTTACAGTGGTATCAAAGCCTAGCTAAACCATAACTAACATGCTAGCAAATTCGTTAGAAATTCGATCGCAAAACGAACCCGAAATAACATCATTTTCACATAGTTTCTGTCGTTTTTAAAACGGGGTCTAAAAATTTACGGATGGATTTAAGCATAGCCACTGGAGAAAAGGTTTCGTCATAGTCCACACCTGGTCTTTGACGAAAACCCTTTGCAACAAGTCTAGCTTTGAAAGTCTCCACTTTCCCATCTACACCAAGTTTTTTCTTGAAGATCCACTTGCTCCCAATGGGTTTTACCCCTTCAGGAGAATTTTCCAAAGTCCATACTTTGTTGGTGTACATGGATTCCATCTCGGACCGCATTGCATCCAGCCATTTCACTGAGTCCCCACTCGTGATGGCCTGCTCGAAGCTAGTTGGGTCATCATCAACCATAATGCAATCCTCGCTCCCACCATCCATGAGAAAACCGTAGTATCTCTCAGGTGGGTGAGGAACCCTACTAGATCGACGGAGTGGCTGGGGTTCATCGGGAACTACCGAATCCTTTGGTTCCACCAGATCTTCTGTTGGAGCTTTTGTAGCTGGAACCTCTTCCAGTTCTACCTCATGACCACTAATCTCTTTTGCAAGAAATTCCTTTTCTAAAAAGGTGGCATGCCAAGAAACAAACACCCTTTGTTCCTCAGTGTGGTAGAAGATATACCCTTGTGAATTCTTGGGATATCCTAAAAATTTGCTTAGAACAGACCGTGCCTCGAGTTTGTCCGGATTTTGTCGTTTGACATAGGCTGGACAGCCCTATATCTTTACGTAGTTAAGATATGGTCTCTTCCCTTTCCATATCTCATATGGAGTGGTAGGCACAGATTTGGTGGGGGCCATATTCAATAGATGTATGGCTGTTTCTAGCGCATACCCCCAGAAGGAAATAGGTAACTCAGCCGTGCTCATCATAGAGCGCACCATATCTAATAGGGTGCGGTTCCTCCGTTCTGATACACCGTTGTGCTGTGGTGTATATGGAGGAGTCAGCTGAGAGAGAATCACATTCTCTTTTAGGAAGTCCAGGAATTCATTGCTCAAGTATTCACCTCCTCGATCAGATCGAAGGATTTTAATACTTTTCCCGGTTTGGTTCTCGACTTCTTGTTTATATTCTCTAAATTTCTCAAAAGCTTCAGACTTGTGTTTTATCAAGAACACATGTCCGTATCTTGAGAGATCGTCAGTGAATGTAATGAAGTACGAAGAACCATCCCTGGCATATGTAGACATGGGACCGCATACATCGCTATGTATCAGTCCCAAGAGTTCAGTAACTCTTTGTCCGTGTCCCGTAAACTGAGTTTTGATCATCTTGCCTTTGAGACATGACTGGCAAGTGTCATAAGATGAAAATTCGAACGGTTTCAAATATCCATCCTTATGCAACTTAGCTAGTCGTGCCGCATTGATGTGACCCAGTCTACAATGCCACATGAAGGATTCGTTCATTTCTGAACTCTTCCTCTTGTGTGTGTTTGTTATGCTCAGAACTGTTGATTGATTTAGAACATAAATACCATTGCACAACGTGCCTGATCCAACCAACTTTTGGTTCAGAAAAATGTTCATAACATTATCCTGTAATACAAATTTATATCCCTCTTTACTTAGTAAAGAAACCGATATAATGTTGCATATCAGGTTCGGCATGTAATTGCATTCGTTCAGAATCAATATATTACAAGTTGGAAATACAAGGTGATATTCCCCGACGGTTTTAGCTGCAACAATTGCACCATTTACAACCCTTATGTCTTTATCACCTTCTCCATGTTCTCTACCTTTCCTAAGCCCATGTAACTGATTACATATATGGGATCCTGACCCGGTATCTAATACCCAGGACGTAGAGCAAATGGAGAAACAGTTTTCTGTAACGAACACACCCGAAGAAAATGCATCAACATGTACTTTCTTCACACAGGTGGCATGGGAATCCTGGTATTCCCCTATATCCTGTTCAGTCTTATAACTTTTATAAGAAAGAACGGAACCAACGTTCCACAACACAGTATAACATGTGGGTTCGGTCAATACATCCATATTATTATCTTTGTTAAGGCATGATATGGTCGCAACCTGGAGAGAAAGAGAAGAAAACACTTTAGCGTATGCTCTTGCAAGATCAGATTGGTTTATTATTTTATCTAATCAGGATGGCTCCCACTGTTTTTTATCAAATCTTCCTTCAAACCCTAAAAGGAAAGACTAGCCGGAATTAATTACACCCTACAACTTCGCCAATCTTTCAACCAGGCCAGTGTCGGTACTTTGAGGGAGGTTCCCCGTGCTTTCGCACGGACCTAATTAAAGTAAACCTCGTTTTCCCATAGGCGTAACCTCATTGACACCTTTCTAGACACCTACTTGATCGGCTAATTGTCCTGTGTAAAACTCTCCCAGGAGTAACAATTACTCGCAGTGGGTATCGGGATCCAACTATCTCATAGAAGGTATGCAATCTCATTGCAAATTTCAACACTTGAAATTCCCGATAATATTTTGCCCCTAACGTGCTATGACCTTGACGAAAGCCAACAAACCATAGCCCGCTAGTCAAGTTCAACCCGTACATTTCTTGACTGAATTAAACCCACACGCACGACCCTTGACGAAAGCCAAAAAATCCGCATGACTACCCTAATCCAATCGCATCATTTGCAGCAGATAAGTAGCACATGTAAGTCCACGTTGCCTACCCAGGTGCTTGCGGGGAGGCGGAAACGTTATGAAAAATTCGATTTTTTCAACACTAAGCAACATGGACTATACTAAAGGAGGGATCTTTGCTAAACATAAACTAACTACCAAGCTAAAAGTGTTAGCTACTCGGTTAAGGGGTTATACCTAAGTCTTGAAGTCCTTCTCTTCTTGCTCCTTAGAGTGGAATGAACGGGTTCTCCTCGTCGCCTTCTCTTGCTGAAGAAAGATCCACCCGAGGGCCTCTACCTTTGGCTCCAACCTCAAACTAGAAGTAACTAAGGTGCTTGGTGTGCTAAACCTAGAACCTTAGAAAGAGTAGAGAGTAATTTTGAAGGTTTTATCTCAAGCTCAAATGGTTCTCAACTCATGAGAAGGGAGAGCTTTGAGAGAGAGGAAGAGGATGAGAGAGAATGAGAATGATAAAATGAGAAGATAATGACAACCTTCTCACATATATGTGAATTATGATAAATAAATAATTAGCTAAAGATAATTGTGATGGTTAATCTTGAAATGACCATTATCATTTCAGATTAATTACTTTTGCAAGAATCAAAGAGCATCTTTCATATGAAATGATGATGGTCAATATGTCCACATAGGTCAACAAGTCAACCATGGTCAAATGGTCAACAACCCTAACCATAACACAATTATAATTAACTAATATTAATAATCATATTTCACACATAAACATTAGGGTTAAGAAAATGACAGCGGTCATCAACCCTAATGAAAGTCCTCTGCCTCTGCCTCAGTCAACTGTGCATACACACCCGTATCCGTGTTCCGAGGAACACGAATACAAAGAGATAAGATCAATCCCGAAACATATACTAGGATCTGGCTTAAACCAAAGCCCGCTAGTATAAGCTGTCCGGACACCAAACGTGCACAAGTGCGCGGATGTGAACGAACCCCGTCGCAAAACCATGCGACCTCTACTCGTTTTGCCTAAAGGCGAATAACCCTCTTTGTGGGACTCTAAAGACTCGACACTACGCTGGCAGTGGGTTTAACCACAGACCGCAAGCGGCACTAGCTGTACGTAACGGTCCCCAGGTAGATGCTGATAAGAAGACTGACGAGGTAAACCCATCTGAACTCCTACTGAGCCTGAATGTGACAGTCCGGTCTGTTCGTCTAAGAGTATCGCATGGCGGGCCTAGGGAGGCGGTAAACGTCAGTCCCCTAATAGCGGTACAAGTCATGTCGAAGTGTAGCCCAGAACACCCTGAGATAACACTGGAAACCTACCAGTCTATCTCGCTTGCCCTGGCCAGGGACTTTGTGTAATGGCTCTCCTAGACACAGCGCGATATCAACCCCCAATACCGGGAGAGACGAATCATGTCTAACCGTCACTGCCTCCAAGTGCTTCGGGACTGCACCCAACTACTACCTGTTTGCACGACTCCTTTGAGCCGTGGTAGGGTAGCAATCTAAGAACAGTGGGAACACACTCGAGGCGAAGTGACAGTGTCAAGTCAACGGACTAAGCAATACTCATGTCACCTTGGAACCGATAACTGACAATAGGTATAATACCAACCAACAGTTCCCGACGAGTCCTGTCCAGTGTACTCGTAACCTAACGAGCACCTGCATACTATCTCAAGTACGACGTACTGGCGGCTGTAGGACAGACCGTCTCCCAAGCTGGGATGAGAAGCGCATACGCTAGTCTACTCCGGAGTATCGATGCCCTGTCTCGATAGTCCTACGACTAGGGACCTGCATAAGGATGTGCTTGTGGATTACCCAGCCCCCACGAGTATGACTTCCATCACAACGCTGGTAATCAAGCAAAGATCCTAAGGGCTCCACTAATGTGCAAAGGCGATATGCTATAAGAAACACATGCACACATTAAAGCAGAAACAAACCAAGTAGCATACTACTATTTTGAGCAAGAATGTCAGTACAAGGTGAATATCCCAAGCTTTCATTAAGTAATATACATACTAGTATAATACAGTAATGGCCTCTGGAGCATATACACTAACAATCTCCCACTTGCACTAAGGCCATGTACCGGCGTATCGAAGACCTATCATCTCGATCAGCCGCTCGAACTGAGTCTGGGGTAAGGCCTTCGTGAATGGATCAGCAGTGTTATCTTCCGTAGCAACTCTCTGAACCTCGATCTCCTGGCGACCCACGATCTCCCTGATCAGGTGATACCACCTCAAGATGTGTCTGGACTTCTGATGGGACCTGGGTTCCTTCGCTAAAGCTATAGCCCCGTTGTTGTCGCAATACAGAGGTACTGGATCAATAATGGACGGAACCACCTGAAGTTCTGTCAAGAACTTCCTTATCCAGACGGATTCTTTTGCGGCATCTGCAGCAGCGATATATTCCGCTTCCATCGTCGAGTTAGCAACGGTTTCCTGTTTGGAACTCTTCCAACACACCGCCCCTCCATAGAGGGTAAAGACATAACCCGACATGGACTTGGAATCATACTTGTCACTCTGTAAGCTGGAGTCAGCAAAGGCCTCGGTCTGGAGGTCTTTTCCGCTATACACCAAGAACATCTCCTTAGTCCTTCTCAGGTACTTGAGAATGTTCTTTACCGCTATCCAGTGTTTCTCCCCAGGGTTTGACTAATACCGGCTTACCACACTCAGTGCATAAGCTACATCTGGTCTGGTACACAACATCGCATACATTATAGAGCTTACCGCAGAAGCGTAGGGTATAATAGACATGCGATCCCTTTCCAAATCAGTCTTGGGAGACATCTCTTTGGAGAGGGTGATCTCGTGACAAGCCTGTAAATTACCGCACTTGGAATCTTCCATACTGAATCTTTTCAGTATGGTGTCAATGTACCTGGACTGTGAAAGTCCTAATATCCTCTTGGATCTGTCACGATAGATCCGGATCCCCAGAATGTAAGAGGCATCACCCAGGTCTTTCATGGAGAACCTGTGTTACAAGAACCCTTTGACAGATTGTAGCATAGGAATGTCATTTCCTATCAAGAGAATGTCATCCACGTATAAAACGAGGAATACCACAGTTCTTGCTACAAATCTACTATTGATGCATGGTTCATCTGGATTTTTGATAAAGCCAAATTCTTTGACCGTCTCATCAAAAAAGATGTTCCAACTCCGCGATGCCTGCTTTAGTCCATAGATGGACTTAAGCAACTTGCATACCTTTCCGCTGCTCCCACTCTGAATGAAACCCTCTGGCTGGTCCATATAGACACACTCCTCTAAATTTCCATTTAGAAAAGCGGATTTTACGTCCATCTGCCAGATCTCATAATCGTGGAAGGCAGCAATGGCAAGAAGGATCCGAATGGATTTCAGCATAGCCACTGGAGAAAAGGTTTCGTCATAGTCCAAGCCAGGTCTTTGACGAAAACCATTTGCAACAAGTCTAGCCTTATAGGTCTCAACCTGTCCATCTACACCAATCTTCCTTTTGAAGATACACTTGCATCCTACGGGTTTTACCCCATCTGGAGCAACGTCCAACGTCCATACTTTGTTGGTGTACATGGACTCCATTTCGGTCCGCATTGCATCCAGCCGTTTTACCGAGTCAACGCTCTGAATGGCCTGCTGGAAGCTAGTCGGCTCATCACTATCAATGATGCAATCCTCTCTATCCCCGTCTACGAGAAAACCGTAGTATCTCTTAGGCGGATGAGACTACCTACTACTTCTGCGGAGCAGCGCAGGAATGTCCTGATCTTTTGAACCCTCTGGTTCTACTAAGTTTTCAGTAATAGCTCGTGGTTCTGGAATTTCTTCCAGTTCTATTGCGCTCCCACTTATCTGATTTTCCAAAAATTCAGTTTCCAAGAAGTGGACATGACGAGAAACAAAAACCTTTTGTTCCTCTTCGCAATAGAAGAAATATCCCTTGGAGTTCTTTGGATATCCCACAAACTTGCACCGTACTGAGCGTGCCTCGAGTTTGTCCGCATGTTGCTTTTTTACAAAAGCTGGACATCCCCATGTCTTAATGTGATTAAGATAGGGTCACTTCCCACACCACATCTGATATGGTGTAGTAGGCACAGTCTTAGTTGAAACTCGGTTCAAAAGGTATGCAGCTGATTCTAGTGCATATCCCCAGAATGATCGCGGCAACTCAGCGTTACTCATCATGGACCGTACCATATCCAATAGGGTTCGGTTCCGTCTCTCCGATACACCAATATGTTGCGGAGTGTATGGAGGAGTAAGCTGAAAGAGAATTCCATTCTCTTTTAAGTAATCCAGAAACTCGGCACTCAAGTATTCACCACCTCGATCAGATCTCAGTGTCTTGATACTTTTGCCTGTTTGTTTTTCTACTTCATTCTTATATTCCTGGAATTTTCCAAAGGCTTCGGATTTATGTTTCATTAAGAAGACATATACGTACCTTGAAAAGTCATCCGTAAAAGTAATGAAGCAAGAATAACCTCTTCGTGCATGCGTAGACATTGGACCGCATACGTCGCTGTGTACGAGTCCCAAGAGCTCGCTCGCTCTTACTCCGTGTCTAGTGAACGGAGTCTTTGTCATCTTTCCTTTGAGACAGGATTGACAAGATGCATATGATTGATATTCGAACGGATCCAAATATCCTTCTGTATGTAACTTCGTCAACATTCTCTCATTGATGTGACCCGGTCTACAATGCCATAAGAAATCCTGATTTGTTTCCGGGGACTTTCATTTGTGTGTATTCTGGACATTGAAAATTTGTGGTTGGTTTAATACGTATATACCATTGCTTAATGTACCTAACCCAATCAGAACTTGATTAAGGTGAATGTTTACAACATTACTTACAAACACAAATTCATAACCTTCTTTAGATATTAAAGATACAGAAATGATATTACAAGTTGCATTGGGTACAAAAAAGCAATTACGTAAAACCAAAACAAGTCCATCTGACATTCCTAGGTGATAGTCTCCCACGGCCTCAGTATCCATGCTATCTCCGTTTGCAACTTTTGAGGGTCATGCAACCTGCCTTCAAAAACCTACGCTTTCTCAATGCCTGCAAAGAATTACAGATATGAGATCCTGATACGGTATCCAATACCCAGGAAGTAGAGTTTATTGATAGACAGTTTTCAATAACATACACTCCTGAAGCTGAAGCCGCGACTTGCTTCAGATCCTGGGTTCTGGCCTTCCAAGCCCTGCAATCTTTCTTCCAGTGTCCACTCCTGTGACAGTAAAAGCACTCTTCCTTATCCACAAGCTTTCCCGCTATCTTTGTTGTATTTTCCTTTCCCTTCATATCCACTTTACTAACACCGCCCCTTGGTTTGGCGGGGGTTTTCTTCTTCTTTCCCTTGGCTTTCGCCTTGGACCTAGAAGAGGAAGATCCTCCTACAAACAAAGTGGATGTTTCCCTACCTTTCTGTAGGGGGCCCTTTACACTCCTCAGCATGTTGAGGAGCTCTGAAAGTTCAACCTCTTTTTCTTGCAAGTTGAAGTTCAGGATAAACTGGGCGTAAGTGGAAGGAAGGGAATGGAGAATCAAGTCCGTATAGTGCTCATTCTCCAACGTGGTCCCAAGGTCCGCGAGCTCCTCTATGTAGCCAATCATCTTAAGCACGTGTTCCGCTACCGTTGATCCGACGGCCAATCTCGCCGAAAACAGCTTTTTCGACACTTCATATCCGGCGATACGGGATTGCTCTCCATACAGTTCTTTTGTATGGAGAAATATGGATTCGAGGTCCATATTCTCGTGCCTCCTCTGATGTTCATTATCCATAGAGGCAAGCACGAGGCACTTGGCCTTCTAGCAGTCGATTTCCCAGGTCTTACGGATTTCCTTATTCGCGACGCTGGATTTGGGACCTGGGACAGGGGGGGATTTGGTGGTAAGAAGATACCCCAACTTGTCATAAGTGATTGCCATTTTGACATTCCTGAGCCAATCTTTGTAGTTTGTCCCTGTCAGTATGTTTTTATCTAGTAGTAACTTAAGTCCAGTCATGATATTTGGTCGCTGCAATTAGGAGAGAGAGAAGAAACACTTTAGCATGATGCTCTGCAAGTTTAGAGTGGTTTTTAATTTATCTAAACAGGATGGCTCCCACTATCTCTCGAATCCCTCCTCAAACCATAAAGGAAGAATTAGTCGGGATCAATCTCACCGTACAATTCTTGCTTAACCGTTCAGCCAGGCCAGTGTAGGTACTTCGAGGGAGGTTTTCCAATGCTTTCGCGAAGTTCCTTAATTAAGTAACCTCTTTTCCCTGTGGGCGTAGCCCCGCTAACACCTTTCTAGAAACCTACTTGGTTTATAGCATTGATCGTTAAGTGAGAAAGTTCCGGAGGAGTAGCATATACTCACAGTAGGATCGGGATCCAAATATCATCGCGTGACAAAACTGAAGGAATCCTACCAGAATCATCACACTCCAAATGTTATGCAGCGCTAGCAAGTTTCAGTTTCTTTTGAAACTCCCGATGTGGATTTTTTCCCCATGCTCTTATGACCTTGACTTTGGTCAACAAATCATAAGTCACGTGTCAAGTTCTACCCGTCATTCTCCAGGTTAATTTGAACCCACCCGCACACAACCTTGACTTTGGCCAACAAGGTAGAACGACTGTCCCAAACCAACAAATCTATCTTTGCTGCACATGAATACCCAATAGCTACCAATCACTATGCCTTGACTTTGGCCAACAAACATAGCTTGAATACTTATTGACCATCCATGTGAAACGACAGAGGGATACGAATGGTTTTGGCGAAACCGTGAACGTAGTGAACTTGATATAATCGAAGGAACGAGATAGCTTTCAAAAGGAGTGGTTCAAGCTTCGCATTTAAAATTTGGTTTTGAAAAAGAACCGAGTGGTTTTGAAAGTGTTCCTACGACTTTTACTTGGTTTATTTTTCTTGCATTAATTTTAATGCGTCCCATCAATTAATCCTACCATTGCAGAAAACAACAAAAATATGACGTACGCTTATGCCATCCGCATTCACCACGGGATCCCGTCATCACCCATTAGGTTACTTAACTAACGACAGAGCAGGGGCTGGACTAGCGCGGATGCAAAACATAAGCAACGCCTAAATAGATATCATATATAGATATATACATTCGTCACATGCAATGATAGCCATTCTAGATCACAGATGAATACATTGGATATACTAGGAATCCGCATTTCGTACGAGCCTGTAACGAAGAGCTTATTACACGGTCGCGATGAATAGCCAAACCCCACCCTAGACCCCTACGGGTGCGGCAAACTACCCGCCAAGTACCCGAAGCGGAGCAACCTCCCTCAACACCGTGAGTAGGCCACTCGGCACTTCGAGATACCCGGTAGTTTGTGCACCCCACCTTGGGTCTATCCTAGGAGCAAAAACAGTAAAAGAATTTATATAATGACGGCTACAACCCCAACCTGATTGTGCGGCCATACAAATAATATTACATCAATTTACATATTACAAGAATTGAAAGAATAAGAAAACACTAATCTCACAACCCCCTGGTTATTCATCCACGACAATCCAACGAATTCATATACACAAACCATCAACATTACAGATCACAGATATGTATAACCCCCACTAATCGACGTATAGCGATTAGCAGACGTTCAATACATATATCACATCATAGATATAACCCATTAGCCAAAGTGTAAAGAAGTTCGATCAAAATACGGATTTGTGACCACCCCAAAAACTAACATGTTCTCTGGAAATTCTGGGCAGAAACAAACCATCTCAAAAATCACAAAACACCATCAGAAGAAAACAGCAGGAGAAACGATCCACAGCCGAGTCAACTCGGCCGCGGATCCGCGGCAGGAGCAAGCTCTTACCGCGGAACCGCGGTGAGTTGGTCGACTCACTGGATCATTTTTCTTGCCTGTTCTAACAAATGCCTGAGCCTATTTTTAGTACATGATTTATTATTTTTAGAGCATAAATAAAAATCGGCAGAAACTTAGGTTTTAGAAAACGTGTTTTGCGATTTTTTCCGATCGAAGTTCTAGATACTTTGCTAACTAGTTAGTTTGTGTTTAGCTTGGCTCCGATACCACTGTAAGTCCACGTTGCCCACCCCGGTGCTTGCGGGGAGGCGGAAACGTTATGAAAAATTCGATTTTTTCAACACTAAGCAACATGGACTATACTAAAGGAGGGATCTTTGGTAAACATAAACTAACTACCAAGCTAAAAGAGTTAGCTACTCGGTTAAGGGGTTATACCTAAGTCTTGAAGTCCTTCTCTTCTTGCTCCTTGGAGTGGAATGAACGGGTTCTCCTCGTCGCCTTCTCTTGTCGAAGAAAGATCCACCCGAGGGCCTCTACCTTTGGATCCAACCTCAAACTAGAAGTAACTCAAGTGCTTGGTGTGCTAAACCTAGAACCTTAGAAAGAGTAGAGAGTAATTTTTACGGTTTTATCTCAAGCTCAAACGGTACTCAACTCATGAGAAGGGAGAGCTTTGAGAGAGAGGAAGAGGATGAGAGAGAATGAGAATGATAAAATGAGAAGATAATGGCAACCTTCTCACATATATGTGAATTATGATAAATAAATAATTAGCTAAAGATAATCGTGTTGGTTAATCTTGAAATGACCATTATCATTTCACATTAATTACTTTTGCAAGAATCAAAGAGCATCTTTCATATGAAATGATGATGGTCAATATGTCAACATAGGTCAACAAGTCGACCATGACTAAATGGTCAACAACCCTAACCATAACACAATTATAATTAACAAATATTAATAATCATATTTCACAAATAAACATTAGGGTTAAGAAAATGACAACGGTCATCAAATCTAATGAAAGTACTCTGCCTCTGCCTCAGTCAACTGTGCATACACACCCGTATCCGTTTTCCGAGGAACACGAATACAAAGAGATAAAACCAATCCCGAAACATATTCTAGGATCTGGCTTAAACCAAAGCCCGCTAGTATAAGCTGTCCGGACACCAAACGTGCACAAGTGCGCGGATGTGAACGAACCCCGTCGCAAAACCATGCGACCTCTACTCGTTTTGCCTAAAGGAGAATAACCCTCTGTGTGGGACTCTAAAGACTCGACACTACGCTGGCAGTGGGTTTAACCACAGACCGCAAGCGACACTAGCTGTACGTAACGGTCCCCAGGTAGATGCTGATAAGAAGACTGACGAGGTAAACCCATCTGAACTCCTACTGAGCCTGAATGTGACAGTCTCCGTACAGTCTGGTCTGTTCGTCTAAGAGTATCGTATGGCGGGCCTAGGGGGCGGTAAACGTCAGTCCCCTAATAGCGGTACAAGTCGTGTCGGAGTGTAGCCCAAAACACCCTGAGATAACACTAGAAACCTACCTGTCTATCTCGCTTGCCCTAGCCAGGGACTTTGTGTAATGGCTCTCCTAGACACAGCACGATATCAACCCCGAATACCGGGAGAGACGAATCCTATCTAACCGTCACTGCCTCCAAGTGCTTCGGGACTGCACCCAACTGCTACCTGTTTGCACGACTCCTTTGAGCCGTGGTAGGGTAGCAATCTAAGAACAGAGGGAACACACTCGAGGCGAAGTGACAGTGTCAAGTCAACGGACTAAGTTGTACTCATGTCACCTGGGAACTGATAACTGACGATAGGTATAATACCAACCAACAGTTCCTGACGAGTCCTGTCTAGTGTACTCGTAACCTAACGAGCACCCGCATACTATCTCAAGTACGACGTACTGGCGGCTGTGGGACAGACCGTCTCCCAAGCTGGGATGAGAAGCGCATACGCTAGTCTACTCCGGAGTATCGATGCCCTGTCTCGATAGTCCTACGACTAGGGACCTGCATAAGGATGTGCTTGTGGATTACCCAGCCCCCACGAGTGTGACTGCCATCACAACGCTGGTAATCAAGCAAAGATCCTAAGGGCTCCACTAATGTGCAAAGGCGATATGCTATAAGAAACACATGCACACATTAAAGCAGAAACAAACCAAGTAGCATACTACTATTTTGAGCAAGAATGTCAATACAAGGTGAATATCCCAAGCTTCCATTAAGTAATATACAAACTAGTATGATACAGTAATGGCCTCTAGGGCGTATACACTAACAGCATATAGTTACCGCACACTACACCTTGACGAAAGCCAACAAATGTAGCACGAATACTATATACTGTAGGGTTCCTAGGCACACTCAAGAGGTCTCACAAGGCATCAACCATGCCAATTTCAAATTTTAACGGTGTCGAGAAACCCTAACAAGATCGTTGGCTAGAATTTTAGGCAAAAAACGGAAGCTAGTTTACAACTAAACTAAATGAACGGAAATACAACCTTTGTAGATCCGGTCCTCCACCTCCATGGCTCCGTTATGAAGTCCTCTCCGCTGTCCAAATGCAATCCCGGGCTCTAGCGTCGGCTTCATCGGAGAAGAAGCTGGCTAGGTCATCGACGACGATGCCGAAGATGATCTGCGTCGAAGCATCGATAGATTAAGCTCCCACTTTACCAAGTCAAGAAAACTTGTGAAGGAAACACACTCTACTACTTGGCAAGAGGTAGAGGATGAAGAAATAGGAAGTGGGTTCACTTTAGAATTGGATTTCTCACTCTTTTTCATCAATCACCATTGATGTAGCAAGCTTTCTTCTCATGAAAGAAGAAGATAAAGAAGAAGAAGAAGATATCATAAGTTATGTAAATTAGATAAATAAATCAATACTTATCATTTACTAACCCTTGGTTAAGTGTAGAGAATGTACTATGGTTAGTTCATATGGTTAGGGTTAACCATGAGACAAGAATGGTGACTTAGTCAAAGTTTCATGAATGTTCAACTAAAAACAAATAAAGCCACGATTCATCTTTCTCTTTTCCAAAATGAATAAGATAAATGAATAGATAAATAAGTAAATGGAAAAACAAAACCCTAACCATTAGTTTAACCATGGTACATTCTTTACACTAACCCTAGCTTGCATGTATCATCAAACATGATACAATCTTGTGCACAAAAGTATATCACATATACAACTTGTGCATCTCAAGTGAGAAAATACATTTAAAGTGAACCAATACTAGTTAATGCAAAGTAATATATCAAATATATAATTATGCATTATATCATTAAATCAATACTTGATTCAATGATCCGGTCATATCGTATATGTAACCGACTAATATCAATAGTAACAACTTATCGAATCAACACATGATCCGATAACCCGGCTATATCGCATATAACCGATCAATGTCACAAATCGTGAGAATTGAATACAGTATCACATACCGGTATCATTCTCGGTCCCGCACATATCTCATATGCGCTCCTATTTCGTTTCGCTTGAGCCAGGAAACCTCTGTGTAGGACTCTAAAGACTCGTCAATACGCCGGCAGCAGATGATGATCATATCAAACACCCACAAGCCGCAAGCGGTCTGCTAAACGTAACGGCCACCCGGGTATTGAGCGATCAGAAGATCGACGAGCAAGCCCGCTCACACTCTAGTGAATCCAACCAGTAACACTACCGTACAGTCCGGTCTCGTCGTCTGATATGTCGCATATCTTGCCTAGGGGTGGTAAACGTGAGACCCCAATAGCTCGATAAGTCGTGTCGATATGAGGTCTATAACAATTCGAGAAACTACTGGTAACACTTACCAGCAAATTTCAGCAACCCTGGCCAGGGATTTCCGGTTATAACCAATCGAACACAGCGCAACATCAACTCCCTATACCGGGAGAGACGAATCCCCTCCTATCGCTCATTGCCTCCATGTGATTCGGGACTGTACCCAAAAGCCACCGTTTTACACGCCCTCTTGGACGTGGTAAGGTGGAAATCAAAGCACAGTGGGAATCACACAAGACTCTATGACGATCTCGGGTCTACAGAATAACCTGTACCAGTGTCACCAGAGAACTGTCATCTGACGTGAGGTATAATACCATCTGGGAGTTCTCGGCGAGTCCGTCCAGTGTACCCAGTCTCTACTGAGCACCCGTATATCATCTCCGATGTCAAACACCAATGGATATGGGATCATCCATCGCCCATCTGTATGGGTCGAGAAGGTATACGCTAGTCTACTCTGGTGTATCGATGCCCCGTCTCGATACACCCACGACTAGGGACCTTGAAGGATATACTTATGGACTACCTAGTCCCCACTAGTATGATCCGCGTCATAGTCCAGGTAGTCAAGTACACATCCTAAGGGCTTTACCAACATGTAACAGAGAGGTAATAAGTATACACGTTAAGGTAAAGAGTAACCAGATAGCATACTATCATGTCGAGCAAGAAAGTCCTCCCTATATACGTCCCAGCATCCACTACAATATACATCCTATGTACAGTAATGGCCTCTAGGGCATACATATAACTAACAATCTCCCACTTGCACTAGGGCCATCTGTAGCAGTGGTTGTTGCATCTCATACTCAACCATCCCATAAAAGTCTCTCTCTGGGAATAGGCCTTCGTGAGTGGATCCGCAGTGTTATCCTCTGAGTCTACTCTCCTATCCTCGATCACCCTGGAGATCATCCATCTCCATGATCAGGCGATACTGCCTTAGAATAAGTCTGGATCACTGATGGGACCGGCGTTCCTTGGCATAAGCCACAACTCCATTGTCTCACAATGGTTGGAACGTAGTTCATCTCATGAACTAGTATACACCCAAACTTCCTCTTTGGTAGCATCTTAAGTAGCGATGTATCCAGCCTTTATCGTCTAGTATGTCACGGTATCTAGCTTGGAACTCTTCCAACATACCGTCCCTTTACTGAGGGTAAAGACAATGCCTGCGACTGACATTCAGTCGTCTTTATCACTCTGGAACACTTCCAGTGATTCTCCCCAGGATAAATTGATACCATCTCACTACAGCTAGTGAGTATCCTAACATCCAAATAGATCCATCTCATAGATCTAAAACCCAGGATTTAGGAGGTATCACTTTGATCCTTATTGGAGAATCCATGTGATAAGCGGAGATCGACCAAGCGTAGCATAGGAAACTCCTTCCCTATCAAGAGTATGTCATCCACGTACTCTACGAGGATCACCACCATACTCCCTACTACCTTTTTGTTTATACAAGGTTCATCTACCATTTTGATGAAGTCAAACTCTTTGACTACTACATCAAAACAGACGTTCCAACTCCGCGATGCCTGCTTTATCATATAAAACATCTTGCACACGTTTCCGCTTCTCCTACTGTCTACGAGGACCTCTGGCTGTGTACTTATAGACGCACTCTTCTAAAACATCATTTAGAAAAGCAGTCATGGCACCCAACCGCCAGATATCGTAGTCATGGTATGTAGCCATGGCAAGTAGGATCTGGATGGACTTAAGCATAGATCCTTAGAAAAGGTTTCAACATAATCCATACCTGGTCAATGATGCAAACCTTTAACAAGTCTATCATTGAAAGTCTCAACTTTTCCATGTACACCAAGTAATCTTCTCAAGATATACTTGCTCCTGATGGGGATTTAACCCTTCAGATATAGCAACAAAAGTCCATACTTTGTTGGTGTATAAGGATTCCATCTCAGATCGATAAGCATCCAGCCATTCTTACAGAGTCCTACTCCTGATGGACAGCTCGAAACTAGTTGGGTCATCATCTCATGATGCAATCCTCGCTCCCACTGTCATAGAGAAACCGAAGTATCTCTCAGGTGGGTGAGGAACCCTACTAGATCGGCGGAGAGGCTGAGGTTCGTTGGAATCTACTGAATCCTTCGGTTCTGTCAAATCATTAGCTGCAGTTTGTATGGATGGAACATTTCCAGTTCTACATAATAGACCTTGCCTCGAGCTTGTCCGAATTTTGCTTTTAGACATAAGCCGGACAACCCCAAATCTTAACTAACTTAAGATATGGGCTCTTCTCTTTCCATATCTCATATGGAGTGGTAGGCAACTGATTTGATTGGAACCCTATTCAATAGTTATGCAACTTCTCAAGTGCATAACACCCAATAGGAAAAATAACTCAGTAGTACTCATCATAGAGCACACCATATCAAATAGGGTGTATCTGCTCCGCCCCGATATACCATCGTGCTATGGTGTATGCGGAGGAGTAATGCTGAGAGAGAATCTCATTTTCCTTTAGAATTGTCCAGGATTTCCGTGCTCAAGTATTCTCCTCCTTGATCACATCAAAGGACATAATACTTATTCCCGTATTTTGGTTCTCTACTTCTAACTTATATTCTGTGAATATCTCAAAAGGTTTGGACTTGTGTTTCAACAAGAATATCTGTCTGAATCTAAAGAGATCATCAGAGAACGTAATGAAGTATAAAGAACCAGTCCTGGCATGTGTAGACTGGGGACCTACATACATCAACATGTATCATCCCAAGAGTTCACTAACTCTTTCTCTGCTTCCAATAAACAGAGCTGTGGTCATCTTATCTTTGTGACATGACTGGCGAGTTTCACAAGATGTAAATTCAAACTAATTTAAATATGCATCTTTATGTAACTCTAGCTAGTCGGGTCACATTGATCTGACCTAGTCTACAATACCTTAAGAAGGAATCGTTCAATTCTGAACTTTTCCTCTTTTGTGTGTTCCATATTCTAAGAACTGTAGTTTGATTTAGAACATCAATGCTTTTAGATAACGTGCCTGAACCGATCAACTTTTGATATAGGAAATGTTCAAAACATTATCCAACAATACAAAATTTTACCATTTCTTTACTGATAAAGAGACTGATATGATTTTGTATATCAGGTTCGGTATCTAATAACATTCGTTCAAAATCAATGTATTGGTAATACAGGGTGACAGTGACCGACAGACTTGGCTGCAACACTTGCCCCGTTTTCTACCTCATGAAACTTATCACCCGTTCTCAGTTCTCTACCTATCTGTAGCCCTATGTAACAGATTACATATCTGGGATCCTGATCCGGTATCATATACCCAGGACGCAGAGGATACTGAGAAACAGTTCTTTGTAATGAAAACACCCGAAGATGATGCATCAGCATGCACTCTCTTCGTTTGGGCGGCACGGGAATTCTGATAATCCCCAATTTCCTGCTCTGTCTTATAACAATTATAAGTTGGAGCGGGACCAACATTCCCCAGCTCAGTGTAACAAGCGGGTTCGGTCAATAATCCGTATTATTATCTTGATTAAGGCATGACATGGTCGCTACCAGGAGAGAGAGAGAAGAAAACACTCTGCGTGCGCTCTAGCAAGATCAGATTGGTTATATATTTTATCTAATCAGGATGGCTCCCACTACTTTTTATCAAATCTTCCTTCAAACCCTAAAAGGAAAGACTAGCCGGGATTAATTACACACTACAAGTTCGCCAATCTTTCAGCCAGGCCAGTGTCGGTACTTTGAGGGAGGTCCCCCGTGCTTTCGCACGAACCTAATTAATGTAAACCTCGTTTTCCCAGAGGCGTAACCTCGTTAACACCTTTCTAGACACCTACTTGATCGGCTAATTGTAATGTATAAAACTCTCCAATGAGTAACAATTACTCGCAGCGGGTATCGGGATCCAACTATCTCATAGAAGGTATGCAATCTCATTGCAAATTTCAACACTTGAAATTCCCGATAATATTTTACCCCTAGTGTCCTATGACCTTGACGAATGCCAAACAACCCATAGTCCACTAGTCAAGTTCAACCCGTACATTTCATGATCGAATTAAACCCACCCGCACGACCCTTGACGAATGCCAAACAACGCCGTACGAATACCCTAATCCAATCTGCATCATATGCATAAGCAGATAAATACTAGTTAGCTACCGTACACTACGCCTTGACGAATTGCCAAACTACCGCAGCACGAATACTAACTAGTACTTATCTGAAATGACGGAGGGCTACGTCAGGTTTTTCTGAAAACCTATTGCGTAATGAACTTGATATCGTTGTAGGATCGAATGAATTTTAAAATGGAGTGCTTTTGAGGCTTTTCTAGTTTTGCTAAAGGAGTCACTCCCGGTGAAGGGATCGTCGGTCCTTTCCTCGTCGAATGAGGTGCGGGATATATCATATATCACTACTACAAATATGGTTTGCCCCTACGGATTTATCGGTAGGGGCAACCCACTGCCCCTACGGATATATACGTAGGGGCGAAAAAAGACCCCGTAGGTGCAAAGGCCGCAGGTGCAAGTTGAGGTCCTGAACTTGCCCCTACGGATAAATTTATGCCCCTACGGATAACTCGGTAGGTGCTATAGCCCCTACGGAGTACCCCGTAGGGGTAATAAAATCATATATTTAATTTTTTTTTTTGAATATATTGTATATACCTACGGATATACCCGTAGGTCCTATTTAGTCCCCTACGGATACAGCCGTAGGGGATATAAAGTAGCCCCTACGGATTGATCCGTAGGGGCCACTCCCAACACACTGCACTGAGATCGGGGGGAAAATATCAGGAAACCTGATATTTTGCCCCTACGGATATATACGTAGGGGATAAAAAGTGGCCCCTACGTACATATCCGTAGGGGCACCCCCAACACCCTGCACTGATATCAGGTGGGAAAATATCAGGTTTCCTGATAGTTTGCCCCTACGGAGAACGCCGTAGGGGCAATATATATACCTACGGATTAATCCGTAGGTACATTTTGTCAGTATTTTTTTTTAAAAAAAGGGCTGCTAGATTTTTTCCCGCCCTGTGCACAATACTATATACATCAATCAAATCATATATTGCAGTATTCATAATCACATCCCACACATATATATAATATACAAAAGAAACCCAAAAACTGAATATGATATAAATTCAAACAAATATCAATATCGTTTCAAAATGTAGTACAATATGATATAAATAAATACATGTTTCAAAAAATAAGAACCAAAAAGCTACCCTAGTTCGGTCCAGCTCCACCTCCGAATAACGTTAAAATAACGCGCGCCTGCTCCTCGGTAAATACACTCTCCAATGCTACAAATAAGGGAGTCTGAGCGGCATGTGGAGCTGGCGTTGTGGTCTGCGCAGCCGCCGTCGAGGTAGTCGCTTGCGGAGCCGCGGCTGCGGGAGTCTGAGTGGGCGGTGGAGCTACAGGAGCTGTCTGCGGAACCGCAGCCGATGTAGTGGCTTGCGGAGCCGCAGCCGAAGGAGATGCATGTGGAGGCTCGGCCGATCTACCCTGTCGCATCTGGACATAACGTGTGTAAGAAGCGTGTAAGAACTGTGTATTATTCGAATTCGTTTCATTATTAAGTTATTTCGAAACCCTGTTTGGATATCTAGTTTGGAAAAGCGTTGTTTATTTTAATTACATATGTATGTATGATTAATCAAACTTAATTCTAAAACCAAATAAGCTCAAGCTACGTACTAATTATGGATATGTTGATATGTATATAATATGAAATGATATTTTACTATAAAGTAGTATACATACCAGCATCTCCTTCAACTCCTGAACGGTGGCCCTCAAGCTATCCAGTTCCTGATGGACATGCCGGCCACTGGAGACGGAGGAAGTAACCGCCGGGGTGGAGTCCAACCTCATATGGGCCCTTCTAGGGCCCAATCCCCGGCCTCTCTCCCAACCTCCGTGGTGCCCTCCGTGTGCGGCGTCCAGAACTAGGGTCAGCAGCCTCGGATCGTTCTGTCCGGTAAAATCGATCCCCGAGGCCTGGGCCTGCTCAACCACCCGCTCCTACACCCACATTAAGCAGTAAAGTATAAGTATAAAATTTAAACTTGAACCTTCCAAAACTAAAATTTCAAATTTGGGTAGAAAAAATATTAACACTTACGCAGTACTCCTGGGTAGCGACGTCGGGACATCGAAGCTCGCCCGTGGCGGGATCTGTCGAGGTGCCGTGGACGGCAAGATATGCAGACAGCAAGCTCGGTGTACCACCTGACGCCACGGTCCGAGCTGTCTGCAATATTAGAAAGTAACTCTTAATATTAGAAATATTAGAGAATAACTCTTAATATTGCAGAATATTAGAGAATAACTCTTAATTTACCGATAACTCCATGGCTCGAGTAATGTTCCTCGAGCCACCTGTGTAAGTGGGGCGACCCCTCTTCACCGACTTCCTGTTCTCCGTATTCTGAGCGGCCTGTTTCTGCACAACGCATTAACATTTAGTTTTCTAATTAAGAAACACAAAGAAATAAATTATATCATAAATAATGAATTAAATTTAAAATACATACTCGTTTGCGTTCGGAGTCGAAATAAGCGCACAATATAGGCCATGTCTCTACGTCGACTCTCGCAAACGCCGGAGTAGATAGGAGGGCCGCTCTCTCTGCCTCGGGGGTCGCTATCCTCAGGGAGTAGCAGTCGGCCTTCAGCTCATTCCTGTTGTATCGGACCTTGGCCTGCATGTTCTTCATCAGGCCATTGTACAGAGCATGAAGGTCGAGCACCCTCCCCGGGTGATCAGGGTCGGCTACAGGCTGAAAATCGTAATCCAACTGAAAATACAAAAAAAACATTGTTATTAGATTGCAAGTGTTAATAATAAATATATTGGATAGATCAAATGAAAATATATATTAATACATACCTGAGCCTGTTCAAAGAAGAGGGCGAATGAGCGCTGGTGCTGCTCGCCCCACTCAACGTGAAGTGGATAGTTCTTCACGATCCGGCTCTCGTCCCCCAAATACCGGCCGAACCTCTCGGCATGAGGACCGGTATAGCGATAGTCAAGGGTAAAAAATAGGGGGAATGCTGCCTCCCCCCTAGCTCTATCAGGCCTCAGCCTATGGGACTGATTCGGGCCTCGAGTCCCCCTCTGGGGGTGGAGAGGCCCTGCGTCTGCACGAAATATCAAGACAATCAATAATAAGACAGTTGTATTAAGAATTCAAGTGTGATATATACCTCCGGTGAATAGCGCACGAGCCTGGGCCCGAGCAGCAGCACGAGCGGGACGATAGTTCCTCCGGTGAGGAACAACCGGGGTCCCGGACGCATCCCCTCCAACTGTAAAATAAACATCGACGCTAAATCTCCATGAAGTTCATATTTATTCTATAGAGCATATGTAAAATAAATAAATATTTTAAATTTATTCATACTAACCTGCAGACGATGCGGAGGGTATGGAAGCGGCAGGAGTGGCCCCTGTGGAAGGTGTGGACCCACCACCTATAATTAGACAATTAAAAATAGATTTTATAAGTAATTGCAAAAAGAATGTGTAGATCAATAATATAACGTTCTAAATCAATATGCATGCACTATAGGACATATAAACATACCCGCAGGTGCGGTGGTGTCACCACCTACAGCTAGACAATAATAAAAATTGCTAAGTAAGAGCAAAAGGAATGTGTATATTTATGATATAGCATTCTAAATCAATATACATACACTATATGATATATAAACATACCTGGAGGAGCGGGGTTGGCCTCTGTCCCAGATGTGGACGCATCACCAACAACTAGACAATCAAACATTGACAATATAAGTAATTTTGACATAAACATGCATGAATATCTGTAATATTACATTCAAAATGGATATGCGTGCAGTATACCTGGAGGTGTGGCCAAATCAACACGGAAGGAGGCATCCGAAGGGGTCTCCGATCTGGGTGCAAGACCGGCCCTCTGAAGCTCCCTACGGAGCTCTCCGGGCGGCAGAACCGCTCTGCCTCTGCCTCTGCCTCTGCCGCGGCTGGAGCTCCTGCCGCCCCTCGCTGCTCCCGACATCGTCATCAAATCTAGATAAACGGTTCGTGGACGCATTAGACAATCATTAAAAGTATTGACTATATATGATCTAGAGCGTAAAATGTGAAGTAATAATATAACATTACTGATAACCTTTTTCGTTTCGTGGGCGCATCATACATATCTACTTGGATTTCATCGTCGATGTCATTTCTAACCCACGTAACTTCATGATCGGTCGAAGACAACCCGTCCTTCGAAACAGACGGTCGGAGCACTTTAAGCCTTCTCTCTTCTTCGTCCTCATCGCTGTCCTCGTATTCTGGGACATCGTAGACATCTCTAGGTTTCCATCGGCATACAACACTCCACCCCGGATGCTTCAAACACTGTGAGTAGTATACTTGGAACGCTTGGTTCGGAAAGATAAACGGATCGTCCTGACCGTAAAATCGAAGTGTGTTCACACTGGTCAATCCATATTCATCTTTCCAGGTCCCAAGACTGCTTCTCCACCTGTCTGTATCGGTTCGCGGATCGTACCAAGTACAGTGGAATATATAAAAGGGTTCTGATCGTCCGGGATAGTGGATGCCGAGTATACAATTTAAGTACCCATAGTAAATCACACCGTCCGATCCTACCGTCGCAATCCCACTATTCTGAGTGATTCTAGATGTTTCTATGTCCTTAACTTCGAATTTGTATCCAAGGACACCAAATCCTTTGTAATGTGCAACCTCCATACTAGGAAATTGAGCTAAACATCTTGAATCACTCTCAAATGATGCAGACAAGTTCGGATCGTGGATCTAACAAAACAAATTTTACGATAAATACATAACGATACAAGTTTAGATTAAAACCGATAGCAATAAAATGTAATTCGAATAACTTACATGCTCTGTGACCCAATCACAAAAATTATCCTGATGGTATTTTTTCAAACGCTCTTCGTTCCAATCAGGATGCCCCTCACGTATCTCGTTAAAATGAGTTCTGTTTTCGACAAATAATTGTGACATTAATATTATGTCATTTCATACACACAAACACAGATATAACAATTAATCCAAAAGAACTTACTCTCTAATTTGTTCAAGACATACGCAATTAAGCAAGATAAACCGGTATATCTTGTTGATAAACATAGTGTCTACCCTCTTATACTCGGCTTTACCATATGGCCCGTCTTGAATTCTTCATGGTCGGTTAAGCCTTGTCTCAATGTTCTCGTCCAGATAGCGGGAACAAAATGTGGTTGCTTCATCAAGAAGATAACCTTGCATGATAGAACCCTCTGGTCGATTTTTATTGCGTATATACTTCTTAAGAGTGTAAAGGTACCTAATGAGAATATGTTGAATAAATAAACACGGGCATACATGACAAAAATAAATTTATAAATTGCGCGAAACGAAAAATTTAACGTACCTCTCGACGGGATACATCCATCGATATTGTACCGGTCCGGCTAATTTCGCCTCAGTTGCAAGATGAACCGTCAAGTGTATTATGATATCGAAGAATGACGGTGGGAAAATACGCTCAAACTTGCAAAGTATCAACGCAATAGAATTTTCTAGTTTATCCAGCGTCGCAACATCCAGCATTTTAGCACACAACTCCCTGAAAAAACAACATAGGTCGTTGATTACCAGACCAACCGAGTCGGGGAGAGAAGTCCTGAGGGCTAATGGAAGAAGGTGCTCCACGATTACATGGTGGTCATGACTTTTCAGCCCATCGATCTTGCCCTTCATAATTTTTATTTTCTTGCTGAATGATCCTGAGAAGCCTGTGGGGACTTTCAAATCATGCAACACCTGCAGGAATCTTTTCTTCTCCGATTGTGACATATGATAAGCGGCATTGGGAAGTACAAACTTGCCCGGTTTACCCGCTACCGGTTTAGGGTGCAGTTCACTTCTTATTCCCCACTCTTGTAGATCCATCCGGGCATTCATGTTGTCTTTCGATTTCCCGTCTTTACACAGAAGCAAGTTAAGTATGTGCTCTGATACTCCCTTCTCTATATGCATGACGTCCAGACAATGACGCACTGAATTTGTAGACCAGTACGGAAGCTCGAAGAAAATGCTTAACTTGTTCCAATATTGTGGTTTGACCTGTCTCGTCGGATCCATCCCGAAGGTCACGTTATTGTAACCATCCCATTTAGCAGTCACGTCCTCTCCGGACAATGGGGATGGAGGCCCAAGAAGCTCCTGATGACCATCAAAGTGAACCGTGTCTAACCTATAGGGTGGTCTGGAGGCAGAAAACGTCGATGGCCGCAATAACAAACCTTCCTGCTAAAATTCAAAAATTTTGATGTTGTGTGTTCATGGCAATGAGGACATGCTTTGTGACCATGTACGGACCAACCTGAAAGCATTCCATACGCAGGAAAGTCATTAATTGTCCACATTAAAGCCGCACGCAGTATGAAGGTTGTATTTGTGTTTGAATCATATGTCTCTACACCATCAATGAACAAAGTTTTCAGCTCCTCAATCAGAGGTCGGAGATAGACGTCGATATTGTTCCCCGGTGAGTTTGGTCCGTCGATAAGAAGAGGCATCATAAAGTATGATTGGTCCATAGCCAACCAAGGCGACAGATTATAAATTATCATTACAACGGGCCATGTACTGTGACTTCCAGCCATATAGTTGAATGGGCAGAAGCCATCGGCAGCCAGTCCGAGCCGGACATTGCGAGGATCGCTAATGAATATTGCGTGCCTCCTATCGAAATCCTTCCATGCCGGTGAATCTCTTGGATGGCTCATTTTTCCATTTTCGCTTGGAGGAGCACGGTGATGCCAAATCATTGCCTCGGCTGTTTTCTTGCACCTAAATAGCCTCTGTAGCCTCTGTGTTATGGGAAAATATCGTGCTATCTTCACAGGTATATCAGGCTTCTTATCAGAATCTTTCGGCTTATACCTGGCCTCTCCGCATGTTGGACACTCTTTCAAATCTGAATTCTCTTTCCGGTACAACACGCAATTTTTAGGACATGCTTGAATCTTCTCGCACTTTAGACCCAAATCAGACATCATTTTCTGGGCTTCGTACCAGCTTTCGGGCACATTATTTCCCGGAGGCATAGAATCTTTCAAGAACGAAAGAAGCATTGTGAATGACTTGTTGCTCCATCCATTTAGGCACTTAATTTGGAAAAGTTGGACGAACCATGAGTGGGTGGAATACTTCGCATTCTCATAAATTGGTTTCCTAGCATCATTCATGAAATTTTCATATTTATCCGCACGCGGTCCTTGACCGGAAGGAATGTCATCTTCGGTACGAATAGATTCACCTAGGGCAGCCTCTACCATATCCTCCATTTCTTCTGATGGAAATAAATTTCCGTATCCTGCCGTATTACCGAATTCTTCTTCTTCTCCTGCCGCATTATCGTGTTCTCCTTCTTCTACCGCAGTACTGCATTCTTCTCCTTCCCCGTGATATTTCCAAATTGAATAAAGTCTAGTAAACCCATATTTTACAATATGAAGCTCTGCCAATTCTACCTTCCGCCAGTACTTATTGCCACATCTATCACACGGACAGAGAATCTTCTCTATTATGATCTTATTATGTGCTCGTGCAAATTCAAGGAAAGCAGCAACTCCTGCGACAAACTTAGGTTGCATACGTTGTTTCCAATCCACATACATCCAGTCCTTAACTCTGACGTACTCATGGGCCATGTTAGACTGAATAACATATAAATTGTAGGTTATGCTGACTATATTGAGAAATATAAGAACGGGATAGTTACTGACAAAGAAGAAAATTCATGTATATGCTTTGTGTGTGCGTTTGTCGTTGAAAAGAATAAATTATCGCATGTTATGTTGACCGATAGACGGGGACTAAGTGGCGCTTTTAGTTTCATATATGGGTATCGATGGGAATATGAAGGTTTCATATTATCATATATTGGTTTTAACCCGAACATCTCGAGTCGCTCTCTGATTATGCGTTTGTATGTATGTGTTCCGGCTGTCGGGGGTAGGCTTCTATCCCATTAAGAATGTATAGAGCGAACGCCCATCACTTGTGCTTTCAACCGTTTCGAGTAAATTTCGGCAGCACCTCCCCGCTGTTCTCCGAGTACACTGTAATAGAATAGATAATCATTTCAAAGCTGTGAAACAACGTTGAAATGAACATCTAATCTATCTTTGTACACGGAGAACCAGCGGAAAGGTACCGACGAAATATCTCGAAACGGATGAAAACACAAGTGAATGAAGGCGTTTGCTTTATACATTCTTAACTTGTCCACACGGGACAAATCTATGGGTTACCATACGATTGAATTTTCTCGTCGCGTAGACTATACGACGGTTGTTAGTATCGAGCTATACTGTCCGATATTTAACAACCTTCGTATAGTTCTAGGTCACGACGAGCATCGCACGTATGTTAACCGATAGACGGGGACTAAGTGGCGCTTTTAGTTTCATATACGGGTATCGATGGGAATATGAAGGTTTCATATCATCATCGAGTATCATATATTGGTTTTAACCCGAACATCTCGAGTCGCTCTCTGATTATGCGTTTGTATGTATGTGTTCCGGCTGTCGGGGGTAGGCTTCTATCCCATTAAGAATGTATAGAGCGAACGCCCATCACTTGTGCTTTCAACCGTTTCGAGTAAATTTCGGCAGCACCTCCACGCTGTTCTCCGAGTACACTGTAATAGAATAGATAATCATTTCAAAGCTGTGAAACAACGTTGAAATGAACATCTAATCTATCTTTGTACACGGAGAACCAGCGGAAAGGTACCGACGAAATATCTCGAAACGGATGAAAACACAAGTGAATGAAGGCGTTTGCTTTATACATTCTTAACTTGTCCACACGGGACAAATCTATGGGTTACCATACGATTGAATTTTCTCGTCGCGTAGACTATACGACGGTTGTTAGTATCGAGCTATACTGTCCGATATTTAACAACCTTCGTATAGTTCTAGGTCACGACGAGCATCGCACGTATGTTAACCGATAGACGGGGACTAAGTGGCGCTTTTAGTTTCATATACGGGTATCGATGGGAATATGAAGGTTTCATATCATCATCGAGTATCATATATTGGTTTTAACTTGAAAAACGTGCCGTTGAAACAAATTATTGTTCTCCACCTTGCACTCTCTTAACAATGGTACATGCATTAAACATGTAGAGCTATCTATAACAACTCTAAAGTTTCACCTGTTGGGTTCAACAAAAAGGTTTTTGATATAACAAACACAATCTTCCTCAATTTTTCCCTTGAATCGATGTGAAATTAATAGTGTCCATATGACACAATGGATATATTTTCTACACAAAAGGAAAAAGGCAAACAATAGTAAAGCAATTATAATTCTATCAAGTATCCATACTGAAAAAGAATAAATAGCAAACTAAAAATTAATCACTAATGAAAAACAAACAAAAGTGCTTATTATTATACTTCAGAGGTTATAAGTGCTTGATCCCCATAGTACATAGGCTGTATCCGCAATTAACCCTTTTCTATATAATTGAGTGTATAGAATTTCTAAAAGTTACACACGGTTTTTCTAAATCCAATTCTTTCCTTTCACTACAAAACCCTTTATATTTTCTAATAGGTACCAAGAACTTTCAAAGTTTTTGGATATGCACAAAAAGAAAGTATCGCCAATAAGATTGACATAACCCAAATGACTTTGACCCATTACATATAAATGTCATGGTCTTTCAATATTTATCAAACAAATACCATAGACTTTGTTTGTTACAAATAAAAACCAAGAAGTTTTAACGTTTCACATAATTTTCATAGATTTTGTTGTTTACAAATACATACCATTGACCTCCAACGTTTTCCAGATAAATACCATGAATTTTGTTGTTTACAAATAAATACATGAACTTTCAGCGTTTTTTAGATAAATCCCATAGACTTTCATGGACCATTTTCTCATATAAAAATCATGGACTGTGTTATTAACAAATAAACAGTATCGACTTTCACTATTTTCCAGATCAATCCCCTAAAATTTCACCTTTTTAAGCCTAACCCAGCCCCAGCCGAACCCCAACCCAACACCAAACCCTAACCCGGCCTAACCCTAACCCCAACCCAGCCCCAGCCGAACCCCAACCCAACACCAAACCCTAACCCCAACCCAGCCCCAGCCGAACCCCAACCCAACACCAAACCCTAACCCCAACCTAGCCCCAGCCGAACCCCAACCCCAACACCAAACCCCAACAGAACCCTAACCCTAACCCTAACCCCAACACCAGTCGAACCCCAACCGATCGAACCCGTACCCTAACCCTAATCCTAACCCTAACCCCAACCGATACCTAACCCTAACCCTCATCGCTACCCTAACATCATTAAAATAATGTTTAACTAAACTGTAGGCTAGGCGGTGGAGGAGACGACGGAGACGCAATCGGCGACGACGAGGGCGGTGGCGACGACGAGATCACTGCAGGCGGTGGCGACGACGATTCGGCCGGCGGTGGCGACGACGAGATCACTGTAGGCGGTGGCGACGACGATTCGGCCGGCGCTGGCGATGATGAGAACGGCGATCGGCGGGAACGTCAAGGTTTGGAGATTTGGGTTCGCGCGCAACGATAAAGGAAATAAGAAATAATCAGCGTAGGGATCGATCACTTAAATCGCTATTTAGATGCCCCTACGGATATACCCGTAGGTGCTTGGTTTGCGCCACCGTAGGGGAAAAAAACACTTTAAGATTTAATAAATTTTAAATAAATATTGAACGACCGTAGGGGCAACCACTTTGCCCTACGTATTAATCCGTAGGGCCAAACTTTTATTGCCCCTACGGATGATATTATCCGTAGGGGCAACCCCTTATTTTACTAGTGTATATCACTGTGCAAAGCAAAAACTCTTAAAAACAATCAAAAGACAAACCGAGTGTGTAGCATCTGCCAGTTATTGCTAAAGGAGTCACTCCCGGTGAAGGGATCTCGGTCCTTTCCTTATCGAATAAGGTGCAGGATATATCATATATACCTCTGTGCAAAGCAAGAACTGTAGCTACCTGTTTTATTTTTAAAATCCGATTCTACAACATCTTAGGTTTCTTTTCTTTCATTAATCATATTAATGAAGTTCCATCATTTAAATACCTAAACATCACAGATAAATACGACGTACACTTATGCCATCCGCATTCGCCTCGATGTCCCCTCGTGCACCGTTAGGTTAGGTAACTAACGGCAGAGCAGGGCAGGGCTAGCGCGGGTGTAAAACATAAGTAACATCTATATAATATATCATATATACTATATACTGTATCTATCAAAGAACATCATATGATCACATCACAGATATCGCAGCAGAAGAAACATATGAAATATTGGATATACTAAGATGTCCGTGTTTTCAATACGAGCCAGTATAAAACACGGATTCCACGGTCGTGATGAATAGCCAATCCCACACCCCTAGACCCCTACGAGAGCGGCAAGCAACCCTACCAATTCTAGGGTTAGGAGACCCGGACTCGACTCCTCGAGTTGGTCTCCCACTGGACCCCAGAACCCGGTTATTTGTGCTCCCCTCCTTGGGTCTATCCTAGTGCGGAAAAGTAAATAATATACAACAACGGTGACATCTTCCGCAACCTGGAAGTGCCCCAACAAAAGAATATTACATACAAGTTTTTACATGAATGAAAATGAAAAACACTCATCTCACATAAAACCCCCGGCTATTCAAACACGACGATCCAATATAACATATCCAGCAACACATAACATCACATGTCATCAACGTAAGTAAATATGTCCATCCCAATTGTCGTTGACATATAGCAATGAAACCGGCGATATCACATATTACACTTACGGTCACAGAAAAGAAAGTGTAAAACTACAACAGTTAGAATCCGCAATCTCTTTAGACATCGCATGCCTAACCAAATGAATTCCTTAGACATCACATGCTTAACAATTATAAACCCCGCATTTTAGTCTCAAAATCGAAAACTCTTTTCAATATCAAGTCGGGTCCCGACATCCTGATCGAATGCTCGTCGCAAACTTCAGTAGGCGGCCGCACCCCCGACGCCGTCAACAAAGTGCACCAAGGCGGAACACCGCTGCCGCGAGCACCCGAACGGATGCTTTCGGCGACGGGGTTCTCCTACAGTCACTTGGTCGGGGCTATGGGGTGAGGCTGTCTATTAAGTTTATCCGGCGAGTATCCGCGTACACTACGTGATTGCGACAGACTTTTGATCGCATCAAAATTCCGTGGCAACCGATCAAGTGAGACTAAAGTTCTACGTTTATAACATTCATTCAGTTATCTCATAACTTATTGTGAATTCCAATTATTGTATCCCATTCCGGATAAATAGAAAATGTTAAACTTTCCGATCGAACATCCAAACACCCAAGTTTTCCCGATACAGTCCAACACATGAAACAAGTCTAAAAACATTCAGTTCGTGCCTCAGTACCAACGGTCCAGCCGTAGAAGGGTCAAGCCAACGCCTCACATGTGGCACGCCGTACTGTCCCAAACCCGAAGGTTCAAAGGGCAGTTCAAGACGGTCACATAATCGAGTTAAGGTTTATTGTCTTCTAGAGGGTCCATCGCGTTACTTGCACTACTTAGAACGTCGTTAAACTATGGAAAAATCCAACACTTGGAAATTTCCCAGCAGGGGAAAAGTTGGGTATTTATATCCGGTCGAACTTTTTAACATATTCAAAAATTATCCGGAAAGCCACATAGACAAAATTAGACAGTCCGATCGAATCTCCGAATCCCCAATACAACCCAGAAAATACAACTCTGGAAAAAATATTAAAATTTCCCAGGAAAACCAGCACATAAAACTAAGAATTACTGTGTAGAATTAGACGCACAAAACGACAAACTGGCCGCGGAACCGCCGCACAAGCCAGCTTGTGGCGCGGTTCCGCCGCGCTACAGTGGAATCATGGACACGTGTTGCACAGTAATTCTTAGGATTCCCTGCTGATTTTTCTGCATATTTTTATTTTCGAAAAATCCACATTTTACAGAAATGTCCAGAGAGCATGTTTAGGGTTTGGGTTTCGGGTCGATCGGACTTCAAATTCCGTCTAGACTTCGCCTAAGGCTCTAGCTAGGCTCTGATACCACTGTAGGGTTCCTAGGCACACTCAAGAGGTCTCACAAGGCATCAGCCATGCCAATTTCAAATTTTAACGGTGCCGAGAAACCCTAACAAGATCGTTGGCTAGAATTTTAGGCAAAAAAAGGAAGCTAGTTTACAACTAAACTAAATGAACGGAAATACAAGATCCGGTCCTCCACCTCCACGGCTCCGTGATGAAGTCCTCTCCGCTGTCCAAATGCAATCCCGGGCTCTAGCGTCGGCTTCATCGGAGAAGAAGCGGGCTAGGTCATCGACGACGATGCCGAAGATGATCTGCGTCGAAGCATCACTAGATCAAGCTCCCACTTTACCAAGTCAAGAAAACTTGTGAAGGAAACACACTCTACTACTTGACAAGAGGTAGAGGATGAAGAAATAGGAAGTGGGTTCACTTTAGAATTGGATTTCTCACTCTTTTTCATCAATCACCATTGATGTAGCAAGCTTTCTTCTCATGAAAGAAGAAGATAAAGAAGAAGAATAAAATATCATAAGTTATGTAAATTAGATAAATAAATCAATACTTATCATTTACTAACCCTTGGTTAAGTGTAGAGAATGTACTATGGTTAGTTCATATGGTTAGGGTTAAGCATGAGACAAGAATGGTGACTTAGTCAAAGTTTCATGAATGTTCAACTAAATACAAATAAAGCCACCATCATCTTTCTCTTTTCCAAAATGAATAAGATAAATGAATAGATAAATAAGTAAATGGAGAAACAAAACCCTAACCATTAGTTTAACCATGGTACATTCTTTACACTAACCCTAGCTTGCATGTATCATCAAACATGATACAATCTTGTGCACAAAAGTATATTACATATACAACTTGTGCATCTCAAGTGAGAAAATCCATTTAAAGTGAACCAATACAAGTTAATGCAAAGTAATATATCAAATATATAATTATGCATTAAATCATTAAATCAATACTTGATTCAATGATCCGGTCATATCGTATATGTAACCGACTAATATCAATAGTAACAACTTATCGAATCAACACTTGATCCGATAACCCGGCTATATCGCATATAACCGATCAATGTCACAAATCGCGAGAATTGAATACAGTATCACATACCGGTATCATTCTCGGTCCCGCACATATCTCATATGCGCTCCTATTTCGTTTCGCTTGAGCCAGGAAACCTCTGTGTAGGACTCTAAAGACTCGTCAATACGCCGGCAGCAGGTGATGATCATATCAAACACCCACAAGCCGCAAGCGGTCTGCTAAACGTAACGGCCACCCGGGTATTGAGCGATCAGAAGATTGACGAGCAAGCCCGCTCACACTCCAGTGAATCCAACCAGTAACACTACTGTACAGTCCGGTCTCGTCGTCTGATATGTCGCATATCTTGCCTAGGGGTGGTAAACGTCAGACCCCAATAGCTCGATAAGTCGTGTCGATATGAGGTCTATAACAATTCGAGAAACTACTGGTAACACTTACCAGTAAATCTCAGCAACCCTGGCCAGGGATTTCCGGTTATAGCCAATCGAACACAGCGCAACATCAACTCCCTATACCGGGAGAGACGAATCCCCTCCTATCGCTCATTGCCTCCATGTGATTCGGGACTGTACCCAAAAGCCACCGTTTTGCACGCCCTCTTGGACGTGGTAAGGTGGAAATCAAAGCATAGTGGGAATCACACAAGACTCTATGACGATCTCGGGTCTACAGACTAACCTGTACCAGTGTCACCAGAGAACTGCCATCTGACGTGAGGTATAATACCATCTGGGAGTTCTCGGCGAGTCCGTCCAGTGTACCCAGTCTCTACTGAGCACCCGTATATCATCTCCGATGTCAAACACCAATGGATATGGGATCATCCATCGCCCATCTGTATGGGTCGAGAAGGTATACGCTAGTCTACTCTGGTGTATCGATGCCCCGTCTCGATACACCCACGACTAGGGACCTTGAAGGATGTACTTATGGACTACCTAGTCCCCACTAGTTTGATCCGCATCATAGTCCAGGTAGTCAAGTACACATCCTAAGGGCTTTACCAACATGTAACAGAGAGGCAATAAGTATACACGTTAAGGTAAAGAGTAACCAGATAGCATACTATCATGTCGAGCAAGAAAGTCCTCCCTATATACGTCCCAGCATCCACTACAATATACATCCTATGTACAGTAATGGCCTCTAGGGCATACATATAACTAACATATACAACTTTTTTGAAATGACGTAGGGCTACGACAGGTTTTTCTGAAAACCTATTGCGTAATGAACTTGATATCGTTGTAGAATCATGTGAATTTTGAAATGGAGTGATTTTGAGGCTTTTATTAGTTTTGCTAAAGAGGTCACTCCCGGTGAAGGGATCTCGGCTCTTTCCTTATGGAATAAGGTGCGGGATATATCATATATATCGCTATGCAAAGCAAAAACTCCAAAAGCAATCAGAAGACAAACCGAGTGTTGTAGCATCTGCCAGTTTTGCTAAAGAGGTCACTCCCGGTGAAGGGATCTCGGCTCTTTCCTCATCGAATATGGTGCTCGATATATCATATATATCGCTATGCAAATCAAAAACTGTAGCTACCCTTTTTGAAAATTTGATTCTACAACATCTTTTAGGTTTCTTTTCTTTCATTAATCATATTAATGAAGTCCCATCATTTAAGTCACCTAGATATCACAGATAAATACGAAGTACACTTATGCCATCCGCATTCACCTCGATGTCCCCTCGTGCACCGTTAGGTTAGGTAACTAACGGCAGAGCGGGGCAGGGCTAGCGCGGGTGTAAAACATAAGTAACATCTATATAATATATCATATATACTATATACAGTATTTATCACAACATATCAAATGATCACATCACAGATATCGCAGCAGAAGAAACATATGAAATATTGGATATATTAGGACGTCCGTGTTTTATTTTGAGCCTCTATAAAACACGGATTCCACGGTCGCGATGAATAGCCAAACCCACACCCCTAGACCCCTACGAGAGCAGCAAGCAACCCTACCAATTCTAGAGTTAGGAGACCAGGACTCGACTCCTCGAGTTGGTCTCCCACTGGACTCTAGAACCCGGTTACTTGTGCTCCCCTCCTTGGGTCTATCCTAGTGCGGAAAAGTAAATAATATACAAATGGTGACATCAACCTCATCCCGGAAGTGCCCCAATAAAAGAATATTACATACATTTAATTTTACATGAATGAAAATAAAAACCCTCATCTCACATAAAAAACCCCGGCTATTCAGAAACGCGACGATCCAATATAACATATCTAGCAACACATAACATCACATGTCATCAACATAAGTAAATGTGCGCTTCCTAATTGTCGTTGACATGTAGCAACGAAACCGGCGATATCACATATTACACTTACGGTCGCAAAAAAGAAAGTGTAAAACTACAACATTTGGAATCCACATTCTCTTTAGACATTGTAAATCCGAAATATCACATACTTCGCATTTCATGCCTAACCATATGAATTCCATATATTGTATCACATTCCAGATAAATAGACGGTATTAAACTTTCCGATCGAATAATCAAATACCCAAGATTTCCATAATAGCTCAACACTTGAGCGGAGTTCAAAAATTCCAGAATACGTCACAGTAGCAATGGTCCAGCCGTAGAAGGGTCAAGCCAACGCCTCACATGTGGCAAGCCGTACTTCCCCAAACCCTAAGGTTCAAAAGGCAGTTCAAGACGGTCACATAATCGAGTTAAGGTTTGTTGTCTTCTAGAAGGTTCATCGTGTTACATGCACGTTTTTCCGAAAGATTTAAACTCAAGGAAAAATTCAACACTTGAAAGTTTTTCGTGCCGGGAAATAATGAGTTAATGATATCTGTTCGAACATTTTAAGAGTTTCTAAATATCCGGAAAACCTAACGAAATTAAATATTCCGGTCGAATCAACGATTACAAAATAAACCCCAGAACACTCAACACTTGAGTCAGATTAAAACTACCTAGAAAATAGTAACAACAGATACAAGTATTACTGTGCAAACACGTGTCAATAATACCAAAGTACGGCCGCGGAACCGCCGCGGGAAGCAGGTTCCTGCCGCGGTTCCGCGGCGACTTAATGGTATCATGAGTTCGTATTTCATGGTAATTCTTAGAATTCCCTGCTGATTTTTTAGGTATTTTTAATTCAGAAAAAATCACATTTTTAGAAATTGTCCAGAGAGGGGGTTAAATTGGCGTTTCGGGTTTCGATCGGGGTTTTAACTCCGTATACAGGTCGCCTAATGCTCTAGCTAGGCTCTGATACCACTGTAGGGTTACTAGGCACTCT
The DNA here is from genome assembly GCA_030015575.1 of Agapanthus africanus. Lineage (NCBI taxonomy): Eukaryota > Viridiplantae > Streptophyta > Magnoliopsida > Asparagales > Amaryllidaceae > Agapanthus > Agapanthus africanus. The sequence continues at coordinate 181,266,261 of JASDDO010000008.1, forward strand.
AATAAGGGTTAAGAAAGCATCAACCATGCTCGTTTCAAATTTTAGCCGTGCCGAATAACCCTAAACAAGATCTTTGATAGATAATTAGGGTTTCACATGCAAGTAAAAGACATTTACTACTAAGTGAATACGAAATACAACCTTTGTAGATTGGTCCTTCACTTCTAAGGCTCCTTGCCGTAGTCCCTTCGCTGCGATCATGGTTCTCCCGGGCTTTTGCTTGGCTTCACGAGGCGAAAGATGCGTCCTTGCTTGAAGTCTTCGAGGCCGAAGATGATCTATGTCGAAGGAATACCGACTCAAGCTACTACTTCACTAACTAGAGAATTAGTGAAGCAAACACCCTAAACTAAAGTGCTAGTCTAGTAGAGGATGGAGAAATAGGAAGTGGGTTCTCTTTAGAATTTTGTTTCTCACAATGTTTCACTCTCCTTTTAAAACCCTAGCAAGCCTTTTCTCTTTGCTCAAAGAATAAGAAGATGAACAAAAGAAAAGGATGAGGATAATGATCAAGTGAGTGAGCTAACCATGGTGAGTGAGTATCATATACTAACTCATGTAGAGACATAACCATAGTTAATCCAAAATGGTTAGGTTAATAAAAAATCTAAAGTAAAACAAAGTTAGTGAACTTTGTCAAAGCATCCACAAGCTTCTACAAGCTTCATGCGTATGACCTAAGCTCCACTAATTTGTAATTGCCCTAAATAAATATAAACCACCATTTAAAATAGAATGGTGTATGTCTTGCACACCCATGTATGATGTATCATCAACCATGATACAAAAAGAAAACACATTTTAATATATATCACATATATATTAAGTTTGTGCACATGTGAGAAAAATCCTTAAGTGAACAAGTGTTAGTTAATGTAAACTAGTATATCTAATATACAATTATACACTAAATTATTAAATCAACACTTGACTTAATAATCCGGTCATATCTCATATAACCGACTAACATCCATTGTATCGACTTATCGAATCAACACTTGATTCGATAACCCGGCCATATCTATAACCGACCGATACAAAAAGTCACGAGAATAGAATACGGTATCACATACACGCATTATTCTCGGTCCCGCACATATCACATACATGCTCCTATTTTGTTTTTCCTGAGCCAGTAAAACCTCTATGTAGGACTCTAAAGACTAGTCAATACGTCGGCAGTAGGTGATGATCACATCAAGCACCCACAAGCCGTCAGCGGTACTAGCTGGACGTAACGGCCACCCGGGTATTGAGTGATCAGAAGATCAGCAAGCAAGCCCGCTCCAACTCCTGTAAAATCCTGCCGGTAACACTTCTCGTACAGTCCGGTCTCCTCGTCTGATATATCGCATATCAAGTTTAGGGGTGGTAAACGTCAGACCCCAAAAACCGATAAGTCGTGCCGATGTGAGGCTCATAACGGGTCGAGAAACTACTGGTAACACTTACCAGTAAATCTCTAAATCAGCCCTGGCCAGGGACTTCCCTTTTACACCCAATCGAGCACAGCGCAACATCAACCCCAATACCGGAAGAGACGAAACCCCTCCTATCGCTCATTGCCTCCATGTGACTCGGGACTGTACCCTAAAACCACCGTTTTGCACGCCCTCTTGGACGTAGTAAGGTGGAAATCAAAGCACAATAGGAATCACACAAGACTCTATGACGATCTCGGGTCTACAGACTAACCTGCACAAGTCTCACCAGAGAACTGCCATCTGACGTGAGGTATAATACCATCTGGGTGTTCTCGGCGAGTCCGTCCAGTGTACCCAGTCTCCACTGAGCACCCGTATACCATCTCTGATGTCAAACACCAATGGATATAGGATCATCCATCGCCCATCTCATGGGTCGAGAAGCGTATACTCTAGTCTACACTGGTATATCGATGCCCTGTCTCGATACACCCACGACTAGAAACATTAAAGGATGTACTTTTGGACTACTCTGTCCCCACTAGTATGATCTGCATCATAGTCCAGATAGTCAAGTACACATCCTAAGGGCTGTACCAACATGTAACTATAAGACAGTATCAAGAGACAAGAATACATGTTAAGATAAAGAGCAACCAGATAGCATACTATCATATCGAGGAAGAAAGTCCTCTCTATATATGTCCAAGCATCCAATATAATATACATCATCTGTACAATACTGGCCTCTAGGGCATACATACAACTAACAATGGTAAGGTGGGAGTCAAGGGAAAGACAAAGGTTGCGGTGCCAGTGGTGGCAAAGGACGAGTGCTTCCACTGTCGTAGGAAAGGCCATTGGAAGAAAGATTGCAAAGCTTGGATTGCCAAGAACCAGGACCCGAACCAAGCTGTGGCTTCGACTTCAGGTGTGTTTGTAATTGAAAATTGGCTGTCAATCAACTCTACTTCCTGGGTATTGGATACCGGATCAGGATCTCATATATGCAATTCATTGCAGACACTGAGAAACCGTAGAGTGCTGAAGGTTGGTGATATGACCCTCCAGGTTGCTAACGAAGCTAGCGTGAATGCTGTGTCCGTAGGGGATTATCACCTTGGATTGACGAGTGGATATATTTTTATTTTGCGCAACTGTTTTTGTGTACCCGGTTTAACGTGTAATATCATATCAGTATCGTTGTTATCAAAAGAAGGTTATGATTTCACGTTTGTAAGCGATGTTGTTAACATCCACCTTAATCATGGTTTGATTGGGTCCGGTACACTAGATAACGGTATATACATGTTAAACCAATTACAAATTTCAATGTCCAGAACACACTAAAAAGAAAGTCTCCAGATATAAATCAGGCTTTCTTATGGCATTGTAGACTAAGTCACATCAATGAGACAAGGTTAACTAAGTTATATAGAGAAGGATATTTGGATCCGTTCGAATATCAATCTTATGCCACTTGTCAATCATGTCTCAAAGGAAAGATGACAAAGACTCTATTCACTGGACATGGAGTAAGAGCGAGCGAGCTCTTAGGACTCATACACAGTGATATATGTGGTCCAATGTCTACACATGCAAGAGGCGGTTTTTCATATTTCATTACTTTTACGGATTGTTACTCTAGGTATGGATTCATTTTCTTAATGAAACATAAATCCGAGGCCTCTGAGAAATTCCAAGAATATAAGAATGAAGTAGAAAACCAAACCGGCAAAAGTATCAAGACACTGAGATCTGATCGAGGTGGTGAATACTTAAGTACCGAGTTCCTGGGTTACGTAAAAGAGATTGGAATTCTCTCTCAGCTTACTCCTCCAAACACTCCACAGCATAACGGTGTATCGGAAAGACGGAACCGAACCCTATTAGATATAGTACATTCCATGATGAGTAATGCTGAGTTACCGCGATCTTTCTGGGGTTATGCGCTAGAATCAGCTGCATATCTTTTGAACAGGGTTCCTACCAAGACTGTGCCTACCACACCATATCAGATGTGGAGTGGGAAGAAACCCTATCTTCAGTATCTGAAGATATGGGGATGTCCAGCTTTTTTTAAAAAGAAGCATGCGGACAAACTCGAGGCACGCTCAGTACAGTGTAAGTTTGTGGGATATCCAAAGAACTCCAAGGGGTATTTTTTCTATTACGCAGAGGAACAAAAGGTTTTTGTTTCTCGTAATGCCCATTTTCTAGAACAGCAGTTTTTAGAAAAGGAAACAAATGGGAGCGAAATAGAACTGGAAGAAATTCCAGAACCACAAACTACTACTGAAAGTCTGGTAGAACCAGAAGTTCAAGAAGAACGGGACAATCCCGCACCCCTCCGCAGGAGTAGTAGGCCGTCTCATCCGCCTGAAAGATACTACGGTTTTCTCATAGACGGGGATAGAGAGGATTGCGTCATTGATAATGACGAACCTACTAGCTTCCAGCAGGCCATCCAGAGCGGCAACTCGGTAAGATGGTTGGATGAAATGCGGACCGAGATGGAGTCCATGTACACCAATAAAGTATGGACTTTGGACTTTGCTCCAGATGGGGTAAAACCCATAGGATGCAAGTGGATCTTCAAGAAAAAGATTGGTGTAGATGGACAGGTAGAAACCTATAAGACTATACTTGTTGCAAAGGGTTTTCATCAAAGACCTGGTTTGGACTATGACGAAACTTTTTCTCCAGTGGCTATGCTCAAATCCATTTGGATCCTTCTTGCCATTGCCGCCTTCCATGATTATGAGATCTGGCAGATGGACGTAAAGAAGGTTTTTCTAAATGGTAATTTAGAAGAGTGCATCTATATGGATCAGCCAGAAGGTTTCAATCAGAGTGGGAGCAGCGGGAAAGTGTGCAAGTTACTTAAGTCCACTTATGGACTAAAGCAGGCATCGTGGAGTTGGAACATCTGTTTTGATGAAACGGTCAAGGAATATGACTTTATCAAAAATCCAGATGAACCATGTATATATAGTAAAATTGTAGCACAAACTGTCGTATTTCTCGTCTTGTACGTGGATGACATTTTCTTGATAGGAAATGACATTCTTATGCTACAATCTGTCAAAGGATTCTTGTCACACAGGTTCTCCATGAAAGACCTGGGTGATGCCTCTTACATTCTGCGGATCCAGATCTATCGTGATAGATCTAAGAGAATGTTGGGACTTTCGCAGTCCAGGTATATCAACATTATACTGAAAAAATTCAGTATGGAAGATTCTAAGCGCGGTAATTTACCGGCTTGTCATGGAATCATCCTCTCCAAAGAAATGTCTCCCAAGACTGATTTGGAAAGGGATCGCATGTCGATTATACCCTATGCTTCTGCGGTAGGCTCTATAATATATGTGATATTGTGCACCAGACCAGATGTAGCTTACGCACTGAGCGTGGTAAGCCGGTATCAGTCATCCCCAGGGGAGAAGCACTGGATAGCAGTAAAGAACATTCTCAAGTACCTGAGAAGGACTAAGGATATGTTCTTGGTTTACGGCGGAAAAGACCTCCATATCGAGGCTTTTGCTGACTCCAGCTTATAGAGTGACAAGAATGACTCCAAGTCCATGTCAGGTTATGTCTTTACCCTCAATGGAGGGGCGGTGTGCTAGAAGAGTTCCAAGCAGGATACCGTTGCTGACTCGACGATGGAAGCGGAGTATATCGCTGCTTGCGATGCCGCAAAAGAAGCAGTCTGGATGAAGAAGTTCCTAACAGAACTTCAGGTGGTTCCTACCATTGCTGATCCAATACCACTGTATTGTGACAACAACGGAGCTATAGCTTTAGCGAAGGAACCCAGGTCCCATCAGAAGTCCAGGCACAACTTAAGGCGGTATCACCTGATCAGGGAGATCATAGATCGCCGAGAGATCGAGGTCCAGAGAGTTGCTACAGAGGAGAACACTGCAGATCCATTCACAAAGGCCTTACCCCAGACACAGTTCGAGAGGCTATTCGAGATGATAGTTCTTCGATATGCCAGTACATGGCCCTAGTGCAAGTGGGAGATTGTTAGTGTATATGCCCTAGGGGCCATTATTGTATCATACTAGCTTGTATATTACTTAATGGAAGCTTGGGATATTCACAGTTATATTAACAGTCTTGCTCAACATAGTAGTATGCTACTTGGTTTATATCTATCTTAATATGTGTATATGTTAGCATATCGCGAATACATATTGATAGAGCCCTTAGGATCTTGCTTGACTACGAGCGTTGTGATGGCAGTCACACTAGTGGGGGTTGGGTAGTCTACAAGCACATCCTTTTTCAAGTCCCTAGTCATAGGATTATCGAGACAGGGCATCGATACTCCAGAGTAGACTAGTGTGTACGCTTCTCATCCCAGCAGGGGAAATGGTCTGTCCCACAGCCATTAGTACGTTGTACTGGAGATAGTATACATGTGCTCGTTGGGTTACGGGTACACCGGATAGGACTCGCAGGGAACTGTTGGTTGGTATTATACCCATCGTCAGTTAACAGTTCCCAGGTGACATGAGTAAAGTATAGTCCGCAGACTTGACACTGCTGCTTCGTCTCGAGTGTATTCCCACTGTTCTTAGATTGCTACCCTACCACGGCTCAAAGGAGTCGTGGAAACAGGTAGCAGTTGGGTGCAGTCCCGAAGCACTTGGAGGCAGTGGCGGTTAGATAGGATTCGTCTCTCCCGGTATTGGGAGTTGATATCGCGCTGTGTTTGGAAAGCCATTACGCAAAGTACCTGGCCAGGGCAAACGAGATTTACTGGTAGGATTTCTAGTAGCTTCTCAAGGTGTAATGAGCTTCGCTCTGACACGACTTATACATCATTTAGGGGACTGGCGCTTGCCGCCCCCTAGGCCCGATATACGATAGTCTTAGACGAACAGACCGGACTGTACGGAGATTGTCACATCAGGCTCAGTAGGAGTTCGGATGGGTTTCCTCATCGGCCTTCTTATCGACATCTACCTGGGGACCGTTACGTACAGCTAGTACCGCTTGCGGCCTGTGGTTAAACCCACTGCCAGCGTAGTGTTGAGTCTTTAGAGTCCCACACAGAGAGTTTCCCTGCTTCAGGCGAAACGATATAGTGGTCGTATGGTTTTACGACAGCGTTCGGACACATACGTGTATTTATGCACGTACGATGTTCAGACAGTTTTTACTAGCGGGCTTTAGTTTAAACAAGATTCTAGTATTGGATTATTGGATTTATACAGTCTCAGATTTTCCGTGTTTTACGGATGGGAGGGGCATTCTCATAATTACTCGAGAAGCTTCTAGAAGAAAGGTGACTCATTATGTTTTAATTCATTTATAAATTAAGCTTAATGAGGTGGAGGAGATGATGAGAAATTTGCATTAATTATATCATGAGTCATGAGGTGATTCACCTCAAAGTAATTAATGAAGCATGGTTGGTAATTTTATATATTATTACTTAGATATTTTCATGCTTCATTATTTATCCAAATGACTCAAGATTTATATTCATTCTCATAAACACATTCTCTCTCCTCAAGCTCTCTCTCTTCAAAAACCTAACCCTAATCCTCTCATGTGTTGAGATCCCAAGGGTTAGCAAGACTAATAGATCCCTAATCCATCTCTATATCCTCTAGGTTACTTTGATTAGCACTCATAGCCACCTAGTTATCTCAAGTGAGAGGTTAAAGCTTGGAGGAGGAACTCTCAGGTGGATCTTCTATCACATCGAGGAGGCCGACGAGGAGGTGAACAACAAGAACAAGAAGGACTAGAATCTTGAGGTATAATCATCTATCATAGTAGTTAATCACTTCTAGATAATTGTTAGTTAGGGTTTAGCAAAGATCCGTAAAGTTAGTCGATGTTAACTTAAACAAAATGATTGTTTTACCTATTCTGCCTCCCCGCATCATGTGGGGTGTCTAACGTCGACTTACAAGCTTGAGGGAAAACTATAAAAAGGGACCCAGGGCTTCATTACAAGGTTGTTAAATATTGAGCCAAAAATTCCGCAAGTTGAGTGACACAACTTGCAACTCAAAACCCAAGCCCGAATCCAATTCCAAAGCCAAATCAAGATTCAACGAATACCAAATCAAGCAAGAATCCAACGAGCCTTTTGAAGCAATGCCGATTTTCATCCGAGCAAGAGATCCACGACGATCCGCGACTCAAGAAGACGATGCGAAGCTAGTTCGACGATTTAGTTCCTCCTCAAATCTTGTAGTCTTTGAGTGTATTGTAACGAAACGTCGATTAAATAAAAAGTGAAAATTCTTGATCTTGCTTGTCTTTACATTTGAGCATTATGATGAGTTATCAATTCTTGATTGTTTTCTTTTTCATGATATTTGAGTGAAAATTCCGCTTGTGGAGGAATCGAGAAAATAGATAGATGATGATGATTAAATTCTTGAACGATTCTTAAGTCTTTTGAGTTTTGTAAACTGTAGGAAATTGAATCAACGACGACCTAGTTTTGAGCGAGATGCTTTCTTGAATGTTTTCGCTTTAAATTAGAGATCAACGATCGATGATTGAATTTCTTAGAGGCTAAAATTTGAATGCTAATCAATGAAAGGACAAGGAATAATGATGAAGAAACCATAGTTTCTTCAATAGATCCCTAAACCTCGTTGATCGTCATTAATCTAGCAACAAATCGTCAATAGATAAGAATTTGTAATCATAAGTATTCATCATCACTATCAATTGGATTGATTCCTACAACCCTCTTTACAAATCTTGATAATTCAAACTATTTGGATATTTTCTTGATCTTTAGTATTTCTTGATTTTAGATCTAGTTCTTGATGATTCTTGAAACTAAATTTCACAAATCTTGAATCAATTTTCTTTTATCTTTTCATTTCGACTCATCTAAAAAAAATCGATCAAAACACACATCTCAGTGGACGATCCATATTCATTAACACGCTCCATCGACACGTTAATTGATTGCGGTATAAATTTCTTTGGTTTTGAAACATTTCTAAACACGACACGGAATCAATCAATCAATGCCCCATCTCGATACACCCACGACTAGGGACATTAAAGGATGTACTTACCGACTACCTTTGTCCCACTAGTACGATCTACATCATAATCCAAGTAGTCAAGTACACATCCTAAAGGCTTTACCAACATGTAACAGAGAGACAATCAGTTTACATATTAAGATAAAGAGTAACCAGATAGCATACTATCATGTCGAGCAAGAAAGTCCTCCCTATATATGTCCAAGCATCCACTACAATATACATCTCATGTACAGTAATGGCCTTTAGAGCATACACATAACTAACAATCTCCCACTTGCACTAGGACCATCATATAGTAGTGGTTGTAGTATCTCATACTCAACCATCCCATAAAAGCCTCTCTCTGGGAAAAGGCTTTTGTGAGTGGATCCGCCGTGTTATCTTCTAAGTCTACTCTCCTAACCTCGATCTCTTGGAGATCAACCATCTCCATGATCATGTGATACTGCCTTAGAATATGTCTGGATCACTGATTGGACGGGGGTTCCTAGGCTTAAACCACAACTCCATTGTCACACAATGGTAGGAACGAAGTTCATTTCATGAACTAATATACACCCAGACTTCCTCTTTGGAAGTATCTTAGGTAGAGATGTATCCATCCTTTATCGTCTAGTTTGCCACGGTATCTAGCTTGGAACTCTTCCAATATACCGTCCCTCCACTGAAGGTAAAGACAATGCATGTGACTGACATTCAGCCGACCTTACCACCCTGGAAGCTATCCAGTGATTCTCCATCTTACTACACCTAGTGAGAATCCTAACATCCACTTAGATCTATCTCATAGATCCAAAACCCACGATTTAGGAGGTATCACCTTGATCCTATATGGAGAATCAATGTGATAAGAGGAGATTGACCGAGTGTAGTATAGGAAACACATTTCCTATCAAGAGTTTGTCATCCACGTACCATACGAGGAAGACCACCTTACTCTTTACAACCCTTTTGTATATACAAGGTTCATCTACCATTTTGATGAAGTCAAACTCTTTGACTACCACATCAAAACAGATGTTCCAACTCCGTGATACCTGCGTCAACCCGTAAATCAACTTGCATACGTTTCCGCTGCTCCCACTGTCTACGAAACCCTCTGGCTGTGTACTTATAGACGCTCTCTTCTAAATCACTATCTAGAAAAGCAGTCATGACACCCAACCGCCAGATATCGTAGTTATGGTATATAACAGTGGCAAGTAGGATCTGGATGGACTTAAGCATAGCCACTGGACAAAAGGTTTCATCATTATCTACACCTGGTTGATGACGAGAACCTTTTGCAACAAGTATTAGCTTTGAAAGTCTCAACTTTTCTATGTACACCAAGTAATCTTCTCAAGATATACTTGCTCCTGATGGGGATTTAACCCTTCAGATATAACAACCAAAGTCCATACTTTGTTGGTTTATATGGATTCCATCTCAGATCGCTTAGCATCCTGCCATTCTTACAGAGTCCCCACTCTTGATGGCCTGCTCGAAACTAGTTAGGTCATCATCTCATGATGCAATCCTCGCTCCCACTGTCATAGAGAAAACCGAAGTATCTCTCAGGCGGATGAGGAACCCTACTAGATCGGCGGAGAGGCTGAGGTTCGTCGGGAGCTATTGAATCATCCGGTTCTACCAAATCATCAGCTCTAGTTTGTATAGCTGGAACTCCTTCCAGTTCTACCTCATGACCATAAATTTCTTTCCAAAATAAATTCCTTTTCTAAAAAGGTGGCATGCCAAGAAATAAAACACCTTTTGTTCCTCAGTGCGGTAGAAGATATTCCTTTGTGAATGCTTGGGATATCCAACAAACTTCCACAGAACTGACCTTGCCTCGAGCTTGTCCGGATTTTGCTTTTGACGTAGGCCGGACAACCCCAAATCTTAACTTACTTAAGAGATGGGCTCTTCCCATACCATATCATATATGGAGTGGTAGGCACCTGATTTGGTTGGAACACTATTCAATAGGTATGCAGCTTCTTAAGTGCATAACTCCCTAAAAGGAAATAGGCTACTTAGTAGTACTCATCATAGAGCGCACCATATCTCATAGGGTGCGATTGCTCCGCCCCGATACACCGATGTGTTGTGGTGCATACAGAGGAGTAATACTGAGAGAGAATCTCATTCTCCTTTAGAATAGTCCAGGATCTCCATGCTCAAGTATTCTCCTCTCTGATCTCATTGAAGGATGTAATACTTATACCCGTTTTTGGTTCTCTACTTCTAACTTATATTCATTGAATTTCTCAAAAACCTCAGACTTGTGTTTCAACAGGAACACATGTGCGAATCTTGAGAGATCATCAGTGAACGTAATGAAGTAAAAAGAACCAGTCCTGGCATGTGTAGACAGGGGACCTACATACATCATCATGTATCAATCCCAAGAGTTCATTAACCCTGTCTCTATTTTCAGTAAACGGAGCTATGGTTATCTTATCTTTGCGACATGACTGACAAGTTTCACAAGATGTAAATTCAAACTGCTTTAAATATGCATTTTAATGTAACTTAGCTAGTCGGGTCGTATTGATATGACCTAGTCTACAATGCCTCAAGCAGGATTCGTTCATTTTTTAACTCTTCCTCTTGTGTGTGTTCTATATGTTGAGAACTGTAGTTTGATTTAGAACGTATATATTTTTAGATAACATGCCTGAACCGATCAACTCTTGATATAGGAAATGTTCAAAACATTATACAACAATAGAAAATTATATCCTTCTTTACTAAATAAAGAGACTGATATGATGTTGTATATCAGGTTCAGTATCTAACAACATTCGTTCAGAATCAATGTACTTGATAATACAGGGTGATAACTGCTAACAACTTGGCTGCAACAACTGCACCGTTTCCAATTATTGAAACTTTATCACCCGTTCTCAGTTCTCTACCCATCTGTAACCCATGTAACAAATTACATATATGGGATCCTGATCCGGTATCTCATACCCAGGACGTAGAGGATACTGAGAAACAGTTCTTTGTAACGAACACACCCGAAGAAGATGCATCAACATGCACTTTCTTCATTTGGGCGTCATGGGAATCCTGGTAATCCTCTATTTCTTGCTCGGACTTATAACAATTATAAGTTGGAGCGTGACTAACGTTCCCCAGCACATTATAACAAACGGGTTCGGTCAATACATCAATATTTTTATCTTGATTAAGACGTGATATGGTCGCTACCTGGAGAGAGAGAGAAGAAAACACTCTGCGTGCGCTCTTGCAAGATTAGATTGGTTATTATTTTATCTCATTAGGATGGCTCCCACTGTTTTTATCAAATCTTCCTTCAAACCCTAGAAGGAAAGACTAACCGGGATTAATTACACCCTACAAGTTCGCCAATATTTCAGCCAGGCCAGTGTCAGTACTTTGAGAGAGGTTCCCCGTGCTTTCGCACAGACCTAATTAAAATAAACCTCGTTTCCCTAGGGGCGTAACCCCGTTGACACCTTTCTAGACACCTACTTGATCGGCTAATTGTAATGTATAAAACTCTCCCAGGAGTAACAATTACTCGCAGTGGGTATCGGGATCCAACTATCTTATAAAAGGTATGCAATCTCATTGCAAATTTCAACACTTAAAATTCCCGATAATTTTGCCCCTAACCTCCTATGACCATGACAAAAACCAACAAACCATAGGATACTGGTCAAGTTCAACCGTCACTTCCTGATTGAATTAAACCCACCCGCACGACCCTTGCCAAAGGCCAACAAGGTCGTACGACTACCCTAATCCAATCTGCATCATATGCATAAGCAGATAAGCACCATTCAGCTACCGCACACTATGCCTTGACAAAGGCCAACAAACGCAGCACGGATACTAAATTGGACTTATCTGAAATGACGGAGGGCTACGACAGGTTTTTGCGAAAACCTTTTGCGTAATGAACTTGATATCGTTGTAGAATTGAGTGAATTTTGAAAAGGAGTGTTTTTTAGGCTTTTACTAGTTTTTGCTAAAGAGGTCATTCCCGGTGAAGGGATTTCGGCTCTTTCCTTATCGAATAAGGTGCGGGATATATCACATATATCACTATGCAAAGCAAGAACTAGAAAAGCAATCAAAAGACAAACCGAGGGTTGTAGAATCTGCCAGTTATTGCTAAAGAGGTCACTCCCGGTGAAGAGATCTCGGCTCTTTCCTTATCGAATAAGGTGCAGGATATATCACATATATCACTATGCAAAGCAAATACTGTAGCTACCCTTTTTGAAAATTTGATTCTACAACATCTTTTAGGTTTCTTTTTCTTTCATTAATCATATTAATGAAATCCCATCATTTAAGCTTCCTAAGCATCACAGAAAATGAAACGAAAATACAACGTACGCTTATGCCATCCGCATTCGCCACAGTATCCCGTTATGCACCGTTAGGTTACTTAACTAACGGCATACCGGGACGGGACTGGCGCGGGTGCAAAACATAAGCAACGTCTACTATATATCTCATATATAATGTATATCCATTCGTCTCAGAATCCACAGTGATCACATCACAGAGCAGCAGAAGAAACATATCAAAAATTGGATATACTAGGAGGTCCGTGTTTTATTTTGAGCCTGTATAAAACACGGATTCCACTGTCGCGATGAATAGCCAAACCCACATCCCTAGACCCCTACGAGAGTGGCAAGCAACCCTACCAATTCTAGATTTAGGAGACCCGGGCTCGACTCCTCGAGTTGGTCTCCCACTGGACTCTAGAACTCGGTTACTTATGCTCCCCTCCTTGGGTCTGTTAGTTATATGTATGCCCTAGAGGCCATTACTGTACATTGGATGTATATTGTAGTGGATGCTGGGACATATATAGGGAGGACTTTCTTGCTCGACATGATAGTATGCTATCTGGTTGCTCTTTACCTTAACGTGTACACAGATTGTCTCTCTATCACAGGTTGGTAAAGCTCTTAGGATGTGTACTTGACTACCTGGACTATGATGCGGATCATTCTAGTGGGGACATGGTAGTCCATAAGTACATCCTTCAAAGTCCCTAGTCGTGGGTATATCGAGACGGGGCATCGATATACCAGAGTAGACTAGCGTGTACCTTCTCGACCCATACAGATGGGCGATGGATGATCCCATATCCATTGGTGTTTGACATCAGAGGAGATATACGGGTGCTCAGTAGAGACTGGGTACACTGGACGGACTCGCCGAGAACTCCCAGATGGTATTATACCTCACGTCAAATGGCAGTTCTCTGGTGACACTGGTACAGAGTAGTCTGTTGACCCGAGATCGTCATAGAGTCTTGTGTGGTTCCCACTGTGCTTTGATTTCCATCTTACCACGTCCAAGAGGGCGTGCAAAACGGTGGTTTTTGGGTACAGTCCCGAGTCACATGGAGGCAATGAGCGATAGGAGGGGATTCGTCTCTCCCGGTATAGGGGGTTGATGTTGCGCTGTGTTCGATTGGCTATAACAGGAAATCCCTGGCCAGGGTTGCTGAGATTTACTGGTAAGTGTTACCAGTAGTTTCTCGAAGTGTTATAGACCTCATATCGACACGACTTATCGAGCTATTGGGGTCTGACGTTTACCACCCCTAGGCAAGATATGCGACATATCAGACGATCAGACCGGACTGTACGGTAGTGTTACTGGTCGGATTCACTGGAGTGTTAGCGGGCTTGCTCGTCGATCTTCAGATCGCTCAATACCCGGGTGGCCGTTACGTTTAGCAGACCGCTTGCGGCTTGTGGGTGCTTGATATGATCATCACCTGCTGCCGGCGTATTGACGAGTCTTTAGAGTCCTACACAGAGGTTTCCTGGCTCAAGCGAAACGAAATAGGAGCGCATATGAGATATGTGCGGGACCGAGAATGATACCAGTATGTGATACTGTATTCGATTCTCGCGATGTGACATTGATCGGTTATATGCGATATAGCCGAGTTATCGGATCAAGTGTTGATTCGATAAGTTGTTACTAATGATACTAGTCGGTTATATGCGATATGACCGGATCGTTAAATCAAGTGTTGATTTAATGATTTAATGCATAATTATATATTTGATATATTACTTTGCATTAACTAGTATCGGTTCACTTTAAGATGGATTTTCGCACTCGGATGTGCGCATTATATATGTGATATGATTTTGTGCACTTGCTTGTATCATGTTTGATGATACATGCTTTTTGGTTAAGTGTAAAGTGTTAAACCTTGGTTAATGAATAGGTTAGGGTTTATTATTTGTTATTCATTTATCTTATTTAATTATCCATTTCTTTATGATAAATGAATAAAAGAAAAATGACAAGAAATGAAATGGTTGCTAATTTTGGAAGCTTGTTGAAGCTTCATGAAGACTTTGACTTTAGCAACCATTTTGTCTCATGCTTAACCGAAGTTTGCGACGGGCATTCGATCAGGATGTCGGGAATCTTGTTGAATTGCCCGACTTGATATTGAAAAGAGTTTTCGATTTTGAGACTAAAATGCGGGGTTTATAATTGTTAGGCATGCGATGTCTAAGAAATTCATTTGGTCAGGCATGCGATGTCTGAGGTGGTTGCGGATTCCAACTGTTGTAGTTTTACACTTTCTTTTCTGTGACCGTAAGTGTAATATGTGATATCGCCGGTTTCGTTGCTATATGTCAACGACAATTGGGATGGACATATTTACTTACGTTGATGACATGTGATGTTATGTGTTGCTGGATATGTTATATTGGATTGTCGTGTTTGAATAGCCGGGGGTTTTTATGTGAGATGAGTGTTTTTCATTTTCATTCATGTAAAAACTTGTATGTAATATTCTTTTATTGGGGCACTTCCAGGTAGCGGAAGTAGTCACCGTTTGTATATTATTTACTTTTCCGCACTAGGATAGACCGAAGGAGGAGGGCACAAGTAACCGGGTTCTGGAGTCCAGAGGGAGACCAACTCGAGGAGTCGAGTCCGGGTCTCCTAACTCTAGAACTGGTAGGGTTGCTTGCCGCTCTCGTAGGGGTCTAGGGGTGTGGGTTTGGCTATTCATCACGACCGTGGAATCCGTGTTTTATACTGGCTCGTATTGAAAACACGGACGTCCTAGTATATCCAATATTTCATATGATTCTTCTGCTGCGATATCTGTGATGAGATCATGTGATGTTCTATGATAGATACAGTATATAGTATATATGATATATTATATAGACGTTACTTATGTTTTACACCAGCGCTAGCCCTGCCCCGCTCTACCGTTAGTTACCTAACCTAACGGTGCACGAGGGGACATCGAGGCGAATGCGGATGGCATAAGTGTACGTCGTATTTATCTGTGATGTTTAGGTACATAAATGATGGGACTTCATTAATGAGATTAATGAAATAAAAGAAACCTAAGATGTTGTAGAATCGAATTTCAAAATAAAACAGGTAGCTACAGTTCTTGCTTTGCACAGCGGTATATGCGATATATCCTGCACCTTATTCGATAAGGAAAGGACCGAGATCCCTTCACCGGGAGTGACTCCTTTAGCAATAACTGGCAGATGCTACACACTCGGTTTGTCTTTTGATAGCTTTTAAGAGTTCTGCTTTGCACAGTGATATATATGATATATCCCGCACCTCATTCGACGAGGAAAGGACCGACGATCCCTTCACCGGGAGTGACTCCTTTAGCAAAACTAGAAAAGCCTCAAAAACACTCCATTTCAAAATCATTTGATTCTACAACGATATCGAGTTCATTACGCAATAGGTTTTCAGAAAAACCTGTCGTAGCCCTCCGTCATTCCAGATAAGTCCTATTTAGTATTCGTGCTACGTTTGTTCGCCTGCGTCAAGGCGTAGTGTGCGGTAGCTAACTAGTATTTATCTGCTTATGCATATGATGCAGATTGGATTAGGGTAGTCGTGCGACTTTGTTGGCCTGCGTCAAGGGTCGTGCGGGTGGGTTTAATTCAATCAGGAAATGACGGGTTGAACTTGACTAGCGCACTATGGTTTGTTGGCCTGCGTCAAGGTCATAGGACGCTAGGGGCAAAATATTATCGGGAATTTCAAGTGTTGAGATTTGCAATGAGATTGCATACCTTCTATGAGATAGTTGGATCCCGATACCCGCTGCGAGTAAGAGTTACTCCTGGGAGAGTTTTATACATTACAATTAGCCGATCAAGTAGGTGTCTAGAAAGGTGTCAACGGGGTTACGCCTCTGGGAAAACGAGGTTTACATTAATTTGGTTCGTGCGAAAGCACGGGGGACCTCCCTCAAAGTACCGACACTGGCCTGGCTGAAAGATTGGCGAACTTGTAGTGTGTAATTAATCCCGGCTAGTCTTTCCTTTTAGGGTTTGAAGGAAGATTTGATAAAAAGCAGTGGGAGCCATCCTGATTAGATAAAATAATAACCAATCTATTCTTGCAAGAGCGCACGCTGAGTGTTTTTTTCTCTCTCTCTCCTGGTAGCGACCATGTCACGCCTTAATCAAGATAATAATACGGATTATTGACCGAACCCGCTTGTTATACTGAGCTGGGGAACGTTGGTCCCGCTCCAACTTATAATTGTTATAAGACAGAGCAGGAAATTAGGGGATACCAGAATTCACGTGCCGCCCAAACGAAGAGAGTGCATGTTGATGCATCATCTTCGGGTGTGTTCATTATACAGAACTATTTCTCAGTATCCTCCGCATCCATGGTATATGATACCGGATCAGGATCCCAGATATGTAAGATGTTACATAGGGCTACAAAAGGGTAGAAAAACTAAGAACGGGTGATATGTTTCATCAGGCAGAAAACGGGGCAAGTGTTGCGGCCAAGTCTGTTGGTCACTGTCACCCTGTATTGTAATACATTGATTCTGAACGAATGTTATTAGATACCGAACCTGATATACAAAATCATATCTGTCTCTTTATTAATAAAGAAACGATAAAATTTCGTATTATTGGATAATGTTTTGAACATTTCCTATATCAAAAGTTGATCGGTTCAGGCACGTTATCTAAAAGCATTAATGTCCTAAATCAAACTACAGTTCTTGGTATATAGAACACACACAAGAGGAAGAGTTCAGAATTGAACCATTCCTTCTTGAGGTATTGTAGACTAGGTCATATCAATGCGACCTGACTAGCTGGAGTTACATTTATATGCATATTTAAATCTGTTTGAATTTACATCTTGTTAAACTCGCCAGTCATGTCACAAAGATAAGATGACCATAGCTCTGTTTATTGGAAACAGAGAAAGAGTTAGTGAACTCTTGGGATGATACATGTTAATGTATGTAGGTCCCCAGTCTACAAATGCCAGGACTGATTCTTTATACTTCATTACTTTCTCTGATGATCTTTCGAGATTCAGACCTATGTTCCTGTTGAAACACAAGTCCGAACCTTTTCAGATATTCACAGAATATAAGTTAGAAGTAAAGAACCAAAATACGGGTATAAGTATTATGTCCTATGATGAGATCAAGGAGTAGAATACTTGTGCATGGAATTCCTGGACTATTCTAAAGGAGAATGAGATTCTCTCTCAGCATTACTCCTCCGTATACACCATAGCACGATGGTATATCGGGGCGGACCAGATACACCCTATTTGATATGGTGTGCTCTATGATGAGTAATACTGAGTTACCTTTTTCCTTAGGGGGTTATGCACTTGAGAAGTTGCATACCTATTGAATAGGGTTCGAATCAAATCAGTGCCTACCACTTCATATGTGATATGGAAGGGGAAGAGCCCATATCTTAAGTTAGTTAAGATTTGGGGTAGTCCGGCCTATGTCTAAAAGCAAAATCCGGACAAACTCGAGGCAAGGTCTGTAATGTAGAACTGGAAAGGTTCCAGCTATACAAAATACAGCAGATAATTTGGTAGAACCAAAGGATTCAGTAGATTCCAACGAACCTCGGCCTCTCCGCAGATCTAGTAGAGTTCCTCACCCACCTGAGAGATACTTTGGTTTCTCTATGACAGTGGGAGCGAAGATTGCATCATGAGATGATGACCCAAATAGTTTCGAGCTGGCCATCGGGAGTAAGACACTGTAAGAATGGCTGGATGCTTAGCGATCTGAGATGGAATCCTTATACACCAACAAAGTATGGACTTTGGTTGCTATATCTGAAGGGTTAAATCCCCATCAGGAGCAAGTATATCTTGAGAAGATTACTTGGTGTATATGGAAAAGTTGAGAATTTCAAAAGCTAGACTTGTTAAAGGTTTTCGTCATCAACCAAGCGTGGATAATGATGAAACCTTTTCCAATACCTATGCTTAAGTCCATCCAGATCCTACTTGCCACGGCTACATACCATGACTACGATATCTGGTGGTTGGGTGTCATGACTGCTTTTCTAAATGTTGTTTTAGAAGAGTGCGTCTATAAGTACACAGCCAGAGGGCCTCGTAGACAGTGGGAGCAGCGGAAACGTGTGCAAGATGTTTTATATGATAAAGCAGGCATCGCGGAGTTGGAACGTCTGTTTTGATGCGTTAGTCAAAGAAGTTGACATCATCAAAATGGTAGATGAACCTTGTATAAACAAAAAGGTAGTAGGGAGTATGGTGGTGATCCTCGTAGAGTACGTCGATGACATACTCTTGATAAGAAAGGAGTTTCTTATGCTACGCTCGATCAATCTCCATTTATCACAAAGATTCTCCATAGAGGATCAAAGTGATACCTCCTTAATCCTAGGTTTTGGATCTATGAGATAGATTTAATTGGATGTTAGGATTCTCACTAGTTGTAGTGAGATGGTATCAAGCGATCCTGGGGAGAATCACTGGAAGTGTTCCAGGGTGATAAAGACGACTGAATGTCAGTCGCAGGCATTGTCTTTACCCTCATTAAAGGGACGGTATGTTGGAAGAGTTCCAAGCTAGATACCGTGACATACTAGACGATAAAGGCGGGATACATCGCTACTTATGATGCTACTAAAGAGGATGTTTGGATGTATAATGGTTCATGAGATGAACTATGTTCCTACCATTGTGAGACAATGGAGTTGTGGCTTATGCCAAGGAACGCCGGTCCCATCAGTGATCCATACTTATTCTAAGGCAGTATCACCTGATCGTGGAGATGGTTGATCTCCTGAGTGATCGAGGCAAGGAGAGCAGACTTAGAGGATAACGCAGCGGATCCACTCACGAAGGCCTATTCCCAGAGAGAGACTTTTATGGGATGGTTGAGTATGAGATACTACAACCACTGCTACAGATGGCCCTAGTGCAAGTAGGAGATTGTTAGTTATATGTATGCCCTAGAGGCCATTACTGTACATTGGATGTATATTGTAGTGGATACTGGGACATATATAAGGAGGACTTTCTTGCTCGACATGATAGTATGCTATCTGGTTGCTCTTTACCTTAACGTGTACACAGATTGTCTCTCTATTACATGTTGGTAAAGCCCTTAGGATGTGTACTTGACTACCTGGACTATGATGCGGATCATTCTAGTGGGGACATGGTAGTCCATAAGTACATCCTTCAAAGTCCCTAGTCGTGGGTATATCGAGACGGGGCATCGATATACCAGAGTAGACTAGCGTGTACCTTCTCGACCCATACAGATGGGCGATGGATGATCCCATATCCATTGGTGTTTGACATCAGAGGAGATATACGGGTGCTCAGTAGAGACTGGGTACACTGGACGGACTCGCCGAGAACTCCCAGATGGTATTATACCTCACGTCAGATGGCAGTTCTCTGGTGACACTGGTACAGAGTAGTCTGTTAACCCGAGATCGTCATAGAGTCTTGTGTGGTTCCCACTGTTCTTTGATATCCATCTTACCACGTCCAAGAGGGCGTGCAAAACGGTGGTTTTTGGGTACAGTCCCGAGTCACATGGAGGCAATGAGCGATAGGAGGGGATTCGTCTCTCCCGGTATAGGGGGTTGATGTTGCGCTGTGTTCGATTGGCTATAACAGGAAATCCCTGGCCAGGGTTGCTGAGATTTACTGGTAAGTGTTACCAGTAGTTTCTCGAAGTGTTATAGACCTCATATCGACACGACTTATCGAGCTATTGGGGTCTGACGTTTACCACCCCTAGGCAAGATATGCGACATATCAGACGATCAGACCGGACTGTACGGTAGTGTTACTGGTCGGATTCACTGGAGTGTGAGCGGTCTTGCTCGTCGATCTTCAGATCGCTCAATACCCGGGTGGCCGTTACGTTTAGCAGACCGCTTGCGGCTTGTGGGTGCTTGATATGATCATCACCTGCTGCCGGCGTATTGACGAGTCTTTAGAGTCCTACATAGAGGTTTCCTGGCTCAAGCGAAACGAAATAGGAGCGCATATGAGATATGTGCGGGACCGAGAATGATACCAGTATGTGATACTATATTCGATTCTCGCGATGTGACATTGATCGGTTATATGCGATATAGCCGAGTTATCGGATCAAGTGTTGATTCGATAAGTTGTTACTAATGATACTAGTCGGTTATATGCGATATGACCGGATCGTTAAATCAAGTGTTGATTTAATGATTTAATGCATAATTATATATTTGATATATTACTTTGCATTAACTAGTATCGGTTCACTTTAAGATGGATTTTCTCGCTCGGATGTACAAGTTGTATATGTGATATACTTTTGTGCATATACATTGTATCATGTTTGATGATACATGTTGACTTGTGCTTGTGTAAAGATTAAACCATAATTATATGAATGGTTAGGGTTTTATATACTTATTCATTTATTTATATTCATTATTCATTTAAGGAAAAGAAAAGAAAAATGGTGGCATTCTTTTGTTCATTCATGAAGCTTCATGAATACTTTGACTTAGTCACCATTTTTTGTCTTCATTCCTAACCTAACCATTCACTTAACTTGGGTTTCGTCTCTACACATAACCATGGTCATGTTATGATAAAGATTGGATTATTCTTTTCTTTTTAATTAATCTTATCATAATACCTTCTTCTTCTTCTTCATTTTCAACTCAAGAAGAAAACCTAAGGTCCATCAATGGTGATTGATGATTAAGAGTGAGAAATCCAATTCTAAAGTTTACCCACTTCCTATTTCTTCATCCTCTACCTCTTGCCAAGTAGTAGAGCGTGTTTACTTCACAAGTTTCTTGACTTGGTGAAGTTGGAGCTTGATTTAGCGATGCCTCGACGTAGATCATCTTCGGCACGTCGTCGACGACCTAGCCCGCTTCTTCTCCGATGAAGCCGACACAAGAGCCCGGATTTCGGATTTGTACAGCGGAGATGACTTCTTCATGGAGCTATGGAGGTGGACAAACGGATCTACAAAGGTTGTATTTCCGTATTCATTAGTTAAGTGTTAACTAGTTCTTGTTTTCGCCTAGATTTCTAGCAAACGATCCGTACATTAGAGTTTCTCGGCACTAGAATTTTTGAAATTGGCATGTTCGATACCTTGTGAGACCTCACTAGAGTGCCTAGGAACCCTACAGGGTCTATACTAATGGGGAAAAGTAAATAATATACAACAACGGTGAAATCTTCCTCAACCCGGAAGTACCCCAATAAAAGAATATTACATACATTGAATTTTTCATGAATGAAAATAAAAACTCTCATCTCACATAAAAACCCCGGCTATTAAAAACACGACGATCCAATATAACATATACAACAACACATAACATCATATGTCATCAACGTAAGTAAATATGCGTATCCCAATTGTCGTTGACATAAAGCAACGAAACCGGCGATACACCATATATTACACTTACGGTCGCAGAAAAAAAATAGACGATATTAAACATTCCGATCGAATCAACAAACACCCATAATTACCCAAAAAGCTCAACACTTGAGCGCAGTTTAAAATTATTCGGCACATGCCACAGCACCAATGGACCAGCCGTAGAAGGGCCAACCAACGCCTCACATGTGGCACCGCTGAACCACCACAAACCCGAGGGTTTAGTGGAAGTTCTGACGGTCACATAATCGAGTTAAGGTTTTGTTCTTCTAGAGAGTCCATCACACATGATGTTTGAATGCTTTTTAACTACGGAAAAAATCCAACACTTGGAAAATTTTCCGGCAAGGGTTAAAGGGGATATTTGATATCCGATCGAACTTTTTAACACCGTCTAAAGTAACCCAAAAACAGTTAGAATTACGACTACGAAAACACTCCGAGTTGCCTTTATAGTAAATTAACATCTCATGCAAATTTAGCAAAAACAAACAAAACTTGAAACACTAAAACCTAGAGACCAGAACACACAAAAAAAAATTGAAGCCCAGAACATGCAGTACGGCCAGCCTGCTCAGATTTGGAGCTATTGTGCTAGGCCAAATTCCAGCCAAATGTGTTCAAATTTGTTCTGTGTTCATCTAATTTCCCATACAACATTCTGCAGCTATTTGAAAAAATTTTAAAGCTCATTTAAAAATCGACAGAATGCAGGTTTAAATGTTTTAAGTTTCGGAGTAGTTTCGGTTTCGTAATCTAACACAATCCGTCTAATTCTCTAGCTAGGCTCCGATACCACTGTAGGGTTCCTATGAACGACAGCAAGGTTTTGGGAAGTATCGTCTATGCCATTTTCAAAATTTTGCCATTTTAAAGAACCCTAAACTAGAATCGATAACTAGAGAATCATACGAAACAACATGTAAACTACTTTATATCTAAGTGAACTAGGAATACAACCTTTGTAGACCGGTCCTTCACTTCAATAGCTCCTTGTAGTGGTCTCTTCGCTGCGATCACGGAACTCTCGGACTCTAGCATGGCTTCTCAAGGTGAAATGAACGATCTTACTTGAAGTCTTCGAGGCCGAAGATGATCTACGTCGAGGAGACACTAACTCAAGCTACTACTTAACTAATGAGAGATTAGTGAAGCTAACACCCTATACTAAAGTGCTAATCTAGTAGAGGATGAAGAAGTAGGAAGTGGGCTCACTTTAGTTTTATTTTTCTCACAATATTTTCTCTCTTTAGAAAACCTTAGCAAGCTTTATGCTCAAGGAAGAAGAAGATGAACAAAAGAAATGAGAATGAACTAATGAGGTGAGAGAAATAACCATAGGTGAGTTTGTACCATATACTAACTCATGTAGAGATGTAACCATGGGTTAATTATAATGGTTAGGTTAATAAATATCTTAAGTAAAACAAAACTAGTGGACTTAGTCAAAACATCCACAAGCTTTTACAAGCTTCATGCATTTGGCTAATAATCCACTAATTTTGAATTACTTTAAATACTAAAACACAACATTACAATTAGTATGGTGTAAGTCTCATACACCCATGTAGCGTGTATCAACAACCATGATACAAAATAAAATACAATTAATATATATCACATATATATTAAGTGTGCACATGTGAGAATAATAAATGCTTAAGTGAGCTAATATTAGTTAATGTAAATTAGTATATCAAATACACAATTATACACTAAACTATCAAATCAACTCTTGATTTAATAATCCTGCTACATCACATATAACCGACTAATATTAAATGTACCAACTTATCAAATCAACACTTGATTCGATAACCCGGCTATATCACATATAACCGTCCGATACAAATATCGCGAGAATAAAATACGGTATCACATACTTGCATTATTCTCGGTCCCGCACATACCACATATGTGCTCCTACTTCGTTTTGCCTGAGCCAGTAAAACCTCTATGTAGGACTCTAATGACTCGTCAATACACCGGCAGTAGGTGATGATCACATCAAGAACCCATAAGCCGTCAGCGGTACTAGCTGGATGCAACATCTACCCGGCTATTGAGCGATCAGAAGATCAACAAGCAAGCCCGCTCTAGCTCCTGTGCCTGTCAGTAACACTACCGTACAGTCCGGTCTCCTCGTCTGATATGTCGCATATCTCGTCTACGGGTGGTAAACGTCAGACCTCAGTAACTCGATAATTCGTGCCGATGTGAGGCTCATAACAGGTCGAGAAACTACTGGTAACACTTACCAGTAAATCTCTGAAACAGCTCTGGCCAGGGACTTCATGTTATAGCCAATCGATCACAGCGCAACATCAACTCCCAATACCGGGAGAGACGAATCCCCTCCTATCGCTCATTGCCTCCATGTGCCTCAGGACTGTACCCAAAAACCACCATTTTGCACGTTCTCATGAACGTGGTAAGGTGGAAATCAAAGCACAGTGGGAATCACACAAGACTCTATGACGATCTCGGGTTAACAGACTAATCTGTACCAGTGTCACCAGAGAACTGCCATCTGACGTGAGGTATAATACCATCTGGGAGTTCTCGGCGAGTCCATCCAGTGTACCCAGTCTCCACTGAGCACACGTATATCTTCTCTGATGTCAAACACCAATGGATATGGGATCATCCATCACCCATCTACATGGGTCGAGAAGCTATACGCTAGTCTACTCTGGTATATCGATGCCCCGTCTCGATACACCCACGACTAGGGAGATTAAAGGATGTATTTACCGACTACATTTGTCCCACTAGTACGATCTGCATCATAATCTAGGTAGTCAAGTATACATCGTAAGGGCTTTACTGTAACAGAGAGACAATCAATGTACATGTTAAGATAAAGAGTAACCAGATAGCATACTATCATGTAGAGTAAGAAAGTCCTCCCTATATATGTCCAAGCATCCACTACAATATACATCTCATGTACAGTAATGGCCTCTAGGGCATACACATAACTAACATCCAACATGCACGAATAAACTCTAAATCAAGTGCATCCAACATGCACGAATAAAATCTCACTCAAGTGCATCCGATGTGTACAAAATCAAATACCAAGCGCCTAATATGCGCAAAAATCCAACCCAAGCGCGTCAGGTCCGTATAAAGAATCTAGTGTGGTAGCATGCACAAAAACGAACGTCAAGTGCAAACGCACACAAAAACACAAATCTGGTGAAACAAATACTCAAAGACATAAATCGGGTGCAACAAGTGCACGGAAACTCATCCATAATTCAAATGCGTATAAAAACAACACCGAGTGTACCAAGGTGTATAAAAATCATAAGCGTGTGCAACTATGTGCACAGAATCCATCTCAATGCACTGTAAGCACATATAAGCTATACCGAGTGCAAAAACCAAATCGATCGCGTATCACATGCACAAAATCAAATCGATAGTATCAAAATCCATAATCATAAGTACGTGCAGCCAAGGCACAAAATCAATATCAAGTTCCATAGATATGCACTAATCGCAAACCGATGTAGCGATGTATAAACATAAATCAAGTACAATAACTGTGCACAAAAGAATTATCCAATAGGTGCAGCCATGGTGCACGAACCCATAAATCACGAAACCCAATCATCAAAACTCAAACCAAGCGATAAAAGTGTGATACTCGGATCACAAAACATAAATTGGAACAAATGATATTGAGGTACAGCTCCTACAATGTCGAAAAATATGTCGGTGCGTCCAAAACTGGCAGAGCAAGAACATCCGCTTGCCTCCTGCTCACGGTCTGGCATCCTCTGTCTATGGGTCCTCATTTTCTCTGTGGATTACCAATCTCGCAATCCATCGGCTCGTCGTCCCGGTCAGGTGTGCTAACGGAAACGATTCCGCTCTGGCACTTCTCTGGTCATCTCTCGGCCAATTAGCTTAACCACTCGTAAAGAAGCACGTCACTGGCGTTGGCCTCTGGCACTCTGAATACACGTGACACAACTGATCCTCGGTGCAACTCTTATCGCAGCAGTGTCCTGGAAGGCACCTGCTCAAGGTCTTTTCCGATCTCGCCTATGCCGAACTGTACGGAGGTTGGTGCTCTTGCATAATCTTTTCTCGTTTTCTGGACATCTGCGTTCTCAGCACAACATTCCCCCAGGAACTGGCCGTATCCCAACGCCTCTGTATACATATCAGATCTCTAATCTCAGCAGGGAGTAACAACATCTCGCACGAACCTCTTGTTCCATTCGTCTTTATTATCGTCCACTTCGACGTCACGTCTTTCTATCTGCGTACTACAATTGTTCTCGGTTATAGTCAATCCGGAGTCTCTCACATGGACTCAAAACTACGAACGCAGTATCTTCATTACTCTATCGAAGATATCTAGCCGAACTCGTCTCAACTATCGGAAGAATATACCTTATTCATCTGTTCTCGGTCAACTCACAACGCATCTGGGTGAGGTCCTTCTACCTGAAAATGGTCAACTTACAGATCTCACATCGGGGCATCCGACGAACAACGTCCTCTCTTGATCGCTCTACTCTAGATCTGCATAAAATTCTCCACACTGGAAATCTTCTACTCAACTGAGCCTACGTCGGCGCGTCAAATCAGACGAATGATATCAGTCGCTCAACTCGAGATACACTAGCTATCTCCTTTCACATCCCTCCCTGAAGGCTCCAATGGTTTCAGCTCATAAACTCTAAAAGCGACATCCCATCAATCTCAGCAACAGCTGGGTCATCTGTCTGCAAGGTAGATGGCATCACAAACTCTGAGGTAGGTTGTACATCAACAGTCCTCCCACAACAGGCAGCCTCTAACAATGGCTCGATCATTCGGTGCAAAACCGAAAACTCGCCCCATACGAGAGGTCACAACACAAACACTAAATCGATACGTTCCCATGTCACCAGAAAACACAATGGTCAGTTCTCGTCCATGACGAGCTCACCCTGACCACATCACTAGTAGCAGCTCAATCTGAGCTCAAACCATGGTGACAGGAACCTCAAGCATGTATCCAAGAAGATAAATCAAAGGAACGAAAGGAATCAAGGATCTCAAATGGATGTATGATCAAGGGAACGAAGAGAATCACAAGTCTCAAGATATATACATCCTAAGGTCACTTAAGCGGAGTATCGTATCGTAAGTATGCCGCGGAACATACGCACGGTTCGTCACTCTACTTGAGTTACCTACTCCATTAATCAAGGTCAACCTATGAAACGAAAGTTCGGGTCTAATACCCCCATGTTCAAGTCTAAGTTCCATAAGGTCAAGCCGAGATTCCAAAATATATTACACCCCAAGCTCCACATAGTCAAACCTAGACTCGAACCAAGGTTAAACCTAATGCTCGGATACCAATTTTGTCACGACCCGAAATTTAGTTCGTGGCCGGAACTTAAATCACGCCACGTCTAAAGGCGTAACGTAAATTAAGTAAGCCGAAGCCCAGAAATCTAAACCTTTTAAAGAAAATAAAAGAGGTGAAGTTTTGAAATAAAGGTATGATGAAATCAAATGTTTTCTTAAATGCATAGATAATGGAACATGAAAAATGCAAGTGGATTTTACTAGTTGAAAAATATGTTTCGTCTTTTAAAAATTTAGGCAGCACCTCTCTTGTATATTTTGATCCAAAACCACATATACATGATAATATAAAAGGCATTGTTGGGAATTCACCCGCGCGCGCAAACGCGTATGTTATGGAAACGAATATGAAATGAAGGAGACGGAATGCACACGCGAGATCGTTCTCGTTTTAAAATTTATAAAACCGCAAGTGCACGGCGCGTTGTAGCAAGCCGGCAAGTACGGGTCGATCTGCAGGGAATTGTGTATTAGGTATCGTGATTTAAGGTTCAACAAATTAACGAATTGTTTGGTTGTCACAAAAAATGAATAGAATACGAAAATAAAGAAAAGCAAGAAAACAAGCAAGTAAGAATTGGTTGTGGCTTTGGCTTGGAAGGTTGAACCGCGATGATTCCCTCGACGCTCCCTTGATCATGAGTTGTTCGCCCTTACCTCGATCCCGGCATGAAGCACGACTTGTCAAAGCGGTTGCGAGGCACAAGTCGTCAAATTCTAATATTCTCCGCAAAGCATGAAACGAGTCCGTTTTGATCGCTTACCGTTTGTATGTCCGAATTTGGGGTATCAACACTAAACAAAAGGGTTAGCAAGCATACTACAACAATAAAAACACAAAGTAGTGAGTGAGAGCAACTGATTTTGGTGTTAAGTGTGCTAAGTGGTTGTGATAGTATATGGTATATGAAAACCAAGGGTTTGTCAAGCTCATGGTCATAAAATACCGTATCCAAACTTAGCAAACTTAACACCAATTTGATTTTAACTTAAATATTGTGAAATAGGGAAAGGGTGAATATGGTATTTGAAGAGGTTACAAAGTAACCATGGGTTCAAGATACCATATCACATCAATATATAAAACAATCCTTAAGTTATAATCATGTTAAAGCACATTAAATATAAACAGGAGGAGGAGGAGGAGGAGGCAAAGCCTTTCATCTCACTTCCTTACCATTACCACCACCAAGAAGATTAGTTAAGCATAATAAAAGAAAAGCAAATAAGGAAAAAGAGCAAGTAATAAAAGAAACAATAATATTATTAACACTTGAGAAAAGAGATACAAAATTTTGGTAACTTATTCAACCTCCATAATGAAGCTCTCCAAAAAAAGCTTCAAGAAGGAAGAAGAAGAAGAAACAAAGTGATGCCCCACTCAACTCACAAGCTAAACCAAAAACAAAAGAAACTAACAAAAACTATATGAGAATCTATGAGAATGAGAGAGTGAGAGAGAGGCCTTCCCTTGCTCACTGGTCTGCTTTTATAGGCACAAAAGAAAAATAAACCAGCAATAAAAATAAGGTGACGTGGCAGCAAGGGAGGGACCAAAGAAACTTGGGAGTCAATGGGGCTAGGGAGCCGGCCTGCTCAGTTTTAGGGGGAATGTGGCCGGCCAAATTCCGAGGGAACTTGCTCGTATTGAAGTGGTGGTCTTGTGTGCTTCCCCATATGACTCTGGTGCTGCTAGATTTCTCTATATTAACCTGGTATGCACTCTTGGATTTGGAGGGAAACTTGATACTATACATCACATCATATCTTTTTGCATTAACTCCACATCACTTCTCATGCCTACTTGTGCCGTGATTCATGGCAGCCCCCACCATGGTCCTTGCCAAAGAGCATGTGCACACTTGCATTGTGTTGGACAAAAAGTTGTGTGTGCACATTTATTTTGCAAAAACTCTTTGGATATCAGTCAGTTTCCTGTTCTGTTTGCAGTGTCAGCTCCCAAACGTTATTTCCGTGATTTTGAATGTGTTTCCAATATTTTATCACGAACACCTATAAACTGTAATTACTGAGCAGACACTGATTAATAATACCTATATATAACAAAATAGATAATGAATGAACGGTACTAAAATGCAGTTTTCTGTGATGAACAAATACCCCCAAACTTATCTATTGCTCGTCCCGAGCAATACAAAAATCCTAGCCTCACTTTCGCAGTGAACACGATTGCACTGAGCATGTGCAACAAGACATTAAACCTCTAGGTGTCCCTAGTAAGAGGAGTGTTATCTCCTGAGGGTTTTCAGCGGATTACACCCACAAAATCCAGTCAAGTTAGGGTTGCGCGAAAACTGTTGATTCTAATTTTAAGGTTAAGCATCAAAGTTAGAAGTTCTATTACCCAAGTCAGAAATGTTAGACCCTATTTTTCACTCCTCACAATTTGTTTAACATAAGCTAATACGCGTCTTTACGTGAATTATGCGGATAGTGTCCATAAGGTTTTAAAAACTTGATTAGGGTCATCATGTCAAAAATACGGGCCAGGATAGACTTCTAAAAGATCACACGAGTTTGAAAGGAGTTAAGATTTTCTCAAGTTTTGTTCCCTAGTTAGGTTTAAAGTCAGAATTATATATCATGTTTAATAGAGAACCTAAGTCTTATTCTTTACTCCTACCTTTTACTCGTTTGTTGTTCATACACACCTTTCGTTATCGTGCAAAACGTCTTAATAAATACAAACCTTCATATCTCCGCAAAAAAACTTTTTTAATAGAAAATTCGTCTCCGCCAAAATTATTCTCCTACAAAGAACCGTGAGGACTTTTAACTCAGAGAGAATACTTGCTTAGCTTGTTTTGTCTGGCGATTGGAAACTTAGTGAGTTTTGGGTCAATGACTCCCAAACCAGATGATTTTAGGGCATTAGGTGTGGAGACACCCCAAGGACTTAATTACCCAAGTTACCAAAGCCACAAAACAAAAGACTCATTTTACTTTAAAATATTCTGCACTTAGTGAAAACGGAGATATAGGCAGCTTTTCTTTAAATCCGAAGACGTTACATGTGGATAAGGTGTGTAATTACTCAAACAAGATTTCAGATGGGTTATTTTTCAGACTTATAGCTTCTGTTAAAACCACAATAATATCCTTCATATTCAGTTTACTTTATAAAACTATTCTTGATATTACTTAACTTAGACAAACCTGTTTGATCCTAAAGATGTTTATCAATTTTAAAAGTTTACAGACATGTCAGACTTTCATCGAATTCTCAAAAACATACGACACGTGTAAAGTGTTATAAAAGACGTATATCTGATATGGTTAAACACAAACGAGGGTTATTTTTCGGGTCGTCGGTCTCACAAAAAGGATTTAGTTATTTCTAACTTATCAACCGAACCGTCAGACTTCGAATCTAAGTTCCCCCACTAGCTAACATGAAAAAGTTTTTATATTTTTAGGAAATTTTCTCAATTTTTAAGGGTTTTTTTTAATATGTATACAATGAAGAATATACAATATACACATGATGCTGTAAAATAAACACAGTGATCCCCCCCAAACCTAAGTTTTACGATGTCCTCATCGTTGCCACCATCTCCGGTAGCTAGACTTAGACAAAAGGGTAAGAAATTTATTCAAAGAAAAAGAAAAAACCTAAGACTAATTACAACATTTACATGTTAAAAGATTGGGTTAGTCCAGAAATTAATACCAACCATTTAATGATTTTGTCTATATAGCGCAATGGCTGGTAAAAGAATATGTATATACAAAAGAAAAAGAAAAAGAAAAGGTATAAGTTAGATGTTAGTGAAGGGCACGGGCGTGTAAAAGTAAGGATCGGAAGACGCTGAAGATGAAAATGAAGTTTTGACGAGGTCAAAGAATTGTTCTCTGGATGAATTGAATGTTTAAAAAGCACGTGTGGAGTTCCAAAGTCAAGTTCGTGTAAAAACTGGAGTTCGTCCGTAAAAAGTTCGGCAAAAGAAAGGTTCTTAGGATGCTCCCAAATTGATCCTGACTCAAACTCACCAAGAATATCAAGTTCATCCGCAAAAATTTCCTCAAAACTCGTTATGAAAGAATATTTTTCAAAACTGTCTTCCTTCCTATAATCTACCACAATTCTATTCTTATTGCTACAACTCACAATTCCCAATACGAGTTCTCCCTCATCACATTCACAAATGGGTAGGTTTATGTCATCCAAAAAAGTAGGTTCCCACACTAACATTTCTTCCGAAATAATATCACTTGGTGATACAAAAATTGTGGGTTCCTGATCATTGATCTCTTCTGACAATCTACCCAAACCATACCCGTAAAAATCACAAGATCCCTCCTCTAAAATTGGAATGCACAAATCAGTCAGAGGTTTTTCTTGTGTGTCCTGATAACACTTAGTCAATTCTATTGCATCGTCATCTATGAAATCATCAAAATTTAATTGATCATTTATCACACTCGGGCGACTTCCTAGATGACAGACATTAACATTATTGGGTTCCGATTGACTGTGTTCACTCCCTAGAATCCTCTCAGCTAAATGTTTCGCGTGTTCCTCTATTCTAGCCAATGATTGGGCCTAAGCAAGAAACAATAGCTCAGACTGTTGTATGCATAGGGCAAGCATAGAAGCTGATTGGTTCTCGACCGTAATCATTACTTCAATACCCTTCTCTAAAGTGGTCAATCTAGCATCTATCTCACCATCATACCCTAATGATGTGTCAGTTGTTTCAGATAAGGAGGGTTGTAATGGCGGTGATGCTATAGCAGTCAATTTGTCGACCCCTTTCTCTAAATCTTCTATTATTAGGTCTCTAATTGAAGTGGTACTGGGTTCAAGAATGTTAGGTGGGTGACCATTATCAAAAATCTGGGACGGTTGGTCACCCCCTAAGAAAGGACAGTTGTCATGAATGTGGGAAGAATTTTGGAAATTTGAACAAGTGAATTGGGATTGAGTATAAACAAAAGAATAAGAATAGTGAGAAATTGAAGTAAATTGTGTATCACCCATATCAACAAGAATTCACAAATATCACAAAAATAAAGAATTTCACACCCTTAGCAGTCTATGGTATGCTAGTCAACTAGACCTGCTCAAGAACCTGATTGTCGAAGTAAAACTGTGTCGAGAAACGGGCTCAAGATATACAGATCACAAAGCCAGGTAAGTGCGAGAGAGAAGGGGAGGTTTTCCAACGCTTTCGCGAAGTTCCTTAATTAGATAACCATTTCTCTTGAAAACTTCCCTAGACACCCCGTGAACGATATACCATTAAGCGGTGTTCTAAACACAGTTAATTTCTTCTAATGAGCGTGAAGTCCTTAAAGTCAGAGTTCTAGTTGATTTTAAATTACAGTGGGTATGCAAGAATGCAGTTTTGTGACTTGTGGGCTATGGAGAAAAGGTGATGAAATCCTTTACCGTAACTTGTTTGGTCATTTTGCCCTTAATTCCGTATTAAGATGCAAATGCACAATCAATAAAAGAATTTAAGAAATCAAGCAATTTAAACAATTCTTTTTCGTTTAAGTTTTAAGCGCTGCAAAAAAAATACGGTTAGTTCTCTGTTCAATTGGCGGAAAGCTTGTGCGAAGAATCCTGCAGAAGATAGAAATAGTGGGATGCATCGAATTCGAGAAGAGTGTGTTAGGAAATTACGTACCAAAATGATTTGGGTTAAGAAAACCCCTTTGAAGGTGATCTGAGTCTTTGATTGTTCGCTAGAGCGGGTCAAACTACCCGGATCTTTGGCATTGTACTTCACTAACGTCTTGAAATTGAGTTTAAGCTTCACTCCGCACGATCGCTGGTCTTAATTCCATAAAAACCTGAAATGTCGGAAAATACGATATTTACTGTCAAAAGCGATATACCTGCCCCAATTCCTGCACACTTAAAATTAGAAAAATCAAACAATACCACTAGAACCTAACAATACATTGGAGACAACTAAAAAAGAAAAAATCACAAACACCCTCATTGGGTAGTCCACAAATACAACCTTTAATTGTTCCTAGTTGAGAGTGTATCGAGACGGGGCATCGATATTCTAGAGTAGACTAGCATATACACTTCTTGACCCATTTGATGGGCGATGGATGATCCCATATCCATTGGTGTTTGACATCAAATATGGTATACGGATGCTCAGTAGAGACTGGGTACACTGAACAGGACTCGCCGAGAACTCCTATATGGTATTATACCTGACGTCAGATAGCAGTTCTCAGGTGACACTGGTACAGGTTAGTCTGTAGACCCGAGATCGTCATAGAGTCATATATGATTCCCACTGTGCTTTGATTTCCACCTTACCACGTTCAAGAGAGCGTGCAAAATGGTAATTTGGGTACAGTCCCGAGTTATATGGAGGCAATGAGCGATAAGAGGGGATTCGTCTCTCCCGGTATTGGGGGTTGATGTTGCACTGTGCTCGATTGGCCATAACTGGAAGTCCCTGACCAGGGCTGATA
Source organism: Agapanthus africanus (assembly GCA_030015575.1). Taxonomy (NCBI): domain Eukaryota; kingdom Viridiplantae; phylum Streptophyta; class Magnoliopsida; order Asparagales; family Amaryllidaceae; genus Agapanthus; species Agapanthus africanus. Next base: position 181,300,298 of record JASDDO010000008.1, read on the forward strand.
TGGAGCTTCACTGGTAAGTATTATCAGTAGTTTCTCGACCCGTTATGAACCTCACATCGGCATGACTTATCAAGTTACTGGGGTCTGACGTTTACCATCCCTAGACTAGATATGCGACATATCAGACGAAGAGACCGAACTGTACGATAGTGCTGTTGTTGGATTCACAGGAGTATGGAAAAGCTTGATTGTTGATCTTCTAATCTCATAATACTCGGGTAGCCGTTACGTTCAGCTAGTACCGCTGACGGCTTATGGGTGACTGATATGATCATCACCTACTGCCGGCGTATTGACGAGTCATTAGAGTCCTACAAAGAGGTTTCCTAGCTCATGTGAAATGAAGTAGGGCACATATGTGATATATGCGGGATCGAGATTAATACGTGTATGTGATACAGTATTCTAATCTCGCGATATATGTTATATGTGATATAACCGGATTGTTGAATCAAGTGTTGATTCAATGATATGTTATATGTATATGTGATATGCATATAAATGATATTAGTCGGTTGTATGCGATACAACCGAGTTATTAAATCAAGTGTTGATTTAATAATTTAATATGTAATTATATATTTGATATATTAATATACATTAACTAATATTAGCTCACTTAAGAATTTCTTTTCTCATTATACATTTAATATATATGCGATATATGTTAATGTATTTATTTTGTGTCATGCTTGATGATACATTATACATGGATGTATGAGACTCACACCACACTTAAGATAATGTAGGTAATTATTTATTTAGAGATAAACAAAATTAGATGGAAATTAGTCATGGCTTGAAGCTTGGAGAAGCCTGTGGAAACCATTGACTTAGTCCACTAATTTTGTTTACTTTAGATATTTATTAACCTAATCATTATCTTTAGCCATGGTTAAGTCTCTGCATGGGTTATATATGATATTTTCTCACCCATGATTGATGAGTTGATCACTTGTTCATTTTCATCATCTCCCCCATTTTGCTCTCTAGCTTTGAGTGAGAAAAGAAAAGAGTGAGAAAAATAATTCTAAAGTGAGCAAAATTCCTACTTCATCAATCTACACTAGACTAGCCATTTAGTATAGCTTGTTTGCTTCACTAATTCTTAATTAGTGAAGAGGTAGCTGTTGGATATATGTATGCCCTAGAGGCCATTATATGATAGTGGATGTATTTATACATGTATATATATTCAGTGTACATTCTTGCTCGACATGATAGTATGCTATCTGGTTCTTCTTTATCTGACATGTTGACTTGGTCATACTTTTATTCATTCACACATGTTGATAAAGCCCTGAGGATATTTGCTGTGATTATGATGAGATCATACTAGTGGGATGTTTGTAGTTTATAAGCATATCCTAAAATGTCCCTAGTCGTAGGTGTATCGAGATGGGGCATCGATATACCAGAGTAGACTAGCGTATATGATACTAGACCCATATGATAGGCGATGGATATTCCCACATCCATTGATGTTTGACATCGAGATCGTATACGGGTGCTCAGTGGTGACTGGGTACACTGGACGGACTCACCGAGAACTCCTATATGGTATTATATCTATCGTCGGATAGCAGTTCTCAGGTGACACTGGTACAGGTTAGTCTGTAGACCCGAGATCGTGATAGAGTCTTGTGTGTTCTCCCACTGTACTTTGATTACCACCCTACCACGGCTCTACTGAGTCATGCAAACAGGTGGCTTTTGGGTACAGTCCTGTGACACACGAAGACGATGAGAGATAGGAAGGGTTTCGTCTCTCCCGGTATTGGGAGTTGATGCTGTGCTGTGCTCGATTGGCTATATCAGTAAGTCCCTGCCCAGGGCTGTTGAGATTTACCGGTAAGTGTTATCATTAGTTTCTCGATCTGTTATAGACCATTCATCGGCACGACTTTTTGAGTTATTGGGATCGACGTTACCATCCCTAGACTCGATATGCAGCATATCTGACGAAGAGACCGGACTGTACGGTAGTGTTGCCGGTTGGCTCGACGGGAGTTGTGACAAGTTCGCTTGTTTTCTTCTGATCGCTCAATACCCGGGTGGCCGTTACGTTTAGCTGACCTCTTGCGGCTTGGGGGCGCTTGATATGATCATCACCCACTGCCGGCGTATTGATGAGTCTTAGAGTCCCACAATGGAGTTACCTAGTCCAGGAGAAACGATGTGGTGTGCATATGAGATATGCGCGGGGACCCGATTAAATGCGTGTATGTGATACCGTATATTAATCGGGCGGTTTGCTATTGGTCGGGTCGTATGTGATATGACCGGTTTGCTAAATCAAGTGTTGATTTATCATTGACCATTAGCTCTTTCACTTTAAACCATTCTTGTCTTTTGTTGTATGCATGCATGTATGCATTTATTCTCTTTGATGCACATATGGATGTGCATGCACTCATACATGCATACACAATTCTATCATGGTTGTTGATATATTGGATGGTGGCAATATAAGACTCACACCTTAATAAATATGTTGATATTTATTTTTGGAAAAGATAAATGGAATTGGATAATTACTCATGGTTGATTATTATTTCACCCCCCCCTAACCTTTGTGTTAACCATGAGTTATTTTCCATGGCCATTTTTTATCCAAAGATAAATATCGAGATATTTATTAACTTGGGTTAAGAGTGAGAAGAAGAAAATATATATATTTTATTTTCTCATTCTTATCTCAATACTTATCATTATCTTGAGCTCTTCATTTCCATCTTCTTTTTCCTCACTCTATTGCTCTCTAGGTTTTGATAGTGAACAAAAGAGTGATCAAGTTAGGGTTTTGAAGTGAGAGAACAAACCACATCATTATTCTACACTACTCTTGCCCATTAGTTTAGAGTGTTGGCTTCTACTTCTTCTCTTGATCAAGTGGAGCTACAAGCTTGGACAAAGAGGACTCCGGATGGATCGTCGTGGACTTGGAGGATCTCAAGCAAGCTTCTTTCAACTCTCAAGTGGTCAAGGAGTCTAGCGTAGGAAGCTACAAAGGTTGTATTCTCAAACCCTAGCTCGTTACCACTTGTGTTTGTGTTAAAGTTTTGTTACCCTAGCTTTTCTAGTGTGATCCCTAGGTTAGTTTCTTTAGCACCCAATAAAATTTTAATATGGCATGTGTGATGCTACCAAACCCAAGTAGTGGTGCTGGAGAAACACCTTCATGGTATTATGTCACGACCCGCAGGGTACGGAACGTGACTGGCACTTAAGTTTACGAAACGTCTAAAGACGTCCGTAAAGTAAGTAAGCCAAAGCCCAGAAAACAAAACCAATTAAGCAAAAGAGTGAAGAAAACCCAATCAGTTGAAAACGAGTTTATCAAATAAGTCATGTAAAACACTTTTTAAAAACAATACCAATTTTTCCGAAAATTTCGGCAGAGTCTCCTTTGTAAATACTGGCCCCCAAAATGGGTACAACAAAATATATATGAATCCAACAAAATAGGGCATCCCCAAGCGGGAGCTAGCTCTTCGCCACAAGGCGGTCACAAATCCCACGCAATGTAAAGCAACAATATGCGAAATAATCATAATGAAGCATAAGAAAACATCATGTCGACTCAAGTGAGCTCGACCCCAAATACAGCATAAAAGTCCACAAACCTCACAGTCTCGTCTCTAGGTCAATATACAATAATACTGGTAGAAACAGTAGATGGAGTACACTAGATACAAAGAATATACAAGGTGGTACAAAAACAATAACATAACCCACCTATGAGCAAAATCTCGAGTCCAGGCAAAGGAGGCAAAAGAACAAGTGCGCCCGCCGCTACTGAACTGACGGAGCGGACCTGCAAAAGACTGTGGCACAACGGGGGTGAGTTGCCCAACTCGTGAGTAATAAATAACACCTACAAAGGCTATCGTAGCATGCACACAAGCATCCTAGCATCTAAAATACAGGTATGAATGGGTGCACTAGCAGGTGTGTATACAACATCAGTGTACGAATATGTATGCAACATGAATATCTGAGGTCTCAATAGGTATAAATAAGAAACATTTATCTCTTTTTTTGTTTTTGAAACTCTTTTAGAATGCCAGCATAATACTCAAAGAATCGACGAGAACCGGTGTCCAGCAACGACACCCAAAAGCTGTCTCAAATCTCATAAATGTATCTCTGGCCTCAGCCGTCCGGCTGACCCATCTCAAATATCAATATCTCATCATCTAGCGGCCACGGTCGGTATCCTCTGGATATCCGCCGTCCCAAACAGTCACCGGTAGGTAATCCATCCCCTGCCAGGCTCAACGTCAACACCACATTCCTCTTGCCCCGGGGTACCTTACCGGGCCCACCATGTACCCATGCCGGTTCCTCCACTCCTCGACACGGATTTCCAAAACCACAGCAAACTCATGGTGGACGACACTTACATCACTAGAAAACCGCAATTTACATATTTTAAAAATATAATAAGTTTAGAAATTTTGCGGCTTTCCCCCGAAATCCAGCAATATCATAAAATCTCAAGAAAATCCTCATAAGTGCATATATCAGTGATAATGAATGCATATGGTATCAATAATCAAGTTGCGATGTGTGATTAATGGATTAAGCATGAACAATTAATATGATGAAGTACATGCACATGAATGGCAATCCTACGATTTCATTTTAAGGAATTAAAGGCAATAGCACAAGTTTAAGTATCAATTAGTAAAAGGTTTAAATTTAAAGGTTATCTAGTGTGGTGGCATGGCAATTATCAGGGTGTGTGTGTAAGCATGAATAGTGCTCGTGCTGCATATAAAAACCTGGCAATGGTGCAGGTGTCCTATAAAATGGTTTCGCATAGGTATGTCAATATAATGCATGGATGCAGCAAATAATCAAATAAGTATTTCACCCCTAATTACTAACATCACTAAGAATCTTGTAAATTACTAAAACTATCGGGCGGCTTGCGCCATCCAACGATAGTTCCCCGTAGATGTTACATCTACTCACCGGAATCCCTGGCTAGCTGTGTCCAATCACCGCTCTCCCCTTTCGCGCCGCGTCTGACGTCTCCACGACCGAACCTGGAATTTACATCAATACCAAACATAAGGTTACTTATCAAGAACGACGCAAAACCCCAACAAAACTACTAATGTTCGCTAGCTAGGTACAACGTGCACAAAGTGCGCGGAACACACGCGAAAATCGCAAAAACTGCCAAAAAACGCCGATTTGGTCGCCCGGCAAAACTAAAACCCGACTACTCAAAACTCCGCGCTCACGCATCCTAAACGTCATAGGAGATGCTAAAAACATCCCCAAGGTTTCACAAATAAATCACCAAATAATTAAAAAAAAAAACCTAGTAAGCACAAACTAGCAATTTTGGTGCAAAATCGAAAATTAGCGATACGGATATCACAATCCAACACAATATCCAACCACACAACAAGCAATCTACAAACACTATAATTACAACACATTAGCAAAGATTCAAAACCTAATTTCCATAACAACCATTACTTGAATTATATAACCTAGCAATTCTTAATTCAAACTATATATGAAAACCTTAAATTAACACTAATTTATAACTCAATTAGCAAGTTAACCCTCTAGATTAGGTTAGCAAAACAACTAGATAACAATTTAGATTTAATCAACTAGATAATGGTTTCTAAATCTTAATTCAACTCATTAATCATGCTTCACAAAACATTTCCATACACTAACCCCTTTCTAGATTTTCCTAAAACAACAATTTACAACCAAAATCACACTTTTAAAATTAACTAAATTAGCATAATTGAAGACTACATAAACAAGGTAACCATATAGATTAGTTAATTAACAACTAGATTAACTACAAAGCAATTTAATTAACTATCATGGCTTCAAAAACCCTAGTTTAATACAAACTATTCTTTTAAAAAAAACAAGATTATAAATTAGCTAACTTTTAACACTAATACCATATAATTAAAGGAATTTAGCCAAAAGAGATTAACTTGATGGAAATTATACCTCAATTTGAGATCTAGCAAGAATAAATTTGCTCCAAATGATGGCCTCAAGCATCAAGATCCAAGCTAGGGAGGTGAAGGAAAAGAAGGATGAAGGATGGGTTTAATTTGTAAGCTTTAATTTGCAATTTTGATGAATTAAACTTGAAGAATTTTGAAGAAATGAGAAGAAAAGAGATGAAGAGGAGGGGTGTGCAGGTTTCGGCCAGAGGAGATAAGGGGGAGGGGTGTGGGTGAGTGGGAAAGGTCAAGGGTCAAGTCTCCAAAAGTCAATGCACCATACCTTATCAACTATATTTAAAAATAAATCAATAAACCACTAATTCAACTCAAGAAAGAAAACAAAGAATTGAGGCCAGAAATTTCTGGACTTGGCCAAGGTGGGGCTGTCCTAGGGCTGAGGGAAAAGAGAGAGGGGTTTTACAAAAGAAATTTTATGCAAAAAGGCCCCTTACAAGTCAAAATTTGCAAGTTTTAGCTAAAAATTCAATAAATTCGTTTCCTATCATAAAAATTTGTTAAAAATCAAAATAAAATACGAAAAATTTATGTTTCAACTAGATTTTAATTATCATAATTATAAAGATTAAAATTAGCCCGGAAAAATTTGTATTTATCGCTAAATTAATGTATTTTCTTACCGGTTTAAAATAATATTAAAAAAATGAAAAATTAGGGAAAATTTTTAAACGACCAGAATTTCATAATTAACTCATTAGCTACTAAAAACAAGCAATTACCTATCCATTTTAAGTATAATTAGCCCTAAACTGCAAAATAACGAGAAAGACGGTTTTCGGAAAAATACCGAATTTTCACCTTATTTCAGGAAAACACCAAAACGACTTTTCAAGACGCTACATATTAGAGCCTAACTAGAAGCCTAGACGATGTTACGACAATACGAAAAAGAAAAACCCCGAAAAATACGATTTTGGAAACCTCTTGAAAATGCTCTAAATGCTCTCTGTAATTTTTTTTAAAAGTGTTCAAAAAATTATTTTAGTAACTGCAGAGTGGCATTTAGGATGATACAAGAACACGGGAGGAATACGAAGGGGGGTGCTCGGTTCTAGGCCGGCGATAAGGCCACAAAGTCCGGCGTCGCCGACCCCTTATGCTCCCCTCCCACCCGTATTTCACCTATGATCTATTACTCATATTCTGGGGTTTCTACTATTGTTTGGTTGTCCAGAATTGCATGTGATGTAAGTTTGTTATTGGGCTCTTTGCGGAATAGTAAGTATTCGTATTTCTATAGCATCGTATTGGTAACTTTGGCGACGTTAAACAAGTCAAACGAATTATCAAACACTGGTATTTTCCAGGTTGAACGTACTCGATATATAATGCAAGTATTCCTATGGACCGTCTAGAAAAATGTAACCCTAACTCGAGATGTGACAGCCAAACTGCGACTAAACCATAGGCTTTACCATAGTTAGTGGCGCCACAAATGAGGCTTGGGTCTGCCCTTCTACGGCTGGTCCATTAAATACTGTGTCATAAATTTTGGGTATTGTTTAACGGTGCTCAAGTGTTGAGCTTGCTGGGGAATATGGGTGTTCGTTGATTCGATCGAAGGGTTTAACATCGCCTAGTAGTATGTGATGTTAGTTATATGTATGCCCTAGAGGCCATTACTGTACATACGATGTATATTATAGTGGATGCTAGGACATATATAGGGAGGACTTTCTTGCTCGACATGATAGTATGCTATCTGGTTGTACTTTATCTTAACATGTACTCTGATTGTCTCTATATTACATGTTGATAAAGCCCTTAGGATATGTACTCGACTACTGGGACTATGATGAGATCATACTATTGGGGCCACGGTAGTCGACGAGTACATCCTATAACTGTTCCTAGTCGAGGGTGTATCGAGACAGGGCATCGATACACCAGAGTAGACTAGCGTATACGCATCTTGACCCATATGATGGGCGATGGATGATCCCATATCCATCGGTGTTTGACATCAAGGATGGTGTACGGGTGCTCAGTGGAGACTGGGTACACTGGACGGACTCGCCGAGAACTCCCAGATGGTATTATACCTCACGTCAGATGGCAGTTCTCCGGTGACACTGGTACAGAGTAGTCTGTTGACCCGAGTTCGTCATAGAGTCTTGTGTGATTCCCACTGTGCTTTGATTTCCATCATACCACGTCCAAGAGGGCGTGCAAAAAGGTGGCTTTTGGGTACAGTCCCGAATCACATGGAGGCAATGAGCGATAGGAGGGGATTCGTCTCTCCCGGTATAGGGAGTTGATGTTGTGCTGTGTTCGGTCGGCTATAACCGGAAATCCCTGGCCATGGTTGCTGAGATTTACTGGTAAGTGTTATCAGTAGTTTCTCGAACTGTTATAGACCTCATATCGACACGACTTATCGAGCTACTGGGGTCTGACGTTTACCACCCCTAGGCGAGATATGCAACATATCAGACGACGAGACCGGACTGTACGGGAGTGTTACTGTTTGGATTCACAGGAGAATGTACAGGCTTGCTTGTTGATCTTCTGAGCGCTCAATACCTGGGTAGCTGTTACGTTTAGCTGACCGCTTGCAGCTTGTGGGTGTTTGATATGATCATCACCTACTGCCGGCGTATTGACGATTCTTTAGAGTCCTACACAGAGGTTTCTTAGCTTAGGAAAAACGGAGTAGGGGCACATATGTGATATGTGCGGGACCGAGGATAATACGATATGAGATACCGTATTCTATTCTCGCGATATTTGATATCAGCCGGGTCATCGGATCAAGTGTTGATTCGATGAATCGGTACGGATAAATATTAGTCGGTTATATGCGATATAGCCGGATTGTCGGATCAAGTGTTGATTCGATAATTTAATGTATAATAATATATATGATATATTAAATTACATTAACTAATATTAGCTCACTAAAAGATTATTTTTCTCACTCGGCTAATACATTGATATATATGCGATATATGTTAATTGTATTATTTTATTTTGTTACGATAAATATTATATATGTGATATATAATATTGTAACATGATATGATAACTAATGCAACATGTTTAGTGGAGTTTAAACATGATTAGGGTTTGGATTAGGGTTAACACTTCTAGTTGATTCTAGAAGCTTTTCTTTTTGTCATGATAAAGATATTTTGTTATGACTCATTCTTAACTCAACCCAAACCCTAACCCTTGGTTAATTCTCTACAATGGTTAAGTCAAACATGGTTGCATTATTCATCATATTAATTCTTTCTATTCATCACAAAAGGAATTCTATCATATTGTTCATCTTTTTCCTTCTTCTTTCTTCATGGAAAAAGCTTACTAGCGTTTTCCAAGTGATGAATAAATATGAGAAAAAGATAAATAAAGAGAGCAAAAATCCTACTTCATCATCCTCATCTTCCCTTGCCATTTAGATGAGGGTGTTCACATCATTTCATGAGTGTTAGCTTGTGTTAACGAAACTTCAAGGTAGATCATCTTTGTATCGAAGATCGGAAGCAAAGATTGCATCTTTCTCTTCGTGGAACCTCTCGAGAGTCCGGAACCCAATGATCGTAGCGAAGGGACCACAACACGGAGCATATGAAGTGAAGGACCGGATCTACAAAGGTTGTAATCCCTCTCACTTAGTGTTAAAGTTGTTAACATGTTAGTTTTCGCGTAATCTCTAGTTTAAAGATCCGTATTCGGGTTGTTCGGTACGGCTAATTTTTTAATCGGGCATGGTTGATGCCTCGTAGACCCTTGTGCACGTGCCTAGCAACCCTACAGTGGTATCAGAGCCAAGCTAGAGCTTTAGGCGAAGTCTAGACGAAGTTTAAAGTCCGATCGAACCCGGAAAACCCGATAAAACCCATTCTCTGGAAATTTTTCTGAAATGTGATTTTTTCCATATTAAATACATAAAAAATTCAGCAGGGAATTGTAAGAAATACTGTGAAGCACGTGCGCCTGATTCCACCAAAGCGCGGTGGAACCGCGGCATAAGCAGGGCTTGTGCGGCGGTTCCGCGGCCAGTTAGTCACTTCAGCATTTGAAATTTGCACAGTAATTCTTATCTTTTAGTGCTGTATTTTCTGGGAATTTTTAATATTTATTCAACTGTTGAATTTTCTGGGTTGTATTGGGGATTCGATGATTCGATCGGGAACTTTAACTGCGTCTTTGTGTTTTGTCCGGATAACTTTTAGAAACTGTTAAAAAGTTCGAACGGATATCAATAACTCACTTTTTCCCCTGTCGGAAATTTTTTCAAAAGTTGGATTTTTCCTCATGTTTAAGAACGTTCTAAGTCGTGCAAGTAACGCCGTGGACCCTCTAGAAGACAACAAACCTTAACTCGATTATGTGACCGTCTTGAACTGCCTTTTGAACCTTAGGGTTTGGGGCAGTACGGCGTGCCACATATGAAGCGTTGGCCCACCCTTCTACGGCTGGACCATTGGTACTGTGGCACGTGATGGATGTTTTTAAACTGATTTCAAGTGTTGAGATATATTGGGGAAATCTTGGGTGTTTGATTATTCGATCGAAAAGTTTAACTTTGTCTATTTATCTGGAATGTGATACAATATTTGGAATCCATAAAAAGTTATGAGAAAACTAATTTGAATGTTATAAACATAGCAGTTTAGTCTCGATGATCGGTTGCCACGGAATTTTGATGTGATCAAAAGTCCGTCGCAATCACATAGCGTACGCGGATACTCGCCGGGTAAACTTAATAGACAGCCACGCCCTATAGCCCCGACCAAGTGACTGTAGGAGAACCCCGTCGCCGAAAGCATCCGTTCGGGTGCTCGCAGCAGCGGTGTTCCGCCTTAGTGCACTTCGTCGACGACATCGGGGGGTGTGGCCGTCTACTAAAGTTTACGACGAGCATTCGATCAAGACGTCGGGAATCTTGTTGAATTGCCCGACTTGATATTGAAAAGAGTTTTCGATAATGAGACTAAAATGCGGGGTTTATAATTGTTAGGCATGAGATGTCTAAGGAATTCATTTGGTTAGGCATGCGATGTCTAAAGAGATTGCGGATTCCAACTGTTGCAGTTTTACACTTTCTTTTCTGTGACCGTAAGCGTAGTATGTGGGGTATCGCCGGCTTCGTTGATATACATCAACGACAATCGGGATACGCATACTTGCTTACGTTGATGATATGTGATATTATGTGTTGCTGTGATATGTTATATTGGATCGTCGCTTTTTGAATAGCCGGGGGTTTTATGTGAGATGAGAGTTTTTTTCTTTTTCATTCATGTAAAATTCATTTGTATGTAATATTCTTTTATTGGGGCACTTCCAGGTTGCGGAAGCTGTCACCGTTGTATATTATTTACTTTTCCGCATTAGGTAGACCCAAGGCGGGGAGCACAAGTAACCGGGTTCTAGGGTCCAGTGGGAGACCATTTCGAGGAGTCGAGACCGGGTCTCCTAACCCTAGAATTGGCAGTGTTACTTGCCGCTCTCGTAGGGGTCTAGGGATGTGGGTTTGGCTATTCATCGCGACCGTGGAATCCGTGTTTTATACAGGCTAGTATTTAAAACACGGATGTCCTAGTATATCCAATATTTCATATATGTTTCTTCTGCTGCAATGTTCTGTGATGAGATCATATTACTGCCTGAGACGAATGTTTATATTATATATATGAGTTACATGTTATATTGCAGATTTCGTTTCAAAAGAGATGCTTGTGAAGCATATTAAAATGGGACTTCATTAATGAGATTAATGAAATAAAAGAAACCTAAGATGTTGTAGAAACTTGTTTAATAAAAACTGGTAGCTCTAGTTCTTGCTTTGCATAGCGGTGTTCCTTGTATAACATCCAGCACCTTATTCGATAAGGAAAGGACCGAGATCCCTTCACCGGGAGTGACTCCTTTAGTAATAACTGGCAGATGCTACAAACTCGGTTTGTCTTTTGATTGCTTCTATAGTTCTTGCTTTGCATAGTGATATTTGTGAAATATCCTGCACCTTATTCGATGAGGAAAGGGCCGACGATCCCTTCACTGGGAGTGACCCCTTTAGCAAAACTAGAAAAGCCTCAAAAACACTCCATTTAAAATCGCTCGATTCTACAACGATATCAAGTTCATTACGCAAAGGGTTTTCTTAAAAACCCGTCGTAGACCTCCGTCATTTCAGATAAGTACTAATTAGTATTCGTGCTGCGGTAGTTTGGCATTCGTCAAGGCGTAGTGTACGGTAGCTAACTAGTGCTTATCTGCCAGCATACGATGCGATTGGATTAGGGTATTCGTATGGCGTTGTTTGGCATTCGTCAAGGGTCGTGCGGGTGGGTTTAATTCAATCAAGAAATGTACGGGTTGAACTTGGCTAGCGGACTATGGGTGGTTTGGCATTCGTCAAGGTCATAGCACGCTAAGGGAAAAATATTACTTGGATCCCGATACACGCTGCGAGTAAGAGTTACTCCTGGGAGAGTTTTACACATTACAATTAGCCGATCAAGTAGGTGTCTAGAAAGGTGTTAACGGGGTTACGCCCCTGGGAAAATGAGGTTTACTTTAATTAGGTTCGTGCGAAAGCACGGGGGACCTCCCTCAAAGTACCGACACTGGCCTGGCTGAAAGATTGGCGAACTTGTAGCGTGTGATTAATCCCGGCTAGTCTTTCCTTTTAGGGTTTGAAGGAAGATTTGATTAAAACAGTGGGAGACATCCTGATTAGATATATTAGATAACCAATCTAATCTTGCAAGAGCATACGCTGAGTGTTTTCTTCTCTCTCTCTCTAGGTAGCGACCATATCACGCCTTAATCAAGATAATAAAACGGATATATTGACCGGACCCGCTTGTTATACTGAGCTGGGGAACGTTGGTCCCGCTCCAACTTATAATTGTTATAAGACAGAGCAGGAAATTAGGGAATACCGGATTTCCCATGCCGCCCAAACGAAGAAAGGGCATGCTGATGCATAATCTTCGGGTGTGTTCGTTACACAGAACTGTTTCTCAGTATCCTTTACGTCCTGGGTATGTGATACCGGATCAGGATCCTACATATGTAATTTGTTACATGGGCTACAGATAGGTAGAGAACTGAGAACAGGTGATAAGTTTCATGAAACAGAAAACGGTGCAAGTGTTGCAGCCAAGTCTGTTGGTCACTATCACCCTGTATTACCAGAATACATTGATTCTGAACGAATGTTATTAGATACCGAACCTGATATACAAAATCATATCGGTCTCTTTATTAGTAAAGAAAGATATAATTTTGTATTATTGGATAATGTTTTGAACATTTCCTATATCAAGAGTTGATCGGTTCAGGCACGTTATCTAAAAGCATTGATGTTCTAAATCAAAATACAGTTCTTAGTAAACAGAACACGCACAAGAGGAAGAGTTCAGAAATGAACGGATCCTTCTTGAGGCATTGTAGACTAGGTCATATCAATGCGACCCGACTAGCTAAGTTACATATAGATGCATATTTAAATTAGTTTGAATTTACATCTTGTGAAACTTGCTGGTCATGTCACAAAGTTAAGATGACCATAGCTCTGTTTATTGGAAACAGAGAAAGAGTTAGTGAACTCTTGGGATTGATACATGCTGATGTATGAAGGTCCCCTGTCTACACATGCCAAGACCGGTTCTTTGTACTTCATTACATTCTCTGATGATCTCTCAAGATTCAGACATATGTTCCAGTTGAAACACAAGTCCGAACCTTTTGAGATATTCACAGAATATAACTTAGAAGTAGGGAACCAAAATACGGGTAAAAGTATTATGTCCTTTGATGTGATCAAGGAGGAGAATACTTGAGCATGGAATTCCTGGACTATTCTAAAGGAGAATGAGATTCTCTCTCAGCCTTACTCCTCCGTATACACCATAGCACGATGGTATATCGGGGCGGAGCAATAACACCCTTTGTGATATGGTGTGCTCTATGATGAGTACTACTGAGTTTCCTATTTCCTTTAGGATGTTATGCGCTTGAGAAGCTGCATACCTATTGAATAGGGTTCAAATCAAATCAGTTTCCTACCACTTCATATGTGATATGGAAAGGGAAGAGCCCATAACTTAATTTTGTTAAAATTTGGGGTTCTCCAGCCTATGTTTAAGAGCAAAATCCGGACAAGCTCGAGGCAAGGTATGTTATGTAGAACTGGAAATGTTCCAGCTATACAAACTACAGCTGATAATTTGGTAGAACCAAAGGATTCAATTGTTTCCAACGAACCTCAGCCTCTCCGCCGATCTAGTAGGGTCCCTCACCCACCTGAGAGATACTTTGGTTTCTCTATGACAGTGGGAGTGAGGATTGCATCATGAGATGATGACCCAACTAGTTTCGGGCTGGCCATCAGGAGTGGGACTCTGTAAGAATGGCTGGATGCTTTTCGATCTGAGATGGAATCCTTATACACCAACAAAGTATGGACTTTGGTTGCTCTATCTGAAGGGTTAAATCCCCATCAGGAGCAAGTATATCTTGAGAAGATTACTTGGTGTACATGGAAAAGTTGAGACTTTCAAGGCTATGCTTAAGTCCATCCAGATCCTACTTGCCACGGCTACATACCATGACTACGATATCTGGCGGTTGGGTGTCATGACTGCTTTTCTAAATGATGTTTTAGAAAATAGCATTTATAAGTACACAGCCAGAGGGCTTCGTAGACAGTGGGAGCAGCGGAAACGTGTACAAGATGTTTTATATAATAAAACAGGCATCGCGGAGTTGGAACATCTGTTTTGATGTGGTAGTAAAAGAGTTTGACTTCATCAAAATGGTAGATGAACCTTGTATATACAAAAAGGTAGTAGGGGGTATGGTGGTGATCCTCGTAGAGTACGTGGATGACATACTCTTGATAGGGAAGGAGTTTCTTATGCTACGATCGGTCAATCTCCGCTTATCACAATGATTCTCTATATAGGATTAATATGATACCTCCTAAATCCTGAGTTAAGGATCTATGAGATAGATCGAATTGGATGTTAGGATTCTCACTAGTTGTAGTGAGATGGTATCAATCGATCCTGGGGAGAATCACTGGAAAGGTTCCAGGGTGATAAGAACGACTGAATGTCAGTCGCAGGCATTGTCTTTACCCTCAGTGGAGGGACGGTATGTTGGAAGAGTTCCAAGCTAGATACCGTGACATACTAGACGATTAAAGGAAAGATACATCGTTACCAAGGATACTACCAAAGAGGCAGTCTGGATATATATATATAAGTTCATAAGATGAACTTCGTTCCTACCATTGTGTGACAATGGGGTTGTGGCTTTAGCCAAGGAACTACCGTCCCATCAGAAATCAAGATATAATTCTTAGGCAGTATCAACTGATCATGGAGATGGTTGATCTCCAGGGAGATCGAGGTTAGGAGAGTAGACACAGAGGACAACAGCGCGGATCCACTCACAAAAGCCTTTTTCCCAGTAGAGACTTTTATGGGATGGTTGAGTATGAGATACTTCAACCGCAGCTAATTGTTGGGTATGCGATACCACAACAGATGGCCCTAGTGCAAGTGGGAGATTGTTAGTTATATGTATGCCCTAGAGGCCATTACTGTACATACGATGTATATTGTAGTGGATGCTAGGACATATATAGGGAGGACTTTCTTGCTCGACATGATAGTATGCTATCTGGTTGTACTTTATCTTAACATGTACTCTGATTGTCTCTATATTACATGTTGATAAAGCCCTTAGGATATGTACTCGACTACTGGGACTATGATGAGATCATACTAGTGGGGCCACGGTAGTCGACGAGTACATCCTATAACTGTTCCTAGTCGAGGGTGTATCGAGACAGGGCATCGATACACCAGAGTAGACTAGCGTATACGCATCTTGACCCATATGATGGGCGATGGATGATCCCATATCCATCGGTGTTTGACATCAAGGATGGTGTACGGGTGCTCAGTGGAGACTGGGTACACTGGACGGACTCGCCGAGAACTCCCAGATGGTATTATACCTCACGTCAGATGGCAGTTCTCCGGTGACACTGGTACAGAGTAGTCTGTTGACCCGAGATCGTCATAGAGTCTTCTGTGATTTCCACTGTGCTTTGATTTCCATCATACCACGTCCAAGAGGGCGTGCAAAAAGGTGGCTTTTGGGTACAGTCGCGAATCACATGGAGGCAATGAGCGATAGGAGGGGATTCGTCTCTCCCGGTATAGGGAGTTGATGTTGTGCTGTGTTCGGTCGGCTATAACCGGAAATCCCTGGCCATGGTTGCTGAGATTTACTGGTAAGTGTTATCAGTAGTTTCTCGAACTGTTATAGACCTCATATCGACACGACTTATCGAGCTACTGGGGTCTGACGTTTACCACCCCTAGGCGAGATATGCAACATATCAGACGACGAGACCGGACTGTACGGGAGTGTTACTGTTTGGATTCACAGGAGAATGTACAGGCTTGCTTGTTGATCTTCTGAGCGCTCAATACCTGGGTAGCTGTTACGTTTAGCTGACCGCTTGCTGCTTGTGGGTGTTTGATATGATCATCACCTACTGCCGGCGTATTGACGATTCTTTAGAGTCCTACACAGAGGTTTCTTGGCTCAGGCAAAACGCAGTAGGGGCACATATGTGATATGTGCGGGACCGAGGATAATATGATATGAGATACTGTATTCTATTCTCGCGATATTTGATATCAGCCGGGTCATCGGATCAAGTGTTGATTCGATGAATCGGTACGGATAAATATTAGTCGGTTATACGCGATATAGCCGGATTGTCGGATCAATTGTTGATTCGATAATTTAATGTATAATAATATATATGATATATTAAATTACATTAACTAATATTAGCTCACTAAAAGATTTTTTTTCTCACTCGGGTAATACATTGATATATATGCGATATATGTTAATTGTATTATTTTATTTTGTTACGATAAATATTATATATGTGATATATAATATTGTAACATGATATGATAACTAATGCAACATGTTTAGTGGAGTTTAAACATGATTAGGGTTTGGATTAGGGTTAACACTTCTAGTTGATTCTAGAAGCTTTTCTTTTTGTCTTGATAAAGATATTTTGTTATGACTCATTCTTAACTCAACCCAAACCCTAACCCTTGGTTAATTCTCTACAATGGTTAAGTCAACCATGGTTTCATTATTCATCATATTAATTCTTTCTATTCATCACAAAAGGAATTCTATCATATTGTTCATCTTCTTCCTTCTTCTTTCTTCATGGAAAAAGCTTACTAGCTTTTTCCAAGTGATGAATAAATATGAGAAAAAGATAAATAAAGAGAGCAAAAATCCTACTTCATCATCCTCATCTTCCCTTTCCATTTAGATGAGGGTGTTCACATCATTTCATGAGTGTTAGCTTGTGTTAACGAAACTTCAAGGTAGATCATCTTTGTATCGAAGATCGGAAGCAAAGGTTGCATCTTTCTCTTCGTGGAACCTCTCGAGAGTCCGGAACCCGATGATCGCGGCGAAGGGACCACAACACGGAGCATATGAAGTGAAGGACCGGATCTACAAAGGTTGTAATCCCTCTCACTTAGTGTTAAAGTTGTTAACATGTTAGTTTTCGCCTAATCTCTAGTTTAAAGATCCGTATTCGGGTTGTTCGGCACGGCTAATTTTTTAATCGGGCATGGTTGATGCCTCGTAGACCCTTGTTCGCGTGCCTAGCAACCCTACATGTGATACTTGTTTCTGCGACCGTAAGCGTAGTATGCATATCGCCGGTTTCGTTGCTATATATCAACGGCAATTGGGATACGCATACTTGCTTACGTTGATGACATATGATGCTATGTGTTGTTGTGTGGTGATGTATAGGATTGTCGTGATTGAATAGCCAGGGGGTTTTATGTGAGATGAGAGTGTTACTTTTCATTCATGTAAAATTCATTTGTAATGTAATATTCTTTTATTTGGGGCACTTCCGGGTTGAGGATGATGTCACCATTATTGTATATTATTTACTTTTCCGCATTAGGATAGACCCAAAGAGGAGAGCGCAAGTGACCGGGTTCTGGGGTCCAGTGGTTGACCATCTCGAAGCGTCAAGACCGGGTTTCCTAACTCCAGAATTGGCAGGGTCACTTGCCGCTCTCGTAGGGGTCTAGGGTGTGGGATTGGATATTCATCATGACCGTGGAATCCGTATTTTCTATTGTTGGCTAAATACTGTAAGTCCATGTCACGCACCCTACGAACTTGCGGGGAGGCGGAATATATGAAAAACGATAATCAAAGCTTCATAACACGGACTTGAGCGCATGAATCGTGTCTAAACCGTTACTAGCAAACTACGAAAGGTTTAACTACTCGGATTCGAAGTTATACCTCACGTTACTTGTCCTTCGGGTCTTCATCGCTGTCCTCCACTCTTCGTAGGCTCCTTGGAACATCGGCACCTCAACGGCCTCCTCGAGTCAAGGACGATCCACCCGAGAGCTCCTACGCCAAGCTTGATCTCTAACTTGAGATAACTAGGTTGCTCAAAGTGCTAATCTAAGCTACCTAGGGGATATAAAGTGAGGTTATGGATGTATTAGTCTAGCTAACCCTTGATCTCAACACATGAGAGGTTAGGGTTAGGGTTTCAAGAATGAGAGAGCTTGAGGAGAGAGAAGGTGATGATAAGAATGAATATGAATAATGAGCTCATTTGAATTTAACAACCATAACAATTTATCAAATAAATAATATAAATGATTAATCATCATGGTTGATTCATTCACCTTGTGTGATTCATCATATGACTCATTAACTAATTAATGCATCATTTAATACCATGGATGAATTACACAAATGCGTCATTAAGCAATAAATGCTTATGCCACCTTAACCCCCAAGCCACCATGCTTCTAGAAGCTTCCCGGAAAATTATGAGAACGCCCCTCCAATCCGTGAAAACACGGAAAAACTTTAGACTGTATAAATCCAATAACCCGATACTAGAATCTGGCTTAAACCAAAGCCGGCTAGTAAAAACTGTCCGAACGTCGCACGTGTGTTTTAACACGTATGCATCCGAACCCTTGTCGTAAAACTTTACGACCTCTATATCGTTTCGCCTGGAGCAGGGAAACTCTCTGTGTGGGACTCTAAAGACTCGACACTACGCTGGCAGTGGGTTTAACCACAGACCGCAAGCGGCACTAGCTGTACGTAACGGTCCCCAGGTAGATGTCGATAAGAAGGCCGATGAGGAAACCCATCCGAACTCCTACTGAGCCTGATGTGACAATCTCCGTACAGTCCAGTCTGTTCGTCTAAGACTATCGCATATCTAGCCTAAGGGGCGGCAAGCGCCAGTCCCCTAATAGCGGTATAAGTCGTGTCAGAGCGTAGCCCATTACACCTTGAGAAACTACTGGAACCTACCAGTAAATCTCGCTTGCCCTGGCTAAGGACTTTGCGTAATGGCTCTTTGACACAGCGCGATATCAACTCCCAATACCGGGAGAGACGAATCCTTTCTAACCTCCACTGCCTCCAAGTGCTCGGGACTGCACCCAACTGCTACCTGTTTGCACGACTCCTTTGAGCCGTGGTAGGGTAGCAATCTAAGAACAGTGGGATACACTCGAGGCGAAGTAGCGGTGTCAAGTCTGCGGACTATGTTGTACTCATGTCACCTAGGAACTGTTAACTGACGACGGGTATAATACCAACCAACAGTTCCCCTGCGAGTCTTGTCCGGTGTGCCCGTAACCTAACGAGCACCTGTATATTATCTCCAGTACGACGTACTGATGGCTGTGGGACAGACCATCTCCCCAACTGGGATGAGAAGCGTGTACACTAGTCTACTCTGGAGTATCGATGCCCAGTCTCGATAATCCTACGACTAGGGACAAGTATAGGATGTTGCTTATAGACCACCCAGCCCCCACTAGTGTGACTGCCATCACAACGCTTTTAATGAAGCAAAGATCCTATGGGCTCTACTAATATGTATAAGTGATACGTTACAAGAAATATATGCACATATTAAAGTAGACACAAACCAAGTAGCATACTACCATTTTTAGCAAGACTGTATATACAACTGTGAATATCCCAAGCTTCCATTAAGTAATATACATGCAAGTATGATACAATAATGGCCCCTAGGGCATATACACTAACAATCTCCCACTTGCACTAGGGCCATGAGCTGGAATATCGTAGACCTATCATCTCGAATAGCCTCTCGAACTGCGTCTGAGGAATGGCCTTTATGAATGGACCAGCAATGTTATTCTCCGTCTCTACTCATTTCACCTCGATCTCCCGGCGATCGACGATCTCCCTGATCAGGTGATACCGCCTTAAGATGTGTTTGGACTTCTGATGGGACCTGGGTTCCTTCGCTAAAGCTATAGCGCCGTTGTTGTCACAATACAGAGGTATTGGATCAACACTGTTAGGAACCACCTGAAGTTCTGTGAGTAACTTCTTCATCCAGACAGCTTCTTTTGCGGCATCGCAAGCAGCTATGTACTCCGCTTCCATTGTTGAGTCAGCAACGGTCTCCTGCTTGGAATTCTTCCAACAGACCGCCCCTCCATTGAGGGTAAAGACATAACCCGACATGGATTTGGAGTCATCCTTGTCACTCTGGAAGCCGGAGTCGGCAAAGGCCTCAATCTGGAGTTCTTTTCCGCCATACACCAAGAACATCTCCTTAGTCCTCCTCAGGTACTTGAGAATGTTCTATACGGCTATCCGATGCTTCTCCCCTGGGTTTGCTTGATATCGGTTTACTACGCTCAATGCGTATGCTACATCTGGTCTGGTACATAACATCGCATAAATTATAGAGCCTACCGCAGAAGCGTAGGGTATAATCGACATGCGATCCCTTTCCAAATCAGTCTTGGGAGACATCTCTTTGGAGAGGGTGATTCCGTGACAAGCCGGTAGGTTACCGCGCTTAGAATCATCCATACTGAATCTCTTCACTATGGTGTCTATGTACCTGGACTGCGAAAGTCCCAACATCCTTTTTGATTTATCAAAAAGGATCCGGATCCCCAGAATGTAGGTGGCATCACCCAGGTCTTTCATGGAGAATTTCTGTGATAAGAATCTTTTGACTGACTGTAACATAGGAATATCATTTCCTATTAGGAGAATGTCATTCACGTATAATACGAGGAATACTACAGCTCTCCCTACAATCTTTCTGTATATGCATGGTTCATCTGGATATTTGATAAAGTCAAATTCTTTGACAGCATCATCAAAATAGATGTTCCAACTCCGAGATGCCTGCTTTAGTCCATAAATGGACTTAAGCAACTTGCATACTTTACCGCTGATCCCACTCTGAATGAATCCCTCTGGCTGATCCATATAGACGCTCTCTTCCAAATTTCCATTTAGAAAGGCCGTCTTTACGTCCATCTGCCAGATCTCATAATCGTGGAAGGCAGCAATAGCAAGAAGGACCCGAATGGATTTGAGCATAGCCACTGGAGAAAAGGTTTCGTCATAATCCAAACCAGGTCTTTGACGGAAACCCTTTGCAACAAGTCTAGCCTTATAGGTTTCAACCTGTCTATCTACGCCAATCTTCTTTTTGAAGATCCATTTGCATCCTACGGGTTTTACCCCATCTGGAGCAATGTCCAAAGTCCATACTTTGTTAGTGTACATAGACTCCATTTCGGTCCGCATTGCATCCAGCCATTTTACCGAGTCACCGCTCTGAATGGCTTGCTGGAAGCTAGTAGGGTCATCTTCATCAATGACGCAATCCTCTCTATCCCGGTCTATGAGAAAACCGTAGTATCTCTCGGGCAGATGAGACGGCCTACCACTTCTGCGGATAGGCGCTGGTATGTCCCTTTCTTCTGAAACCTCTGGTTCTACCATACTTTCAGTTGTAGTTTGTGTTTCTGGAATTTCTTCCAGTTCTATTTCGCTCCCACTTGTTTCCTTTTCTAAAAACTGATTTTCTAGAAAATGGGCATTACGAGAAACAAAAACCTTTTGCTCCTCTGCGTAATAGAAATAATATCCTTTGGAATTCTTCGGATATCCCACAAACTTACACTGTACTGATCGTGCCTCGAGCTTGTCCACATTCTGCTTTTTAACAAAAGCTGGACATCCCCATATCTTCAGATGCTGAAGATGGGGTTTCTTTCCACTCCATATCTGATATGGCGTGGTAGGCACAGTCTTGGTAGGAGCCCTGTTCAGAAGATATGCCGCTGATTCTAGTGCATAACCCTAGAAAGATTGTAGTAACTCAGCCTTACTCATCATGGAACGAACCATATCCAATAGGGTTCGATTCCTCCTTTCTGATACACCGTTGTGTTGTGGTGTGTATGGAGGAGTAAGCTGAGAGAGAATACCATTCTCTTTTAAGTAACCCAGGAACTCGGCACTTAAGTATTCACCACCTCGATCAGATCTCAGTGTCTTGATACTTTTGCCGGTTTGGTTTTCCACTTCATTCTTGTATTCTTGGAATTTCTCAAAGGCCTCGGATTTATGCTTCATTAAGAAAACATATCCATACCTAGAGAAATCATCAGTAAAAGTAATGAAGTATGAATAACCACCTTGAGCATGTGTAGACATTGGACCGCACATGTCACTGTATACGAGTCCCAAGAGCTCGCTTGCTCTTACTCCGTGTCCAGTAAACGGAGTCTTTGTCATCTTTCCTATGAGACAAGATTCATAAGTAGCATAAGATTGATATTCGAACGGATTCAAATATCCTTCTCTATGTAACTTAGTCAACCTTCTCTCATTGATATGACCTAGTCTACAATGCCATAAGAAAGCCTGATTTAATTCCGGAGACTTTCTTTTAAGTGTGTTCTGGACATTGAAAACCTGAGCTTGACTCAATACGTATATGCCGTTATCTAATGTACCGGACCCAATCAAAACTTGATTTAGGTGGATGTGAACTACATCGCTTACGAATGTAAAATCATATCCCTCTCTTGAAAGTGAGGACACTGATATGATATTGCAAGTCATACTAGGTACATACAGACAGTTACGTAGAATCAATATCTGCCCACTTGTCAAACCTAGGCGATATTCTCCCATGGATTCAGCGTCCATGCTCATTCCGTTTGCAACTCTAAGAGACAAATCACCTACCTTCATAACTCTACGGTTTCTCAAAGCATGTAATGAATTACAGATATGAGATCCTGCTCCGGTATCTAGTACCCAGGAAGTAGAGTTAATTGACAAACAGTTCTCAATTACAAACACATTTGAGGCTGAAGCCACAACATGCTTCGTATCCTGGCTACTGGCTTCAAAAGTCCTGCAATCATTCTGCCAATGCCCAATCCCATAACAATAGGAATGTCCATCTTTTACTACATTCAGTCCCGAAACTATTGCCTTTCTCTTTCCTTCTACTTCCCTGGTTTCCTTCAGGGTAGAAGGTAGAGACTGTAGAACCAAGTCAGTATCTGACCTGTTTCCCAACGTGGTCTCCAGGTCCTGGAGCTCATCAATATAGCTAGTCATTGTAAGAACGTTGTCCCCTACAGATGACACGAAAGACAACCTCGCTTGAATTAATTCGTTCGAGGTCTCATATCTTGCGATATGAGATTGCTCTCCATATAAATCTTTCTTATGGAAAAAGATGGAAACTGTGTCCATCTTCTCGTGCTGCTTCTGGTATACACCATCAACTGAAGCCAACGCGAGGCACTTGGTTTTCGTTTTATCTTTTTCCCTTGTCTGGAGGATATCCATATCCGTGACGGTGGAAACTGGACGTAGGACGGCGGGATCTTGAGTAGTAATAGGATGGTCCAGCTTGTCATAGGCAATGGACATCTGGACAGACCTTTGCCAGTCATATAAGTCAGAATCAGTCAATTTGTTATCTAGATGTAACCTAGTCGTGGTCACATGGTCGCTGCAATTAAGAGAGAGAGAAGAAAACACTTTTAGCATGATGCTCTTGCAAGTTTAGAGTGGTTTTTAATTTATCTAAAAAGGATGGCTCCCACTGTTTCTCGAATCCCTCCTCAAACCATAAAAGAAGAATTAGCCAGGACTATTCTCACCGTACAATTCTTGCTTAACCGTTCAGCCAGGTCAGTGTCGATACTTCGAGAGAGGTTTTCCAACGCTTTCGCGAAGTTCCTTAATTAAATAACCTCTTTTCTCTGGGGGCGTAGCCCCGCTGACACCTTTCTCGGCACCTACTTAGTTTATAGCATTGATCGTTAAGTGACGAATCTCCTGATAAGTAGTATATGCTCACAGTAGGATCGGGATCCAAAATATCATCGTATGATAATGTTGAAGGAATCCTACCAACATTCATCAAACTCCAAAATGGTATGCTCTCTCTGCAAATTTCAGTTTCTTTAGAAATTCCCGATATAAATTTTTGCCCCATGCTCTTATGACCTTGGCTTTGGTCAAAATATCATAAGTCACATGTCAAGTTCTACCCGTCATTATCCAGGTTAATTTGAACCCATCCGTACATACCCCTGACTTTGGTCAAATGATAATACGACTGTCCCAAACTAACTCATCTAACTATGGAACAAATGAATACCCAGCAGCTACCAAACACTATGCCTTGACATTGGCCAAAATACATAGCTTGAATACTACTGAATACCCAAATGAAATGACGGAGGGCTACGAATGGTTTTGGCAAAAACCGTGAACGTAGTGAACTTGATATAATCGAAGGAACCTGATAGCTTTTTAAAATGAGTGGTTAAAGCTCCGCAATTAAAAATTCTGCTCTTTTTTTAAAATAACCGAGTGGTTTCTTTTAAATTTGTTCCAACGATTGAACTTTGGTTTATTTTCTTTGCATTATAATAATGCATCCCATCATTTATCCTATCATTGCAGAAAACAACGAAAATACCACGTCCTCTTATGCCATCTGCATTCGCCACTGGGTCCCGTCATCACCCGTTAGGTTACTTAACTAACGACAGAGCGGGGGCTGGGCTAGCGCGGGTGTAAAACATAAGTGACGTCTAATAGCTATCATATATAGATATTGTACATTCGTCAGACGCAATAATAAGCATTCCAGATCACAGATGAACTTTATTGGATATACTAGCAATCCGCATTTGCTTTGAGCCTGCAATAAAAGACGGATTACACACTTATGATGAATAGCCATTACCCAACCCTAGACCCCTACGGGTACAGAAAACTACCCACCAAGTACCCGAAGTGAAGCGGTCTCCCTCAACAACGTGAGTAGGCCACTAAACACTTCAACGTACCCGGTAGTTTGTGTACCCCGCCTTGGGTCTATCCTGGGAGCAAAAAACAGTAAAAAGAAATAATACAACGGTGGCTACAACCGCAACCTGGATGCGCCCCGCAAAAGAATATTACATCATATTACATTTGTTGGAGATAGTGCCCTCAGATTCAATTATTGGATCACAGGCACGTGATTGCAATGATTGAGGGAGGACCTATACCGGTAGGACAGTCTTACTCAAGATGATAGTATTCTATCTGGTTTATCTTTATCATCGTGTACTGCTTTAGGTGACCTTACAGGTCACTATTGCACGTTGATAGAGCCCCTAGGATTCTTGCTTGACTGCCAGCAGTATGAGGGCGATCATATACGTGGGAACTGGGGTCTATAAGCACATCCTTAAAAGGTCCCTAGTCGTGGGAGTTTCGAGACAGGGCATCGATACTCCACAGTAGACTAGTGTATACAGTCGAGACCCCGACGAGGGACGGTGGCTGGTCTCACAAGCCACTGGTGTCAGTTGGTTCACCTAAGATGTATACAGGTGCTCATTGGGTTATAAGTACACCGGACAGGGCTCGCCGGGAACATTCTAGTTGGTCTTATACCTGACGTCAGATAGCAGTTCCCTGGTGACATGTGTACAGGTTAGTTCATCGACCTGAGATCGTCATTTGTCTCGTGTGAGTTCCCACTGTGCTTTGATTACAACCCTACCATGCTCAAAGGAGTTGTGTAAACAGGTTTTAGTTGGGTACAGTCCCGAGCTACATGGAGGCAGTGAGCGGATCTGCAGGGGTTCGTCTCTCCCGGTATTGGGGGTGAGGTCGCGCTGTGTCTAGGAGTGCCATTACATGAAGTCCTTGGCCAAGACAGGAGATTTACTGGTAGGTATTTCAGTAGTATCTCAGGGTGTTCTGGGATACACTCCGACACAACTTGTACCGCTTTTGGAGGTCTGACTTTTACCAACCACCTAGGCCCGCCATGCGATGCTCATATACGAACGGAATGGACTGTACGGATATTGTCACTGATAGGCTCAGTAGGGTGTCAGGATAAGTACGCTCATCGACGTCCCTTTTGGTCAATACCTGTTAGCCCGTCACGTATGGCTAATACCTCTGACGTGCTAGTGGTTAAATCCACAACCAAAGTATTGACGAGTCTTTAGAGTCCCCCACAGACCAGTTTCTCAAGTTTTGGGCGAAACGCTTTAGAGGCCGTATGGAGATATGGCAGGGTTCGATCAGATACGTGCGGTATTGAACGCATCATGATCGGACGGATAATACTGGCGGGCTTTGGTTTAAGCCGGATCCTAGTATTGTGCAGTGTGTATTTTGTCTCTTTGCATTTGTATTCAGTGGGAATACAAATGCGGGTATGTATATACAGTCGCGGGGTTTTCCTATAATTTATTACGGGATCAGTTTTCTGAAGTTTCCAGTTGGCATTCCGATTCGGCCAGTTTTCCTTTATTCCTTCACGGCCGGATTTTTCCGATGGAGGAGTTTATTTGCAAATTTGGATTGTGGAGGGGTTATTTGTGAAATGGTGGCTTCATGATGGTTTTAGCTGTAGGGTAGCTAGGCACGCTCACAAGGTTCTACGAGGCATCAACCATGCCCGATTAAAATTTTAGCCGTGCCGAACAACCCGAAGCCGGATCTTTAAATTAGGGTTTAGGCGAAAACATGCATGTTAAACTCTTTAACACTAAGTGAGAGGGATTACAACCTTTGTAGATCCGGTCCTTCACTTCTTAAGCTCCGTGTTGAGGTCCCTTCGCTGCGATCATCGTGTTCTGGACTCTCGAGAGGCTTCACGAAGAGAATGATGCAACCTTTACTTCCGATCTTCGATACAAAGATGATCTACCTTGAAGTTTCGTTAACACAAGCTAACACTCATAATATGAAGTGAACACCCTCATCTAAATGGCAAGGATAGATGAGGATGATGAAGTAGGATTTTTGCTCTCATTTATAATCTTTTTCTCACTCATTTTCATCACAAAAGAAAGCTTTTTCATGAAGGAACTCAAGCATGAAGAAGAAGAATGAAGATGATAACCTTAATCCTTTTGTGATGAATAATGAATTATTGTAGTGGTTACAAATCTAACCAAGGGTTAAGCATGAGAGAGTTAACCCTTGTTGAGAGTTAACTAGAGTTAATGGTTTGGATTGGGTTAACATAATATCTCACAAAAATATCAAGCAACCACAAAGTCAATGCATCATGAAGCTTCATGGAAGCTTCATGCAAAAGCTAACCCTAATCCAAACCCTAACCAAGTTTAAACCATAAACCATTGTTAAATTTGTAACCCTAACATGTTACAATATTATATATCACATATACAATATATTTTGTAACAATAGAAAATAATACATTTAACATATATCGCATATATATCAATGTATTATCCCGTGAGAAAATGAATCTTTTAGTGAGCTAATATTAGTTAATGTAATTTAATATATCATATATATTATTATACATTAAATTATCGAATCAACACTTGATCCGATAATCCGGCTATTTCACAAATAACCGACTAATACGATGACCCGGCTATATCACATATACCCGGCCGATATCTCATATCGCGAGAATCCAATACGGTATCATATACCGCATTATCCTCGGTCCCGCACATATCACATATGTGCTCCTACTCCGTTTTGCCTGAGCTAAGAAACCTCTGTGTAGGACTCTAAAGAATCGTCAATACGCCGGCAGTAGGTGATGATCATATCAAACACCCACAAGCTGCAAGCGGTCAGCTAAACGTAACAGTCACCCAGGTATTGAGCGCTCAGAAGATCAACAAGAAAGCCTGTACATTCTCCTATGAATCCATACAGTAACACTCCCGTACAGTCCGGTCTCGTCGTCTGATATGTCGCATATCTCGCCTAGGGGTGGTAAACGTCAGTCCCCAATAGCTCGATAAGTCGTGTCGATATGAGGTCTATAACAGTTCGAGAAACTACTGATAACACTTACCAGTAAATCTCAGCAACCCTGGCCAGGGATTTCCGGTTATAGCCAATCGAACACAGCACAACATCAACTCCCTATACCGGGAGAGACGAATCCCCTCCTATCGCTCATTGCCTCCATGTGATTCGTGACTGTACCCAAAAACCACATTTTTGCACGCCCTATTGGACGTGGTATGATGGAAATCAAAGCACAGTGGGAATCACACAAGACTCTATGACGATCTCGGGTCAACAGACTACTCTGTACCAGTGTCATCGGAGAACTGCCATCTGACGTAAGGTATAATACCATCTGGGAGTTCTCGGCGAGTCCGTCCAGTGTACCCAGTCTCTACTGAGCACCCGTACACCATCCTTGATGTCAAACACCGATGGATATTGGATCATCCATCGCCTATCATATGGGTCAATATGCGTATACTCTAGTCTACTCTGGTGTATCGATGTCCTGTCTCGATACACCCTCGACTAGGAACAGTTATAGGATGTACTCGTCGACTACCGTGGCCCCACTAGTATGATCTCATCATAGTCCCGGTAGTCGAGTACATATCCTAAGGGCTTTATCAACATGTTACATAGTGACATTAGAGTACATGTTAAGATAAAGTACAACCATATAGCATACTATCATGTCGAGCAAGAAAGTCCTCCCTATATATGTCCTAGCATCCACTACAATATACATCGTATGTACAGTAATGGCCTCTAGGGCATACATATAACTAACAATCTCCCACTTGCACTAGGGCCATCTGTTGTGGTATCGCATACCCAACAATTAGCTATGGTTGAAGTATCTCATACTCAACCATCCCATAAAAGTCTCTACTGTGAAAATGGCCTTTGTGAGTGGATCCGTGCTGTTGTCCTCTGTTTCTACTCTCCTAACCTCGATCTCCCTGGAGATCAACCATCTCCATGATCAGGTGATACTGCCTAAGAATTATAACTGGATTTCTGATGGGATGGTAGTTCCTTGGCTAAAGCCACAACTCCATTGTCACAGAATGGTAGGAACGAAGTTCATCTCATGAACTTATAAATATCCAGACTGCCTCTTTGGTAGCATCCTTGGTAACGATGTATCTTGCCTTTAATCGTCTAGTTTATCATGGTATTTAGCTTGGAACTCTTCCAACATACCGTCCCTCCACTGAGGGTAAAAACAATGCCTGCGAATGAAATTCAGTCGTCCTTATCACCCTGGAACCTTTCCAGTGATTCTCCCCAGGATCGATTGATACCATCTCACTACATCTAGTGAGAATCCTAACATCCAATTAGATCTATCTCATAGATCCAAAATCCAGGATTCAGGAGGTATCACTATGATCCTATATGGAGAATCTTTGTGATAAGCGGAGATTAACCGAGCGTAGCATAGCAAAATCCTTCCCTATCAAGAGTATGTCATCCACGTACTCTACGAGGATCACCTCCATACTCTCTACTACCTTTTTGTATATACAAGGTTCATCTACCATTTTGATGAAGTCAAACTCTTTGACTATCACATCAAAACAGATGTTCCAACTCCGCGATGCCTGTTTTATCACATAAAACATCTTGCTCACGTTTCCGCTGCTCCCACTGTCTACGAAGCCCTCTGGCTGTGTACTTATAGACGCTCCCTTTCAAATCAGCATTTTAGAAAAGCAGTCATGACACCCAACCACCAGATATCGTAGTCATGGTATATAGTCGTGGCAAGTAGGATCTGGATGGACTTAAGCATAGCTTTGAAAGTCTCAACTTTTCCATGTACACCAAGTAATCTTCTCAAGATATACTTGCTCCTGATTGGGATTTAACCCTTCAGATAAAGCAACCAAAGTCCATACTTTGTTGGTGTATAAGGATTCCATCTCAGATCGCTAAGCATCCAGCCATTCTTACAGAGTCCCACTCCTGATGGCCAGCCCGAAACTAGTTGGGTCATCATCTCATGATGCAATCCTCGCTCCCACTGTCATAGAGAAACCGAAGTATCTTTCAGGTGGGTGAGGAACCCTACTAGATCGGCGGAGAGGCTGAGGTTCGTTGGTTACTATTGAATCCTTTGGTTCTACCAAATTATCTGCTGTAGTTTGTATAGATGGAACTCTTTCCAGTTCTACCTCATGACCACTAATTTCTTCACAAGAAATTCCCTTTCACAAAGGTGGCATGTTGAGAAATAAAACACTTTTGTTTCTCGGTTTGGTAGAAGATATTCCCTTGCGAATGCTTGGGATATCCAACAAACTTCTACAGAATTGACTTTGCCTCGAGCTTGTACGGATTTTGCTTTTAGACATAGGCCGGACAACCCCAAATCTTAACAAACTTAAGATATAGGCTCTTCCCTTTCCATATCACATATGAAGTGGTAGGCAACTGATTTGTTTTGAACCCTATTCAATAGGTATGCAGCTTCTCAAGTGCATAGCTCCCAAAAGGAAATAGGAAACTCAGTAGTACTCATCATAGAGCACACCATATCACATAGGGTGCTATTGCTCCGCCCTGATACACAAACGTGCTATGGTGTATACGGAGGAGTAATGCTGAGAGAGAATCTCATTCTCCTTTTGAATAATCCAGGAATTCCGTGCTCAAGTATTCTCCTCCTTAATCTCATCAAAGGACATAATACTTATACCCGTATTTTAGTTCTCTACTTCTAACTTATATTCCGTGAATTTCTCAAAAGCTTCGGACTTGTGTTTCAACAGGAACATATGTCTGAATCTTGAGAGATCATCAGAGAATATAATGAAGTATAAAGAACCGGTTTTGGCATGTGTAGACAGGGGACCTTCATACATCAGCATGTATCAATCCTAAGAGTTCACTAACTCTTTCTCTGTTTCCAATAAACAGAGCTGTGGTCATCTTGTCTTTGTGACATGACCGGCAAGTTTCATAAGATGTAAATTTAAACTAATTTAAATATACATCTATATGTAACTTCAACTAGTCGGGTCTCATTGATATGACCTAGTCTACAATGCCTCAAGAAGGATTCGTTCATTTCTGAAATCTTCCTCTCGTGTGTGTTCTGTATACTAAGAACTGAGTTTGATTTAGAACGTCAATGCTTTTAGATAACATGCCTGAACCGATCAACTCTTGATATAGGAAATGTTCAAAATATTATCCAACAATACAAAATTATATCCTTTCTTTACTAATAAAGAGACTGATATGATGTTGTATATCAGGTTCGGTATCTAATAACATTCATTCAGAATCAATGTATTTTGGTAATACAGGGTGATAGTGACCAACAGACTTGGCTGCAACACTTGCACTGTTTCTATCTCATGAAACTTATCACCCGTTCTCAGTTCTCTACCTATCTGTAGCCCATGTAACAGATTACATATACGGGATCCTGATCCGGTATCTCATACCCAGGACGTAAAGGATACTAAGAAACAGTTCTATGTAGTGAACAACCCGAAGAAATTGCATCATCATGCACTTTATTCGTTTAGGCGGCACGGGAATTATGGTAATCCCCTATTTCCTGCTCTGTCTTATAACAATTATAAGTTGGAGCGGGACCAACGTTCCCCAGCTCAGTATAACAAGCGGGTTCGGTCAATTCATCCGTTTTATTATCTTGATTAAGGCGTGTTATGGTCGCTACCTGGAGAGAGAGAGAAGAAAACACTCAGCATATGCTCTTGCAAGATTAGATTGGTTATCTAATATATCTAATCAGGATGTCTCCCACTGTTTTAATCAAATCTTCCTTCAAACCCTAAAAGGAAAGACTAGACGGGATTAATTACACGTTACAAGTTCGCCAATCTTTCAGCCAGGCCAGTGTCGGTACTTTGAGGGAGTTCCCCCGTGCTTTCGCACGAACCTAATTAAAGTAAACCTCGTTTTCCTAGAGGCGTAACCCCGTTAACACCTTTCTAGACACCTACTTGATCGGCTAATTGTAATGTGTAAAACTCTCCCAGGAGTAACTCTTACTCGCAGCGGGTATCGGGATCCAACTATCTCATAGAAGGTATGCAATCTCATTGCAAATTTCAACACTTGAAATTCCCAATAATATTTTACCCCTAGCGTCCTATGACCTTGACGGAGGCCAAACTACCCATAGTCCGCTAGTCAAGTTCAACCCGTCATTTCCTGATTAAATTAAACCCACCCGCACGACCCTTGACGGAGGCCAAACAACGCCGTACGAATACCCTAATCCAATCGCATCATATGCTAACAGATAAGCATTAGTTAGCTACTGTACACTACGCCTTGACGGAGGCCAAACTACCGCAGCACGAATACTAACTAGTACTTATCTGAAATGACAGAGGGCTACGACAGGTTTTTAAGAAAACCCTTTGCGTAATGAACTTGATATCGTTGTAGAATCGAGTGATTTTAAATGGAGTGTTTTTTAGGCTTTTCTAGTTTTGCTAAAGGGGTCACTCCCGGTGAAGGGATCGTCGGCCCTTTCCTCATCGAATAAGGTGCGGGATATTTCACAAATATCACTATGCAAAGCAAGAACTATAGAAGCAATCAAAAGACAAACCGAGTTTGTAGCATCTGCTAGTTTCACTAAAGAGGTCACTCCTGGTGAAGGGATCTCGGCTCTTTCCTTATCGAATAAGGTGCTGGATGTTCTACAAGGAACACCGCTATGCAAAGCAAGAACTAGAGCTACCAGTTTTTAAACAAGTTTCTACAACATCTTTAGGTTTCTTTTATTTCATTAATCTCATTAATGAAGTCCCATTTTATTATGCTTCACAAGCATCACTTTTGAAACGAAATCTGCAATATAACATATATCTCATATATATAATATAAACATTCGTCTCAGGCAGTAATATGATCTCATCACAGAACATTGCAGCAGAAGAACATATATGAAATATTGGATATACTAGGACGTCCGTGTTTTCAATAAGAGCCTGTATAAAACACGGATTCCACGGTCGTGATGAATAGCCAAACCCACATCCCAAGACCCCTACGAGAGCGGCAAGCAACACTGCCAATTCTAGGGTTAGGAGACCCGGTCTCGACTCCTCGAGATGGTCTCCTACTGGACCCTAGAATCCGGTTACTTGTGCTCCCCGACTTAGGTCTACCTAATGCGGAAAAGTAAATAATATACAACGGTGACATCATCCTCAACCCGGAAGTGCCCCAATAGAATATTACATACAAATGAATTTTACATTAATGAAAAAGAAAAAACTCTAATCTCACATAAAACCCCCGGCTATTCAGAACGCGACGATCCAATATAACATATCACAGCAACACATAATATCTCATATCATCAACGTAAGCAAGTATGCAGTATGCGTAACCCGATTGTCGTTGACATATAGCAACGAAACCGGCGATATCACACATTACACTTACGGTCACAGAAAAGAAAGTGTAAAACTACAACAGTTGGAATCCGCAACCTCTTTAGACATCGCATGCCTAACCAAATGAATTCCTTAGACATCGCATGCCTAACAATTATAAACCCCGCATTTTAGTCTCATTATCGAAAACTCTTTTCAATATCAAGTCGGGCAATTCAACAAGATTCCCGACATCCTGATCGAATGCTCGTCGCAAACTTTGGTATACGGCCGCACCCCCGATGCCGTCGACGAAGTACACTAAGGAGGAACACCGCTGCCGCGAGCACCCGAACGGATGCTTTTGGCGATAGGGTTCTCCTACAGTCACTTGGTCGGGGCTATGGGGCATGGTTGTCTATTAAGTTTATCCGGCGAGTATCCGCGTACGCTACGTGATTGCGACGGACTTTTGATCGCATCAAAATTCCGTGGCAACCGATCAATTGAGACTAAACCGCTAGATTTATAACATTCAAATCAGTTATCTCATAACTATTTGTGGATTCCAATTATTGTATCACAATCCAGATAAATAGACAATGTCAAACTTTCTGATCGAATAATCAAACACCCAAGTTTTCCCAAATAGCTCAACACTTAAGGGGAGTTTAAAAATATCCATTACATGCCACAGTACCAATGGTCCAGCCGTAGAAGGGTCAAGCCAACGCCTCACATGTGGCACGCCGTACTGCCCCAAACCCTAAGGTTCAAAAGGCAGTTCAAGACGGTCACATAATCGAGTTAAGCTTTGTTGTCTTCTAGAGGGTCCACCGCGTTACTTGCACGACTTAGAACGTTCTTAAACTCGAGAAAAAAATCCAACTTTTGAAAAAAATTCCGACTGGGGAAAAAGTGAGTTATTGATATCCGTCCGAACTTTTTAACAGTTTCTAAAAATATCCAGAAAGACTAAACAAAGTTAAATTATCCGATCGAATCAACGAGTCCCCAATATAACCCTAGAAAACTCAACACTTGAGTGGAATTAAAAAATTCCCAGAAAAAATTGCCAAGAAATGACCTAAGAATAAATAAAAGAAATTCCAGGGACTAAGTCACAATTTGGGCCGCAGAACCGCCGCCAAATCCATGGTTTGGCCGCGGTTCCGCGGTCAAATATTTGACTCGGTGGACCGTACTTCACAGTAATTCTTAGTTTTTCCTGCTTGTTTTTCTGAGTATTTTTAATTCTGAAAAAATCATATTTTTAAAAAATGTACAGAGAGGGGTTAATATCGGGTATTCGGAGTTCGATCGGACTTTAAACTTCGTCTAGACTTCGCCTAAAGCTCTAGCTTGGCTCTGATACCACTGTAGGGTTGCTAGGCACGCTCACAAGGTTCTACGAGGCATCAACCATGCCCGATTAGAATTTTAGCCGTGCCGAACAACCCGAAGCCGGATCTTTAAACTAGGGTTTAGGCGAAAACATGCATGTTAAACTCTTTAACACTAAGTGAGAGGGATTACAACCTTTGTAGATCCGGTCCTTCACTTCTTAAGCTCCGTGTTGAGGTCCCTTCGCTGCGATCATCGTGTTCTGGACTCTCGAGAGGCTTCACGAAGAGAATGATGCAACCTTTGCTTCCGATCTTCGATACAAAGATGATCTACCTTGAAGTTTCGTTAACACAAGCTAACACTCATAATATGAAGTGAACACCCTCATCTAAATGGCAAGGATAGATGAGGATGATGAAGTAGGATTTTTGCTCTCATTTATAATCTTTTTCTCACTCATTTTCATCACAAAAGAAAGCTTTTTCATGAAGGAACTCAAGCATGAAGAAGAAGAATGAAGATGATAACCT
Organism: Agapanthus africanus; assembly: GCA_030015575.1. Lineage (NCBI taxonomy): Eukaryota > Viridiplantae > Streptophyta > Magnoliopsida > Asparagales > Amaryllidaceae > Agapanthus > Agapanthus africanus. Next base: position 181,335,764 of record JASDDO010000008.1, read on the forward strand.
TAATCCTTTTGTGATGAATAATGAATTATTGTAGTTGTTACAAATCTAACCAAGGGTTAAGCATGAGAGAGTTAACCCTTGTAGAGAGTTAACTAGAGTTAATGGTTCGGATTGGGTTAAAATAATAACTCACAAAAATATCAAGCAACCACAAAGTCAATGCTTCATGAAGCTTCATGGAAGCTTCATGCAAAAGCTAACCCTAATCCAAACCCTAACCAAGTTTAAACCCTAAACCATTGTTAAATTTGTAACCCTAACATGTTACAATATTATATATCACATATACAATATATTTTGTAACAATAGAAAATAATACATTTAACATATATCGCATATATATCAATGTATTATCCCGTGAGAAAATGAATCTTTTAGTGAGCTAATATTAGTTAATGTAATTTAATATATCATATATATTATTATACATTAAATTATCGAATCAACACTTGATCCGATAATCCGGCTATTTCACAAATAACCGACTAATACGATGACCCGGCTATATCACATATACCCGGCCGATATCTCATATCGCGAGAATCCAATACGGTATCATATACCGCATTATCCTCGGTCCCGCACATATCACATATGTGCTCCAACTCCGTTTTGCCTGAGCTAAGAAACCTCTGTGTAGGACTCTAAAGAATCGTCAATACGCCGGCAGTAGGTGATGATCATATCAAACACCCACAAGCTGCAAGCGGTCAGCTAAACGTAACAGCCACCCAGGTATTGAGCGCTCAGAAGATCAACAAGAAAGCCTGTACATTCTCCTATGAATCCAAACAGTAACACTCCCGTACAGTCCGGTCTCGTCGTCTGATATGTCGCATATCTCGCCTAGGGGTGGTAAACGTCAGACCCCAATAGCTCGATAAGTCGTGTCGATATGAGGTCTATAACAGTTCGAGAAACTACTGATAACACTTACCAGTAAATCTCAGCAACCCTGGCCAGGGATTTCTGGTTATAGCCAATCGAACACAGCGCAACATCAACTCCCTATACCGGGAGAGACGAATCCCCTCCTATCGCTCATTGCCTCCATGTGATTCGGGACTGTACCCAAAAGCCACCTTTTTGCATGCCCTATTGGACGTGGTATAATGGAAATCAAAGCACAGTGGGAATCACACAAGACTCTATGACGATCTCGGGTCAACAGACTACTCTGTACCAGTGTCACCGGAGAACTGCCATCTGACGTAAGGTATAATACCATCTGGGAGTTCTCGGCGAGTCCGTCCAGTATACCCAGTCCCTACTGAGCACCCTTACACCATCCTTGATGTCAAACACCGATGGATATGGGATCATCCATCGCCCATCATATGGGTCAAGATGCGTATACGCTAGTCTACTCTGGTGTATCGATGCCCTGTCTCGATACACCCTCGACTAGGAACAGTTATAGGATGTACTCATCGACTACCGTGTCCCCACTAGTATGATCTCATCATAGTCCCAGTAGTCGAGTACATATCCTAAGGGCTTTATCAACATATAACATAGAGACAATCAGAGTACATGTTAAGATAAAGTACAACCAGATAGCATACTATCATGTCGAGCAAGAAAGTCCTCTCTATATATGTCCTAGCATCCACTACAATATACATCGTATGTACAGTAATGGCCTCTAGGGCATACATATAACTAACATTAGCATCATGAGATTCTTTTTACATATTTTCCTTTGCATTTATGGTGATGGGTTTGGAAAGGATGTGAGGTTGATATTGTTGTGACTATTTTTCTCCTCTTGATCACACTTTTCCCCACTTGCTTTATTCCATTCATTTTTTCCCCTTCTCCATTAGAGCTTGGCCGGCCACACATTTGAGGGTGTGTGATTTTTGAGTGAGTGGTTTTGATCTCATATTCATTTCATTGCTAGAAAAATGAGAGCACCATTTTCTTCCAAACTTCCTTTTCTTCACCTCCATCAAATGGCAACTTAAAACCCCAAGAGACAAATCGCTACTGCACTTAGCCTACAGCATTTCTTGGGCACGTCAGCTTGCCAACTTCGTGCGCGAGTTGCCTCGGTCCAGAGGTGGGAGCCCGTAAAAGAACCCGACGATGTGGTGCCCGTTCCGACGAGGAGATGAAGACCGGAGGTTCCGCGAGGAGATCGGAGTGGAGGCAAAGACCGAAGGACACGGATTGATTGGTATAGCTCTCTACCCCATCTTCTAGTTTGCTAGGGTTATGTTAATGGCCCAATCCGTGATTTTAGTGCGCGGTGGTGCCGGTTTCTAGTTTTTAGAAAAGTTTCGTTTCCGCATTCCGGCGTCGGATTAACGGCCGGGGCGCTGCCGTGCACTTACATTGGTATCAGAGCCAAGCCATTAACCTAGTATAGCTTGCTCTAATATGTTTAGAAGTTCGATCGAACGTATTTTCAAAAAACCGCGTTTTCATTTGCATGAGTTTCTGTCGAATTTTTTTGGCTCGAAAATTTTTTCAGATTGTTGCAGAAATACATGCAGGGAATTCTAAGCATTCTGAAAAAATTCGATGCACTGATTCCTCAGTAGGACCGCAGAATCGCGGCCAAACCCCTGTTGTGGCAGCGGTTCAGCGGCGGGAAAGTGTAATCAATGCATCAGATTTTTACAGTGGACTTCTGAGTTGATAATGGGGTTTTTGGAATATTCTTTTTGGGCCCAGATTTTCTTTGAGTGCTACAGTAGTGCTTGGGGCCCACTTCGGTAAATTTAGTCGATCGAAAATTTTAAACATGTTAGTTCACAGTATTTACATTATATCTGCGACCGTGAATGTCACTCGATCGGTAAATCCTGTTTAACTGCTATAGCCCTTTTAGACGGATTTGCGAACGTGACATTCACGTTGATGTTCTGTGTTGTGCTGTGATGTTGCGGATTTGTCGTGGTGGATGGCCTGGATGCAATGGTAGTACAGTTTAGTTTATTATGTACATTTGATATTGTGGGGCGAGCGTCCGACATGTGGACTGTCGTCACTGTCTGTTATGTATATTATTCTTTTGGCGCACGACCGGGCTGAGGTCGATGTACCCGTTGTATATTTTAATTTCTGTACTAGGATTACCCCACGGAGGGGTGCACGGATAGCCAGATTCTAGAGGGCAACGGGCCAGCATCTCATGGCTTTGAGACGGAAGGGGCTTCACTCTAGAATTGGCGGGCTATTCACCGCACTCGTAGGGGGTACAGGTTGACCCAAGGAGGGGTACCCAAGTTATCGGATTCCGCGAAGTGCTAGGTGGTCCACTCACGTTGTTGAAGGGGACTGCCTCGCTTCAGGTTTTGGTGGGTAACTTGCCGCACCCGTAGGGGTCTAGGATTTCATTGCACAGGCTATCCACACGACCAGGGGAACGTCGGGTTTCAGTAGCGGCTCTATGAAACCCGGAGATCCCAGATATCTGTATTGTTCTATGCTGCTTATTACATTTCTGTGATGTTGCATTTTACCACGCCTTAAGCGAATATTATATATTGATATATATACTAGTAGATTTTGTATATGTTTTGCATCCGCGCTAGTCAAGTCCCCGCTCTGTCGATAGTTAAGTAACCTAACGGGTGATGACGGGACCAAGTGACGAATGCGGATGGCATATACATACATCGTATTTTCGTTCTTTATTGGTGTGATCAATTGATGGGACTGCATTGATTCGGATCAATGCAAGCTAAACAAACCTATTCTGATGTTGTTGGAACATTTTTCAAAAAGCTGTTATTGCAAGGACGTTCTCTTTTGTTTTGCACAGTGGTATTCGATTGGAATATCCTGCACCTCAGTCGACGAGGAAAGGGCCGAGATCCCTTCACCGGGAGTGACCCCTTGGACAGAAGTTTGCGTCAGGGCAATAACTTCACTATAGTCATTTACTTTTGCATTGCATCGTGGTATTCAGTTGGAATATCCTGCACCTCATTCTACGAGGAAAGAGCCGAGATCCCTTCAACCGAGAGTGACCTCTTTAGCAAAGGTTTTCGCCATTATATTTTTAAAAACTATCCGGTTCCTTCAACGATATTAAGTTCATTACGTTAAAGGTTTCCGCCAGAAACCATTCGTAGCCCTTCGTCGTTTCATATGGATAGTCAATAGTATTCAAGCTGTGTTTGTTGGCCAAAGTCAAGGCACGGTGATTGGTAGCTGTTGGGTATTCATATGCAGCATAGATAGATGCGTTGGTTTGGGACAGTCGTACTGCCTTGTTGGCCAAAGACAAGGGTAGGTACGGGGGGGTTCAAATTAACCTGGAGAATGACGGGTAGAACTTGACATGTGACTTATGATTTGTTGGCCAAAGTCAAGGTCATAAGAGCATGGGGAAAAAATCACATCGGGAGTTTCTAAAGAAACTGAAACTTGCCAGATATGCGCATACCTTCTGGAGTGTGATAACGTGAGCGGATTCCGTCACGTTATCATGCGATGATAGTTGGATCCCGATTCCCACTGATGAGTTGGTTTACTCCTCGGGTGATCCTGACTAATTCTTCTTTTAGGTTTGGAGGAGAATTTGACGGTACAGTGGAAGGTTTCCAGATTAGATAAATTGGTAACCATTCTGATCTAGGTTAGAGTGCACGCTGAGTGTTTCTTTTCTCTCTCTCTTCGGCAGTGACCATTGACCCGACCTAAGACTATGACTCAGTGACCAAAATTAACCGAACCTTCTTAAACACTGGCTTTTGGATTGTCAGAGTTGCGAACCTCATTGCCACTCCTACTTTTACCCTTTTCTCCAGGACACCCCGTATTACTACGAACGTCCACTTCCATTGGACAAAACCATCGTATGGTTATATACGAACTCGAAGGAATTTATTCGAGGATGGTTTCTGGTTCTGGAGGAAACGAATAGGACTATTCAGTTGTCTTTTCCTTTTTACCTTCTCTCAGGTTGTGAGTACTACTTGGTTTAGGAGATAGTACACCTATTACACAAATTGGATAGTCTTCTTCCAAACCTTAGGCTGGTGCCGAACGGTGGGGAATGAAGAAAACCAATTAGCATAACGATGGTGTACAGAAGGTATTAAGTAAAGACATATCAAGGGATTAGTAAGAGGGCAAAGTAAATTGCGACTGCTATTTACGACCAAACCAAGTATTTCATTACCACTCCCACTTCACCTTTGTATTTCTCCAGGACACTCCGTATCACTACGAAGATCCACAGTTATTTGGATACTCCATTGTATGGTTATATACGAACTCGAAAGGAACTTGTTCCAGTTCGGGGATGGATTCTGGTTCAGGAGAAATAGGAATAAGGTTTATTCGGTTGTCTTTTATCTTCACCTTCTCTCGTATTGCGAGTGCTCCTAAGATTAGGACAGTACACCCATTATGCTTATTGGATAGTCTTCCTCCAAACCATAGGCTGGTGCCGAGCAGTAGGGAAGGAAGAAAACCATTTGGCCTAAAGGGGTGTACAGAAGGTAATGACTAAAGACATATAAAAGGATTTAGAGAGATGGCAAAGAATTATATGGTTACAGTTGTGAATCTGGATAATGGAAGAGGCATTACTAGGAATACCCGGATACCCCATCGAAACATTTCAATGTTTCAATTTCACTGTGTACTGTTAAAAGAAAACTGATTTCCCAATTAGTCCTTACTCCAGGGTATGTATTTACCAGGTATGATTCTCACATCTGTATGGTTTTACAGATGATGAGTGGGAGTAAGTTATTAGGAATTAGGTGATCATCCTCATTATATCGGGATTCTTTGTAATTGGTGATATTTGACGAAGTCACCTGGGTTGTTTGCCGGACGGCAAATATTTGGTTTTGAATATCTGTTGTTATGCACCAATTTCAAATTGATATATCTGTACGTCTATTTTTATAGAGTGAGATATACCTTTTTGAAATTATGTCTATGACGTTTACCTATATCAGTGGATGGTTAGGTAAGGAGCATTAAACAACAGTGTAATTCTTCTTAACCATAAGTACAATTTTCAACCTACGACACACAGTGAATGAGTCACTAGACTCAAGGGACTTATACAGAGTATTGTATATTGTCCAGTGTCCATTAGGACAGAGGGGTTGGTCCTCGTACTATATTCAGTTTACTTATGACTTCTCTAGTTATTAGACAAGTGTTTCGTAGAAACATAAGGTCTGAGTTTTGAGAAGTTATAGGTATAAGAGTAAAGTAGAGAACCAGGTGTTGCAAGTATCGGGATTCTTCAAGGTGATCGAAGATGTAGATACTTGTGTATGGTATTCAGTTGATAGTAATGATTAAGAGAACTTGCTTCTCTTTCAGGTTACTCATAATTGGAAGCACTCCTAAGTTGAGTAACGCTGATCGGCCTCTCTCCATTTAGTCGACATGCACTGGAGACAGCTGCATGATTTGAATTTGGTTCAATTAAATCAGTGCCTCTATTTCTGTATTGGATATAGAACAGTTCATATCTTGACATTGTTAAGATACGGGGAGTTGTCCAGCTTATGCTTAAAACCAGACTCTGGATGACTCAAGGCACGTTTCTGTAGTGGCTGTTTGTGGGTTGACCCAGGCTATGACGAGGGTTGACTTTCTACCATCTGGAAGATCAATAGTGATATTGTTCTTGACTCGCCACAGTTTTAATAAAAATGGATTTTTTCAGAAAACAGTAGCGGGAGTATGGTAGAACCGGAAGTGATTCCAGAACCGCAAACGATTACTGAAAATTTGATAAGAACCTAAAGATTCAATCTAGTTTGTGTTAGTTATGTATATGCCCTAGAGGCCATTGTTGTACATTTGATGTATATTATGATGGATGCTTAGATATATACAGAGAGGGCTTTCTTGCTCGTCATGATAGTATGCTATTTGGTTTCACTTTATCTTAACATGTTGACTTGTATTGGTTTACTGTCTTTCTCTCACATGTTGATAAAGCCCTTAGGATCTGTACTCGACTACTGGGATTATGATGAGATCATACTAGTGGGGCCACGGTAGTCGATGAGTACATCCTATAAATGTTCCTAGTCGAGGGTATATCGAGATAGGGCATCGATACACCAGAGTAGACTAGCGTATACGCATCTTGACCCATATGATGGGCGATGGATAATCCCATATCCATCGGTGTTTGACATCAAGGATGATGTACGGGTGCTTAGTGGAGACTGGGTACACTGGACGGACTCGCCGAGAACTCCCAGTTGGTGATATACCACACGTCAGATGGCAGTTCTCCGGTGACACTGGTACAGGGTAGTCTGAAGACCCAAGATCGTCATAGAGTCTTGTGTGATTCCCACTGTGCTTTGATTTCCACCTTACCACGTCCAAGAGGGCGTGCAAAACGGTGGCTTTTGGGTACAGTCCCGAATCACATGGAGGCAATGAGCGATAGGAGGGGATTTGTCTCTCCCGGTATAGGGAGTTGATGTTGTGCTGTGTTCGATTGGCTATAACTGGAAGTCCCTGGCCAGGGCTGATATAGAGATTTACTGGTAAGTGTTACTAGTAGTTTCTCGACCTGTTATGAGCCTCACATCGACACGACTTATCGGTTACTGGGGTCTGACGTTTACCACCCCTAGACTTGATATGCGACATATCAAACGAACAGACCGGACTGTACGGGAGTGTTACTGATTGGATTCACAGGAGAACGCACAGGCTAGCTTGTTGATCTTCTGATCGCTCAATACCTGGGTGACTGTTACGTTTAGCTGACCGCTTGCAGCTTGTGGGTGTTTGATATGATCATCACCTGCTACCGGCGTATTGACGATTCTTTAGAGTCCTATACAGAGGTTTCTTGGCTCAGGCGAAACGGAGTAGAGGCACATATGTGATATGTGCAGGACCGAGGATAATGCAATATGAGATACCGTATTATATTCTCGAAATATTTTGATATGAATCGGGACATCGGATCAAGTGTTGATTCGATGAATCGGTACATGATATATTAGCCGGTTATATTCGATATAGCCGGATCGTTGGATCAAGTGTTGATTCGATGATTTAATGTATAATAATATATATGATATATTGTATTACATTATCTAATATTGGCTAACTTTATTATTTCATTTTCTCACTGGATTAATACATTGATATATATGCGATATATGTTAAATGTATTATTTTCTTTTATTGCAAATATATAATATATATGTGATATATATTATTATGACATGATATGATTTATTATTAAACATGTTTAAGGATGATTAAATGGGATTAGGGTTTGATTAGGGTTAGCTTCTTCTTGCACATTCTAGAAGCTTTTCGTTTTGTCTTGGTTAAGATATTATGGTTGATACTTATCCTTAACCTAACCAAACCCTAACTCTTGTTTATTCTCTACAAATTCTTAGCCACTCATCCTTGACCATGGTTGATATATCAATCATATAGATTTCTTTTCTATTCATCACAAAAGGATTATCTTTTCCATTATCATCTTCTTCTCTCTTGAGTTCTAAAAGAAAATGCTTACTAGTTAATTCTTGTGTGATGATTTCTTGTGAGAAAGTGAATAAAAAGAAAGAATAATTACAACTCCCTCATCCTCATCTAATCTAGCCAATTAGATTAGGGTGTTCATCTCTTTAGAATGAGAAAGTTTGGGTTTTTGCAACTTCGACGTAGATCATCGGAGATTCGGAACACTTCAAGCTAGCATGGATCGTTCGAGTCGTGGAGCCTCTCTTGAGTCCGGGAGATCGTGGATCGCGGCAAAGGGACTTCTACTCGGAGCTTGTGAAGCGAAGGAGCGGACTACAAAGGTTGTAATCCCTCACACTTAGATAAAAAGTTGTTATCTTGCATGCTAAACCCTAATAATCTAGCAAAGATCCCGTCTTTGGGTTGTTTGGCACGTCTAAAATTTTATCCGGGCATGTTTGATGCCTTATGAACCTTCACAAGAGTGCCTAGGAACCCTATAGTGGTATCAGAGCCTAGCTAGAGCATTAGGCGACGTGTTTACAAAGTTAAAACTCCGATCGAACCCGAACCGACAAAATTTACCTCCTCTCTGGAAATTTTTGAAAATCTGGGATTTTTCTGAATTAAAAATACCTGAAAAATACAGCATGGAAAAATAAGAAATTCGGTAAAAATATTATCCCCTGATCCGTACAAACCGCCGTGGAACCGCGGCCGTACCTTGCTTGGGACGCGGAACCGCGGCTGTATGAGGAGATCAAGGAGTAATTTTTTCACAGAAATTCCTAGTTTTGTGATATATATTTTATGGGTATTTTTATTCTGACTCAAGTGTTGAGTATTCTGGGGTTTGTTTTGTAATCGTAGATTCGATCGGAATATTTAAATTCGTTTTTATTTCCAGATATTTAGAAACTGTTAAACTATTTGAACGGATATCATTAACCCACTTTATCCCGGAACGGCAAACTTTCAAGTGTTGAATTTTTATTGGGTTTAAATCTTTCGGAAAAATTGTACAAGTTAAGCGGTGGACCCTCTAGAAGACAACAAACCTTAACTCGATTATGTGACCGTCTTGAACTGCCTTTTGAACCTTCGGGTTTGGGGCAGTACGGCGTGCCACATGTGAGGCGTTGGCTTGACCCTTCTACGGCTGGATCACTGGTACTATGACATATTTTGGGATTATTTGAACTCCGCTCAAGTGTTGAGCACTTTGGGAAATTTTGGGTATTTGATTATCTGTTCGAAAAGTTTAATACTGTCTATTTATCTGGAATGTGATACAATATGTGGAATTCATAGAGTTAGGCATGAAATGCGAAGTATGTGATATTTCGGATTTACGATGTCTAAAGTGATTGTGGATTCCAAATATTGTAGTTTTACACTTTCCTTTCTGTGACCGTAAGTGTAGTATGTAGTTGTATTGCCGGTCTTCGTTGCTATACATCGGCGACGATCGGTGTATGCATACTTACTTACGTTGATGATATGTGATATTATGTGTTGCTGAGATATGATGTGCAGGATTGTCGCGATTGAATAGCCGGGGGTTTTATGTGAGATGAGAGTTTTATATTTTCATTCATGTAAATTCAAATGTAATGTAATATTCTTTTATTTGGGGCACTTCCAGGTTGAGGTTGATGCCACCAGTATTGTATATTATTTACTTTTCCGCATTAGGATGGACCCAAGGAGGGGAGCACAGGTGACCGGGTTATGGGGTTCAGTGGGAGGCCATCTCGAGGAGTCGAGACCGGGTCTCCTAAACTCCAGAATTGGTAGGGTCGCTTGCCGCTCTCGTAGGGGTCCAGGGTGTGGGCTTGGCTATTCATCACGACTGTGGAATCCGTATTTTCTATTGTTGGCTAAATACTAAATACGGACGTCCTAGTATATCCCACATTATATCTATGTTTCTGCTGCGATATCTGTGATGTGATCATTTGATATGTTCTGATGGATACAGTATATATGATATATTATATAGATATTACTTATGTTTTACACCCGCACTAGCCCTGCCCTGCTCTGTCGTTAGTTACCTAACCTAACGGTGCACGAGGGGACATCGAGGCGAATGCGGATGGCATAAGTGTACGTCGTATTTATCTGTGATGCTTAGGAAGCATAAGCTGATGGGATTTTATTAATGAGATTAATAAAAAGAAAAGAAACCTAAAGATGTTGTAGAATCAAAACTTTATAAAAAGGGTAGCTACAGTTTTGCTTTGCACAGTGATATATATGATATATCCTGCACCTTATTCGATGGGGAAAGAGCCGAGATCCCTTCACCGGGAGTGACCTCTTTAGCGAAACTGGCAGATGCTACAAAACGCGGTTTGTCTTTTGAAAGCTTTTAGTGTTTTGCTTTGCACAGCGGTATATATGATATATCCTGCACCTTATTCGATGAGGAAAGGGCCGACGATCCCTTCACCGGGAGTGACCCCTTTAGCGAAACTAAGAAAAGCCTCAAAAACACTCATTTTCAAAAACACTTGATTCTACGACGATATCAAGTTCATTACGCTCAGGGTTTTCTGAAAAACCTGCGTAGCCCTCTGTCATTTCAGATAGAGACTAGTTAGTATTCGTGTTGCGTTTGTTGACCTTAGCCAAGGCGTGGTGTACGGTAGCTAATTAGTATTTATCTGCTAAAACATGAGATATGATTGAGTTAGGGTAGTCGTGCGACTTTGTTGACCTTAGCCAAGGGTCGTACGGGTGGGTTTAATTCAATCAGGAAATGACGGGTTGAACTTGACTAGCGCTTATGATTTGTTGACCTTAGCCAAGGTCATAAGTTGCTAGGGGTAAAAGCATTATCGGGAATTTCAAGTGTTGAAATTTGCAATGAGATTGTATACCTCCTATGAGATAGTTGGATCCCGATACCCAGTGCGAGTAAGAGTTACTCCTGGGAGTGTTTTACACAGGACAATTAGTCGATCAAGTAGGTGTCTAGAAAAGTGTTAACGGGGTTACGCCTCTGGGAAAACGAGGTTTACTTTAATTAGGTCCGTGCGAAAGCACGGGGAACCTCCCTCAAAGTACCGATACTGATCTGGCTGAAAGATTGATGAAATTGTAGGGTGTAATTAATCCCGGCTAATCTTACCTTTTAGGGTTTGAAGGTAGATTTGATAAAAACAGTGGGAGACATCCTGATTAGATAAGATAATAACCAATCTAATCTTGCAAGAGCATACGCTAAAGTGTTTTCTTCTCACTCTCTCCAGGTAGCGACCATGACAGGCCATAATCAAGATAATAATATGGATGTATTGACTGAATCCGCTTATTATACTGAGCAGGGGAACGTTGGACCCGTTCTTTCTTATAAGAGTTATAAGACTGAACAGGGAATAGAAGAATATCTAGATTCTCAAGCCGCCCAAAAGAACATGTATGTTGATGCATCTTCTTCAGGTGTGTTAGTTATTGAGAACTGTTTTTCAGTTCATCCTACGTCCTGGGTATTAGATACCGGATCAGGATCTCACATATGTAAATTGTTATATGGGCTACGTAAAGGTAGAGAACTGGGAAAAGGTGATCATTCCGTTCAAGTAGGGAATGGTGCAAGTATTGCAGCCAAAGCAGTTGGCGAATATCACCTTGTATTGCCAAGTCGTAATACACTGATTCTAAATGAGTGCTATTATATACCGAACATGATGTGCAACATTATATCAGTTTCTTTATTAAGTAAAGAAGGATATAATTTTGTAGTAAAGGATAATGTTATGAACATATTCCTAGATCAAAAGTTGATTGCATCAGGCTCGTTACATAATGGCATATTCATTCAAAATCAGAATACAGTCCTCAATATACAAAACACACACAAGAGGAAAAGTTCAGAAATGAACGAACCCTTCTTGTGGCATTGTAGACTTGGTCATATCAATACGACACGACTGGCTAAGTTACATAAAGATGGTTATTTGAATCCGTTCGAATTATCATCTTATGATACTTGCCATTCATGTCTCAAAGGAAAAATGACCAAAGCTCCGTTTAGTGGACACGGAGAAAGAGTTACCGAACTCTTAGGACTGGTACATAGTGATGTATGTGGTCCCATGTCTACGTATGCCAGGAACGGTTCTTCCTACTTCATTACATTCACTGACGATCTCTCAAGATTCGGATATGTGTTCCTGATGAAACACAAGTCTGAAACTTTTGAGAAATTCAGAGAATATAAGCACGAAGTAGAGAATCAAACGGGAAAAAGTATTAAGATTCTTCGATCTGATCGAGGAGGTGAATACTTAAGCAATGAGTTCCTAGATTATCTAAAAGAGAAAGGGATTCTCTCTCAGCTTACTCCTCCTTATACACCACAGCACAACGGTGTATCGGAGAGAAGGAATCGCACCCTATTAGATATGGTGCGCTCTATGATGAGTACAGCTGAGTTATCTATTTCCTTCTGGGGGTATGCGCTGGAGATAGCCATATACCTATTGAATAGAGTTCTAACTAAATCTGTGCCTACCACTCCATATGAGATATGGAATGGAAAGAGACCATCTCTTAAAAGAGTTAAGATATGGGGTTGTCCGGCTTATGTTAAAAGGCAAAATCCGGACAAACTCGAGGCACGATCAGTTCTTTGTAAGTTTGTAGGATATCCAAGCAATTCGTATGGATATCTATTATACCACAGTGAACAACAAAAGGTATTTGTTGCTCAACATGCCACCTTTTTAGAAAAGGAATTTCTTACAAAAGAAATTAGTGGCGAAGAGGTAGAGCTGGAAGAGGTTCCAGCAACACAAACTACAACTGAAGATTTAGTGGAACCAGAGGATTCAGTAGTACACGACGAACCCCAGCCTCCCCGCCGATCTAGCAGGGTTTCTCATCCGCCTGAGAGATACTACGGTTTTCTCATTGATGGTGGAAGCGAGGATTGCATCATGGAAGATGATGACCCGACTAGTTTCGAGCAGGCCATCACGAGTGGTGACTCTGTGAAATGGCTGGATGCAATGCGATCTGAGATGGAATCCATGTACACCAATAAAGTATGGATTTTGGAAAATGCTCCTGAAGGGGTAAAACCCATTGGGAGCAAGTGGGTTTTTAAAAAGAAATTTGGTGTAGATGGAAAAGTTGAGACTTTCAAAGCTAGACTTGTAGCAAAGGGTTTTCGTCAACGACCAGGTGTGGATTATGACGAAACCTTTTCTCCAGTGGCTATGTTTAAGTCCATCCGGATCTTACTTGCCATTGTTGCATACCATGACTACGAAATCTGGCAAATGGATGTTAAGACCACCTTTCTAAACGGTGATTTAGAAGAGAGCGTGTACATGACTCAGCCAGAGGGCTTCGTAGATAGTGGGAGCAGCGGAAAGGTGTGCAAGCTGCTTAAATCCATTTATGGGTTAAAGCAAGCATCGCGGAGTTGGAACATCTGTTTTGATGTTGTAGTCAAAGAGTTTGACTTCATCAAAAATATGGATGAACCTTGTATCTATAAGAAGGTAGCAGAGGGTAAGGTTGTCTTCCTCGTATTGTACGTGGATGACATACTCTTGATAGGAAATGATATTCCTATGCTTCAATCAGTCAAGCTCTTCTTATCACAGAGATTCTCAATGAAAGATCTAGGTAATGCCTCCTGCATATTAGGAATCATGATCTATAGAGATAGATCTAAACGGATACTGGGATTGTCCCAATCCGGGTACATTGACACCATCCTAAAGAGGTTTAGTATGGAAGAATCCAAGCATGGGAACCAACCCACGATCTCTGGACTCACTCTCTCCAAAAAGATGTCTCCCAAGACTGATTTGGAGAGAGCTCGCATGCAAGGGATACCCTATGCTTCGGCAGTAGGCTCTATCATGTATGCGATGCTATGTACCAGACCCGATGTAGCATACTCACTAAGTGTAGTGAGTCGGTATCAAGCAGATCCTGGAGAGAGTCACTGGACTGCTGTGAAGAACATTCTCAAGTACTTGCGAAGGACTAGACACGTGTTCTTGGTGTATGGTAATGGAGAACTCCGGGTGGAGTCCTTTACCGATTCCAGCTTCTAAAGTGATAAGGACGACTCTAAGTCGCATTCGGGTTTTGTCTTTACCCTCAATGGAGGGGCGGTATGTTGGAAGAGTTCCAAACAGGATACCGTTGCAGACTCGACGATGGAGGCTGAATACATCGCTGCCAACGATGCTGCCAAAGAGGCTGTCTGGATGAAGAAGTTCATTAGTGAACTTGTTGTGGTTCTATCCATTGAACATCCAAAACCTCTGTATTTCGATAACAATGGAGCTGTGGCTTTGGCCAAGGAACCTAGATCCCATCAAAAATCCAGACATATTCTGAGGCGGTATCACCTGATCAGGGAGATAGTTGATCGCCGGGAGATCGAGGTTAGGAGAGTAGATACGAAGGACAACACTGCGGATCCACTCACGAAGGCCATTCCCCAGATACAGTTTGAGAGATTATTCGGGATGCTAGGTATGAGATACTACAGCTGGCCTTAGTGCAAGTGGGAGATTGTTAGTTATGTATATGCCCTAGAGGCCATTGTTGTACATTTGATGTATATTATGATGGATGCTTAGATATATACAGAGAGGACTTTCTTGCTCGTCATGATAGTATGCTATTTGGTTTCACTTTATCTTAACATGTTGACTTGTATTGGTTTACTGTCTTTCTCTCACATGTTGATAAAGCCCTTAGGATCTGTACTCGACTACTGGGATTATGATGAGATCATACTAGTGGGGCCACGGTAGTCGATGAGTACATCCTATAAATGTTCCTAGTCGAGGGTATATCGAGACAGGGCATCGATACACCAGAGTAGACTAGCGTATACGCATCTTGACCCATATGATGGGCGATGGATGATCCCATATCCATCGGTGTTTGACATCAAGGATGATGTACGGGTGCTCAGTGGAGACTGGGTACACTGGACGGACTAGCCGAGAACTCCCAGTTAGTGATATACCACACGTCAGATGGCAGTTCTCCGGTGACACTGGTACAGGGTAGTCTGAAGACCCGAGATCGTCATAGAGTCTTGTGTGATTCCCACTGTGCTTTGATTTCCACCTTACCACGTCCAAGAGGGCGTGAAAAACGGTGGCTTTTGGGTACAGTCCCGAATCACATGGAGGCAATGAGCGATAAGAGGGGATTCGTCTCTCCCGGTATAGGGAGTTGATGTTGTGCTGTGTTCGATTGGCTATAACTGGAAGTCCCTGGCCAGGGCTGATATAGAGATTTACTGGTAAGTGTTACTAGTAGTTTCTCGACCTGTTATGAGCCTCACATCGACACGACTTATCGGTTACTGGGGTCTGACGTTTACCACCCCCAGACTTGATATGCGACATATCAGACGAACAGACCGGACTGTACGGGAGTGTTACTGATTGGATTCACAGGAGAACGCACAGGCTAGCTTGTTGATCTTCTGATCGCTCAATACCTGGGTGGCTGTTACGTTTAGCTGACCGCTTGCAGCTTGTGGGTGTTTGATATGATCATCACCTGCTACCGGCGTATTGACGATTCTTTAGAGTCCTATACAGAGGTTTCTTGGCTCAGGAGAAACGGAGTAGAGGCACATTGTTCATACCAGAATATTGCATTTTATACCGCCCATTCTTACGCTCGTTTGTTTATAAGCAAGTGCTTTTAATCCGTGTTTGTTACACATTTACAGGATACAGGTTCTCGGTTTTAAAACGGTGAAATTCATGGAAAACACGACAAAATCCGGGTTCCTGCCAACCACTAAGAAAACACGGTCTCCGCTCGTCATCCGTATGTTGCCAGATACCAGTTTAGGAAGACAAAATGTTAAATCAATGTCACCTTCATGCACAAGGCTCAATGGCAACAACAAGTTCCAAGAAATCTACGCGGAGCTCGAGGCAATCATGACAAAAGACATCCACAAAAAGTCCACCTTTCCTCAACATAAATTCTGGAAGAATTGTGAATGTATTTTCAGAAAATACATATACCAGACAACAAAGGACAAGAAACCAGGGAAGCACAGAAAATCAGAGCCCCTAATCCCACTATAGGGCCGCTGATCCGCGGCCAATAGGGGGTATTGGCGGCGGATCCGCGGCCGTACGGCCTCGACAGAGTATCATCTTTTGGGGGCTGTCTGGTAATTTTGTCTATGGTCAGATGGTTGCCCTAGGGTTTCATTTCCCTGCCTATAAATACAGCAGAACTTGCCAAGCCTTAGGGGCATTCTTTTGTTCATCTTTCTTTTGTAGTTTTAGTTCTTTTTTCTTCTTCTTCATTCTTGTTCCATGAAAATTATAGTGAGAGCTTTTTGAGTGGGAGATTAATGAAGATGAGGGTTTTGTATCATTTTCTTTTGTTTCTTCTTCCCCTTGAGATTCTTGCTTTCTCTTGATCATTCAACCTCTTCATTGAGCTTGAATGGTTAAGGGTTAGTTATTGATCTCAAGGGTCGTATTTTCTCACGGGACTAGCACTTCATTTCACATGCGTTCTCTACCCTTCCCTTGATCTTGCAACCTCTTGATTGAGCTTGCAAGTTTAAGGGTTGGCTATTGATCACATGCTTGTCTTGAGTCCTAGTTCCTTGTTCTTTTTACTCGCTTTTTATTACTCGCTTTTTATTACTTGCAATTTATTTCATGCACTTAAATTCCATGCACTTATATTCTTGTAATCTTTTCTTTTCTTTGTTCTTTTCTTTTTGCTCTCTTTTGTTCATTTTGTGAATGAATGTAATTATTATTGTTAAGAAGAAATACGATATTATAAGTTAAAGATTTTCTTTTCTCTTTTCCTTTTCCCGTTATTTTCCATTGAACTCCGCCCAAACCATACGCAAGCGCTCCGTTAGGTACCCTACCCTGACAAGGTAACGGTGATTCTTAACCGCGACCGGTTGCGTTCGGTTTGGCCGGAGGCCAAAGCAAGAGACAAGAACGGAAGGACAAGGGTAAATAAGCCTTATTCCACGAATACCGCGCTTAAATCCCCTAATCCACGTTGTTGCCGATTGCTCTAGCTTCAATTGGTCAAGACTCGGCTCAAAGGTTTCGAGTACGGATTTCTTTAGCTTATAATCTCGTATCTTTTCTTAACAACTTTATACTTGCAAATAAACACATAGGTTAGAATCAAACTCATACAGATTCTTTATTGACTCGTCTAAGACAAGAAGGTAAGATACCACCATCTCCCTGTGGACCGACCCGTGCTCAACCGGCTAGCTGCATAGCGACACCGTCTTGATCGCGGTAAACTTTAGAACTCTTAAAACTCGACACGCCAAAAGCGTGCGATCAAATGGCGCCGTTGCCGGGGAGACGGTAGCGTATTTTCTTTCTTGTTATTCGGGTTAATATTCTTTTTGTATATATATAAAAAAAAAAAGAAGAAAACTCTTTTTGTTTTTTTTTTATCATTTTTGTGGGCAAAAGTGCAGATTTTTGCGTATTTGCAAACTGCGATTGTGGGGAGCGAAGTGTGCATTCAAGGCAAGGGTGATTACGAAGTACAGTGCCAAAGATCCGGGTAGTTTGACCCGCGCAAGCGAACTTTTCAAGCTGACCGGATTTGATTCAACGGGGGTTTCCTAACCCAAAACTTAACGGTACGTATTTTACTAACACCTTCTTCTCAAATCCGACGCTTCCAATATACTATTCTTTGCAGAATTCTTTGCAAGTTCGCTACCAAACGCTAAAAACTTGACTAACCCGTATTTGTTGCAGTGCCGCGCTTAAACTAAAAAACGATTGTTTTATTCTTTATAGAATTTTTATTGAATTGCGCATTGCATACATTAATACGGACTTAAGGGCAAGCGAACCCCACAATATACGGTAAAGGATTTCATCACCTTTTCCGTGGCCCACAAATCACGAACTTGAGCATAACGTTTACCCGCACAAATTTAAAAGAAACTAGACTTTAAGCCTTAAGGACTTCGCGCTCACTAGGAGAAGTTAACTGTGTTTAGAACCTTGCTTAACGGTATATTGTTTACGGGGTGTCTAGGAAAGTGTTAACGGCGAAACCGCCAAAAGAGAAAGGGTTATTTAATTAAGGAACTTCGCGAAAGCGTTGGAAAACCTCCCCTTATCTCTGCACTTACCTGGCCTCGTGATCAGTGTATCTTGAGCCTGTTTCTCGACACAGTTTTACTTCGACAATCAAGTTCTCGAGCAGGTCTAGTTGACCTAGGTGAACCCTAGAACGATTAGGTGTGTGGTATTTTTGTGTCGTGATTATTTTTGTCCATATTTTTTTGTGTATATTTCATTCTTTTGCTAACAACTAATAAAAAAAAATCACATTCTTTTTCCCCTCCTTTTCTCTACCTTTCTCTCTCTCTCTTCATATCATGGGTACTCCACCTCGCAAAACTCTTGCCGAACTTTGGTACCCATAACCAGACATAACTTCTTACGGTTCTTGTTTTGGTCGAACTTCGAACGATCCCTCCATGCCCAAAATTTCTTTGAAAGATCGGATAGACGCATCTAGGACGAACAACTGGACCCCGCAATCCACTTCGTATCAACCGTTTCAAACATTCACCCCTTCTTGCGTTGATACCACTTTTGAAAATCCAGTTGTAACCCCGAGACCTATGTCTATTGCTGAACGTATTGAACAATCTCGTAGCCGATCTTTCACTCCTTCCACCACTACAAATTCTTGGGATCAACAATTCCATTCACCTTCTTATCCCAATGTTGATCCCACTCCTGTCCAGCCATTCAATTCCTACCAATCCTACCCTACTTTTGCACCTTCCCTAGACATTGCTTCAGAACCGCCATTTGGGAGTTTTCAGTATCCAAACAACTTTGAATCTTTTCCTGAAACCCCTTCACAACCAATGTCTAGTCTAGAACAGTCGTTGGAAGACTTTAGGGTAGCGTCAAGCCAACAAATGATGGATTTGAATGCGTCCATGGCCGCCCTCATGCAACCTAGTGACCCGGTAGCTAGTTTTCAACTAGCTCCAACTTTTTCAATGTATGATGAGGCGGCAGGACAGGCTGTGAATTTGAGTGGAGAGAGTGAGATGTACCCCCTTCCAAATCAAACCTACCCATCCCAAATTGAATCCCACAACTCCTGTTTTGAAAGTCTATCGAGTGTCCCAAATGAATTATCAGTTGAAGATAGAATGGTTAATGAGTTGTGCGACTTTGTAGTGTTTGATTTGCCAAATTGTGAAGGGACCTTGCCAAGTGAACCCACACCCAAACCTGTTGACCTCTACACCTCCACTTTAGAACCTAAATCGATTGATATCCATGCTTTTGAGGTGTCAGAGAATTTTGATTTTCACTAGATTAAGGATATTGACGCTGGGGATATTTTGGATGATGAACCCGTAGATTTGGCTGAGTTTGTCTCTTCAAATCATCATCCCGAGTCATTAAATGTTTTTTCCGAACCCCATATGCGTCTTGATTTTGTTGAAAATTGCATGGATGAGATAAATTTTGAGGAGAATTTTGAGGATAGCTTTGAGGATGAACCAGTTTTAATTGATGAGTCGGATTTTCCAATTCATCCTGTTCCTGTCACTAACTGTGTACACCCTCCTGAACCTTTAACCGATAACCTTCCTCAACCTCTTCCCTCCATCCTTTCCATCGTTCCGACCTTGCAAGAACCCGTATCACTTACATTTCATATGTCTGGTTTACCAAGTTCGGCGTACCCATGGCTTCTTACCACTCTTGAGGGATTTGACCCAATCTCTCGACGGGTTAATAGATTAGCACAATCGCTGTTTACACATCGCTCATCACAAATTGTGCTAATCTATTCACTCCATTTGCACCCTCAAGTTCGTACTCCACTTCTTTTTCCCTTCCGCCATTCTTCTTCTTTTAATATACCAAGACCGTATCCCGCTTCTCTCCGCATACGGTCTCGCTTATTCTCCATCTCTTTTCTCTACGCCTTCTTTCACCAACCAGCACATTATAGAGATAAAATCTTTGAATGGTTGGTGCTCACTTTTGGCCTGTGTAAGGCCTTGTATAGCTTGATACTGTTCTTTCCCCCCTAAACCTAAACTTCAACGCTTAACAGTGGGAACACTGTTTTACTTAAGTTTGGGGGGGACACCTTTTTTGTATATATCTTTTTGGTTTTTGTTTTGTATATAATTTGTTTCTAGAAAGCGCCGGCAATTTTAACCCTCTTGGTATAGCCTGACAGTGAGGGCACTGTCAAGTTTAAGTTTGGGGGTGTGCTCGGTAAGCTTTCTTCCTTCGCATTCATATGTATATTTTGCATCTGCATATTAAATCCATAAAATCCATAAAAATCTGAAAATGTTCTAAAAATATAAAAACTTTTTGTCAAGTTAGTTTGTGGAAGAACTCTGATTCAACATTCGACGGTTTTTGTTTGAAAAAATAGGAATAACTAAATCTTATGTTTAGATTTTGAAAACCTGAAAGATAACTCTCCTTTGAAGTTAACTATAGCTGATATACGTCTTTACATCACACTACACGTGTCGTGAATTTTGGGAATTAGATGACAAGTCTTTCATGTTTAAACTTTTAAACAGATAAATGATTTTCTGAGGATCAAATAGGTTTGTTCTGAAATAAGTAATGTCAAGAATAGTTTATGAAGTAAAGCGAATATGAAGGAATGTTATTGATGCCGTAATTGGAGCTAAGTCTGAAAAATAACCCATCTAAAACTTGATTGGAATGATTACACACCAAACCCACTAAACACGTCTTTTATCCAAAAAAAATATATTTGAACTGCCGGTTATACCTCCGTTCGTATTAAATCATCTGATTTTCACGACAAAACTGTCTTTTGTTTTTAGACCTAGGTAACTTGAGTAATTAAGTCCGCTGGGGTGTTTCTACACCTAATGCCCTAAAACCAACTGGTTTGGGTGCATTGGCCCAAAGCTCTCTAAGAAGCCTAGAAAGTCCAGTTTAAAACAAAGTCAAGCAAGTGTTCTCTCCGAGTTAAAATTCCTAACGGTTCTTTGTGTGAGAATAATCTTGATAAAAGACAGGCTTTTTAAAAAAAAAATTTAGCGGAGATATGAAGGTTTTATTCCATGATAAAGACTATTGCACGTTCACAGAGGTGTGTATGAAATGAAAAACAAGAAAAAGGTGGAGTGGAAAATACGACTTAGTTTCCTGTTAAGGAAGATAGAAATTCTGAAGTTGAAACCTTACTGGAAAACGAAACTTGAAAAATGCTTAACTCTTTATAAAACTTATGTGATCCTTTTAAAATTGTTATCTGGGCTTTATTGTGTGACATAATGACTTTATTCGACCTTTCGGGAACTTAACGACACTATTTGCACTGCACGTAAAGACATATAAAATCTGTAGTTAAATAAGAAGCGAGGTGTGAAAAATAAAGGTTCGATAGTCTAGACTTAGGATAATAGAATTGTTTTTTTCTGAAACAAAACTTTAGGGGTTTGAATCTTAGTTATTTTACAAAACTAGCTTGACTGGATTTTGTGGGTAGTATCCGCTGAAAACCCTCAGGAGACAACACTCCTCCTACTAGGGACACCTAGAGGTTTAACGGCTTGTTGCACGCGCTCAGTGCAATCGCGTTCCCTGCGAAAGTGCGGTTAGGATTTTATTTTTGTGAATAATTGGTTTTGCTCGGGACGAGCAAAAGTTAAGTTTGGGGGTATTTGTTCATACCAGAATATTGCATTTTATACCGCCCATTCTTACGCTCGTTTGTTTATAGGCAGGTGCTTTTAATCCGTGTTTGTTACACATTTACAGGATACAGGTTCTCGGTTCTAAAACGGTGAAATTCATGGAAAACACGACAAAATCCGGGTTCCTGCCAACCACTGAGAAAACACGGTCTCCGCTCGTCATCTGTATGTTGCCAGATACCAGTTTAGGAAGACAAAATTTCAAATCAATGTCACCTTCATGCATAAGGCTCAATGGCAACAACAAGTTCCAAGAAATCTACGCGGAGCTCGAGGCAATCATGACAAAAGACATCCACAAAAAGTCCACCTTTCCTCAACAGAAATTCTGGAAGAATTGTGAATGTATTTTCAGAAAATACATATACCAGACAACAAAGGACAAGAAACCAGGGAAGCACAGAAAATCAGAGCCCCTAATCCCACTATAGGGCCGCGGATCCACGGCCAATAGGGGGTATTGGCGGCGGATCCGCGGCCGTACGGCCCCGACAGAGTATCATCTTTTGGGGGCTGTCTGGTAATTTTGTCTATGATCAGATGGTTGCCCTAGGGTTTCATTTCCCTGCCTATAAATACAGCAGAACTTGCCAAGCCTTAGGGGCATTCTTTTGTTCATCTTTCTTTTGTAGTTTTAGTTCTTTTTTCTTCTTCTTCTTCATTCTTGTTCCATGAAAATTGTAGTGAGAGCTTTTTAAGTGGGAGATTAATGAAGATGAGGGTTTTGTATCATTCTCTTTTGTTTCTTCTTCCCCTTGAGATTCTTGCTTTCTCTTGATCATTCAACCTCTTCATTGAGCTTGAATGGTTAAGGGTTAGTTATTGATCTCAAGGGTCGTATTTTCTCACGGGACTAGCACTTCATTTCACATGCGTTCTTTACCCTTCTCTTGATCTTGCAACCTCTTGATTGAGCTTGCAAGTTTAAGGGTTGGCTATTGATCACATGCTTGTCTTGAGTCCTAGTTCCTTGTTCTTTTTACTCGCTTTTTATTACTTGCAATTTATTTCATGCACTTAAATTCCATGCACTTATATTCTTGTAATCTTTTCTTTTCTTTGTTCTTTTCTTTTTGCTCTCTTTTGTTCATTTTGTGAATGAATGTAATTATTATTGTTAAGAAGAAATACGATATTATAAGTTAAAGATTTTCTTTTCTCTTTTCCTTTTCCCATTATTTTCCATTGAACTCCGCCCAAACCATACGCAAGCGCTCCGTTAGGCACCCTACCCTGACAAGGTAACGGTGATTCCTAACCGCGACCGGTTGCGTTCGGTTTGGCCGGAGGCGAAAGCAAGAGACAAGAACGGAAGGACAAGGGTAAATAAGCCGTATTCCACGAATACCGCGCTTAAATCCCCTAATCCACGTTGTTGCCGATTGCTCTAGCTTCAATTGGTCAAGACTCGGCTCAAAGGTTTCGAGTACGGATTTCTTTAGCTTATAATCTCGTATCTTTTCTTAACAACTTTATACTTGCAAATAAACACATAGGTTAGAATCAAACTCATACAGATTCTTTATTGACTCGTCTAAGACAAGAAGGTAAGATACCACCATCTCCCTGTGGACCGACCCGTGCTCAACCGGCTAGCTGCATAGCGACACCGTCTTGATCGCGGTAAACTTTAGAACTCTTAAAACTCGACACGCCAAATGCGTGCGATCACACATATGTGATATGTGCAGGACCGAGGATAATGCGATATGAGATACCGTATTATATTCTCGAAATATTTTGATATGAATCGGGACATCGGATCAAGTGTTGATTCGATGAATCGGTACATGATATATTAGCCGGTTATATTCGATATAGCCGGATCGTTGGATCAAGTGTTGATTCGATGATTTAATGTATAATAATATATATGATATATTGTATTACATTATCTAATATTGGCTCACTTTATTATTTCATTTTCTCACTGGATTAATACATTGATATATATGCGATATATGTTAAATGTATTATTTTCTTTTGTTGCAAATATATAATATATATGTGATATATATTATTGTGACATGATATGATTTATTATTAAACATGTTTAAGGATGATTAAATGGGATTAGGGTTTGATTAGGGTTAGCTTCTTCTTGCACATTCTAGAAGCTTTTCCTTTTGTCTTGGTTAAGATATTATGGTTGATACTTATCCTTAACCTAACCAAACCCTAACTCTAGTTTATTCTCTACATATTCTTAGCCACTCATCCTTGACCATGGTTGATATATCAATCATATAGATTTCTTTTCTATTCATCACAAAAGGATTATCTTTTCCATTATCATCTTCTTCTCTCTTGAGTTCTAAAAGAAAATGCTTACTAGTTAATTCTTGTGTGATGATTTCTTGTGAGAAAGTGAATAAAAAGAAAGCATAATTACTACTCCCTCATCCTCATCTAATCTAGCCCATTAGATTAGGGTGTTCATCTCTTTAGAGTGAGAAAGATTGGGTTTTTGCAACTTCGACGTAGATCATCGGAGATTCGGAACACTTCAAGCTAGCATGGATCGTTCGAGTCGTGGAGCCTCTCTTGAGTCTGGGAGATCGTGGATCGCGGCAAAGGGACTTCTACTCGGAGCTTGTGAAGCGAAGGAGCGGACTACAAAGGTTGTAATCCCTCACACTTAGATAAAAAGTTGTTATCTTGCATGCTAAACCCTAATAATCTAGCAAAGATCCCGTCTTTGGGTTGTTCGGCACGTCTAAAATTTTATCCGGGCATGTTTGATGCCTTATGAACCTTCACAAGAGTGCCTAGGAACCCTACAGTTTGACATTCCATTGGCCACTCCGCAGATATGGTGGGTAACCTCAGACACCCGAGAGGTACTCCGGTAGCCTCAAGGACGGTGACAGGGAGGTACTTGTTTACCCAGACTTGCCATTGCTGTTGTTCTAGACTATGAGACCCGGCAGGAGGATGAGTATAGCGCCGTTCTGAACTGGCTTTAGAAGTGCACGTTTATATGACTCTGCCAGAGGGTTGTCGTAGTCAGTGGGAGCAGCGGAAGCATGGTGGACAAGTGGCTTATATTTATTTATAGACTAAAGCAGATATAGCGGAGATAGATCATCTATTTCTGATGTGACAGTCATAGGTTTGACTTCATCAGAATAGGGGAGGATCTGTTAAGAAGATAGTATGGTGTAGTGTCCTAGTATTTGGATGACATACACAGAGTAGGAAGTGAAATTCCTATACTACGGTCGGTTAAACTTTGGTTGTCACACAGTGGTTTCTCCACATAGGGCTTGGATATAATATTACACATTCTGGTTACTAGATCTATGGTTTTAGATCTAGATTTGGGAAGTGTCCCAATCTGGGTACTTAGACAGTATTCTAAAGGTATTTTAGAATGGACAACTCCTGGCATAGTAGTGTACCTGCAGGTGATGGAGTCACCCTCTCTAAAGGTGTCTTACAGACTAAAGGGGAGAGGGATATGCATGATTGGCAGATCACTTGCTTAGGCAATTGAGTTGATCATGAGATGTCAAGTACCACACCAGATGTTGTTTTTGCACGAGATGCAATATTATGATATTGATCCAATCCTGGAGAAACGATCGGAAGCAGTTTTAGAACATAAGTTGATGTTCTAGGAAAATGATAATGGCAGCCTCCTTTGGGAGACAGTTATCATTCCAGACTTTCAAGGTGACCTAGATGACAGAGTGGCTGTCAGAGTTATAGTTTTCCTTCTCACGAGGGGCAGTATTTTGGACAGGTGGTCCAGGCGGATACTGAGGGAGGCATGGCGCAGGACACTAATTAAGTTCAGTCGACGATACAGTCTAAGAAGTTTGGATTTGGAGTTCATTTATGAGATAGGTCCCATCAGATATCCAGACATATTCTAAGACAGGTAATGCTCATTTCGGGAGATGGGTTTCTCCGCGAACTTGAGATAAAGAGAGACATAGAAAGAAACATCACAGCGGATCCACTCACTGAGGCTATTCCTCGAACGCAAAAGTTTCGCAAACGAGCTTTGTGGGACTGACTAGTAGAGGAGTTGGGTGTTCGGTATCACACGGGCTGTGAGTATGCGACATCGCAATAATTAGCCTTGAGTGCAAGTCGGAGATTGTTGGAGATGGTGCCCTCAGAGTCAATTATTGGATCACAGGCACGTGATTGCAATGATTGAGGGAGGACCTATACCGGTAGGACAGTCTTACTCAAGATGATAGTATGCTATCTGGTTTATCTTTATCATCGTGTACTGCTTTAGGTGACCTTACAGGTAACTATTGCACGTTGATAGAGCCCCTAGGATTCTTGCTTGACTGCCAGCAGTATGAGGGCGATCATATACGTGGGAGCTGGGGTCTATAAGCACATCCTTAAAAGGTCCCTAGTCGTGGGAGTTTCGAGACAGGGCATCGATACTCCACAGTAGACTAGTGTATACAGTCGAGACCCCGACGAGGGGCGGTGGCCGGTCTCACAAGTCACTGGTGTCAGTTGGTTCACCAAAGATGTATACAGGTGCTCATTGGGTTATGAGTACACCGGACAGGACTCGCCGGGAACATGCTAGTTGGTCTTATACCTGACGTCAGATAGCAGTTCCCTGGTGACATGTGTACAGGTTAGTTCATCGACCTGAGATCGTCATTTATCTCGTGTGAGTTCCCACTGTGCTTTGATTACAACCCTACCACGCTCAAAGGAGTTGTGCAAACAGGTTTTAGTTGGCTACAGTCCGAGCCACATGGAGGCAGTGAGCGGATCTGCAGGGGTTCGTCTCTCCCGGTATTGGGGGTGAGGTCGCGCAGTGTCTAGGAGTTCCATTACACGAAGTCCTTGGCCAAGGCAGGAGATTTACTGGTAGGTATTCCAGTAGTATCTCAGGGTGTTCTGGGCTACACTCCGACACGACTTGTACCGCTTTTGGGGGTCTGACTTTTACCAACCCCCTAGGCCCGCCATGCGATGCTCATAGACGAACGGACCGGACTGTACGGATATTGTCACTGATAGGCTCAGTAGGGTGTCAGGATGAGTTCGCTCATCGACGTCCCTTTTGGTCAATACCTGGTAGCCCGTCACGTATGGCTAATACCTCCGACGTGCTAGTGGTTAAATCCACAACCAAAGTATTGACGAGTCTTTAGAGTCCCCCAAAGACCAGTTTCTCAAGTTTCGGGCGAAACGCTGTAGAGGCCGTATGGAGATATGACAGGGTTCTATCAGATACGTGCGGTATTGCACGCATCATGATCGGACGGATAATACTGGCGGGCTTTGGTTTAAGCCGGATCCTAGTATTGTGCAGTGTGGATTTTGTCTCTTTGCATTTTTATTCAGTGGGAATACAAATGCGGGTATGTATATACAGTCGCGGGGTTTTCCTATAATTTATTATGGGATCAGTTTTCTGAAGTTGCCAGTTTGCATTCCGATTCGGCCAGTTTTCCTTTGTTCCTTCACGGCCAGATTTTTCCGATGGAGGAGGTTATTTGCAAATTTGGATTGTGGAGGGGTTATTTGTGAAATGGTGGCTTCATGATGGTTTTAGCATCATGAGATTCTTTTTACATCTTTTCCTTTGCATTTATAGTGATGGGTTTGGAAAGGATGTGCGGTTGATATTGTTATGACTATTTTTTCTCCTCTTGATCACACTTTTCCCTACTTGCTTTATTCCATTCATTTTTTCCCCTTCTCCATTAGAGCTTGGCCGGCCACACATTTGAGGGTGTGTGATTTTTGAGTAAGAGGTTTTGATCTCATATTCATTTCATTGCTAGAAAAATGAGAGCACCATTTTGTTCCAAACTTCCTTTTCTTCACCTCCATCAAATGGCAACTTAAAACCCCAAGAGACAAATCGCTACTACACTTAGCCTACAGCATTTCTTGGGCACGTCGCCTTTCCAACTTCGTGCGCGAGTTGCCTCGGTCCAGAGGTGGAAGCTCGTAAAAGAACCCGGCGATGTGGTGCCCGTTCCGACGAGGAGATGAAGACCGGAGGTTCCGCGAGGAGATCGGAGTGGAGACGAAGACCGAAGGACACAGATCGCTTGGTATAGCTCTCTACCCCATCTTCTAGTTTGCTAGGGTTAGGTTAATGGCCCGATCCGGGATTTTAGTGCGCGGTGGTGCCGGTTTCTAGTTTTTAGAAAAGTTTCGTTTCCGCATTCCGGCGTCGGATTGACGGCCGGGGCGCCGCCGTGCACTTACAACATTTACATCGAATGAATGAATATTAAACCCATCTCAAACCCTGTCTAATCATCACAACACTCCAATCAAGTCCATATACACAAACTGTAAATATTACAGAAATGTGCAACCCCCTGCCAACCGAAATACTAGCAGTTAGGGGAGGTTTACAAACACATTAAAAATTACAGATAAAAACCCAATTAGCAAATAACTTAGAACATCGATCAACAACCTTTTTCCGTGTCTACCCCAAAAGCAAACCAGCACTGAAGTAACCTGAGCAGAAACAGAATATACAGGAAAACAGAACACCGCAAAATATGAATTACTGAGCAAATCGGAGTCAACTCGGAGTTGACTCCGCCGCGGATCCACGGCCAAAAGCACACTCTTGCCGCGGATCCCCGGCCATCAAGCCGAGTTAGAACTCCGTATTTTCCCAGAATTCTTATATTTACCTGCTGTGAATTTTAAGGCATATCAAATATTTTTTTAGACATGTTTAAAATTAACAGAACTGTTAGGGTAACCGGGGTTTCGTTTTCGCGTTTTCTGACGATCGAAGTTCTAATCAGTTGCTAACAAGCTAGTAATGGTTTAGTTGGCTCTGATACGACGGTAAGTCCATTTCACGCACCCCACGAACTTGCGGGCAGGCGGAATATATGAAAAACGATTATCAAAGCTTCATAACACGGACTTGAGCGCATGAATCGTGTCTAAACCGTTACTATCAAACTACAAAAGGTTTAACTACTCGGATTCGAAGTTATACCTCATGTTACTTGTCCTTCGGGTCTTCATCGTCGTCCTCCACTCCTCGTAGGCTCCTTGGAATATCGGCACCTCAACGGCCTCCTCGAGTCAAAGACCATCCACCCGAGAGCTCCTACGCCAAGCTTGATCTCTAACTTGAGATAACTAGGTTGCTCAAAGTGCTAATCTAAGCTACCTACGGGATATAGAGTGAGGTTATGGATGTATTAGCCTAGCTAACCCTTGATCTCAACACATGAGAGGTTAGGGTTAGGATTTCAAGAATAAGTGAGCTTGAGGAGAGAGAAGGTGATGATAAGAATGAATATGAATAATGAACTCATTTGAATTTAACAACCATAAAAATTTATCAAATAAATAATATAAATGATTAATCATCATGGTTGATTCATTCACCTTGTGTGATTCATCATATGACTCATTAACTAATTAATGCATCATTTAATACCATGGATGAATCACACAAATGAGTCATTAAGAAATAAATGCTTATGCTACCTTAACTCCCAAGTTACCATGCTTCTAGATGCTTCCCGAAAAATTACGAGAACGCCCCTCCAATCCGTGAAAACACGGAAAAACATTAGACTGTATAAATCCAATAACCCGATACTAGAATCTGGCTTAAACCAAAGCCGGCTAGTAAAAACTGTCCGAACGTCGCACGTGCGTTTAAACACGTATGCGTCTGAACCCTTGTCGTAAAACCATACGACCTCTATATCGTTTCGCCTGGAGCAGGGAAACTCTCTGTGTGGGACTCTAAAGACTCGACACTATGCTGGCAGTGGGTTTAATCACAGACTGCAAGCGGCATTAGCTGTACGTAACGGTCCCCAGGTAGATGTCGATAAGAAGGCCGATGAGGAAACCCATCCGAACTCCTACTGAGCCTGATGTGACAATCTCCGTACAGTCCGGTCTGTTCGTCTGAGACTATCGCAAATCTATCCTAGGGGTCGGCAAGCGTCAGTCCCCTAATAGCGGTATAAGTCGTGTTGGAGCGTAGCCCATTACACCCTGAGAAACTACTGGAACCTACCAGTAAATCTCGCTTGCCCTGGCCAGGGACTTTGCGTAATGGCTCTCTGACACAGCGCGATATCAACTCCCAATACCGGGAGAGACGAATCCTTTCTAACCGCCACTGCCTCCAAGTGCTTGGGACTGCACCCAACTGCTACCTGTTTGCACGACTCCTTTGAGCCGTGGTAGGGTAGCAATCTAAGAACAGTGGGACACACTCAAGCCGAAGTAGCAGTGTCAAGTCTGCGGACTATGTTGTACTCATGTCACCTGGGAACTGTTAACTGACGACGGGTATAATACCAACCAACAGTTCCCCTGCGAGTCCTGTCTGGTGTACCCGTAACCTAACGAGCACCTGTATACTATCTCCAGTACGACGTACTGATGGCTGTGGGACAGACCATCTTCCCAACTGGGATAAGATGCGTACACACTAGTCTACTCTGGAGTATCGATGCCCAGTCTCGATAATCCTACGACTAGGGACAAGTATAGGATGTTTCTTATAGACTACCCAGCCCCCACTAGTGTGACTGCCATCACAACTCTGGTAATCAAGCAAAGATCTTATGGGCTCTACTAATATGTATAAGTGATACGTTATAAGAAACATATGCACATATTAAAGTAGACACAAACCAAGTAGCATACTACCATTTTTAGCAAGACTTATATACAACTGTGAATATCCCAAGCTTCCATTAAGTAATATACATGCAAGTATGATACAATAATGGCCCCTAGGGCATATACACTAACAAATACTAAATACGGACATCCTAATATATCCTATATTATCATATCTGTGTTTCTGCTGCCTATATTCTGTGATGTGATCGCTTAATATATCTGAGACGAATGCTATATTATATATGAGATATATAATAGAAGTTGCTTATGTTTTACACCCGTGCTAGTCTCGTCCCGGTATGCCGTTAGTTAAGTAACCTAACGGTGCATAACGGAACATTGCGGCGAATGCGGATGGCATAAGCGTACGTTGTATTTTCGTTTCTTTTCTGTGATTGGCTTAAGGACTTAAATGATGGAACTACATTAATATGATTAATGTAAAGAAAATAAACCTAAAAAGATGTTGTAGAATCGGATTTGAAAACCACTCGGATTTTTACGAAAAAGCTACATTTCAAAACTGCGGAGCTTAAGCCACTCCTTTTGAAAACCATTTGATTCTATGACGATATCAAGTTCAAAGTGTTAAAGGTTTTCTTAAAAACCATCTGCAACCCTCCGTCATTTTAGGAAGTAGAGTACTTAGTATTCATGCTACGTTTGTTGACCTTAGCCAAGGCGTAGTGTACAGTAGCTAAGTGATGTCTTCCTACAATGCATATGATGCAGATTAATTAGGACGGGCATATGACTTTGTTGACCTTAGCCAAGGTCATGTGAACGGGTCTAATTAATCAAAAAATGACGGGTTGAACTTGACTAGTGCTTATGATTTGTTGACCATAGCCAGGGTCATGAGTGCTAGGGGTAAAAACCACATCGGGAGTTTCAAGAGTTGAAATTTGCAATGAGATTGCATACCTTCCATATGATGGTTGGATCCCGATCCCACTGTGGGCAATAGTTGCTCCCAGGAGAGTTTTGTAGTATACAATTAGCTAACCTATTAGGTGTCTAGAAAGGTGTTAACGGGGCTATGCCTCTAGGATGACGAGGTTTATATTAATTAGGTCTGTGCGAAAGAACGGGGAACCTCCATCAAGTACCGACACTGGCCTGGCTGAACGGTTAGCGAAGTTGTAGACTGTAATTAATCATGGCTAGTTTTCTTTTTATGGTTTGAAAGAAAAACTTGATTAAAGTAGTGGGAGACATCGATTAGATAAGATAATAATCAATCTGATCTTTGCAAGAGCTTTCGCTGAGTGTATTCTTTTCTCTCTCTTAATGGCAGATACCAATGACAGGACTCAAGCTTCTACTAGATAAAAATAAACTGAATGGGACCAATTATAAAGACTGGCTGAGGAATCTTAACATTGCCTTGACTTATGATAAGGTATCATACGTCCTCACGGCTCCAGCCCCGCCCGTCCCAGGTCCTAAATCTTCAGTTGCGGATAAGGAAGTCCACAAGACATGGGACGCTGACTGTGCCACGGCCAAATGCCTCGCGCTTGCATCGATGGATAACAAACATCAGAAGCAGCACGAGAATATGGACGTTCAAGCCATATTCCTCCATACAAAGGATTTGTATGGAGAGCAATCTCGCATATTACGATACGAAGCATCCAGAAAACTGTTTCAGAGGCTAATGGCCCCTGGCACACCAGTAGAAGACCATGTTAAGAAGATGATAGCCCTCATAGAAGAGCTTGAGGACCTTAGATGGACAATGGACAATGAGCAATATACGGATATTATTCTGCAGTCTCTCCCCTCCACCTTTGCTCAATTTATAGTTAACTTCAACATACACAATATGGAGAAGGAACTACCTGAACTCCTTAATATGTTAAGGAGTGCGGAGAGCACGCTGAAATTAGTGAAAACTCCCATTTTGAGTGTTGGGCCATCTTCCTCCTCTTGCCCGAAGGTTAAGGCCAAGGGAAAGATGAAGAAGAAACCCACCAAACCTAAGGGTGGAGTCAAAAAGACTAAGGGGAAAGATAAGTCCAAGGCTGGGGAATCGGGGAAAGGGGAATGTTATCACTGCCACAAAACAGGACACTGGAAGCGCAACTGCACAGAGTACTTAGATCTCAAGAAGAAGCATGGGGATGCTTCCGCTTCAGGTGTGTTTGTGACAGAAAACTGTTTTTCAATAAACTCTGCTTCCTGGGTATTAGATACCGGTTTAGGTTCTCACATTTGCAATTCTATGCAGGGGTTGAGAAATAGCAAGGTTTTGAATACAGGTGACCATACTCTCCGCGTTGGAAATGGTTCCAATGTACATACAGTTGCAGTGGGAGAGTATCACTTGGGGCTGTCGTCTGGATTTATATTGGTTTTGAACCCATGTTATTATGTACCTAGTATGCTTTGTAATATAATATCCATTTCTTTGTTAGACAATGAAAGATATAATTTTGTATTGCAGAACAATGTTATGAATATTCACCTGAATCAAATGTTGGTTGGGTATGGTACCCTTAATAACGGGATATACGTCTTAAATCAACACACAGTTTTCAGCATACAACACACTAATAAAAGAAAATTTTCAGAAATAAATGAAGCTTTTTGATTGATTATAAAATTCAAGACTGTGTGAATCGAATAAAATGAATAAGTTTCTTTGTGTCGGTATTTAGAAAATGAATAAAATTCACAATCAAAGAATTATATTTGACCGCAATCAACTACGGTGTCGGATGTAGATTGTAAGTGAGTGCGGATCGTCCACAAGGATTGTGCGATTCGTTTCTATGTTTGATTTGTTTGAATTGAAAAGTTATTCGAAAATAAAAGAAAACATTATTCAAGATTTTATCGATTGATTCAAGTGTCACTTGTTTAATCAAGAATCAAGAAAATGATAAACAATCGAGAATCGAGTTTCGATGATACTTCCAACCAAATGTCAAGAATCTAAATGAGGCTCGCAGGAATCGATCGGATCTATAGACGTGATGTAATCTCAAGATATCGTGTTCTTGTCCTTCGAAGAATTGATACTATATCGATGATGATCGATGAGAGTTAGGGCTTTCTCGTGAAACTAGGGTTTCATCATTTAACCCTTGTTCTTTCGTCGATATCATTCACATTCTAGCCTCTAGCAATTTCAAGAAACGATCGTAACTCCCCAATTTCGAGCGATAACAATCAAGAAAGCATCGCAACGAAATTAGGTCGTCGATTCTTGAACTTGCTAGGGTTTACAAAACTCGTAGGACTCAAGAATCGATTTAAGATATGTTACATCATCATTCTATTGATCGCCTCGACTCCTCGACGAGCGGAGTATTACTCAAACATCACAACAAGAACTACAACTATAAATTGAGATCGAATCATGATGCAAGAATTTAAAGAAAACAAGATAAAAGAATTTCACCTTTTATTTATATCAACAATTTCATTACAGTCGCTCAAGAACTACAACAGGAAGAACTAGATTGTCGATTTGGCTTCGCTTTTCTCCGTGAGTCGTGGATCGGCTTGGACCACTTGCTCTGTTGAAGATCGCTTCGCTCCTAAAAGGTTGAAGGGCTTCTTGCTAGATTTGGTACTCGGGGTCTTGGCTTTTGATTGGAATTAGGGTTAGGGTTTCACACAAGTCTTGTCACTAGACTTGTGGAAGAAGAAGATGAAGAAAGAGGTAAGAGATTTAATGGCTCTAGATTGATACTAGATTGGCTCAATATATGGATCCAAGTATATTATCTCCCCTAACCCTAAGTATAGGCTTCTATTTATAGACTTCCCATAACCTAGGTTTAGGTTTGAAATTACAATTCCCTCCAAAAGTTTGTTGAGGAGCTTCTAGAAATAGTTTGTTAGGAGCTAGCTTAGGTTTTAAGCTAGGATTAATTAAGCTTAGAAACCCTAGTTTGCTGATCTGGCAGAAGCTTCGAGATTCTTCTGGAACTTGAAGTGTCTTTCTGATGTGTAGGAGCTGAAGGAGGAATTTTGCCCTAAAAATGAGGAGTTGAATCCTTGGACCCACAGCGGAACCGCGGCGCAAGCCGGCTACGGCCTCGGTTCCGCGGCCATGTAGGCTCCTTGGGGCTTGGGCACTTTGCAGTGGTCTTGGGTTGACACTTGGGCCTTTCTTTGATATGTTGATTTTTATATTTCCTTCTGAATTGCTACCAGATCTGAAATCATTGAGTTGGCGTAATGTTTGATCAGCACCATGTAAATTTTTGGCCTTTCTTCTGGATTTTCCTGCAAATTCTTGAGACAAGTGTTGCACAATATAGGGATAATGTGATGCCATGAAATGCAGTCAATTTCCTTTATAGTACCGGTTTTAGAGTCTAACACATGCAATCTGATATTTAACGGCT
The DNA here is from genome assembly GCA_030015575.1 of Agapanthus africanus. NCBI lineage: Eukaryota > Viridiplantae > Streptophyta > Magnoliopsida > Asparagales > Amaryllidaceae > Agapanthus > Agapanthus africanus. The sequence continues at coordinate 181,370,957 of JASDDO010000008.1, forward strand.
GATTTGCTAATATGTGAAATATGAATACCGTACACTTCTAAATGAGTGCAGATGATAAGGAAATTTCTGGTTAAAAGATGCAGTATTTTCGACTGATCAAATTCCCCCAAACTTATTTTCGATCGTCTCGAGCGAACTGTTTTTAAAAGAGATAAGGAGAAAATAAAGAAAGAGAAAAACTAATTAGCACACTTTCGTAGGCAACACGATTGCACTGAGCACGTGCAACAAGCCTTTAAACCTCTAGGTGTCCCTAGTAGGAGGAGTGTTGTCTCCTGAGGGTTTTCAGCGGATTGCACCCACAAAATCCAATAATAAAAGAAAGATCATGAGTATTACATTTAAAGAAAAGAATTGTAAAAGAAAAGCTTTGAAAATTAGGGTTTCCAACTAAGCTAGCTTTTCGGTTGTCATGAGCCCTATCTTAATGGTCATGAAAAGATGTCGGAAATCACGTCCTCCCTAAATAAAACATCGTCTTATTCATCATTCCTATCTTTCTTCCAAACATCGATCATATCACCCTGCGTGTGTGTAAAGACATCCCTACACCTGGAGAATTCAATTCAAGCTATCATATTCTTGCCCATCATCCACAGTACTTTTTAATTAATGAATATTTAGACGAAATTGCTCACACACTTTCATGCGACCGTTAATACTTCTTGAGGTACTAACCGACCGATTACTCCTGTGCTTGCTTACTTGGTGTATTTTCCTCGTCTTGCACCACCTTAGGCATAGCAGTGACTCCCAGACTAGTTGGCCTTAGGGCACTAGATGAAGAGGCACCCTTGCTATACATTTTTTATTGCCCTTGGTGATAACGAAACCAGTGTCCATTTTTCTCATCATTTTCTTCATCAATTTTTTTATTATTACCTTCATACTTTTGGCTTTAAGACAAGAGAATTTCAAGGTATCCTCTACTATCCCAGGCTTTAAGACGTGTGTAAGTGCGAATAGCAGGGTATCAACGTTCAAAATGTTTGGCTTCCAGAATAGAAACTATTTTTCAGACTTATTTTTATCCTCAGATTAGTGGCGTCTTTCATCTTACTAACCCTTTGGACAACGGCTCATAACTACTTATTACTAGTTCGTATAAGAAAACTTCTAATTTTCTTGGTTTTCTTAAATTTTTCTAATCTCATGGATGTAATTTTTCACTATCTAAACTTTCATTATCTTATTTATGTACAAAAAGTGTTTAAAAGTGAAAATATTTTTATATTTTGAAAATTTTAAATTTTTATGGATTTTGAACTTTTTAAATTTTTATAAGTTTTTAAAGAAATGTTTTGTGCTTATGCAAATGATATGCAAATGATGCAAAAATAAGCACAAACCTCCCCCAAACTTGTTTTCAACAGTGTCCTCACTGTTGCCAACAGCTATATCTACAAAAACCTGTAAGTCTGGCAGGAATTATTAGTAGGGGCAAAAAATATATACGTGACGAACTTCCCCCAAACTTACTCTTTTCACTCACCTCCATTCAAAAGATGATGCAATGATATACTGGACATGAAGGTGAGACGGAGGAATTTTAATCCAAATAAACTGGCTCCTGTAAGAACAGGAGCTCCTCCGTGGGGTCGGTGGAAAAATACGGCTTTAGTCTATGTCCATTTACTTTGAAAAAGGTGCCGTTTTTAACATTTTCTACTTCTACTGCCCCGTGCGGGTATACAGACCGCACAACAAAAGGTCCCTTCCACCGAGATCGGAGCTTACCCGCGTGAAGGTGTAGTCGTGAATCATAAAGAAGGACTTGTTGACCAGGTGAAAATGTTTTCCTCAAAATGTTTTTATCGTGAAAAACCTTAGTCCTATTCTTTATGATCACAGCGTTATCATAAGCTTCATCGCGGAGTTCGCTTAGCTCATTAAGTTGCAGCTTCCGAAAGTTGCAAGCAAGGTTTAGATCAAAATTTATTTCCTTAATAGCCCACAATGCTTTATGCTCAATTTTGACGGGTAAATGACATGATTTCCCAAACACTATCCTATATGGAAACATTCCTAGGTCGGTTTTAAATGCAGTTCTGAATGCCCAAAGAGCATCCGTCAGTTTGGTCGACCAGTCTTTTCTATTTTTAGCAACAGTCTTCTCTAGGATATGTTTGATTTGTCTGTTTGAGATTTCAGCCTGTCCGTTTGTTTGGGGATGATAGGGTGTAGAAAGTCGGTGGTTGATTGAGTATTTCCGCATCAGAGTCTCGAAAGACCTGTTGCAGAAATGTGTCCCATTATCGCTAATAATAGCGCGTGGGTGTCCAAATCGCGAAAAGATATTCTCTTTCAAGAACTTAATGACAACTTTCCTGTCATTAGTGCGATATGGAATGGCTTCCAACCACTTTGAGACATAATCAACTGCCAGCAGTATGTACAAATTCCCAAAGGAGTTGGGAAAGGGACCCATAAAATCAATGCCCCAAACATCGAATATTTCAACAACCAGAATGGGTTGCTGAGGCATTTCATTTCTCTGGGAGATTCTACCCGTGTACTGACATTGTGTACAGGTTTTGCAATAGTCAAATGCGTCCTTGAATAAGGTCGGACAATAAAATCCACATTGCAAAACCTTCTCCGCCGCCTTTTTAAGACCGAAGTGACCCCCGCAGGCCTGATCATGACAAAAAGAAAGAACACTCTTGAACTCTTCTTTCGGGACACACCGGCAGATGATCTGATCAGGACAATATTTAAACAAGTATGGATCATTCCAGTAAAAGTGTTTTACTTGGGATAAAAAGCGGTATTTGTCCTGTTTTGACCAATCGCTGGGTATAAGTCCCGTGACAAGATAGTTCACGATATCTCTGAACCATGGTTCATTGGATACGCTCAAGAGTTGTTCGTCAGGAAACGAATCATTGATCGGCAGGGTCACAGGGGAAAAAGAGATGCGTGAAAGATGGTCGGCTACTACATTTTCACATCCTTTCTTATCTTTGATAACAAGATCAAATTCTTGTAACAGAAGGATCCAACGTATTACTCGACCTTTTGCATCTTTCTTCGCCAGAAGATGTTTTAAGGCGGAATGGTCAGTATACACAACTATAGGTGAGCCAATTAAGTAAGGCCTGAATTTTCTAATGCAAATACAACCGCTAAAAGTTATTTTTCAATGGTTGTATAATTGATTTGCGCATCGTTCAGGGTCTTACTTGCATAGTAAATCACGTGTGGCATCTTTTTGATGTGCTGTCCTAAGACTGCACCTACAGCAAAGTCGGATGCGTCACACATTAGCTCAAAGGGGTAGTCCCAGTTCAGCGATGATAGCACGGGGGCTGAAGTGAGTGAGTGTTTAAGTGAGTCGAAAGCTGTCTCACAGTCCGAGTCAAAATGGAAGGTCGTATCCTTGGCCAGGAGAAGAGTTAAAGGTCTAACAATTTTGCTAAAGTCCTTAATAAATCTCCTATAAAAGCCCGCATGGCCAAGGAAGGATCGAATATCTTTGACGCTTTTGGGATGAGGGAGGTTTTGAATGACATCTATCTTAGCTCTGTCAACCTCAATGCCTTTCTGTGAAATGACATGTCCAAGAACAATTCCTTCTTGGACCATGAAATGGCATTTTTCCTAGTTCAAAGTCAAGTTCTTCTCTTTGCAACGAGTAAGAACAGCGTCAAGATTCGCTAGGCAATCAGAAAAAGAGTCTCCAAAAATCGAGAAATCGTCCATAAAGATCTCCAGAAAATTCTCTACCATATCAGAGAATATCCACATCATACACCGCTGAAAGGTAGCGGGAGCGTTGCATAGCCCAAAGGGCATGCGACTGTAAGCAAAGGTACCTAAAGGACAGGTAAAAGTGGTTTTATCTTGATCCTTTTTGGCGATGGGGACCTGATTATAGCCTGAGTATCCGTCCATAAAACAATAATACTCTCGTCCCGCTAAGCGTTCCAGCATTTGATCAATGAATGGTAGAGGAAAGTGGTCTTTCCTCGTGGCAGCATTGAGTTTTCTATAATCGATACATACACGCCACCCAGTTTGGGCGCGTGTCTGAATCAACTCATTTTCCTCATTGGTTATAACAGTGATGCCGGATTTCTTAGGAACGACATGTATAGGACTCACCCATTGGCTATCGGAGATGGGGTATATAATACCATTATCTAGGCATTTGACGATCTCTTTCATCACTGCTTCCTTCATGACGGGATTTAACCGTCTCTGTGGTTCTCGGGTTGGTCTGGCATCATCCATCACATGTATATGATGTTCAACTATCAAGGGACTAATCCCTTTGATGTCCGCCATACTCCAACCAAACGCCTCTTTGTTAGATCTCAATACCGATAAAAGTGCATTTTCTTGCTCTGATGCTAGAGAAGCGGATATTATAACCGGTAAAGACTCATTCTCACCTAAATAAGCATATTTAAGATGAGAAAGTAAAATTTTGAGATCTAATTCACGCGGAGAAATGATAGAAGGAGGGATCATTGAGTGATTTTTGGATTTACAAAGAAGCTCAGAGCCTGTGAAAGATACAGACTCGGATGGAGAAAAGTCAGGAGTGCAGGACTCAAGTGTAGGTAAAGTGTCCTCACTAAGATCTTGTGTAAATTCAAACAGAGATGTGGTAATGTCGTCGAGATCAGTAAAGCAAAGTTCCTCAGCTCCGCAACTATCAGGAGCGATCTCGTGGACAGAGCACACATCTAAAATATGAGCAGAGGGTTCTGATGGCTGACTTCCAACTTTGTAGATATTTAGTTCAATGGTCATATTTCCAAATGATAAGTTCATTGAACCGTTTCTACAGTTTATAACAGCGTTGGAAGTGGCAAGGAAAGGACGACCCAAAATCACCGGAATTTGGCCCCGGGGGTTTGCTACAGGCTGTGTGTCGAGCACAATGAAGTCTACAGGGAAAACAAATTCCCCGACCTTTATCAACACATCCTCTAGTTCACCCCTTGGTTTGGTGATTGAACGGTCTGCCATCTGGAGAGTGCAGTGAGCAGGTTTCAGCTCTCCAATCCCTAATTGCTCATATACAGAATATAGAAGTAGGTTAACACTTGCGCCAAGGTCTAAAAGAGCACGATTTATGTTTTTACCCCCAATAGAAATCGATATTGTAGGACATCCTGGGTCCTTTCGTTTCTTTGGTAGCTGGGGAATAAAAGAAGTGCTAATATTATTAGACATAAAGACCTTCTTTGGCACTTGAGTCTTCCTCTTCCTAGTGCACAAGTCCTTAAGAATTTCCGCATAAGCGGGGACTTGTTGAATCGCATCTAGGAGAGGGATGTTGATGTTAACCTGTTTAAACATTTCCATAATTTTCTCCATATGAGGACTCGTTCTATTACCCCTTAACCGATTCGGGTAAGGAGCTTTCGCAATAAGCGCCGGGTCCATCATAGGAGAAGGAAGAGCAGGTAGACGAGATCCCAAAAGATGTGTGGGGACCGTCTGTAGAGAACTATAAGGGTTGGGTTGAGGTGTTGAGCCTAGTGGGAAATGGAGAATAGGCTCGCGAGAAGGTGGTGGGGTAGAAGAAGAAGGATCAGAATTAGAAGTGTGTGTGTGAGGAAAGGTCTCAGCCGGGGTGTTAATGATAGGATTTTCAATATCGTCAATTCCTTCCCCGACATGATTGTTCAGCACTCTTCCCGATCTCAACGTTGTGACGGTATTTACATTGTAATGCCCAGGATTCTGTAAGGGTTGAGAGGGAAGTTTCCCTTTTTCTCTCGCACTCATTTCGGTTTTAAGTCGTGCTATTTCAGCTTCCATCGATCTGATACTCTCAGCTTGAGACGCTGAGCTTTTCTTTATCTCACTGACGGATGTTCTAACCTCAGTCGAAACCTCTATGAAATTTGACAAGAGTGATTTCATGGTTTGAGTGAATTGAGAAAGTTCGTCAGAACCGGTCAACTGCATAGGATTAGACTGTGCAGGAGTGTTGACCTGGTTGTGGAAATTTTGTGACTAGTAGGGGTGCTGAGTGAGTTGAAGTGGTTGCTGTTGTGGTGGAAGAGCCCTTTGAAAATTATTTTGGCTTGGAACCGTGTTTTGAGATTGTTGTTGGTTCCAAGAAAAATTCAGGTGATTCCTCCAACCCTGATTATATGTGGAAGAATATGGATCGTTTCTAGGTTGTTGAAATGCGGCATTTGTATGCTCGTGACCTTGAAACGGACATTCTTCCATCAAGTGAGACGGATCAGAACAGCACCCACAAACAGTTTTGGGGAGCGACATTGGGTTTAGGGAGCCTGCAGAAAATTTGTGTTCCATAGCGTCGAGCTTCTTTTGCATTGCTTCCATCTCAGCTCGAACACCTATGGACACATCTATTTGGTGTACGCCACCCCTATTCAATGGTTGGGTTCCACTCTCCCACTGTAGTGATTTTTCAGCGAACTCTTCTAAAAACTTCCAAGCTTCCCCATCATCCTTAGTCATAAAAGTACCTTGACACATGTTTTCAAGGTTCTGTTTAGTGTTTGAGTTAATGCCCTCATATATGATTCGGCAAAGATCTCATCTAGGGATACCGTGATGAGGACATTGAACCAATAGATCCTTGAAACGTTCAAAGCATTTAGAGAATGGTTCAGTAGGGAGCTGGGTAAATTGGTTCAGTTCGCTACGGATTCGAGCTGTCTTTTGCATTGGGTAAAATTTCTTAAGGAATGCCGCGACGAATTCTTCCCAATTCGTGATAGAGTGTGCGGTAGTGTTATATAGCCACTTCTCGGCTATATCGCACAAAGTAAATGGAAGAAGTCGTAGACGCATAGCATCCACTGAAAGTTGTGACGTACCCATCATTGCGCATACGTTTTCAAATTTGGTAATGAAAACGTAAGCGTCCTCAGTCTCGAGTCCGTGGAATTTGGGTAAAAGGTTGATGTATTGGGGTTTAATCTCAAATTTATCCCCATTGGCTGGTGGAATGGATAAGCAGGTCGAAAGAGGACCTCGTAGTGGATAGCACCTCTTTTGGAGAGAGATGCGGAGTGGATTCTGTGCACCAACAAACGGCGGCAGATTAGGGTTAAAGAAGTTCAATGGAGGTGGATCCATCGATGTGGGTGTGGTAGTGGGTAAAGAAGAAGTAAATGGAGAAATATCGACTTCGGAGTCGATAAAGGGTACGCGGACTAAACGGGCACTAGAATCCCGTGTCCAGCCTATCTTGTACTAAAAAGGGTTAGTACAAGTGGCAGCGTTGACTTATAATTAGGGGTATGAATGAATGCGGTGTTTGCATTGAAAAAGCGACGGATTTTTTTTGAAAAAAAAATGATGCGACAAAACAAATGCAGCACACAAAACCCTAATTCTATTGGTCGCCTAGGTCAGATCTCTAGACCGCTCCTATCTGCCAGAAGACAAGACGCAGGATAAAATCCTCCACTGCCTCTTTGTTTCTCCTGTGGCCAGGTAAGTGCCAGGTAAGTGGGAGGTTCTCCACTACGTAAGTAGTGGGCCTAATTAAGTAACCACTAGCCTTCGACACACTTGCCAATATTGACAGGTAAGAGCTTTCGCTGAGTGTATTCTTTTCTCTCTCTTAATGGCAGATACCAATGACAGGACTCAAGCTTCTACTAGATAAAAATAAACTGAATGGGACCAATTATAAAGACTGGCTGAGGAATCTTAACATTGCCTTGACTTATGATAAGGTATCATATGTCCTCATGGCTCCAGCCCCGCCCGTCCCAGGTCCTAAATCTTCGGTTGCGGATAAGGAAGTCCGCAAGACATGGGACGCTGACTGTGCCACGGCCAAATGCCTCGCGCTTGCATCGATAGATAACACACATCAGAAGCAGCACGAGAATATGGACGTTCAAGCCATATTCCTCCATACAAAGGAGTTGTATGGAGAGCAATCTCGCGTATTACGATACGAAGCATCCAGAAAACTATTTTAGAGGCTAATGGCCCCTGGCACACCAGTAGGAGACTATGTTATGAAGATGATAGCCCTCATAGAAGTGCTTGAGGACCTTGGATGGACAATGGACAATGAGCAATATACGGATATTATTCTGCAGTCTCTCCCCTCCACCTTTGCTCAATTTATAGTTAAGTTCAACATACACAACATGGAGAAGGAACTACCTGAACTCCTTAATATGTTAAGGAGTGCGGAGAGCATGCTGAAATTAGTGAAAACTCCCATTTTGAGTGTTGGGCCATCTTCCTCCTCTTGCACGAAGGCTAAGGCCAAGGGAAAGATGAAGAAGAAACCCACCAAACCTAAGGGTGGAGTCAAAAAGACTAAGGGGAAAGATAAGTCCAAGGCTGGGGAATCGGGGAAAGGGGAATGTTATCACTGCCACAAAACAGGACACAGGAAGCGCAACTGCACAGAGTACTTGGATCTCAAGAAGAAGCATGGGGATGCTTCCGCTTCAGGTGTGTTTGTGACAGAAAACTGTTTTTCAATAAACTCTGCTTCCTGGGTATTAGATACCGGTTTAGGTTCTCACATTTGCAATTCTATGCAGGGGCTGAGAAATAGCAAGGTTTTGAATACAGGTGACCATACTCTCCGCGTTGGAAATGGTTCCAATGTACATACAGTTGCAGTGGGAGAGTATCACTTGGGGCTGCCGTCTGGATTTATATTGGTTTTGAACCCATGTTATTATGTACCTAGTATGCTTTGTAATATAATATCCGTTTCTTTGTTAGATAATGAAAGATATAATTTTGTATTGCAGAACAATGTTATGAATATTCACCTGAATCAAATGTTGGTTGGGTATGGTACGCTTAATAACGGGATATACGTCTTAAATCAACACACAGTTTTCAGCATACAACACACTAATAAAAGAAAAATTTTAGAAATAAATGAAGCTTTTTGATTGATTATAAAATTCAAGACTGTGTGAATCGAATAAAACGAATAAGTTTCTTTGTGTCGGTATTTAGAAAATGAATAAAATTCACAATCAAAGAATTATATTTGACCGCAATCAACTACGGTGTCGGATGTAGATTGTGAGTGAGTGCGGATCGTCCACAGGGATTGTGCGATTCGTTTCTATGTTTGAATTGAAAAGTTAATCGAAAATAAAAGAAAACATGATTCAAGATTTTATCGATTGATTCAAGTGTCACTAGTTTAATCAAGAATCAAGAAAATGATAAACAATCGAGAATCGGGTTTCGATGATACTTCCAACCAAATGTCAAGAATCTAAATGAGGCTCGCAGGAATCGATCGGATCTATAGACGTGATGTAATCTCAAGATATCGTGTTCTTGTCCTTCGAAGAATTGATACTAGATCGATGATGATCGACGAGAGTTTGGGCTTTCTCGTGAAACTAGGGTTTCATCATTTAACCCTTGTTCTTTCGTCGATATCATTCACATTCTAGCCTCTAGCAATTTCAAGAAATGATCGTAACTCCCCAATTTCGAGCGATAACAATCAAGAAAGCATCGCAACGAAATTAGGTCGTCGATTCTTGAACTTGCTAGGGTTTACAAAACTCGTAGGACTCAAGAATCGATTTAAGATATGTTACATCATCATTCTATTGATCGTCTCGACTCCTCGACGAGCGGAGTATTACTCAAACATCACAACAAGAACTACAACTATAAATTGAGATCGAATCATGATGCAAGAATTTAAAGAAAACAAGATAAAAGAATTTCACCTTTTATTTATATCAACAATTTCATTGCAGTCGCTCAAGAACTACAAGAGGAAAAGCTAGATTGTCGATTTGGCTTCGCTTTTCTCCGTGAGTCGTGGATCGGCTTGGACCACTTGCTCTGTTGAAGATCGCTTCGCTCCTAAAAGGTTGAAGGGCTTCTTGCTTGATTTGGTACTCGGGTTCTTGGCTTTTGATTGGAATTAGGGTTAGGGTTTCACACAAGTCTTGTCACTAGACTTGTGGAAGAAGAAGATGAAGAAAGAGGTAAGAGATTTAATGGCTCTAGATTGATACTAGATTGGCTCAATATATGGATCCAAGTATATTATCTCCCCTAACCCTAGGTCTAGGCTTCTATTTATAGACTTCCCATAACCTAGGTTTAGGTTTGAAATTACAATTCCCTCCAAAAGTTTGTTGAGGAGCTTCTAGAAATAGTTTGTTAGGAGCTAGCTTAGGCTTTAAGCTAGGATTAATTAAGCTTAGAAACCCTAGTTTGTTGATCTGGCAGAAGCTTCGAGATTCTTCTGGAACTTGAAGTGTCTTTCTGATGTGTAGGAGCTGAAGGAGGAATTTTGCCCTAAAAATGAGGAGCTGAATCCTTAGACCCACCGCGGAACCGCGGCGCAAGCCCGCTACGGCCGCGGTTCCGCGGCCATGTAGGCTCCTTGAGGCTTGGGCTCTTTGCAGTGGTCTTGGGTTGACACTTGGGCCTTTCTTTGATATGTTGATTTTTATATTTCCTTCTGAATTGCTACCAGATCTGAAATCATTGAGTTGGCATAATGTTTGATCAGCACCATGTAAATTTTTGGCCTTTCTTCTGGATTTTCCTGCAAATTCTTGAGACAAGTGTTGCACAATATTGGGATAATGCGATGCCATGAAATGCAGTCAATTTCCTTTATAGTACCGGTTTTAGAGTCTAACACATGCAATCTGATATTTAACGGCTGATTTGCTAATATGTGAAATATGAATACCGTACACTTCTAAATGAGTGCAGATGATAGGGAAATTTCCAGTTAAAAGATGCAGTATTTTCGACTGATCACTTTTCTTTGGCACTGTAGACTTGGTCATATTAACGAAACAAGACTAAACAAGTTATACAAAGATGGATATTTAAACCCTTTTGAATATATATCTTATGCGACTTGCAAGTCTTGTATCAAGGGTAAAATGACCAAAACTCCGTTTAACGTCCACGGAGAAAGAGCTAATGAGCTCTTAGGCCTCATACATAATGATGTATGCTGGCCAATGTCTACACAGGCTAGAGACGGTTTTTCATACTTCATTACTTTCACTGATGATTTCTCAAGATTCGGTCATGTATTTTTATTAAAGCACAAATCCGAAGCTTTCGAGAAATTCACTGAATATAAACTTGAAGTAGAAAAACAAACCGGCTTGAACATCAAAATGCTTCGATCAGATCGAGATGGGGAGTATCTCAGTACAGAGTTTGCAAACTTCCTAAAAGAGAATGGGATTCTCTCTCAGCTCACTCCTCCTTACACACCACAGCACAACGGTGTGTCAGAAAGACGTAATCGGACCCTATTAGATATGGTTCGTTCCATGATGAGTGATGCTGAGTTACCCGTGTCATTTTGGGGGCATGCATTGGAGACTGCAGCGTGTCTGCTAAACAGGGTCCCAACCAAAACCATGTCTACCACGCCATATGAGATATAGCATGGAAAGAGACCATCTCTTAAACGAATTAAGATTTGTTGTTGTCCGGCCTATGTTAAAAAGCAGAATCCGGACAAACTCGAGACACGGTCAGTCATGTGTAATTTTGTGGGATATCCAAAGAATTCTTATGGATATCTATTCTACCACAAGGAGGAACAAAAGGTGTTTGTTTCTCAGCATGCCACATTTTTAGAAAAAGAATTTTTTACAAATGATACAGATGGCAATGTGGTAGATCTAGAAGAAATTCTAGAAACACATACTGCAAATGATGACTTGGTTGAACAGGCTGTTGCAACAGAAACTGAAGAACATCGGCTACTCCGTAGGTCTTGTAGGACTTCTCGCCCACCTGAGAGGTACTACGGTTTCCTCATTGATGGTGATAGAGAAGACTGCATCATGGAGGATGATGATCCTACCAGCTTTCAGCAAGCTATCACGAGTGGAGACTCTGTGAAGTAGCTGGATGCCATGAGATCTGAAATGAAGTCTATGTACACCAACAAAGTATGGACTTTGGACGTTGTACCCCGTGGGGTAAAACCTGTGGGGTGCAAATGGATCTTTAAAAGAAAGATTGGTGTAGATGGGCAGGTAGAGACCTATAAGGCAAGACTTGTGGCGAAGGGTTTTCGTCAAAGACCAGCTTTGGACTATGACGAAACTTTTTCTCCTGTAGCCATGCTTAAATCCATTCGGATCCTACTTGCTATAGGTTCTCACTACGACTATGAAATCTGGCAGATGGACATTAAAACAGCATTTCTAAATGGAGATTTAGAAGAATGCGTTTATATGAATCAGCCAGAGGGCTTCATTAACAGTGGGAGCAGCGGGAAAGCATGTAGGTTGCTCAAATCCATTTATGGATTAAAGCAGTCATCACGAAGTTGGAACATCTGTTTTGACGATGTTATCAAAGGGTTTGATTTCATCAAAAATCCAGATGAACCTTGTATTTATAAGAAGACTGTAGGGAGAGCTGTCACCTTCCCCGTATTATACGTAGATGACATTCTTCTGATAGGAAATGATATTCCTATGCTACAGTCGGTCAAATCTTTCTTATCACTAAGGTTCCCCATGAAGGACCTGGGTGATACCACATACATTCTGGGCATTCGGATCTATAGGGATAGATCCAAAAGGTTATTGGGATTGTCCCAAACCAGGTACATTAACACCATCCTAAAAAGGTTTAGTATAGAAGACTCCAAGCGGGGTGCCTTACCCGCTTGCCATGGGGTCACTCTCTCTAAGGACTCTTACCCAAAGACCGATGAAGAGAGAGCTCGCATGAGCATTATACCCTATGCCTCTGCAGTAGGATCTATAATGTATGTGATGTTATGTACACGCCCAAATATAGCTTATGCAGTTAGTGTAGTAAGTAGGTATCAATCCAACCCAGGGGAGAATCACTGGATAGCTGTGAAGAACATTCTTAAGTACTTGCAAAGGACTAAAGAATTGTTCTTGGTGTATGGTAATGGAGATTTCCAGATGGAGGCCTTTACCGATTCGAGCTTCCAGAGTGATAAGGACAACAGTAGATTTATCTCTGGGTTTGTATTTACCCTCAATGGAGGGGCGGTAAGTTGGAAGAGTTCCAAACAGGATACTGTTGTAGACTCTACGATGGAGGCTGAGTACATTGCTGCGAATGATGCTGCCAAGGAAGCCGTCTGGATGAGGAAGTTCATCTCGGAGCTAGGAGTAGTTCCAACCATTATTGATCCAATACCTTTGTATTGTTATAATAATAGGGTTATGGCGTTAGCCAAGGAGCCCAGGTCCCATCAACGGTCCAGACACATCCTGAGGCGCTTTCATTTGATCCGGGAGATTGTAAATCGCCGCGAGATCGAGATTAGGAAAGTACACACAAAGAATAACACTGCGGATCCACTCACCAAGGCCCTCCCTCAGCCACAACATGAGCGACTTTTTGAGATGATGGGTATGAGATACGCCAATAACTGGCCTTAGTGCAAGTGGGAGATTGTTGGATATATGTATGCCCTAGAGGCCATTATATGATAGTGGATGTATTTATACATGTATATGTAAGTCCATGCTACCCTTCCTCGGTACTTACGGGGTTGCGGAATTGGTGAAAAACGATTTTTGCTAGGGTGGTAACATGGACTCATAATACGGATCTTTGTTAAACAACTACCTAACAAACTAACTAGGAGTTTTATCTACTCGGTTAGGGGGTTATACCTTTCTTGAACTCCTTCGTCTTCAACTCTTGTGGTGTACGGACCGGCTTCCCCTCGTCGTCTTCTCGCGCCGAAGATGGATCCACCCGAAAGCTTCTACCTTTTGGCTTCTCTTCAAACTTGAAGAAACTAGAACACTTGGCTTGCCAGGCCTTGTGAACTAGGATGAGTAGAGGATTGTTTTGGTGTTTTTATCTCTAAGGCAATGGTTCTCAACTCATGAGAAGGGTTTGCCTTGAGCTAGAGAGAGCAAGAGGTAGCGGGAGAGCTTGAGAATGAGAGAGCTCAAGAGAGAGAAAGCCAAATGAAAAGTGAGCCAACCTCTTCTCATCTCACCTCTCATAATCCAAAATTATGATAACAAGTAATAATAATTGAGTATAATGTGATGGTTGATATCAAGACAAATGACAATATCATTTCTTGCATTAAATGCAATTTGTGAAGCATCAAGCAAGCACAAGTCAATGCAAACAAATGATAGCCATTGTCATGATGGTGGTCAACAAGTCTAACCTAGTCAACAAAAGTCAACAAGTCAACAAGGTCAACCTTTCAACCCTAACCATGTCACTATAATACTTAATTAATATTATTGTTAATCATAATTCTAATTCTCATTAGGGTTTAGCAAAAGTCAACAGTCAACAACCCTAATGAGAATCCTCTGCCTCTGTCTCTGTCAACCGTGTATACACACCCGTATCCGCGTTCCGGAGAACACGAATACAAACGAGATAAAACCAATCCCAAAACGTATACTAGGATCTGGCTTAAACCAAAGCCCACTAGTAATAACTGCCCGGTCACTCAACGTGCACAAGTGCACGGATGTGACCGAACCCTATCGCAAAACCATGCGACCTGCCGCAAAACCATGCGACCACTACTCTTTTACCTAAAGGCGAATAGCTCTCTGTGTGGGACTCTAAAGACTCAACACTACACTGGCAGTGGGTTTAACCACAGACCGCAAGCGGCACTAGCTGTGCGTAACGGCCCCCAGGTGGATGCCGATAAGAAGACGGACGAGGTGAAACCCATCTGAACTCCTACTGAGCCTGAATGTGACAATCTCCCTACAGTCCGGTCTGTTCGTCTGATACATCGCATGGCGGGCCTAGGGGACGGTAAACGTCAGTCCCCTAATAGCGGTACAAGTCGTGTCGGAGTGTAGCCCAGAACACCCTGAGATAGCACTGGAAACCTACCAGTAAATCTCGCTTGCCCTGGCCAGGGACTACTTGTGTAATGGCTCTCCTAGACACAGCGCGATGTCAACCCCCAATATCGGGAGAGACGAATCCTGTCTAACCGTCACTGCCTCCAAGTGCTTCGGGACTGCACCCAACTACTACCTGTTTGCACGACTCCTTTGAGCCATGGTAGGGTAGCAATCAAAGTACAGTGAGAACACACTCAAGGCGAAGTGATAATGTCAAGTCAGCGGACTAAGCTGTACTCATGTCACCTGAGAACTGATAACTGACGATAGGTATAGTACCAACCAATCAGTTCCCGACGAGTCCTGTCCAGTGTACTCGTAACCTAACGAGCACCCGCATACTATCTCAAGTACGACCTACTGACGGCTGTGGGACAGACCGTCTCCCCTGCTGGGATGAGAAGCGCTTACGCTAGTCTACTCCGGAGTATCGATGCCCTGTCTCGATAGTCCTACGACTAGGGACCTGTATAAGGATGTGCTTGTGGATTACCCAGCCCCCACGAGTGTGACTGCCATCACAACGCTGGTAATCAAGCAAAGATCCTAAGGGCTCTACTAATATGTATAAGCAATATGCTAAAAGAAACACATGCACATATTAAAGTAGAAACAAACCAAGTAGCATACTACCATTTTGAGCAAGATTGTCAATACAAGGTAAATATCCCAAGCTTCCATTAAGTAATATACAAACTAGTATGATACAGTAATGGCCTCTAGGGCATATACACTAACAATCTCCCACTTGCACTAAGGCCATGTACTGGCGTATCGAAGACCTATCATCTCGATCAGCCGCTCGAACTGAGTCTGGGGCAAGGCCTTGGTGAATGGATTTGCAGTGTTATCTTCTGAAGCAACCCTCCGAACCTCGATCTCCTGGCGATCCACGATCTCCCTGATCAGGTGATACCGCCTCAAGATGTGTCTGGATTTCTGATGGGACCTGGGTTCCTTCGCTAAAGCTATAGCCTCGTTGTTGTCGCAATACAGAGGTATTGGATCAACAATGGACTGAACCACCTGAAGTTCCGTTAAGAACTTCCTTATCTATACGGCTTCTTTTGCGGCATCTGCAGCAGCGATATATTCCACTTCCATCGTCGAGTCAGCAACGGTTTCCTGTTTGGAACTCTTCCAACACACCACCCCTCCATTGAGGGTAAAGACAAAACCCGACATGGACTTGGAATCATCCTTGTCACTGTGGAAGATGGAGTCAGCAAAAGCCTCGATCTGGAGGTCTTTTCCGCCCTACACCAATAACATCTCCTTAGTCCTTCTCAGGTACTTGAGAATGTTCTTTACCGCTATCCAGTGTTTCTCCCCAGGGTTTGACTGATACCGGCTTACTACACTCAGTGCATAAGCTACATCCGGTCTGGTACACAACATCGCATACATTATAGAGCCTACCGCAGAAGCGTAGGGTATAATAGACATGCGATCCCTTTCCAAATCAGTCTTAGGAGACATCTCTTTGGAGAGGGTGATCCTGTGACAAGCCGGTAGATTACCGCGCTTGGAATCTTCCATACTGAATCTTTTCAGTATGGTGTCGATGTACCTGGACTGCGAAAGTCCCAACATCCTCTTGGATCTATGACGATGGATCCGGATCCCCAGAATGTAATTGGCATCACCCAGATCTTTCATGGAGAACCTGTGTGACAAGAACCCCTTGACAGATTGTAGCATAGGAATGTCATTTCCTATCAGAAGAATGTCATCCACGTATAGAACAAGGAATACGACAGTTCTTGTTACAAATGTACTATAGATGCATGGTTCATCTGGATTTTTGATAAAGCCAAATTCTTTGACCGTCTCATCAAAACAGATGTTCCAACTCCGCGATACCTGCTTTAGTCCATAGATGGAATTAAGCAACTTGCACACCTTTCCGCTGCTCCTACTCTGAATGAAACCCTCTGGCTGGTCCATATAGACACACTCCTCTAAATTTCCATTTAGAAAAGCAGTCTTTACGTCCATCTGCCAAATCTCATAATCGGGGAAGGCAGCAATGGCAAGAAGGATTCGAATGGATTTCAGCATAGCCACTGGAGAAAAGGTTTCGTCATAGTCCAAACCAGGTCTTTGACGAAAACCCATTGCAACAAGTCTAGCCTTATAGGTCTCAACCTGTCCATCCACACCAATCTTCCTTTTGAAGATCCACTTGCATCCTACGGGTTTTACCCCATCTGGGGCAATATCCAACGTCCATACTTTGTTGGTGTACATGGACTCCATTTTGGTCCGCATTGCATCCAGCCATTTTACCGAGTCAACGCTCTGAACGGCCTGCTGGAAGCTAGTAGGCTCATCATAATCAATGATGCAATCCTCTCTATCCCCGTCTATGAGAAAACCGTAGTATCTCTCGGGTGGATGAGACTGCCTACTACTCCTGCGGAGCGGCGTAGGAATGTCCTATTCTTTTGAACCCTCTGGTTCTACTAAGCTCTCAGTAATAGCTCGTGGTCCTGGAATTTCTTCCAGTTCTACTGCGCTCCCACTTATCTGGTTTTCCAGAAACTCGGTTTCTAAGAAGCAGGCATGACGAGAAACAAAAACCTTTTGTTCCTCTTCGCAATAGAAGAAATATCCCTTGGAGTTCATTGGATATCCCACGAACTTGCACTGTACTGAGCGTGCCTCGAGCTTGTCCGCATGCTGCTTTTTGATAAAAGCTGGACTTCCCCATGTCTTAATGTGATTAAGATAGGGTCTCTTCCCACACCACATCTGATATGGTGTAGTAGGCACAGTCTTAGTTGGAACTCGGTTCAAAAGGTATGCAGCTGATTCTAGTGCATATCCCCAGAATGATCGCGGTAACTCGGCGTTACTCATCAGGGACCGTACCATATCCAATAGGGTTCGGTTCCGTCTCTCCGATACACCGTTATGTTGCGGAGTGTATGGAGGAGTAAGCTGAGAGAGAATTCCATTCTCTTTTAAGTAATCCAGGATCTCGGCACTCAAGTATTCACCACCTCGATCTGATCTCAGTGTCTTGATACTTTTGTCGGTTTGTTTTTCTACTTCATTCTTATATTCCTGGAATTTTCCAAAGGCTTCGGATTTATGTTTCATTAAGAAGACATAACCGTACCGTGAAAAGTCATCCGTAAAAGTAATGAAGTAAGAACAACCGCTTCGCGCATGTGTAGACATTGGACCGCACGCGTCGCTGTGTACGAGTCCCAAGAGCTCGCCCGCTCTTACTCCGTGTCCTGTGAACGGAGTCTTTGTCATCTTTCCTTTGAGACAGGATTGACAAGTTGCATATGATTGATATTGGAATGGATCCAAATATCGTTCTGTATGTAACTTTGTCAATCTTCTCTCATTGATGTGACCCAGTCTACAATGCCATAAGAAAGCCTGATTAGTTTCCGGAGACTTTCTTTTGTGTGTATTCTGGATATTGAAAATCTGTGGTTGGTTTAATACGTATATACCATTGCTTAATGTACCTGACCCAATCAGAACTTGATTAAGGTGAATGTTCACAACATTACTTACAAATGCAAATTCATAACCTTCTTTAGATAATAAAGATACAGAAATGATATTACAAGTTGCATTGGGTACAAAATAGCAATTACGCAAAGCCAAAATGTGTCCATCTGACAAGCCCAGGTGATAGTCCCCCACGGACTCAGCATCCATGCCAGCTCCGTTTGCAACTCTGAGGGTCATATCACCTGCCTTCAAAACCCTACGCTTTCTCAGTGCATGCAAAGAATTACAGATATGAGATACTGATCCGGTATCCAATACCCAGGAAGTAGAGTTTATTGAAAGACAGTTCTCAATAACATACACACCTGAAGCTGAAGCCGCAACTTGCTTCAGATCCTGTGTTCTGGCCTTCCAAGCCCTGCAATCTTTCTTCCAGTGTCCCTTCTTATGACAATAGAAGTATTCTTCCATACCCACAAGCTGCCCCGCTATCTTTGTTGCCTTTGCTTTTCCCTTCGTATCCACTTTACAAACACCGCCCCTTGGTTTGGCGGGGGCTTTCTTCTTCTTTCCCTTGGCTTTTGCCTTGGACTTAGAAGAGGAAGATCCTCCTACAAACAAAGTGTATGTTTCCCTACCTTTTTGTAGGGTGCCCTCTGCACTCCTCAGCATGTTGAGGAGCTCCGGAAGTTCAACTTCTTTTCCTTGTAAGTTGAAGTTCAGGATAAACTGGGCGTAAGTGGAAGGAAGGGACTGGAGAATCAAGTCCGTATAGAGCTCGTTCTCTAACGTGGTCCCAAGGTCCGCGAGCTCCTCAATAAAGCCAATCATCTTAAGCACGTGTTCCGCTACCGATGATCCGATGGCCAACCTTGCAGAAAACAGCTTCTTCGACACTTCGTATCTTGCGATACGAGATTGCTCTCCATACAGTTCTTTTGTATGGAGAAATATGGATTCGAGGTCCATATTCTCGTGCCTCCTCTGATGTTCATTATCCATAGAGGCAAGCACGAGGCACTTGGCCTTCGCGCAATCGATTTCCCGCGACGCTGGAGGGGGGACCTGGGACAGGGGGAGCTTTGGTGGTAAGAAGATACCCCAGCTTGTCTTAAGTGATTGCCATTTTGACATTCCTGAGCCAATCTTTGTAGTTTGGCCCTGTCAGTATGTTTTTATCTAGAAGTAACTTAAGTCCAGTCATGTCGATTGGTCGCTGCAATTAGGAGAGAGAGAAGAAACACTCAGCATGATGCTCTTGCAAGTTTAGAGTGGTTTTTAGTTTGTCTAAACAGGATGGCTCCCACTGTATCTCAAATTCCTCCTCAAACCAAAAAGGAAGAATTAGTCGGAATCAATATCACCGTACAATACTTGCTTAATCGTTCAGCCAGGCTAGTGTCGGTACTTCGAGGGAGGTTTTCCAACGCTTTCGCTAAGTTCCTTAATTAAATAACCTCTTTTTCCTGGGGGCGTAGCCCCGCTAACACCTTTCTAGACACCTACTTGGTTTTTAGCATTGATCGTTTAGTGAGAAATTTCCCGAGGAGTAGCATATACTCACAGTAGGATCGGGATCCAAATATCATCGCGTGACAAAACTGAAGGAATCCTACCAGAATCATCACACTCCAAATGGTATGCAACACTAGCAAGTTTCAGTTCTTTTGAAACTCCCGATGTGGATTTTTGCCCCCATGCTCTTATGACCTTGAATTTGGCCAACAAATCATAAGTCACATGTCAAGTTCTACCCGTCATTCTCCAAGTTAATTTGAACCCACCCATACCTACCCTTGACTTTGGCCAACAAGGCGGTATGACTGTCCCAAACCAACGCATCTATCTATGCTGCACATGAATACCCAATAGCTACCAATCACTATGCCTTAACTTTAGCCAACAAACACAGCTTGAATACTATTGACTATTCATGTGAAACGACGGAAGGCTATGAATGGTTTTGGCGAAACCGTGAACTTAGTGAACTTGATATAATCGATGGAACGAGATAGCTTTTAAAAGGAGCGGCTCAAGCTCCGCATTTAAAAGTTGGTTTTTGAAAAGAACCGAGTGATTTTTGAAAGTGTTCCAACGACTTTACTTTGGTTTATTTTCTTGCATTAATTTTTAATGCGTCCCATCATTTAATCCTACCATTGCAGAAAACAACCAAAATATGACGCATGCTTATGCCATCCGCATTCGCCACGGGGCCCCGTCATTACCCGTTAGGTTACTTAACTAACGACAGAGCGGGGGTTGGACTAGCGCGGATGCAAAACATAAGCAACGCCTATATAATATCATACATAGATATATTGCAATGATAGCCATTTCAGATCACAGATGAATACATTGGATATACTAGGAATCCGCAATTCGTACGAGCCTGTAACGAAAAGCGGATTACACGGTCGCGATGTATAGACAATACCCTACCCTAGACCCCTACGGGTGCGGCAAACTACCCACCAAATATTCGAAGCGGAGCAACCTCCCTCAACGACGTGAGTAGGCCACTCGGCACTTCGAGATACCCGGTAATTTGTGCACCCCACCTTGGGTCTATCCTAGGAGCAAAAACAGTAAAAAGAAATTATACAATGACGGCTACAACCCCGACCCGGTTGTGCGGCCATACAAATAATATTACATCAATTTACATATTACATGAATTGAAAGAAAAGAAAACTCTCATCTCACAACCCCCGGCTATTCATCCGTGACAATCCAATGAATTCATATACACATACCATCAACATTACAGATCACAGATATATATAACCCTCACTAATCGACGTATAGCGATTAGCGGACGTTCAATACATATAACACATCACAGATATATACCCGTCAGCTTAAGTCTTTAGAAGTTCGATCAAAATACGGATTTTTAGGCCCCAAACACAAATTTTTCTTTCTGGAAAATCTGGGCAGAAAAAACATATTTTAAAAATCCCAAAACAACCCCAGAAACACACTGCAGCAAAATTGTGCCACGGCCGAGTCAACTCGGCCGCGGAACCGCGGCGGGAGCGTGCTCCCACCGCGTTTCCGCGGCGACTTGACCGGTTCGTTGGACCAATTTTCTTGGGTGTCTTAACAAAAGCCTGAACCGATTTTTCATGTATGATTTGTTGCTTTTTGAACAGAGGGAAAAATCGGCAGAAACCATATTATTCGGGTGTGTTTCGTGATATTTTCTCCGATCGAACTTCTACTTACATTGCTGACATGTTAGATAGTGTTTAACTAGGCTCTGATACCACTGTAAGTCCATGCTAACCTTCCCCGGTACTTGCGGGGTTGCGGAATTGGTGAAAAACGATTTTTGCTAGGGTGGTAACATGGACTCATAATACGGATCTTTATTAAACAACTACCTAACAACCTAACTAGGAGTTTTATCTACTCGGTTAGTGGGTTATACCTTTCTTGAACTCCTTCGTCTTCAACTCTTGTGGTGTACGGACCGGCTTCCCCTCGTCGTCTTTTGGCGCCGAAGATGGATCCACCCGAAAGCTTCTACCTTTTGGCTTCTCTTCAAACTTGAAGAAACTAGAACACTTGGCTTGCTAGGCCTTGTGAACTAGGATGAGTAGAGAATTGTTTTGGTGTTTTTATCTCTAAGGTAATGGTTCTCAACTCATGAGAAGGGTTTACCTTGAGCTAGAGAGAGCAAGAGGAAGAAGGAGAGCTTGAGAATGAGAGAGCTCAAGAGAGAGAGAGCCAAATGAAAAGTGAGTCAACCTCTTCTCATCTCACCTCTCATAATCCAAAATTATGATAACAAGTAATAATAATTGAGTATAATGTGATGGTTGATATCATGACAAATGACAATATCATTTCTTGCATTAAATGCAATTTATGAAGCATCAAGCAAGCACAAGTCAATGCAAACAAATGATAGCCATTGTCATGATGGTGGTCAACAAGTCCAACCTAGTCAACCGGTCAACAAAAGTCAACAAGTCAACAAGGTCAACCTTTCAACCCTAACCATGTCACTATATTACTTAATTAATATTATTGTTAATCATAATTCTAATTCTCATTAGGGTTTAGCAAAAGTCAACAGTCAACAACCCTAATGAGAATCCTCTGCCTCTGTCTTTGTCAACCGTGCATACACACCCGTATCCGCGTTCCGGGGAACTCGAATACAAACGAGATAAAACCAATCCCAAAACGTATACTAGGATCTGGCTTAAACCAAAGCCCACTAGTAATAACTGCCCGGTCACTCAACGTGCACAAGTGCACGGATGTGACCGAACCCTGTCGCAAAACCATGTGACCTGTCGCAAAACCATGCGACCACTACTCTTTTGCCTAAAGGCGAATAGCTCTCTGTGTGGGACTCTAAAGACTCGACACTACGCTGGCAGTGGGTTTAACCACAGACCGCAAGCGGCACTAGCTGTGCGTAATGGCCCCCAGGTAGATGCCGATAAGAAGACGGATGAGGTGAAACCCATCTGAACTCCTACTGAGCCTGAATGTGACAATCTCCGTACAGTCTGGTCTGCTCGTCTGATACATCGCATGGCGGGCCTAGGGGGCGGTAAACGTCAGTCCCCTAATAGCGGTACAAGTCGTGTCGGAGTGTAGCCCAGAACACCCTGAGATAGCACTGGAAACCTACCAGTATATCTCGCTTGCCCTGGCCAGGGACTACTTGTGTAATGGCTCTCCTAGACACAGCGCGATGTCAACCCCCAATACCGGGAGAGACGAATCATGTCTAACCGTCACTGCCTCCAAGTGCTTCGGGACTGCACCCAACTACTACCTGTTTGCACGACTCCTTTGAGCCGTGGTAGGGTAGCAATCAAAGTACAGTGGGAATACACTCAAGGCGAAGTGACAGTGTCAAGTCAGCGGACTAAGCTGTACTCATGTCACCTGGGAACTGATAACTGACGATAGGTATAGTACCAACCAATCAGTTCCCGACGAGTCCTGTCCAGTGTACTCGTAACCTAACGAGCACCCGCATACTATCTCAAGTACGACGTACTGACGGCTGTGGGACAGACCGTCTCCCCTGCTGGGATGAGAAGCGCATACGCTAGTCTACTCCGGAGTATCGATGCCCTGTCTCGATAGTCCTACGACTAAGGACCTGTATAAGGATGTGCTTGTGGATTACCCAGCCCCCACGAGTGTGACTGCCATCACAACGCTGGTAATCAAGCAAAGATCCTAAGGGCTCTACTAATATGTATAAGCAATATGCTAAAAGAAACACATGCACATATTAAAGTAGAAACAAACCAAGTAGCATACTACCATTTTGAGCAAGATTGTCAATACAAGGTGAATATCACAAGCTTCCATTAAATAATATACAAACTAGTATGATACAGTAATGGCCTCTAGGGCATATACACTAACAGTATATATATTCAGTGTACATTCTTGCTCGACATGATAGTATGCTATCTGGTTCTTCTTTATCTGACATGTTGACTTGATCATGCTTTTATTCATTCACACATGTTGATAAAGCCCTGACGATATTTACTTTACTACTGTGATTATGATGGAGATCATACTAGTGGTACGTCTGTAGTTTATAAGCATATCCTAAAATGTCCCTAGTGGTAGGTGTATCGAGATGGGGCATCGATATACCAGAGTAGACTAGCGTATATGATACTAGACCCATATGATGGGCGATGGATATTCCCACATCCATTGATGTTTGACATCATGATCGTATACGGGTGCTCAGTGGTGACTGGGTACACTGGACGGACTCGCCGAGAACTCCTATATGGTATTATATCTATCGTCGGATAGAAGTTCTCAGGTGACACTGGTACAGGTTAGTCTGTAGACCCGAGATCGTCATAGAGTCTTGTGTGTTCTCCCACTGTACTTTGATTACCACCCTACCACGGCTCTACTGAGTCGTACAAACAGGTGGCTTTTGGGTACAGTCCCGAGACACATCAAGACGATGAGCGATAGGAGGGGTTTCGTCTCTCCCGGTATTGGGAGTTGATGTTGTGTTGTGCTCGATTGGCTATATCAGTAAGTCCCTGGTCATGGCTGTTGAGATTTACTGGTAAGTGTTATCAGTAGTTTCTCGATCTGTTATAGACCATTCATCGGCACGACTTATTGAGTTATTGAGGTCGACGTTACCATCCCTAGACTCGATATGCAGCATATCTGATGAAGAGATCGGACTGTACGGTAGTGTTGCCGGATGGCTAGACGGGAGTTGTGACAAGTTCGCTTGTTTTCTTCTGATCGCTCACTACTCGGGTGGCCGTTACGTTTAGCTGACCTCTTACAGCTTGGGGGCGCTTAATATGATCATCACCCACTGCCGGCGTATTGACGAGTCTTAGAGTCCCATAATTGAGTTACCTAGTCCAGGCGAAACGATGTGGTATGCATATGAGATATGCGCGGGGACCCGATTAAATGCGTGTAAGTGATATCGTATATTAATCGGGCGGCTTGCTATTGGTCGGGTCGTATGTGATATGACCGGTTTGCTAAATCAAGTGTTGATTTTTCATTGACCATTAGCTCTTTCACTTTAAACCCTTCTTGTCTTTTGTTGTATGCATGCATGTATGCATTTATTCTCTTTGATGCACATATGGATGTGCATGCACTCATACATGCATACACAATTCTATCATGGTTGTTGATATATTGGATGGTGGCAATATAAGACACACCTTAATAAATATGTTGATATTTATTTTTGGAAAAGATAAATGGAATTGGATAATTACTCATGGTTGATTATTATATCCCCCCCCCCCCCCACTAACCTTTGTGTCTACCATGAGTTATTTTCCATGGCCATTTTTGATCCAAAGATAAATATCTAGATATTTATTAACTTGGGTTAAGAGTGAGAAGAAGAAAATATATATATTTTCTTTTCTCATTCTTATCTCAATACTTATCATTATCTTGAGCTCTTCATTTGCCATCTTCTTCTTCCTCACTCTCTTGCTCTCTAGGTTTTGATAGTGAACAAAAGAGTGATCAAGTTAGGGTTTTGAAGTGAGAGAATAAACCACATTATCATTCTACACTACTCATGCCCATTAGTTTAGAGTATTGGTTTCTACTTCTTCTCGTGATCAAGTGGAGCTACAAGCTTGGACAAAGAGGACTCCGGGTGGATCATCGTAGATTTGGAGGATCTCGAGCAAGCTTCTTTCAACTCTCAAGTGGTCAAGGAGTCTAGCTTAGGGAGCTACAAAGGTTATATTCTCAAACCCTAGCTTTTTACCACTTGTGTTTGTGTTAAAGTTTTGTTACCCTAGCTTTTCTATTGTGATCCCTAGGTTAGTTTCTTTAGCATCCTATAAAATTTTAATATGGCATGTGTGATGCTACCAAACCCAAGTAGTGGTGCTGGAGAAACACCTTCAGTAGCTTGAGTTGGAGATCTCTCGACGTAGATCATTTTCGGCCTCGAAGTTCTTCAAGCAAGCTTATTCCTTTCACCTAGTGGAGCCTAACGAGTGTCCGGGAGACCACTACTTGGAGCAAAGGGACTACTATACGGAGCTTTAGAAGTGAAGGACCGGTCTACAAAGGTTGTATTCGTTGTTCAGTTAGAGTAAAGTTGTTTACTCGCTTAGTTATAACCCTAATCCTCTAGTTAGATTCTTGGTTCCGGATTTCTTAGCAATCTAGATTTTTTAAAATTGCATGCTTGATACCTTAGAAAACCTAGTGAGAGTGTTAAGGAACCCAGCATTAACTGCCTTGCCCAAGGTCTTGTGGTGCTGGCCAACCGAACACAGTACGATATCGACGCCCTCTACCGTGATAGACGAATCCCCAACAATCGCTCATTGCCTCCCTATGGCTCGGGACTGTACCCAACTAAAACATATTTGCACGATTCAGTAGAACCGTGGTAGAGTAGTAATCTAACTACAGTGGGAACTCACACGAGACAAATGAAGATTTCAGGTCTAAAGACTAACGTGTACTCATGTCACATGAGATCTGACGATAGGTATAGTATTATCTAGAAGTTCTCGGCGAGTCTGTTCAGTGTACTCATCCTCAGTGAGCACATGCATATGATCTTAGGTGTCAAAGACCAATGGCTGTGGGACCAACCATCACTCCCCGTCGGGGTCTAGAAACGAATACACCAGTTTGCTCCGGAATATTGATGCTCAGTCTCGATACTCCCACGATTAGAGACATTTAAAGATGTGTTTATGGATTATCTAGTCCCCACATGTATGATCGTCACCGTAACGCTGGTCAAGTAATAATCATACGGGCTTTATCAACATGTATTAATGATACGTAATAACAAGTAAAACATATACACATGTTAAGATAAAGACAAACCAAATAGCATACTATCATATCGAGCAAAATTGTCTTGTACATACATATGTCCAAGTATCCACTATATATATACAATAATGGCCTCTAGGGCATACATATCCAACATTTGTGTGCATTCTGCAATTTCATGCTTAAATGTATTTTATGTGCAATCTAAAATTCCAGGATTCAATACTTTTATGCACTTATAAGATCCCCAGGTCCCAGAATTCCTTTTATTTGTGTACTTATAACCCCAAGTCCCAGAATACTGTATTTTGTGTGCAATCTAAAATTCCAGGATTCAGTTCGTTTGTTGCATTTGCTATTGTGACAAAATGGTGCCAGTTTCATTTTTATGCCAATTTTGATGTCAGTTTCATTACTTTGAGAATTCTGTATTTTGACAGACTTTCAACACTCAGCACACACAAAACATTCAACACTCGGCACACACCAAATTTTGATGCCAGTTTAACACTCAGCACAAACTTTCAACACTCAGCACACACCAAACTTACATTATTTTGATAATTCTGAATTTTGATGCCAGTTTAAGGCAGCACACTTTCTCAGCAATAAGCAGCAATTCTCAGCAATTTAGTCTCAATCAAACCCCAGAATCATCACATTGGTGGTAATAGACAGCAACAAACTCAAAACAATAAAAATACTCGGAAAAAACTTTCATGCATTGATAACTTGAGATACATTAATACATTGATAGCTTGGATCTTCATTGCATTGTTGATGCAAAAAAAGTCACATCCACTCTAAGTTCCCCCTTTATACCTAGGATAACCAAAAAATTGCTCTCCTTTGCGATGAGATTGCCCACTCACTCGAAACTTGCACTTCAAAGGACAATAGCATTCCATAAGCTCTTTTCTGGAGTGGATTGAGAAAGAAGACCCGCTTTCCATGATCAATTTGTGAAATTTTTTCTCGAAACCCTAACACTAGAGACGATTTGGGAGAAGAGTGGAGAATTTTGGGGGAATGTTTGGGTCCGGGGGTTTTAAACCCAGCCCGATATCCCTCCGTTAAGGGCTAACGGAGTTCAAAAAGATGCCCAAAGTATTTCTTATTGGCGCTGTTGGGAAGCTTTTTTGTGAAACTTAAAAGATTGGGGGCTATTTTGTAAGTAGCTAAAATAGAGGGCCTTTTTTGTAATTAGCTAATTTTTGGGGGTCTTTCTGTAAAAAATCCAAACTTGAATTATGTGATTATGCAACACTAACTATGTTTACTTAATTAATATCATACTAATATGAAATGTAATTGCATAAATCAAAACCAACGAAGACATGCAATGCCATATTGCCTTGCAACCAGAGTATAAATCATCTTTACAAATATAACTAAGGGTAATGATTCAATGAAACGTTTTCTTATGTGAAACAAATGAGACGCGCTTTATAACACCCTATCCTTCCCCGTGTATTTCACCGATTCAGATTGTTCACCGTGATCTGTATGTCGCGCATACCCTACGTATCAATTTTCATAAGATTACTACACCTCTAGCACATGCGATCAAGTGAACGACAAATGAACGTCTCTCGGTAGTCTGAAAAATGATATCATCGATCGTGCATGCTAGAGGTGTAGAAATCTCATGAAAATTGATATGTAGGGTATGCGTGAACGGTCTGAATCGGTGAAATACGCTGGGGTAGGGTATAATAGAGTGCATCTTATTTGTCTCACATAAGAAAATGCCTCACTAGAGCATTATCCATATAACTAAAATATATTGGGGGCATCATAAACGGTATTTTTTCCGCTAAAATAACGCAAAAATATATATATATATCTCTTATGGAACCCTGTCTCTAAAGACATATTCTTAAACTCATGCATTTACCTTTCAACATTTCAACATTCAAATGCAAAAGCAGTTGGTCCAGTGACATTATTCCTTTTTCAAAAATAATCCTAAATTTTTAAACAAGTTGATAGACATAAACATCACAATTATTTGTAGCACGACTCCAGGGAGAAATAACTACAAAGTTGATGGAAGAGTTGGATCTCCAACAAAGTTGGTGAAAGGCTCAAAGTCATGCAAGGAGGTGACGGCCACTTTCCTCCCACCTCAAAAACCTACCATTTTCAATTGCTCTAGAGCATAGGTTTCGAGTGCGAGTTTACTTGAGAGTTATATAATTCTAAAAGAGATCAGTCTCGAAAGAATCTAGGCAAGGTGGAAAGGAAGCAAAGTTGATACAAAAGGAAAATACCTTTCTCATCGACATCGACCTGCATGATGGGCCTTATGGAAGGTTACAGAAAATACAAGATAATATTTGGGCCAATGAGAAGAAGAATTTTTAAGCATCACAAGCTCAAGCCATGATACCGGCACTTGATGACCAAGGTGTGAATGGTGAAAAGGAATCACTCAATGCACGGTTAGCATGAAGAGTGTCCATATCAGGGCAATGAGAACAGAAATGAGGTTAAGATTTGATGATACTCTATATTGGCGATCTCCCAGATCAGGACACGTGGCGGATGACGTGTCCAGGACTCAAAAGAAAGAGTCCGCAGGGGCTGACCAGGCCACCCCTATACCAGACCTGCAAGCACAAGTTGGCTCTCCTCAAGACCCCCCGCAAATTGGCCTTCTCGGCCTCTCAGCTCGCCCCGAGCTGCCACAGGACCAAAACTCCTCGGCCCTCCCGCTCGTTCCCGAGCTCCCCTGCTAAGGCCATCTTCCTCGGTCCCTCTGACCGACCAACTCCACCACTCACAGGCGTAACCACCGCTCCGCAAATCTCGCCATGCGCAGATTCTCCGCCGACAGCATCCCACGTTCCACACCATCACGATCCCCATTAACGGGCGATCCGCTGTTTACACGGGCGTGACGTCGGGAGCGTAACTGCCGGTGAGATTCTCGCGCCTGCTGCTGCGCGTTGCCGCCACTATATAAACCCCCATCACAGAGGGGTCAAGTAAGCTTTTTTCACCCTACTTAGCCGTTACTCTGCTCGGATCTTGTGCTAACTTGATCGTCGGAGGATCCTCGGTGGTACCAAACCACCCCGGGACTTCTTTGCAGGTACTCGGCGCAGACTCCTCAAAACCACCAATCTCCTCAAAACCCATTGAGACCCACACGCAACAGGAGATCACCTCCAAGATCCACCGGGAGATCGACGGAAGACAACATCTGACGGAGACCCGAAAAGGACCTCCATCAGTTGGCGCCGTCTGTGGGAACTAAACTCCACAAAAAACAAAGTTGGCCTTCCGATCTCCATCAACATGGCAAGCGATCACCCTGAAGATCCAAACACCCGCCGCCGCCTCCCCCTCAACGGAGGCGCGGGCAAACCTCCGCCGAATGTCATCAACCCCTCCGTCGGCCACAGCCTCGCAAACCCCAGCGGTCGCCGATCCCTCGATCCGTCCCAGTCAACCTCGAGGTCCCGCGTCGGAGAGCCTCGCCTCGAGCCTTGTCGCAACCCTGTTCCTACCAGGGCGGTGGCGGTCAGCTCGCCTGTTTCCAGACATGACCAGCACCCCCTCCCTCGACGGAGCCGCGCCCACGAGGCCCGCCAAGGCAGCTCGAAGGCAACCTCACCACGGGGCCTAAAGGACCTCGCCGGGAGGAACCGAGACCCATCAAGAACTATGGTCATAACGACAAGGGGACAATCGAGCGCCTGCGAGATTCAACAATCCGCGCCGGTAATGGAAGCCAACGGCTACGCGAGCAAAAAGTCCATGGACCACGAGCCTATCACCTTTGGCGACGGGGATCTCCACGGCATATACATGCCCCACAATGACTCTCTGGTGTGTTAGTTGTATGTATGCCCTAGAGGCCAGTATTGTACAGATGATATATATTATATTGGATGCTTGGACATATATAGAGAGGACTTTCTTGCTCGATATGATAGTATCCTATCTGGTTGCTCTTTATCTTAACATGTATACTTGTCTCTTGATACTGTCTTGTAGTTACATGTTGGTAAAGCCCTTAGGATGTATACTTGACTACCAGAACTATGGTGCAGATCATACTAGTGGGGCCATGGTAGTCCATAAGTACATCCTTTAATGTTCCTAGTCGTAGGTGTATCGAGACAGGGCATCGATATACCAGAGTAGACTAGCGTATACGCTTCTCGACCCATGAGATGGGCGATGGATGATCCCATATCCATTGTTGTTTGACAACAGAGATGGTATATGGGTGCTTAGTGGAGACTGGGTACACTGGACGGACTCGCCGAGAACTCCCAGATGGTATTATACCTCACGTCAGATGGCAGTTCTCTAGTGACACTTGTGCAGGTTAGTCTATAGACCCGAGATCGTCATAGAGTCTTGTGTGATTCCCACTGTGCTTTGATTTCCACCTTACCACGTCCAAGAGGGCGTGCAAAACGGTGGTTTTTGGGTACAGTCCCGAGTCACATGGAGGCAATGAGCGATAGGAGGGGTTTCGTCTCTCCCGGTATTGGCGGTTGATGTTGCGCTGTGCTCGATTGGCCATAACAAGGAAGTCCCTGGCCAGGGCTGATTTAGAGATTTACTGGCAAGTGTTACCAGTAGTTTCTCGACCCGTTATGAGCCTCACATCGGCAAGACTTATCAGTTATTAGGGTCTGACGTTTACCACCCCTATACTTGATATGCGACATATCAGACGAGGAGACCGGACTGTACGGGAAGTGTTACCGTCTGGCTTTTTACAGGAGTTGGAGCGGGCTTGCTTGCTGATCTTCTGATCGCTCAATACCCGGATAGCCGTTACGTCCAGCTAGTACCGCTGACGGCTTGTGGGTGCTTGATGTGATCATCACCTACTTCCGGTGTATTGACGAGTCTCTAGAGTCCTACATAAAAGTTTTACTGGCTCAGGCAAAACGAAATAGGAGCACGTATATGATATGTGCAGAACCGAGAATAATGCGTGTATGTGATACCGTATTCTATTCTCGCGACTTTTCGTATCGGTCGGTTATATGTGATATAGCCGGGTTATCGAATCAAGTGTTGATTCGATAAGACGATATATTGGATGTTAGTCGGTTATATGAGATATAACCGGATTATTAAGTCAAGTGTTGATTTAATAATTTAGTGTATAATTGTATATTTGATATACTAATTTATATTAACTAATATTAGTTCACTTAAGGATTTTTTTTTCTCACATGTGCACAACTTTAATATATATGTGATATATATTAAAATGTGTTTTCTTTTTGGATCATGGTTGTTGATACATCATTCATGGGTGTGCAAGACATACACCATTCTATTTTAAATGGTGGTTTATAATTATTTAAGGTAATTACAAATTAGTGGAACTTTTGTCACAAGCATGAAGCTTGTAGAAGCTTGTGGAGGCTTTGACAAAGTCCACTAACTTTGTTTTACTTTAGATTTTTATTAACCCAACCATTTTGGATTAGCCATGGTTATGTCTCAACATGAGTTAGTATATGATACTCACTCACCCATGGTTAGCTCACTTGACTTGATCATTATCTTCATCTTTTCTTTTGTTCATCTTCTTCTTCTTTGAGCAAAAGAAAAGCTTGCTAGGGTTTTCAAAAGAGAGTGAAACATTGTAAGAAAATAAATTCTAAAGTGAACCCACTTCCTATTTCTCCATTCTCTACTAGACTAGCACTTTAGTTTAGGGTGTTTGCTTCACTAATTCTCCAGTTAGTGAAGTAGAAGCTTGAGTTGGCATCCTCTCGACGTAGATCATCTTCGGCCTCGAAGACTTCAAGTAAGGACGCTCCTTTAGCCTCGTGAAGCCATGAAAGAGTCCGGGAGAACCACGATCGCAGCGAAGGGACTTCAACAAGGAGCTAATGAAGTGAAGGACCGATCTACTAAGGTTGTATTTCGTATTCACTTAGTCGTAAATGGTATTTACTTGCATGTGAAACCCTAATAATTTAGCAAAGATCTTGTTTAGGGTTGTTCGGCACGGCTAAATTTTTAATCGGGCATGGTTGATGCCTTGTAGAACCTTGTTAGAGTGCCTAGTAACCCTACAGTGGTATCAGAGCCTAGCTAAAGTATTAGGCGACGTGTATACGAAGTTAAAACCCCGATCGAACCCCGAAACGTCAATTTGACCCCCTCGCTGGACAAATTTTTAAAATGTGATTTTTTCTGCATTAAAAATACTGAAAAAAATCGGCAGGGAATTCTAAGAGTTACTGTGCAAAACGACACCAAAACCCCACTAAAGCGCCGCGGAACCGCGGCCGTACCATGCATTCTGCGGCGGTTCCGCGGCAACACAGTAGAGTTAGGGTTAGATTTTGGCACAGTAATATCCGTAGCTGTTAGTGCACATTCCTAGGTATTTTTAATCTGACTCTGTTAGTTATGTGTATGACCTAAAGGCCATTACTATACATGAGATGCATATTCTAGTGGATGCTTGGACATATATAGGGAGGACTTTCTTGCTCGACATGATAGTATGCTATCTGATTACTCTTTACCTTAACGTGTACACAGATTGTCTCTCTTTTACATGTTGGTAAAGCCCTTAGGATGTGTACTTGACTACCTGGACTCTGATGCAGATCATACTAGTGGGGACAGAGTAGTCTATAAGTACATCCTTTAATGTCCCTAGTCGTGGGTGTATCGAGACTGGGCATCGATATACCAGAGTAGACTAGCGTAATACCTTCTCGATCCATATAGATGGGCGATGGATGATCCCATATCCATTGGTGTTTGACATCAGAGATGATATACGGGTGCTCAGTAGAGACTGGGTATACTGGATGGACTCGCCGAGAACTCCCAGATGGTATTATATCTCACGTCAGCTGGCAGTTCTCTGGTGACACTGGTACAGGTTAGTCTGTAGACCCGAGATCGTCATAGAGTCTTGTGTGATTCCCACTGTGCTTTGATTTCCACCTTACCACGTCCAAGAGGGCATGCAAAACGGTGGTTTTTGGGTACAGTCCCTAGTCACATGGAGGCAATGAGCGATAGGAGGGGTTTCGTCTCTCTCGGTATTGGAGGTTGATGTTGCGCTATGCTCGATTGGCCATAACAGGGAAGTCCCTGGCCAGGGCTGGTTTAGAGATTTACTGGTAAGTGTTACCAGTAATTTCTCAACCCGTTATGCACCTCGCATCGGCAGGACTTATCGGTTATTGGGGTCTGGCGTTTACCACCCCTAGACTTGATATGCGACATATCAGACGAGGAGACCGGACTGTACGGTAGTGTCACTGTCAGGCTTTTTGCAGGAGTTGGAGCGGGCTTGCTTGCTGATCTTCTGATCGCTCAATACCCGGGTAGCCGTTAGATTCAGCTAGTACCGCTGACGGCTTGTGGGTGCTTGATATGATCATCACATACTGCCGGCGTATTGACGAGTCTTTAGAGTCCTACATAGAGGTTTTACTGGCTCAGGCAAAACGAAATAGGAGCGCATATGTGATATGTGCGGGACCGAGAATAATGCAAGTATATGATACCGTATTCTATTCTCGCGATTTTTGTATCGATCGGTTATATATGATATAACCAGGTTACCGAATCAACGGTTGATTCGATAAGTCGATACATTGGATGTTAGTCGGTTATATGTGATATAACCGGATTATTAAGTCAAGTGTTGATTTAATAATTTAGTGTATAATTGTATATGTGATATACTAATTTACATTAACTAACATTGGTTCACTTAAGTATTTGTTTTTCTCACTTGTGCACAACTTAATATATATGTGATATATATTTATTTGTGTTCATTTTGTATCATAGTTGTTGATACAACTTACATGGGTGTATAAGACTTATACCATACTAATTATAATGTTAGGTTTTTATATTTAAAGTAATTCTAAAATTAGTGGATAATGAGCTCACATGCATGAAGCTTCTTGAAGCTTTGGGTTGCATTGACTTAGTCTACTAGTTTTGTTTTACTTGAGATATTAATTAACCTAACCATTATAATGTAGCCATGGTTATATCTTTACATGAGTTAATATATGATATAAATTCACCCATGGTTCACTCTCTCTCTTGATGATTAGTTTTTCATTCTCATTTTGAGCTCATCTTCTTTGTCCTTCAAATGCTTGCTAGGGTTTGATAAAGAGAGAGAAATAATGTGAGAAAAGAAATTCTAAAGTGTACTCATTTCCTATTTCTCTATCCACTACTAGATTAGCACTTTAGTATAGGGTGTTTGCTTCACTTTAGTTAAGTAGAAGCTTGAGTTCGTATTCCCTTGATGTAGATCATCTTCGGCCTCGAAGACTTCAAGCAAAACCGTTGCCATCTTCTCATGGAGCCGTCCGAGAGTACGGAAGCACCATGATCGCAGCAAAGGGACTACTACAAGGAGCTTATGAAGTGAAGGACCGATCTACAAAGGTTGTATTTCGTATTCACTTAGTCATAAATGATATTTACTTGCATGTGAAACCCTAATAATCTAGCAAAGATCTTGTTTAGGGTTGTTCGGCACGGCTAAAATTTTAATCGGGCATGGTTGATGCCTTGTAGAACTTTGTTAGAGTGCCTAGTAACCCTACAGTGGTATCAGAGCCTAGCTAGAGTATTAGGCGACGTGTATACGAAGTTAAAACTCCGATCGAGCCTCGAAACATCGACTTTGAACCCCTCTCTGGACAATTTTTAAAAATGTGATTTTTTCTGCATTAAAAATACTTTAAAAAATCAGCAGGGAATTCTAAGAGTTACTGTGCAAAACGACACCACAATTCCACTAAAGCGCCACGGAACCGCGGCCGTACCATGCCTTCTGCGGCGGTTCCGCGGCAGCACAGTAGAATTAGGTTTAGATTTTTGGCACAGTACATCCGTTGGTATTTGTTGCTGCTTCTGGGTATTTTTAATCTGACTCAAGTGTTGAGTGTTCTGGGGATTATTTTGTATTCTTTGATTCGATCGGAAAATTTAATTTCGTTCTTTTTCCGGATAATTTAGAAACTATTAAAATGTTCGAACGGATATCATTAACTCATTTTTTCCCGTCACGAAAAACTTTCAAGTGTTGAATTTTTCTTGGGTTTAAATCTTTCGGAAAAACGTGCAAGTAACGCGATGGACCCTCTAGAAGAACACAAAGCTTAACTCGATTATGTGACCGTCTGAACCACCTCTAAACCTTAGGGTTTGGGGCAGTACGGCGTGCCACATGTGAGGCGTTGGCTTGACCCTTCTACGGCTGGACCATTGCTACTATGACGTATTCTGGAATTTTTGAACTCCGCTCAAGTGTTGAGCTATTTAGGAAATCTTGAGTATTTGATTATTCGATCGGAAAGTTTAATACTGTCTATTTATCAGGAATGTAATACAATATGTGGAATTCATATAGTTAGGCATGAAATGCGAAGTATGTGATATTTCGGATTTATGATGTCTAAAGTAATTGTGGATTCCAAATGTTGTAGTTTTGCACTTTCTTTTCTGCGACTGTAAGTGTAATATGTGATATCGCCGGTTTCGTTGCTATATGTCAACGACAATTGGGATGTGCATATTTACTTACGTTGATGACATGTGATGTTATGTGTTGCTGGATATGTTATATTGGATCGTCGCGTTTTTAAATAGCTGGGGGTTTTATGTGAGATGAGGATTTTTTTTATTTTCATTCATGTAAAATTCATTGTATGTAATATTCTTTTATTGGGGCACTTCCAGGATGAGGTTGATGTCACCATTTGTATATTATTTACTTTTCCGCATTAGGTAGACCCAAGGAGAGGAGCATAAGTAACCGGGTTCTAGGGTTAAGCGGGAGACCAACTCGAGGAGTCGAGTCCGGGTCTCCTAACTCTAGAATTGGTAGGGTTGCTTGCCGCTCTCGTAGGGGTCTAGGGGTGTGGGTTTGGTTATTCATCGCGACCGTGGAATCCATGTTTTATAGAGGCTCAAAATAAAACACGGACCTCCTAGTATATCCATTATTTCATATGATTCTTCTGCTGCGATATCTGTGATGTGATCATTTGATATGTTGAGATGGATACTGTATATAGTATATATGATATATTATATAGACGTTACTTATATTTTACACCCGCGCTAGCCCTGCCCCTCTCTGCCGTTAGTTACCTAACCTAACGGTGCACGAGGGGACATCGAGGCGAATGCGGATGGCATAAGTGTACGTCGTATTTATCTGTGATGTTTATGTGACTTAAATGATGAGACTTCATTAATATGATTAATGAAAGAAAAGAAACCTAAAAGATGTTGTAGAATCAAATTTTTCAAAAAGGGTAGCTACATTTTTTGCTTTCATAGCGATATATATGATATATCCTGCACCTTATTCGATGAGGAAAGAGCCGAGATCCCTTCACCGGGAGTGACCTCTTTAGCAAAACTGGAAGATACTACAACACTCGGTTTGTCTTTTGATTGCTTTTGGAGTTTTTGCTTTGCATAGCGATATATATGATATATCCTGCACCTTACTCCATAAGAAAAGAGCCGAGATCCCTTCACCGGGAGTGACCTCTTTAGCAAAACTAGTGAAAGCCTCAAAAACACTCCTTTTCAAAATTCACTCGATTCTACAACGATATCAAGTTCATTACGCAATAGGTTTTCAGAAAAAACTGTCGTAGCCCTCCGTCATTTCAGATAAGAACTGTTTAGTATTCGTGCTGCGTTTGTTGGCCTTTGTCAAGGCGTAGTGTGCGGTAGCTGAATGGTGCTTATCTGCTTATGCATATGATGCAGATTGTTTTGGGGGTAGTCGTACGACCTTGTTGGCCTTTGTCAAGGGTCGTGCAGGTGGGTTTGATTCAATCAAGAAATGACGGGTTGAACTTGACTAGCATCCTATGATTTGTTGGCCTTTGTCAAGGTCATAGGGGTTAGGGGCAAAATATTATCGGGAATTTCAAGCGTTGAAATTTGCAATGAGATTGCATACCTTCTATGAGATAGTTGGATCCCGATACCCACTGCGAGTAATTGTTACTCCTGGGAGAGTTTTACACATTACAATTAGCCGATCAAGTAGGTGTCTAGAAAGGTGTCAATGGGGTTACGCCTCTGGGAAAACGAGGTTTATTTTAATTAGGTCCATGCGAAAGCACTGGGAACCTCCCTCAAAGTACCGGCACTGGCCTGGCTGAAAGATGGGCGAAATTGTAGGGTATAATTAATCCCGGCTATTCTTTCCTTTTAGGGTTTGAAGGAAGATTTGATAAAAACAGTGGGAGCCATCCTGATTAGATAAAATAATAACCAATCTGATCTTGCAAGAGCGCACGCAGAGTGTTTTCTTCTCTCTCTCTCTCTCCAGGTAGCGACCATGTCACGCCTTAATCAAGATAATAATACGGTTGTATTGACCGAACCCGCTTGTTATACTGCGCTGGGTAACGTTGGTCCCGCTCCAACTTATAACTGTTATAAGACCGAGTAAGAAATAAGGGATTAGCAGGATTCCCGTACCGCCCAAACGAAGAAAGTGCATGATGATGCATCTTCTTCGGGTGTGTTCATTACCAAGAACTGTTTTTTCAGTATCCTCTACGTCCTGGGTATGAGATACCGGATCAGGATCCCACATATGTAATCTGTTACATAGGCTACAGATAGGTAGAGAACTGAGAACGGGTGGTAAAATTTCAAGAGTTGGAAACATTGCAATTGTTGCAGCCAAGATGTTGGCGGTTATCACCCTATATTACCAAATACATTGATTCTGAACGAATGTTCTTAGATACCGAACCTGATATACAACATCATATCAGTCTCTTTATTAGTAAAGAAGGATATAATTTTGTATTATTGGATAATGTTTTGAACATTTCCTATATCAAGAGTTGATCGGTTCAGGCACGTTATCTAAAAGCATTGACGTTCTAAATCAAACTACAGTTCTTAGTATACAGAACACACACAAGAGGAAGTGTTCAGAAATGAACGAATTCTTCTTGAGGCATTGTAGACTAGGTCATATCAATGCGACTCGACTAGCTGAAGTTACATTTAGATGCATATTTAAATTAGTTTGAATTTACATCTTATGAAACTTGCCGGTCATGTCACGAAGATAAGATGACCATAGCTTTGTTTATTAGAAACAAAGAAAGAGTTAGTGAACTCTTGGGATTGATACATGCTGATGTATGAAGGTCCCATGTCTACATATGCCAGGACCGATTCTTTGTACTTCATTACATTCACTGATAATCTCTCAAGATTCGGACATATGTTCCTGTTGAAACACAAGTATGGACCTTTTGAGATATTCAATGAATATAAGTTAGAAGTAGAGAACCAAAACAGGTATAAGTATTATGTCCTTTAATGAGATCAAGAGGAGAATACTTGAGCACGGAATTCCTGGACTATTCTAAAGGAGAATGAGATTCTCTCTCAGCATTACTCCTTCGCTTACACCACAGCACGTCGGTGTATCGGGGCGGAGCAATAGCACCCTATGAGATATGGTGCACTCTATAATGAGTACTACTGAGTTGCCTATTTCCTTTTGGAGGTTATACACTTGAGAAGCTGTATACCTATTGAATGGTGTTCCAACCAAATCAGATGCCTACCACTCCATATGTGATATGGTAAGGGAAGAGCCCATCTCTTAAGTCAGTTAAGATTTAGGGTTGTCCGGCCTATGTCTAAAAGAAAAATCCGGACAGACTCGAGGCAAGGTCAGCTATGTGGAAGTTTGTTGGATATCCCAAGCATTCGCAAAGGAATATTTTCTACCGCACCGAGAAACAAAAGGTGTTTTGTTTCTCGGCATGCCACCTTTTTAGAAAAGGAATTTATTTTGGAAACAAATTTGTGGTCATGAGGTAGAACTGGAAGGAGTTCCATCTATACAAACTACAGCTGACGATTTGGTAGAACCGGAGGATTCAATAGCTCCCAACGAACCTCAGCCTCTCCGCCGATCTGGTAGGGTTCCTCACCCACCTGAGAGATACTTTGGTTTCTCTATGACAGTGGGAGCGAGGATTGCATCATGAGATGATGACCCATCTGGTTTCGAGCAGGCCATCAAGAGTGGGGACTCTGTAAGAATGGCTGGATGCTAAACGATCTGAGATGGAATCCATATACACCAACAAAGTATGGACTTTGGTCGCTTTATCTGAAGGGTTAAATCCCCATCAGGAACAAGTATATCTTGAGAAGATTACTTGGTGTACATGGAAAAGTTGAGACTTTCAATGCTAGACTTGTTAAAGGTTTGCATCATTGACCAGGTGTGGATTATGATGAAACCTTTTCTAAGTACCTATGCTTAAGTCCATCCAGACCCTACTTGCCACTGCTACATACCATGACTACGATATCTGGCGGTTGAGTGTCATGACGACTGTTCTAAATAGTGATTTAGAATGGAACGTCTATAAGTACACAGCCAGAGGGCTTCGTAGACAGTGGAAGCGGCGGAAACGTGTGCAAGTTGCTTTACAGGTTAAAGCAGGCATCGCGGAGTTGGAACATCTGTTTTGATGTGGTAGTCAAAGCGTTTGACTTCATCAAAGTGGTAGATGAACCTTGTATATACAAAAGGGTAGTAGAGAGTAAGGTCGTCTTCCTTGTATTGTACGTGGATGACATACTCTTGTAAGGAAAGGAGTTTCTTATGCTACGCTCGGTCAATCTCCTCTTATCACAAGAATTCTCCATATAGGATCAAGGTGATACCTCCTAAATCCAAAGTTTTGAATCTATGAGATAGATCAATGTGGATGTTAGGACCCTCACTAGGTATAGTGAGATGGTATCAATCGATCCTGGGGAGAATCACAGGATAGCTTCTAAGGAGATAAGGTCGACTGAATGTCAGTCACAGGCATTGTCTTTACCCTCAGTAAAGGGACGGTATGTTGGAAGAGTTCCAAGCTAGATACCGTGGCATACTAGACGATAAAGGCTGGATACATCGCTACCAAAGAGGCAGTCTGGATGTATATTAGTTCATGAGATGAACTTCGTTCCTACCATTGTGAGACAATGGAGTTATGGCTTATGCCTAGGAATGCCCGTCCCGTCAGTGATCCAGACATATTCTAAGGCAGTATCACCAGATCATGGAGATGATTGATCTCCAGGGGATCGAGGTCAGGAGAGTAGACTCAGAGGACAACACGGCGGATCCACTCATAAAGGCTGTTTCCCAGAGAGAGACTTTTATGGGATGGTTGAGTATGAGATACTACAACCACTGTTATCAGATGGCCCTAGTGCAAGTGGGAGATTGTTAGTTATATGTATGCCCTAGAGGCCATTACTATACATGAGATGTATATTCTAGTGTATGCATGGACATATATAGGGAGGACTTTCTTGCTCGACATGATAGTATGCTATCTGGTTACTCTTTACCTTAACATGTACACCGATTGTCTCTCTGTTACATGTTGGTAAAGCCCTTAGGATGTGTACTTGACTACCTTGACTATGATGCAGATCATACTAGTGGGGACAGAGTAGTCCATAAGTACATCCTTTAATGTCCCTAGTCGTGGGTGTATCGAGACAGGGCATCGATATACCAGAGTAGACTAGCGTAATACCTTCTCGATCCATATAGATGGGCGATGGATGATCCCATATCCATTGGTGTTTGACATCAGAGATGATATACGGGTGCTCAGTAGAGACTGGGTACACTGGATGGACTCCCCGAGAACTCCCAGATGGTATCATACCTCACATCAGATGGCAGTTCTCTGGTGACACAGGTACTGGTTAGTCTGTAGACCCGAGATCGTCATAGAGTCTTGTGTGATTCCCATTGTGCTTTGATTTCCACCTTACCACGTCCAAGAGGGCATGCAAAACGGTGGTTTTTGGGTACAGTCCCGAGTCACATGGAGGCAATGAGCGATAGGAGGGGTTTCGTCTCTCCCGGTATTGGGGGTTGATGTTGCGCTAGGCTCGATTGGCCATAATAGGGAAGTCCCTGGCCAGGGCTGGTTTAGAGATTTACTGGTAAGTGTTACCAGTAATTTCTCGACCCGTTATGCGTCTCGCATCGGCATGACTTATCGGTTATTGGGGTCTGACGTTTACCACCCCTAGACTTGATATGCGA
This sequence comes from Agapanthus africanus, assembly GCA_030015575.1. NCBI lineage: Eukaryota > Viridiplantae > Streptophyta > Magnoliopsida > Asparagales > Amaryllidaceae > Agapanthus > Agapanthus africanus. Next base: position 181,412,693 of record JASDDO010000008.1, read on the forward strand.
CATATCAGACGAGGAGACCGGACTGTACGATAGTGTCACTGTCAGGCTTTTTGCAGGAGTTGGAGCGGGCTTGCTTGCTGATCTTCTGATCGCTCAATACCCGGGTAGCCGTTACGTCCAGCTAGTACCGCTGACGGCTTGTGGGTGCTTGATATTGTAAGTCCATATTGCGACCCCCGGTTCTTACGGGGAGGCGGAAACGGTATAAAGAACAAATTTTTATCGCAAGAGGCAACATGGACTAGACAAGGTCGGGATCGTGTCTAAACTAAACTAGCATACATCTTAAAGAGTCTTAGCTACTCGGATGAAAGTTATACCTAAACTTGAACTCCTTCTTCTTCAAACCTTGTAGAGGTTGATGGTTCTTGCCTTGTAGCCTTCCTCCGTCGAAGATGGATCCACCTCGAAGGTTCAACCTTTGGGCTCTTCCTCGATCTTTGAGTGAACTAGGGTTTCCGGCTTGCTAAACCTTGATCCTAGAATGAGTAGAGAGTGTCTAGGGGTTGTTTTTCTTTTCAAGGTGAAGGATTCTCAACACATGAGAAGGAATCACCTTGAGCTTGAGGAAGAAGAAGATGAAGAGAGGAGAGAGAAGCTAAATGAGATAATGAGCCATATTTTTCTTTCTTGCAACCATATTGCCAAAAGAAAAAAGAATTATCTAAATAATAATAATTCAAATAAGAATAGTTGATGGTAATTTGGAATGACCACTATCATGCTTCTTTAAATGAAATGTAAGCATGAATCAAGGAGGATCTTTACAAAGCATGATGGTGGTCAACATTCAACCATGGTCAACAAGTCAACCATGGTCAACAAGTCAACAAAATCAACCATAACATAATTCTCATTTAATTACTATTATTAATAGATAATCCATAAATCCATTAGGGTTTGGAAAATGATAACTGTCAATTGTGCATACGCACCCGTTCCGAAACCCTAATGAAAATCATCTTCCTCCTCCTCAAAATAACTGTGCATACACACCTGCATTCTTGTTCCGAGGAACATGAATACTGAGAGATAAAAGCAACCCCAAAACATATACCAGTATCCGGCTCAAACCAGGGCCAGCTGGCAATATCCGTCCGGACTCCAAACGTGCACAAGTGCGCGGATGAGAACGAACCCTGTCGCAAAACCATGCGACCTCTACTCTGTTTTGCCCAGAGGCGAATACCCTCTGTGTGGGACTCTAAAGACTCGACACTACGCTGGCAGTGGGTTTAACCACAGACCGCAAGCGGCACTAGCTTGTGCGTAACGGTCCCCAGGTAGATGCCGACAAGAAGGCTGACGAGGTGAAACCCCATCTGTACTCCTACTGAGTCTGAATGTGACAGTCTCCGTACAGTCCGGTCTGTTCGTCTGATACATCGCATGTCGGGCCTGGGGGGCGGTAAAACGTCAGTCCCCCAATAGCGGTACAAGTCGTGTCGGAGTGAAGCCCAAAACACCCTGAGATAACACTGGAACCTACCAGTATATCTCGCTTGCCCTGGCCAGGGACTACTCGTGTAATGGCTCTCCTAGACACAGCGCGATGTCAACCCCCAATACCGGGAGAGACGAATCCTGTCTAACCGGCACTGCCTCCAAGTGCTTCGGGACTGCACCCAACCACCACCTGTTTGCACGACTCCTTTGAGCCGTGGTAGGGTAGTGATCAAAGTGCAGTGGGAACACACTCGAGGCGAAGTGCTAGTGTCAAGTCAGCGGACTAAGCTGTACTCATGTCACCTGGGAACTGATGACTGACGATAGGTATAATACCAACCTGTCAGTTCCCGACGAGTCCTGTCCAGTGTACTCGTAACCTAACGAGCACCCGTATACTATCTCTAGTATGACGTACTGATGGCTGTGGGACAGACCATCTCCCACACTGGGATGAGAAGCGCACACGCTAGTCTACTCCGGAGTATCGATGCCCTGTCTCGATAGTCCTGCGACTAGGGACCTGTATAAGGATGTGCTTATAGATTACCCAGCCCCCACTAGTGTGACTGCCATCACAACGCTGGTAATCAAGCAAAGATCCTAAGGGCTCCACTAATGCGTATAAGTGATATAGTAAAATAAACACAAGTACACATTGAAGTAGAAACAAACCAAGTAGCATACTACTATATTGAGCAAGATTGTTTATACAAGGTGAATATCCCAAGCTTCCATTAAGTAATATACAAACTAGTATGATACAGTAATGGCCTCTAGGGCATATACACTAACAATCTCCCACTTGCACTAAGGCCATGTACTGGCGTATCGAAGACCTATCATCTCGATCAGCCGCTCGAACTGAGTCTGGGGTAGGGCCTTGGTGAATGGATCTGCAGTGTTCTCTTCTGAAGCAACCCTCCGAACCTCGATCTCCTTGCGATCCACGATCTCCCTGATCAGGTGATACCGCCTCAAGATGTGCCTGGATCTCTGATGGGACCTGGGTTCCTTCGCTAAAGCTATAGCCCCGTTGTTGTCACAATACAGAGGTATTGGGTCAACAATGGACGGAACCACCTGAAGTTCTTTTAAGAACTTCCTCATCCAGACAGCTTCTTTTGCGGCATCGGATGCAGCAATGTATTCCGCTTCCATAGTCGAGTCTGCAACGGTTTCCTGTTTGGAGCTCTTCCAACACACCGCCCCTCCATTGAGGGTAAAAACAAAACCCGACATGGACTTGGAATCATCCTTGTCACTCTGGAAGCTGGAGTCAGCAAAGGCCTCGATCTGGAGGTCTTTTCCGCCATACACCAAGAACATCTCCTTAGTCCTTCTCAGGTACTTGAGAATGTTCTTTACCGCTATCCAGTGTTTCTCCCCAGGGTTTGACTGATACCGGCTTACCACACTCAGTGCATAAGCTACATCCGGTCTGGTACACAACATCGCATACATTATAGAGCCTACCGCAGAAGCGTAGGGTATAATAGACATGCGATCCCTCTCCAAATCAGTCTTGGGAGACATCTCTTTAGAGAGGGTGATCCCGTGACAAGCCGGTAGGTTACCGCGCTTGGAATCTTCCATACTGAATCTTTTCACTATGGTGTCGATGTACCTGGACTGAGAAAGTCCTAATATCCTCTTGGATCTATCACGATGGATCCGGATCCCCAGGATGTATGAGGCATCACCCAGGTCTTTCATGGAGAACCTGTGTGACAAGAACCCCTTGACAGATTGTAGCATAGGAATGTCATTTCCTATTAAGAGAATGTCATCCACGTATAAAATGAGGAATACTACAGTTCTCGCTACAAATCTACTATAGATGCATGGTTCATCTAGATTTTTGATAAAGCCAAATTCCTTGACCGTCTCATCAAAACAGATGTTCCAACTCCGCGATGCCTGCTTTAGTCCATAGATGGACTTAAGCAACTTGCACACCTTTCCGCTGCTCCCACTCTGAATGAAACCCTCTGGCTGATCCATATAAACACACTCCTCTAAATTTCCATTTAGAAAAGCGGTCTTTACGTCCATCTGCCAAATCTCATAATCGTGGAAGGCAGCAATGGCAAGAAGGATCCGAATGGATTTCAGCATAGCCACTGGAGAAAAGGTTTCGTCATAGTCCAAGCCAGGTCTTTGACGGAAACCCTTTGCTACAAGTCTAGCTTTATAGGTCTCAACCTGTCCATCTACACCAATCTTCCTTTTGAAGATCCACTTGCATCCTACGGGTTTTACCCCGTCTGGAGCAATGTCCAACGTCCATACTTTGTTGGTGTACATGGACTCCATTTCGGTCCGCATGGCATCCAGCCATTTTACCGAGTCAACGCTCTGAACGGCCTGCTGGAAGCTAGTAGGCTCATCATAATCTATGATGCAATCCTCTCTATCCCCGTCTATGAGAAAACCGTAGTATCTCTCGGGCGGATGAGACTGTCTACTACTCCTGCGGAGTGGCATAGGAATGTCCTGTTCTTTTGAACTTACTGGCTCTTCCAAGCTTTCAGTAATGGTTTGTGGTTCTGGAACTTCTTCCAGTTCTACTGCGCTCCCACTTATCTGATTTTCCAAAAACTCAGTTTCCAAGAAGTAGGCATGACGAGAAACAAGAACTTTTTGTTCCTCTTCGTAGTAGAAAAGATACCCCTTGGAGTTATTTGGGTATCCCACAAACTTGCACTGTACTGATCGTGCCTCGAGCTTGTCCGCATGCTGCTTTTTTTTACAAAAGCTGGACATCCCCATATCTTAAGGTACTTAAGACAGGGTTTCTTCCCACTCCACATCTGATATGGAGTGGTAGGCACAGTCTTGGTGGGAGCCTTGTTCAAGAGATATGCAGCTGTTTCTAGTGCATAGCCCCAGAAAGATCGCGGTAACTCAGCCTTACTCATCATGGAACGAACCATATCCAATAGGGTTCGATTCCTCCTTTCCGATACACCGTTATGTTGCGGAGTGTATGGAGGAGTACGCTGAGAGAGAATTCCATTCTCTTTTAAATAGTCCAGGAACTCGGCACTCAAGTATTCTCCACCTCGATCCGATCTTAGAATCTTAATACTTTTGCCTGTTTGTTTTTCAACTTCATTCTTGTAATCCCGAAATTTCTCAAAGGCTTCGGATTTGTGCTTCATTAAGAAGACATGTCCATACTTAGAGAAATCGTCTGTGAAAGTAATGAAGTATGAATAACCGCTTCGCGCATGTGTAGACATTGGACCACACACGTCACTGTGTATGAGTCCCAAGAGCTCGCTCGCTCTTTCTCCGTGTCCAGTGAACGGAGTCTTTGTCATCTTTCCCATGAGACAAGATTCACAAGTGGCATAAGACTGATACTCGAACGGATCCAAGTATCCTTCTTTATGTAACTTAGTCAACCGTGTCTCATTGATGTGACCCAGTCTACAATGCCATAAGAAAGCCTGATTAATATCTGGAGACTTTCTTTTGTGTGTATTCTGGACATTGAAAATCTATGGTTGGTTCAATACGTATATACCATTGCTCAGTGTACCTGACCCAATCAGAACTTGATTAAGGTGAATGTTTACAACATTACTTACAAACGCAAATTCATAACCTTCTTTTGAAACCAAAGATACAGAAATGATATTACAAGTTGCGTTGGGTACAAAAAAGCAATTACGCAAAACCAAAAAATGCCCATCTGACATTCCTAGGTGATAGTCCCCCACGGCTTTAGCATCCATGCTAGCTCCGTTTGCAACTCTGAGGGTCATGTCACCATCCTTCAAAAACCTACGATTTCTCAACGCCTGCAATGAATTACAGATATGAGATCCTGATCCGGTATCCAATACCCAGAAAGTAGAGTTTATAGAAAGACAGTTTTCAATAACATACACACCTGAAGCTGAAGCCGCAACCTGCTTCAGTTCCTGTGTCCTGGCGTTCCAAGCCCTGCAATCTTTCTTCCAGTGTCCACTCTTGTGACAATAGAAGCATTCCTCTTTACCCACAATCTTCCCCGCAATCTTTGTTGCCATTTCTTTTCCCTTCGTACCCACTTTACTAACACCGCCTCTTGGTTTGGCGGGAGCTTTCTTCCTCTTTCCCTTGGCTTTCGCCTTGGACCTAAATGAAGAAGATCCTCCTACAAACAAAGCGGGTGTTTCCCTACCCTTCTGTAGGGTGCCCTCTGCGCTCCTCAGCATGTTGAGGAGTTCTGAAAGTTCAACTTCCTTTTCTTGCAAGTTGAAATTCAGTATGAACTGGGCGTAAGTGGATGGAAGGGACTGGAGAATTATATCCGTATAGAGTTCACTGTCCAACGTGGTCCCAAGTTCCGCGAGCTCCTCAGTGTAGCCAATCATCTTAAGCACGTGGTCCGCTACCGATGATCCGACGGCCAACTTTGTCGAAAACAACTTCTTCGACACTTCGTATCTTGCGATACGAGACTGCTCTCCATACAGTTCTTTTGTATGAAGAAATATGGATTCCAAATCCATATTCTCGTGCCTCCTCTGATGTTCGTTGTCCATCGAGGCAAGTACGAGGCACCTGGCCTTCGCGCTGTCAATCTCCCAAGTCTTACGGATTTCCTTATCCGCGACGCTGGAGGTGGGACCTGGGACGGGGGGAGCTTTGGTGGTAAGAAGATACCCCAGCTTGTCGTAAGTGATTGCCAACTTGACATTCCTGAGCCAATCTTTGTAGTTTGGCCCTGTCAATATGTTTTTATCTAGAATCAACTTAAGTCCAGTCATTTCGATTTGGTCGCTGCAGGGGGGAGAGAAGGAACACTTTAGCACGATGCTCTTGCAAGTTTAGAATGGTTTTTAATTTGTCTAAACAGGATGGCTCCCACTGTCTCTCGAATCCCTCCTCAAACCACAAAGGAAGAATTAGCCGGGATCAATCCCACCGTGCAATACTTGGTTAACCGTTCAGCCAGGCCAGTGTCGGTACTTCGAGGGAGGTTTTCCAACGCTTTCGCGAAGTTCCTTAATTAAATAACCTCTTTTCTCTGGGGGCGTAGCCCCGCTGACACCTTTCTAGGCACCTACTAGGTTTATAGCATTGATCGTCTAGTGAGAAATTTCCCGAGGAGTAGCATATACTCACAGTAGGATCGGGATCCAAATATCATCGCGTGACGAAACTGAAGGAATCCTACCAGAATCACCACACTCCAAATGGTATGCAAATCTAGCAAGTTTCAGTACTTATGAAACTCCCGATGTGGATTTTTGCCCCATGCTCTTATGACCTTGACGAAGGTCAACAAATCATAAGTCACATGTCAAGTTCTGTCCGTCATTATCCAGGTTAATTTGAACCCACCCGTATATACCCTTGACGAAGGTCAACAAGGCAACACGACTGTCCCAAACCAACGCATCTATCTATGCTACATATGAACACCCAACAGCTACCAAACTCTATGCCTTGACGAAGGTCAACAAACATAGCTTGAATACTATTGAATATTCATACGAAACGACGGAGGGCTACGAATGGTTTTGGCGAAACCGTGAACGTAGTGAACTTGATTTAATCGATGGAACGAGATAGCTTTTAGAAGGAGTGGCTCAATCTCCGCATTTAAAAGTTAGTTTTGAAAAGAACCGAGTGGTTTTTCGAAAGTGTTCCAACGACTTTAGCTTGGTTTATTATCTTGCATTAGTTCTTTTAATGCGTGATATTCTTGCATTAGTACTTTTAATGCGTCCCATCATTTAATTCCTACCATTGCAGAAAACAACCAAAATATGACGTACGCTTATGCCATTCGCATTCGCCACGGGGTCCCGTCATCACTCGTTAGGTTACTTAACTAACGACAGAGCGGGGGCTGGGCTAGCGCGGCTGTAAAACATAAGCAACGCCTAAATAGAAAGCAATGATAGACATTACAGATCACAGAGGAATACATTGGATATACTAGCAATCCGCAATCCTTTCGAGCCTGAAACGAAAAGCGGATAACACGGTCGCGGTGAATAGCCAAATACCCCACCCAAGACCCCTACGGGTGCGGCAAACTACCCTCCAAGTACTCGGCAGTTTGTGCACCCCTCCATGGGTCTATCCTAGGAGCAAAAACAGTAAAAAGAATTATACAATGACGGCTACAACCCCGACCCGGTTGTGCGGCCAAACAAATAATAATTATTACATCAATTTACATTTACAATGAATGAAAGAAAAACAAAAGCTCATCTCACATCCACCCTGGCTATTCACCCGCGACAGTCCAACACATTCATATACACATTCCAATATCAAACACAGATCATGTATAACCCCGACTAATCGTCTTATAGCGATTAGCCGACGTTCAATACATGCAAGCAACACAGATATAACCATCATAGTCAAAGTGCAGTGAAGTTCGGAAAAAATACGGAATTATAGGACCCCAAAAGCAAATTTCTGTTCTGGAAAATCTGGGCACATATAATATATTTTAAAAATCCCAAAACCAACACACAAACACACTGCACGAAAAACGATGCACAGAAGACGACAAACCGCGGCGCTTCCGCGGCAGATGCCTACCTCGTGCGGCGGAAGCGCGGCGGTTTGAACGAATCACTGTGTCGTTTTTCTTGGGTGTTCATACAAAACCCTGAGCCGAATTTAGAAGTATAAAGTTTTTCATTTAGAGCAGAAAAAAATTTAACAGAAACTTAGGGTTTTGTTTTTCCGGTTTTGTGACTTTTTCGGTTCCGAACTTCGTTACACTTCACTACCAAGCTAGTTTAAGTTTAGTTAGGCTCTGATACCACTGTAAGTCCGTATTGCGACCCCCGGTTCTTACGGGGAGGCGGAAACGGTATAAAGAACAAATTTTTATCGCAAGAGGCAACATGGACTAGACAAGGTCGGGATCGTGTCTAAACTAAACTAGCATACATCTTAAAGAGTCTTAGCTACTCGGATGAAAGTTATACCTAAACTTGAACTCCTTCTTCTTCAAACCTTGTAGAGGTTGATGGTTCTTGCCTTGTAGCCTTCCTCCGTCGAAGATGGATCCACCTCGAAGGTTCAACCTTTGGGCTCTTCCTCGATCTTTGAGTGAACTAGGGTTTCCGGCTTGCTAAACCTTGATCCTAGAATGAGTAGAGAGTGTCTAGGGGTTGTTTTTCTTTTCAAGGTGAAGGATTCTCAACACATGAGAAGGAATCACCTTGAGCTTGAGGAAGAAGAAGATGAAGAGAGGAGAGAGAAGCTAAATGAGATAATGAGCCATATTTTTCTTTCTTGCAACCATATTGCCAAAAGAAAAAAGAATTATCTAAATAATAATAATTCAAATAAGAATAGTTGATGGTAATTTGGAATGACCACTATCATGCTTCTTTAAATGAAATGTAAGCATGAATCAAGGAGGATCTTTACAAAGCATGATGGTGGTCAACATTCAACCATGGTCAACAAGTCAACCATGGTCAACAAGTCAACAAAATCAACCATAACATAATTCTCATTTAATTACTATTATTAATAGATAATCCATAAATCCATTAGGGTTTGGAAAATGATAACTGTCAATTGTGCATACGCACCCGTTCCGAAACTCTAATGAAAATCATCTTCCTCCTCCTCAAAATAACTGTGCATACACACCTGCATTCTTGTTCCGAGGAACATGAATACTGAGAGATAAAAGCAACCCCAAAACATATACCAGTATCCGGCTCAAACCAGGGCCAGCTGGCAATATCCGTCCGGACTCCAAACGTGCACAAGTGCGCGGATGAGAACGAACCCTGTCGCAAAACCATGCGACCTCTACTCTGTTTTGCCCAGAGGCGAATACCCTCTGTGTGGGACTCTAAAGACTCGACACTACGCTGGCAGTGGGTTTAACCACAGACCGCAAGCGGCACTAGCTGTGCGTAACGGTCCCCAGGTAGATGCCGACAAGAAGGCTGACGAGGTGAAACCCCATCTGTACTCCTACTGAGTCTGAATGTGACAGTCTCCGTACAGTCTGGTCTGTTCGTCTGATACATCGCATGTCGGGCCTGGGGGGCGGTAAAACGTCAGTCCCCCAATAGCGGTACAAGTCGTGTCGGAGTGAAGCCCAAAACACCCTGAGATAACACTGGAACTTACCAGTATTTCTCGCTTGCCCTGGCCAGGGACTACTCGTGTAATGGCTCTCCTAGACACAGCGCGATGTCAACCCCCAATACCGGGAGAGACGAATCCTGTCTAACCGGCACTGCCTCCAAGTGCTTCGGGACTGCACCCAACCACCACCTGTTTGCACGACTCCTTTGAGCCGTGGTAGGGTAGTGATCAAAGTGCAGTGGGAACACACTCGAGGCGAAGTGCTAGTGTCAAGTCAGCGGACTAAGCTGTACTCATGTCACCTGGGAACTGATGACTGACGATAGGTATAATACCAACCTGTCAGTTCCCGACGAGTCCTGTCCAGTGTACTCGTAACCTAACGAGCACCCGTATACTATCTCTAGTATGACGTACTGATGGCTGTGGGACAGACCATCTCCCACACTGGGATGAGAAGCGCACACGCTAGTCTACTCCGGAGTATCGATGCCCTGTCTCGATAGTCCTGCGACTAGGGACCTGTATAAGGATGTGCTTATAGATTACCCAGCCCCCACTAGTGTGACTGCCATCACAACGCTGGTAATCAAGCAAAGATCCTAAGGGCTCCACTAATGCGTATAAGTGATATAGTAAAATAAACACAAGTACACATTGAAGTAGAAACAAACCAAGTAGCATACTACTATATTGAGAAGATTGTTTATACAAGGTGAATATCCCAAGCTTCCATTAAGTAATATACAAACTAGTATGATACAGTAATGGCCTCTAGGGCATATACACTAACAGATATGATCATCACCTACTGCCGGCGTATTGGCGAGTCTTTAGAGTTCTACATAGAGGTTTTACTGGCTCAGGCAAAACGAAATAGGAGCGCATATGTGATATGTGCGGGACCGAGAATAATGCGAGTATATGATACCGTATTCTGTTCTCGCGATTTTTGTATCGATCGGTTATATGTGATATAACCAGGTTACCGAATCAACGGCTGATTCGATAAGTCGATACATTGGATGTTAGTCGGTTATATGTGATATACCCGGATTATTAAGTCAAGTGTTGATTTAATAATTTAGTGTATAATTGTATATGTGATATACTAATTTACATTAACTAACATTGGTTCACTTAAGCATTTGTTTTTCTCACTTGTGCACAACTTAATATATACGTGATATATATTTATTTGTGTTCATTTTGTATCATGGTTGTTGATACAACTTACATGGGTGTATAAGACTTATACCATACTAATTATAGTGTTAGGTTTTTATATTTAAAGTAATTCTAAAATTAGTGGATAATGAGCTCACATGCATGAAGCTTCATGAAGCTTTGGGTTGCATTGACTTAGTCTACTAGTTTTGTTTTACTTGAGATATTATATAACCTAACCATTATAATATAGCCATGGTTATATCTCTACATGAGTTAATATATGATATAAACTCACCCATGGTTCACTCTCTCTCTTGATGATTAGTTTTTCATTCTCATTTTGAGCTCATCTTCTTCCTCCTTCAAATGCTTGCTAGAGTTTGATTAATAGAGAGAAATAATGTGAGAAAAGAAATTCTAAAGTGTACCCATTTCCTATTTCTCCATCCTCTACTAGATTAGCACTTTAGTATAGGGTGTTTGCTTCACTTTAGTGAAGTAGAAGCTTGAGTTCGTATTCCCTCGACGTAGATCATCTTTGGCCTCGAAGACTTCAAGCAAAACCGTTGCCATCTTCTCATGGAGCCGTCCGAGAGTCCGGAAGCACCATGATCGCAGCAAAGGGACTACTATAAGGAGCTTATGAAGTGAAGGACCGATCTACAAAGGTTGTATTTCGTATTCACTTAGTCATAAATGATATTTACTTGCATATGAAACCCTAATAATCTAGCAAAGATCTTGTTTAGGGTTGTTCGGCATGGCTAAAATTTTAATCGGGCATGGTTGATGCCTTGTAGAACTTTGTTAGAGTGCCTAGTAACCCTACAGACTCAAGTGTTGAGTGTTCTGGGGATTATTTTGTATTCGTTGATTCGATCGGAAAATTTAATTTCGTTCTTTTTCGGGATAATTTAGAAAGTATTAAAATGTTCGAACGGATATCATTAACTCATATTTTCCCGGCACGAAAAACTTTCAAGTGTTGAATTTTTCTTGGGTTTAAATCTTTCGGAAAAACATGCAAGTAAACCGATGGACCCTCTAGAAGAACACAAACCTTAACTCGATTATGTGACCGTCTGAACCGCCTCTAAACCTTAGGGTTTGGGACAGTACGGCGTTTCCACATGTGAGGCGTTGGCTTGACCCTTCTACGGCTAGACCATTGGTAATGTGACGTATTCTGGAATTTTTGAACTCCGCTTAAGTGTTGAGCTATTTAGAAAATCTTGGGTATTTGATTATTCGATCGGAAAGTTTAATACTGTCTATTTATCTGGAATGTGATACAATATGTGGAATTCATAAAGTTAGGCATGAAATGCGAAGTATGTGATATTTCGGATTTATGATGTCTAAAGTAATTGTGGATTCCAAATGTTGTAGTTTTACACTTTCTTTTCTGCGACCGTAAGTGTAATATGTGATATCGCCGGCTTCGTTGCTATATGTCAACGACAATTGGGATGTGCATATTTACATACGTTGATGACATGTGATGTTATGTGTTGCTGGATATGTTATATTGGATCGTCGTGTTCTGAATAGCCGGAGGGTTTTATGTGAGATGAGGGTTTTTTTTTCATTCATGTAAAATTCATTGTATGTAATATTCTTTTATTGGGGCACTTCCGGGATGAGGATGATGTCACCATTGTATATTATTTACTTTTCCGCATTAGGTAGACCCAAGGAGGGGAGCACAAGTAACCGGGTTCTAGGGTACAGCGGGAGACCAACTCGAGGAGTCGAGCCCGGGTCTCCTAACTCTAGAATTGGTAGGGTTGCTTGCCGCTCTCGTAGGGGTCTAGGGGTGTGGGTTTGGCTGTTCATCGCGACCGTGGAATCCGTGTTTTATAGAGGCTCAAAATAAAACACGGACCTCCTAGTATATCCATTATTTCATATGATTCTTCTGCTGCGATATCTGTGATGTGATCATTTGATATGTTGTGATAGATACTGTATATAGTATATATGATTTATTATATAGACGTTACTTATGTTTTACACCCGCGCTAGCCCTGCCCCGCTCTGCCGTTAGTTACCTAACCTAACGGTGCACGAGGGGACATCGAGGCGAATGCGGATGGCATAAGTGTACGTCGTATTTATCTGTGATGTTTAGGTGACTTATATGATGGGACTTCATTAATATGATTAATGAAAGAAAAGAAACCTAAAAGATGTTGTAGAATCAAATTTTCAAAAAGGGTAGCTACAGATTTTGCTTTGCATAGCGATATATATGATATATCCTGCACCTTATTCGATAAGGAAAGAGCCGAGATCTCTTCACCGGGAGTGACCTATTTAGCAAAACTGGCAGATGCTACAACACTCGGTTTGTCCTTTGATAGCTTTTGGAGTTTTTGCTTTGCATAGCGATATATATGATATATCCTGCACCTTATTCCATAAGGAAAGAGCCGAGATCCCTTCACCGGGAGTGACCTCTTTAGCAAAACTAATGAAAGCCTCAAAATCACTCCATTTCAAAATTCACTCGATTCTACAACGATATCAAGTTCATTACGCAATAGGTTTTAAGAAAAACCTGTCGTAGCCCTCCGTCATTTCAGATAAGTTCTGCTTAGTATTCGTGCTGCGTTTGTTGACCTTGTCAAGGCGCAGTGTGCGGTAGCTGACCAGTATTTATCTGCTTATGCATATGATGCAGATTGGATTAGGGTAGTCGTACGGCCATGTTGACCTTGTCAAGGGTCGTGCGGGTGGGTTTAATTCAATCAAGAAATGACGGGTTGAACTTGACTTGCGGTCTATGGTTTGTTGACCTTGTCAAGTTCATAGATCGTTTGGGGCAAAATATTATCGGGAATTTCAAGTGTTGAAATTTGCAATGAGATTGCATACCTTCTATGAGATAGTTGGATCCCGATACCCACTTCGAGTAATGGTTACTCCTGGAAGAGTTTTACACAGGACAATTAGCCGATCAAGTAGGTGTCTAGAAAAGTGTCAACGGGGCTACGCCTCTGGGAAAACGAGGTTTACTTTAATTAGGTCCATGCGAAAGCACGGGGAACCTCCTTCAAAGTACCGACACTGGCCTCGCTGAAAGATTGGCGAAGTTGTAGGGTGTAATAAATCCCGGCTAGTCTTTCCTTTTAGGGTTTGAAGGAAGATTTGATAAAAAACAGTGGGAGCCATCCTGATTAGATAAAATAATAACCAATCTGATCTTGCAAGATCATACGCTAAAGTGTTTTCTTCTCTCTCTCCAGGTAGCGACCATATCATGTCTTAATAAAGATAATAATATGGATGTATTGACCGAACCCGCTTGTTATACTGTGCTGGGGAACGTTGGTTCCGTTCTTTCTTATAAAAGTTATAAGACTGAACAGGATATAGGGGAATACCAGGATTCCCATGCCACCCGAATGAAGAAAGTACATGTTGATGCATTTTCTTCGGGTGTGTTCGTTACAGAGAACTGTTTCTCCATTTGCTCTACGTCCTGGGTATTAGATACCGGGTCAGGATCCCATATATGTAATCAGTTACATGGGCTTAGGAAAAGTAGAGAACTTGGAGAAGGTGATAAAGACATAAGGGTTGGAAATGGTGCAATTGTTGCAGCTAAAACCGTCGGGGAATATCACCTTGTATTACCAAATGGTAATACATTGGTTTTGAACGAATGCTATTACATGCCGAACCTGATATTCAACATTATATCGGTTTCTTTATTGAGTAAAGAAGGATATAATTTTGTATTACAGGATAATGTTATGAATATTTTCCTAAACCAAAAGTTGGTTGGATCAGGCACATTGTGCAATGGCATTTATGTTCTAAATCAATCAACAGTTCTGAGCATAACAAACACACACAAGAGGAAGAGTTCAGAACTGAACGAATCCTTCTTATGGCATTGTACACTAGGTCACATCAATGCGACACGGCTAGCTAAGTTGCATAAGGATGGATATTTGAATCCGTTTCAGTTTTCATCTTATGATACTTTCCAGTCATGTCTCAAAGGAAAGATGACCAAAACTCCGTTTACGGGAAACGGAGAAAGAGTTACGGAACTCTTGGGACTGGTACATAGTGATGTATGCGGCCCCATGTCTACACATGCCAGGAATGGTTCTGCGTACTTCACTACATTCACTGACGATCTCTCTAGATTCGGGTATGTGTTCCTGATGAAACACAAATCAGAAGCTTTTGAGAAATTTAGAGAATATAAACAAGAAGTCGAGAACCAAACCGGGAAAAGTATTAAAATCCTTCGATCTGATCGAGTAGGTGAATACTTGAGCAATGAATTCCTGGACTTCCTAAAAGAGAATGGGATTCTCTCTCAGCTGACTCCTCCATATACACCACAGCACAACGGTAAATCGGAACGGAGGAACCGCACCCTATTAGATATGGTGCGCTCTATGATGAGCGCATCTGAGTTACATATTTCCTTCTGGGGGTATGCGCTGGAGACAGCAGCATACCTATTGAATCAAGTTCCATCTAAATCTGTACCTACCACACCATATGAGATATGGAGTGGGAAGAGACCATATCTTAAACGAGTTAAGATATGGGGTTGTCCGGCCTATGTCAAAAGACAAAATCCGGACAAACTCGAGGCACGGTCTGTTCTTTGCAAGTTTGTGGGATATCCAAAGAATTCATATGGGTATTTTTTCTACCACAGTGAAGAACAAAATGTGTTTGTTGCTCAACATGCCACCTTTTTGGAAAAGGAATTTCTTGTAAAAGAAATTAGTGGCAAAGTGGTAGAGCTGGAAGAGGTTCCAGATACACAAACTGCCACTGAAGATTTAGTAGAACCGGAGGATTCGGTAGTTCCCGATGAACCCCAGCCACTCCGCCGATCTAGTAGGGTTCCTCACCCTCCTGAGAGATACTACTGTTTTCTCATGGATGGTGGGAGTGAGGATTGCATCATGGAGGATGATGACCCAACTAGTTTCGAGCAGGCCATCACGAGTGGAGACTCAGTGAAATGGCTGGATGCAATGCGGTCTAAGATAGAATCTATGTACACCAACAAAGTATGGACTTTGGAAGATGCTCCTGAAAGGGTAAAACCCATTAGTAGCAAGTAGGTCTTCAAGAAAAAACTTGGTGTAGATGGGAAAGTGGAGACTTTCAAAGCTAGACTTGTTGCAAAGGGTTTTGTCAAAGACCGGGTGTGGACTATGACGAAACCTTTTCTCCAGTGGCCATGCTTAAATCCATCCGGATCATGCTTGCCATCGCTGCATATCATGACTACGAAATCTGGCAAATGGATGTTAAGACTGCCTTCTAAACGGTGATTTAGAAGAGAGCGTGTACATGACTCAGCCAGAGGGCTTCGTAGCTAGTGGGAGCAGCGGAAAGGTGTGCAAGCTGCTTAAATCCATTTATGGATTAAAGCAAGCATCGCAGAGTTGGAACATCTGCTTTGACGTCGTTATCAAAGAGTTTGATTTCGTCAAAAACGTAGATGAACCTTGTATCTACAAGAAGGTGGAAGAGAGTAAGGTTTTCTTCCTCGTATTGTACGTGGACGACATACTCTTGATAGGAAATGACATTCCTATGCTGCAATCGGTCAAGCTCTTCTTATCATAAAGATTCTCAATGAAAGATCTAGGGGCTGCCTCCTACATTTTGGGGATTAAGATCTATAGAGATAAATCCAAACGGATACTGGGATTGTCCCAATCCAGGTACATTGACACCATACTAAAGCGGTTTAGTATGGAAGAGTCCAAACGTGGGTTTTTACCCACGATCTCCGGGCTCACTCTCTCCAAAGAGATGTCTCCCAAGACTGATTTGGAGAGAGCTCGCATGCAAGGGATACCCTATGCTTCGGCAGTAGGCTCTATCATGTACGCGATGTTATGTACCAGACCCGATATAGCACACTCACTAAGTATAGTGAGTAGGTATCAAGCTGATCCTGGAGAGAGTCACTGGACAGCTGTGAAGAGCATTCTCAAGTACTTACGAAGGACTAAAGAGATGCTCTTGGTGTATGGTAACGGAGAACTCCAAGTGGAGTCTTTTACCGATTCGAGCTTCCAGAGTGATAAGGACGACTCTAAGTCGCACTCGGGATTTGTCTTTACCCTTTACGGAGGGGCAGTGAGCTGGAAGAGTTCCAAGCAGGGAACCGTGGCAGACTCGATGATGGAGGCTGAATACATCGATGCCAACGATGCTGCCAAAGAGGCTGTCTGGATCAAGAAGTTCATTACTGAACTTGGAGTGGTTCCATCCATTGAGCATCCAATACCTTTGTATTGTGATAACAATGGAGCGGTGGCTTTGGCCAAGGAACCCAGGTCCCATCAGTGATCCAGGCATATTCTGAGGTGGTATCACCTGATCCGGGAGATAGTTGATCGCCGGGAGATCGAGGTCAGGAGGGCTGACACGAAGAAAAACACTGCGGGTCCACTCACGAAGACCATTCCCCAGATACAGTTTGAGAGACTCTTCGGGATGCTTGGTATGCGATACTACAGTAGCTGTCCCTTATGCAAGTGGGAGATTGTTAGTTGTATGTATGCCCTAGAGGCCGGTATTGTACAGATGAAGTATATTATATTGGATGCTTGGACATATATAGAGAGGACATTCTAGCACGATATGATAGTATGCTATCTGGTTGCTCTTTATCTTAACATGTATACTTGTCTCTTGATATTGTCTTGTAGTTACATGTTGGTAAAGCCCTTAGGATGTGTACTTGACTACCAGCACTATGATGCAGATCATACTAGTGGGGCCATGGTAGTCCATAAGTACATCCTTTAATGTTCCTAGTCGTAGGTGTATCGAGACAGGGCATCGATATACCAGAGTAGACTAGCGTATACGCTTCTCGACCCATGAGATGGGCGATGGATGATCCCATATCCATTGTTGTTTGACATCAGAGATGGTATACGGGTGCTCAGTGGAGACTGGGTACACTGGACAGACTCGCCGAGAACTCCCAGATGGTATTATACCTCACGTCAGATGGCAGTTCTCTGGTGACACTTGTGCAGGTTAGTCTGTAGACCCGAGATCGTCATAGAGTCTTGTGTGATTCCCACTATGCTTTGATTTCCACCTTACCACGTCCAAGAGGGCGTGAAAAACGGTGATTTTTGGGTACAGTCCCGAGTCACATGGAGGCAATGAGCGATAGGACGAGTTTCGTCTCTCCCGGTATTGGGGGTTGATGTTGCACTGTGCTCGATTGACCATAACAGGGAAGTCCCTGGACAGGGCTGATTTAGAGATTTACTGGTAAGTGTTACCAGTAGTTTCTCGACCCGTTATGAGCCTCACATCGGCACGACTTATCGGTTATTGGGGTCTGACGTTTACCACCCCTATACTTGATATGCGACATATCAGACTAGGAGACCGGACTGTACGGGAAGTGTTACCGTCTGGCTTTTTACAGGAGTTGGAGCGGGCTTACTTGCTGATCTTCTGATCGCTCAATACCCGGGTAGCCGTTACGTCCAGCTAGTACCGCTGACGGCTTGTGGGTGCTTGATGTGATCATCACCTACTGCCGGTGTATTGACGAGTCTCTAGAGTCCTACATAGAAGTTTTACTGGCTCAGGCAAAACGAAATAGGAGCACGTATGTGATATGTGCAGAACCGAGAATAATGCGTGTATGTGATACCGTATTCTATTCTTGCAACTTTTCGTATCGGTCGGTTATATGTGATATAGCCGGGTTATCGAATCAAGTGTTGATTCGATAAGACGATACATTGGATGTTAGTCGGTTATATGAGATATAACCGGATTATTAAGTCAAGTGTTGATTTAATAATTTAGTGTATAATTGTATATTTGATATACTAATTTAAATTAACTAACATTTGTTCACTTAAGGATTTTTTTCTCACATGTGCACAACTTTAATATATATATGATATATATTAAAATGTGCTTTCTTTTTGTATCATGGTTGTTGATACATCATTCATGGGTGTGCAAGACATACACCATTCTATTTTAAATGGTGGTTTATAATTATTTAAGGTAATTACAAATTAGTGGAACTTTTGTCACAAGCATGAAGATTGTAGAAGCTTGTGGATGCTTTGACAAAGTCCACTAACTTTGTTTTACTTTAGATTTTTATTAACCCAACCATTTTGGATTAACCATGGTTATGTCTCTACATGAGTTAGTATATGACACTCACTCACCCATGGTTAGATCACTTGACTTGATCATTATCCTCATCTTTTCTTTTGTTCATCTTCTTCTTCTTTGAGCAAAAGAAAAGCTTGCTAGGGTTTTCAAAAGAGAGTGAAACATTGTGAGAAAATAAATTCTATAGTGAACCCACTTCCTATTTCTCCATCCTCTACTAGACTAGCACTTTAGTTTAGGGTGTTTGCTTCACTAATTCTCCAGTTAGTGAAGTAGAAACTTGAGTTGGCATCCCCTCGACGTAGATCATCTTCGGCCTCGAAGACTTCAAGCAAGGACGCTCCTTTAGCCTCGTGAAGCCATGCAAGAGTCCGGGAGAACCACGATCGCAGCGAAGGGACTTCAACAAGGAGCTAATGAAGTGAAGGACCGATCTACAAAGATTGTATTTCGTATTCACTTAGTCGTAAATGGTATTTACTTGCATGTGAAACCCTAATAATCTAGCAAAGATCTTGTTTAGGGTTGTTCGGCATGGCTAAAATTTTAATCGGGCATGGTTGATGCCTTGTAGAACCTTATTAGAGTGCCTAGTAACCCTACATGGTGATCACAGCCCGAATCCACCGGTACGAGGTCCACCGGATACTTGTCGACTCGGGCAGCTCGGCAGACATCCTCTTCCACGACTGTTTTCTGCACATAGGGCTCACCCCAGCAGACTTGAAACCGACCTCCCACGTCCTTTCAGGGTTCACCAACCACTCCATCTCGGCGGAAGGGGTGGTCACCCTGCAATTCAACGTCGGGGTGCCCGGCCGCACCCGTACGTTGCCTGAGGACTTCATCGTAGCAAAGGTCCCATCGGCCTACAACGTCCTTCTCGGCCGCCCGATGCCGAACTCACTCCAGGCCCAGATATCGACCTACCACCTGGCGATGAAGTTCCCTCTCGATCAGGGAAGGATAGTGTAAGTCTATGTAACCCACTCTGGTACTTACGGGGAGGCGGAAAGAGTAAAAAATGGATTTTTATCACAAGAAAACATAAACTAACCATGAAGGATCTTTGCTAAACAAAAACTAACAAACTAACTACAAGTTCTAGCTACTAGGTAAGATGGTTATACCTAGTTCTTGAACTCCTTCTCTTCTTGTTGTGGTCCTCCTTGTTGCTAGCTCCTTAGAGTGGTGTAGATGGCTCCTCCTCTTCGTCTTCTCTTTGCCGAAGAAAGATCCACCCGAAGGCCTCTACCTTGAGCTCCTATCTCAACCATGAGGTAACTAGAGTGCTTGGCTTGCTAGACTAAGAATCCTAGAATGAGTAGAGAGTTGTCTTGATGGTTTTATCTCATAAAGCTCATGTTTTTCAACTCATGAAACAAGAGAGCTTTGAGAGAGAGGAAGAGGGAGAGCTTTGCAAAAGAGAGAATGAGAGAGTAATCTCAACCTTGCTCTCATATAAGAAAGATATGAGAATAATAAAAATAATTAAGAAAATTATGATGGTTAGTTGATTTGACCATTATCATTTCACATTAAATGCTAATGCAAGCTTCAAGAAGCATCTTTCCAAAAGAAATCATCATGGTCAACAAAAGTCAACAAGTCAAATAGTCAACCCAACTCTAACCATGGCACAATTATCCTTAATTAATATTATTAATCATATTTCTCATTCACAATAGGGTTTAGAAAAAGTCAACGGTCAAAAACCCTAATGAGGTTCCTCTGCCTCTGTCAACTGTGCATACACACCCGCATCCGTGTTCCGAGGAACATGAATACAATGAGACAAAACCAATCCCAAAACAAATACTAGGATCTGGCTTAAACCAAAGCCCGCTAGTAATAACTGCTCGGACACCAAACGTGCACAAGTGCTCATATGTGAACGAACCCTGTCACAAAACCATGCGACCTCTACTCTGTTTTGCCCAAAGGCGAACAACCCTCTGTGTGGGACTCTAAAGACTCGACACTATGCTGGCAGTCGGTTTAACCACAGGCCGCAAGCGGTACTAGCTGTACGTAACGGTCCCTAGGTAGATGCCGATAAGAAGACCGATGAGGTGAACCCATCCGAACTTCTACTGAGCCTGAATATGACAATCTCGGTACAGTCCAGTCTGTTCGTCTGAGAGTATCGCATGTCGGGCCTAGGGGGCGGTAAACGTCAGTCCCCTAATAGCGGTAAAAGTCATGTCGGAGTGTAGCCCAGAATACCCTGAGAAAATACTGGAAACACTACCAGTAAATCTCGCTTGCCCTGGCCAGGGACTTTGTGTAATGACTCTCCTAAACACAGCGCGATATCAACTCCCAATACCAGGAGAGACGAATCCTGTCTAACCGTCACTACCTCCAAGTGCTTCGGGACTGCACCCAACTACTACCTGTTTGCATGACTCCTTTGAGCCGCGGTAGGGTAGTAATCAAAGTACAGTGGGAACACACTCGAGGCGAAGTGGTAGTGTCAAGTCGACGGAATAAGTTGTACTCCTGTCACCTGGGAACTGTTATCTGACGATAGGTATAGTACCAACCAACAGTTCCCGACGAGTCCTGTCTAGTGTACTCGTAACCTAACGAGCACCCGCATACTATCTCCAGTACGACGTACTAATGGCTGTGGGACAGACCATCTCCCCTGCTGGGATGAGAAGCGTATACGCTAGTCTACTCTGGAGTATTGATGCCCCGTCTCGATAATCCTACGACTAGGGACCTGCATAAGGATGTGCTTGTAGATTACCCAGCCCCCACTAGTGTGACTACCATCACAACGCTTGTAATCAAGCAAAGATCCTAAGGGCTCCACTAATATGTATAAGCAATATGCTAAAAGAAACACATGCACATATTGAAGTAGAAACAAACCAAGTAGCATACTACCATTTTGAGCAAGATTGTCTAAACAACTGTGAATATCCCAAGCTTCCATTAAGTAATATACAAACTGGTATGATACAGTAATGGCCTCTAGGGCATATACACTAACAATCTCCTACTTGCACTAGGGCCATGTACTGGCGTATCGAAGACCAATCATCTCGATCAGCCGCTCGAACTGAGTCTGGGGTATGGCCTTCGTGTGTGGATCTGCAGCATTATTCTCCGAATCTACTCTCCTTACCTCGATCTCCCGGCGATCTACGATCTCCCTGATCAGGTGGTACCGCCTCAAAATGTGTCTGGACTTCTGATAGGACCTGGGTTCCTTCACTAAAGCTATAGCATCATTGTTGTCACAATACAGCGGTATTGGATCAACAATAGTAGGAACCCCCTGAAGCTCCGTGAGGAACTTCTTCATCCAGACAGCTTCCTTTGCGGCATCGCAAGCAGCTATGTACTCCGCTTTCATAGTTGAGTCAGCAACGGTTTCCTGCTTGGAGCTCTTCCAGCAAACCGTCCCTCCATTGAGGGTAAAGACATAACCCGACATGGACTTGGAGTCATCCTTGTCACTCTGGAAGCTGGAGTCAGCAAAGGCCTCGATCTGGAGGTCTTTTCCGCCATACACCAAGAACATCTCCTTAGTCCTTCTCAGGTACTTGAGAATGTTCTTTACTTCTATCCAGTGTTTCTCCCTTGGGTCTGACTGATACCGGCTTACAACGCTCAATGTGTATGCTACATCTGGTCTGGTACATAATATCACATACATTATAGAGCCTACCGCAGATGCGTAGGGTATAGATGACATGCGAGCCCTTTCCAAATCATTCTTGGGAGACATCTCTTTGGAGAGGGTGATTCCATGACAAGCTGGTAGATTACCGCGCTTTGAATCTTCCATACTGAATCGTTTCAGTATGGTGTTGATGTACCTAGACTGCGAAAGTCCCAACATCCTCTTAGATCTATCACGATAGATCTGGATCCCCAGAATGTAGTTGGCATCGCCCAGGTCCTTCATGGAGAACCTCTGTGATAAGAATCCTTTGACTGACTATAGCATAGGAATGTCATTTCCTAATAGAAAAGATACCCCCTGGAGTTCTTGGGGTATCCCACAAACTTACACAGTACTGAGCATGCCTCGAGCTTGTCCGCATGCTGCTTTTTTACAAAAGCTTGACATCTCCATGTCTTAAGATACTTAAGACAGGGTTTCTTCCCACTCCACATCTGATATGGAGTGGTAGGCAAAGTCTTGGTTGGAACCTTGTTCAAAAGATATGTAGCTGATTCTAGTGCATAACCCCAGAAAGATCGCGGTAACTCAGCCTTACTCATCATGGAACGAACCATATCCAATAGAGTTCGATTCCGCCTTTCCGATACACCGTTGTGTTGTGGTGTGTATGGAGGAGTAAGCTGAGAGAGAATTCCATTCTCTTTTAAGTAGCCCAGAAACTCGGCACTCAAGTATTCACCACCTCGATCAGATCTCAGTGTCTTGATACTTTTGCATGTTTGTTTTTCAACTTCATTTTTGTATTCCCGAAATTTCTCAAAGGCCTCGGATTTATGTTTCATCAGGAAGACATGTCCATACCTAGAGAAATCATCCGTAAAAGTAATGAAGTATGAATAACCACTTCGCGCATGTGTAGACATTGGACCACACACGTCACTGTGTATGAGTTCCAAGAGCTCGCTCACTCTTACTCCGTGTCCAGTGAACGGAGTCTTTGTCATCTTTCCCATGAGACAAGATTCACAAGTAGCATAAGACTGATACTCGAACGGATTCAAGTATCCCTCTTTATGTAACTTTGTTAACCGTGTCTCATTAATGTGACCTAGTCTGCAATGCCATAAGAAAGCCTGATTTGAATCCGGAGACTTTCTTTTAAGTGTATTCTGGACACTGAAAACTTGAGCTTGATTCAATACGAATATTCCGTTTTCTAATGTACCTGACCCAATCAGAACTTGATTTAGGTGGATGTGGACCACATCGCTTACAAAAGTAAAATCATATCCTTCCTTAGAAAATAAGGATACAGATATGATATTACAAGCCATACTAGGTTCATACAAACAGTTACGCAGAATCAATATCTGCCCACTTGTCAATCCAAGGTGATATTCCCCTACGGATTCAACATCCACGCTCATTCCGTTAGCAACCCTGAGAGTTATATCACCTATCCTGATAACTCTACGGTTTCTCAAAGCCTGTAATGAATTAAAGATGTGAGATCCTGATCCGGTATCCAGTACCCAGGAAGTAGAGTTAATTGACATACAGTTTTCTATTACAAACACACCCGAAGCCGAAGCCACAACATGCTTCGAATCCTGGCTACTGGCTTTGCTAGCCCTGCAATCCTTCTGCCAATGTCATTTCCCGTAACAATAGGAATGCCTCTCCTTTACTACATCCAGTCCCGAAACTTTTGCCCTTCCCTTTCCTTCTTCTTTACTGGTTTCCTTCAGGGTGTAAGCAGAGGGTAGAGACTGTAGAATCAAGTCAGTATTTGACCCGTTCTTCAACGTGGTCTTCAGGTCCGTGAGCTCATCAAAATAGCTAGTCTCTGCAAGGACGTTGTCCCCTACAGATGACCCGATAGCCAACCTCGCTTGAAGCAATTCGTTCGAGGTCTCATATTTTGCGATACGAGATTGCTCTCCCTATAAATCTTTGTTATGGAGGAAGAAAAAAACTAAGTCCATCTTCTCGTGCTGCCTCTGGTATGCACCATCAACTGAGGCCAACACGAGGCACTTGGCATTCGCACAGTCTTTTTCCGATTTCTTACGGATATCAATATCCGTGACAGGGGAAACTGGTCCTGAGACGGCAGGGGTTGGATTAGTTAAGAGGTGTCCCAACTTGTCATGGGTAATGGACATCTGGACAGACCTTTACCAGTCATTACAGTCAGATTCAGTCATTTTATTATCTAGATGTAACCTATATCTGGTCACTTGGTCGCTGCAATTAAGAGAGAGAGAGAAGAAAACACTTAGCATGATGCTCTTGCAAGTTTAGATTGGTTTTTAGTTTATCTAAACAGGATGGCTCCCACTGTTTCTCGAATCCTTCCTCAAACCATAAAAGAAGAATCAGTCAGGATTAATCTCATCGTACAATACTTTCTTAACCGTTCAGCCAGGCTAGTGTCGGTACTTCGAGGGAGGTTTTACGATGCTTTCGCGAAGTTCCTTAATTAAATAACCGCTTTTCCCTGTGGGTGTAGCCCCGCTAACACCTTTCTAGACACCTACTTGGTTTATAGCATTGATCGTTAAGTGAAAAGTTTCCCGAGGAGTAGCGGATACTCACAGTAGGATCGGGATCCAAATATCATTGTGAGATAATGCTGAAGGAATCCTACCAACATTATCAAACTCCAAATGATATGCAGCACTAGCAAGTTTCAGTTTCTTTAGAAACTCCCGATGTGGATTTTTTCCCCATGCTCTTATGACCTTGACGAAGGTCAATAAATCATAAGTCACATGTCAAGTTCTACCCATCATTGTCCAGGTTAATTTGAACCCACCCGTATATACCCTTGACGGAGGTCAATAAGGTAATACGACTGTCCCAAACCAACACATCTATCTATGCTACATATGAATACCCAACAGCTACCAATCACTATGCCTTGACGAAGGTCAACAAACATAACTTGAATACTATTGACTATCCATATAAAATGACGGAGGGCGACGAATGGTTTTCGCGAAACCGTGAACGTAGTGATCTTGATATAATCGAAGGAACCTGATAGCTTTTAAAAGGAGTGGTTTAAGCTCCGCGTTTTTAAAAGTTTTCTGTTTTGGAAAAAACCGAGTGGTTTTGAAATTGTTCCAACGATTTAACTTTGGTTTGTTTTCTTTGCATTAATTTAATGCGTCCCATCAATTAATCCTACCATTGCAAAAACAACGAAAATATGACGTACGCTTATGCCATCCGCATTCGCCACGGGGCCCCGTCATCACCCGTTAGGTTACTTAACTAACGACAGAGCGGGGGATGGACTAGCGTGGATGCAAAACATAAGCAACGCCTACTAGATATCATATATAGATATATACATTCGTCAGACGCAATGATAGCCATTCCAGATCACAGATGAACACATTGGATATGCTAGGTGTTAGTGTATATGCCCTAGAGGCCATTACTGTATCATACTAGTTTGTATATTACTTGATGGAAGCTTGGGATATTCACAGTGTATATACAATCTTGCTCGAAATGGTAGTATGCTACTTGGTTTTTCTCTGCTTTAATATGTGCATGTGTTTCTTTTAGCATATCGCAAATATACATATTAGTAGAGCCCTTAAGATCTTTGCTTGATTACCAGCGTTGTGATGGCGCTCACACTCGTGGGAGCTGGGTGATCTATAAGCACATCCTTATACATGTCCCTAGTCGTTGGACTATCGAGACAGGGCATCGATACTCCGGAGTAGACTAGCGTATGCGCTTCTCATCCCAGTGTGGGAGACGGTCTGTCCCACAGCCGTCAGTACGTCGTACTTGGGATAGTATACGGGTGCTCGTTAGGTTACGAGTACACTGGACAGGACTCGTCGGGGACTGTTGGTTGGTATTATACCTATCGTCAGTTATCAGTTCCCAGGTGACATGAGTATAGCTTAGTCCGCTGACTTGACACTGTCACTTCGCCTCGAGTGTGTTCCCACTGCACTTTGATTACTACCCTACCACGGCTCAAAGGAGTCGTGCAAACAGGTAGTTTTTGGGTGCAGTCCCGAAACACTTGGAGGCAGTGACGGTTAGACAGGATTCGTCTCTCCCGGTATTGGGGGTTGACATCGCGCTGTGTCCAGGAGAGCCATTACACGAGTAGTCCCTGGCCAGGGCAAGCGAGATATACTGGTAGGTTTCCAGTGTTATCTCAGGGTGTTCTGGGCTACACTCCGATATGACTTGTACCGCTATTAGGGGACTGACGTTCACCGCCCCCCTGGGCCCGCCATGCGATGTATCAGACGAACAGACCGGACTGTACGGAGATTGTCACATACAGGCTCAGTAGGAGTTCAGATGGGGTTCACCTCGTCAGTCTTCTTATCGACATCTACCTGGGGACCGTTACGTACAGCTAGTGCCGCTTGCGGTCTGTGGTTAAACCCACTGCCAGCGTAGTGTCGAGTCTTTAGAGTCCTACACAGAGAGCTATTCGCATTTAGGCAAAATGAGTAGAGGTCGCATGGTTTTGCGACAGGGTTCGTTCACATCCGCGCACTTGTGCACGTTTGCTGTCCGGACAGTTTATACTAGCGGGCTTTGGTTTAAACTGGATCCTAGTATATGTTTTGGGATTGGTTTTTCTCATTGTGTTCGTGTTCCTCGGATCACGAATGCGGGTGCGTATGCACAGTTGCTTGAGACAGAGGGAGAGGACTTTGATTAGGGTTAATGACTATTGTCATTTTATTAACCCTAATGCTTATGTGTGTATTATGGTTAATTGATATTAGTTTTATAATTGTGCATGGTTATGGTTGTTGACCATTTGACCTCCTTGACTTGTTGACCTTGGTTGACACTTTGACCATCATCATTTCATTTGGAAGATGCTTTTTGATCCTTGCAATTTGCATTAAAAATGAAATGATAATGGTCATGTCTTGATTAAGCCATGACAATTATCTCACTAATTTTCTAATTACAATAATTCAGATATATGAGAGAAGGCTTCATATTATTCTCTCATTCTATTATTCACATTCTCTCTCTTGTTCTTCCTCTCTCTCAAGCTCTCCCCTCTCATGTGTTGAGAAACACTTGAGCTTGAGAAAAACCCTCTCTTAATCATCTTTACTCTCATCTAGGGTTCAAGGATTAGCACTTCTTGCACCCTAGTTACTTCTAGCTTGGAGTTGAAGCCAAAGGTTGAGGCTTTCGGGTGGATCTTTCTTCGACGTGAGAAGACGACCAAGGTGACCTTCTTCCACCACTCCAAGGAGCAAGGAGAGAAGGACTTAAAGCCCAAGGTATAACCTTTCTAGCACTTAGCTAGTTTCTAGTTACCTTTAGCTTGTTTTTGTTTAGCAAAGATCCTTCAAAGTCTAGTCCATGTTGCCTAAGCTCATAAAAATCCGATTTTTATTCCGTTTTCCGCCTCCCCGCAAACACCGGGGTGGGCAACGTGGACTTACACTAGGAATCCGCATTTCGATCGAGCCTGCAACGAAAGACGGATTACACGGTCGCGATGAATAGCCAAACCCCACCTAGACCCCTACGGGTGTGGCAAACTACCCGCCAAGTACCCGAAGTGAAGCAACCTCCCTCAACAACGTGAGTAGGCCACTCGGCACTTCAAAGTACCCGGTAGTTTGTGCACCCATCCTTAGGTCTATCCTAGGAGCAAAACAGTAAAAGAAATAATATACAATGGTGGCTACAACCTCGACCCGGATGTGCGGCCATAAAAATAATATTACATCAATTTACAATTTACATCAAATGAAAAATAAATAAACACTCATCTCACAACCCCGGCTATTCATCCGCGACAATCCAACAAGTTCATATACACAATCCAACATCACAGATCACAGATATGTACAACCCCCATTAATCGACATATAGCGATTAGTCGACGTTCAGTACATATATCACATTACAGATATAACCTATTAGCTAAAGTTTATAGAATTTCGATCAATATTCCAATTTGAAACTACCCCAAACACAACATTGTTCTCAGAAGAATCTGGGTAGAAACAAAGCATCTTAAAAATCACAAAACATCAAGCTGGACACACTGCAAAAAAAACTAGTTGACTCCGAGTCGACTCGGCCGCGGATCTGTGGCGAAACGCATGGTTTCGCAGCGCTTCCGTGGCGGTCTGGCCGAATCATGAGCTCATTTTTCTTGGGTGTTCCTAAAAAACCCTGCACGTATTTTTCAGGTCTGTGGAAATATTTTTAGACCTGTTTTTAAAATCAGCAGAAAACACAAATTTTTGACGTATTTTGAGATTTTTTTCCGAATCGAAGTTCTAAACACTTTGCTAACATGTTAGTTGTTGTTTACCTAGGCTCTGATACCACTGTAAGTCTATGTAACCCACTCCGGTACTTACGGGGAGACGGAAAGAGTAAAAAACGGATTTTTATCACAAGGAAACATAGACTAACCATGAAGGATCTTTGCTAAACAAAAACTAACAAACTAACTACAAGTTCTAGCTACTAGGAAAGATGGTTATACCTAGTTATTGAACTCCTTCTCTTCTTGTTGTGGTCCTCCTGGTTGCTAGATCCTTGGAGTGGTGTAGATGGCTCCTCCTCTTCGTCTTCTCTTTGCCGAAGAAAGATCCACCCGAAGGCCTCTACCTTGAGCTCCTACCTCAACCAAGAGGTAACTAGAGTGCTTGGCTTTCTAGACTAAGAACCCTAGAATGAGTAGAGAGTTGTCTTGATGGTTTTATCTCACAAAGCTCATGTTTTTCAACTCATGAAACAAGAGAGCTTTGAGAGAGAGGAAGAGGGAGAGCTTTGCAAGAGAGAGAATGAGCAAGAGAGAATGAGAGAGTAATCTCAACTATGAGAAAGATATGAGAATAATAATAATAATTAAGAAAATTGTGATTGTTAGTTGATTTGACCATTATCATTTCACATTAAATGCTAATGCAAGCTTCAAGAAGCATCTTTGCAAAAGAAATCATCATGGTCAACAAAAGTCAACAAGTCAAATGGTCAACCCAACCCTAACCATGGCACAATTATCCTTAATTAATATTATTAATCATATTTCTCATTCTCATTAGGGTTTAGAAAAAGTCAACGGTCAAAAACCCTAATGAGGTTCCTCTGCTTCTGTCAACTGTGCATACACATCCGCATCCATGTTCCGAGGAACATGAATACAATGAGACAAAACCAATCCCAAAACAAATACTAGGATCTGGCTTAAACCAAAGCCCGCTAGTAATAACTGCCCGGACACCAAACGTGCACAAGTGCGCGTATGTGAACGAACCCTGTCGCAAAACCATGCGACCTCTACTCTGTTTTGCCCAAAGGCAAACAACCCTCTGTGTGGGACTCTAAAGACTCGACACTACGCTGGCAGTGGGTTTAACCACAGGCCGCAAGCGGTACTAGCTGTACATAACGGTCCCTAGGTAGATGCCGATAAGAAGACCGATGAGGTGAACCCATCCGAACTCCTACTGGACCTGAATGTGACAATCTCCGTACAGTCCGGTCTGTTCGTCTGAGAGTATCACATGTCGTGCCTAGGGGGCGGTAATCGTCAATACCCTAATAGCGGTACAAGTCGTGTTGGAGTGTAGCCTAGAACACCCTGAGAAAATACTGGAAATACTACCAGTAAATCTCGCTTGCCCTGGCCAGGGACTTTGTGTAATGGCTCTCCTAAACACAGCGCGATATCAACTCCCAATACCAGGAGAGACGAATCATGTCTAACCGTCACTGCCTCCAAGTGCTTTAGGACTGCACCCAACTACTACCTGTTTGCACGACTCCTTTGAGCCGTGGTAGGGTAGTAATCAAAATACAGTAGGAACACACTCGAGGCGAAGTAGCAGTGTCAAGTAGACGGACTAAGCTGTACTCCTGTCACCTGGGAACAGTTATCTGACGATAGGTATAGTACCAACCAACAGTTCTCGACGAGTCCTGTCCAGTGTACTCGTAACCTAACGAGCACCCGCATACTATCTCCAGTACGACGTACTAATGGCTGTGGGACAGACCATCTCCCCTGCTGGGATGAGAAGCGTATACGCTAGTCTACTCCGGAGTATCGATGCCCCGTCTCGATAATCCTATGACTTGGGACCTGTATAAGGATATGCTTGTAGATTACCCAGCCCCCACTAGTGTGACTGCTATCACAACGCTGGTAATAAAGCAAAGATCCTAAGGGCTTCACTAATATGTATAAGCAATATGCTAAAAGAAACACATGCACATGTTGAAGTAGAAACAAACCAAGTAGCATACTACCATTTTGAGCAAGATTGTCTATACAACTGTGAATATCCCAAGCTTTCATTAAGTAATATACAAACTAGTATGATATAGTAATGGCCTCTAGGGCATATACACTAACAGATAGGTCGGGTCTACGGAAACCAGCGGGTCACGAAGGTATGCCTTGCCGAAACATCTTCGTCCGAGCAGTCGACCGATGATGCTGAGGTAAAAAATGACATCGAGGGTTCTCTGGACACCCGAGACGAGCAGACGTAGGTCCGGGGGACGCCGGTCGAACCACTGACCGAGGTGCCCCTAACAGAATGGGACGATGAAAAAATCGTCCAGGTCGGATCACTCATGACAAGTACTCGGCAAGATGACCTGGTCGGTTTCCTCAGAAATAACTCCGACGTCTTCGCCTGGACGCCTGCTGACATGCCTGGGATCGACCCCAAAATCATTTCTCACAAGCTCGGGGTTGATCCTGTGGCCCGACCCGTCATACAGAAAAAGCGAAGTTTCGCCCCGGTCAAACAGAAGGCTATCAAAGATGAGGTTGATCGACTTCTCACCGCCAACTTTATCCGGAATGTACCCTACTCGGAGTGGCTGGCGAACGTAGTTTTGTTCAAGAAGTCAAGCGGAAAGTGGCGCATGTGCGTCGACTTCACCGACCTCAATAAGGCCTGCCCCAAGGACAACTATCCTCTCCCTCGGATAGATCAGCTCGTCGACAGCTCCGACGGCCACGAGTTGATGAGTTTCATGGATGCTTTCTCCGGCTACAACCAGATCCGTATGAATCCGGAAG
The DNA here is from genome assembly GCA_030015575.1 of Agapanthus africanus. NCBI lineage: Eukaryota > Viridiplantae > Streptophyta > Magnoliopsida > Asparagales > Amaryllidaceae > Agapanthus > Agapanthus africanus. The sequence goes on from JASDDO010000008.1 coordinate 181,444,264, forward strand.
ATGAAGATCTTACCGCATTCACAACGGACCGGGGGGTATACTGCTACAAGGTGATGCCCTTCGGCCTCAAGAACGTCGGGGCCACATACCAACGGTTGGTAAATCGCAAGTTCAAGACACAGAGCGGCAGGAATATGGAGGTCTACGTTGACGATATGCTCGTCAAATCCATCTCGTCGGCCGACCATACCAGGGATCTGGGCGAGGCCTTCGAAGTGCTCCGCAAGTTCAAGATGAAGCTAAACCCCGCCAAATGCGCATTCGGAGTCACAGGGGGAAAGTTCCTCGGTTTCATGGTCTCTCACCGTGGAATTGAAGCTAACCTATAGAAAATCGACACTATGCTCAACATGGTCGCGCCCAAGACCAACGTCGAGATCATGCAGCTCACGGGACGAGTCGCTGCTGTGAGCCATTTCATGTCCAGGTCGGGGGAGAAATGCCTCCCGTTCTTCAAAGCTCTGAGGAAGATCCCGAGGTTCTAGTGGTCGGAGGAGTGCCAGGCCGCCTTCGACCAATTGAAGAAGCACCTCGCGACGCCACCACTGCTCACCCGACCAGTTGAACGAGACAAGTTGTCGTTGTACCTTGCGGTATCCGACCAAGCAGCAGGCTCGGCGCTCGTCCGAGAGGTCGGTGGAGCGCAGAAGCCGGTGTACTATGTGATCCATGTATTGAAGGACGCAGAAACGAGGTATCCAGCCATAGAAAAGATTGTCTTGGCCCTCGTAGTGACCTCAAGGAAGCTGCAGCACTACTTCTAAGCACACACCATCATCGTCCTCACTGAGCGCCGATTGGAGGCTATCCTTGCATCACCAGAATCCTTGGGCCGCTTAGAAAAGTGGAGGTAGGAACTATCTCAGTTTGACATAAAATAACGCCCGAGGTAGGCCATCAAAGCGCAGGCCCTGGACGATTTCATCGTTGAATGCACCATCCCTAGCAAGGAACCGGAGTCCACGCCGCCCCTCGCAACTAAGTGTCCCGTCGCGGAAAGGCCTGGCTCGGTTCCTGAGTGGATCATCTACGTCGACGGGTCTTCAACCAAGGAAGGCTGTGGTGCCAGCCTCATTATCCGGGGCCCGAACGAGACAGAAATGGAGTACTCTCTGAAGCCCGGTTTCAAAGCCTCGAAAAACGCGGCAGAGTATGAGGCCCTCCTGGCTGGGCTGCGCATGGCCGCCGGGCTGGGGCTGAAGACAATTCGAATCCGCAGCGACTCGGCCCATGTCGTCGGCCAAGTGGCCAGCCACTTTGAAGCTCGGGAGCCTCTGATGATGAAGTATCTGTTGGATATATGTATGCCCTAGAGGCCATTATATGTATAGTGGATGCTTGGACATGTATATATGTATATTTGATATATGACTTTCTTGCTCGACATGATAGTATGCTATCTGGTTTTTACTTTATCTGACATTTTTACTTGATACTGTTCATTTGATACATATTGATAAAGCCCTGAGGATATTTGCTTAACTTGCATGGCTATGATAGAGATCATACAAGTGGGGCATGTGTAGTCTATAAGCATATCCTTAAATGTTCCTAGTCGTAGGTATATCGAGACAGGGCATCGATATTCTAGAGTAGACTAGCGTATACGTTTCTTGACCCAAATGATGGGCGATGGATGATCTCATATCTATTGGTGTTGTGACATCGAAGATTGTATACGGGTGCTCAGTGGAGACTGGGTACACTGAACGGACTCACCGAGAATTCCTATATGGTACTATATCTATCGTCATATAGCAGTTTTCTGGTGACACTGGTACAGGTTAGTCTGTAGACCCGAGATCGTCATAGAGTCTTGTGTGTTCTCCTACTGTACTTTGATTTCCACCCTACCACGGCTTTGCTGAGTCGTGCAAACAGGTGGCTTTTAGGTATAGTCTCGAGACACATGGAGACAGTGAGCGATAGGAGGGGTTTCGTCTCTCCCGGTATTGGGAGTTGATGTTGTGCAATATGTGATTGGCTCTGACTTGAAGTCCCTGGCCAGGGCTGATGAGATTTACTGATAAGTGTTATCGGTAGTTTCTCGACCGGTCATAGTCCATATCGACATGACTTATTGAGTTATTAGGGCTCGACGATTCCATCCCTAGACTTGATATGCAGCATATCAGACGAAGAGACCGGACTATACGGTAAGTGTTGCCAATGGCTCGACAGGAGTTTTGGCGGGTTCGCTTGTTTTTCTTCTGATCGCACAATACACGGGTGGCCGTTACATTTAGCTGACCGCTTGCGGCTTATAGGTGTTTTGTTATGATCATCACCTACTGCCGGCGTATTGACAAGTCTTAGAGTCCCACACAGGATTTTTCTAGCTCAGGCGAAATGATGTGAAGTGCATATGAGATATGTGCAGGAGCTCGACTAAATGCGAGTATGTGATACCATATTTTAATCGGGCATTTATTATTGGTCGGGCCGCATTTAATGCGATCGATTTATTAAATCAAATGTTGATTTAATATTGATTTTTTAGCTCACTTTTAATTAAACATTTTCTTTTGGATGTATGAATATATGATTATACATACACATGATGATGTGCATGCACACATACATACATATATATGTATCATGGTTGATGATACATAGAAGATGGCAATACAAGACTTACATGGTTGATAAATATCTTCTATTTTGTGTATGGATTAAAGTAAAAGGAAATTAGCTAAATGACTCATTCTTTCTACACAATTCTTAGTTGACCTTTGACTTAACCCTAGTTAGATTTCCTTTGTTCTTTAACTCATCCACAAAATATCTAGATATTTAGATAACCATGGTTATATTTGAGAGTGTCTCATATATATTCTTTGTTTTTCATTTTATTAAAAAAGTTTTTCATTATATCCACAAAAGCTTTTGCCATCTTCACCTTCCTCCTTCTTCAAGCTCTCTTGAGTTTTCTTTTGAGTGAGGAACTTAAAAAGAAAGGGTTTTTAAGTGAGTTTACAAACCACACAACTATTCTACACTACCCTAGCCCTTTAGTGTAGAGTGTTTGCTTCATTTTGTGAAGCTAAGAGGTTGATCTAGAAATCTCCGGGTGGATCAGCGTAGACGACGAAGGACCTTGAGCGGAGTCGTTCCAAGCTTCGTGCAAAGCCGTAGGAGTCCTAAAGACCGAAAGAGTTGGCTACAAAGGTTGTATTTCTTTTTCCTTTAGCTTAGACTTCTTATTATGTTGATATTACCCTAATCTCTAGTTACGATTCGTAGTTCGTTTGTAATAGCCCTCTAAAATTTAAAAGTTCACTACTTTATGATGTTGCAACCTTACTAGAGGCGCTACTACACACCAACATAGTATCAGAGACTAGCTAGAGCTTTAGGATAAACCGGACGACGTTTAAAAACTTAATTGAACATGAAAAATGACATTTTTGCATGCTCACTGGAAATTTTTTCAAAAGTTGTAATTTTTATTATTAAAAATGTTCAGAAAATAGAGCAGGGTTTTCTGTGGATCCCCAAGAAAAACGAGCGCCTAACTCGACACAACGACTGCGGAACCACGGCCAAATAGGTGTATTTGCGGCGGTTCCGCGGCGCCATTGGTGAGGCTTGCACCGTGCGCTCTTACGTTGATCCGTAGGTACCATATATGCTCTCTAGGAATTTTTATGCAGGTTCAAGTGTTGAGATCTATTACAACGGTGGGTATGTTGATGTGTTGATTGATATATTTTAACGTCGTGTATGCTTTTCAATTATTGATGTGATATGATGTATAGGATCGTCGTGATTGAATGGCAGGGGGTTTTATGTGAGACGAGAGTTTATCTTTTCATTCATGTAAAATTCATTGTATATATTATTCTTTTATTGGGGCACATCCGGGTTGAGGATGATGTCTCCATTGATGTATATTTTACTTCTCTGCATTAGGATAGACCCAAGGAGGGGAGCACGAGTGACCGGGTTCTGGAGTTCAGTGGGAGGCCATCTCGAGGAGTCGAGACCGGGTCTTCTAAACTCCAGAATTGGAAGGGTCACTTGCCGCTCTCGTAGGGGTATAAGGGTGTGGGCTTGGCTATTCATCATGACCGTGGAATCTGTATTTTCTTAGGCTAAGTATAAAATACGGAGTTACTAGTATATCCAATATTTTCATATATGTGTTTCTGCTGCTAATTATTCTGTGATGTGATTGCTTAATATCTGAGACGAATGTAATATTGTTATATATGTGATGTGTAATACCGTTTTTCGTTTCTTTCTGTAATGGCTTAGGAACTTAAATGATGGGAATACATTTATGAGATTAATGTAAAAGAAAAGAAACCTAAAGATGTTGTAGAATCGGATTTGAAACCCACTCGGCTCCTTTTTATGAAAAAGCAAGTTTCAAAAGATGCGGAGCTTAAGCCACTCCTTTTCTAAAAACTATTTAGATTCTACAACGAAATCAAGTTCAAAGCGTTAAAGGTTTCATAAAAACCATCCACAGCCCTCCGTCATTTTTGGAAGCAGAGTACTTAGTATTCGTGCTACGTATGTTGATTATAGTAAAGGCGTAGTGTACGGTAGCTAAGTGATGTCTTTATACAAAGCATATGATGCGGTAAGTTAGGACATTCATGTGATTATGTAGATCATAGTCAAGGGTCATATGGGTGGGTCTAGTTAAGCACGAAATGACGGGTAGAACTTGACTAGTGCTTATGATATATTGACCATAGCCAAGGTTATAAGCATCTAGGGGTAAAAACTATATCAGGAATTTCAAATGTTGAAATTTGCAATGAGATTGCATACCATCTATATGATATTTAGATCCCGATCCCACTGTGAGTAAGAGTTACTTCTAGGAGAGTTTTACACTTTACAATTAGCTAATCCAGTAGGTGTCTAGAAAGGTGTTAACAGGGTTTGACCTCTGGGAAAAACGAGGTTTATTTTAATTAGGTCCGTGCGCAAGCACGGGGAACCTCCCTTAAAGTACCGACACTGGCCTGGCTGACCGGTTAGCGAAACTGTAGAATGTAATTAATCCTGACTAGTTTTCTTTTCAGGTTTGAAAGAAAATTTGATAAAAGCAGTGGGAGACATCGATTAGATAAGATAATAACCAATCTGATCTTTGCAAGAGCTTTTCGCTGAGTGTATTCTTTTCTCTCTCCTAATGGTAGATACCGATGACGGGACATAAGCTTCTTTTAGAGAAAAACAAACTGACTGGACCAAATTATAATAAATGGTTGAGGAACTTGAACATTGCACTCACATATGATAAAGTATCATATGTCCTCACTACCAAAGCCCCACCCATCCCAGGACCTGAATCATCTGTTTCGGATAGGGAGATCCGAAAAACATGGGATATTGATTGCAACACGACCACGTGCCTCGCGCTTGCTTCTATGGATAATATCCATCAGAAATAGCACGAGAAGATGGATGTACAATCCATCTTTCTTCATACAAAGGAGTTGTATGAAGAGCAATCTCGTACTTTACGATACGAGGCATCTCGAAAGCTGTTTCAGATGCGGTTAGCCCCCAGCGCATCAGTAGGAGACCATGTTCTGAAGATGATTGGTCTTATAGAAGAACTTGAGGAACTGGGATGGACTATGGATAATGAGCAATATACAGATATTGTTCTGCAGTCTCTCTCCCCGCCTTTGCTTCGTTCATAGTGAATTTCAATATGAACAATTTGGAGAAATCATTGCCTGAACTTCTCAATATGTTGAGAAATGCAGAGAGCACGCTTAAGATAGCGAAAACTCCCGCTCTGCTTTATGGGCCATCTTCCTCTTCAGTCCCGAAAGCCAAGGCCAAGGGAAAAAAGAAGAAGAATCCCACCAAGCCGAGAGGTGGAGTTGAAAAGGCGAAGGGGAAAAACAAGTCTGGGACCGCGGGAAGTGGAAAAGCAGAATGTTTTTACTGCCACAAGTCGGGACACTGGAAACACAATTGTGCTTTGTACCTTGCAGATCTCAAGAAAAAGAAGCATGTTGATGCTTCCGCTTCAGGTGTGTTTATAACTGAAAACTGTTTTTCATTAAACTCTACATCTTGGGTATTAGATACCGGTTCTGGTTCCCACATCTGTAATTGTATGCAGGGATTGAGAAACAGTAAAGTTTTGAAGACTGGGGACCACACTCTACGGGTTGGAAATGGTTCCACTGTACATGCTGTATCCGTAGGATAGTATCATCTGGGGTTGCTTTCAGGATGTATTTTGGTTTTGAACCCTTGTTATTTTGTACCTGGTATGCTATGTAATATAATATCCGTATCTTTGTTGGAAAATAAAGGATATCATTTTATGTTGCAAAATAATGTTATGAACATTAACTTGAATCAACGGTTGATTGGGTATGGTACACTAAGTAACGGAATTTACGTCCTAAACCAACACACAGTTTTCAATATACAACATACAAATAAAAGAAAGATTTCAGATATAAATGAATCTTTTCTTTGGTATTGTAGATTTGGTCATATTAATGAAACAAGACTAAATAAGCTACATAAAGATGGATATTTAAAACCTTTTGAATAAAAATCTTATGCGACTTGTCAGTCTTGTATCAAAGGTAAAATGACCAAAACTCCGTTTATAGGACACGGAGAGAGAGCTACAGAACTCTTAAGCCTCATACATAGTGATGTATGTGAACCAATGTCTACACATGCTAGAGGCGATTTTTCATACTTCATCACTTTTACCGATGATTTCTCCAGATTCGGACAAGTGTTTTTATTGAAGCATAAATCCGAAGCTTTCAAGAAATTCAAGGAGTACAAACTTGAAGTAGAAAAACAAACTGGCTCGAGTATCAAGAAACTTCGATCAGATCGAGGTGGAGAGTATTTAAGCACTGAGTTTTCAGACTTCTTAAAAGAGAATGGGATTCTCTCTCAGCTCACTCCTCCGTACACACCACAGCACAACGGTGTGTCAGAACGGAGGAATCGTACCCTATTAGATATGGTACGGTCCATGATGAGTGATGCTGAGTTACCACTTTCCTTTTGGGGACATGCATTAGAGACAACAATTTATCTATTGAACAGGGTTCCAACCAAGACCGTTTCTACCACTCCATATGAGATGTGGTGTGGGAAGAGACCATCTCTTAAAAGAGTTAGGATATGAGGTTGTCCGGCTTATGTCAAAAAGCAGAATCCGGATAAACTCGAGACACGATCGGTCATGTGTACATTTGTGGGATATCCAAAACATTCATATGGATATCTTTTCTACCATAAGGAGGAACAAAAGGTGTTTGTTTCTCAACATGCCACTTTTTTGGAAAATGAATTTTTACAAATAGTACTGATGGCAATGCGGTAGAACTAGAAGAGGTTCTGGAGACACAAATTACTCAGGATGAATTGGTTAAAACTGATGTTGCAGTAGAATTTCAAGAACCTCAGCCGCTCCGGAGATCTAGTAGAACTTCTCGTCCGCCGGAGAGATACTATGGGTTTCTCATTGATGGTGATAGAGAAGATTGCATCATGGATGATGATGACCCTACAAGTTTTCATCAAGCTATCACGAGTGGTGACTCAATGAAGTGGCTGGATGCCATGAGATCCGAAATGGAGTCCATGTACACCAACAAAGTATGGACTTTGGACGTTGCACCTCCTGGGATAAAACTCGTTAGGTGTAAATGGATCTTTAAGAGAAAGATTGGTGTAGATGGACAGGTAGAGACCTATAAAGCAAGGCTTGTAGAGAAAGGTTTTCGTCCAATATCAGGACTGGACTATGATAAAACTTTCTCTCCAGTAACAATGCTTAAATCCATTCGGATCCTACTTGCTATTTCTGCGAAATCTGGCAGATGGACATTAAAACTGCATTTCTAAATGGTGATTTAGAAGAATGCGTTTATATGGATCAGCCAGAGGGCTTCATTGACAGTGGGAGCAGTGAAAAAGCATGTAGGTTGCTTAAATCCATTTATGGGTTAAAATAGGCATCCCGGAGCAGGAACATCTTTTTTGATGATACAATCAAAGAGTTTGATTTTATCAAAAATATAGATGAACCATGCATTTATAAGAAGATTGTTGGGAGTACTGTCACTTTCCTCGTATTGTACGTTGATGGCATTCTCTTGATAGGAAATGATATTCCTATGCTATAATCGGTCAAATTATTCTTATCACAAAGGTTCTCCATGAAGGACCTGGGTGATGCCTTATGCATTTTGGGCATAAGGATCTATAGAGATAGATCCAAGAGATTATTGGGATTGTCCTAATCAAAGTACATTGATACCATACTAAAAAGGTTTAGTATGGAAGATTCCAAGTGTGGTGCCTTGCCCGCTTGCCATGGAATCACTCTCTCTAAGGACTTCTGTCCGAAGACTGATGAAGAGAGAGCTCGCATGAGCATTATACCCTACGCTTCAGCCGTAGGATCTATAATGTTTGCGATGATATGTACTCACCCTGATGTAGCTTATGCACTAGCTGTAGTGAGCAGGTATCAATCCAACCCAGGAGAGCAACACTGGATAGCCGTGAAGAACATTCCTAAGTACTTACGAAGGACTAAAGAATTGTTCTTGGTTTATGGTAATGGGATCTCCAAATGGAGGCCTTTACCGATTCCAGCTTCCAAAGTGAAAAGGATGACAGTAAATCTATCTCAGGGTTTGTATTTACCCTCAATGGAGGAACGGTATGTTGGAAGAGTTCCAAACAGGATATCATTGCAGACTCCAGGATGGAAGCTGAGTATATTGCTGCAAATGATACTGCCAAGGAAGCTGTCCGGATGAGGAAGTTCGTAGCGGAGCTAGGAGTAGTTCCAACCATTATTAATCCAATACCATTGTATTGTGATAATAATGGAGCTATGGCGTTGGACAAAGAACCCAGGTCCCATCAAAAGTCCAGACACATCCTCAGGCGATATCATTTGATCCGGGAGATAGTTGATCGCCAAGAGATCGAGATTCGGAGAGTAGATACAAAGGAAAACACCACGGATCCACTCACCAATGCCCTTCCACAGCCGCAACATGAGCGACTTTTTGAGATGTTGGGCATGAGATACGCCAATAATTGGCCTTAGTGCAAGTGGAAGATTGTTGGATATATGTATGCCCTAGAGGCCATTATATCTATAGTGGATGCTTGGACATGTATATATGTATATTTGATATATGACTTTCTTGCTCGACATGATAGTATGCTATCTGGTTTTTACTTTATCTGACATGTTTACTTGATATTGTTCATTTGATACATGTTGATAAAGCCCTGAGGATATTTGCTTAACTTTCATGGCTATGATAGAGATCATACTAGTGGGGCATGTGTAGTCTATAAGCATATCCTTAAATGTTCCTAGTCGTAGGTATATCGAGACAGGGCATCGATATTCCAGAGTAGACTAGCGTATACGTTTCTTGACCCATATTATAGGCAATGGATGATCCCATATCCATTGGTGTTGTGACATCGAAGATTGTATACGGGTGATCAGTGGAGACTGGGTACACTAAACGGACTTACCGAGAATTCCTATATGGTATTATATCTATCGTCGGATAGCAGTTCTCTGGTGACACTGGTACAGGTTAGTCTGTAGACCCGAGATCGTCATAGAGTCTTGTGTGTTCTCCCACAGTACTTTGATTTCCACCCTACCACGGCTCTGCTGAGTCGTGCAAACAGGTGGCTTTTGGGTATAGTCTCGAGACACATGGAGACAGTGAGCGATAGGAGGGGTTTCGCCTCTCCTGGTATTGGGAGTTGATGTTGTGCAATGTGCGATTGGCTCTGGCTTGAAGTCCCTGGCCAGGGCTGATGAGATTTACTGATAAGTGTTATCAGTAGTTTCTCGACCGGTCATAGTCCATATCGACATGACTTATTGAGTTATTAGGGCTCGACGATTCCATCCCTAGACTTGATATGCAGCATATCAGACGAAGAGACCGGACAGTACGGTAAGTGTTGCTAATGGCTCGACAGGAGTTTTGACGGGTTCGCTTTTTTTTCTTCTGATCGCTCAATACCAAAGTGGCCGTTACGTTTAGCTGACCGCTTGCGACTTGTAGGTGTTTTGATATGATCATCACCTACTGTCGGCGTATTGACGAGTCTTAGAGTCTCATACAGGATTTTTCTAGCTCAGGCGAAATGATGTGGAGTGCATATGAGATATGTGTGGGAGCTCGACTAAATGCGAGTATGTGATACCGTATTTTAATCGGGCGTTTATTGTTGGTCGGGTCGTATTTAATGTGATCGATTTATTAAATCAAGTGTTGATTTAATATTGATTTTTTAGCTCACTTTTAATTAAACCTTTTCTTTTGGATGTATGCATATATGATTTTACATACACATGATGATGTGCATGTACACATACATACATACATATGTATCATGGTTGATGATACATAGAAGATGGAAATACAAGACTTACATGGTTGATAAATATCTTCTATTTTGTTTATGGATTAAAGAAAAAGGAAATTAGCTAAATGACTCATTCTTTTTATACAATTCTTAGTTGACCTTTGACTTAACCCTAGTTAGATTTCCTTTGTTCTTTAACTCATCCACAAAATATCTAGATATTTAGATAACCATGGTTATATTTGAGAGTGTCTCATATATATTCTTTGTTTTTCATTTTATTAAAAAAAATTCATTATATCCACAAAAGTTTTTGCCATCTTCACCTTCCTCCTTCTTCAAGCTCTCTTGAGTTTTGTTTTGAGTGAGGAACTTAAAAAGAAAAGGTTTTTAAGTGAGTTTACAAACCACACAACTATTCTACACTACCCTAGCCCTTTAGTGTAGAGTGTTTGCTTCATTTTTTGAAGCTAAGAGCTTGATCTAGAAATCTCCGGGTGGATCATCGTAGACGACGAAGGACCTTGAGCAGAGTCGTTCCAAGCTTCATGCAAAGCCATAGGAGTCCTAAAGACCGAAGGAGTTGGCTACAAAGGTTGTATTTCCTTTTCCTTTATCTTAGACTTCTTATTATGTTGATATTACCCTAATCTCTAGTTACGATTCATAGTTCGTTTGTAATAGCCCTCTAAAATTTAAAAGTTCACTACTTTATGATGTTGCAACCTTACTAGAGGCGCTACTACACACCAACAGTATCTGGACGAGGTGAGGAAACTCTGGTGGAACTTTGACGAAGTCCAAGTAGAACAAACACCCAGGCAGCTGAATGCCCAAGCCGACGCCCTGGTCAAGCTGGCTTCGTCATACTCGGCCAACAATAAGCGGTCTATCCTCTTCGAAACCTTGCCTCAGCCCAGCGTGGAAGACGGGGCGACAACACTCCACGTATATGCGGCGCAAGAAGGCGACCAAGACTGGAGGAAGCCCCTCATGGAATTCCTGAAGGACGGTATGCTCCCAGAAGATCGGGGAGCCACCCGCCGCCTCCGGGCCAAAGCCCGCCATTTCATCTGGAACAATAGGAACCTCTGTAAGAAATCCTTCACTAGGCCCCTGCTCCGGTGCATCGACCCCCACGAAGCCGACTACGTCCTCCGTGAAATCCATGAGGGGGTTGGCGGTGCGCACCAAGGGGCCCGAACCTTGATCCAAAAGGCGTTGCTCCAGGGGTACTACTGGCCCACTGTTCATAAGGATGCCCAGAAGCTAGTCAGAAGATGCAAGAGTTGCCAGCTCCACGGCAGCATCCCTCGCCTCCCCGCTAACGAGCTGACCGCCCTAACATCCCCATGGCCGTTCGCCCAGTGGGGATTGGACATGATCGGCCAGTTCCCTACCGGTACGGGCGGGCACAAGTATGTCCTCGTCGCGGTAGACTACTTCACCAAGTGGATCGAGTCTGTTCCCATCAGGAAACTGGATGCCGCCATGACCATCAAGTTCCTGCAAAATAATCTGATACTCCGGTTCGGCATCCCGAGATGTATCATCACCGACCACGGGACGAACTTCGAGAACGAGAAAGTGAAGAACTTCTGCAAAGAATACCGTATCCTCATGAAGTTCGCCGTGGTCGCGCATCCCCAATGCAACGGGCAGGCCGAAGTCGCTAACCGAGACATCCTCCGAGGTCTCCGGATCCGCCTAGAAGGGCGACAAGGCAGTTGGGTCGAAGAACTGCCCCGGGTCTTATGGGCCCTGCGAACGTCAAAAAAGACCCCCACCGGGAAAACCCCCTTCCGCCTATGCTACGGGACCGAGGTAATGGTCCTAGTGGAGATCGGGCTACCCAGTCATCGGGTTGAGCACTTCGATGACGAGGAGAACATCTCGGCGCTACGGACCAACCTGGACATCTTGTTGGAGAAGAGAGATCGGGCTCAAATCAGGGTTGCCGCTTATCATCAACAAACGGCCCGATACTACAACACTCGGGTCAAGCACCGCTCCTTCAAGACCGGAGATCTGGTCCTACGGCGAAACGAGTTCATCGATCAAGGCAGGCTACACAAGTTCTCCCCAAAGTGGGACGGTCCCTTCCTCGTCTCTAAGGTACTCCCCGGCGGAGCCTATCGCCTACAAGACGCGGAAGGACGCAAGTTCCCGAGGCCTTACAATGCCGAGAAGCTCAAGCTATACCAATGAGGCCGAGGCCAACAAACGTGTAACCCTCCTTTCGCGAAGATGATGTAAACGTTTTCTAAAAATCTTTTTCCATTCAAATAAAGGAACGTCAGAACATTGCAAATAGGATTCTGTCTTTGTGATCCAAAACCCTCACCAAAGAGGAAACCACACAGCTTCACTGCCCGATTAACCCTAGCAGACCTCCTACGGCCCTCAAACGCTGAGGATCAAAGTCCTCCTTAGAGGCGGCTCAGCAACTACCCTGCTCGGCTATCCCCGGCTGGTAGCTTCCTACCACAACCGATAGGGATCAAAAGCCCTCCCAGAGGCAGTCGAGCCCGACCCTCGCTCGGCTATCCTTCAGGACAAAAACCCTCGCCAAGAGGCACCGGGAAGTAACCCTGCCCGGCCAAGGGTCCTTGGTAGGCTTCTTACAGCCCCTCCCGCGCTAAGGACCAAAGTCCTCCCAGAGGCAGTCGAGCCCGACACTTGCTCGGCTATCCCCGGATGGTAGCTTCCTACCACAACCGACAGGGCACTGGGCAGTAACCCTGCTCGGTCCCCGTCCTGAAGGATCAAAGCCCTCGCACGAGGCAACCGATCGGCTACCCCGCTCGGTCATCTCCGACTGGTTTCTCCCTACCCAAGACGCTATGGATTAAAGCCCCGCAAGAGGCACCTAAGTGGTGGTTGCCTACCCACGACGCCAGAGACCAAAGCCCTAGCTAAGAGGCAACCGAGCGGCTTCGCTGCTCGGTTATCCTTAGTAGGCTTCTTACAGCCCCTCCATCGCTAAAGATCAAAGCCCTCGCAAGAGGCAACCGAGCGGCTACCCTGCTCGGTCATCCCTAGCCGGTAACTTCCCTACTCGCAGCGCCAGGGATCAAGGCCTTCGCCCAGAGGCAACCGCACAGCTTCACTGCCTGGATAGCGCCCACCATGGGGCATCCTCCTGCCAACCAGACACTGCTGGTTTGAAGCCCTCATAACGAGGCCACCTAGCTCCCTTCTACTTGGAAAATCTGCGGCGGGCAGCATGTTGCTCATCAAATGCCGCAGACCCGAAACCCCATTGAGAGACACCAAATCTGTTCAAGTCTGAGCGATCCCCCCCCCCGACTCCGAGGCCATGGGAATACCTCCCTCTCAGCAGCACTCGGCATGCTTGACAAGTGATCGAAATCAACTCAACGTACGATCGCCTGACATGGAAGCCCAACAAAGCAAGCAAGGATATTCTATGAATACTCTTCACATCCAAAGGATAAAGTGCAAAACAATAAAACAGCAAGAGTTTTATTCGCACAAGAAAAATGTTTTTACAGGGGTATTGGGGGCTCCCCAGCCTTACAAAGTTCTGGACGCTTATAAAAGAGGGACGGGGAAATATCAAAAAGGCCTAAGTCATAAACCCCCTTCCGCGCCTCACTTCCCTCGCCACTGTCATCACGTTCTGCTGGAGGCTTCACCACCGGAGGTTTTGCCACCAGGGGTGTGCCTCGCTTCCCTCATCGCTGTCTGCCAGAGGCTTTGCCACCGGGAGTGGGACCCGAGCACGGAGCTCGCCGTTGGAAAACTCAGGAAGCTGCTCCTTCACGGCATCTAGTGCCTTATTCCACGCAACGGCGCAATGCTCACTAAGCTTGGCATAAAACTGCTCTGACACCTTGTAATCGGCCACGGCCTTCCTAGCCCAAACATCGGCGATTTCGGCTGCCCAAAGCGCCGCCTCGGCATCCCTCCTGTTGGCATTTTTCTCCTCCTCCATGGCCGCAAAACGATCCGCCAAATCCTCCAGCTTCGCCTTAGCAACTCGGTAGGATGCACTCAGGCGATGATAGGCACCCTGGTTCGCTGAGACGGCGAGCTTCGCACTCTCATCTCATGCTGCCAGGACATCAGCCCTTGCCCTCTCCAGACGAAGGTCACGTCGTAGGACCTCAACCTCTTAAGGAAATGCTTCCACTGGCCTCGGTGCATGGAACGCCCCCTCGGCCTCCATATGAGTAGCGAGGGCGCAGTGGTGGAGGACTTAACGGGAAACGGATGAGAAACTTGGAGACGCTCGAGCCAAAGAAAAGAAGGTTAAAAAACAACGTGTGGGGGAGTTCATACCTGGACCGCCCCTTTGGCTATGGCCTCCATTTGGATCCTCAGGGTGCCATGCGGAAGCATCCCCCCGGCCGACTCTTCCATCCCTGCAAGCAGGCCGGCAGTAATGGAAAGCCCAAATGGAGCCATGAAGACGGCATCACCCTCCTACATGGGAATCCCCTCAGGAACCCTCGACGGTGGCGCACGAGAGATTGTCATTTTCCTCTTAAGAGGGACCCCATCCTCGCCATCCCCTACGTCTCTCGTCTGGGGCTTGGATGACCATGGTCGTCTCTGGCCGCCGCTGGAATAATCACCAGGAGCCATCAACGAAGCGGATGGCCCTATCACCGGCGGAACATTCGGCGCAGGGCACGAGCCAACCGGGGGCACGGCCACGCCTCTGGCCTCCCTCCGTAACGAGAAACCTAAAGATTGGGAACGAACCATGTATCCAACCCAAAATAAGAAGAGCGCCGAACAGCCAAGACCTAGAAGAAAGAGAAATACGAAGGAGTAGAGGCCCTGTAGTAGGCCCCACCCCTATTTACCACCGTAATCGCCCTCATCCAACGGCGCCCTTCATCTCCCGCTAAAGCGCCCCCTCGCGTCCAACGGCTCCGATCACTCCACTTGTCGTTCCCACACTAGGCCGCATCCCATTAGACGCAGGTCTACATACGTCACGTCGGCCAACTGACGCTTGACACGCGGACCGTCGCTTCAGTGACAGGATGCACAAACCTGCGCACCTTCCTTAAATGCATATGCTCTTTTTGTCGGTCTTGATCTAGATATATTTTTTTAATTAATATAGGGTTATGCGGATGCTCATTTTTTGATTTGTGGGGCCTAGGAAGGGTGATGAAATCCCCACCTAATCTGAATTTTGGTTTTGCCCCTTAAAGTCCGTATTAAAATATGCAAAAACAACCTGCAAAACAAAGCATGCAAAAAGATTTTTAAGCGGCGATATTTTGCAAAGAATCCTGCAGAAAATATATTATTGGATTTTTCAGAGGAGAGATAAAGAGTTGTAGAAGATACCAGAGAATTTTGAAGCCGAGATCCACCAATTAGGCCGCGGTTCCGCCGCAATACTGGTGATTTGGCCGCGGTTCCGCCGCGAGATGAGGGGATCTTTTGACAATTTTTGTACAGTAGCCTCCGCTTCTCCTCTGGGTCTTGATGAATATCTCTGAATTTTTATCTCCTCGCTAAAGTGACTCCAGAATTCCTCGCAAGAATCACACACTAATCATTAAATATGCAAGATGCGGTTTTGTTTTATGTTTATGATATAGATCGATGAAGAATTCAACACGAATAGTAAGAAAAATAAATTACGCACGTATCCCCGCCAACGATGCCATTTGATTGATATGAAAAAGTGTTTGTAGAATAACCGCAATCAATAACGGTGTCGCGTGTAGCTAGACCAAGATGAGTATGGGTCGTTCTCAGGGAAACGTTGAATATTTTAATCTTAGTTTAGACGTGTTGAAAAAAGGGAAGAATAAAGAATGGTGAAGAATGGTTATAGGATCTAGATCTACGTCAAACACGGATGCAGGATATAGATCTAGATTAACTACTGATGTAGGTTTTATAGTAGAAGGGGGATTGTAGGGTTCATTAAGATTTAGTAGTCATGGATGATTAATTAAAGATTACTCTTTTTATCCTTTAAAAGATTTAAAACTAGATCGACAGTGATGCATGTAGATTAGGGTTCCTACAGGGAA
This sequence comes from Agapanthus africanus, assembly GCA_030015575.1. Lineage (NCBI taxonomy): Eukaryota > Viridiplantae > Streptophyta > Magnoliopsida > Asparagales > Amaryllidaceae > Agapanthus > Agapanthus africanus. The sequence goes on from JASDDO010000008.1 coordinate 181,460,667, forward strand.
TAGGGTTCCCACTCTTAACCCCTATCTTGACATGGATCTCCGTTCATGTCTTGCCATTACCAAAACAATTGTTAATCTAATCTCTAATCGTGGTCGTGAATATCAATGAATTGATAGCACACCCGATTAGGATGTTAACTATTCTTTTGATAAAGTTTATAAACTTTATAGGACGTAAAAAGAGTTTAAGGATCTTCATCATCCATTAATCTATCCTAATCCTATGAACCCTAACAAGCGAAGAATTACTCACGCATGTTGGGAAAAGAAAAGATAGAGAGGGAAATCATATTGAAGAACTACAAAGAAATAAAATAAGAAAACAACTACCTTTATTAATCAACAAGATCAATTACACTTTGTTCCCTTAGAAAATGATTACAAAATGCTAGTTTGCTTCTCGATCTCTTCTAAGGAGGTAGATGAACTGTTGATGATCAACCAGGATTCTTGCGCCGTCGTGGACTTCGTGATCGCGTCGGTTTGATGCCTTCTAACTTTAGCCCTTGGTCCTTTATATAGCCCTCAAAGAAGAAAACCTAGTTACCATATATGGTGACTTCCTAATATGGTGACTTTCCATATATGGTTACTTTCCATATATGGTAACTAGTTGTTAGGATCCTAACCAGAAAATCCAGGGCCCTAACTCCTCAGAAGTGCGGCGGAACCGCGGCGTAATGGTGGGTTTGGCCGCGGATCCGCGGTGGATTAGGAGGATCGTGGGTTCGTTTCTCTTGAAGCTTCTTCTGGTGACACATGTAGACTATTTTGGTATCTGGAATCTGAAAATATTCTCTACGTCTCTGCCAAAATTGATTTCTTCAATTTACTTTACTATTTCGGCAGATTTGATCTCAATAACTCGGATTTTCTTGATTCCAGTCCTGAAATAATTTCTACACAATTATCTCAATAAATAATGTTAGTAGAATTTGTTTTTATTAAGATATTATCTTTAACCATTTGTCATGATATTTTAGTTTTAAGAGAATTGGTCAAAGGTATTTAATAAGGTAAGCATATTAAATGGGCCAAATGTTACATAGATATTATATGCTTACATTTTCCTTCATAATGTTAATTATAATATATAAACACATGAAAATAGTATTTTTTCGGATAAACCCTTATATGTGTCATATTTATAATAAACATCTTTTATTATATATAAATAGTAAGGAAAATGTCATATTAAAAGTGCAGTTTTATCAACTGAACAAATACCCTCAAACTTAACTTTGATCTCCCGAGCAAACTAGGTATTCAAGAGAAGGAGAAAAAAGAAAAATCCTAAGTAGCACACTTTCGTAGGCAGCACTATTGCACTGAGCACGTGCAACAAGCGGTTAAACCTCTAAGTGTCCCTGGTAGGAGGAATGTTGTCTCCTGAGGGTTTTCAGCGGATTACACCCATAAAATCGTATAATAAAAGAAAGATAGTGAAAGTTACATACAAAGATAAGAATTACGAAAGAAAGAACTTGAAAATAAGAGTTCAACTACACCAGTTTTTCGGTTGTCATGAGCCCTATCTTAATGGTCGTGAAAAAATGTTAGAAATCACATCATCCCTCAATAAAACATCACCTTTAGTCTTCCTCCCAATTTTTTATCCAAACATTGATTATATACCCATACGTGTGTGTAAAAGACACCCCTACACTTAGAGAATTCAATTCAAGCTATCATACTCTTGTCCATCTTCCAAAGTACTTTTTAGTTGGTGAATTTTTTGATGAAATTGCTCACACATCCTTCATGCGACCGTTAATACTTCTTGAGGTACTAACCGACCGATTACAAAATGTGCTTGCATATTAAGGTGTAATTCCTCGTTTCGTAACACCTAAGGCTTAGCAGTGGCTCCCAAACCAGTTGGTCTAAGGCACTAGGTGATAAAGCACCCTCGCTATATTTTTTATGCTCCCTTTGTAATTACAAAACCAGTGTTCATTTTTTTTCTTCACCTCTTATATTTTATTTTATTTTCCTTTGTTGGATATATGTATGCCGTAGAGGTCATTATATGATAGTGGATGTATTTATACATGTTTATATATATATATATATATATTCAGTGTATATTCTTGCTCGACATGATAGTATGTTATCTGGTTCATTTTTATTTGACAAGTTGACTTGATCATGCTTTTATTCATTCATACATGTTGATAAAGCCCTGAGGATATAGGCTTGACTACTGTGATTATGATGGAGATCATACTAGTGGGACATCTGTAGTTTATAAGCATATCCTGGAATGTCCCTAGTCGTAGGTGTATCGAGATGGGGCATCGATATACCAGAGTAGACTAGCGTATATGATACTTGACCCATTTGATGGGCAATGGATGTTCCCATATCCATTGATGTTTGACATCGAGATCGTATACGGGTGCTCAGTGGAGACTGAGTACACTGGACGGACTCGCCGAGAACTCCTATATGGTATTATATCTATCGTCAGATAGCAGTTCTCTGGTGACACTAGTACAGGTTAGTCTGTAGACCCGAGATCGTCATAGAATCTTGTGTGCTCTCCCACTATACTTTGATTGCCACCCTACCACGGCTCTACTGAGTCGTGCAAACAGGTGGCTTTTGGGTACAGTCCCGAGACACGCCAAGACGATGAGCGATAGGAGGGGTTTCATCTCTCCCGGAATTGGGAGTAGATGCTGTGCTCGATTGGCTATATCAGTAAGTCCCTGGCCAGGGCTGCTGAGATTTACTAATAAGTGTTATCAGTAGTTTCTCAATCTGTTATAGACCATTCATCGGCACGACTTATTGAGTTATTGGGGTCGACGTTACCATCCCTAGATTCGATATGCAGCATATCTGACGAAAAGACCGGACTGTACGGTAGTGTTGCCGGTTGGCTCGATGGGAGTTGTGACAGGTTCGCTTGTTTTCTTCTGATCGCTCAATACCCGGGTGACCGTTACGTTTAGCTAACCGCTTGCGGCTTGGGGGTGCTTGATATGATCATCACCCACTACCCACGTATTGACGAGTCTTAGAGTCCCACAATGGAGTTACCTAGTCCAGGCGAAACGATGTGGTGCGCATATGAGATATGCGTGTGGACCCGGTTAAAATGCGCGTATGAGATACCATATATTAATCGGGCAGTTTGCTTTTGGTCGGGTCGTATGTGATATGACCGGTTTGTTAAATTAAGTGCTAATTTATCATTGACCATTAGTTTTTCAATTTAAACCCTTTCTTGTCTTCTTGTTGTATGCATGCATGTATGCATTTATTCTCATTAATGCACATATGGATGTGCATGCACACATACATGCATACATAATTCTATCATGGTTGTTGATATAGTGGATGGTGGCAATATAAGACTCACACCATTTATAAATATATGGATATTTCTTTTTTTGGAAAAGAAAAATGGAAATGGAAATTGTTATCATGGTTTAATATTTTATTCATGCACTAACCCTTTGCTTGAACCATGATTTATTTTCTATGGCCATTTTTGATCCAAAATAAATATCTAGATATTTTATAACTAGGGTTAAGAATGAGAAAGAGAAAATATATATATTTTCATTTCTCATTTTTAACATAAGCTTATCATTATCTTGAGCTCTTCATAAGCCATCATCTTCTTCCTCCTCTCTCTCTTGCTCTCTAGCTTTTATTTGTGAGAAAAAGAGTCATCAAGTTAGGGTTTTGAAGTGAGAAAACAAACCACATCACCATTGTATACTAGTCTTGCCCATTAGTGTAGAGTGTTAGCTTCTACTTCTTCTCTTGATCTAGTGGAGCATCAAGTTTGGACAAAGAGGACTCCGGGTGGATCGTCGTGGACCTAGAGGATCTCAAGTGAGCCTTTTTCAACCCTCAAGTAGCCAAGGAGTCTAGCGTAGGGAGCTACAAAGGTTGTACTCTCAAAACCCTAGCTTTTACTACTTGTGTTTGTGTTATAGTTTTGTTACCCTAGCTTTTCTAGTATGATCCTTAGGTTTGTTTCGATAGCACCATATAAATTTTAAATATGGCATGTGTGATGCCACCAAACCCTTGCAGTGGTGCTGTAGAAACTCCTTCATGGTATCAGAGCCAAGCTAGAGCCTTAGGGTAACCTAGACGACGTTAAAAACCTTGAACGAATGAAAATCGACGCCCGAAGGGTGCTCTCTGGAAATTTTTTCAAAACATGGATTTTTTCACATTAAAAATACTTAAAAAATCGTGCAGGGTATTTTATGAGCCCACAAGAAGTACGAAGCCCTAACTCCACTAAAGGACCGCGAAACCGCGGCAAGGATGGACATTCTGCGGCGGTTCCGCGGCGCCGTTGGTGCAGGTGGGGCTGTATTTTCTTGCGCTGGCCCGTATGTACTTGTTACTGTTTCTGGTAATTTTTAAATCTGCTTAAGTGTTGAACTTTCTGAGAAGTCTTTGGGTGTTCAATCGTTCGATCGAATGTTTTAACTGCGCCTAGTTTATTAATATTTGATACAATAATTGGAATCTACAAATTTGTTTGTTGTGTGTAAATCTAGCAGTTCAGTCTCGGCAACAATCGGAAATCTTGTTGAATTATCCGGCTTGTTTTGAAAAGGTGTTTTCATGGATGAGACCTAAATGCGAGCTTTACATTGTTAGGCGTGAAATCTTGTATATGTGATATTCCGGGTTTGTGTTGTCTAAAGGCAGTTACGATTCCAATTGTTGTAGTTTTTCATTTTATTTCTCTGTGACCGTAAGTGTAGTATGTGGTATATCGCCGATTTCGTTGCTATACATCAACGACAATCGGGGTACGCATACTTACTTACGTTGATGATATGTGATATTATGTGTTGTTGAGATTTAACATGTAGGATTGTCGTGATTGAATAGCCGGGGTTTTGATGTGAGATGAGAGTTTTCTTTTCATTCATGAAAAATTCAAATGTAATGTAATACTCTTTTATTTGGGGCACTTCCGGGTTGTGGATGATGTCACCAGTGTTGTATATTATTTACTTTTATGCATTAGGATAGACCCAAGGAAGGGAGCACAAGTGACCGGGTTCTGGGGTTCAGAGGGAGGCCATCTCGAGGAGTCGAGACCGGGTCTCCTAAACTCCAGAATTGGTAGGGTCACTTGCCGCTCTCGTAGGGGTCTAGGGTGTGGGCTTGGCTATTCATCGCGACTGTGGAATCCGTATTTTCTATTGTTGGCTAAATACTAAATACGGACGTCCTAGTGTAAGTGCACGGCGGCACCCCGGCCTCCATCCCGAGGCCAAAATGCGGAAGCGGTGATTTACTTAAATTTTTCAAACCGGCACCACCGCGCACTAAAACCCGGATCGGGCCATTAACTAGTTCTAGCTAACTACAAGATGGGGAAGAGAGATATACCTATCGATCCGTGTCCTCCGGTCTTCTCGCCGTCGTCCCGATCTCCTGCGGAATGTTCGGTCTCCACCTCCTCGCTGGAAGGGCACCACGTCGCCTGCTTCTTTTACGGGCTCCCGCCTGAATACCGAGGCAACTCGGGCACGAAGTTGGCGAGCCGACGTGCCCAAGGTTTGCTGTAGAATGTGTGTAGAACCATGTCTCATATTGGGGTTCATGGAGGTTGCCATAATGGTGGAGGAATTGAACTAGTGGAATTTTTTATGAACTTGGGAATTTTGTGGCTTGAAAAGAACAACAATTCCCACATCAAAAATTTGGACAGCCCCATGAGGGAATGGCCGGCCATCCAAGTGAGGGGAGAGTGAGAATGAGAGTGTGTATCAAAAGTGAGAGAGGCCATACAATAATGCATGAGGGAATCAAATGATATCATGAAAGAACCTGATCACAAACAAAAACCACACTCAACCACAACCATCATAAAAACCATGTCATATATAAAAGTCAAGCCATGATGGATGAAGAAGTCAAATGGTCAAGGGATGGTTCACCATCATGATACAATAATATGTAAAGACCCCCTTCCAAATTGCTTATTTGCACAAATGCAAATAAGCCCTCCTCCACCAATCTTCGGCCAATGAAGGATACAAAGAAATATGGCCGAAACGGAAATCAAACTGGCAACTCCAGAAAACTGGTCCCGTAATAAATTACAGGAAAAACCCCGATACTGTGTATACACACCCGCATTTGTATTCCGACCGAAATACAAATGCAATGAGACAAAATCTACACTGTACTATACTAGGATCCGGCTTAAACCAAAGCCGGCTAGTAATATCCGTCCGATCCTGATCCGTGCAATACCGCACGTATCTGATCGAACTGTGCCATATATCCATATGGCCTCTAGTACTAACCGTCCGATCCTGATCCGTGCAATACCGCACGTATCTGATCGAATCCTGCCATATCTCCATACGGCCTCTACAGCGTTTCGCCCGAAACTTGAGTAACTGAATGTGTGGTGGACTCTAAAAACTCGTCAATACTATGGCTGTGGATTTAACCACTAGTACGTCAGAGGTATTAGCCATACGTGACGGGCCACCAGCTATTGACCAAAAGGGACGTCGATGAGCGAACTCATCCTGACACCCTACTGAGCCTGTCAGTGGCAATATCCGTACAGTCCGGTCCGTTCGTCTATGAGCATCGCATGGCGGGCCTAGGGGGTTGGTAAAAGTCAGACCCCTAAAAGCGGTACAAGTCGTGTCGGAGTGTAGCCCAGAACACCCTGAGATACTACTGGAATACCTACCAGTAAATCTCCTGCCTCGGCCGAGGGCTTCGTGTAATGGCTCTCCTAGACACAGCGCGACCTCACCCCCAATACCGGGAGAGACGAACCCCTAAAGATCCGCTCACTGCCTCCATGTGGCTCGGGACTGTACCCAACTAAAACCTGTTTGCACGTCTCCTTTGAGCGTGGTAGGGTAGTAATCAAAGTACAGTGGGAACTCACACGAGACAAATGACGATCCCCAGGTCGATGAACTAACATGTACACATGTCACCAGGAAACTGCTTGTAGGGTTCCTAGGCACTCTAATGGAGTCTTACAAGTGATCAAACATGCACAAATCAAAAATTCCTTGTGCCTACAAACCCTAATACGGATCGTTAACTAGATATATAGGCAAAGCAAGCATGTAATCGAATTAAATGCTAAGGGAAAGTGACTACAACCTTTGTAGATCCGTTCCACCACTTCCTAAGCTCCGCGATGATCTCCCTCCGCTGTCCAAATCGAACCCATGACTCTAGCATCGGCATCATCGAAGAATGGGCGGGCTTGATCGTCGGTTCGATGCCGAAGATGATCTACGTCGAGGCATCACAAGAACGAGCTCCAACTTCACCAAGCCTTGAAAACTTGTGAAGGAAACACCCTGTACAACTTGGCAAGAGGTAGAGGATGAAGAAATAGGAAGTGGGTAAACTTTAGAATTGGATTTCTCACTTGTTTTGGCTAGTTGCCATTAAAGGTTGCAAGCTTTTTCTTTTGTTGAAGAAGAAGAAGATGAAGAAAAAGAATATGATAAGTATATTTAAATTATCAAATAAAATGATACTTATCATGATAGTAACCATAGTTAGGTGTAGAGAATAAACCATGGTTAGGGTTAATGGTTAGGTTTAGGAAAAGAACAAGAATGGTCAAGATTTCAACATTTCATGAAGTTTCCACAAAACTACAAAAAAGCCACCATTCTCTTTATCTTTTCCAAAAAGAAATAAATAGATAAATCAATAGATGAATGAATGAGATAAAAGTAAACCCTAACCACTAACTTAACCATTGTTTAATTCTTTACACAAACCTAAGCTTGCAAGTATCATCAAACATGATACAATCTTGTGCACAAAAATATATCACATATACAATGTGCACAATCCAAGTGAGAAAATCCATTTAAAGTGAACCAATACTAGTTAATGCAAAGTAATATATCAAATATACAATTATGCATTAAATCATTAAATCAATACTTGATTTAACGATCCGGTCATATCGCATATAACCGACCAGTATGCTATGTATCGGCTTATCGAATCAATCCTTGATTCGATAACTAGGTTATATCGCATACAACCATTCGACACATACATCGCGAGAATGAAATACGGTATCACATACACGCATCATTCTCGGTCCCGCACATATCCCATATGTGCTCCTATTTCGTTTCGCTTGAGCCAGGAAACCTCTGTGTAGGACTCTAAAGACTCGTCAATACGCCGGCAGCAGATGATGATCATATCAAACACCCACAAGCCGCAAGCGGTCTGCTAAACGTAACGGCCACCCGGGTATTGAGCGATCAGAAGATCGACGAGCAAGCCCGCTCACACTCCTATGAATCCAACCAGTAACACTTACCGTACAGTCCGGTCAGTTCGTCTGATATGTCGCATATCTCGCCTAGGGGTGGTAAACGTCAGACCCCAATAGCTCGATAAGTCATGCCGACGTAGGGTCCATAACATTCGTGAAACTACTGATAACTCTTACCAGTATATCACTGCAACCCTGGCCAGGGATTTCCTGTTATGGCCAGTCGAGTATAGCGCAACATCAACCCCCAATACCGGTGTTGGAGATAGTGCCCTCAGAGTCAATTATTAGGTCACAGGTACGTGATTGCAATGATTGATGGAGGACCTATCCCGGTAGGACAGTCTTACTCGAGATGATAGTATGCTATCTGGTTTACCTTTATCATCGTGTACTGTTTCAGGTAACCTGACAAGTTGCTATTACACGTTGGTAGAGCCCCTAGGATTCTTGCTTGACCACCAGCAGTATGAGGGCGATCATATAAGTGGGAGCTGGGGTCTATAAGCATATCTTTAAATGGTCCCTAGTCGTGTGAGTTTCGAGACAGGGCATCGATACTCCAGAGTAGACTAGTGTGTACAGTCGAGACCCCGACGAGGGGCGGTGGCCGGTCTCACAAGCCACTGGTGTCAGTTGGATAACCTAAGATGTATACAGGTGCTCATTGGGTTATGAGTACACCGGACAGGACTCGCCGGGAACATGCTAGTTGGTCATATACCAAACGTCAGATGGCAGTTCCCTGGTGACATGTGTGCAGGTTAGTTCATCGACCTGGGGATCGTCATTTTTCTCGTGTGAGTTCCCACTGTACTTTGATTACTACCCTACCATGGCTCAAAGGAGTCGTGCAAACAGGTTTTAGTTGGGTACAGTCCCGAGCCACATGGAGGCAGTGAGCGTATCTTCAGGGGTTCGTCTCTCCCGGTATTGGGGGTGAGGTCGTGCTGTGTCTAGGAGAGCCATTACACGAAGTCCTTGGCCAAGGCAGGATATTTACTGGTAGGTATTCCAGTAGTATCTCAGGGTGTTCTGGGCTACACTCCGACACGACTTGTACCGCTTTTGGGGGTCTGACTTTTACCAACCCCCTAGGCCCGCCATGCGATACTCATAGACGAACGGACCGGACTATACGGATATTGTCACTGACAGGCACAGTAGGGTTGTCGGGCTGAGTTCGCTCACAGACGTCCCTTTTAGTCAATGCCTGGTAGCCCGTTACGTATTGGCTTATACCTCTGACGTGCTAGTGGTTGAATCCACAACCAAGGTGTTGACGAGTCTTTAGAGTCCCCCACATTCTGTTACTCAGCTTTCGGGCGAAAAGTTGTAGAGGCCGTATGGAGATATGGCAAGGTCCGATCAGATACGTGTGGTATTGCACGGATCAGGATCGGACAGTTTGTACTATAGGCCGTAGGGATATATGGCAGAGTTCGATCAGATACGTGCGGTATTGCACGGATCAGGATCGAACAGATATTACTAGCCGGCTTTGGTTTAAGCCGGATCCTAGTATAGTACAGTGTAGATTTTGTCTCATTGCATTTATATTTCGGTCGGAATACAAATGCGGGTGTGTATGCACAGTATCGGGGTTTTCCTGTAATTTATTACGGGACCAGTTTTCTGGAGTTGCCAGTTTGCTTTTCGTTTCGGCCGATTTCCTTTGTATCGTTCATTGGCCGAAGATTGGTGGAGGAGGGCTTATTTGCATTGTTGCAAATAAGTGGTTGTGAAGGGGTTCTTTGCATATTCTTGTGTCATGATTATAGCACCATACCTTGACTTTCCTTAGTTGATTATGGCTTGACTTTTGGCTCATCATGGTTGTTGATGATGAGGTTGGTGGTAGGTGGTTGAGTGTGGGTTTTTGTTTTGGTGATCATTGTTTATCATTGCAACCCTTTTCTCTCTCTTGTATGATAGTGGGCTTATTTTTCTTTGATTGATACACTACTCCCTCACTCTCGCTCTCCTCCCTCACTTGTAGTGGCCGGCCAAGCATATAGGGGCTGTCCAAAATTTGTGGTGTGGGTTTTTGGCTCATTTCATGTTGCAAAAATCCCACAAGATCAATCTAAAAAGCTCCAAGTTCAATCCCTCCACCAATAGAAATTCCACAACCCCAAAGTGAGACATGGTTCTACAGATATTCTACAGCATATCTTGGGCATGTCGACTAGCCAGCTTCGTGCCCGAGTTGCCACGGCATTGAGGTGGGAGCCCGTAAAAGAAGTAGGCGATGTGGTGCACTTCCGGCGACGAGGAGGAGACGGGACATTCCGCAGGAGATCGGGACGACGACGAGAAGACCGGAGGACTCGGATCAGTCGGTATATCTCTCTTCCCTTTCTTGTAGATAGCTAGTACTAGTTAGTGGTTCGATCCGGGTATTAGTGCGCGGCGGTTTGCCAAGTTCAAGAAAATTTAAAGTTTATCACCGCTTCCGCATTTGGCCGTCGGATTGACGGCCGGGGCGCCGCCGTGCACTTACAGTGGTATCAGAGCCTCGCCATTAACTTAGTCTAGCTTGGTGTAATGTGTTTTTCTGTTTCGATCGATCGAATGTTCTAAAACCGCATTTTTGCTTGCGACAGTTTTCTGTTGAAATTTTTTGGTCTCCAAAAATTTTTCAGGTTGTAAAATATTGATGTACTGGAAAATCTAAGAGCTCTGTAAAAATTCGATGAAGTGACTCCACTGTGGGAGGGCGGAACCGCCGCAAACACCCCTTTCTCGCCGTGGTTCCGCCGCGCACTGTGGAGATCCCTGCACCAAATTTCTACAGTGTCTTTGTGGGCTTAAAATATGGGTTTTGGAATATTAATTTTGGGCCCAGAATTTCTTGATGTGCTACAGTAGTACTTGGGGGCCCACTTATTATAATTTTGATCGATCGGATATTTTAAACACATTATTTCACAGTATCTACATTATATCTGCGACCGTGAATGTCACTTGATCGGTAAATCCGGTCTAACTGCTATAGCCCGGTTAGACGGATTTACGAACGTGACTTTCACGTTGATATTCTGTTTTTGCTGTGATATTGCGGATCGGTCGTGCGGATAGCCTGGATGCAATGCTAGTACAGTTTTGTTGTATCATGTACATTTGATATTGCGGGGCGAGCGTCCGACATGTGGACTGCCGTCACTGCCTGTTTGTATTATTATTTTGGGGCACGGCCAGGTTGCGGTCGATGTACCCGTTGTATGTATATTTTACTTTCTGTACTAGGATTACCCCGCGGACACGGATAGCCGGGTTCTAGAGGGCAATGGGCCTGCATCTCATGGCATTGAGATGGAGGGGGCTTCACTCTAGGATTGGCGGGCTATTCGCCGCACTCGTAGGGGGTACAGGTTGACCCAGGAGGGGTGCCCAAGTTACCGGATTCCGTGAAGTGCTGGGTGGTCCATTCACGTTGCTGAAGGGGGCTGCCTCGCTTCAGATTTTGGCAGGTGACTTGCCGCGCCCGTAGGGGTCTAGGATTTCATTGCACAGGCTATCCACACGACCAGGGGAACGTCGGGTTTCAGTAGTGGCTCTGTGAAACCCGGGGATCCCAGATATCTGTATTGTTTCTGTGATGCTGTACATTTTCTGTGATGTTGCATTTTATCACGCCTTGAGCGAATATAATATATTGGTATATATATTAATAGATGTTGTATATGTTTTACATCCATGCTAGTCCAGTCCTCGCTCTGTCATTAGTTAGCTAACCTAACGGGTAATGACGGGACCAAGTGGCGAATGCGGATGGCATATACATACATCAGTATATTTTCGTTCTTTGTGGTGTGATCAATTGATGGGACTGCATTGATTCGGATCATTGCAAGTTAAAAACAAACCTAATCTGATGTTGTTGGAACACTTTTCAAAAAGCTGTTATTGCAAGGACGTTCTCTTTTGTTTTGCATCGTGGTATTCAGTTGGAATATCCTGCTCCTCAGTCGACGAGGCAAGGGCCGAGATCCCTTCACCGGGAGTGACCCCTTGGACAAAAAGTTTGCGTCAGGGCAATAACGTCACTATAGCCGATTACTTTTGCTTTGCACCGTGGTATTCAGTTGGAATATCCTGCACCTCATTCTACGGGGAAAGAGCCGAGATCCCTTCACCGGGCATGACCTCTTTAGCAACGGTTTTCGTCACTATATTTTTTAAAGCTATCAGTTCCTTCAACGATATCAAGTTCATTACGTTAAAGGTTTTCGCCAGAAACCATTCGTAGCCCTCCGTCGTTTCATATTGATAGTCAATAGTATTCAAGCTGTGTTTGTTGGCCATAGTCAAGGCACAGTGTTTGGTAGCTGTTGGGTGTTCATATGTAGCATAGATAGATGCGTTGGTTTGGGACAGTCGTATAGCCTTGTTGGCCCTAGTCAAGGGCTTGTACGGGTGGGTTCAAATCAACCTGTACAATGACGGGTAGAACTTGACATGTGACTTATGATTTGTTGGCCTTAGTCAAGGTCATAAGAGCATGGGGTAAAAATCACATCGGGAGTTTCAAAAGAACTGAAACTTGCCAGATATGCGCATACCTTCTGGAGTGTGATGACGTGAGCGGATTCCGTCACGTTATCATGCGATGATAGTTGGATCCCGATTCCCACTGATAAGTTGGTTTACTCCTCGGGTGATCCCGACTAATTCTTCTTTCAGGTTTGGAGGAGAATTTGAGGTACAGTGGGAGGTTTCCAGATTAGATTAATTGGTAACCATTCTGATCTAGGTTAGAGTGCACGCTGAGTGTTTCTTTTCTCTCTCTCTGGCAGCGACCATTGACCCGACCCTAAGACTATGACTCAGTGACCAAGATTGACCGAACCTTCTTAAACACTGGCTTTTGGATTGTCAGAGTTGCGAACCTCATTGCTACTCCTACTTTTACCCTTTTCTCTAGGACACCCCGTATTACTACGAACGTCCACTTCCATTGGACAAAACCATCGTATGGTTAGATACGAACTCGAAAGAATTTATTCGAGGATGGTTTCCGGTTCTGGAGGAAACGGATAGGATTATTCAGTTGTCTTTTCCTTTTACCTTCTCTCAGGTTGCGAGTACTCCTTGGTTTAGGAGATAGTACACCTATTACGCAAATTGGATAGTCTTCTTCCAAACCTTAGGCTGGTGCCGACCGGTAGGGAATGAAGAAAACCAATTAGCCTAACGAAGGTGTACAGAAGGTACTAAGTTCAGACAAAGAAAGGGATTAGTAAGAGGGCAAAGTAAATTGCGACAGATATTCACGACCAAACCAAGTATTCCTTCGCCAATCCTAAATCACCTTTGCATTTCTCCAGGACACTCCGTATCACTACGAAGATCCACAGTTTATTGGATACTCCATCGTATGGTTATATACGAACTCGAAAGGAACTTGTTCCAGTTCGGGGATGGATTCTGGTTCAGGAGAAATAGGAATAAGATTTATTCAGGTGTCTTTTATCTTCACCTTCTCTCGCTTTGCGAGTGCTCCTAGGATTAGGACAGTACACCCATTATGCTTATTGGATAGTCTTCTTCCAAACCATAGGCTGGTGCCGAACGGTAGGGAAGGAAGAAAACCATTTGGCCTAAAGGGGTGTGCAGAAGGTAATGACAAAAGACATATGAAGGGATTTGGAGAGGTGGCAAAGAATTATACGGTCACAGTCGTGAATCTGGAAGAGGCATTACTAGGAATACCGGGATACCCCATCGAAACATTTCAATGTTTCAGCTTCACTGTGTACTGTTAAAGGAAAACTGATTTCCCGATTAGATACTTACTCCAGGGTATGTATTTACCATGTACGATTCTCACATCTGTATGGTTTTACAGATGATGAGTAGGAGTAAGTTATTGGGAATTGGGTGATCATCCTCATTATATCGGGATTCGTTGTAATCGGTGATATTTGAGGAAATCACCTGGGCTGTTTGCCGGTCGGCAAATATTTGGTTTTGAATATCCGCTATTATGCACCAATTTCAAATCGATATATCTATACATCTATTTTCATAGAGTGAGATATACCTTTATGAAATTATGTCTACGACATTTACCTATATCAGTGGATGGTTAGGTAAGGAGCATTAAGCAGCGGTGTAATTCTTCTTAACCATAAGTACAGTTTTCAACCTATGACACACAGTGAATGAGTTATCAGACTCAAGGGACTTATACAGAGTATTGTATGTTGTCCAGGGTCCTTCAGGACATAGGGGATGGTCCTCGTACTATATTCGGTTTACTTATGACTTCTCTAGTTTTAGACAGGTGTTTCGCGGAAACACAGGGTCCGAATTTCGAGAAGTTATAGGTATTTGAATAGAGTAGAGAACCAGGTGTAGCAAGTATCGGGATTCTTCAAAGAGATCGAAGATGTAGATACTTGCGTATGGTATTCAGTTGATAGTAATGATAAAGAGATCTTGCTTCTCTTTCGGGTTACTCATGATTGGAAGCATTCCTAAGTTGAGTAACGCTGATCGGCCTTCTTCCATTTAGTAGACATGCACTGGAGACAGCTGCATGATTTGAATCTGGTTCAGTTAAATCAGTGCCTCTGTTTCTATATGGGATATAGAACAGTTCATATCTTAACGATGTTAAGGTACGGGGAGTTGTCCGGCTTATGATTAAAACCAGACACTGGACAACTCAAGGCACGTTTCTGTAATGGCTGTTTGTGGGTTGACCCAGGCTATGACGAGGGTTGATTTTCTACCATCTGGATGAACAATAGCAATATTGTTCTAGACTCGCCACAGTTTTATTAAAAATGGATTTTTTTTCAGAAAACAGTAGTGGGAGTATGGTAGAACTGGAAGTGATTCCAGAACCACAAACGATTACTGAAGATTTGATAAGGAACCTAAAAATTCAATCTGGATTGACATTCCATTGGACACTCCGCAGATAAGGTGGGTAACTTCAGGCACCCGAGAGGTACTACGGTAGCCTCAAGGACGGTGACAGGGAAGTTCTTGTTTACCCACAATTACCATTGCTGTTGTTCCAGGCTGCGAGACCCGGCGGGAGGATGAGTATAGCGTCGTTCTAAACTAGTTTTAGAAGTGTACGCCTATATGACTCTGCCGGAGGGTTGTCGTAGTCAGTGGGAGCAGCGGAAGCATTGGTGGACAGGTAGCTTATGTCTATTTATAGACTAAAGCAGATGTAGCGGAGATAGATCATCTATTTCTGACGTGACAGTCATGGGATTGACTTCATCAGAATAGGGGATGGATCTGTTGAGAAGGTAGTAGGGTGTGATATCCTGGTATTTGGATGACATACACAGAGTAGGAAAGGAAACTCCTATACTACGATCGGTTATGCTTTGGTCGTCACACAGTGTTTTCTCCACAAAGGAAATGGATTTTATATCAGACATACTGGTTACTAGATCTATGGTTTTAGATCTAGATTTGGGTGGTTTCCCAATCAGGGTACTTGACAGCATTCTAAGAGTATTTAGGATGGACGACTCCTGGCACGGTAGTGTACCTGCAGGTAATGGAGTCACCCTCTCTAAAGGGTTCTTACAGACTAAATTGGAGAGGGATGTACATGATTAGCAGATCACTTGCTCAGGCAATTGAGTCAATCATGAGATGTCAAGTACCACACCAGACATTGTTCTTGCACTAGATGCAATAAGCTGACATTAATCCAATCCTGGAGAAATGGTCGGAAGCAGTTTTAGAACATAAGTGGATGTTCTAGGGATATGATAACGACAGCCTCATTCGGGAAACAGTTATCATTCCAGGCTTCCAAGGTGACATGGACGACAAGGAGGTTGTCAGAGTTATAGTTTTTCCTTCTGACGAGGGGCAGTATTTTGGACAGGTGGTCCAAGGCAATACTGAGGGTGGCATGGCGCAGGATACTGATTAAGTTCAGTTGACGATACAGTCTAAGAAGTTTAGATTTGGAGTTCATTTATGAGCTATGTCCCATCAGACATCCAGACACATTCTAAGACAGGTATTGCTCATTCCGGGAGATGGTTTTCTCCGCGAACTTGAGATATAGAGAGACATAGAAAGAAACAACAAAGCGGATCCACTCACTGAGGCTGTTCCTCAAACGCAATAGTTTCGCAAACGAGCTTTGTGAGACTGACTAGTAGAGGAGTTGGGTGTTCGGTATCACACGGGCTGTGAGTATGCGACATCGCAATAATTAGCCTTGAGTGCAAGTGGAAGATTGTTGGAGATAGTGCCCTCAGAGTCAATTATTAGGTCACAGGTACGTGATTGCAATGATTGATGGAGGACCTATCCCGGTAGGACAGTCTTACTCGAGATGATAGTATGCTATCTGGTTTACCTTTATCATCGTGTACTGTTTCAGGTAACCTGACAAGTTGCTATTACACGTTGGTAGAGCCCCTAGGATTCTTGCTTGACCACCAGCAGTATGAGGGCGATCATATAAGTGGGAGCTGGGGTCTATAAGCATATCTTTAAATGGTCCCTAGTCGTGTGAGTTTCGAGACAGGGCATCGATACTCCAGAGTAGACTAGTGTGTACAGTCGAGACCCCGACGAGGGGCGGTGGCCGGTCTCACAAGCCACTGGTGTCAGTTGGATCACCTAAGATGTATACAGGTGCTCATTGGGTTATGAGTACACCGGACAGGACTCGCCGGGAACATGCTAGTTGGTCATATACCAAACGTCAGATGGCAGTTCCCTGGTGACATGTGTGCAGGTTAGTTCATCGACCTGGGGATCGTCATTTGTCTCGTGTGAGTTCCCACTGTACTTTGATTACTACCCTACCACGGCTCAAAGGAGTCGTGCAAACAGGTTTTAGTTGGGTACAGTCACGAGCCACATGGAGGCAGTGAGCGTATCTTCAGGGGTTCGTCTCTCCCGGTATTGGGGGTGAGGTCGTGCTGTGTCTAGGAGAGCCATTACACGAAGTCCTTGGCCAAGGCAGGAGATTTACTGGTAGGTATTCCAGTAGTATCTCAGGGTGTTCTGGGCTACACTCCGACACGACTTGTACCGCTTTTGGGGGTCTGACTTTTACCAACCCCCTAGGCCCGCCATGCGATACTCATAGACGAACGGACTGGACTGTACGGATATTGTCACTGACAGGCTCAGTAGGGTTGTCGGGCTGAGTTCGCTCACAGACGTCCCTTTTAGTCAATGCCTGGTAGCCCGTTACGTATTGGCTTATACCTCTGACGTGCTAGTGGTTGAATCCACAACCAAGGTGTTGACGAGTCTTTAGAGTCCCCCACATTCTGTTACTCAGCTTTCGGGCGAAAAGTTGTAGAGGCCGTATGGAGATATGGCAAGGTCCGATCAGATACGTGCGGTATTGCACGGATCAGGATCGGACAGTTTGTACTATAGGCCGTAGGGATATATGGCAGAGTTCGATCAGATACGTGCGGTATTGCACGGATCAGGATCGAACAGATATTACTAGCCGGCTTTGGTTTAAGCCGGATCCTAGTATAGTACAGTGTAGATTTTGTCTCATTGCATTTATATTTCGGTCGGAATACAAATGCGGGTGTGTATGCACAGTATCGGGGTTTTCCTGTAATTTATTACGGGACCAGTTTTCTGAAGTTGCCAGTTTGCTCTTCGTTTCGGCCGATTTCCTTTGTATCGTTCATTGGCCGAAGATTGGTGGAGGAGGGCTTATTTGCATTGTTGCAAATAAGTGGTTGTGAAGGGGTTCTTTGCATATTCTTGTGTCATGATTATAGCACCATACCTTGACTTTCCTTAGTTGATCATGGCTTGACTTTTGGCTCATCATGGTTGTTGATGATGAGGTTGGTGGTAGGTGGTTGAGTGTGGGTTTTTGTTTTGGTGATCATTGTTTATCATTGCAACCCTTTTCTCTCTCTTGTATGATGGTGGGCTTATTTTTCTTTAATTGATACACTACTCCCTCACTCTCGCTCTCCTCCCTCACTTGTAGTGGCCGGCCAAGCATATAGGGGCTGTCCAAAATTTTTGGTGTGGGTTTTTGGCTCATTTCATGTTGCAAATATCCCACAAGATCAATCTAAAAAGCTCCAAGTTCAATCCCTCCACCAATGGCAATTCCACAACCCCAAAGTGAGACATGGTTCTACAGATATTCTACAGCATATCTTGGGCACGTCGACTAGCCAGCTTCGTGCCCGAGTTGCCTCGGCATTGAGGTGGGAGCCCGTAAAAGAAGTAGGCGATGTGGTGCACTTCCGGCGACGAGGAGGAGACGGGACATTCCGCAGGAGATCGGGACGACGACGAGAAGACCGGAGGACTCGGATCTATCGGTATATCTCTCTTCCCTTTCTTGTAGATAGCTAGTACTAGTTAGTGGTTCGATCCGGGTATTAGTGCGCGGCGGTTTGCCAAGTTCAAGAAAATTTAAAGTTTATCACCGCTTCCGCATTTGGCCGTCGGATTGACGGCCGGGGCGCCGCCGTGCACTTACAACCGGGAGAGACGAATCCCCTCCTATCGCTCATTGCCTCCATGTGAATCGGGACTGTACCCAAAAACCACCTGTTTGCACAACTCAGTGGAGCCGTAGTAGGGTGGAAATCAAAGCACAGTGGGAGACACACAAGACTCTATGACGATCTCGGGTCAACAGACTAAGCTGTACCAGTGTCACCAGAGAACTGCCATCTGACGTAAGGTATAATACCATCTGAGAGTTCTCGGCGAGTCCGTTCAGTGTACCCAGTCTCCACTGAGCACCCGTACACCATCTTCGATGTCAAACACCAATGGATATGGGATCATCCATCGCCCATCGCATGGGTCGAGAAGATATACGCTAGTCTACTCTGGAATATCGATGCCCCGTCTCGATATTCCCTCGACTAGGAACAATGAAGGATGTACTCATTGACTACCCAGGCCCCACTAGTATGATCTTCATCATAGTCCTGGAAGTCGAGTACACATCCTAAAGGCTTTATCATCAGAGAGACAGAAAGTATACATGTTAAGATAAAGAGCAACCAGATAGCGTACTATCATGTCGAGCAAGAAAGTCCTACCTATATATGTCCCAGCATCCACTACAATATATATCCAATGTACTGTAATGGCCTCTAGGGCATACATATAACTAACAATCTCCCACTTGCACTAGGGCCATCAGTAGCAGTGGTTGCAGTATCTAATACTCAACCATCCCATATGAGTCTCTCTCTGGGAAAAGGCCTTCGTGAGTGGATCCGCCGTGTTGTCCTCTGAGTCTACTCTCCTAACCTCGATCAACCTGGAGATCTACTATCTCCATGATCTGGTGATGCTGCCTCAGAATATGTCTGGGTCACTGATGGGACCAGGGTTCCAGGGCCGAAGCCACACTTCCATTGTCATACAATGGCAGGAACCTAGTTCATCTTATGAACCAATATACACCCAAACTGCCTCTTTGGTAGTATCTTTAATAGCGATGTTACCAGCCTTTATCATCTAGTTTGCCACGGTATCTAGCTAGGAACTCTTCCAACATACCGTCCCTCTACTGAGGGAAAAGACAATGCCTGTGACTGACATTCAGTCGTCTTTATCACTCTGGAACCCTTCCAGTGATTCTCCCCAGGATCGATTGATACCATCTCGCTACATCTAGTGAGAATCCTAGCATCCAATTACATCTATCTCATAGATGAAAACTCAGGATTTAGGAGGTATCACTTTGATCCTATTTGGAGAATCCTAGTGATAATAGGAGATTGACCGATCGTAGTATAGGAAACTCTTTTCCTATCAAGAGAATGTTGTCTACGTACAATACGAAGATGACCACCTTACTCTCTGCTACCCTTTTATATATACAAGGTTCGTTTACCATTTTGATGAAGTCAAACACTTTGACTATCACATCAAAACAGACGTTCCAACTCCGCGATGCCTGCTTCATTATGTAAACCAACTTGCACACGTTTCTGCTGCTCCCACTGTTTACGAAGCCCTCTGGCTGTGTTCTTATAGACGTTCTCTTCTAAATCATTATTTAGAAAAGTAGTCATGGCACCCAACCACCAGATATCGCAGTCATGGTATGTAGCCGTGGCAAGTAGGATCTGGATGGACTTAAGCATAGCTACTGGAAAAAGGTTTCATCATTATCCACGCCTGGTCGATGACGAAAACCTTTAACAAGTCTAGCTTTGAAAGTCTCAACTTTTCCATCTACACCAAGTAATCTTCTCAAGATATACTTGCTCCTGATGGGGATTTAACCCTTCAGATATAGCAGCTAAAGTCCATACTTTGCTGGTGTACATGGATTCCATCTCAGATCGCTAAGCATCCAGCCATTCTTACAGAGTCCCTACTCTCGATGGCCTGCTCGAAACTAGTTGGGTCATCATTTTATGATGCATTCCTCGCTCCCACTGTCATCGAGAAATCGAGGTATCTCTCAGGCGGATGAGGAAGCCTACTAGATCGGCGGAGAGGCTGAGGTTCGTCGGGAACTATAGAATCCTTTGGTTCTGTCAAATCATCAACTGTAGTTTTGTATAGCTGGAACCTTTCCAGTTCTACAGAACTGATCCTGCCTCGATCTTGTCCGGATTTTGCTTTAAACATAGGCCGGACAACCCCAAATCTTAACTCGCTTAAGAGATGGGTTCTTCCCATACCATATCTCATATGGAGTGGTAGGCACTGATTTGATTCAAACCTAATTCAATAGGTATGCAGCTTCTCAAGTGCATAACCCCAAAAGGAAATAGGTAACTCAGTAATACTCATCATAGAGCACACCATATCTAATATTGTGCAATTGCTCCGCCCTGATACGCCATTGTGCTGTGGTGTATTCAGAGGAGTAACACTGAGAGAGAATCTCATTCTCCTTTAGAATAGTCCAGGAATTCTATGCACAAGTATTCTCCTCCCTGACCTCATCATAGGACATAATACTTATACCCGTATTTTGGTTCTCTACTTCCAACTTATATTCTGTGAATATCTCAAAAGGTTCGGACTTATGTTTCAACAGGAACATATGACTGAATCTTGAGAGATTATCAGAGAATATAATGAAGTATAAAGAACCAGTCCTGGCATGTGTAGACAGGAGACTTTACATATATCATCATGTATCAGTCCCAAGAGTTTACTAACTCTTTCTCTGTTTCTAATAAACAGAGCTATGGTCATCTAATCTTTGTGACATGACTGGCAAGTTTCACAAGATGTAAATTCAAACTGATTTAAATATGCATCTAAAATGTAACTTCAGCCAGTCGGGTCGCATTGATGTGACCTAGTCTACAATGCCTCAAGATGGATTCGTTCATTTCTGAACTCTTCCACTTGTGTGTGTTCAGTATACAAGGAACTGTAGTTTGATTTAGAATGTCAATGCTTTTAGATAACGTGCCTGAACCGATCAACTTTTGATATAGGAAATGTTCAAAACATTATCCAACAATACAAAATTATATCATTTCTTTACTAATAAAGAGACTGATATGATTTTGTATATCAGGTTCGGTATCTAATAGCATTTGTTCAGAATCAATGTATTGGTAATACAGGGTGACAGTGACCAACAGACTTGGCTGCAACACTTGCCCCGTTTTCTGCCTCATGAAACTTATCACTCGTTCTCAGTTTTTCTACCTTTTTGTAGCCCTATGTAACAGATTACATATCTGGGATCCTGATCCGGTATCATATACCCAGGATGCAGAGGATACTGAGAAAAGGTTCTTTGTAATGAACACACCCGAAGGAGATGCATCATATGCACTTTCTTCGTTTGGGCGGCATAGGAATTCTGGTATTCCCCAATTTCTTGCTCTGTCTTATAACAATTATAAGTTGGAGCGGGACCAACGTTCCCCAGCTCAGTATAACAAGCGGGTTCGGTCAATACATCCATATTATTATCTTGATTAAGGCGTGATATGGTCGCTACCTGGAGAGAGAGAGAGAAGAAAACACTCTGCGTGCGCTCTTGCAAGATCAGATTGGTTATATATTTTATCTAATCAGGATGGCTCCCACTGTTTTTATCAAATCTTCCTTCAAACCCTAAAAGGAAAGACTAGCCGGGATTAATTACACACTACAAGTTCGCCAATCTTTCAGCCAGGCCAGTGTCGGTACTTTGAGGGAGGTTCCCCGTGCTTTCACACGGACCTAATTACAGTAAACCTCGTTTTCCCAGAGGCGTAACCCCGTTGACATCTTTCTGGACACCTACTTGATCGGCTAATTGCAAAGCGCAAAACTCTCCCAGGAGTAACAATTACTCGCAGTGGGTATCGGGATCCAACTATCATATAGAAGGTATGCAATCTCATTGCAAATTTCAACACTTGAAACTCCCGATAAAGGTTTTTACCCCTAGCACCTATGACCTTAACTATGGTCAACAAATCATAAGTACTAGTCAAGTTCTACCCGTCATTTCGTGATTAATCAGACCCACCCACATGACCCTTAACTAAGGTCAACAAAGTCACGCGACTGTCCTAACTAATCGCATCATATGCGGTGTAGGAAGACATCACTTAGCTACCATACACTGTGCCTTAACTAAAGTCAACAAACACAGCACGAATACTAAGTACTCTACTTCCTAAAATGACGGAGGGTTGCGAATGGTTTTTGTGAAAACCTTTAACGCTTTGAACTTGATCTCGTTGCGGAATCAAATGGTTTTTAAATGGAATGTTTTTGAGGCTTTTCTAGTTTTGCTAAAGGGGTCACTCCCGGTGAAGGGATCGTCGGCCCTTTCCTCGTCGAATGAGGTGCGGGATATATCATATATATCACTGTGCAAAGCAGAAACTATAGAAGCGATAAAATGACAAACCGAGTGATGTAGCATCTGCCAGTTATTGCTAAAGGAGTCACTCCCGGTGAAGGGATCTCGGTCCTTTCCCTATCGAATAAGGTGCAAGATGTTCTACAAGGAACACCGCGATGCAAAACAAGAACTGTAGCTACCTGTTTTATTTTGAAATTCGATTCCACAACATCAATTAGGTTTATTTTCTTTCATTAATCACATTAATGAATATCCCATCATTTAAGTCCACCTAATCATCACAGATAAATATAACGTACGCTTATGCCATCCGCATTCGCCTCGATGTCCCGTCTGCACCGTTAAGTTAGGTAACTAACGGCAGAGCGAGGCAGGGCTAGCGCGGGTGTAAAACATAAGCAACGTCTATATAATATATCATATATACTATATATTATATCTATCACAGAATCACATCACAGATAACGCAGCAGAAAATTTCATATGAAATATTGGATATACTAGGACGTCCGTGTTTTCAATACGAGCCAGTATAAAACACGGATTCCACTGTCGTGATGAATAGCCAATCCCACACCCCTAGACCCCTACGAGAGCGGCAAGCAACCCTACCAATTCTAGGGTTAGGAGACCCGGACTCGACTCCTCGAGTTGGTCTCCCTCTGGACCCTAGAACCCGGTTACTTGTGCTCCCCTCCTTGGGTCTATCCTAGTGCAGAAAAGTAAATAATATACATCAACGGTGACAACTTCCGCAACCTGGAAGTGCCCCAATAAAAGAATATTACATACAAGTTTTTACATGAATGAAAATGAAAAACACTCATCTCACAAAAAAAACCCCGGCTATTCAAACACGACGATCCAATATAACATATCCAGAAACACATAACATCACATGTCATCAACGTAAGCAAACATGCGTATCCCAATTGTCGTTGACATATAGCAACGAAACCAGCGATATCACATATTACACTTACGGTCACAGAAAAGAAAGTGTAAAACTACAACAATTGGAATCCGCAACCTCTTTAGACATCGCATGCCTAATCAAATGAATTCCTTAGACATCGCATGCCTAACAATTATAAACCCCGCATTTTAGTCTCATTATCGAAAACTCTTTTCAATGTCAAGTCGGACAATTCAACAGGATTCCCGACATTCTGATCGAATGCTCGTCGCAAACTTCAGTAGGCGGCCGCACCCCCGACGCCGTCGACAAAGTGCACCAAGGCGGAACACCGCTACCGCGAGCACCCGAACGGATGCTTTCGGCGACGGGGTTCTCCTACAGTCACTTGGTCGGGGTTATGGGGTGAGGCTGTCTATTAAGTTTATCCGGTGAGTATCCGCGTACGCTACGTGATTGCGACGGACTTTTGATCACATCAAAATTCCGTGGCAACCGATCAAGTGAGACTAAACTGCTATGTTTATAACATTCATTCAGTTATCTCATAACTTATTGTGAATTCCAAATGTTGTATCACATTCCGGATAAATAGAAAATGCTAAACTTTTCGATCGAACAATCGAACACCCAAGTTTTCCCGATACAGCTCAACACATGAAATAAGTCTAACAACATTCAGTTCGTGCCTCAGTACCAACGGTCCAGCCGTAGAAGGGTCAAGCCAACGCCTCACATGTGGCACGTCGTACTGCCCCAAACCCGAAGGTTCAAAGGGCAGTTCAAGACGGTCACATAATCGAGTTAAGGTTTGTTGTCTTCTAGAGGGTCCATCGAGTTACTTGCACTACTTAGAACGTCGTTAAACTACGGAAAAATCCAACAATTGGAAATTTCCTGGCAGGGGAAAAAGTGGGTATTTATATCCGGTCGAACTTTTTAACATATTCAACAAATTTATCCGGAAAGCCACACTGACAAAATTATACAATCCGATCGAAACACCGAGTCCCCAATACAACCCAGAATTTTCAACTCTTTAAAAAATTATTAAAAATTCCCAGAAACACCAGAAATAATATATAAGAATTACTGTGCAGGAAAACGTGACTGAAGAGTCAAACTTGCCGCGGAACCGCCGCATTGGGCATGCATATGCGGCGGTTCCGCCGCACTATTAACGATTTAGAGCCCCCGTTTTAAACAGTAATTCTTAGAATATTGTACTGAGTTTTCTGAATATTTTTAATCTGGAAAATACCCAGTTTTTCAAAAATGTCCAGAGAGCATGTTAAAATCGGGGTTTCGGGTCGATCGGACTTCTAATTCCGTCTAGACTTCGCCTAAGGCTCTAGCTAGGCTCTGATACCACTGTAGGGTTCCTAGGCACTCTAATGGAGTCTTACAAGTGATCAAACATGCACAAATCAAAAATTCCTTGTGCCTACAAACCCTAATACGGATCGTTAACTAGATATATAGGCAAAGCAAGCATGTAATCGAATTAAATGCTAAGGGAAAGTGACTACAACCTTTGTAGATCCGGTCCACCACTTCCTAAGCTCCGTGATGATCTCCCTCCGCTGTCCAAATCGAACCCATGACTCTAGCATCGGCATCATCGAAGAATGGGCGGGCTTGATCGTCGGTTCGATGCCGAAGATGATCTACGTCGAGGCATCACAAGAACGAGCTCCAACTTCACCAAGCCTTGAAAACATGTGAAGGAAACACCCTATACAACTTGGCAAGAGGTAGAGGATGAAGAAATAGGAAGTGGGTAAACTTTAGAATTGGATTTCTCACTTGTTTTGGCTAGTTGCCATTAAAGGTTGCAAGCTTTTTCTTTTGTTGAAGAAGAAGAAGATGAAGAAAAAGAATATGATAAGTATATTTAAATTATCAAATAAAATGATACTTATCATGATAGTAACCATAGTTAGGTGTAGAGAATAAACCATGGTTAGGGTTAATATATAGGTTTAGGAAAAGAACAAGAATGGTCAAGATTTCAACATTTCATGAAGTTTCCACAAAACTAAAAAAAAGCCACCATTCTCTTTATCTTTTCCAAAAAGAAATAAATAGATAAATAAATAGATAAATGAATGAGATAAAAGTAAACCCTAACCACTAACTTAAACATTGTTTAATTCTTTACACAAACCTAAGCTTGCATGTATCATCAAACATGATACAATCTTGTGCACAAAAATATATCACATATACAATGTGCACAATCCAAGTGAGAAAATCCATTTAAAATGAACCAATACTAGTTAATGCAAAGTAATATATCAAATATACAATTATGCATTAAATCATTAAATCAATACTTGATTTAACGATCCGGTCATATCGCATATAACCGACCAGTATGCTATGTATCGGCTTATCGAATCAATCCTTGATTTGATAACTAGGTTATATCGCATACAACCATTCGACACATACATCGCGAGAATGAAATACGGTATCACATACACGCATCATTCTCGGTCCCGCACATATCCCATATGTGCTCCTATTTCGTTTCGCTTGAGCCAGGAAACCTCTGTGTAGGACTCTAAAGACTCGTCAATACGCCGGCAGCAGATGATGATCATATCAAACACCCACAAGCCGCAAGCGGTCTGCTAAACGTAACGGCCACCCAGGTATTGAGCGATCAGAAGATCGACGAGCAAGCCCGCTCACACTCCTGTGAATCCAACCAGTAACACTTACCGTACAGTCCGGTAAGTTCGTCTGATATGTCGCATATCTCGCCTAGGGGTGGTAAACGTCAGACCCCAATAGCTCGATAAGTCATGCCGACGTAGGGTCCATAACATTCGTGAAACTACTGATAACTCTTACCAGTATATCACAGCAACCCTGGCCAGGGATTTCCTGTTATGGCCAGTCGAGCATAGCGCAACATCAACCCCCAATACCGGGAGAGACGAATCCCCTCCTATCGCTCATTGCCTCCATGTGAATCGGGACTGTACCCAAAAACCACCTGTTTGCACAACTCAGTAGAGCCGTGGTAGGGTGGAAATCAAAGCACAGTGGGAGACACACAAGACTCTATGACGATCTCGGGTCAACAGACTAAGCTGTACCAGTGTCACCAGAGAACTGCCATCTGACGTGAGGTATAATACCATCTGGGAGTTCTCGGCGAGTCCGTTCAGTGTTCCCAGTCTCCACTGAGCACCCGTATACCATCTTAGATGTCAAACACCAATGGATATGGGATCATCCATCGCCCATCGCATGGGTCGAGAAGATATACGCTAGTCTACTCTGGAATATCGATGCCCCGTCTCGATATTCCCTTGACTAGGAACAATGAAGGATGTACTCATTGACTACCCAGGCCCCACTAGTATGATCTTCATCATAGTCCTGGAAGTCGAGTACACATCCTAAGGGCTTTATCATCAGAGAGACAGAAAGTATACATGTTAAGATAAAGAGCAACCAGATAGCGTACTATCATGTCGAGCAAGAAAATCCTACCTATATATGTCCCAGCATCCACTACAATATACATCCAATGTACAGTAATGGCCTCTAGGGCATACATATAACTAACACTGCTATCTGACGTCAGGTATAAGACCAACTAGCATGTTCCCGGCGAGTCCTGTCCGGTGTACTCATAACCCAATGAGCACCTGTATACATCTTAGGTGAATCAACTGACACCAGTAGCTTACGAGACCGGCCACCGCCCCTCGTCGGGGTCTCGACTGTATACACTAGTCTACTCTGGAGTATCGATGCCCTGTCTCGAAACTCCCACGACTAGGGACCTTTTAAGGATGTGCTTATAGACTGCCAGCTCTCACGTATATGATCGCCCTCATAATGCTGGTGATCAAGCAAGAATCCTAGGGGCTCTATCAACGTGTAATAGCGACCTGTCAGGTCACCTAAAGCAGTACACGATGATAAAGATAAACCAGATAGCATACTATCATCTCGAGTAAGACTGTCCTACCGGGATAGGTCCTCCCTCAATCATTGCAATCACGTGCCTGTGATCCAATAATTGACTCTGAGGGCACTATCTCCAACAATCTCCCACTTGCACTCAAGGCTAATTATTGCGATGTCGCATACTCACAGCCCGTGTGATACCGAACACCCAACTCCTCTACTAGTCAGTTTCAAAAAGCTCGTTTGCGAAACTATTGCGTTCGAGGAATAGCCTTAGTGAGTGGATCCGCCTGGATGTTTCCTTCTATGTCTCTCTATATCTCAAGTTCGCGGAGAAACCCATCTCCCGAAATGAGCCACACATGTCTTAGAATATGTCTGGATGTCTGATGGGACCTAGCTCATAGATGAACTCCAAATCCAAACTTCTTAGACTTTATTGTCAACTGAATTTAATCAGTATCATGCGCCATGCCTCCCTCAGTATTGCCTTGGACCACCTGTCCAAAATACTGCCCCTCATCAGAAGGAAAAACTATAACTCTGACAACCTCCTTGTCGTCCAGGTCGCCTTGGAAGCCTGGAATGATAACTGTCTCTCGAATGAGGCTGTCGTTATCATATCCCTAGAACATCCACTTATGTTCTAAAACTGCTTCCGACTGTTTCTCCAGGATTGGATCAATGTCAACTTATTGCATCTAGTGCAAGAACAACATCTGGTGTGGTACTTGACATCTCATGATTGACTCAATTGCCTGAGCAAGTGATCTGCCAATCATGCACATCCCTCTCCCCTTTAGTCTGTAAGACACCTTTAGAGAGGGTGACTCCATCACCTGCAGGTACACTACCGTGCCAGGAGTCGTCCATTCTAAATACTCTTAGAATGTTGTCTAAGTACCTTTAATTGGGAAACCACCCAAATCTAGATCTAAAACCATAGATCTAGTGACCAGTATGTCTGATATAATGTCCAAGTCCCATGTGGAGAAACCACTGTGTGACGACCAAAGTATAACCGACCGTAGTATAGGAATATCACTTCCTACTCTGTGTATGTCATCCAAACAGCATGACATCACACCCTACTACCTTCTCAATAGATCCATCCCCTATTCTGATGAAGTCAAACCTATGACTGTCACGTCAGAAATTGATGATCTTTCTCCGCTACATCTGCTTTAGTCTATAAATAGACATAAGCTACCTGTCTACCAATGCTTCCGCTGCTCCCACTGACTACGACAACCCTCTGGCAGAGTCATATAGACGTACACTTCTAAAGTCTGTTTAGAATGACGCTATACTCATCCTCCTGCCGGGTCTCACAGTCTGGAACAACAGCAATGGCAAGTGTGGGTAAATGAGAACCTCCCTGCCACCGTCCTTGAGGCTACCGGAGTACCTCTCGGGTGCTTGAGGTTACCCACCGTATCTGCGGAGTGGCCAATGGAATGTCAAACTAGATTGAATCTTTAGGTTCCTGTGAAATCTTCAGTAATCGTTTTTGGTTCTGGAATCACTTCCAGTTCTACCATACTCCCACTACTGTTTTCTGAAAAAATCCATTTTTATTAAAACTGTGGCGAGTCTTGAACAATATCACTATTGATCTTCCAGATGGTAGAAAGTCAACCCTCGTCATAGCCTGGGTCAACCCACAAACAGCCATTACAGAAACGTGCCTTGAGTTATCCAGAGTCTGGTTTTAAGCATAGGCAGGACAACTCGCCGTACCTTAACATCGTTAAGATATGAACCGTTCTATATCCAATATAGAACCAGAGGCACTGAATTAATTGAACCAGATTCAAATCATGCAGCTGTCTCCAGTGCATGTCAACTAAATGGAAGGAGGCCGATCAGCGTTACCCAACTTAGGAATGCTTCCAATTATGAGTAACCTGAAAGAGAAACAAGTTTCTCTTAATCATTACTATCAACTGAATACCCTACACAAGTATCTACATCTTCGATCACTTTGAAGAATCCTGATACTTGCAACACCTGGTTCTCTACTTTATTCAAATACCTATAACTTCTCAAAATTCGGACCCTGTGTTTCCACGAAACACCTGTCTAAAAACTAGAGAAGTCATAAGTAAACCGAATATAGTACGAGGACCAACCCCTCTGTCCT
This sequence comes from Agapanthus africanus, assembly GCA_030015575.1. Lineage (NCBI taxonomy): Eukaryota > Viridiplantae > Streptophyta > Magnoliopsida > Asparagales > Amaryllidaceae > Agapanthus > Agapanthus africanus. The sequence goes on from JASDDO010000008.1 coordinate 181,490,731, forward strand.
GATGGACCCTGGACAACATACAATACTCTGTATAAGTCCCTTGAGTCTGATAACTCATTCACTGTGTGTCGTAGGTTGAAAACTGTACTATGGTTATGAAGAATTACACCGCTGTTTAATGCTCCTTACCTAACCATCCACTGATATAGGTAAATGTCATAGACATAATTTCAAAAAGGTACATCTCACTCTATGAAAATAGACGTACAGATACATCGATTTGAAATTGGTGCATAACAGCGGATATTCAAAACCAAATACTTATCGTCCGGCAAACAACCCAGGTGACTTCCTCAAATATCACCGATTACAACGAATCCCGATATAATGAGGATGATCACCCAATTCCCAACAACTTACTCCCACTCATCATCTGTAAAACCATACAGATGTGAGAATCATACCTGGTAAATACATACCCTGGAGTAAGGACTAATTGGGAAATCAGTTTTCCTTTAACATTACAAAGTGAAACTGAAACATTGAAATGTTTCGTAGGGGTATCCTGGTAATCCTAGTAATGCCTCTTCCAGATTCACGACTGTAACCGTATAATTCTTTGCCACCTCTCCAAATCCCTTTATATGTCTTTAGTCATTACCTTCTGCACACCCCTTTAGGCCAAATGGTTTTCTTCCTTCCCTACCGTTCGGTACCAGCCTATGGTTTGGAAGAAGACTATCCAATAAGCATAATGGGTGTACTGTCCTAATCCTAGGAGCACTCGCAATGCGAGAGAAGGTGAAGATAAAAGACAACTGAATAAACCTTATTCCTTTTTCTCCTGAACCAGAATCCATCCCCGAACTGGAACAAGTTCCTTTCGAGTTCGTATATAACCATACGATGGAGTATCCAATAAACTGTGGATCTTCGTAGTGATATGGAGTGTCCTGGAGAAATACAAAGGTGATTTAGGATTGGCGAAGGAATACTTGGTTTGGTCGTGAATAGCTGTCGCAATTTACTTTGCCCTCTTACTAATCCCTTGCTTTGTCTTAACTTAGTACCTTCTGTACACCATCGTTATGCTAATTGGTTTTCTTCATTCCCCGCCGTTCGGCACCAGCCTAAGGTTTGGAAGAAGACTATCCAATTTGCGTAATAGGTGTACTACTCCTAAACCAAGGAGTACTCACAACCTGAGAGAAGGTAAAAGGAAAAGACAACTGAATAGTCCTATCCGTTTTCTCCAGAACCAGAAACCATCCTCGAATAAATTCCTTCGAGTTCGTATCTAACCTTACGATGGTTTTGTCCAATGGAAGTGGACGTTCGTAGTAATACGGGGTGTCCTGGAGAAAAGGGTAAAAGTAGGAGTGGCAATGAGGTTTGCAATTCTGACAATCCAAAAGCCAGTGTTAAAGAAGGTTCGGTCAACTTGGTCACTGAGTCATAGTCTTAGGGTCGGGTCAATGGTCGCTGCCGAAGAGAGAGAGAAAAGAAACACTCAGCGTGCACTCTAACCTAGATCAGAATGGTTACCAATTTATCTAATCTAGAAACCTCCCACTGTAACCTCAAATTCTCCTCCAAACCTGAAAAAAGAATTAGTGGGGATCACCCGAGGAGTAAACCAACTCATCAGTGGGAATCGGGATCCAACTATCATCGCATGATAACGTGACGGAATCCGCTCACATCATCACACTCCAGAAGGTATGCGCATATCTGGCAAGTTTCAGTTCTTTTGAAACTCCCGATGTGATTTTTGCCCCATGCTCTTATGACCTTGACGAAGGCCAACATATCATAAGTCACATGTCAAGTTCTACCCGTCATTATCCAGGTTAATTTGACCCACCCGTACATACCCTTGACGAAGGCCAAAATAGTAGTACGACTGTCCCAAACCAACGCATCTATCTATGCTGCAGAAAAGTAACAAATAGCTACCATACACTATGCCTTGACGAAGGCCAACATACATAGCATGAATACTAAGTGCTACCGTTCTGAAATGACAGAGGGCTACGAATGGTTTCTGGCGAAAACCTTTAACGTAATGAACTTGATATCGTTGAAGGAACTGATAGCTTTATAAAAATATAGTGACGAAAACCTTTGCTAAAGAGGTCACTCCCGGTGAAGGGATCTCGGCTCTTTCCCCGTAGCATGAGGTGCAGGATATTCCAACTGAATACCACGATGCAAAGCAAAAGTAATCGGCTATAGTGAAGTTATTGCTCTGACGCAAACTTTTTGTCCAAGGGGTCACTCCCGGTGAAGGGATCTCGGCCCTTGCCTCGTCGACTGAGGAGCAGGATATTCTAACTGAATACCACGGTGCAAAACAAAAGAGAACGTCCTTGCAATAACAGCTTTTTGAAAAGTGTTCCAACAACATCAGATTAGGTTTGTTTTTAACTTGCATTGATCCGAATCAACGCAGTCCTATCAATTGATCACACCACAAAGAATGAAAATAATATGATGTACGTATATGCCATCCGCATTCGCCACTGGGTCCCGTCATTACCCGTTAGGTTAGCTAACTAACGACAGAGCGGGGACTGGACTAGCGAGGATGAAAAACATATACAACATCTACTAATATATATACCAATATACAATTTTCGCTCAAGGCGTGATAAAATGCAACATCACAGAAATGTACAGCATCACAGAACAATACAGATATCTGGGATCCCCGGGTTTCACAGAGCCACTACTGAAACCCGACGTTCTCCTGGTCGTGTGGATAGCCTGTGCAATGAAATCCTAGATCCCTACGGACGCGGCAAGTTACCCACCAAAACCTGAAGCGAGGCAGTCCCCTTCAGCACCGTGAATGGACCACCCAGCACTTCACGGAATCCGGTAACTTGGGCACCCCTCCTGGGTCAACCTGTACCCCCTACGAGTGCGGCGAATAGCCCGCCAATTCTAGAGTGAAGCCCCCTCCGTCTCAACGCCATGAGATGCGGGCTTGTTGCCCTCTAGAACCCGTCTATCCGTGCACCCCTCCTTGGGGTAATCCTAGTACAGAAAGTAAAATATACATACACCGGGTACATCGACCGCAACCTGGTCATGCCCCAAAATAATAATACAAACATGCAGTGACGGCAGTCCACATGTCGGACGCTCGCCCCGCAATACCAAATGTACATAATACAACAAAACTGTACTAGCATTGCATCCAGGCTATCCCCCACGACCGATCCGCAACATCACAGCATAACACAGAATATCAACGTGAAAGTCACGTTCGCAAATCCGTCTAACCGGGCTATAGCAGTTAGACTGGGTTTACCGATCAAGTGACATTCACGGTCGCAGATATAATGTAAATACTGTGAAATAATGTGTTTAAAATATCCGATCGATCAAAATTTATCAAGTGGGCCCCCAAGTACTACTGTAGCACATCAAGAAATTCTGGGCCCAAAAATAATATTCCAAAACCCCTATTTTCAACCCAAAAGCCCACTTCAAAAAATTGGTGAAGTGAATCCAAATTCCTGCGGCGGAACCGCGGCCAAAGAGGGGTTATGGCCGCGGTTCCGCGGTCGTACGGAAGGATCGGGCGACCAAAATTTTACAGTGTTCTTAGGATTCCCTTCACATCATTCTGCAACACCCTGAAAAATTTTTGGAGACAAAAAAATTTCGACAGAAACTGATATGCATGAAAATGCGGGTTTTGGGAATTTTGTTCGATCGGAAATGCAAAACACATTAGACCAAACTAGATTATGTTAATGGTGAGGCTCTGATACCACTGTAAGTGCACGGCGGCGTCCCGGCCTCCATCCCGAGGCCAAAATGCGGAAGCGGTGATTTACTTAAATTTTTCAAACCGGCACCACCGCGCACTAAAACCCGGATCGGGCCATTAACTAGTTCTAGCTAACTACAAGATGGGGAAGAGAGATATACCTATCGATCCGTGTCCTCCGGTCTTCTCACCGTCGTCCCGATCTCCTGCGGAATGTCCGGTCTCCACCTCCTCGCCGGAAGGGCACCACGTCGCCTGCTTCTTTTACGGGCTCCCGCCTCAATACCGAGGCAACTCGGGCACGAAGTTGGCGAGCCGACGTGCCCAAGGTTTGCTGTAGAATGTGTGTAGAACCATGTCTCATATTGGGGTTCATGGAGGTTGCCATAATGGTGGAGGAATTGAACTAGTGGAATTTTTTATGAACTTGGGAATTTTGTGGCATGAAAAGAACAACAATTCCCACATCAAAAATTTGGACAGCCCCATGAGGGAATGGCCGGCCATCCAAGTGAGGGGAGAGTGAGAATGAGAGTGTGTATCAAAAATGAGAGAGGCCATACAATAATGCATGAGGGAATCAAATGATATCATGAAAGAACATGATCACAAACAAAAACCACACTCAACCACAACCATCATAAAAACCATGTCATATATAAAAGTCAAGCCATGATGGATGAAGAAGTCAAATGGTCAAGAGATGGTTCACCATCATGATACAATAATAAGCAAAGACCCCCTTCCAAATTGCTTATTTGCACAAATGCAAATAAGCCCTCCTCCACCAATCTTCGGCCAATGAAGGATACAAAGAAATATGGCCGAAACGGAAATCAAACTGGCAACTCCAGAAAACTGGTCCCGTAATAAATTACAGGAAAAACCCCGATACTGTGTATACACACCCGCATTTGTATTCCGACCGAAATACAAATGCAATGAGACAAAATCTACACTGTACTATACTAGGATCCGGCTTAAACCAAAGTCGGCTAGTAATATCCGTCCGATCATGATCCGTGCAATACCGCACGTATCTGATCGAACTGTGCCATATATCCATATGGCCTCTAGTACTAACCGTCCGATCCTGATCCGTGCAATACCGCACGTATCTGATCGAACCCTGCCATATCTCCATACGGCCTCTACAGCGTTTCGCCCGAAACTTGAGTAACTGAATGTGTGGTGGACTCTAAAGACTCGTCAATACTATGGCTGTGGATTTAACCACTAGTACGTCAGAGGTATTAGCCATACGTGACGGGCCACCAGCTATTGACCAAAAGGGACGTCGATGAGCGAACTCATCCTGACACCCTACTGAGCCTGTCAGTGACAATATCCGTACAGTCCGGTCCGTTCGTCTATGAGCATCGCATGGCGGGCCTAGGGTTTGGTAAAAGTCAGACCCCCAAAAGCGATACAAGTCGTGTCGGAGTGTAGCCCAGAACACCCTGAGATACTACTGGAATACCTACCAGTAAATTTCCTGCCTCGGCCGAGGGCTTCGTGTAATGGCTCTCCTAGACACAGCGCGACCTCACCCCCAATACCGGGAGAGACGAACCCCTGAAGATCCGCTCACTGCCTCCATGTGGCTCGGGACTGTACCCAACTAAAACCTGTTTGCACGTCTCCTTTGAGCATGGTAGGATAGTAATCAAAGTACAGTGGGAACTCACACGAGACAAATGACGATCCCCAGGTCGATGAACTAACCTTTACACATGTCACCAGGGAACTGCTATCTGACATCGGGTATAAGACCAACTAGCATGTTCCCGGCGAGTCATGTCCGGTGTACTCATAACCCAATGAGCACCTGTATACATCTTAGGTGAATCAACTGACACCAGTGGCATGCGAGACCGTCCACCGCCCCTCGTCGGGGTCTCGACTGTATACACTAGTCTACTCTGGAGTATCGATGCCCTGTCTCGAAACTCCCACGACTAGGGACCTTTTAAGGATGTGCTTATAGACTGCCAGCTCTCACGTATATAATCGCCCTCATACTGCTGGTGGTCAAGCAAGAATCCTATGGGCTCTATCAACGTGTAATAGCGACCTGTCAGGTCACCTAAAGCAGTACACGATGATAAAGATAAACCAGATAGCATACTATCATCTCGAGTAAGACTGTCCTACCGGGATAGGTCCTCCCTCAATCCTTGCAATCACGTGCCTGTGATCCAATAATTGACTCTGAGGGCACTATCTCCAACACCTAGTATATCCTATATTATCATATCTGTGTTTCTGCTGCCTATATTCTGTGATGTGATCGCTTAATATATATCTGAGATGAATGCTATATTATATATGAGATATATAATAGACGTTGCTTATATTTTACACACGTGCTAGTCCCGTCCCGGTATGCCGTTAGTTAAGTAAACTAACGGTGCATAACGGAACATTGCGGCGAATGCGGATGGCATAAGCGTACGTTGTATTTTCGTTTCTTTTCTATGATTGGCTTAAGGACTTAAATGATGGGGCTACATTAATATGATTAATGTAAAGAAAATAAACCTAAAAAGATGTTGTAGAATCGGATTTGAAAACCACTCGGCTCTTTATGAAAAAGCTACATTTCAAAACTGCGGAGCTCAAGCCACTCCTTTTGAAAACCATTTGATTCTACGACGATATCAAGTTCAAAGCGTTAAAGATTTTCTTAAAAATCATCCGCAACCCTCCGTCATTTTAGGAAGTAGAGTACTTAGTATTCGTGCTACGTTTGTTGACCTTAGCCAAGGCGTAGTGTACGGTAGCTAAGTGATGTCTTCCTACAATGCATATGATGCAGATTAATTGGGACGGGCATGTGACTTTGTTGACCTTAGCCAAGGGTCATGTGAACAGGTCTAATTAATCAAGAAATGACGGGTTGAACTTGACTAGTGCTTGTGATTTGTTGACCATAGCCAAGGTCATGAGTGCTAGGGGTAAAAACTACATCGGGAGTTTCAAGAGTTGAAATTTGCAATGAGATTGCATACCTTCCATATGATGGTTGGATCCCGATCCCACTGTGGGCAATAGTTGCTCCCAAGAGAGTCTTACAGTTTACAATTAGCTAACTCATTAGGTATCTAGAAAGGTGTTAAACGGGGCTACGCCTCTGGGAAGACGAGGTTTATATTAATTAGGTCCGTGCGAAAGCACGGGGAACCTCCCTCAAGTACCGACACTGGCCTGGCTGAACGGTTAGTGAAGTTGTAGAATGTAATTAATCCTGGCTAGTTTTCTTTTTAAGGTTTGAAAGAAAAACTTGATTAAAGCAGTGGTAGACATCGATTAGATAAGATAATAACCAATCTGATCTTTGCAAGAGCTTTCGCTGAGTGTATTCTTTTCTCTCTCTTAATGGAAGATATCAATGACAGGACTCAAGCTTCTACTAGATAAAAATAAACTGAATGGGACCAATTATAAAGACTGGCTGAGGAATCTTAACATTGCCTTGACTTATGATAAGGTATCATATGTCCTCACGGCTCCAGACCCGCCCGTCCCAGGTCCTAAATCTTCGGTTGCGGATAAGGAAGTCCGCAAGACATGGGACGCTGACTGTGCCACGGACAAATGCCTCACGCTTGCATCGATGGATAACACACATCAAAAGCAGCACGAGAATATGGACGTTCACGCCATATTCCTCCATACAAAGGAGTTGTATAGAGAGCAATCCCGTGTATTACAATACGAAGCATCAAGAAAACTGTTTCAGATGCGAATGGCCCCTGGCACACCAGTAGGAGACCATGTTCTGAAGATGATAGCTCTCATAGAAAAGCTTGAGGACCTTGGGTGGACAATGGAAAATGAACAATATACGGATATTATTCTGCAGTCTCTCCCCTCCACCTTTGCTCAATTTATAGTTAACTTCAACATGCACAACATGGAGAAGGAACTACCTGAACTCCTTAATATGTTAAGGAGTGCAGAGAGCACACTGAAATCAGTGAAAACTCCCGTTTTGAGTGTTGGGCAATCTTCCTCTTCTCGCCCAAAGGCTAAGGCCAAGGGAAAGATAAAGAAGAAGCCTACCAAGCCTAAGGGTGGAGTTAAAAAGGTTAAGGGGAAGGACAAGTCCAAAGCTGGAGAATCGGGGAAAGGGGAATGTTATCACTGCCACAAAACAGGACATTGGAAGCGCAACTGCATGGAGTACTTAGATCTCAAGAAGAAGCATGGGGATGCTTCCGCTTCAGGTGTGTTTGTGATAGAAAACTGTTTTTCAATAAACTCTGCTTCCTGGGTATTAGATACTGGTTCAGGTTCTCACATTTGCAATTCTATGCAAGGGCTGAGAAATAGCAAGGTTTTGAAGACAGGTGACCATACTCTCCGCGTTGGAAATGGTTCCAATGTACATACAGTTGCAGTAGGAGAGTATCACTTGGGGTTGCCGTCTGGGTGTATATTGGTTTTGAACCCATGTTATTTTGTACCTAGTATGCTTTGTAATATAATATCCGTTTCTTTATTAGACAATGAAGGATATAATTTTGTATTGCAGAACAATGTTATGAACATTCACCTGAATCAAATATTGGTTGGGTATGGTACACTTAATAACGGGATATACGTCCTAAATCAACACACAGTTTTCAGCATACAACACACTAATAAAAGGAAACTTTCAGAAATAAATGAAGCCTTTCTTTGGCACTGTAGACTTGATCATATTAACGAAACAAGACTAAACAAGCTACATAAATATGGATATTTAAACTCTTTTGAATATAAATCTTATGCGACTTGCCAGTCTTGTATTAAGGGTAAAATGACCAAAACTCCGTTTACAGGACACGGAGAAAGAGCTAATGAGCTCTTAGGGCTCATACATAGTGATGTATGCGGGCCAATGTCTACACAGGCTAGAGGCGGTTTTTCATACTTCATTACATTCACTGATGATTTCTCAAGATTCGGTCATGTATTTTTATTAAAGCACAAATCCGAAGCTTTCGAGAAATTCACTGAATATAAACAAGAAGTAGAAAAACAAACCGGCTTGAGCATCAAAATGCTTCGATCAGATCGAGGTAGGGAGTACCTCAGTACAGAGTTTGCAAACTTCCTAAAAGAGAATGGGATTCTCTCTCAGCTCACTCCTCCTTACACACCACAGCACAACGGTGTATCAGAACGACGATATCGGACCCTATTAGATATGGTCCATTCCATGATGAGTGATACTGAGTTACCCGTCTCATTTTGGGGGCATGCATTGGAGACTGCAGCGTTTCTATTGAACAGGGTCCCAACCAAAACCGTGTCTACCATGCCATATGAGATATGGCATGGGAAGAGACCATCTCTTAAGAGAATTAAGATTTGGGGTTGCCCGGCCTATGTTAAAAAGCAGAATCCGGACAAACTCGAGACACGATCGGTCATGTGTAACTTTGTGGGATATCATAAGAATTCTTATGGATATCTTTTCTACCACAAGGAGGAACAAAAGGTGTTTGTTTCTCAGCATTCCACATTCTTGGAAAAAGATTTTTTCACAAATGAAACTGATGGCAATGTGGTGAATCTAGAAGAGGTTCTAGAGACACAAACTACAAATGACGACTTGGTTGAACCGACTGTTGCAACAGAAACTGAGGAACCTCGGCCACTCCGTAGGTCTGGTAGGACTTCTCGCCCACCAGAGAGGTACTACGGTTTCCTCATTGATGGTGACAGAGAAGACTACATCATGGAGGTGTTAGTTATATGTATGCCCTAGAGGCCATTACTATACATAGGATGTATATTGTAGTGGATGCTTAGACATATATAGGGATGACTTTCTTGCTCGATATGATAGTATACTATCTGGTTACTCTTTACCTTAACGTGTACACTGATTGTCTCTCTGTTACATGTTGGTAAAGCCCTTAGGATGTGTACTTGACTATCTGGACTATGATGCGGATCATACTAGTGGGGACATGGTAGTCCATAAATACATCCTTCAAAGTCCCTAGTCGTGGGTGTATCGAGACGGGGCATCGATATACCAGAGTAGACTAGCGTGTAGCTTCTCGACCCATACAGATGGGCGATGGATGGTCCCATATCCATTGGTGTTTGAAATCAGAGATGATATACGGGTGCTCAGAGTAGACTGGGTGCACTGGACGGACTCGCCGAGAACTCCTAGATGGTATTATACCTTACGTCAGATGGCAGTTCTCTGGTGACACTGGTACAGGTTAGTCTGTAGACCCGAGATCATCATAGATTCTTGTGTGATTCCCACTGTGCTTTGATTTCCATCATACCACGTCCAAGAGGGCGTGCAAAAAGGTGGCTTTTGGGTACATTCCCGAATCACATGGAGGCAATGAGCGATAGGAGGGGTTTCGTCTCTCCCGGTATAGGGAGTTGATGTTGCGTTGTGCTCGATTGGCTATAACAGGAAGTCCTTGGCCAAGGCTGCTTTAGGGATTTACTGGTAAGTGTTACCAGTAGTTTCTCGACCCGTTATGAGCCTCATATCGACATGACTTATCGAGTTATTGGGGTCTGACGTTTACCACCCCTAGGCGAGATATGCGACATATCAGACGAACGGACCGGACTGTACGGTAGTGTTACTGTTTGGATTCACAGGAGTGTGAGCGGGCTTGCTCGTTGATCTTCTGATCGCTCAATACCCGGGTGGCCGTTACGTTTAGCAGACTGCTTGCGGCTTGTGGGTGTTTGATATGATCATCACCTGCTACCGGCGTATTGACGAGTCTTTAGAGTCCTACACAGGGGTTTCCTGGCTCAAGCGAAACGAAATAGGAGCGCATATGAGATATGTGCGGGACCGAGAATAATACCAGTATGTGATACTGAATTCTATTCTCGTGATTTGTGACATTGATCGGTTGTATGCGATATAGCCGGGTTATCGGATCAAATGTTGATTCGATAAGTTGTTACTATTGATATTAGTCGGTTATATGCGATATGACCGGATCGTTAAATCAAGTGTTGATTTAAAGATTTAATGTATAATTATATATTTGATATATTACTTTACATTAACTAGTATTGGTTCATTTAAGATTGATTTTCTCACTTGAATGTGCACATTGTTTATATGTGATATATGCAAGTGTATATGTTTGTATCATGCTTGATGATACAAACAAGTTGTGTGTATGAGACTTGAACCAACTCAAGGTTAAAATTAGGGTTTACTATTTTCCTAGCATATAACAAAAGAGTGTGACTTTGGTCAAAGTTATCAAGCTTCATGAAGCTTGATAAACATTGACAAAGTCAACTCTTTTGTCATTTGTTCAAGATATTAGTTAACCCAACCCTTAACCTAATGCTTTGGTTAATTCTCTACATGAGTTAAGCATGAGGGCTTAACTCAACCATGGTGCCATTATTTATTGGATAAGTTTCATTTTGGATAATGATTGATATGATTCTTTTCTTCTTCTTCTCCTTCATCAAGCTCACAAAAGCTTGCTAGCTCCAATGGTGCCATGGGAAAAAGAGTAAGAAATCCAATTCTAAAGTGAACCTACTTCCAATTTCTTCATCCTCTACCACTTTCCATGTAGTATAGGGTGTTCTCTTCATAAAGTTTTTGACCAAGTGAAGGAATAGCTTGAGTTTGAGTCTCCCCGACGTAGATCATCTTCGGCCTCGAAGTCAATGACCTAGCCCGATCATTTCTCCAACGAAACCATCGCTAGAGTCCGGGATCCCGATGATCGCAGCGGAGGGACGTCAACACGGAGCTAAAGAAGTGGAGGACCGGATCTACAAAGGTTGTATTTCCATTCACTTAGTAGCAAAGTAGTTTGCTTGTTCTTTCGCCTAATCTCTAGTTAACGATCTAGTTTAGGGCTTCTCGGCACCGGAAAATTTTAATTTGGCATGGTTGATACCTTGTGGAACCTCTTGAGTGTGCCTAGTAACCCTACAGTGGTATCAGAGCCTAGCTAGAGCTTTAGGCGAAGTATAGACGATGTTAGAAATCCGATCGAACCCCGAAACCCTAACTTTTAACCCTCTCTGGACATTTTCTGAAAATATGGTTTTTTCTAAATTAAAAATACTCAAAAAATTCAGCAGGGTTTTCCAGGAGTTACTGTGGAGAACGTGCCCCTAATTCATCTAATGCGCCGCGGAACTGCGGCCCCACCCTAGCTTGCGCGGCGGTTCCGCGGCCATAAAAACGAATCTTGGCACGTGACCTGCATAGTAATCTCTCTCTGTAAGTGCTGTATTTTCTGGGAATTTTTAAAGTTTGCTCAAGAGTTGAGTTTTCTGGGTTGTATTGGGAGTTCGACGATTCGATCGGAATCTTTAACTTTGTCTGTGTTTTTCCGGATAATTTAGAATATGTTAAAAAATTCGACCCGATATAAATACCCAATTTTTCCCCTGCCGGGAAATTTCCAAATGTTGGATTTTTTTCGTAGTTTGAAAACGTTCTAAGTAGTGCAAGTAACGCGATGGACCCTCTAGAAGACAACAAACCTTAACTCGATTATGTGACCGTCTTGAACTGCCCTTTGAACCTTCGGGTTTGGGGCAGTACGGCGTGCCACGTGTGAGGCGTTGGCTTGACCCTTCTACGGCTGGACCGTTGGTACTGTGGCATGAAGTGAATGTTTTTAAACTTATTTCAAGTGTTGAGCTGTTTCGGGAAAACTTGGGTGTTTGATTGTTCGATCGGAAAGTTTAACATTTTCTATTTATCTGGAATGTGATACAATATTTGGAATCCACAAGTAGTTATGAGATAACTGATTTGGATGTTATAAACATAGCACTTTAGTCTCACTTGATCGGTTGCCACGGAATTTTGATGTGATCAAAAGTCCGTCGCAATCACGTAGCGTACGCGGATACTCGCCGGGTAAACTTAATAGACAGCCACACCCCATAGCCCCGACCAAGTGACTGTAGGAGAACCCCGTCGCCGAAAGCATCCGTTCGGGTGCTTGCGGCAGCGGTGTTCCGCCTTAGTGCACTTCGTCGACGGCATCGGGGGTGCGGCTGCCTACTAAAATTTGCGACGAGCATTCGATCAGTTTATCGGGAATCTTGTTGAATTGCCCGACTTGATATTGAAAAGTGTTTTCGATATAGAGACTAAAATGCGGGGTTTATAATTGTTAGGCATGCGATGTCTAAGGAGGTTGCGGATTCCAACTGTTGTAGTCTTACACTTTTTTTTCTGCGACCGTAAGTGTAATATGTGATATCGCCGGTTTCGTTGCTATATGTCAACGACAATTGGGATGCGCACATTTACTTACGTTGATGACATGTGATGTTATGTGTTGCTGGATATGTTATATTGGATCGTCGCGTTTTGAATAGCCTGGGGTTTTATGTGAGATGAGAGTTTTTCATTTTCATTCATGTAAAATTTATTGTATGTAATATTCTTTTATTGGGGCACTTCCAGGTTGCGGAAGATGTCACCCATTGTATATTATTTACTTTTCCGCACTAGGATAGACCCAAGGAGGAGAGCACAAGTAACCGGGTTCTGGAGTCCAGTAGGAGACCAACTCGAGGAGTCGAGTCCGGGTCTCCTAACTCTAGAATTGGTAGGGTTGCTTGCCACTCTCGTAGGGGTCTAGGGGTGTGGGTTTGGCTATTCATCGCGACCGTGGAATCCGTGTTTTATACAGGCTCGTATTGAAAACACGGACGTCCTAGTATATCCAATGTTTCATATGTTTCTTCTGCTGCGATATCTGTGATGTGATCATTTAATATGTTGTGATAGATACTGTATATAGTATATATGATATATTATATAGACGTTACTTATGTTTTACACCCGCGCTAGCCCTGCCCCGCTCTGTCGTTAGTTACCTAACCTAACGGTGCACGAGGGGACATCGAGGCGAATGCGGATGGCATAAGTGTACGACGTATTTATCAGTGATGTTTAGGTAACTTAAATAATGGGACTTCATTAATATGATTAATGAAATAAAAGAAACCTAATGATGTTGTGGAATCGAATTTTCAAAAACAGGTAGCTACAGTTCTTGCTTTGCATCGCGGTGTTCCTTGTAGAACATCCTGCACCTTATTCGATAAGGAAAGGGCCGAGATCCCTTCACCGGGAGTGACCCCTTTAGCAATAACTGGCAGATGCTACAACCCTCGGTTTGTCTTTTGATTGCTCCTATAGTTCTTGCTTTTCACAGCGGTATATATGATATATCCAGCACCTTATTCGATGAGGAAAGGGCCGACGATCCCTTCACCGGGAGTGACCCCTTTAGCAAAACTAGAAAAGCCTCAAAAACACTCCATTTTAAAATCATTTGATTCTACAACGATATAAAGTTCATTACGCAAAGGGTTTTCTTAAAAACCTGCCGTAGCCCTCCGTCATTTCAGATAAGTAATAGTTAGTATTCGTGCTACGTTTGTTGACTTAGTCAAGGCGTAGTGTGCAGTAGCTGATTAGTGCTTATCTGCAATGCATATGATGCGATTGGATTAGAGTAGTCGTGCGGCCTTGTTGACTCAGTCAAGGGTCATGCGGGTGGGTTTAATTCAATCGGGAAATGACGGGTTGAACTTTATTTGCGGTCTATGGTTTGTTGACTCAGTCAAGGTCATAGATCGCTTGGGGCAAAATATTATCGGGAATTTCAACTGTTGAAATTTGCAATGAGATTGCATACCTTCTATGAGATAGTTGGATCCCGATACCCACTGTGAGTAATTGTTACTCCTGGGAGAGTTTTACAGATTATAATTAGCTGATCAAGTAGGTGTCTAGAAAGGTGTCAACGGGGTTAAGCCTCTGGGAAAATGAGGTTTACATTAATTAGGTTCGTGCGAAAGCACGGGGGACCTCCCTCAAAGTACCGACACTAGCCTGGCTGAAAGATTGGCGAACTTGTAGCGTGTAATTAATCCCGGCTAGTCTTTCCTTTTAGGGTTTGAAGGAAGATTTGATAAAAACAGTGGGAGCCATCCTGATTAGATAAAATAATAACCAATCTGATCTTGCAAGAGCGCACGCAGAGTGTTTTCTTCTCTCTCTCTCCTGGTAGAGACCATGTCACGCCTTAATCAAGATAATAATACGGATGTATTGACCGAACCCGCTTGTTATACTGAGCTTGGGAACGTTGGTCCTGCTCCAAACTTATAATTGTTATAAGACAGAGCAGGAAATTGGGGATTACCAGAATTCCCGTGCCGCCCAAACGAAGAAAGTGCATACCGATGCATCATCTTCGGGTGTGTTCATTACAGAGAACTGTTTCTCAGTGTCCTTTACGTCCTGGGTATGAGATACCGGATCAGGATCCCGCATATGTAATATGTTACATGGGCTACAGAAAGGTAGAGAACTGAGAACGGGTGATAAGTTTCATGAGACAGAAAACGGTGCAAGTGTTGCAGCCAAGTCTGTTGGTCACTGTCACCTTGTATTACCAGAATACATTGATTCTGAACAAATGTTATTAGATACCGAACCTGATATACAAAATCATATCAGTCTCTTTATTTAGATAAAGAAGGATATAATTTTGTATTGTTGGATAATGTTTTGAACATTTCCTATATCAAGAGTTGATCGGTTCAGGCACGTTATCTAAAAGCATTGACATTCTAAATCAAACTATAGTTCTTAGTATACAGAATACACATAAGAGGAAGAGTTCAGAAATGAACGAATCCTTCTTGAGGCATTGTAGACTGGGCCATATCAATGCGACCCGACTGGCTGAAGTTACATTTAGATGCATATTTAAATTAGTTTCAATTTACATCTTGTGAAACTTGCCAGTCATGTCACAGAGATAAGATGACCATAGCTCTGTTTATTGGAAGCAGAGAAAGAGTTAGTAAACTCTTAGGATTGATACATGCTGATGTATGAAGGTCCCCTGTCTACACATGCCAAGACCGGTTCTTTGTACTTCATTACCTTCTGTGATGATCTCTCAAGATTCAGACATATGTTCCTGTTGAAACACAAGTCCAAAGCTTTTGAGATATTCACAGAATATAAGTTAGAAGTAGAGAACCAAAAACGGGTATAAGTATTATGTCCTTTGATGTGATCAAGGAGGAGAATACTTGAGCACGGGATTCCTAGACTATTCTAAGAATAAGATTCTCTCTCAGCATTACTCCTCCGAATACACCATAGCACGATGGTATATCGGGGCGGAGCAATAGCACCCTATGTGATATGGTGTGCTCTATGATGAGTACTACCGAGTTTCCTATTTCCTTTTAGGGAGTTATGCACTTATGAAGTTGCATACCTATTGAATAGGGTTCCGATCAAATCAGATGCCTACCATTTCATATGAGATATGGAAAGGGAAGAGCCCATCTCTTAAGTCAGTTAAGATTTGGGGTTGTCCGGCCTATGTCTAAAAGGCAAAATCCGGACAAGCTCGAGGCAAAGTCAACTTTGTAGAAGTTTGTTGGATATCCCAAGCATACGCAAGGGAATATCTTCTACCTAACCGAGGAACAAAAGATGTTTTGTTACTCAGCATGCCACCTTTGTGAAAGGGAATTTCTTATGAAGAAATTAGAGGACATGAGGTAGAACTGGAAAGAGTTCCAGCTATACAAACTACAGCTGATGATTTGGTAGAACCAAAGGATTCAATAGCAACCAACGAACCTCAGCCTCTCCGCCGATCTAGTAGGGTTCCTCACCTACCTGAGAGATATTTCGGTTTCTCTATGACAGTGGGAGCGAGGATTGCATCATGAGATGATGACCCAACTAGTTTCGAGCTGGCCATCAGGAGTGGGACTCTATAAGAATGGCTGGATGCTTAGCGATCTGAGATGGAATCCTTATACACCAACAAAGTATGGACTTTGGTTGCTTTATCTGAAGGGTTAAATCCCCATCAGGAGCAAGTATATCTTAAGAAGATTACTTGGTGTACATGGAAAAGTTGAGACTTTCAAAGCTAGACTTGTTAAAAGTTTACATCATTGACCAGGTATGGATTATGATGAAACTTTTTCTAAGTACCTATGCTTAAGTCCATCCAGATCCTACTTGCCACGGCTACATACCATGACTACGATATCTGGCGGTTGGGTATCATGACTGCTTTTCTAAATAAAGATTTAGAAGAGATAGTCTATAAGTACACAGTCAGAGGGCTTCGTAGACAGTGGGAGCAGCGGAAACGTGTGCAAGATGTTTTATGTGATAAAGCAGGCATCGCGGAGTTGGAACATCTGTTTTGATGAGTTAGTCAAAGAGTTTGACATCATCAAAGTGGTAGATGAACCTTGTATATACAAAAAGGTAGTAGGGAGTATGGTGGTGATCCTCGTAGAGTACGTGGATGACATACTCTTGATAGGGAAGGAGTTTCCTATGCTACACTCGGTCAATCTCCGCTTATCACAAGGATTCTTCATATAGGATCAAAGTGATACCTACTAAATCCTAGGTTTTGGATCTATGAGATAGATCTAATTGGATGTTAGGATACTCACTAGTTGCAGTGAGATGGTATCAATTGATCCTGGGGAGAATCACTGGAAAGGTTCCAGGGTGATAAGAACGACTGAATGTCAGTCGCAGGCATTATCTTTACCCTCAGTAAAGGGACGGTATGTTGGAAGAGTTCCAAGCTAGATACCGTGACATACTAGACGATTAAAGGCAAGATACATCGTTACCAAAGATGCTACCAAAGAGACAGTCTGGGTGTATATTAGTTCATGAGATGAACTTCGTTCCTCCCATTGTGTGACAATGGAGTTGTGGCTTATGCCTAGGAACACCCGTCCCATCAGTGATCCAGACATATTTAGGCAGTATCACCTGATCGTGGAGATGGTTGATCTCCAGGGGATCGAGGTTAGGAGAGTAGACTCAGAGGACAACACGGCGGATCCACTCACAAAGGCCTTTTCCCAGAGAGAGACTTTTATGGGATGGTTGAGTATGAGATACTACAACCACTGCTATCAGATGGCCCTAGTGCAAGTGGGAGATTGTTAGTTATATGTATGCCCTAGAGGCCATTACTATACATAGGATGTATATTGTAGTGGATGCTTGGAAATATATAGGGATGACTTTCTTGCTCGATATGATAGTATGCTATCTGGTTACTCTTTACCTTAACGTGTACATTGATTGTCTCTCTGTTACATGTTGGTAAAGCCCTTAGGTTGTGTACTTGACTACCTGGACTATGATGCGGATCATACTAGTAGGGACATGGTAGTCCATAAGTACATCCTTCAAAGTCCCTAGTCGTGGGTGTATCGAGACGGGGCATCGATATACCAGAGTAGACTAGCGTGTAGCTTCTCGACCCATACAGATGGGCGATGGATGATCCCATATCCATTGGTGTTTGACATCAGAGATGATATACGGGTGCTCAGTGTAGACTGGGTACACTGGACGGACTCGCCGAGAACTCCCAGATGGTATTATACCTTACGTCAGATGGCAGTTCTCTGGTGACACTGGTACAGGTTAGTCTGTAGACCCGAGATCGTCATAGAGTCTTGTGTGATTCCCACTGTGCTTTGATTTCCATCATACCATGTCCAAGAGGGCGTGCAAAAAGGTGGCTTTTGGGTACAGTCCCGAATCACATGGAGGCAATGAGCGATAGGAGAGGTTTCGTCTCTCTCGGTATAGGGAGTTGATGTTGCGCTGTGCTCGATTGGCTATGACAGGAAGTCCTTGGCCAAGGCTGCTTTAGGGATTTACTGGTAAGTGTTACCAGTAGTTTCTCGACCCATTATGAGCCTCATATCGACACGACTTATCGAGTTATTGGGGTCTGACGTTTACCACCCCTAGGCGAGATATGCGACATATCAGACGAACGAACCGGACTGTACGGTTGTGTTACTGGTTGGATTCACAGGAGTGTGAGCGGGCTTGCTCGTTGATCTTCTGATCGCTCAATACCCGGGTGGCCGTTACGTTTAGCAGACCGCTTGCGGCTTGTGGGTGTTTGATATGATCATCACCTGCTGCCGGCGTATTGACGAGTCTTTAGAGTCCTACACAGGGGTTTTCTGGCTCAAGCGAAACGAAATAGGAGCGCATATGAGATATGTGCGGGACCGAGAATAATACCAGTATGTGATACTGAATTCTATTCTCGCGATTTGTGGCATTGATCGGTTGTATGCGATATAGCCGGGTTATCGGATCAAGTGTTGATTCGATAAGTTGTTACTATTGATATTAGTCGGTTATATGCGATATGACCGGATCGTTAAATCAAGTGTTGATTTAATGATTTAATGTATAATTATATATTTGATATATTACTTTACATTAACTAGTATTGGTTCATTTAAGATTGATTTTCTCACTTGAATGTGCACATTGTTTATATGTGATATATGCAAGTGTACATGTTTGTATCATGCTTGATGATACAAACAAGTCATGTGTATAAGACTTGAACCAACTCAAGGTTAAAATTAGGGTTTACTATTTTCCTAGCATATAACAAAAGAGTGTGACTTTGGTCAAAGTTATCAAGCTTCATGAAGCTTGATAAACATTGACAAAGTCAACTCTTTTGTCATTTGTTCAAGATATTAGTTAACCCAACCCTTAACCTAATGCTTTGGTTAATTCTCTACATGAGTTAAGCAGGAGGGCTTAACTCAACCATGGTGCCATTATTTATTGGGTAAGTTTCATTTTGGATAATGATTGATATGATTCTTTTCTTCTTCTTCTCCTTCATCAAGCTCACAAAAGCTTGCTAGCTCCAATGGTGCAATGGGAAAAAGAGTGAGAAATCCAATTCAAAAGTGAACCCACTTCCTATTTCTTCATCCTCTACCACTTTCCATGTAGTATAGGGTGTTCTCTTCACAAATTTTTTGACCAAGTGAAGGAATAGCTTGAGTTTGTGTCTTCCCGACGTAGATCATCTTCGGCCTCGAAGTCAATGACCTAGCCCGATCATTTCTCCGACGAAACCATCGCTAGAGTCCGGGATCCCGATGATCGCAGTGGAGGGACGTCAACACGGAGCTAAAGAAGTGGAGGACCGGATCTACAAAGGTTGTATTTCCATTCACTTAGTAGCAAAGTAGTTTGCTTGCATGTTCTTTCGCCTAATCTCTAGTTAACGATCTAGTTTAGGGTTTCTCGGCACCGGAAAATTTTAATTTGGCATGGTTGATGCCTTGTGGAACCTCTTGAGTGTGCCTAGTAACCCTACAGGAGGATGATGATCCTACCAGCTTTCAGCAAGCTATCACGAGTGGAGACTCTGTGAAGTGGCTGGATGCCTTGAGATCCGAAATGGAGTCTATGTACACCAACAAAATATGGACTTTGGACGTTGTACCCCCTGGGGTAAAAACTGTGGGGTGTAAATGGATCTTTAAAAGAAAGATTGGTGTAGATGGGCAGGTAGAAACCTATAAGGAAAGACTTGTGGCGAAGGATTTTCGTCAAAGACCAGGTTTGGACTATGACGAAACTTTTTCTCCCGTAGCCATGCTTAAATCCATTCGAATCCTACTTGATATAGCTACTCACTACGACTATGAAATCTGGCAGATGGACGTTAAAACGACATTTCTAAATGGAGATTTAGAAGAATGCGTTTATATGGATCAGCTAGAGGGTTTCATTGACAGTGGGAGCAGCGGGAAAGCATGTAGATTGCTTAAATCCATTTATGGATTAAAGCAGGCATCACGGAGTTGGAACATCTGTTTCGATGATGTTATCAAAGAGTTTGATTTCATCAAAAATCCAGATGAACCTTGTGTTTATAAGAAAGCTGTAGGGAGAGCTGTCACATTCCTCGTATTGTACGTAGATGACATTCTTCTGATAGGAAATGATATTCCTATGCTACAGTCGGTCAAATCTTTCTTATCACTAAGGTTCTCCATGAAGGACCTGGGTGATGCCACATACATTCTGGGCATTAGGATCTATAGGGATAGATCCAAGAGGTTGCTGGGATTGTCCTAAACCAGGTACATAAACACCATCCTAAAAAGGTTTAGTATGGAAGAATCCAAGCGGGGTGCCTTACCCGCTTGCCATGGGGTCACTCTCTCTAAGGACTTGCCCAAAGACCGATGAAGAGAGAGCCCGCATGAGCATTATACCTTATGCTTCGGCAGTAGGATCTATAATTTATGTGATGTTATGTGCACGCCCAGATGTAGCTTATGCACTTAGTGTAGTAAGTAGGTATCAATCCAACCCAGGGAAGAATCATTGGATAGCAGTGAAGAACATTCTTAAGTACTTGAGAAGGACTAAAGAATTGTTCTTGGTGTATGGTAATAGAGATCTCCAAATGGAGGCCTTTACCGATTCCAGCTTCCAGAGTGATAAGAACGACAGCAAATCTATCTCCGGGTTTATATTTACCCTCAATGGAGGGGCGGTAAGTTGGAAGAGTTCCAAACAGGATACCGTTGCAGACTCTATGATGGAAGCCGAGTACATTGCTGCGAATGATGCCGCCAAGGAAGCCGTCTGGATGAAGAAGTTCGTCTCGGAGCTAGGAGTAGTTCCAACCATTATTGATCCAATACCATTGTATTGTGATAATAATGGGGCTATGGAGTTAGCCAAGGAGCCCAGGTCCCATCAGCGGTCCAGACACATCCTGAGGCGCTTTCATTTGATCCGGGAGATTGTAGATCGCCGCGAGATCGAGATTAGAAGAGTAGAAACAAAGAATAACACCGCGGATCCACTCATCAAGGCCCTCCCTCAGCCGCAGCATGAGCGACTTTTTGAGATGTTGGGTATGAGATACGCCAATAACTGGCCTTAGTGCAAGTGGTAGATTGTTGGATATATGTATGCCCTAGAGGCCATTATATGATAGTGGATGTATTTATACATGTTTATATATATATATATATATATATATATATATATATATATATATATATATATTCAGTGTACATTCTTGCTCGACATGATAGTATGCTATCTGGTTCTTCTTTATCTGACATGTTGACTTGATCATACTTTTATTCATTCATACATGTTGATAAAGCCCTGAGGATATAGGCTTGACTACTGTGATTATGATGGAGATCATACTAGTGGGACATCTGTAGTTTATAAGCATATCCTGGAATGTCCCTAGTCGTAGGTGTATCGAGACGGGGCATCGATATACCAGAGTAGACTAGCGTATATGATACTTGACCCATATGATGGGCAATGGATGTTCCCACATCCATTGATGTTTGACATCGAGATCGTATACGGGTGCTCAGTGGAGACTGAGTACACTGGACGGACTCGCCGAGAACTCCTATATGGTATTATATCTATCGTCGGATAGCAGTTCTCAGGTGACACTGGTACAGGTTAGTCTGTAGACCCGAGATCGTCATAGAGTCTTGTGTGCTCTCCCACTATACTTTGATTGCCACCCTACCACGGCTCTACTGAGTCGTGCAAATAGGTGGCTTTTGGGTACAGCCCTGAGACACACGAAGACGATGAGCGATAGGAGGGGTTTCGTCTCTCCCGGTATTGGGAGAAGATGTTGTGCTGTGCTCGATTGGCTATATCAGTAAGTCCCTGGCCAGGGCTGTTGAAATTTACTGATAAGTGTTATCAGTAGTTTCTCAATCTGTTATAGACCATTCATCGGCATGACTTATTGAGTTATTGGGGTCGACGTTACCATCCCTAGATTCGATATGCAGCATATCTGGCGAAGAGACCGGACTGTACGGTAGTGTTGCCGGTTGGCTCGACGGGAGTTGTGACAGGTTCGCTTGTTTTCTTCTGATCGCTCAATACCCGGGTGGCCGTTACGTTTAGCTGACCGCTTGCGGCTTGGGGGTGCTTGATATGATCATCACCCACTACCGGCGTATTGACGAGTCTTAGAGTCCCACAATGGAGTTACCTAGTCCAGGCGAAACGATGTGGTGCACATATGAGATATACGCATGGACCCGGTTAAAATGCGCGTATGAGATACCGTATATTAATCGGGCGGTTTGCTTTTGGTCGGGACATATGTGATATGACCGGTTTGCTAAATCAAGTGTTGATTTATCATTGACCGTTAGTTTTTCACTTTAAACCCTTTCTTGTCTTTTTGTTGTATGCATGCATGTATGCATTTATTCTCATTAATGCACATATGGATGTGCATGCACACATACATGCATACATAATTCTATCGTGGTTGTTGATATAGTGGATGGTGGCAATATAAGACTCACACCATTTATAAATATATGGATATTTCTTTTTTTGGAAAAGAAAAATGGAAATGGAAATTGTTATCATGGTTTAATATTTTATTCATGCACTAACCCTTTGCTTGAACCATGATTTATTTTCTATGGCCATTTTTGATCCAAAATAAATATCTAGATATTTTATAACTGGGGTTAAGAATGAAAAAGTGAAAATATATATTTTTTCATTTATCATTTTTAACACAAGCTTATCATTATCTTGAGCTCTTCATAAGCCATCAACTTCTTCCTCCTCTCTCTCTTGCTCTCTAACTTTTACTTGTGAGCAAAAGAGTCATCAAGTTAGGGTTTTGAAGTAAGAAAACAAACCACATCACCATTCTACACTAGTCTTGCCCATTAGTGAAAATTGTTAGCTTCTACTTCTTCTCTTGATCTAGTGGAGCTTCAAGCTTAGACAAAAAGGACTCCGGGTGGATCGTCGTGGACCTAGAGGATCTCAAGTGAGCCTTTTTCAACCCTCAAGTAGCCAAGGAGTCTAGCATAGGGAGCTACAAAGGTTGTACTCTCAAAACCCTAGCTTGTACTACTTGTGTTTGTGTTATAGTTTTGTTACCCTAGCTTTTCTAGTATGATCCTTAGGTTTGTTTCTCTAGCACCATATAAATTTTAAATATGGCATGTGTGATGCCACCAAACCCTTGTAGTGGTGCTGTAGGAACTCCTTCATCCTTTATACTAAGGTTTTTAGACAAGGGCATTTCAAGCTATCCTCTACTATCCCAAGTTTCAAGATGTATGTAAGTGCGTATAGTAAGGTATCAACGTTCAAATGTTTGGCCTCAAGAATAGGGATTATTTTTTAGACTTGTTTTTATCCTCAGATTAGTAATTTCCTTCATCTTACTAACCCTTGGGACAACAGCTCATAACTACTTATTACTAGTTTCATTTAAGAAAACATCTAATTTTCTTGCTTTTCTCAAACTATTCCTATCTTTCATATGTAAATTTTCACTTTCAAACTTTTTATTATCAAATTTTTTTGTGTACTTATATATAGTATAATGCAAATTAATGCGTAAATAAGCACAAACCTCCCCCAAAGCTGTTTGCAGCAGTGTCCTCACTGTTGTTTCTTTTAAATCTCAAAAACCTGTAGACTTGGAAGGAAAGGTTATTAATGGGGGCAACAAAAATTGAAAGTGAAAATCCTCCCCCAAACTTATTTTTGGCTCACAATTTTGAGGACAAATTTTATTTTCAAGAGCCAAAAATATAAATAAAAAAAAGCAAACTTGAGTTAAACAATATTAAGCATTTTAAGGGGGTAAAGTTATTTGGTCAATATAAGACTTTACAAAGACCAAAAGTTAATACCAACCATTCAAAGATTTTATCAATGTAACGTATAGGTCGGTAGAAGAACATGTTATATAGAGCCAAGAAAAAGTGGGGAAGAGATAAGTGGTGGTATGGAAAGGGTTTGCGTGAACGTGAATGTGAAGAGATAAGAGGTGATGATAAATAAAAACGAGAATGTGAATGATCAGAAATGAGTGGAATATTGGCATTCTCGTATTTTATAAGAAGAAATGGTGTGGTTCAACTTCTATAGGTGGTTGTTGATTAATCACAAAATCCGTGTTGTTTAGGAATGCAAGTTCGTCAGCAAAAAGTTCTTCAAAACTCTCATCGATGGTGTAATTGAAAATTTTGCTGTCAGTAAGTTTTGTGCCAGAATTTATCATACTTGATTTGTCAAAAATTATAGAAGTAGGAGACTCGAAAAACACATCTACGTCATTTTCAAAAGTATCCAAATCAAGTTGGCTTTCTGGAATTATCAAACTTGAATTATCGGAATGTAATTCATCAACACTCACTGAAATTATAGGAAAAATAGAAGAAGAACCTGAGAAAGTAGAAGGTGAAATGGGTAAACAAATTGGTGTGTCGAGTATCGCTGAACCAGATGTGGAAGATGAAGGCTGAATTTCGGTCTGCTGTTCGGTTATACAATTATCATCAACTTCAAGACGCATATGGGATTCGGGAAGAATAATTAAAGGCTCGAGATGATGACCACAAGGAAGTGAAAGGACCTGATAAATTGGTGGGACAAACTCATCCAAAATTTCAGGTTCATCATTCAATATATCCCCAACGTCAATCTCCTCATTCAAGTGAAAGTTAGAATTCTCAAATACCTCATTAAAATTATGGTTTTCAATCAATTTTAGTTCAAGAGTGGAGGTATAGAGATCACAAGGGTTGGGTATGGTTTCACTTGAAATGGACCCTTCACAATCGGGTAAATCAAACACTACAAAGTCGTACAACTTGTCAGACATTCTATATTCAATTGTTGAATCATTTGGTGTACTCGATGAATCTGTGAAACTGGAGTTGTGGATTTCAATTTGGGATGGGGAGGTTTGATTTGGAAGGGTGTACCGCTCTCTCTCACTACCCAAATTCTCAATTTGTCCAATGGTCGTATTATATACTGAAAAATTTTGGGCTGGTTTGAAATTATTTGCTTGCATCCACTCTGTTGTTTCCTTTTTAATTTGGTGCGACATTTCCACATATTTTTCTAAGGTCCGCTCAAGACTAGACTTGGGTTGATAAGGGGTTTCGGTATAAGATTGAAATTCTTGTGGATAATTAAAACTCCCAAATAACTGATTAGAAGGACTGTCTAGAGAAGGTGTAAAAGTCGGATATGATTGATAGAAATAGAATGATTGCGAAAATTGGGCAGGAGTAGGATCAACATTATGATAAGAAGAATATTGATATTGGTTGGTTGGTTGGCTATTTTCAATAGACATCATATATGCCACAAACCGATTATGAAATTCTTCTTTAAAAAGTGGTGGTGATGGTTGATATTGGTCCGGATTGAAACTTTGGCCGTTAGCCCTTGCTATATGCTCGGCAATGGACATGCGTCTAGGAGTTCCTTCACTCGGAGTATCAACAGAAACAGATGTAGAATTAGGATACGGTTGATAAGACATGTACTGAGGTGGCCAACTGTTTCTATCCGCTTGTTCTATCCGATCTCTTAAAGAAATGGAAGAGTCGGATGGTATACCGAAGCGATTACGAAGACAAGAAATATCTGGTTGTGGATAGCAAAGCTCGGCAAGAGTTCGTCTGTTTGGGCTACCCATTATAAGAAGGTGAAAAGAAAAGAGGGTGAAAAGATTTAAGCTCTGTTTGGATTGCTTTGCTTTGAAAGTGGACTTGTAGGTTTACTCACAAAAATCACAAAATGCACAAGCAAACCCTAGAACGAAGGTCACCTAGGTCAAGCACTAGACCTCTCCTAGACTTCCAAAGGACAAATCGCAGGATAAATCCTCTACTGCCTCTTTATCTCACCTGTGGCTAGGTAAGTGCTAAGTAAGTGGGAGGTATCCGCTATACGAATCACCGAAAATAGCGGACCTAATTAAGTAACCACTTGCCTTAGACACGCTTGCCTTAGACACACTTGCCTAGACACCACAAAAGAAATGCAGCTAAGTGATAGATTATCCACGGCCTTCCTCTGTCCTACTTGAGCGCGACGGTCCTTAGGGTCTTGATCTAGATATTTTTTTTAATTAATATAGGGTTATGCGGATGCTCATTTTGTGATTTGTGGGGCCTAGGAAGGGTGATGAAATCCCTACCGAATCTGAATTTTGGTCTTGCCCCTTAAAGTCCGTATTAAAATATGCAAAAACAACCTGCAAAACAAAGCATGCAAAAAGATTTTTATGCGGCGATATTTTGCAAAGAATCCTGCAGAAAATATATTATTGGATTTTTCAGAGGAGAGATAAAGAGTTGTAGAAGATACCAGAGAATTTTGAAGCCAAGATCCACCAATTAGGCCGCGGTTCCACCGCAATACTGGTGATTTGGCCGCGGTTCCGCCGCGAGATGAGGGGATCTTTTGACAATTTCTGTACAGTAGCCTCCGCTTCTCCTCTGGGTCTTGATGAATGTCTTTGAATTTTTATCTCCTCGCTAAAGTGACTCCATAATTCCTCGCAAGAATCACACACTAATCGTTAAATATGCAAGATGCGGTTTTGTTTTATGTTTATGATATAGATCGATGAAGAATTCAACACGAATAGTAAGAAAAATAAATTACGCACGTATCCCCGCCAACGGCGCCATTTGATTGATATGAAAAAGTGTTTGTAGAATAACCGCAATCAATAACGGTGTCGCGTGTAGCTAGACCAAGATGAGTATGGGTCGTCCTCAGGGAAACGTTGAATATTTTAATCTTAGTTTAGACATGTTGAAAAAGGGGAAGAATAAAATATGGTGAAGAATGGTTGTAGGATCTAGATCTACGTCAAACACAGATGCAGGATATATATCTAGATTAACTACGGATGTAGGTTTTATAGTAGAAGGGGGCTTGTAGGGTTCATTAAGATTTAGTAGTCATAGATGATTAATTAAAGATTACTCTTTTTATCCTTTAATAGATTTAAAACTAGATCGACAGTGATGCATGTAGATTAGGGTTCCTACAGGGAATAGGGTTCCCACTCTTAACCCCTATCTTGACATGGATCTCCGTTCATGTCTTGCCTTTACCAAAACAATTGTTAATCTAATCTCTAATCGTGGTCGTGAATATCAATGAATTGATAGCACACCCGATTAGGATGTTAACTATTCTTTTGATAAAGTTTATAAACTTTATAGGACGTAAAAAGAGTTTAAGGATCTTCATCATCCATTAATCTACCCTAATTCTATGAACCCTAACAAGCGAAGAATTACTCACGCATGTTGGGAAAAGAAAAGATAGAGAGGGAAATCATATTGAAGAACTACAAAGAAATAAAATAAGAAAACAACTACCTTTATTAATCAACAAGATCAAGTACACTTTGTTCCCTTAGAAAATGATTACAAAATGCTAGTTTGCTTCTCGATCTCTTCTAAGGAGGTAGATGAACTGTTGATGATCAACCAGGATTCTTGAGTCGTCGTGGACTTCGTGATCGCTTCGGTTTGATGCCTTCTAACTTTAGCCCTTGGTCCTTTATATAGCCCTCAAAGAAGAAAACCTAGTTACTATATATGGTGACTTCCTAATATGGTGACTTTCCATATATGGTAACTAGTTGTTAGGATCCCAACCAGAAAATCCAGGGCCCTAACTCCTCAGAAGTGCGGCGGAACCGCGGTGTAATGGTGGGTTTGGCCGCGGATCGGCGGTGGATTAGGAGGATCGTGGGTTCGTTTCTCTTGAAGCTTTTTCTGGTGACACATGAAGACTATTTTGGTATCTGGAATCTGAAAATCTTCTCTACGCCTCTGCTAGAATTGATTTCTTCAATTTACTTTACTATTTCGGCAGATTTAATCTCGATAACTCGGATTTTCTTGATTCCAGTCCTGAAATAATTTATGCACAAATATCTCAATAAATAATGTTAGTAGAATTTGTTTTTATTGAGATATTATCTTTAACCATTTGTCATGATATTTTAGTTTTAAGAGAATTGATCAAAAGTATTTAATAAGGTAAGCATATTAAATGGGCCAAATGTTACATAGATATTATATGCTTACATTTTCCTTCATAATATTAATAATAATATATAAACACATGAAAATAGTATTTTTATGGATAAACCCTTATATGTGTCATATTTATATTAAATATCTTTTATTATATATAAATAGTAAGGAAAATGTCATATTAAAAGTGCAGTTTTATCAACTGAACACCGGGCGGCCCCTGCTGCTGATGGATGAACTGAGACATTCGCAAAAGACCTAGAATTGAGTTTGATCTTGAGTATCGTGGTTATGAGGAAGGGAAGTGAGTTTGACGAGTTAAGGGCAGCAAAGGATCGATATTTAGCAAAACAGGATGGCCAGAACTCTCGACAAGAAAGTTCGAAGGTTGTGAAAGGGAGATCTTGTCCTAGCAGTCAGGAGACCGATCGTCGTCACCAGAAGAACTCGCGGGAAATTGCACAATCCGGGGTTATGCGGGAAGGTAGCAAGTATGGCCCTCTTCCGGCTTCTTTCTTTCTGGAAGCTGAATGAGCTCCTTTCAATAGGCTCTTTCTCAATGTGCAGATTCTACACTGAACGCCCAGCTTCGCAGAGCAGCTCTCTCCCCATTGATCCAAGTCCTAAGCTTGGGAAATCATCCCACTTCGTTGTCTTTCTCTTTCTTTGAAGCTAGAAAGCTCTTACTCTACGTTCTTGACAGCCCATCTTTTTGTCTCAGTAGAGTCGAGCAGCCCATTTTTTTTAGAAAAAAGGAGAGCGCTCGCGCACTTAGGGACCCTGGAAAGTAGTGCCTGAAGGACATCAATGGCATCGAGCCACAGAAAGACATAATAGCAGAGACTGAGAAAGCACAAAATGATGACATAAATCACTACAATTTGTTTCCGGCAGTCCACTCTTGACCCGATCCGCCAGCTGGTCGGGACAAGAGTGGGGGGCTAATGATGAAGCTCTATATTGGCGATCTCCCAGATCAGGACACGTGGCAGATGACGTGTCCCAGGACTCAAAAGAAAGGGCCCGCTGGGGCCGACCAGGCCACCCCTGTATCCGACCTGTAAGTGCACGGCGGCGCCCCGGCCGTCAATCCGACGCCGGAATGCGGAAGCGATGATAAACTTTAATTTTGCGAACTTAGCAAACCGGCACCACCGCGCACTAAACACCCGGATCGTGCCATTAAACTAGATCTAGCTAACTACAAGACGGGTTAGAGATATACCGAGTGATCCGAGTCCTCCGGTCTTCTCGTCATCGTCCCGATCTCCCGCGGAAAGTCCTGTCTCCATGTCGTCGCCTCCTCGCCGGAAGGGCACCACATCGCCTGCATCTTTTACGGGCTCCCGCCTATATACCGAGGCAACTCGGGAACGAAGCTGGCAAGTCGACGTGCCCAAGATTTGCTGTAGAATGTGTAGTGCTTTGTCGCTTTGGGGTTATGTTGCCTTGATGGAGGAATGAGGTTGAGAAATGAACTTGGGAATTTTGGTGGCAATGGAAAAATGATATAAATGATAATTTTCCCACCCTCACAAAAATGATCCTCTCTCTTCTCTCCTCTCAAGTGTGGCCAACCTTATTCAAGTGAGAATGGTGGAGGAAAAAACTTAATACAAGAGGGAGGTGATGGTAGTAAAAGCAATGGGTGACCACATCCAAAGATCAATGATAACCATGTCATCTCCAAATCTAATCAACTCTAATCACCATTTAATGCAAAAGGTTGATACAAATGGAATCTCATCATGATGCCACACAATTACAAAGGACCCCCTCCACAAATACTAATTTGCACAATTGCAAATTAGTCCCTCCATCGGAAAAGTCCGGTCGGGAGAGAACAAAGGAAAACCGGCCGGAACGGAATGCAAACTGGCAACTCCAGAAAACTGGTCCCGTAATAAATTACAGGAAAACCCCGATACTGTGCATACACACCCGCATCTGTATTCCGACCGGATACAAATGCAATGAGACAAAATCTACACTGTACTATACTAGGATCCGGCTTAAACCAAAGCCGGCTAGTAATATCCGTTCGATCCTAATCCGTGCAATACCGCACGTATCCGATCGAACCTTGCCATATATCCATACGGCCACTAGTACAAACTATCCGATCCTGATCCGTGCAATACCGCACGTATCTGATCGGACCCTGCCATATCTCCATACGGCCTCTACAGCGTTTCGCCCGAAACTTGAGTAACTGAAAGTGTGGTGGACTCTAAAGACTCGTCAATACTATGGCTGTGGATTTAACCACTAGCACGTCAGAGGTATAAGCCAATACGTGACGGGCCACCAGCTATTGACCAAAAGGGACGTCGATGAGCGAACTCATCCTGACACCCTACTGAGCCTGTCAGTGACAATATCCGTACAGTCTGGTCCATTCGTCTATGAGCATCGCATGGCGGGCCTAGGGGGTTGGTAAAAGTCAGACCCCCAAAAGCGGTACAAGTCGTGTCGGAGTGTAGCCCAGAACACCCTGAGATACTACTGGAATACCTACCAGTAAATCTCCTGCCTTGGCCAAGGACTTCGTGTAATGGCTCTCATAGACACAGCGCGACCTCACCCCCAATACCGGGAGAGACGAACACCTGCAGATCCGCTCACTGCCTCCATGTGGCTCGGGACTGTACCCAACTAAAACCTGTTTGCACGACTCCTTTGAGCCGTGGTAGGGTAGTAATCAAAGCACAGTGGGAACTCACACGAGACAAATGACGATCCCCAGGTCGATGAACTAACCTGTACACATGTCACCTGGGAACTGCTATCTGACGTCAGGTATAAGACCAACTAGCATGTTCCCGGCGAGTCCTGTCCGGTGTACTCATAACCCAATGAGCACCTGTATACATCTTAGGTGATCCAACTGACACCAGTGGCTTGTGAGACCGGCCACCGCCCCTCGTCGGGGTCTCGACTGTATACACTAGTCTACTCTGGAGTATCGATGCCCTGTCTCGAAACTCCTACGACTAGGGACCTTTTAAGGATGTGCTTATAGACTACCAGCTCCCACGTATATGATCGCCCTCATACTGCTGGCAGTCAAGCAAGAATCCTAGGGGCTCTATCAACGTGTAATAGCGACCTGTAAGGTCACCTGAACCAGTACACGATGATAAAGGTAAACCAGATAGCATACTATCATCTCGAGTAAGACTGTCCTACCGGGATAGGTCCTCCTTCAACCATTGCAATCACGTGCCTGTGATCCAATAATTGACTCTGAGGGCACTATCTCCAACAATCTCCCGCTTGCACTCAAGGCTAATTATTGCGATGTCGCATACTCACAGCCCGTGTGATACCGAACACCCAACTCCTCTACTAGTCAGTCTCACAAAGCTTGTTTGCGAAATTATTGCGATGTCGCATACTCCTTAGGACACCCCGCAAATTGGCTTCCTCGGCCTCTCAGCTCGCCCCGAGCTGCCACAGGACCAAGACTCCTCGGCCCTCCCGCTCATTCCCGAGCTCCCCTGCCGAGGCTATCTTCCTCGGTCCCTCCGACCGACCAACTCCACCACTCACAGGCGTAACCGCCGCTCCGCAAATCTCGCCATGCGCAGATTCTCCGCCGGCAACATCCCGCGTTCCACGACATCACGATCCCCATTAACGGGCGATCCGCTCTTTACGCGGGCGTAACGTCGGGAGCGTAACTACCGGCGAGATTCTCGCTCCTGCTAGTGCGCGCTGCCGCCACTATATAAACCCCCATCACAGAGGGGTCAAGTAAGCTTTTTCACCCCACTTAGCCGTCACTCTGCTCGAATCTTGTGCTAACTTGATCGTCAGAGGGTCCTCAGTAGTACCAAACCACCCCGGGACTTCTTTGCAGGTACTCGGCGCAGACTCCTCAAAACCACCAATCTCCTCAAAACCCATTAAGACCCACACGCAACAGGAGATCACCTCCAAGATCCACCGGGAGATCGACGGAAGACAACAGCTAACGGAGACCTGAAAAGGACCTCTATCAAGATCAAGCAAGCTAAGAATGATAAGATGAAGGAGCTAAAGGATAAGCAAGAAGAGTCCAAAACGTTGCTTCTGCTAAGTTGCGAAAGAGGGTCCGTATTGTATCTACACGGCCATGGATCGCATACACCCAATGTACAGGATATTGGAGATGGGAGGACAAGGCAAGGCAAGGACACTTAGATGTGGCATAGTGGGTATGAGCTTGGGTTGTCATTGTAAGTGCACGGTGGCGCTCCGGCCGTCAATCCGAGGCCAAAATGTGGAAACGATACTTTACTTTAACTTTTAAACCGGCACCACCGTGCAATATAAAACCCGGATCGGGCCATTAATCTAATCCTAGCTAACTAGAGAAAGGGTAGAAAGATATACCGAGCGATCCGTGTCCTTCGGTCTTCTCGTCGTCGTCCCGATCTCTCCGCGGAATCTCCGGTCTTCATCTCCTCGTCGGAAGGGCACCACATCGCCGGGTTCTTTTACGGGCTCCCACCTCTGGACGGAGGCAACTCGGGCACGAAGTTGGCGAGCCGACGTGCCCAAGAAGTGTTGTAGATGAAGTGTAGAACTCTATGTGTCTCTAGGGGTTGAAGTTGCCATGTATTGATGGAGGTAATGAAGTGAACTTTTTGTAGATGAACTTGGGGATTTTTACAAAGCCAAAGAGATCAAAAATGTTAGTTATATGTATGCCCTAGAGGCCATTACTGTACATGGGATGTATATTGTAGTGGATGCTGGGACATATATAGGGAGGACTTTCTTGCTCGACATGATAGTATGCTATCTGGTTACTCTTTACCTTATCGTGTACTCAGATTGTCTCTCTATTACATGTTGGTAAAGCCCTTAGGATGTGTACTTTACTACCTGGACTATGATGCGGATCATACTAGTGGGGACATGGTAGTCCATAAGTACATCCTTCAAAGTCCCTAGTCGTGGGTATATCGAGACGGGGCATCGATATACCAGAGTAGACTAGCGTATACCTTCTCGACCCATACAGATGGGCGATGGATGATCCCATATCCATTGGTGTTTGACATCAGAGATGATGTACGGGTGCTCAGTAGAGACTGGGTACACTGGACGGACTCGCCGAGAACTCCCAGATGGTATTATACCTTACGTCAGATGGCAGTTCTCTGGTGACACTGGTACAGAGTAGTCTGTTGACCCAAGATCGTCATAGAGTCTTGTGTAGTTCCCACTGTGCTTTGATTTCCATCTTACCACGTCCAAGAGGGCGTGCAAAACGGTGGTTTTTGGGTACAGTCCCGAATCACATGGAGGCAATGAGCGATAGGAGGGGATTCGTCTCTCCCGGTATAGGGAGTTGATGTTGCGCTGTGTTCGATTGGCTATAACCGGAAATCCCTGGCCAGGGTTGCTGAGATTTACTGGTAAGTGTTACCAGTAGTTTCTCGAACTGTTATAGACCTCATATCGACACGACTTATCGAGCTATTGGGGTCTGACGTTTACCACCCCTAGGCAAGATATGCGACATATCAGACGACGAGACCGGACTGTACGGTAGTGTTACTGGTTGGATTCACTGGAGTGTGAGCGGGCTTGCTCGTCGATCTTCTGATCGCTCAATACCCGGGTGGCCGTTACGTTTAGCAGACCACTTGCGGCTTGTGGGTGTTTGATATGATCATCACCTGCTGCCGGCGTATTGACGAGTCTTTAGAGTCCTACACAGAGGTTTCCTGGCTCAAGCGAAACGAAATAGGAGCGCATATGAGATATGTGCGGGACAGAGAATAATGCGTGTATGTGATACCGTATTTCATTCTCGCGATGAATGTATCGATTGGTTGTATGCGATATAACCTAGTTATCGAATCAAGGGTTGATTCGATAAGCCGATACATTGGATATTAGTCGGTTGTATGCGATATGACCGGATCGTTAATTCAAGTGTTGATTTAATGATTTAATGCATAATTATATATTTGATATATTACTTTGCATTAACTAGTATTGGTTCACTTTAAATGGATTTTCTCACTTGATTTGTGCAAGTTGTATATGTGATATACTTTTGTGCACATGATTGTATCATGTTTGATGATACATGCTAACTTGATTAGGTATATGATTAAACCATGGTTAGTTAATGGTTAGGGTTTCATTTGATTTAATTATGCCTTTATTTATTTTGTTTTGACAAAAAGAAAAGAGAAATGATAACAAAAGGGTTTCTTTCAAAGATGAAGCTTCATGATGGTTTGACCAAAGTGACCATTTTGTCTTCATGTCTTAACCCAACCATTCACTAAGCCTTGTTAATTCTCTACACCTAACCATGGTTTGCTTATGATAAGAATTGATTTTCTTTTCTATTTTAAATAATTCTTATCATAACATTTATCATCTTCTTGCTCTTCTTCTTCTTCATGAAGAAACCTTACTTCATCAATGGTGACTTGATGAAACAAGTGAGAAATCCAATTCTAAAGTCTACCCACTTCCTATTTCTTCATCCTCTACCTCTTGCCAAGTAGTAGAGTGTGTTTCCTTCACAAGTTTTCATGGCTTGGTGAAGGTGGAGCTTGATCTAGCGATGCCTCGACGTAGATCATCTTCGGCATCGTCGTCGATGACCTAGCCCGTCCATTCTCCGATGAAGCCGACGCTAGAGCCCGGGATCCGTTTTGGACAGTGAGGAGACATCATCACGGAGCTATGGAGGTGGAGCACCGGATCTACAAAGGTTGTATTTCCGTTCTTGTAGTTAAGTGTTAACTAGATTTCCTTTTCGCCTAGATTTCTAGCCAACGATCCGTAGTCGGGTTTCTCGGCACCTAGATTTTTTGAAATTGGCATGGTTGATGCCTTGTGAGACCCCTAGTGTGTGCCTAGGAACCCTACAGTGGTATCAGAGCCTAGCTAGAGCCATAGGCGAAGTCTAGACGGAGTTTGAAGTCCGATCGACCCGAAATCCCAACTCAAAACGGCTCTCTGGACATTTTCTAAAAACAGGGATTTTTCAGAATTAAAAATATGCAGAAATATCAGCAGGAATATCTAAGAGTTACTGTCAATTTCGATGCCCTAATTCCATTAAAGTGCCGCAGTTCCGCGGCACGAGCCTGGCTCGTGCGGCGGATCCGCGGCCAGTTTGTCGTTTTATGAGTTGAAGTTTGTACAGTAACTCCTACTTAACAGTGCTGGTTTTCCTGGGAATTTTTAATATATATTCAAGAGTTGAATTTTCTGGGTTGTATTGGGGATTCGATGAATCGATCGGATTATTTAAACTTTGTCTATTTGGCTTTCCGGATATTTTTAGAATATGTTAAAAAGTTCGACCGGATATAAATACCCACTTTTTCCCCTGTCGGGAAATTTCCAAGTGTTAGATTTTTCCGTAGTTTAAAGACGTTCTAAGTAGTGCAAGTAACTCGATGGACCCTCTAGAAGACAACAAACCTTAACTCGATTATGTGACCGTCTTGAACTGCCCTTTGAACCTTCGGGTTTGGGGCAGTACGGCGTGCTACATGTGAGGCGTTGGCTTGACCCTTCTACGGCTGGACCGTTGGTACTGAGGCACGAACTGAATGTTTTTAGACTTGTTTCATGTGTTGATCTGTATCGGGAAAACTTGGGTGTTCGACTGTTTGATCGGAAAGTTTAACATTTTCTGTTTATCCGGAATGTGATACAATAATTGGAATTCACAAGTAGTTATGAGATAACTGAATGAATGTTATAAACATAGCAGTTTAGTCTCACTTGATCGGTTGCCACGGAATTTTGATGTGATCAAAAGTCCGTCGCAATCACGTAGCGTACGCGGATACTCGCCGGGTAAACTTAATAGACAGCCTCACCCCATAGCCCCGACCAAGTGACTGTAGGAGAACCCCGTCGCCGAAAGCATCCGTTCGGGTGCTCACGGTAGCGGTGTTCCGCCTTGGTGCACTTCGTCGACGGTATCGGGGGTGTGACCGCCTACTGAAGTTTGCGACGAGCATTCGATCAGGATGTCGGGAATCTTGTTGAATTCCTCGACTTGATATTGAAAAGTGTTTTCGATAATGAGACTAAAATGCGGAGTTTATAACTGTTAGGCATGTGATGTCTAAGTAATTCATTTGATTAGGCATGCGATGTCTATGCAGATTGCGGATTCCAACTGTTGTAGTTTTACACTTTCTTTTCTGTGACCGTAAGTGTAATATGTGATATCGCCGGTTTCGTTGCTATATGTCAACGACAATTGGGATGCGCATATTTACTTACGTTGATGACATGTGATGTTATGTGTTGCTGGATATGTTATATTGGATCGTCGTGTTTGAATAGCCGGGGGTTTTTATGTGAGATGAGTGTTTTTCATTTTCATTCATGTAAAAACTTGTATGTAATATTCTTTTATTGGGGCACTTCCAGGTAGCGGACGGTGTCACCCTTTGTATATTATTTACTTTTCTGCACTAGGATAGACCCAAGGAGGAGGGCACAAGTAACCGGGTGCTAGAGTCCAGTGGGAGACCAACTCGAGGAGTCGAGGCCGGGTCTCCTAACTCCAGAATTGGTAGGGTTGCTTGCCGCTCTCGTAGGGGTCTAGGGATGTGGGTTTGGCTATTCATCACGACCGTGGAATCCGTGTTTTATACTGGCTCGTATTGAAAACACGGACGTCCTAGTATATCCAATATTTCATATGATTCTTCTGCTGCGATATCTGTGATGTGATCATGTGATGTTTTGTGATAGATACAGTATATAGTATATATGATATATTATATAGGCGTTACTTATGTTTTACACCCGCGCTAGCCCTGCCCTGCTCTGCCGATAGTTACCTAACCTAACGGTGTACGAGGGGACATCGAGGCGAATGCGGATGGCATAAGTGTACGTCGTATTTATCTGTGATGTTTAGGTATTTAAATGATGGGACTTCATTAATGAGATTAATGAAATAAAAGAAACCTAAGATGTTGTAGAATCGAATTTCAAAATAAAACAGGTAGCTACAGTTCTTGCTTTGCACAGCGGTATATGTGATATATCCTGCACCTTATTCGATGAGGAAAGGACCGAGATCCCTTCACCGGGAGTGACTCCTTTAGCAATAACTGGCAGATGCTACACACTCGGTTTGTCTTTTGATTGCTTTTAAGAGTTCTGCTTTGCACAGTGATATATATGATATATCCCGCACCTCATTCGACGAGGAAAGGACCGACGATCCCTTCACCGGGAGTGACTCCTTTAGCAAAACTAGAAAAGCCTCAAGAACACTCCATTTCAAAATCATTTGATTCTACAACGATATCAAGTTCATTACGCAATAGGTTTTCAGAAAAACCTGTCGTAGCCCTCCGTCATTTCAAATAAGTCATGTTTAGTATTCGTGCTGCGTTTGTTGACCTTGTCAAGGCGCAGTGTGCGGTAGCTAACCAGTATTTATCTGCTTATGCATATGATGCAGATTGGGTTAGGGTAGTCGTGCGGCCTTGTTGACCTTGTCAAGGGTCGTGCGGGTGGGTTTGATTCAATCAAGAAATGACGGGTTGAACTTGACTTGCGGTCTATGGTTTGTTGACCTTGTCAAGGTCATAGATCGTTCGGGGCAAAATATTATCGGGAATTTCAAGTGTTGAAATTTGCAATGAGATTGCATACCTTCTATGAGATAGTTGGATCCCGATACCCGCTGTGAGTAAGAGTTACTCCTGGGAGAGTTTTATACATTACAATTAGCCGATCAAGTAGGTGTCTAGAAAGGTGTTAACGAGGTTACGCCTCTGGGAAAACGAGGTTTACATTAATTAGGTTCGTGCGAAAGCACGGGGGACCTCCCTCAAAGTACCGACACTGGCCTGGCTGAAAGATTGGCGAACTTGTAGTGTGTAATTAATCCCGGCTATTCTTTCCTTTTAGGGTTTGAAGGAAGATTTGATAAAAAGCAGTGGGAGCCATCCTGATTAGATAAAATAATAACCAATCTATTCTTGCAAGAGCGCACGCTGAGTGTTTTCTTCTCTCTCTCTCCTGGTAGCGACCATATCACGCCTTAATCAAGATAATAATACGGATAATTGACCGAACCCGCTTGTTATACTGAGCTGGGGAACGTTGGTCCCGCTCCAACTTATAATTGTTATAAGACCGAGCAGGAAATTGGGGAATACCAGATTTCCCGTGCCGCCTAAACGAAGAGAGTGCATGCTGATGCATCATCTTCGGGTGTGTTCATTATACAAAACTGTTTCTCAGTATCCTCCGCATCCTGGGTATATGATACCGGATCAGGATCCCAGATATGTAATCTATTACATAGGGCTACAAAAGGGTAGAAAAACTGAGAACGGGTGATAAGTTTCATGAGGCAGAAAACGGGGCAAGTATTGCAGCCAAGTCTGTTGGTCACTGTCATCCTGTATAGTAATACATTGATTCTGAACGAATGTTATTAGATACCGAACCTGATATACAAAATCATATCAGTCTCTTTATTGGTAAAGAAATGATAAAATTTTGTATTGTTGGATAATGTTTTGAACATTTCCTATATCAAAAGTTGATCGGTTCAGGCACGTTATCTAAAAGCATTAATGTTCTAAATCAAACTACAGTTCTTAGTATATGGAACACACACAAGAGGAAGAGTTCAGAAATGAACGAATCCTTCTTGAGGTATTGTAGACTAGGTCAGATCAATGCGACCTGACTGGCTGAAGTTGCATTTAGATGTATATTTAAATCAGTTTGAATTTACATCTTGTGAAACTCGCCAGTCATGTCACAAAGATAAGATGACCATAGCTCCGTTTACTGGAAACAGAGAAAGAGTTAGTGAACTCTTGGGACTGATACATGATGATGTATGTAAGGTCTCCTGTCTACACATGCCAGGACTGATTCTTTATACTTCATTATATTCTCTGATAATCTCTTAAGATTCAGTCATATGTTCCTGTTGAAACATGAGTCCGAACCTTTTGAGATATTCACATAATATAAGCGAGAAGTAGAGAACCAAAATACGGGTAAAAGTATTATGTCCTTTGATGAGATCAAGGAGGAGAATACTTGAGCATGGAAATCCTGGACTATTTTAAAGGAGAATGAGATTCTCTCTCAGCATTACTCCTGCGTATACACCATTGCACGATGGTATGTCGGGGCGGAGCAGATACACCCTATTTGATATGGTGTGCTCTATGATGAGTAATACTGAGTTACCTTTTTCCTTAAGGGGTTATGCACTTGAGAAGTTGCATACCTATTGAATAGGGTTCTAATCAAATCAGTAGCCTACCATTTCATATGTGATATGGAATGGGAAGAGCCCATATCTTAAATTAGTTAAGATTTGGGGTTGTCCAGCCTATGTCTAAAAGCAAAATCCGGACAAGCTCGAGGCAAGGTCTGTTATGTAGAACTGGAAAGGTTCCAGCTATACAAACTACAGCAGATGATTTGGTAGAACCAAAGGATTCAGTAGATTCCAACGAAGCTCAGCCTCTCCGCCGATCTAGTAGGGTTCCTCACCCACCTGAGAGATACTTCGGTTTCTCTATGATAGTGGGAGCGAGGATTGCATCATGAGATGATGACCCAACTAGTTTCGAGCTGGCCATCAGGAGTAAGACTCTGTAAGAATGGCTGGATGCTTATCGATCTGAGATGGAATCCTTATACACCAATAAAGTATGGACTTTGGTTACTATATCTGAAGGGTTAAATCCCCATCAGGAGCAAGTATATCTTGAGAAGATTACTTGGTGTATATGGAAAAGTTGAGACTTTCAAAGCTAGACTTGTTAAAGGTTTTCGTCATTGACCAGGCGTGGATAATGATGAAACCTTTTCAAGTAGCTATGCTTAAGTCCATCCAGATCCTACTTGCCACGGCTACATACCATGACTTCGATATCTGGTGGTTGGGTGTCATGACAGCTCTTCTAAAATGATGTTTTGGAAGAGAGCGTCTATAAGTACACAGCCAGAGGGCTTCGTAAACAGTGGGAGCAGCGGAAACGCGAGCAAGATGCTTTATAGGATAAAGCAGGCATCGCGGAGTTGGAACATCTGTTTTGATGGATTAGTCAAAGAAGTTGACATCATCAAAATGGTAGATGAACCTTGTATATACAAAAAGGTAGTGGGGAGTATGGTGATGATCCTCGTAGAGTACGTGGATGACATACTCT
This sequence comes from Agapanthus africanus, assembly GCA_030015575.1. Classification (NCBI taxonomy): domain Eukaryota; kingdom Viridiplantae; phylum Streptophyta; class Magnoliopsida; order Asparagales; family Amaryllidaceae; genus Agapanthus; species Agapanthus africanus. The sequence continues at coordinate 181,531,393 of JASDDO010000008.1, forward strand.
TGATAAGAAAGGAGTTTCTTATGCTACGCTCGATCAATCTCCGTTTATCACAAAGATTCTCCGTGTAAGATCAAAGTGATACCTACTAAATCCTGGATTTTGGATCTATGAGATAGATCTAATTGGATGTTAGGAATCTCACTAGTAGTAGTGAGATGGTATCAATCGATCCTGGGTAGAATCACTGGAAGTGTTCCAGAGTGATAAAGACGACTGAATGTCAGTCCCAGGCATTGTCTTTACCCTCATTAAAGGGACGGTATGTTGGAAGAGTTCCAAGCTAGATACCGTGACATACTAGACGATAAAGGCAGGATACATCGCTACTTAAGATGCTACCAAAGAGGCTGTTTGGATGTATAATGGTTCATAAGATGAACTACGTTCCTACCATTGTGAGACAATGGAGTTGTGGCTTATGCCAAGGAACGCCGGTCCCATCAGTGATCCAGACTTATTCTAAGGCAGTATCACCTGATCATGGAGATGGTTGATCTCCAAGTTGATCGAGGCAAGGAGAGCAGACTTAGAGGATAACACAGCGGATCCACTCACGAAGGCCTATTCCCAGAGAGAGACTTTTAAGGGATGGTTGAGTATGAGATACTACAACCACTGCTACAGATGGCCCTAGTGCAAGTGGGAGATTGTTAGTTATATGTATGCCCTAGAGGCCATTACTGTACATGGGATGTATATTGTAGTGGATGCTGGGACATATATAGGGAGGACTTTCTTGCTCGACATGATAGTATGCTATCTGGTTACTCTTTACCTTAACGTGTACTCAGATTGTCTCTCTATTACATGTTGGTAAAGCCCTTAGGATGTGTACTTGACTACCTGGACTATGATGCGGATCATACTAGTGGGGACATGGTAGTTCATAAGTACATCCTTCAAAGTCCCTAGTCGTGGGTATATCGAGACGGGGCATCGATATACCAGAGTAGACTAGCGTATACCTTCTCGACCCATACAGATGGGCGATGGATGATCCTATATCCATTGGTGTTTGACATCAGAGATGATGTACGGGTGCTCAGTAGAGACTGGGTACACTGGACGGACTCGCCGAGAACTCCCAGATGGTATTATACCTTACGTCAGATGGCAGTTCTCTGGTGACACTGGTACAGTGTAGTCTGTTGACCCAAGATCGTCATAGAGTCTTGTGTGATTCCCACTGTGCTTTGATTTCCATCTTACCACGTCCAAGAGGGCGTGCAAAACGGTGGTTTTTGGGTACAGTCCCGAATCACATGGAGGCAATGAGCGATAGGAGGGGATTCATCTCTCCCGGTATAGGGAGTTGATGTTGCGCTGTGTTCGATTGGCTATAACCGGAAATCCCTGGCCAGGGTTGCTGAGATTTACTGGTAAGTGTTACCAGTAGTTTCTCGAACTGTTATAGACCTCATATCGACACGACTTATCGAGCTATTGGGGTCTGACGTTTACCACCCCTAGGCAAGATATGCGACATATCAGACGACGAGACCGAACTGTACGGTAGTGTTACTGGTTGGATTCACTGGAGTGTGAGCGGGCTTGCTCGTCGATCTTCTGATCGCTCAATACCCGGGTGGCCGTTACGTTTAGCAGACCGCTTGCGTCTTGTGGGTGTTTGATATGATCATCACCTGCTGCCGGCGTATTGACGAGTCTTTAGAGTCCTACACAGAGGTTTCCTGGCTCAAGCGAAACGAAATAGGAGCGCATATGAGATATGTGCGGGACAGAGAATAATGCGTGTATGTGATACTGTATTTCATTCTCGCGATGAATGTATCGATTGGTTGTATGCGATATAACCTAGTTATCGAATCAAGGGTTGATTCGATAAGCCGATACATTGGATATTAGTCGGTTGTATGCGATATGACCGGATCGTTAAATCAAGTGTTGATTTAATGATTTAATGCATAATTATATATTTGATATATTACTTTGCATTAACTAGTATTGGTTCACTTTAAATGGATTTTCTCACTTGATTTGTGCAAGTTGTATATGTGATATACTTTTGTGCACATGATTGTATCATGTTTGATGATACATGCTAACTTGATTAGGTATATGATTAAACCATGGTTAGTTAATGGTTAGGGTTTCATTTGATTTAATTATGCCTTTATTTATTTTGTTTTGACAAAAAGAAAAGAGAAATGATAACAAAAGGGTTTCTTTCAAAGATGAAGCTTCATGAAGGTTTGACCAAAGTGACCATTTTGTCTTCATGTCTTAACCCAACCATTCACTAAGCCTTGTTAATTCTCTACACCTAACCATGGTTTGCTTATGATAAGAATTGATTTTCTTTTCTATTTTAAATAATTCTTATCATAACATTTATCATCTTCTTGCTCTTCTTCTTCTTCATGAAGAAACCTTACTTCATCAATGGTGACTTGATGAAACAAGTGAGAAATCCAATTCTAAAGTCTACCCACTTCCTATTTCTTCATCCTCTACCTCTTGCCAAGTAGTAGAGTGTGTTTCCTTCACAAGTTTTCATGGCTTGGTGAAGGTGGAGCTTGATCTAGCGATGCCTCGACGTAGATCATCTTCGGCATCGTCGTCGATGACCTAGCCCGTCCATTCTCCGATGAAGCCGACGCTAGAGCCCGGGATCCGTTTTGGACAGCGAGGAGACATCATCACGGAGCTATGGAGGTGGAGCACCGGATCTACAAAGGTTGTATTTCCGTTCTTGTAGTTAAGTGTTAACTAGATTTCCTTTTCGCCTAGATTTCTAGCCAACGATCCGTAGTCGGGTTTCTCGGCACCTAGATTTTTTGAAATTGGCATGGTTGATGCCTTGTGAGACCCCTAGTGTGTGCCTAGGAACCCTACAAAAAATTCCCCACAACAATTTTGGACAGCCCCCTTCATCTCTCTTGGCCGGCCATGCATCAAGGAGGGAAAAAAAGAGGAGAGTGTGTGTGTATCAAAAGGAGAGTGAGTCCAATAAATCAAGAGAGAGAAAGGGTTATCATGAGAAGAAATGATCACTAACTTAATCCAACACTCCATCAACCATCATGAAAACCATGTCCCCACAAAAGTCAAGCCATGATGAAGTCAAGAAGTCAAATGATGGTGCAACCATCATGAAGCAACAATATGCAAAGACCACCCTCCACAATGCTAATTTGCACAATTGAAAATAAGCCCTCCTCCACCAATTTTCAGCCAAGAAAAGAAACAAAGGAAATTGGCCGAAACGAAAAGCAAACTGGCAACTTCATAAAACTGATCCCGTAATAAATTACAGGAAACCCCGCTACAGTATATACATACCCGCATTTGTATTCCGACCGAATACAAATGCAATGAGACAAAATCTACACTGTCCAATACTAGGATCCGGCTTAAACCAAAGCCCGCTAGTATTATCCGTCCGATCATGGTCCGTGCAATACCGCACGTATCTGATCGAACCCTGCCATATCTCCATACGGCCTCTACAGCGTTTCGCCCGAAACTTGAGTAACTGAATGTGTGGTGGACTCTAAAGACTCGTCAATACTATGGCTGTGGATTTAACCACTAGTACGTCAGAGGTATTAGCCATACGTGACGGGCCACCAGCTATTGACCAAAAGGGACGTCGATGAGCGAACTCATCCTGACACCCTACTAAGCCGGTCAGTGACAATATCCGTACAGTCTGGTCCGTTCGTCTATGAGCATCGCATGGCGGGCCTAGGGGGTTGGTAAAAGTCAGACCCCCAAAAGTGGTACAAGTCGTGTCGGAGTGTAGCCCAGAACACCCTGAGATACTACTGGAATACCTACCAGTAAATCTCCTGCCTTGGCCAAGGACTTCGTGTAATGGCTCTCCTAGACACAGCGCGACCTCACCCCCAATACCGGGAGAGACGAGCCCCTGCAGATTCGCTCACTGCCTCCATGTGGCTCGGGACTGTACCCAACTAAAACCTGTTTGCACGTCTCCTTTGAGCGTGGTAGGGTAGTAATCAAAGTACGGTGGGAACTCACATGAGACAAATGACGATCTCAGGTCGATGAACTAACCTGTACACATGTCACCAGGGAACTGCTATCTGACGCCAGGTATAAGACCAACTAGCATGTTCCCGGCGAGTCCTGTCCGGTGTACTCATAACCCAATGAGCACCTGTATACATCTTAGGTGAACCAACTGACACCAGTGGCTTGTGAGACCGGCCACCGCCCCTTGTCGGGGTCTCGACTGTATACACTAGTCTACTCTGGAGTATCGATGCCCTGTCTCGAAACTCCCACGACTAGGGACCTTTTAAGGATGTGCTTATAGACTACCAGCTCCCACGTATATGATCGCCCTCATACTGCTGGCAGTCAAGCAAGAATCCTAGGGGCTTTATCAACGCGCAATAGTGACCTGTAAGGTCACCTGAAGCAGTACACGATGATAAAGGTAAACCAGATAGCATACTATCATCTCGAGTAAGACCGTCCTATCGGGATAGGTCCTCCATCAATCATTGCAATCACGTGCATGTGATTCAATAATTGACTCTGAGGGCACTATCTCCAACAATCTCCCACTTGCACTCAAGGCTAATTATTGCGATGTCGCATACTCACAGCCCGTGTGATACCGAACACCCAACTCCTCTACTAATCAGTCTCACAAAACCCGTTTGCGAAACTATTGCGTTCGAGGAATAGCCTCAGTGAGTGGATCAGCCATGATGTATCTTTCTATGTCTCTCTATATCTCAAGTTCGCGGAGAAAGCCATCTCCCGAAATGAGCAATACCTGTCTTAGAATATGTCTGGATGTCTGATGGGACCTAGCTCATAAATGAACTTCAAATCCAAACTTCTTAGACTGTATCGTCAACTGAACTTAATCAGTATCCTGCGTCATGCCTCCCTCAGTATCCCCTTGGACCACCTGTCCAAAATACTGCCCCTCGTCAGAAGGAAAACTATAACTCTGACAACCAATCTGTCATCCATGTCACCTTGGAAGCCTGGAATGATAACCGTCTCCTGAATGAGGCTGTCATTATCATATCCCTAGAACATTCACTTATGTTCTAAAACTGCTTCCGTTCGTTTCTCCAGGATTGGATCAATATCAACATATTGCATCTACTGCAAAAACAACATCTGGTGTGGTACTTGACATCTCATGATCGACTCAATTGCCTAAGCAAGTGATCTGCCAATCATGCACATCCCTCACCCCTTTAGTCTGTAAGAAACCTTTAGAGAGGGTGACTCCATCACCTGCAGGTACACTACCGTGCCAGGAGTCGTCCATTCTAAAACACCTTTAGAATGCTGTCTAAGTACCCTGATTGGGACACTTCCCAAATCTAGATCTAAAACTATAGATCTAATTGTTAGTTGTATGTATGCCCTAGAGGCCAGTATTGTACAGATGATGTATATTATATTGGATGCTTGGACATATATAGAGATGACTTTCTTGCTCGATATGATAGTATGCTATCTGATTTCTCTTTATCTTAACATGTATACTAGTCTCTTTAAACTGTCTTATAGTTACATGTTGGTAAAGCCCTTAGGATGTGTACTTGACTGCCTGGACTATGATTCAGATCATACTAGTGGGGACATGGTAGTCCATAAGTACATCCTTCAAGGTCCCTAGTCGAGGGTGTATCGAGACGGGGCATCGATATACCAGTGTAGACTAGCGTATACGCTTCTTGACCCATGAGATGGGCGGTGGATGATCCCATATCCATTGGTGTTTGACATCAGAGATGGTATACAGGTGCTCAGTGGAGACTGGGTACACTGGACGGACTCGCCGAGAACTCCCAGATGGTATTATACCTCACGTCAGATGGCAGTTCTCAGGTGACACTTGTGCAGGTTAGTCTGTAGACCCGAGATCGTCATAGAGTCTTGTGTGATTCCCACTGTGCTTTGATCTCCACCTTACCACGTCCATGAGGGCGTGCAAAACGGTGGTTTTTGGGTACAGTCCCGAGTCACATGGAGGCAATGAGCGATAGGAGGGATTTCGTCTCTCCCGGTATTGGGGGTTGATGTTGCGCTGTGCTCGATTGGCCGTAACAGGGAAGTCCCTGGCCAGGGCTGATCAGAGATTTGCTGGTAAGTGTTACCAGTAGTTTCTCGACCCATTATGAGCCTCACATCGGCACGACTTATCAGTTATTGGGGTCTGATGTTTACCACCCCTAGACTTGATATGCGACATATCAGACGAACAGACCGGACTGTACGGTAAGTGTTACTGGTTGGATTCACAGGAGTGTGAGCGGACTTGCTCGTCGATCTTCTGATCGCTCAATACCCGGGTGGCCGTTACGTTTAGCAGACCACTTGCGGCTTGTGGGTGCTTGATATGATCATCGTCTGCTGCCGGCGTATTGACGAGTCTTTAGAGTCCTACACAGAGGTTTCCTGGCTCAAGCGAAACGAAATAGGAGCGCATATGAGATATGTGCAGGACCAAGAATAATGCGTGTATGTGATACCGTATTCCATTCTCGCGATGTATGTATCGATTGGTTATATGCGATATAACCTAGATATCGAATCAAGGATTGATTCGATAAGCCGATACATAGGATACTAGTCGGTTATATGCGATATGACCGGATCATTGAATCAAGTGTTGATTTAATAATTTAATGTATAATTATATATTTGATATATTACTTTGCATTAACTAGTATTGGTTCACTTTAAAAGGTTTTTTCTCACTTGAAGTTCACAAGTTGTATATGTGATATACTTTTGTGCACTTGATTGTATCATGTTTGATGATGCATGCTCACTTGTGTTTGTGTAAAGAATTATACCATGGTTAAGTTAATGATTAGGGTTTTGTTTATTTGATTTACTTATTTATTTATTTATTTATTTTCATTTATATTTGGAAAAGAAATGAAATGGTGGCTCATTTTGGACTTTCTTTTGAAGCTTCATGAAGCTTTGAATGGTTTGACCATTTTGTCTCTTTTCTTAACCCTAACCATTCACTTGAACCATAGTTGATTCTCTACACAAGTTATCTTGACCATGGTTGCTATATGATAAGTATAATCTATTTTCTATATTTAATTATTCTTATCATAATCATCTTGATCTTCTTCTTCTTCTTGACATGAAGAAAAGCTTGCTACCAACAATGGCAACTTGAGCAAAAGTGTGAGAAATCCAATTCTAAAGTGAACCCACCTCCTATTTCATCACCCTCTACCTCTTGCCAAGTAGTATAGGGTGTTTTCTTCACAAGTTTCACGACTTGTTCAAGTTGGAGCTTGATCTTGTGTAACCTCGACGTAGATCATCTTCGGCATCGTACCCGACGACTAGTCCGCTCATTTCTCCGATGAAGCCGATGTTAGAGTCCGAGATCCAACTTGGACAGCGAGAGGACGACTACGTGGAGCTAAGGAAGTGGATAACCGGATCTACAAAGGTTGTAGCTTCTTACTTTTAGTTAAGATGTTAACTAGTTTCACTTTTCGCCAAAAATTCTAGTTAACGATCCGTATTAGAGTTTCTCGGCACTTGTAAAATTTTAAATTGGCATGGTTGATGCCTTGTGAGACCTCTTAAGAGTGCCTAGGAACCCTACACTAGTAACCAGAATGTCTGATATAATATCCATATTTTATGTGGGGAAACCACTGTGTGACAACCAAAGTATTACCGATCGTAGTATAGGAATATCACTTCCTACTCTGTGTATATCATCCAAATACCAGGACATCACACCCTACTACCTTCTTAACAGATCCATCCCCTATTCTGATGAAGTCAAACCTATGACTGTCATATCAGAAATAGATGATCTATCTCCGCTATTTCTGCTTTAGTCTATAAATAGACATAAGCCACTTGTCCACCAATGCTTCTGCTGCTCCTACTGACTACGAAAACCCTCTGGCAGAGTCATATATATGTACACTTCTAAAGCTAGTTTAGAACGACGCTATACTCATCCTCCTGCCGGGTCTCGCGGCCTGGAACAACAGCAATGGCAAGGCTGGGTAAATAAGAACCTCCCTGTCACCGTCCTTGAGGCTACCGGAGTACCCCTCGGGTGCCTGAGGTAACCCACCGTATCTGCGGAGTGGCCAATGGAATGTCAAGCCAGATTGAATCTTTAGGTTCTTATCAAACTTTCAGTAATCGTTTGCGGTTCTGGAATCACTTCCAGTTCTACCATACTCCCACTACTGTTTTCTGAAAAAATCCATTTTTTGTTAAAACTGTGGCGAGTCTAGAACAATATCACTATTGATCTTCCAGATGGTAGAAAGTCAACCCTCGTCATAGCCTGGGTCAACCCACAAACAGCCATTACAGAAACGCGCCTTGAGTTATCCAGAGTCTGGTTTTAAGCATAAGCCGGACAACTCCCCGTACCTTAACATCGTTAAGATATGAACTGTTCTATATCCAATATAGAACCAGAGGCACTGATTTAATTGAACCAGATTCAAATCATGCAGCTGTCTCCAGTGCATGTCAACTAAATGGAAAGAGGCCGATCAGTGTTACTCAACTTAGGAATGCTTCCAATTATGAGTAACCTGAAAGAGAAGCAAGTTCTCTTAATCATTACTATCAACTGAATACCCTACACAAGTATCTACATCTTCGATCGCCTTGAAGAATCCCGATACTTGCAACACCTGGTTCTCTACTTTATTCATATACCTATAACTTCTCAAAACTCAGACTTTGTGTTTCTACGAAACACTTATCTAAGAACTAGAGAAGTCATAAGTAAACCGAATATAGTACGAGGACCAACCCTTCTGTCCTAATGGACACTGGACAATATACAATACTCTGTATAAGTCCCTTGAGTCTGATAACTCAATTCCTGTGTGTCGTAGGTTGAAAACTGTACCTTTGGTTAAGAAGAATTACACCGCTGTTTAATGCTCCTTACCTAACCATCCAATGATATAGGTAAATGTTATGGACATAATTTCAAAAAGGTATATCTCACTCTATAAAAATAGACGTACAGATGTATCAATTTGAAATTGGTGCATAACAGCGGATATTCAAAACCAAATATTTGCCATCCGGCAAACAATCCAGGTGACTTCCTCAAATATCACCGATTACAACGAATCCCGATATAATGAGGATGATCACCTAATTCCTAATAACTTACTCCCACTCATCATCTGTAAAACAATACAGATGTGAGAATCATACCTGGTAAATACATACCCTGGAGCAAGTGTCAAATTGGGAAATCAGTTTTCTTTTAACAGTACACAGTGAAACTGAAACATTTAAATATTTCGATGGGGTATCCGGGTATTCCTAGTAATGCCTCTTCCATTATCCAGATTCACAACTGTAACCGTATAATTCTTTGCCATTTCTCCAAATCCCTTTATATGTCTTTAGTCATTACCTTCTGTACACCCTCTTAGGCTAAATGGTTTTCTTCCTTCACTACCGTTCGGCATCAGCCTATGGTTTGGAAGAAGACTATCCAATAAGCATAATGGGTGTACTGTCCTAATCCTAGGAGCACTTGCAATGCGAGAGAGGGTGAAGATAAAAGACAACCGAATAAACCTTATTCCTATTTCTCCTGAACCAGAATCCATCCCCGTGTTGGAGATAGTGCCCTCATAGTCAATTATTGGATCGCAGGTACGTGATTGCAATGATTGCGGAGGACCTATCCCGGTAGCACAGTCTTACTCAAGATGATAGTATGCTATCTGGTTTGTCTTTATCAGTCGTGTACATGTTCAGGTGACTGATTGCATGTTACACTTTGATAGAGCCCTTAGGATCTTGCTTTACTACCAACAGTATGATGGCGATCATATACGTGAGAGTTGGGTAGTTTATATGCATATCCTTAATTGTGGTCCCTAGTCGTGGGAGTTTTGAGACAGGGCATCGATACTCCGGAGTAGACTGGTGTATACAGTCGAGACCCCGACGAGGGGCGGTGGCCGGTCTCACAAGCCACTGGTGTCAGTTGGATCACCTAAGATGTATACAGGTGCTCATTGGGTTATGAGTACACCGGACAGGACTCGCAGGGAATCTGCTAGTTAGTATTATATCTACCGTCAGATAGCAGTTCCCTGGTGACATGTGTACAGGTTAGTTCATCGACCTGAGGTCGTCATTTGTCTCGTGTGAGTTCCCACTGTGCTTTGATTTCTACCCTACCACGGCTCAAAGGAGTCGTGCAAACAGGTAGCTTTTGGGTACAGTCCCGAGCCATATGGAGGCACGTGAGCGGATCGGCAGGGGATTCGTCTCTCCCGGTATTGGGGGCGAGGTCGTGCTGTGTCTAGGAGAGCCATTACACAAAGTCCATGGCCATGGCAGGAGATTTACTGGTAGGTACTCCAGTAGTATCTCAGGGTGTTATTGGGCTTCACTCCGACACGACTTATACTGCTATTGGGGGTCTAACGTTACTAGCCCCCTAGGCAGATATGCGATACTCATTGACGAACGGACCGGACTGTATATACATTGTCACTGTTAGGCTCAGTAGGGTTTTCCGGATGAGTGCGCTCATCGGCATCCCTTGAGGTCAGTCCGTGGGCAGCCGTTACGCATTGCTAGTGCCGCTGACGGTTTGTGGTTAAACCCACTGCCAGGGTACTGACGAGTCATTAGAGTCCCCCACAGACAGTTTCCCAAGTTCGGGCGAAACGTTGTAGAGGTCGTATGGTTTTATGGCAGGGTTCGGAAAATGCACGTGCGTTTACGCACGTGTTATTTTTCGGACAGATAATACTGGTCGGCTTTGGTTTAAGCCGGATCCGAGTATTATATTGAGTAGGTATAATATATTTGTCTCAGTTGCATTTGTATTCGGTCGTAATACAAATGCGGGTATATTTATACAGTTTCGGGGTTGTCCTGAAATTCGTTTCGGGGTTGTCCTGAAATTCGTTTCGGGGTTGTCCTGAAATTCGTTTCAGGATCACTTTTGGAAGTTGCCAGTTTCCAGTTTTCTATCAGCCGTCTTTTAACATTCTGTTAAAGACGGGTTTATCTTTTCTTGAGATGAGTGTGGATTCTTCTAGAAGATTCTAGATGAGGTGACTAGGATTATTGGTGTTGAGTTTTCATTGGTTGCATTTAAGGGTTCATTAATGCATGATGACTAGGTTTGTGAGTCATGCTTTAACCTTAATACTTTTTGTTTTGATTAAGATCTTTTCATACATGATAAGCTTCATGATGTGGTTACCCCCCCTCTCCTACGGTCACCCCCCTCTCTTTATATAAGGCCGGCCCCCTCCTCTCTCTCTTATGGTTGTTGATTTCATTTGTAGAAAAAGATTATGATAGTTTGGGGTGTGTGGAATTTACAGCTCATTTCATTCCATCACCCGATTTCCACGGCAACTTCATTAACCGATCGTCCACGGACTTGGACGAAGTGAGACAAAGTCATCTACTCATTCTCTACAACAATCTTGGTCGTCTCTTTTAGCAAACTTGACGATCGAGTTGCCTCGAGTCAGAGGCGGGAGCCCGTTTAAAGAACCGATCATGTGGTGCCACCTCGACGAGGAGATCGGAGATCGACGAGATCGGAGCAGCCGCAACGGAGCGTGGGATGATGGTTAAAGAACGAAGGACTCGGATCGTTCGGTATAACCTTTCTACACTCTTTACAGTTTGTTAGTTTAGCAATAATGGCAGATCCGGATTAAAGTATACGATAGCGCCAGTTTAAAAGTTTTTATTCCGCATTTGGCGTCTGTAGACTGCCGGGGCGCTAACGTAGACTTACAGTGGTATCAGAGCCTCACCATTTTGCTATACTAACTTGTGCTAACGCGTTTAAAATATCGATCCGACCGGAAATCGAAAATTGCAAAAATCACAATTTTTAAGCCCGACAGTTTCTGTTAATTTTAAATGGTCTCAAAATTAAATTCTACATGTCTCAGAAATGTGTGCAGGCTGTTCTAAGAACGACGCAGAAATTTGGGCACGTGATTCGATGAGGCAGCCGCGGAAACGCGGTCAAACCTATGGTTTGACCGCGCATCCGCGGCCAAACAGTGAGCTCGTGGCCCCAACTTTTTACAGTGGGTTCTTGGTTTGATTTTGGGGTTTTTGGTAAATATCGTTTTGGCCCAGGTTTTGTTACTGTTCACCAGTAAGCAGTGGGGCCCACTTTTTGATATTTGGTCTTTGGTCGATCGAAATTTAAACACGTTAGTTTACAGTGCTTACATTATATCTCCGACCGGGAATGTCATTTGATCGGTAAACCGCGTTTAATTGCTATAGTTCTTTTAGACGGGTTTGCGAACGTGACATTCGCGTTGATGTTCTGTGTTGTGCTGTGATGTTGCGGATTTGTCGTGGTGGATAGCAGTGTGCAATGGTAGTACAGTTTGTGTTTATTTGTACATTTGATATTGCGGGGCGAGCGTCCAACTTGTGGACTGCCGTCACTGCCTGTTGTATAATATTCTTTTGGGGCACGACCAGGTTGCGGTCGATGTACCTATTGTACTATTTTTCATTACTGTACTAGGTTTTGCCCCGAGACGGAGTGCACGGATAGCCGGGTTCGGGAGGGCAACGGGTCCGCATCTCATGGCTTTGAGAGGCAGAGGGGTCCCACTCTAGAATTGGCAGACTATTCGCCGCACTCGTAGGGGGTACAGGTTGACCCAAGGAGGGGTGCTCAATTTACCGGATTCCGTGAAGTGCCGGGTGTTCCATTCACTATGCTGTGGGGACTACCTCGCTTCAGGTTTTGGCGGGTAACTTGCCGCACCCGTAGGGGTCTAGGTTTCATTGCACAGGCTATCCACACGACAGGGGAACGTCGAGTTTCAGCAGCGGCTCTGTGAAACTCGGGGATCCCAGATTATCTGTATTGTTCTGTGATGCTTATTACTTTTCTGTAATGTTGCATACTATCACGCCTGGAGCGATTATTGTATATTGGTTTATATACTATTAGATGTTGTATATGTTTTACACCCGCGCTAGTCCAGTCCCCGCTCTGTCGTTAGTTAAGTAACCTAACGGGTGATGACGGGACCCAGTGACGAATGCGGATGGCATATACGTACATTTTATTTTCGTTCTTTTCTGGTGTGATTAAATGATGGGACTGCGTTGATTCTGATCAACGCAAAGTAAAAACAAACATGTATACAGTTGTTGGAACAATTTAAAAAGTGTTATTGCAAAGACGTTTTCTTTTGTTATGCATAGCGGTATTCAGTGGAATATCCTGCACCTCATTCGACGGGGCAAGGGCCGATATCCCTTCACCGGGACTGACCCCTTGGGCAGAAGTTTGCGTCAGGGTAATAACTTCACTATAGTCGATTACATGTTGCTTTGCATAACGGTATTCAGTGGAATATCCTGCACCTCATTCCACGAGGAAAGAGCCGAGATCCCTTTACCGGGAGTGACCTCTTTAGCAAAAGGTTTTCGCCACTATATTTTAAAAAGCTATCAGGTTCCTTCAGCGATATCAAGTTCACTACGCTAAAGGTTTTTCGCCAAAAACCAGCCGTAGCCCTCCGTCATTTCATATGGATGGTCAGTAGTATTCAAGCTATGTTGGTCTAGCCCTTAGCTAGGACATAGTGATTGGTAGCTGCTGGGGTGTTCACATGTTGCATAGATAGATGAGTTGGTTTGGGACAGTCGTACAGCCTTGTTGGCCCTTAGTCAAGGGCGAGTACGGGTGGGTTCAAATTAACAAGATAATGATGGGAAGAACTTGACATGTGACTTATGGTGGGCTGGCCCTTAGTCACGATCATAAGAGCATGGGGCAAAAACTATATCAGGAGTTTCTAAAGAAACTGAAACTTGCCGAGTATGCGCATACCTTCTGGAGTATGAGTAACGTGGATGCATTCCATCACGTTATCATGCGATGAGAGTTGGATCCTGATTCCCACTGATGAGTTGGTTTACTCTTCGGGTGATCCCGATTGATTCTTCTTTAGGTTTGGAGGAGAATTTGACAGGACAGTGGGAGGTTTCCGGATTAGATAAAATGATGACCATTCTGATCTAGGTTAGAGTGCACGCAGAGTGTTTCTTTTCTCTCTCTCTCTTTGGCAGCGACCTTTGACCGACCCTAGACTATGACTCAGTGACCAGGATTGACCGAACCTTCTTAAAATACTGGTTATTGGATTGTCTGAGTTGCATAAGTCATTGCCACTCCTTCTTTTACCCTTTGAATTTCTCAGAACACCCGTATTACTACGGATATCCACTTCCATTGGATAGATCCATCGTATGGTTATATACGAACTCGAACGGACTTCTTCGGGGATGGATCCAGGTTCAGGAGAAATAGAATTGGTTTATTCAGTTGTCTTTTATTATCACCTTCTCTCAGGTTGCGAGAGCTCCTTGGTTTAGGAGAGTACACCTATTACGCCTATTGGATAGTCTTATTCCAAACCATAGGCTGGTGCCGAAAGGTAGGGAATGAAGAAAACCAATTAGCCTAAGTAGGGTGTGCAGAAGGTAATATGTAAAGACAAAATAAAGGGATTAGAAAGAGGGCAAAGTAAATTGCGACTGATATCATTCACGACCAAAACCGCGTACTTCATCGCCACTCCTATTTCACCTTTAAAAGAATAAGGTATTGTTCAGTTGTCTTTTATCATCACCTTCTCTCAGTTGCGAGTACTCCTTGGTTTAGGAGGGTACACCTATTATGCTTACTGGATAGTCTTCTTCCAAACCATAGGCTGGTGCCGAACGGTAGGGAAGGAAGAAAACCATTTAGCCTAACGATGGTGTACAGAAGGTAACGACTAAAGACAAATAAAGGGATTTGGAGAGATGGCAATAAAATATATGGTTGAAGTCATGAATTGGATTATGGAAGAGGCATTGCTATGAATACCAGGATACCCCTACGAAACATTTTCATGTTTCAGTGCTTTGTTAAAGGAAAAACTGTTTTCCCGATTAGACACTTACTCCAAGGGTATGTATTTACCAGGTTTCATTCTCATATCTGTATGGTTTTACAGATGATGAGTGGGAGTAAGATATTGGGAATTAGGTGATTATCCTCATTATATCGGAATTCGTTGTAATTGGTGATATTTGAGGAAATCGCCAGGGTACAGTTTTCCACCTACAACGCACAGGTTATGAGTTGTTCAAAATCAACGGACTTATACAGAGTATTGTATGTTGTCCAGTGTCCATTAGGACAAAGGGGTAGGTCCTCGTACTATGTTCTGTTTACTTATAACTTCTCTAGTATTTAGACAAGTGTTTCGTAGAAATACAAGGTCTAAGTTTTGAGAAGTTGTGGGTATAAGAATAAAGTAGAGAACCAGGTATCACAAGTATCGGGATTCTTCAAAGAGATCGAAGATGTAGATTCTTGTGATTGGTATTCAGATGATAGTGATGGTTTTGAGAAACGTGTTTCTCTTTCAGGTTACTCATAATTGGATGGATTCCTAAGTTGAGTAATGCTGATTAGCCTCTTTCCATTAAGTTGATATGCACTGGAGACAGATGCATGGATTGAATATGGTTCCAATTAAATAAGTGCCAAAGTTTCTATATTGGATATAGAATAGTTCGTACCTTAAAAGATATTAAGGCACGGGGAGTTGTCCAGCTTATGATTAAAACCAGACACTGGATAACTCAGGGCACGTTTCTGTAATGGCTGTTTGTGGGTTGACCCTGGCTATGACGAGGGTTGATATTCTACCATTTAGAAGATCAATAGTGATATTGTTCTTGACTTGCCACAGTTTTAGTAAAATGGATTTTTTTTCAGAAAACAGTAGTGGGAGTATGGTAGAACTGGAAGTGATTCCAGAACCGCGAACGATTACGGAAAAATTTAATAGGACCTATACATTCAATCAGGTTTGACATTCCAATAGCCACTCCGCAGGTATGGTAGGTAACCTCAGACGCCCGAGAGGTACTTCGGTAGCCTCAGAGACAGGTGACAGGGAGGTTCTTATCTACCAAGACTTGACACTACTGTTGTTCCAGGCTATGAGACCCGGTAGGAGGGTTGTCGTAGTCAGTGGGAGCAGCGGAAGCATAGTGGGCAAGATGCTTATATCTATTTATAGACTTGAGCAGTTATAGCGGAGATAGATCATCTAATTTTTGATGTGACAGTCATAGGTTTGACTTCAATCAGAATAAGGGATGGATCAGTTAAGAAGGTAGTAGGGTGTGATGTCATGGTATCTGGATGACATACACAGAGTGGGAAGTAAAATTCCTATACTACGATCGGTTGTACTGTGGTCGTCACACAGTTGTTTCTCCAGACAGGATATGGATATGATATTTGACATTCTGGTTTCTGGATCTATGGTTTTAGATCTGGATTTGGGTAGTTTCCCAATGTGGGTACTTTGACAGATATTCTAATGGTTTTTGGAATAGTTGACTCCTAGCATGGTGGTGTACCTGCAGGTGATGGAGTCACCCTCTCTAAAGGTGTCTTACAGACTAAAGAGGAGAGGGATGTGCATGATTGGCAGATCACTTGCTTAGGCAATTGAGTCAATCATGAGATGTCAAGTACCACACCAAATATTGGTATTGCACTAGATGCAATAAGTTTGTATTAATCCAATCCTGGAGAAACATAAGGAAGCAGTTTTAGAACATAAGTACATGTTCTACGGATTTGATGACGGCAGCCTCCTTCGGGAGACGATTATCATTCCAGGCTTCAAAGGTGACGTGGATGACAGAGTGACTGTCAGAGTTTTAGTTTTTCCCTCTGACAAAGAGGGACAGTATTATGGACAGGTGGTCCAAGAGGATACTGTGGGAAGCAAGGTGCCCGATACTGATTAGGTTCAGTGATCGATTCAGTCTAAGAAGTTTGGATATGGAGTTCATTTATGAACTAAGGTCCCATCATATATCCAGACATGTTCTAAGACAGGTATTACTCAATTCGGGAGATGGTTTTCTCCGCGAACTTGAGATTAAGAGAGATATAGAAAGATACTTCTAGGCGGATCCACTCACTGAGGCTATTTCTCGAACACAATAGTTTTACAAACGGGCTTTGTGAAACTGATTAGTAGAGGAGTTGGGTGTTCGGTTTCACACGGGCTGTGAGTAGTCGACATCGCAATATTAGCCTTGAGTGCAAGTGGGAGATTGTTGGAGATAGTGCCCTCATAGTCAATTATTGGATCGCAGGTACGTGATTGCAATGATTGCGGAGGACCTATCCCGGTAGCACAGTCTTACTCAAGATGATAGTATGCTATCTGGTTTGCCTTTATCAGTCGTGTACATGTTCAGGTGACTGATTGCATGTTACACTTTGATAGAGCCCTTAGGATCTTGCTTTACTACCAACAGTATGATGGCGATCATATACGTGAGAGTTGGGTAGTTTATATGCATATCCTTAATTGTGGTCCCTAGTCGTGGGAGTTTCGAGACAAGGCATCGATACTCCGGAGTAGACTGGTGTATACAGTCGAGACCCCGACGAGGGGCGGTGGCCGGTCTCACAAGCCACTGGTGTCAGTTGGATCACCTAAGATGTATACAGGTGCTCATTGGGTTATGAGTACACCGGACAGGACTCGCAGGGAATCTGCTAGTTAGTATTATATCTACCGTCAGATAGCAGTTCCCTGGTGACATGTGTACAGGTTAGTTCATCGACCTGAGGTCGTCATTTGTCTCGTGTGAGTTCCCACTGTGCTTTGATTTCTACCCTACCACGGCTCAAAGGAGTCGTGCAAACAGGTAGCTTTTGGGTACAGTCCCGAGCCATATGGAGGCACGTGAGCGGATCGGCAGGGGATTCGTCTCTCCCGGTATTGGGGGCGAGGTCGTGCTGTGTCTAGGAGAGCCATTACACAAAGTCCATGGCCATGGCAGGAGATTTACTGGTAGGTACTCCAGTAGTATCTCAGGGTGTTATTGGGCTTCACTCCGACACGACTTATACTGCTATTGGGGGTCTGACGTTACTAGCCCCCTAGGCAGATATGCGATACTCATTGACGAACGGACCGGACTGTATATACATTGTCACTGTTAGGCTCAGTAGGGTTTTCCGGATGAGTGCGCACATCGGCATCCCTTGAGGTCAGTCCGTGGGCAGCCGTTACGCATTGCTAGTGCCGCTGACGGTTTGTGGTTAAACCCACTGCCAGGGTACTGACGAGTCATTAGAGTCCCCCACAGACAGTTTCCCAAGTTCGGGCGAAACGTTGTAGAGGCCGTATGGTTTTATGGCAGGGTTCGGAAAATGCACGTGCGTTTACGCACGTGTTATTTTTCGGACAGATAATACTGGTCGGCTTTGGTTTAAGCCGGATTCGAGTATTATTTTGAGTAGGTATAATATCTTTGTCTCAGTTGCATTTGTATTCGGTCGTAATACAAATGCGGGTATATTTATACAGTTTCGGGGTTGTCCTGAAATTCGTTTCAGGATCACTTTTGGAAGTTGCCAGTTTCCAGTTTTCTATCAGCCGTCTTTTAACATTCTGTTAAAGACGGGTTTATCTTTTCTTGAGATGAGTGTGGATTCTTCTAGAAGATTCTAGATGAGGTGACTAGGATTATTGGTGTTGAGTTTTCATTGGTTGCATTTAAGGGTTCATTAATGCATGATGACTAGGTTTGTGAGTCATGCTTTAACCTTAATGCTTTTTGTTTTGATTAAGATCTTTTCATACATGATAAGCTTCATGATGTGGTTACCCCCCCTCTCCTACGGTCACCCCCATCTCTTTATATAAGGCCGGCCCCCTCCTCTCTCTCTTATGGTTGTTGATTTCATTTGTAGAAAAAGATTATGATAGTTTGGGGTGTATGGAATTTACAGCTCATTTCATTCCATCACCCGATTTCCACGGCAACTTCATTAACCGATCGTCCACGGACTTGGACGAAGTGAGACAAAGTCATCTACTCATTCTCTACAACAATCTTGGTCGTCTCTTTTAGCAAACTTGACGATCGAGTTGCCTCGAGTCAGAGGCGGGAGCCCGTTTAAAGAACCGATCATGTGGTGCCACCTCGACGAGGAGATCGGAGATCGACGAGATCGGAGCAGCCGCAACGGAGCGTGGGATGATGGTTAAAGAACGAAGGACTCGGATCGTTCGGTATAACCTTTCTACACTCTTTACAGTTTGTTAGTTTAGCAATAATGGCAGATCCGGGTTAAAGTATACGATAGCGCCAGTTTAAAAGTTTTTATTCCGCATTTGGCGTCTGTAGACTGCCGGGGCGCTAACGTAGACTTACACCCCGAACTGAAACAAGTTCCTATCGAGTTCGTATATAACCATACGATGGAGTATCCAATAAACTGTGGATCTTCGTAGTGATACGGAGTGTCCTGGAGAAATACAAAGGTGAAATGGAAGTGGTAATGAAATACTTGGTTTGGTTGTGAATAGCAGTCGCAATTTACTTTGCCCTCTTACTAATCCCTTGATATGTCTTTACTTAATACCTTCTGTACACCATCGTTATGCTAATTGGTTTTCTTCATTCCCCACCGTTCGGCACCAGCCTAAGGTTTGGAAGAAGACTGTCCAATTTGCGTAATAGGTGTACTATCTCCTAAACCAAGGTGTACTCGCAACCTGAGAGAAGGTAAAAGGAAAAGACAACTGAATCGTCCTATTCGTTTTCTCCAGAACCGGAAACCATCCTCGAATAAATTCCTTCGAGTTCGTATATAACCATACGATGGTTTTATCCAATGGAAGTGGACGTTCGTAGTAATACGGGGTGTCCTGGAGAAAAGGGTAAAAGTAGGAGTGGCAATGAGGTTTGCAACTCTGACAATCCAAAAGCCAGTATTTTAGAAGGTTCGGTCAACTTGGTCACTGGGTCATAGTCTTAGGGTCGGGTCATGGTCACTGCCAAAGAGAGAGAGAAAAGAAACACTCAGCGTGCACTCTAACCTAGATCAGAATGGTTACCAATTTATCTAATCTGGAAACCTCCCACTGTACCGTCAATTTCTCCTCCAAACCTGAAAGAAGAATTAGTCGGGATCACCCAAGGAGTAAACCAACTCATCAGTTGGAATCGGGATCCAACTATCATCGCATGATAACGTGACGGAATACGCTCACTTTATCGCACTCCAGAAGGTATCCGCATATCTGACAAGTTTCAGTTTCTTTAGAAACTCCCGATGTGATTTTTACCCCATGCTCTTATGACCTTGGCGTGAGGTCAAAATGTCATAAGTCACATGTCAAGTTCTACCCATCATTATCCAGGTTAATTTGAACCCACCCGTACATACCCTTGACGTAGGCCAAAATAGTAGTACGACTGTCCCAAACCAACGCATTCTATCTATGCAACAGATAAATATCCGGCAGCTACCAATCACTATGCCTTGGCGTGAGGTCAAAATACATGGCTTGAATACTACCGAATATTTAACTGAAATGATGGAGGGCTACGAATGGTTTCTGGCGAAAACCTTTAACGTAATGAACTTGATATCGTTGAAGGAACCGGATAGCTTTTAAAAATATAGTGGCGAAAACCTTTGCTAAAGAAGTCACTCCCGGTGAAGGGATCTCGGCTCTTTCCCCGTAGAATGAGGTGCAGGATATTCCAACTGAATACCACGATGCATAACAAAAGTAATCGGCTATAGTGAAGTTATTACCCTGACGCAAACTTCTATCCAAGGGGTCACTCCCAGTGAAGGGATCCCGGGCCTTGCCTCGTCGACTGAGGTGCAGGATATTCCAACTGAATACCACTGTGCAAAACAAAAGAGAACGCCCTTGCAATAACAGCTCTTTGAAAAATTGTTCCAACAACATCATAATAGGTTTGTTTAGCTTGCATTGATCCGAATCATTGCAGTCCCATCAATTGATCACACCACAAAGAACGAAAATAATGATGTACGTATATGCCATCGGCATTCGCCACTGGGTCCCGTCATCACCCGTTAGGTTACTTAACAAACGACAGAGCGGGGACTGGACTAGCGCGGATGCAAAACATATACAACATCTACTAGTATATATATCAATATATAATATTCGCTCAAGGCGTGATAAAATGCAACATCACAGAAACGTAATAAGCATCACAGAACAATACAGATATCTGGGATCCCCGGGTTTCATAGAGCCGCTACTGAAACCCGGCGTTCCCCTGGTCATGTGGATAGCCTGTGCAATGAAATCCTAGACCCCTACGGGCGCGGCAAGTTACCCGCCAAAACCTGAAGCGAGGCAGCCCCCTTCAGCGACGTGAATGGACCACCCAGCACTTCACGGAATCCGGTAACTTGGGCACCCCTCCTGGGTCAACCTGTACCCCCTACGAGTGCGGCGAATAGCCTCCCAATTCTAGAGTGAAGCCCCCTCCGTCTCAAAGCCATGAGATGCGGGCTCGTTGCCCTCTAGAACCCGGCTATCCGTGCACCCCTCCTTGGGGTAATCCTAGTACAGAAAGTAAAATATATATACAATGGGTACATCAACCTCACCCCGGTCGTGCCCCAAAAGAATAATATACAAACAGGCAGTGACAGCAGTCCACATGTCGTACGCTCGCCCTGCAATATCAAATGTACATAATACAACCAAAACTGTACTACCATTGCATCTAGGCTATCCCCCACGACCAATCCGCAACATCACAGCACAACACAGAACATCAACGTGAATGTCACGTTCGCAAATCCGTCTAAAAGGGCTATAGCAGTTAGACAGGATTTACCGATCAAGTGACATTCACGGTCGCAGATATAATGTAAATACTGTGAACTAACATGTTTAAAATTTTCGATCGATTAAATTTTCCCGAGTGGGCCCCAAGCACAACTGTAGCACGCAAAATAATTCTGGGCCCAAACAGAGTATACCAAAAACCACATTTTCAACTCAGGAATCACTGCAAGAAATTTGGTGCAGTGACTTCACTGTTCTGCGGCGGAACCGCGGCCAAAAGGGGGTTACGGCCGCGGTTCCGCGGCTATACAGTGAGTTCAGGAAACCAAATTTCAACAGTATTCACACAACACCCTGCACAAGTTTCTGAAATGTACTGAAAAATTTTCTGAGCTAAAAAAAATTCGACAAAAACTGATGCAATAGAAATTGTGGTTTTCGGAAATTTGTTCGATCGAACTTGTAAACACGTTAGAGTAAGCTAGACTAGGTTAATGGCCTGGCTCTGATACCATGTAAGTGCACGGCGGCGCCCCGGCCATCAATCCGAGGCTAAATGCGGAAACGATACTTTACTTTAACTTTTAAACCGGCACCACCGCGCACTATAAAACCCGGATCGGGCCATTAATCTAATCCTAGCTAACTAGAGAAAGGGTAGAGAGATATACCAAGCGATCCGTGTCCTTCGGTCTTCTCGTCGTCGTCCCGATCTCTCCGCGGAATCTCCGGTCTTCATCTCCTCGTCGGAAGGGCACCACATCGCCGGGTTCTTTTACGGGCTCCCACCTCTGGACGGAGGCAACTCGGGCACGAAGTTGGCGAGCCGACGTGCCCAAGAAGTGCTGTAGATGAAGTGTAGAACTCTATGTGTCTCTAGGGGTTGAAGTTGCCATGTATTGGTGGAGGTAATGAAGTGAACTTTTGTAGATGAACTTGGGGATTTTTACTAAGCCAAAGAGATCAAAAATTCCCCACAACAATTTTGGACAGCCTCCTTCATCTCTCTTGGCCGGCCATGCATCAAGGAGGGAAAAAAAGAGGAGAGTGTGTGTGTATCAAAAGGAGAGTGAGTCCAATAAATCAAGAGAGAGAAAGGGTTATCATGAGAAGAAATGATCACTAACTTAATCCAACACTCCATCAACCATCATGAAAACCATGTCCCCATAAAAGTCAAGCCATGATGAAGTCAAGAAGTCAAATGATGGTGCAACCATCATGAAGCAACAATATGCAAAGACTACCCTCCACAATGCTAATTTGCACAATTGAAAATAAGCCCTCCTCCACCAATTTTCAGCCAAGGAAAGAAACAAAGGAAATAAGCCGAAACGGAAAGCAAACTGGCAACTTCATAAAACTGATCCCGTAATAAATTACAGGAAACCCCGCTACTGTATATACATACCCGCATTTGTATTACGACCGAATACAAATGCAATGAGACAAAATCTACACTGTCCAATACTAGGATCCGGCTTAAACCAAAGCCCGCTAGTATTATCCGTCCGATCATGGTCCGTGCAATACCGCACGTATCTGATCGAACCCTGCCATATCTCCATACGGCCTCTACAGCGTTTCACCCGAAACTTGAGAAAACGGTCTGTGGGGGGCTCTAAAGACTCGTCAATACTTTGGTTGTGGATTTAACCACTAGCACGTCAGAGGTATTAGCCATACGTAACGGGCAACCAGGTATTGACAAAAAGGGACGTCGATGAGCGAACTCATCCTGACACCCTACTGAGCCGGTCAGTGACAATATCCGTACAGTCCGGTCTGTTCGTCTATGAGCATCGCATGGCGGGCCTAGGGAGTTGGTAAAAGTCAGACCCCCAAAAGCGGTACAAGTCGTGTCGGAGTGTAGCCCAGAACACCTTGAGATACTACTGGAATACCTACCAGTAAATCTCCTGCCTTGGCCAAGGACTTCGTGTAATGGCTCTCCTAGACACAGCGCGACCTCACCCCCAATACCGGGAGAGACGAACCCCTGCAGATCCACTCACTGCCTCCATGTGGTTCGGGACTGTACCCAACTAAAACCTGTTTGCACGTCTCCTTTGAGCGTGGTAGGGTAGTAATCAAAGTACAGTGGGAACTCACGCGAGACAAATGACGATCTCAGGTCGATGAACTAACCTGTACACATGTCACCAGGGAACTGCTATCTGACGTCAGGTATAAGACCAACTAGCATGTTCCTGGCGAGTCATGTCTGGTGTACTCATAACCCAATGAGCACTTGTATACATCTTAGGTGAACCAACTGACACCAGTGGCTTGTGAGACCGGCCACCGCCCCTCGTCGGGGTCTCGATTGTATACACTAGTCTACTCTGTAGTATCGATGCCCTGTCTCGAAACTCCCACGACTAGGGACCTTTTAAGGATGTGCTTATAGACTACCAGCTCCCACGTATATGATCGCCCTCATATTGCTGGCAGTCAAGCAAGAATCCTAGGGGCTCTATCAACGCGTAATAGTGACCTGTAAGGTCACCTGAAGCAGTACACGATGATAAAGGTAAACCAGATAGCATACTATCATCTCGAGTAAGACCGTCCTATCGGGATAGGTCCTCCATCAATCATTGCAATCACGTGCCTGTGATCCAATAATTAACTCTGAGGGCACTATCTCCAACAGTCATATTTCATTTCGCGGAATCGTGTGTATGTGTTTGTGTGTGTGTGTGTGTGTGTGTGTATAAGTTTACGTCGATCTTTTCACTTTTCACTTTGTCTAATATTTTCATTTCTATGAAAATGAAAAATAAGTAATTTGATTGGTAATCTTTACGGTTTAATCTTATACGCATCAAAAAGTAACAAAACAATAAGCTTTGCTCTCATGCATTTCCTCGTTCATGGTTCGATATTCTGATGTCCTAGACGTAGAGAAACCTCACCAACCTATCCCAGACTTGGTGGTTAAACTCTACTGCGGTGACGATACTGTTTCTAGCGATTCACATGGTATCATCAAATAATGCAAGTCTTGGATAAGAATCTACAACGCACTAGAACGCCCTTGTTGACGATCTTATACTCCGATAACATCTAAGGTTCCTCGAACAATGTGATATCTCACACCGGATAAATGCTTAACCTTTTCTCTTCTTACTAATACTACAGAATGTTCTAGTGAATTATTGTAATTTCTCATTGGGGTTGGTTCCTTGGGCCTAGTGGTTGCTTGCTTCTTTGTTGTTTTCCTTTTCCTTCTTCTTTTTTATATTCGTCTTTTTATCTTCGTTGTAATTATGTTAAATTATCTTTTAATGAAACGCGGGAGTTTCACCTTCATTTAATCCAAAAAAGAAAAAACTATTTGTAACATAACTGACACATGAACTATAAATTAATTTTTAATAGTATTATAAATATATTACGTTTTCAACAATAATTGAGTTGGTTATGAAAACATTGCTATTTTAAAAAACACTCCCTAAGATTTCATATTTCAAATACACCCTCTAAAACTCATCCATTAACTAAAAATACCCCTTTCCTTATGTTAATTAGGATTAAAAATTGGATTGGAACTAATATGATGAATTGTGAGATAAAAAATCTTATATATCTTTGTCATTTTTAAGAAGCCCTAGTCTTTTTTCATTTTTATGCAAAACCCATCATTCTCATTTTTTCCAACTCTCATCTTCAAAATCAAACCACCACCCCCAACCCACCAAAAAGAAAACACCTAAACCATTTTACTTTTTTCTCAATTCTTAGATGCAAAACTCATATTTTCTCCATCAATCCTACACGATATTAATTAATACTCTCTCACTCTCTCTCTCTCTCTCATGTGCAAATATAAAGCCATTAGAAAGACAAAGTTGTCATTTTAGTTCCCTAATGGAGATTTATGACGATATTAGGGATGATAATTAAGCATAGGGACCAGTTCCCTAATAGAGATTTATGACGATGTTAGGAATGATAATTAAGTATAGCGACCAATTTAGTTTAATTAAGAATTTGAGGGGATGTATTTAAAAATGTGAAGTTTTAGAGGGTGATTTTCAAATTAATAATATTTTAGGTGGCCTATATGAAAAAACTCAATAAAATAACATGCTAAAAACGCTATGGAAAATTAAACTTCATATATATTTTAAGAGTTGCAAAATATATTATAAATATGTTTTTTCTGCCCGTAGTTCTAAAAACTGAGAAAAACCCATATCATTCTCTAACAACTAAAAAAATTCATCTCTCATATTCTCCCTTTCATTCCACACCACCCTCACTCATTTTCTCTCTCTCTCTCTCTGTGACAACACCGCGGCTGCCCCCCCCCCCCAACCCCACACGCCCCCACCATCCAAATGAGCAATAACTTTGTTGGTATAGGCACTGTCCTGGCCTCTTGGGAAGAGTGCGTGATTCAAATCCCCGAAAACCTAGGAGGGAAAGTTGCCACAAATTAACGTTTTTAGGGTAAATTCATGAGTCCTTTGGATGTGTATTGTGTGCTTATATGTGTGGTATACCTGTGTGTGATATGTATGTTGAATGCTTAGTTTAGGGCTGGACTAGTACTAAAGGACCAGTGCAAAATATAAAAAATAAAAAATTGCCCCACTGGTTTTCTCTGCCCTCGAAACAAAGCATGCAAGCTACTTAGAAATTAAAATTAAAATTAAAATTTATGCTTAACCCCTTCAATATTTATTACGGTATCTCTATCGTTTCTATTACAGTAGAAAAGCCAGGGGTCTCTAATTTTGAAATTGATTTGAAACTTTGGCTATCTAATTTGCAAGATAAATTCAATAAAAAAATATTTAAAAATCAAATCTTAAATTGTAACCGCGGCTAACCCCATCTTTTTCAATAACCAACTTCATAAATTTCTCTCGGCAACTAACTCCATACAGATCATTTTTAATTACACAGATATTTTTTTAATTACACGTGCAAAACCCATATAGTCTCTAATAATTCCATGGTCTTCTGTTTATTATGTGCTTAAACTTTAGGGAGAGTGATTGCAACTTGTAAGCTATTTTAAAGCTTATTTACATTAAGGCCTCCAAAAATTTGCTAATTACTGAAAATCCCTCAAAAACTTGATAATCACTATCTCCGCTCCCAACACTCACACACACAAAGGGGAAAAAGCTTTTATGTTACTCTTAAAAAAACCTAATTTACAAAAAAAAAAAAAATAACAAGAGTTAATTATGACTAATATTTTTTGCACGCGCATCACACATTGTGTGTATATCTTGAACAACACTAAAGACGTAAATTTTTTATCATGTGAAAATTTCTAAAGATATCTATAGTTTTTCTAGATTTAATTTAAATGAATATGGTTTGGGATAATATTAAAATTGAGAAGTTTATAAGTTATACAAAATAACAAATATATAGGGCTTATGTATATTATTCCCTATGCGGGTGTAATACACTAGAGCAGGAGGAGAGAAAGGGAGAGAATTTCGGATAGGCTTTAACATGTAGAGCTTGCACTTCTATTGCTCCTCTCTTGCCCGGTAGTATTCGGCCGGCATAGGGAATATTTTTCCCTCTTTTCGGCTTTGGAGCATTAGAAATCAGAATGTGTAATGAAGAAGGAAGAAAGAGAGAGAGAATTGTTGGCTTTTTATTTTCTTAATTTTGTGTTGGGAGGCTTAGTAAGCTGGCTGGCTGGCAGACCTATCCTATCATATTACGATGATAAGCCTATAGCCATAGTTGTCCTACTTTAGGATACAGTCGTTGCTTGGTCGCTCACTGGCTTGGTCCGGAAAGCAGCCTTGACAAAACCTTAGTTTCACATCAACTTGCATGTATATAGATGTAAATATTTCTATCCTTGTAATTCTTCCATTGACTTACATTTCTACTTGAATCAGAAATAATACTCTTTGAATGGCCAACCAAGGCTTAGGTGAAACCGTCGATCAGGCCATTCACTGTATTGTAGAGAGCTGTTTCGCCCCAAGGGGAGTCTTTCCACCCAGACATCACAGTGGAACCCTCAAGCTTTAAAGCCATTCAAGAAAACTTGGAACGAAATGCACTCTTTTCTTTCTGAACCCAACAGGATGGAATGGATCTCACTCCAAAGCTTGAGGGATCGATACCGGGTGGTGGATGGCGTTGACGAGCAGGGCTATTCTACTTCTAGGAGGAGAGGGAGTCTCCTCCTTTCATATTTTACACCGTTGGATAGTTCGATCTCGGTTTTGGCTATTAGGATTTAGTCATTTTTTTCTATTTATTATTTTATTGATTAATAACGCCATCGAAAAATCGTACTTGTAAAGATTTTTTTGATTAAGATACTTAAAGGCTAAGGCTAAGGTTTTTATTGGAAGATGGAGGTTTTTTTGGGGAGGGTGGGGGGCGAGGGGGCGGGGGAGGGGCGAGGGAATGTGTTTTGTTTTGGGAGGTTTTAAGTTAACAACCCTTATTTTATTGTAGATACAAACTCTTCGCCAATTTCATAATAATGGTTATTTTTTTTATTTTTCAAATTACTTGTTCAGTTAGAATTTCGTAAATATTCTACTAAATGCATCTAAAATCAATCAATTTAAACATTAGAAGTAGCACTAATTAGGTATAGCTCTTGCAATATAACTGGAGAGATTCCCGACACTTCCAAAAAAAAACACTTTGAATATGGATCACCAAAACTATCGATACATATCTGAAATATAGATCTTTTATCTCTACTTCGATAATTATCTGGCACTTTAAAAAGACAAATTAGATATTTAACATTTATTCATTTTAGACAGCGGAGTTTGAAAGTACGCAAAATGTGAGACAGTAGCATTAAATTTTGCTGTCGTGTGTTCTTTAAATTTGAAACTTTATCTTATTCTTTAAACTTGCAATTTTAAAATTATCTAAACACATGACACACGTAGACTTATTAGTAAAATGACGAGCTCTGAGTTAGGATTGAAAATGACTAGGAGCTTGACAGGATGAACTTTTAAAAAATATTCCTCTACATTTTCAGCTTGGTTTAAAAAGGAATAAGCTATCAAGAAGTAAAATGAACTATCCCACAAGAATTAGGGATCGTAGATACATTTGTAAAAGTAAAGATAAGATTCATGACATTTTCTTCTTTTAGGTGCTTGTTAATTCATTATTTATTTCCCTTAGAATCCAGTTAGATTTCCTCTCCCCCATGTTCCAAACACTTGCTTGGCACAGTTCCTTTTAATAGAAAGAATCAATTTCATTGCTCATCTGCTGTGAAGCTTCAGATTACCATTTCAACCAAAGCCTGCCTCTACACAAATGGCAGGGTCACATTCATCAAAATAACATTCAAAAATACTTGTTCCTGCGTCCCAGGCTTAGATACCCTGACAGAACCAACTTGACCCAGTCAAAAAGCAGCTGTACAAATATGGGACATGACGATTTCATTTCCCCTATACTTTTTCTTGGGCCTGCTTTGTTCATTTTCTCATGCATGCATGTTTTTTACATCATTTTCTTCTGCTGTTCTCATAATATATTTGGCCAATTGCTGGTTTTTTTGTTCTGCCCTCTTTTTCTCTTGTACCCTCATCACTCACCTATTTGAAATTTTTTCAGTTGCATTCCTTTGATCAAGGTGAGTGTTTATGGAGGGTCAGCCTCCCC
Source organism: Agapanthus africanus (assembly GCA_030015575.1). NCBI lineage: Eukaryota > Viridiplantae > Streptophyta > Magnoliopsida > Asparagales > Amaryllidaceae > Agapanthus > Agapanthus africanus. The sequence continues at coordinate 181,560,717 of JASDDO010000008.1, forward strand.
AAAATTATTCACACGTAATTTGGTTAAAATCACGGTTAGTTGTCAAGTATTTGGTTGATCCCGTATTTGGGGGAGGTGCGTTGTTGTTAGGGTTTATTATTTAACTCCAAAGTCTTGCTCATTAGCGCGTCGATACAACAGAGCTGAGGCTTCAACCCTGTAAGGATGAACATATGGCTTAGCTCAGAATAGTTAATTCCAGGGCAAAAAGGATCAATGGAAGTTACTCCCATCAGCCAAGCTGCCCTTCAACCTGAGAAATTTTCCACAAAAAAAATTATAGTTTTTCCGCCGGAAAAATTCTTACCATCCGGGATGAACGACAAATCTTCCCGTAGAAAGAGCCCAATTAACCTGAGCGACAAAAAAGTGGGAGAGAACTCTATATGTAAATTACATGGTCTTGCGAAAGCTTTTGAAGATATGGGTTTGTAGCTAGTGCAAAATGTTTTATTAAATAAACATTCATCTATATTTTCCTTTTTCTTTTTGGTTCAAGGCAATATATATGCTTTTCTTCAACCAAAACAAAAAAGGAAAAAGAAAGAGAAAAAATCTGCAATATGTTTTTTCACATGGTTTTCTAACCAGAACTTGGAGCTGAGCTGCAAGTGTTGATATTATTAATTTGTTTAGTAATATATTTATTTTTTTGACAAAAATTTATTAATATATTTATTATTATTATCATTGTTACTATTTTGGAAAGACTGTCCAAGTGCTGATTAATTGAGATTCATGCATTTTTTTGTCCAGTGCAAGACGGGGAATTAGAAAACTTTGTTTCATATGTTTGTTTGCATTTAATTGCCTTGGATATAATGAATATGTGATATAAATTTGCAGAGAAATTGTGCATAGTTTGATTTTGTCAACTTGAAGGCCGCTATTAGATTTAACAAACATGGAGAGCCCCATTGTAGAGCAGGGTATTCTAGGCGAAATTTCATTCTTTAGTGGATTGTTTCTGTGAGTGAATAATTTTCTACACAATTTGTTGATTGAATTCGAATGGTCGATTCACGGATAATATACATTCCAAAGGATCCTCCCAAGTTGATATTATTAATTTGACTATAGTGCTGATTTTTGGTTTCCGAATTCTGTACGGTCAATGCATTATTGTCAGGTGTGTGTGTTTTTCCTTCTTTTTTAAATACCTTCCCTTTTTAGTAAGAAAAGTAATCAATGTAAGATGCTTATAATGTTGTATAGTCTCTTCAGGCACAACCAAGTTTGTTATTTTTGTTGGTGTTTGAGATTAATATGTAAGAAGACTGCTTCTTTAGGTATATATGTATGAGGTATGAAATGTATACCTTATCGGTTCCAAGAGAATTTGCAACGACATGAGTGACATGCTCATCTATTTGGTTGGTGCACTTAGCTCCAAACTGCTCGGCCGTCTGCCATAAAGGGTGGAGTTGGGGATTGACTTCCCCAACAGGAAACACTCGACTGAACACTATTTTGCATCCAGAAAGAATTTTCCCTTGCTCGGCAGCAAGTATGTTTCTAACATCGACTTCGTTCAAGGAATAATGAGAGAAAAAGTTTTGGTGAATTCTCTCTATGACCTAAATTTAAGCACAAACATCAATTTAGATAACAGATTTCGTATTCAGGTCTATATTACACTAAACTACCCTTAAAGCTTATTCATGCAATGAACTCCCTTATACTTGGTTTTAAGCGAGTTCATAAAAAAATAAAAAGAAAAAAAAACCCTTAAAATCAAAATTCAATCGTAACTTACTAAAGTTATCTATCTTAAGGTAGAAAATCACTCATAGTTAAGGGTAGTTTAGTGAAATTTAGCCTTAAAATATGTGAGAGAGAGTAAGAGTCCTACCGCCAATGATGAAGCAAGGGTTCCATCTTCCGGTCTCTCATCGTGATCGATCTCAAGAAGTGAGGGCCCAAGAAGCCCAAACTGTCGTCTACTACTAGGGAAATATGTGTACCTAAGTTCAACAAATTTGATTGTCAGATAAAATAACAAGGAAACATTACAGCTCTTACTATAAAAAGAACTAACTAAACTTCCAAACTGATGTTTGTTGATTGTACACATCGATAGATTAATGACACAGCACTGTATGTGTTAAGCGGATTCTTATGTTTATAAAGATATATTTACTTGCCCAAATACTGCAAATGAACGAAGAGAATGAAAGTAACAAAATGGTTATAATACCTCTCTACAAGAATCAAGTTGGGTTTGTTATGTGGCCACACCCTCACAGAATCATCTATGATCACCACAGCTGATTCCATACCCAACACTCCATCCAAATCCTTGCTCTTAGGCACCCTCTCATCACTGTCCAAAGATTCATCGTCATCGCCCCTCGAGATCACTCGCCCAGAAAATAAAGTCCCCTTTGGATCCAGAATCTTCGCCATCTCTGTGGCATACAACTTGTTTCCCATTGTGTAAAGATGCAGTTCATACAGCTGACTTGCCTGAATCAATATTTAACTATTTAAGAATGCTATAATGAAAAGGGGCATGTACACTATCTCATTTGATTAAGTTTAGATTTGTTTACCTTCTCTAGAAAGTTCCATACTCCCGGCCTCAACTTGGTCCACATTCCCATATGAGGAAAACGGTAAAGATGCCTCTCTGGTTTCTGTTTGTCTTGTTCTTCCTTCTTCCTCAGAATCTCTTCATGAACTTGATCTACTTCTACAAACTAAAGCACGATATGTTTTTCTGGTAACAACAATTCCTTTTCTAGAGGTGGGGAAAGAAAGTGGAATTCGATGAAGAATCTAGATATATACCTTGGCCGAATTGAGAAGTGTGTGATCCAAATCAAGGACAAGACAAAGCTTACGTGCAGCAAACATTTTCTTTTGTTCTGCTATCCGCCTCTTCCTCTCTTTCTGAATAGCAGCTTTTTGTTGGTCATCATACCCATCTAATAAATCGTCTACATCTCCCCATGGATTCGCCAACTGCGATGCACCATCCTTGGTTCCACCTTGACTAGAAAACACTGGTACAGTTTTCTGTTCAATTGGAATTGGTTGCAATGCACCATTACTAGTATTACTTGGAATTGGTTGTGATGCGCCATTACTTGTTTTACTTGGAATTGGTTGTGTTGAGTTCTGAGGCGAAGTGGACATAAGATTAGCAAGATTCTGAAGGTTGTTTGTGAATTGCTGCGAGATATCAGGCGATGGGGTAATTTGAGAAGTTAAAGTGGCTGTCTCTGCTTGTTCTCCTTGCTCACGCACGGTTAAATGATCCTTGATTCCACTAGTTTTGATTGGTTCATATCCCGAGCTCTCAATTTTCTGAACCAAATTGCTATGGAGTATACGCCGAGGGTCACGAGGTTTCATGCGAATCTTCCCCGTATCATTCTGAGCAGTCCATTATGAAAGTTTTAATTCATGAGAACTCTCTCTCTCTCTCAACAAATATTTTATAGATCACAGACGACTTATAGCATATTTGGCAAGGCTTTAAAAGATTTTTGGATTAGATATTTGAAAGCATTATAAGGTATTTTACAACAGAAAGTGGTAGAAGGTGGAAAGCTTGCAAAGGAAGCCCATAAAATCATTAACATGCTAACATAGTTATAAATACATGGTTTACCAAAATAGTTTTATATGCAAAGAAAAGGGAAGCTAACCAAACAATCAATTTTATAAACAATCTATATTAAAGAAAAGGCTCACCGTGGAAGTCGTTTGAGAGAGCATCTGGGGTTTTGCTGCTGGTCGTTGCCCAACTTCCAATGCTGAAGACAGGGCACCAGATAATCCATTGATTGCTTGATTAGCAGATTTATTCTGAGCTTCTGCTTCTATTCTCTGTTGCTCCATTTTAACTAGGTGCATAAGCATTGTAGGGTTCACCGCAAGGTCCTTCAACAGAGTAGGCAACGAAGTAACAGGCGTAGTACCATTCGTCATCGGTGGAACTGAACCACAATTTGATACGTTAAAGTTATTGTTAGCATTCAATCTCCTGTCAGAACCAACTTCTCCAACTACCATATTCCTACTTCCAACTGCTACATTCTTGTTTGGTTGTACCCTGTTGTTTTTTGCTTGAGATGCAACCATAACGGTATCCTCGATCCAGCCACCACCTCCATTTGGACCACTTCTTTGCCTTTTCAAGTTATAATCGTCTACCACAGGATCATCAACAGCCTTGTGTTTTCTAGAATTCACTACTTCAGAGTTCATAAACCTAAGCCTCGGATCTCTACTCTTCGAGGAAGTCTTTACCACAAGGTTGGGCTCTAAACCAACCGGTGTGATAGTCTTAACGGGAGCCATATGAGGAAAAGCATTATTAGCAGTGACAACGGTGCTCATAGGTCCAATAGTTCTAACATTACCGCTAACTGAAGCACTGGATACTTCGCCATGACTATCATCATCACCATGACTATCATCATCACCATCGTTGTCATCCTCAGAAGGAGTTGGACTTGGAAGCCGAGTACTCGTAAGTATAGAGTTTTTCCCGTATTTCTGTTGGTAGGAAGAAACTGCCTTAAATGCATCGGTTACATATGGATGAAATGTACCATTATGAGTACTTGGGTTCTTCAGGACTGTAGGCTGAGCAGACACAAACCCAATCGGTTTCAGCACGGGCATTGATGGTGCATTATCACGGGTGGGTGAAGGGAGGCTGTCTTCATCGTAATCTTCAAGGAGGTTGAGCAATGGACTAGCCTTTGCAACGTTACCACCAATATAATAGCTGCTTCTTGGATCAATTCTCGGTTTATCAGAAGAAATTCCTGGCCTTTCAGCTTGATAAACCGGACCTTTCCCATTGCTTGTTGATTTTCCTATACTAACAGCTTGAGAAGCCAGTGCATGCACAATCACATCTATCTGTTACACAAAAAAGCTCACCCTAAGTTTCTTTTTTCTTAGCAAAGCACCAGGCAACTGTATAAATAATAATCAGAAACAAAAGCTGACCTCTTTCACTTGCTCCAGTGTTAGACATTGAGAATAATTGTTCTTAATGTGAATCAACAACCTAAAAACAAAATTCGGTATTACAGGTTTATTCAAAATCAAATTGGTCAATTTCAACAAGCCTACGACTAATTATACTAGTTCATTAAATAAATTTGAGCAGAGCAAAACCTTAGCAAATAATCTTTGTTATGTTCGATTCTCATCAAGTTCCCAGCACTAAAGGCCTGAAACATCAAGTATCCAATTTAAGCATTAATTGAAAAATACAAACTTTAAATCAAATTAGTTCGATGGCTTCAGTTCGATCTTACTGAGTAAACTGTTTGAATCCCCACAAATGCCTGCTCAACAAGCACATCAAGGATCGGCCCGTGCCCTTCCGAAAACATTTGCTTCAAGCTTGCAAAACACTTTTGCAATCGCGAACACGCTTCTTCAAACGATCTACACAACATAACATTGCCAAAATTTAGTCCTTTTTACCATAAGTTTTAAAAAAATTGATTTTTTCTACAAAAAACGAAAAGTTCAAGTGCCTCCAAAATGTTATCTTTAGCTTAATTTTAATTATTCTCTCTGTCTTTCCTGATCATGTCAAACTTACAATTCAGCCTCTTCTACTGTAATAGTCTCTAGGTCCTCTAAAATCACTCCAAATCTCTTATCGAATTCACCAATCTCATCGACTTTCTCTTCAGCTTCCAAATCATTTTCGACCTTTTCGACCTTCTCCTCATTCGATTCCACATTCGATTCGAGACTCATGGGTTCCGATCCCAATTCAATCTCCCCTTCCTCCAACTCACCCTCCTCTTTCTCAGAATCACCCTCATTCTCCTCAACGTACATCTCAATCTCATCTTCGTCGTCGTCGACCTCCTTCAACGGCTTCACATCGATCCCCAGCGGCTTGTTCTGAACCGCCTGAGCCCAAGCGAACGAGTAAAGATCCTGGTTGTAGTTTCGATGAACGGGATACGTCACCAGATTGCTCATCCAAACCCTAGATCTGGACGAAACCCTAGCGTCCTGCTGCTTGAAATCGTCGGCGGTGATCTCCTTCAGCGACCCCGATGACGAATCGGAGTTCGAGCCCTCGTCGTTCCGATGCTTCGCCATTAGGGTTAGGGTTAGGGTTTCGTTCGCGTTAGGTAATGAGATTAGAGCCGTTTTGTATGAAATCAATACCAAATTGAAGGTCTACGAGATCTGAAACGATTGGTTAGGGTTTCGATTCCTGATTTTGGGCGAGGATTTGAAGAGATCGCCGCTAGATCTGGGAGAGAAAAGGGGGAGAAATTGGGAACGACTCCTTTCGATCGATGGGGTGAGTTCGTGGAGGCTGAGAGGGTTATTTATTTTTAATTCTTAGCTGATTTGAATCGAGGTGATATCGAATCTGGACCGTACACGTCAGCAATAACACCTGTGATCAGCTTTCGTTGATTTATGCGGAAATTTTCCAATTAAAGCAACAAAAAAGGAACAAAATAATTGGGACGCGTTGCAGCGTGATGTAATGCACCTGCGGATTTTTAGTTGCGATTTTCTGTTTTTATTTCCCTTATAATTTTGATAAAATTTTATATTTAAATTTTTAATTACAAATTAAGATAGATGTATATCCATGAACATCTCTACAAATTTAGATATAATTTTTTTCGGATCCTTTTTTTCAGGGCATATGCATACATTGCATTCATTCGATATAAAAATACCAGCCTTATAACATAGTAGAATGTCATAATATAATGCTAAAATTATTTTAGGGGCGCGCTTGGTACATGGAATAGAAGATTACCAGAAATCCTCGCATTTTCGAGAATGGCATGGCTGGACATATAATCCTAAGGAATCTTGCATTAACGTGCTCGGTATACTTTAGTCATTCACAATAATATACGTATGTGCAACCGTCGAACGGTGGTAAGACCGGTAGATGGCGGCGAGACCCAAAATGAGGGGCGGGCCAGACGGCCGGCGGAAAAAATCTGATCAAAGACGAATATGGCGTCGGGTGAACGATCGACGACGACTGGCGGCCGGCCGGCGGCAAACACTCGATCTGTGTCGGGCCGGTCGACCAGCGGATGGCGAGGGAGCCCGGCGGCGGATGATCATGGCTCATTTCATGTTAGGCGGGAATATTCCGTGGTAATTTATGTTAGACATATGTTTAGGGGGAATAGAAGCATCATAAAATGAGGTCATTTGATTACCATGTTAATCTTATATTTCTTGAAATATCTTTTGCACCTAACAGGCATGGTAATATTTCATGATAATCTAGTATACCATCTGAATTATCTCCTATCAAACCAAACAAGCCTAGAATGATCCACGATCAAAATTAATTTTTAGAAACCTTTTTCCCTTATGGCTTCCGTCTTTTCTTCTGTTCCTCTCTCGGTCTCAAATTTTTATTTCCTAAGATAAACAAAGTTTTATAGAATTATATATTAACTCATCTAACTCTGTTTGGACTAAGGAGCTTTAAAAGGCTACTTTTTTCCTGCATGGACATGAATGTCTTTTTGGTTAATTTTTGGCTTTAAACTGAAATTTTAAGCCATTTTGTAACTAGCTTAACGCAATAAGCTACTATATTTAAGCCTCGATGTAAAGCTTTCGGTAGGGTCACAAAGGCTACATGATGGATCTCTGGATCTCCTTCAGATATTATCTTCCATTGATCTGCTGCGAGCGCTGATGGACGGCTGAGATTGAGCTGGAGGGTTGACCCCTGAAGCGTGTGGATCTCAATGGGTTTTGAGTGGTTGTGACCAAGCTACCTGCAAAGAAGTCCCGGGGTGGTTGTGCCACCGAGGACCCTCCGAAGATCAAGTTAGACGGGATATTTTGGCAGAGTAACGACCTAGTGGAGTAAAAAATGGCTTAACTCGATCGTCTGAGAGAGGGGTTTATATCGCGGCAGTAATGGGCAGGTGGGCGCGAGAATCACACCGGCCGTTACGCCCCTGGCGTCACGCCCGCGTGAAAGGCGGGATCCCGCATTAGTGACGAGACATGCTCGTTAATGGGGGATCGTGATGGCGTGGAACGCGGAATCGTGGGCGGCGGATATCTCGCGCATGGCGAGATTCGCGGAGCCGTGGCGGAGACGCATGTGATCGGTGTTGCGGGTCGGTCGGGACGGGACCGACCAAGAGGAGCTTGGCGGGAGACTCAGGCACGAGTGAGAGGCCGAGGCATCTTGGTTCCGTGATAACTCGGAGATGAGCCGGGGATGGTCTGGAAGGCCACAGTAGGTCGGGGGCCTCCTCGGGACGGATGCCCGAGGTGTGATCCCAATTGAAATTCTTGATCTTTTCTTGTAGGTTCTGGTACACGTCATCTGCAACGTGTCATCATCTGGAGAGTCACCGATATCGAGCCTCATCATTAGCCCCCCACTCTCGTCTCGACTCGTTCCGGGGTCGGATCGAGAGTAGTCTGACCGATCATCCGGGGTGAGCTCTCACTCGAAGATATCGTCGGTGAGCATTCCTGGGCAAAGTGTAGTATTTTCTTGATGATGTCAGCGGATCAGGGAAGAGATCTCGCATTAAAGGGAAAGCGCTGGATCGTGTGTACGTTCGACGAAGCGACAACCCACGTGTCTGGCGCTGGTTGGCTGGCGAGACGTGCCACAGGAGTTCCAGCGCCCGAAGGGACGCGCCAAATGTGAGTGTGACAGGTGGAACGCTGTGGGCCGTTGGTTGCGAAGCATTGTTTTGGCGGGAGGAGATCGGAGCCGTAGGATGCGTACGTCGGCAGCTATAAATAGAGGTGGGATCTCCATCAGGGCCCATACCTCATCATAATTTTCTCGTCCTTAGTTGTGTTAGCTCGGCGCTCTTCCCCTCAGGTCGGATTCCTTGCGTTTGAACTCCCGAGGATGCCTCCCTTTGATCAGATTAGATGTCTACTTCTGAGGAGTATGTTGTAAGTCCACGATAGCGCCCCGGCCGTCTAATAGACGCCAAATGCGGAAAAAAAAACTTTTACAACTGGCGCTATCGCGTACTATAACCTGGATCTGCCATTAAAACTAAACTAACAAACTACAAAGTGGGTAGAAGAGTTATACCGAACGATCCGATTCTTTCGGTCTTCAACCATCATCCCACGCTTTGTTGCGGCTGCTCCGATCTCCTGAATCTCCAGTCTTCTCGTCCAGGTGGCACCACGTCGACGGATCTTTAAACGGGCTCCTGCCTCTGAACCGAGGCAACTCGATCGTCAAGTTTACTAGAAGAGACGACCAAGATGATGTAGAGAATGAGTAGAACACTTTGTCTCACTTCGTCCAAAACCGTGGACGAACGGTTAATGAAGTTGCCTTTTGAATCGGGTGATGGAATAAAATGAGCTATGAAATTTCCATACACCAAAACTATAATCTTTTCTTCCAAATGAACAACAACCATCATCATCCACCAAGGGGTGGCCGGCCACTAAATAGGCAAGGGGGGTGAGTGTAGGAGGAAGGATGGTGACCATAAAGATAAAGCTTATCAATGACTCACTTAAACACCTAGTATGAATACATTAATGTAAAGAATGACTCATTAACCTTAGTCACCCTTTCATTAATGCACCATTAATGAACAAATGAGTCACAAGCCACCTCATCATCCTAGTCACCATCTAGAAGCTTCCACACTCATATCAAGAAAAGATAAATCCGCATTTAACCGAATGTTAAATACGGCTGATAGAAAACTGGAAACTGGCAACTTCCAAAAGTGATCCTGAAACGAATTTCAGGATAACCCCGTATCAGTATAAACATACCCGCATTTGTATTACGACCGAATACAAATGCAACTGAGACAAAGATATTATATCTACACAGCATAATACTCGGATCCGGCTTAAACCAAAGCCGACCAGTATTATCTGCCCGAAAAACGATGTTGGAGATAGTGCCCTCATAGTCAATTATTGGATCGCAGGTACGTGATTGCAATGATTGCGGAGGACCTATCCCGGTAGGACAGTCTTACTCAAGATGATAGTATGCTATCTGGTTTGCCTTTATCAGTCGTGTACATGTTCAGGTGACTGATTGCATGTTACACTTTGATAGAGCCCTTAGGATCTTGCTTTACTACCAACAGTATGATGGCGATCATATACGTGAGAGTTGGGTAGTTTATATGCATATCCTTAATCATGGTCCCTAGTCGTGGGAGTTTCGAGACAGGACATCGATACTCCGGAGTAGACTAGTGTGTACAGTCGAGACCCCGACGAGGGGCGGTGGCCGGTCTCACAAGCCACTGGTGTCAGTTGGATCACCTAAGATGTATACAGGTGCTCATTGGGTTATGAGTACACCGGACAGGACTCGCCGGGAATCTGCTAGTTAGTATTATATCTACCGTCAGATAGCAGTTCCCTGGTGACATGTGTACAGGTTAGTTCATCGACCTGAGGTCGTCATTTGTCTCGTGTGAGTTCCCACTGTGCTTTGATTTCTACCCTACCACGGCTCAAAGGAGTCATGCAAACAGGTAGCTTTTGGGTACAGTCCCGAGCCATATGGAGGCACGTGAGCGGATCGGCAGGGGATTCGTCTCTCCCGGTATTGGGGGCGAGATCGTGCTGTGTCTAGGAGAGCCATTACACAAATCCATGGCCATGGTAGGAGATTTACTGGTAGGTACTCCAGTAGTATCTCAGGGTGTTATTGGGCTTCACTCCGACATGACTTATACTGCTTTTGGGGGTCTGACGTTACTAGCCCCCTAGGCGGATATGCGATACTCATTGACGAACGGACCGGACTGTATATACATTGTCACTGTTAGGCTCAGTAGGGTTTCTGGATGAGTTCGCTCATCGGCCTCCCTTGAGTGTGCTCATCAGCCTCCCTTGAGGTCAGTCCATGGGCAGCCGTTACGCATAGCTAGTGCCGCTGACGGTTTGTGGTTAAACCCACTGCCAGGGTACTGACGAGTCATTAGAGTCCCCCACAGACAGTTTCCCAAGTTCGGGCGAAACGTTGTAGAGGCCGTATGGTTTTATGGCAGGGTTCGGAAAATGCACGTGCGTTTACGCACGTGTCAGTTTTCGGGCAGATGATACTGGTCGGCTTTGGTTTAAGCCGGATCCGAGTATTATATTAAGTAGGTATAATATCTTTGTCTCAGTTGCATTTGTATTCGGTCGTAATACAAATGCGGGTATATTTATACAGTTTCGGGGTTATCCTGAAAGTTGTTTCAGGATCACTTTTGGAAGTTGCCAGTTTCCAGTTTTCTATCAGCCGTCTTTTAACATTTGGTTAAAGACGGATTTATCTTTTCTTCAAATATGATGAGTCAGTATTCTAGAAGTTTCTAGATATGATGACTAGGATGGTGACTAGGCTAGTGACTCATCTTGACATTAATGGTTTCATTAATGGCTTGATGATGTGTTTAGTGATTCATGCTTTTTCATTAAAGCTTTTTGTTTTCCTTAGGATATTTTCAAGTGAGAAGCTTTATGCTTAAGGTCACCCCCCTCTCCTACGGTCACCTCCCTCTTGCATATATATGTGGCCGACCTTCTCTCTCCTCCTCACTTCACTTGATGTTTCATTTTGGTTAGAAAAGATTATGATAGTATTCGGGGTGTATGGAATTTTACAGTTCATTTCATTCCATCACCCGATTTCCACGACAACTTCATTAACCGATCGTCCACGGATTTGGACGAAGTGAGACAAAGTCATCTACTCATTCTCTACATCATTCTTGGTCGTCTCTTTTAGCAAACTTGACGATCGAGTTGCCTCGAGTCAGAGGCGGGAGCCCGTTTAAAGAACCGATCATGTGGTGCCACCTCGACGGAGGAGATCGGAGATCGACGAGATCGGAGCAGCCGCAACGGAGCGTGGGATGATGGTTGAAGAACGAAGGACTCGGATCGTTCGGTACAATCTTTCTACACTCTTTACAGTTTGTTAGTTTAGCAACAATGGCAGATCCGGATTAAAGTATACGATAGCGCCAGTTAAAAGTTTTTTGTTCCGCATTTGGCGTCTGTAGACTGCCGGGGCGCTAGCGTAGACTTACAAACGATACGTGCGAAAACGCACGTGCATTTTCCGAACCTTGCCATAAAACCATACGGCCTTTACAACGTTTCCCCCGAACTTGGGAAAGTGTCTGTGGGGGACTCTAATGACTCATCAACACACTGGCACTGGGTATAACCACTAGCACGTCAGAGGTACGAGCTGCACGTAACGTTTGCCTATGTATTGATTGGAAGGGAAGCTGACGAGCGAACTCATCCATAAACCCTACTGAGCCTAACAGTGACAATATACATACAGTCCGGTCCGTTCGTCTATGAGTATCGCATATCGGCCTAGGGGCTGGTAACGTCAGACCCCCAATAGCGTTATAAGTCGTGTCAGAGAGTGGCCCAGAACACCCTGAGATACTACTGGAGTACCTACCAGTAAATCTCCTGCCTCGGCCGAGGGCTTTGTGTAATGGCTCTCCTAGACACAGCGCGATCTCATCCCCAATACCAGGAGAGACGAATCCCCTGCCGATCCGCTCACTTGCCTCCATGTGGCTCGGGACTGTACCCAACTAAAACCTGTTTGCACAACTCCTTTGAGCGTGGTAGGGTAGTAATCTAAGCACAGTGGGAACTCACACGAGACAAATGACGACCTCAGGTCGATGAACTAACCTGTACACATGTCACCAAGGAACTGCTATCTGACAATATGTATAATACCAACTAGCATGTTCCTGGTGAGTCCTGTCCGGTGTACTCATAACCTAATGAGCACCTGTATACATCTTAGGTGATCCAACTGACACCAGTGGCTTATGAGACCGGCCACCGCCCCTCGTCGGGGTCTCGACTGTATACACTAGTCTACTCTGGAGTATCGATGCCCTGTCTCGAAACTCCCACGACTAGGGACACTTTTAAGGATGTGCTTACAGACCCTAGCTCCCACGTATATGATCACCATCATACTGCTGGTAGTCAAGTAAGAATCTTATGGGCTCTATCATCATGCAATAGTGAACTAAAGCATGTATACGATGATAAATACAAACCAGATAGCATACTATCATCTCGAGCAAGACTGTCATATTGGTATAGGTCCTGTCTCAATCATTCCAATCACGTACCTGCGATCCAATAATTGACTTTGAGGGCACTATCTCCAACAAATGTAGATGTAGTCCGGGTAGAGTCTAGAGAGTCTTCTGAAGCTTCTTCTTCTGCTTCTGAGTCGGAGTCCCCCTGGGGAGTTAGGGTTAGTAATGCTCCCTGGGGTCGTGCGACGAGGGCGGTCTCCAGAGCACAGGTCGCGGGTGTTCTTGGCGTGCGATCCACGCTGAGATGGTAGGAGAAGCTCGTCAATATCAAGACCCGCTTCCTCATTCCTCACGGCTATTCGCTTCATCTGGCCGAGGAGGGGGAGAGGGCAGTCAACATATGGGGCAAGGAGATTGCCGTGTATCTGGAAGCCTTTTGGGCCGGGATGCGTCTGCCCTTCTTCCCTGAGATGATAGCGGCGTTAAATTGTTTTGGGTTAGCTCCGGACCAGCTAGTGCCGAATTCTTGAAGGATCCTCCTCGGGTTCCTGGTCCGATTGAGACTGAGTGAGATCCCTTTCAGCCTGAGCCTCCTCGTTTCTTCCCTTTGTTACAAAAACCACCCCGGTGCTCGCAAGGACGAGCCGAGCTGGGTATACATTTCCTTTAGAAAGCAACGGGGGGACGCTGCCGGGTCGGGGATTGTCGTAGTACCTTCTTCCATTCATGAATGGAAGAAGAAGTTTTTCTATATTGCGCCGCCCGAGGGTGAGGATTGGCCTGCGCCCACCCTGTGGCAAAGGGCCAACTGTCCGCGGGTGAGACGGTCGAATGATCCCGACGCGGTGGCGGTGTCGAAGTGGGAGCCCCTCCCTCGGGTTGATGTGCTGCTGTCTGAGTGGGCCCTCAGTTGGGTCGGGCTCAGCCCCGCCGATTACGCGGGTAAGTTGGGAGCTCTCAGGCGACCTATTTAGACTTGTGCATTTTTTTCATTTTTCCTGGCATCACTGACTCCTCGTATTTTTGTCTTATGCAGGACCCATGGATCTGAGCAAGTTCCGGGCGGCAGTGGTTGACGTGAAGAAGGGAAAGAAGCCCAGAGGCGCCGGCCCTTCTCGCCCGCCGTCTACTCCGGCTCCGCCTGTGGCCCTTCCACCCAGGCGCCCAAGCGAGCCCGGGCCCCCGAGTCCAGTCGTGCGCCGGTTCGAAAGTGTGCTCGGGAGCAAGAGCCTCGGGCCCCCGAGGTAGGAGACGAGGATGGTTCTCCCGCGTCGGCCCTCAAGAGGTTTCACAGGATGGCGCCCCGCTCCCCGGCTTCCCCGATCCTTATGGACGATGGGGAGCTTCGCTTCGAGGTGCCCTCGGAGCTTTCCGTCGCCGATAGCCTGCTCTCAGAGATGGAAAGGTCGGCCGGGGGCAGGATCCCTCGAGGGACCCTCCGGGCCCAAATGGTGGCCATAGCTCAAGAGGCCGTGCATGTTAGTGTTCGCACTGCACCCGGTTCTTCATTCCGCTTTTTTGTTCGCGTGATCGGGTGCTTCTCTTCCCTTTTTAACCCTCTTTATTTTCTTCAAGTCCTCCAGCACGTCGCCCTCATCGTCAACATAGAGGACGAGGATATAGCTCCGGCGATGCGGGCCGCGGGCAAGTTCTCCTCATGGGAGGAGAGCTCAAGGCAGGAGCTGGAGGCGGCGATGGAGAGGGTCGCTGCCCTTGAAGACCGGGTGGTGGCCGGGAATAGGGAGGTCGCCCGGTACCGAGAGGCCGCCCGAGCCGCCGAGGCCCGGTTGGAAGACTCCCAGGTGCTCGTCGCTACCTTGAAGAAGACGGCGAGCACCCTCCGAAAGGAGAATGAGGCGGCGACGGAAGGGATGAGGCTTGCCGAGCTTCGGGCGTCGAAGGCTGAGCTTCTGGCATCGAAGGCAGTGGAGAGCTACAAGAAGTTGGACATGTTCTACGCCGACCTTGCTGCAGCCTGTTCAGACCATAATATTGCATTTTTTATTCCCCTATTCTTATCCTTTTTATAAATAAACAGGTACTCTTGACGCACGTTTGTTGCATATTACAGGATACAGGCTCTTGGAGCGAATACAGTGAAAAAGACGAAAGTTGATACAGAAAAGGGACTTTTGACCAACAAGCAGACGGATTTTACTCAAGCCGAAACGAAGAACAGTGCAAGGTCCAAAAAGACGAAAGTGAAACGGTCAAAAGATCCTTACAAGTTTTCACTGAAGATCTGGAGAAGACTAAGAAGCCCAACAGAGAAAGAAGTATAAAATTAGGAAGCCCAAGAAGTCCTGAACCAAGCCCAGAAGTTCGGTGAGCTAAGCTCACCAAAGGGCCGCGGAACCGCGGCCCAAGCGCCCTATTGCCGCGGTTCCGCGGCCGTCTAATGCCCGTGTCGGTGCAGATTTCTTCTGTCGATGCGTCGGTGCGGGTGTTGGGATTTTCCGTGGGCAAATATGTAATTGCACATGTGCGAGAGTCTGTAACCCTAAATTCTCCTGTTTACTTATAAATTGTAATCGAAAATTGTAAAACCCTATGCCTCTTTTCAATCAATAAAATTCAGAATTGTTGGGAGTTTATTCAGATATGTTCTATATTGCTTGGAGGGAGCCATCAAACTAGTAAGTAAATTTTATTTCTTTGTTTTAATTCTTTTAATTAGTATGTCTTTTCATCCCCTAATGAGCGAGTAATCTCCTCGCTTGTTAGGGTTAGCCTTAGGGAAATGTTTGAAAGATGAGATCTCTCACCCCTTTCATGCCATCCACACCTAAGAGTTAGAACTCCATGCATGCACGCACAACCGCTCCCTACGGCATCCTACCCCTCGAGGTAACGATGAACCGTAGTATAAAGGCCCGGTTGCGCGTGTTTTCCATGGAGGTTAGGGTAATTATTGATAAAGGAAGGACACGAATCTAGAGGAAGAAATATCTTCCCAAAAGATTCCAATCCACTTTATTGATAATTACCGTAACATCTAATAGATCAAAAATAGGGCAATGAAAGCGGTGAGGAAACCTTTAATCTCCAAACTTTCCCTAAACCTAACCCTAGCAAGACTTTAATTTAGATTAATTTAGTTTAGTGATAGATCTAGGTTTTAGATTTAATCAATCCAAACAACATTTGGAATCAACTCGTAAAAACACATTAAGGAAACTACCCATCTCTGTGGATCGACCCGTACTCACCGGCTAGCTGCAAAGCGATGCCGTTTCTGATTACGGTAAACAAGTATTTTTGGACTAATCAAATGGCGCCGTTGCCGGGGATGGCGTAAAATTTCTTTCTGTGTAATTTCGGGTTGATATAAATTTTAAAAATTATAAAAATCTGAATATAAAAAAAAAGAAATAAAAAAATTATCAATTTTGATCTGTTTGAAGGGTGTATCTTTTGAATCTTGCAGGAACGGCGAAGAATCGCGGATCTGAAAATTTGCAGAAGGAAAATCAGGAAAAATCATATCAGAACAGAGGAGGAGTGGTACAAGGGTGCAGCACAAATTTTTTCAGAGCCTGATCACCCTATACGACCGCGCTTCCGCGGCCTTATCCCTATCATTGCCGCGGTTCCGCGCTCTGACTGCCACGTCAGCGCACAAAATTTTCTGGTCTGTTTCCTCCTTCTCCCCTCTGCAACCTACAATATATCCACTGTGAAAATTTTCTGCAGGAATTCTTTGCGCTAAAAATTCTTCTCTCCCCTTCTAAATAACAGATTTTCTGCAGGGTTCTTTGCGCCGCGCTAAAAAAAATTGATTGCAAGTGAATTTTATTGTTTTGCATATTTTAATTGGATTTTAAAGGGCTAATTGACCAAACTCAGACTGGGTGGGGATTTCATCACCCTTCCCAGGACCCTAGAAATCACTTTAAAGCATTTGTATTGACCACAATTAATTAAAAAATACTAGACTCAGCCCTAAGGACATCGAGCTCAATAGGAAAAGGACTAGTATAGGCATCGGCCGTTTATCCTAACCAGACCTTGCGATGTCTAGGCAAGTGTGTCTAGGCTAGTGGTTATTAATTAGGCCCACTATTGTGGTTCCTTCCCACTTACCTGGCACTTACCTGGCCGCAAGTGTCGGTGAAGAGGCGGTTTGAGGTCCTATTTCTAGCCCTAGTTAGGAGCTGTCTAGCAGACCTAGGTGACCCTAGATCTAGGCCTGATTGTGCATGTGTGGTTGATACATTTGTGTCATAAGTCTCTTTTCAAAAATCTCTTTGCAAACATTCTCACATAAAAAAAAAAGAAAAATCTTTTCAAAACTTGCAACTTGTCGCTAAAGAAATCTTGCACCTCACTTCCACTCACTTCCCTTCATAGACGTTATCTTACCCCCACATTCTGTTTTTCTATTTTTCTGACTACACTACCCCTTTTAGTGTATGTCACTTTGGACTAGGGATACTAACGCCCGATTAGTCCGTGTTTCGTTGGTACCGACCGACGAACCTTTCGACACCGAAGTCGAAATTCCCTCCATTTCCTTACCTCCACCTTCAAATTCTTCTTTCGAAGGTATGTCGGGATTCAACCCCAACGATACCTTACCGACGGGAATGATTCCACCTCCTTTAGGTGCGAATAACCCGAATCTTCCGCCTGTTGTAGCGCCCGCACGAGGTGCGCTCCAGGATCTCTTCTACCCCGTTCGCACTTCTTTACCTACATGTCTTTCACCCCCACCGGCAAATGGGGACAACTTTGAAATAAAACCACATTTCATCAATATGCTGTCAAAATTTCATGGTTTGGAATCGGAAGATGCGTATATTTTTATTAATAAATTCCAAAATGTGTGCGCTATGATGAAAACAACCCAATTAAGTGATGACGCTATAAGGCTAAGGGTCATTCCTTTTACCTTATGTGACCTAGCCGAAAAGTGGCTATACAGCACCGCATCACATTCCATTAGAAATTGGGACGAGTTTGTGAGAGCTTTTCTGAAAATGTTCTATCCTCATCACAAAACTGCTAGAATCCGTAATGAGATTATACAATTTTCACAGCTTCCTTCCGAACCATTTTGGAAGTGCTTCGAGAGATTTAAAGACCTACTTGTTCAATGCCCTCATCACGGGATCGAAAGTTGGCAACTTTGCCAAACATTATACGAGGGATTGAACTCCGCAACGAAACAGTTGCTAGAAACCATATGTCAAGGTCATTTTCTCTCCAAGTCTAGCGACGAAGCTTGGCAGTTTCTTGAGGATCTTAGTGAGCAAACAATTCAGTGGGAGAGTACCAAGACCACATCATCTTCTTCTGTTGGTCAATCTAGGGCAGGCATACATCAAGTAGATATGTCGATTGCTATGAAGGCCGAGATGGCCGCACTTATAAAAAAGCTAGAAGCCATTGAGACCAAAATCTCATCGTCTTCTCCTGCCATTGCCTTACCTCCACGAACTGTTTGTGCTTGTTGTTCGGCCCCATCACATCTCACCGAAGAGTGTCCTTATAATGCATCTACTCAAGGACAGGATCAAGTCAATGCTGCATTTCAGCAACGACAAAGAAACAATCCATACTCTTCGACATACAATCCGGGGTGGAGGAGTCACCCAAATCAACAGTTCCAAGGGAATAACAATTTTCAAAGACCTCCTCCACAACAACAACAAGCACCTTCACAAACTCGAAACCAGCAACCTTTCCAACAACAACCTTATACAAATCAAACGAACAATTTGGTTCAACCAAATGATGATAAGGTTATCTCGCTCGAAAAAAGTCTAGATGCATTTCTCAAGCAATCTACAGAATCCGCAGCAAGATTTGAAAATTATGTTCAGTCTTTGATGCATAACAATGCCTCACACGATCAAAGTATCAAATCTATTGAGGCACAAATTGCACAATTAATTGCTGCGTTGAGCGAGAGAGAAAAGGGAAAGCTTCCATCTCAACCATTGCCAAATCCCGGTCACACACAAAACGCATATCCCAATCACAATGTAAATGCGGTGACCACGTTGAGATCTGGAAGAGTGTTGCAAAATAATGTGGGAACTAGTGATGACATCCCCGCCGGTGGTTCTTCTTCTTCTTCTTTTTCTACATCGTCATCTTCCCCTTCTTCATTTTCTTCACTTTTTTCTTCACCTTTTTCTTTAGAGCCTATTCTCCACCCTTCACACGGCTCTACTTCTTCTAGCTCGAACGGACCCATTTCTCACAACATGAACACATCTACACCGGGATCCGTTCCTACCCCACATTCTACTCCACAGACATTTGACTCAACGAATTTTCAAAATGCTCCATTCCCAAACAGGTTGAGTCCTAATAAACCAAATGCATAAGTAGAGAAGATTGTGGAGATATTTAAGCAGGTTAGCATAAATATACCTCTCTTGGATGCAATCCAACAAGTCCCTTCATACGCGAAAAATCTTAAAGGGCTTATGCACCTCGAAGAGAAAGGCATCTCAAGTACCCAAGAAAGTGCTAGTGGCTAGTACAGTGAGCAATGCTATTAACCGCCATCAAATCTTACCCTAAAAACGAAAGGACCCCGGCTGTCCTACGATTTCAATCACAATTGGGGATAAGAAAATTAATCGAGCACTTTTAGATCTTGGGTCTAGTGTTAACCTGATTCCCTACTCCGTGTACGAACAATTAGGGGTTGGAGAGTTGAAACCCACTCGTTGTACTCTCCAAATGGCTGATCGATCGATCACCCATCCAAGGGGTCAGCTAGAGGATGTGTTGATCAAAGTTGGGGAGTTCATATTCCCCATTGATTTTATTGTTATGGATACACAACCTGTTGCTAACCCAAGAAACCAAATCCCGGTGATCCTCGGTCGACCATTTTTGGCCACTTCTAATGCTGTAATAAACTGTCGCAATGGCTCCATGACTCTATCCTTTGGGAAGATGTCTAGTGAGTTCAATATTTATAAGATGGGAAGTCTGCCCCCCGTGCCTAAAACTAGTACACGAGAAGTTTGCTCTATTCACGAAATCACGCAGGAGGACTGCGAGCTTGAAAGATTCTTGTTTGATGAAAACAGTTTTGACGCCGCTAGTGCGTCCCTCTATGAGCCTACCACCGTTGACACAACCGACATTGATTATGAATGTTTCACTTTTTCAGATGATGACGACTCACAGCCCGAATATGAGTCTTTTGAATTTTTGGATGAGTTAGTCGAACCATCCGAATCGGTTGTTTGCAGTGATTTCGAACCAGTGTTGGAGTCCTTTGAGTTCGAGGTAGATTCCGCAATGATTCTTCCGCCTCCGAAACCCCGAACTCATGTCCTTACCGCTTCACCTTAAATATGCTTACATGGGTGAGAATGAGACTTTTCCCATTATAATATCAGCCTCTCTAGCCTTCGAGCAAGAGAACGCTATTTTAAAAGTCTTACAAGATAGGCGGCAAGTTTTCGGTTGGACTATGGCGGACATCGAGGAGATCAGTTCCCTTATAATTGAATATCATATGCAATTGATGGATGATGCCAAGGCAATAGAGGACCCACAGGAACATCTTGGGGGTATTGTGGTGAGTCAACCTCCTCCTTTAGAAGTTGAACCACCCCATTTCTTTTAAGCTACGAGAATGCCAATATTCCACTGATTGCTGATCATTCACATTCTCATTTAGATGCATCACCACCTCCTGTATATTCACCTCCACACCCTCCATACCACCACTTCTATCTTCCCCAATTCTTTGTGAATCGCTACAACTTATTCTTCCACCAACCCATACTCTTTACTGATAAATTTTTCAACTGGTTGGTGTTGACGTTTGGTCTATGCAAAGTTTGGCAGTAATGTCTAACATAGTTTAAATAAAGTTTGGGGGAGGGCCTTTCTGTATATATTTTTGTTTTCCTTAACAATATAAAAAAGTATAAATAAATAAACAGGGAAGTGCCGGTATTTTGACCCTCTTGGTTTAGCATGACAGTGAGGACACTGTCAAGTTCAAGTTTGGGGGTATGCTCGGTACGTTTTTTTTCCTTCGCATTCATTTGTACATATTTTTGCATTTGCATATTTATTTGAAAACCCATAAAAATTTGAAAAATTTCAAAAATTATAAAAATAATTGTATTCAATTTTGGCTATTTGACTTGAGTTTCACAAATAGGTTAACTAGCTAGGAAAAACTAGATCTTAGACTTAGTAAATTAAAAACCCTAAAGATAACATTCCTTAAAGTTTAACGGTAGAAAGTATATGCCTTATAGTTTATTTAGAAATAGGCAAATTTTGGGTTCACTTCTTGGGTTAAGTCAAAATGAGGGAAGAGTATTGATGTTCTTATTAGAGTATAAGTTTGAAAAATAGTTCCTAGCTTAAGTCTAGATTCTGAAAACATATACCCTACAAAATGCACAATCACGCACCTTGAAACTTGGAATAATAAAAGAAACCTTGAAATGCTCTTGTCTAAAGTCTTTAGTACAATGGAAATAAAAAAAAAGTGAATAAAGAAAAAAATGGACACTGGTTTTTATGATTACTTATGGCAGTAAAAATAGAAAAAAATATTTAGCGAGGGTGCCTTATCACCTAGTGCCTTAGACCAACTGGTTTGGGAGTCACTGCTAAAGCCTTGGGTGTTGCAAAACTAGGAAGTACGCTTTAAAGTGCTAACGCATCTTGTAATCGGTCGTTGGTACCTCAAGAAGTATTAACGGTCGCATGAAGGATGTGTAAGCAAAAATTCAATTAAAAATTCACCAATTAAGAAGTACTTTGGGCAACGGACGAGAGTATGATTGCTTGATTTGAATTTCCAAGTGTAGGGGTGATCTATACACACACGTAGGGATATGTGATTGGAGTTTAGATGAGAGAAAGGGATGAAGAATAGAACTTGTATATTTAGTAAGGGTTGATAGAAATTCCTAAGTGGAGATGGAAACCTAGAAGGAAAACTTAAGAGACACCGAAAGCTAAGTAGGTCTACATAACATATATAATCTTAAGTTAAATAATGAGGAAACGTGAAGAATGTGGGTGGATAATTTACAAGTAAAAGATAATAGAATTCTTAGTTAGAAAACCTAATTGGAGAACAAAAGTTAATGGGCTGAATTGATAGGATTTTGTGGGTAGTATCCGCTGAAAACCCTCAGGAGACAACACTCCTCCTACTAGGGACACCTAGAGGTTTAACGGCTTGTTGCACGTGCTCAGTGCAATCGCGTTTCCCTGTGAAAGTGCGGTTAGGATTTTAGAGAATAAAATAATAAGTTTGCTCGAGGACGAGCAAAAAGGCAAGTTTGGGGGTATTTGTTCAGACCATAATATTGCATTTTTCATTCCCCTATTCTTATCCTTTTTTTAAATAAATAGGTACTCTTGACGCACGTTTGTTGCATATTATAGGATACAGGCTATTGGAGCGAATACAGTGAAAAAGACGAAAGTTGATACAGAAAAGGGACTTTTGACCAACAAGCAGACGGATTTTACTCAAGCCGAAACGAAGACAGTGCAAGGTCCAAAAAGACGAAAGTGAAACGGTCAAAAGATCCTTACAAGTTTTCACTGAAGATCTGGAGAAGACTAAGAAGCCCAACAGAGAAAAGAAATATAAAATTAGGAAGCCCAAGAAGTCCTGAACCAAGCCCAGAAGTTGGGTGAGCTAAGCTCACCAAAGGGCCGCGGAACCGCGGCCCAAGCGCCCTATTGCCGCGGTTCCGCGGCCGTCTAATGCCCGTGTCGGCGCAGATTTCTTCTGTCGATGCGTCGGTGCGGGTGTTAGGATTTTCCGTGGGCAAATATGTAATTGCACATGTGCGAGAGTCTGTAACCCTAAATTCTCCTGTTTACTTATAAATTGTAATCGAAAATTGTAAAACTCTATGCCTCTTTTCAATCAATAAAATTCAGAATTGTTGGGAGTTTATTCAGATCTGTTTTATATTGCTTGGAGGGAGCCATCAAACTAGTAAGTAAATTTTATTTCTTTGTTTTAATTCTTTTAATTAGTATGTCTTTTCATCCCCTAATGAGCGAGTAATCTCCTCGCTTGTTAGGGTTAGCCTTAGGGAAAGGTTTGAGAGATAAGATCTCTCACCCCTTTCATGCCATCCACACCTAAGAGTTAGAACTCCATGCATGCACGCACAACCGCTCCCTACGGCATCCTACCCCTCGAGGTAACGATGAACCGCAGTATAAAGGCCTGGTTGCGCGTGTTTTCCATGGAGGTTAGGGTAATTATCGATAAAGGAAGGACACGAATCTAGAGGAAGAAACATCTTCCCAAAAGATTCCAATCCACTTTATTGATAATTACCGTAACATCTAATAGATCAAAAATAGGGCAATGAAAGCGGTGAGGAAACCTTTAATCTCTAAACTTTCCCTAAACCTAACCCTAGCAAGACTTTAATTTAGATTAATTTAGTTTAGTGATAGATCTAGGTTTTAGATTTAATCAATCCAAACAACATTTGGAATCAACTCGTAAAAACACATTATGGAAACTACCCATCTCTGTGGATCGACCCGTACTCACCGGC
Organism: Agapanthus africanus; assembly: GCA_030015575.1. Taxonomy (NCBI): domain Eukaryota; kingdom Viridiplantae; phylum Streptophyta; class Magnoliopsida; order Asparagales; family Amaryllidaceae; genus Agapanthus; species Agapanthus africanus. Next base: position 181,584,283 of record JASDDO010000008.1, read on the forward strand.
TAGCTGCAAAGCGACGCCGTTTCTGATTACGGTAAACAAGTATTTTTGGACTAATCACAGCCGCCGGCGTTATTTAGCACGACGCCCTCGACGCTGTCAAGGCTCAGATGCCGGAGTTCCCCGACGGCGAGCTCCGGGCCGCGTACCCTCTCGAGGATGACGCTCAGGGGAACGCCCCTGGAAACGATGCCGGGGAAGAGGCCCCTGGCAGGAGCGTTGGAGAGAAGTCGGTTCCCCCGGCTACCGGCGCCGAGGCTCCTGTGGTGGGTGCCGACCCTAAAGATGCCGCCCCGGTGGTCGTAGTGGATGCGTGGCTCGTCGAGGTTCTCCCCGGCCCTGAGGCCTGAGGCCCCTCGCCTTCTTATTTTCTTTTGTTGCTCTGAAATTTTGTAAGCCTCCGGGCATTTTGTAAGGCTGGGGAACCCATAATACCCTTGTAAAGACTTTTGACTTTATGAATAAAATCTTTTTGCAGTAGTCTTTATGTGTGCATTTTCCTTTTGTTTGTGGTAAACATTTGTATTTACACGGTACTTCTTTCATGTTAGGCCGGTTTTTCGTCAAGCGATCACACGTCGAGTTGAATTCGACCATTTGCCAAGTGTGCGAAGACCGGTGAAAGGACGGTATCTCCATGGCCCCGAAGTCGAGGTGGAGATCGCTTGGTGAGACGTGTAGGTAGTTGAGCAGGGTTGCTGCTGTAAGTCAACGTTACACACCCTACGGGTTTGCGGGGAGGCGGAACAGGTAAAAAACGATTTTTTTCAAGCAAGGTAACATTGACTTTAACACCAAGATCTTTGCTAAACCATAACTAACAAACTAACTAGAGGTATTATCTACTCGGTAAGAAGATTATACCTAAAGTTCCAAGTCCTTCTCTTTTTTCCGCTGTCCTCCTTCTCCTTGCAAGCTCCTTGGAGTGGAAATGGAAAGCACCTCCTCGTCGGCTTCTCGAAGTAGTAGAAGATCACCCGAGAGTTCCAACCTTGAGCTAAACCTCCAAGATGAGGCAACTAGATCACTTGGTGTGCTAAACAAAGTAACCTAGAGTGTGTAGTGTGTGATTTTGAGTAGCTTAGCCTCATTAATCCGTTGATTCTTAACTTATGATACACTAGGGTTTTGACAGGAAGAAGGAGAGAGCAAGCTTGAGGAAAGAGAAATGTTTTTGGATAATGATAATTGATAAATGGCATGGCTCCTTGATATGACAATAAGCATGTCATGAAAATAATATTTTAACAAAAATATCCAGGTCTTAAAATATCTCACCAAAAATATCTAGAGTCAACAAGTCAAGCTAAATCAAAAGGTCAACCCTAGTAGCTATGCCATACAATAATCATTTACCAAAAAATAAGAAATTCTTTTCTCCACCTCTTTTTTGTTTAGACTAAGTCAATGGTCAAAACCCTAATGAGATGTCTCCTTCTTTACCTCCTCTCATCCATATATACATACCCGCATTCGTGTTTCGAAAAAAACACGAATACAATGAGACGAAACTAATCCAATAATCAAATACTAGGATCCGGCTTAAACCAAAGCCCACTAGTATTGTCCGCTTGAACACCACACGTGTACAAGTACACGTATGTGATCGAACCCTGTCATAAAACCATACGACCTCTACATCGTTTCGCCCGAAGCTGGGAAACTCTCTGTGTGGGACTCTAAAGACTCGATAGTACTCTTGCAGTGGGTTTAACCACAAGCACGTCAGCGACACTAGCTGTACGTAACGACTACCCAGGTATCTGTCGATAAGAAGGCCGACGAGCAAGCTCATCCAAACTCCTACCGAGCATGTCTGTGGCAATCTCCGTACAGTCCGGTCTGTTCGTCTAAGAGTATCGCATATCGGGCCTAGGGGGCGGTAAACGTCAGACCCCTAATAGCGGTATAAGTCATGTCGGAGTACAGTCCAAAATACCCTGAGAAACTACTGGAGTACCTACCAGTAAATCTCGCTTGCCCTGGCCACGGACTTTGTGTAATGGCGTTCCGAACACAGTGCGATATCAACCCCCAATACCGAGAGAGACGAATCCTATCTAACCGCCACTGCCTCCAAGTGCTTCGAGACTGCACCCAACTACTACCTGTTTGCACAACTTAATAGAGCTGTGGTAGGGTAGCAATCTAAGAACAGTGGGAACACACTTGAGGCGAAGTAGCAGTGTCAAGTCAACGGACTAAGCTTTACTCATGTCACCTGGGAACTGCTAACTGACGATAGGTATAATACCAACCAACAGTTCCCGACGAGTCCTGTCCAGTGTACTCGTAACCTAACAAACACCTACATACTATCTCCAGTACGACGTACTACTGGCTGTGGGACAGACCATATCCCCTGCTGGGATGAGAAGCGTATACACTAGTCTACTCCGGAGTATCGATGCCCCGTTTCGATAATCCTATGACTAGGGACCTATATAAGGATGTGCTTGTAGACTACCCTACCCCCACTAGTGTGACTGCCATCACAATGCTGGTAGTCAAGCAAAGATCCTAAGGGCTCCATCATTATGTATTGGCGATATGTTAAAAGAAACATATACACATATTAAGATAGATACAAACCAAGTAGCATACTACTATATCGAGCAAGACTGTCATAAATCCATGTATATATCCCAAGTTTCCAAAATGTAATATACAAACTAGTACTATACAATAATGGCCTATAGGGCATATTACACTAACAATCTCCCACTTGCACTAAGGCCATATGCTAGCATATCGCAGACCTATCATCTCTAATAGCCTCTGGAACTGTGTCTGAGGGATGTCCTTTGTGAATGGATCTGCAGTGTTGTCCTCCGTAACAACTCTCCGAACATCGATCTCCCGGCGATCCACGATCTCCCGGCGATCCACGATCTCCCTGATCAGGTTATACCGCCTCAAGATGTGTCTGGACTTCTGATGGGACCTGGGTTCCTTTGCTAAAGCTATATCCCCGTTGTTGTCACAATACAGGGGTATTGGATCAACAATGGACGGAACCACCTGAAGTTCTGTTAAGAAATTCCTCATCCAGACTGCTTCTTTTGCGGCATCAGAAGCTGCGATATGCTCCGCTTCCATTGTCGAGTCAGCAACGGTGTCCTGCTTGGAACACTTCCAACAGACCGCCCCTCCATTGAGGGTAAAGACATAACCTGACATGGACTTGGAGCCATCCTTGTCACTCTGGAAGCTGGAGTCAGCAAAGGCCTCGATCTGGAGGTCTTTTCTGCCGTAAACCAAGAACATATCATTAGTCCTTCTCAGGTATTTGAGAATGTTCTTGTTAGTCGATATTGCACACCTCACAACACTTGTGAGGAGGTGGAAGTGGAAAACAATAATTTTTTCTTGCATGCAACACCCACATAACCCAAGATTAGTGCTTAAACCCTAACTTGCAAAAACTATCAAGAGATCTAATCTACTATGATAGTAATTATACCTAATGGAACCGGTCTTTCGGGTCTTCACTTGAATGTGACTCCTAGGCTCCTTGTAGTTGCAATGAGCTCGATCTCCGGCCACCTCAAGATCCAAGACGATCCACCCGAGAGCTATCGAACAAGCTACAAACTCTTCACAAGAGTTCAATGTCACGACCCGAAATATTAGCTCGTGACCAGCACTTGAATCACGCAACGTATAAAGGCGTAATGGAATTCAAGTAAACTGAAAACCCAGAAATCTAAATCTTTTTAAGAAAATAAAGGAGGTGAAGTTTTGAAATAAAGGTATAATGAAATCAAGTTTTCTTAATGCATAGAAAAGGAACATGAAAATGCAAGTGGATTATGCAAGTTTAAAAACATGTTTCGTCTTTTTGAAAATTTGGACAGCACCTCCTTTGTATATTTTGATCAAAAACCACATATACAAGATAAAGATAAAGGCATCCTCAAGCGGGAGCTAGCTCTTCGCCAAACGGCGGATCACAACCACGCAAGACAATATATATAAGTATACGATGCCCAACGACGAAAATCACCATAAACATAAAGAAAAACAAGACATAAAAACCACAAGTAGCGGAAAACCCCTCGTTCTAAGTCTCGCAACCACAATCCCACTAAGTCTCATTACTTATACAATTTACTAATTTTGATTGATGGAGTTAACTAGATACAATATGAAATATAGATACAAGAGTGTGTACGATACAAATGTCCCACCTACCAATGCAAAACACCCGAATGCAACTGTGTGCCAGCGAAGCCGCTACTGATCCAAGCGGTCAACCTGCAAGAACTGTGGCACAATGGGGGTGAGTTGCCAACTCGTGAGTAGAAAAATATCAACAGATAGAAATCGAATAAACAACGACTCCTAGGTCAACTATATCATAAAGGTAATACTATGATATCTAGGGTGACCGGGTCTGTATATGTGTCAACAAGGTAGTCAATGCCTATAAGCATGTGAATAACATCCAACAGTATAATCAATGCATGTGGATCTCGTCCACCCATATGATCAATGTCTGTATGCACGCAAATATCATAAAGGAGTGTGCATGAAAGTATGAGGATATAAATCAATGGTGTCCCTCGCGACACATCAAAATCATGGAACCTGGGTGTCCAATATCGACACCCGAAAACATCATGATACCCGTATCCAGCATCGACACGCAAATCCTCATATCTCTCGGGCTCCGTCCGTCCGGATCGGCCCACGGGCTCCGTCAGTCCGGATCAGCCCATGCCATCTCTCGACTCCGGTCGGTATCCTCCGGATATCCGCCGAGCCCAAATACTATCACCGATGGGTAGTGCTCCCCTGCCAGGTTCACAGTCTAACAATATGAGTCTTCTTGCCCCGGGGTACCTCACCGGGTCCACCATGTACCCACAGACGGTGCCTACCGCTCCTCGAATCGGGTTTCACATGCCACTCTCAGAACCGAGAAAACACATGGTGGACGCACTGAAATATCATATCAAGAGAAACCGGGTTTTTAAAACAGTACATGCTTTCTTTTGAAATAGCCACGGTTCTCAAATCCAGAAATCTCATGAAAACGGCATATCTCAATGCGTAAAATCATAAAGCATGATGTATGCGTCATATGATAGAAATGTAAGCATATCCGTATATCATGCAACATGGAACAGTGATGCGACAATATCAGGGAAAACCGCTCTTTTAAAATGAATCACGTTTTTAATTTCCATTTATTTCACAATTATTGGTATATATTTATACCCTTTTTCGAAAACCCCAATTCCGCAAATCGGGCAGTTTTCGGGAAATATATTATTTTAATATTAAATTCCAAAAATAATATTTTATATTTTCTGAAATGTTACAATGTAACGTCCCTCAAGGTATCTGTTTAAAAGATACATACGACTCTTCAGTTTAGAAATATGTATGGTTCGGATGACACATCTATGTCGACTATCTAGTCCTATAGTATCCTAAACGGCAATATCGTCAAACATCATCCTCAAATCCCGTCATCACATATTAGCCGTATTATATCATTTCTAACTATCCTTAGTTTCTAATATGGTTTCACTAACTATCATTTAACTCTAACCCTACTTTCCAAATCTAGGTTTACTTAACCATATTCTATAAATCAGTTTCCATCAAAACCTTGCGGGGGTGCTATACGCCATCCACCCGACTTCCCCCGTGGATATAAATCCACTCACCTTGGTCTTCGCTTGCCGAAGTCGATGAAACCACGCTCCGTCGCCTCGGAATCCACGCGAAGGTATCTACAATAATAAACAATCACAATGCGTATTAAAATCAAGTCGGAAACCAAAACGACACAAGTTCCGCTCATAAGTTAAAACCTATAGCTTCGCGTGCAAAACACGACTAAAATCCTAGTCGTTGACATTCAAACGCCACATGACGGCAACACAATACCAAATACCAAATTCAAATTCATTAAAATCCGCAAAACAATTTCAGAAATTAAGTAAAACACTCCCAGATTTTCCCCAGGTGACAATCAGCCAATTTTGCATACAGGAAGGGTCTAATTTATTGAAAAAGGAGCCATGGACCAAACCTGGGACCCTAATTCCCTGCTTTGGCCGCAAACTGAGGCCAGAATGGATATAACTGCGGCCTTGGGTTGGGGTATGGGGCTAGGGTTTCATTGGTAGCTTCCTAGGTGCCTGCACGACTCCCAGTATTCGCTAAATAATTTTTTGTGCCCCCGGGTTACTCCAGATTTCCATATACCCTCACAAATCAACATAAAACCGACATAATCAATTCCTAAATCCGTATTTTGGTTTCTAGGCTATAGTCCAGGTCAAGAATCACCTCAAAAGTCTCATTGACAGCGACAAAACATCATCAATCCACAATTTCACTCAAACCCTCACTAGCATTTTCCAAGTTCACAAATCCACATCTTAAACCCATTTCTAACTAACTAGAATATAAAGAAACTTAAAATTATCTAAATGGTAGAAATTATACCTCATGGATGCAACCGAGAAAAACCCTAGCTCCTCAAGATTGTCAAAATCTAACTTTTCTTGGTCCAATGTGTAGAGGAGAAGGAGGTGATCAATTTTAATGAAAGGGATTTAGGGTTTTGATGGATATTTTGCGATGATATCATGGGGTGAAGGTGGAGGGAAGTGAGGAAGAAGAAGGAGAAGAAAATGATGGGGGAGGTGAAAATGAGGCAGCCCCTCTCTCTCTCCTCTCTTATTCTCACCCACTCTTTCATCTATTTACCCTTTTACCCTTTTTCTCTTTTGTTTTAAAACCAAACCCTAAAATACCCAAAACAACACAAGAAAACAACATGTAACCAAAATGCAACATGACATGGTGAACTAGCCATGAAAAACTGTAGAAACACGGATTTGGCTTAATCGCGATTAGCAGTGCACTAATCGGGTTTTTATCGAAACAGCATATAAAAATTTTAAAAATGCCAAATCCTTTAAATATACTATTAAATGAATAAATCATTTTAATTTCCATTTATTTCACAATTATTGGTATATATTTATATCCTTTTTCGAAAACCCCAATTCTGCAAATCGGGCAGTTTTCGGGAAATATATTATTTTAATAATTCCAAAAATAATATTTTATATTTTCTGAAATGTTACATTCAACTTAGAGATCAAGTTTGCTAGAAGTGATCACTAAGATGATGTAGAGATTAAGTATTGGATTATGATTTTTGCTCTAAGCTTTTGATTCACAGCTCATGTGAGGTTAAAGCAAAGAGGATGAAGAATGAGAGAATGAAGAGAGAGAATGTCAAAGTGATAATGAAAAGTTCAAGGATGGAAAAATATCATATGGCTCAAAATGAAATAATTGAAGCATGTAATAAAAAATTGCACCATGCTTCAATAGTAACTCCAAATGAATAAAATATGAAAGAAGCCATTCCTTCATCCATGCTTAGAGTTTCCTAAATTCCACCTCATTTATTTATTTTCACAAAATAAATATCTAATAATGAGGTGTCTCCTTCTAGAAGGTATTCATGTAACAATTACAAGAATACCCCTCCACCGTATAACGTATAAGTATACCCGTATTCGAATTCCGAAAAATACGAATACAATCAATCCAATAATATAATACCGGTATCCGGCTTAAACCAAAGCCTACCGGTATTATCCTTCCGATCATTATTCCTGTAACAATTACACGAACATGATCAAAATCCTGCCATAACAACTTACGGCCTCTACAACTTTCGTCTGAACCAGGGAACTCTCTGTATGGGACTCTAAAGACTCGACAGTACGCCGGCAGTGGGTTTAACCACAAGCACGTCTGCGGCACTAGCTGTGCGTAACGGCTACCCAGGTACATGACGAAAAAGAGGTGGCCGACGAGCGAACTCATCCCAACCCTAACGAGCCTGTAAGCAACACTTACCATACAGTCCGGTCTCTTCGTCTGATACGTCGCATATGAAGTCTAGGGGTGGTAAATGTCAGATCCCAGTAACTTTATAAGTCATGCTGATTTGCGGCCCATAACGGTTCGAGAAACTACTGATAACTCTTATCAGTAAATCTCGAGAACCCTGGCCAGGGATTTGCTGTTATGGCCGATCAAGCATAGCGCGACATCAACTCCCTATACCGGGAGAGACGAAACCCCTCCTATCGCTCACTGCCTCCATGCGATTCGGGACTGCACCCAAAATCCACCTGTTTGCATGACTCAGCAGAGCCGTGGTAGGGAGGAAATCAAAGCACAGTGGGAATCACACAAGACACTATGACGATCTCGGGTCTACAGACTAACCTGTATAAGTGTCATCAGAGAACTGCTATCTGAAAATAGGTATATATACCATCTAGGAGTTCTCGGAGAGTCCTGTTCGGTGTACCCATTCTCCAATAAGCACCTGTGTACAATCTTTGATGTCAAACACCAATGGTTGTGGGATCAACCATCGCCCTCAGGGTCAAGAAACATACACACTAGTCTACTCTGGTAATATCGATGCCCTGTCTCGATATACCCTCGACTATGAACTATTAAAGGATATGCTTATAGACTGCCCAGGCCCCACTAGTATGATCTCCATCATAATCCCAGTAGTCAAGCATAATCCTTAGGGCTTCATCAACATGTATATAAAGATATGAAATACAACACATCACACGTCAAGATGAAGATAAACCAGATAGCATACTATCATTTCGAGTAAAGATTGTTTCTGTACATATACATGCCTAGCATCCTATACAATACAGGCCTCTAGGGCATACATATCTAACAATCTCCCACTTGCACTAAGGCCTGTAGTTGGTGCAATAAGTACTCACTGTCTACACTAGAACCAGTTGCCGGCGTACCGCATGCCCAACATCTTGAACAGTTTCTCAAACTTGACTTGAGAGATAGCCTTGGTGAATGGATCTGCTCTGTTGTCTTTCGTGTCTGCTCTCCGTACCTCGATTTCTTGACGATCCACTATCTCCAGGAAGAGGTGATACCGCCTCAAAATATGTCTGGATTTCTGATGGGACCGCGGTTCCTTTGCCAAAGCCATGGCTCCATTGTTATCACAATTCAGAGGTATTGGATTAGCAATGGATGGAACCACCTAAAGTTCAGAAATGAACTTCCTCATCCAGACTGCCTCTTTTGCGGCATCATTAGCAGCAATATACTCAGCTTCCATCATGGAGTCTGCGACGGTATCTTGCATGGAACTCTTTCAACATACCGTCCCTCTATTTAGGATAAATACAAACCCTGCGATAAGAATAATTTGACCGATTGTAGCATAGGAACATCATTTCCTATCAAGAGAATGTCGTCCACGTAAATTATGAGGAATGTAACAGTACTCTCTACATGGTTCATCTACATTTTTGATAAAACCAAACTCTTTGATTGTATCATCAAAGCAGATGTTCCAGCTCCGCGATGCCTGCTTTAATCCATAGATGAATTTAAGCAACCTGCATGCTTTTCCGCTGCTCCCACTATCAATGAAGCCTTCTGGCTGATCCATAAAAATGCATTCTTCTAAATCACGATTTAGAAATGCCGTTTTAACATTCATCTGCCATATCTCATAATCATAGTGAGCAGCTATAGCAAGCAAGATCCGAATGGATTTGAGCATTGCGACTGGTGAAAAGGTTTCATCATAGTCCAGGCCTGGTCTTTGACGAAATTCTTTTGCTACCAGTCTAGCTTTATAGGTCTTGTCACGCTCCGCATCCCAAAATACGGAATACGATGGGTGACAAGGCCAGCCATGCTCCCACGGTCGAGGAAATATCCTGCCGTAGTCACACTTCGGCTTTTAGCATTACGTGGTAATCAGTAATCACTGCATAGGTAATGAGAAATGCAGTCACTAAATCTATCAAAATAGATATAAAACTAACCAAATAGAGTCAAAGGAAAGATAGCGTTGACGTCGCTGATCTAGATGTGCGCAATATCCTCGAGATACGAAAGGTGCTGATCCGAGCTAAATCCACTTCTCACTCTGAGCATGCATACTCAGGTGGTCAGAGCGACACAATAGCAATAAATAGAAATACATATGTAAACACGTGCAATAATGATGGATATGAAACAGTAAGCATGGAGTGATGACATGAGCATGTGTAAGTGCACGGCGGCGCCCCGGCCTCCATCCCGAGGCCAAATGTGGAAGCGATGGTTAACTTTAAATTTTTTTGAACCGGCACCACCGCGCACTAGAACCCGGATCGAACCATTAACTAGTCCTAGCTAACTACTAAAGGGGAAAAGAGAGATATACCGAGTGATCCGAGCCCTCCGGTCTTCTCGCCGTCGTCCCGATCTCTCGCGGAATGTCCGGTCTCCACCTCCTTGCCGGAAAGGGCACCATGTCGCCGGGTTCTTTTACGGGCTCCCGTCTCTATACCGAGGCAACTCGGGCACGAAGTTTGCGAGCCGACGTGCCCAAGATTTGCTGTAGAATGTGTAGTGCTCATGTCTCATTTCGGAGTAGTGGATGTTGCCTTTTAGTGGAGGCATGAACCACGGAGTTTTTCTTGGGAATTTTGTGAGGAAAATTGATATGATATCAACAAAGAACCACACAAAAAAAAATGGGACAGCCCACCTCTCATGTGGCCGGCCAAGTGAGGTAGGGAGAGAGAGAATGTAGTAATCAAAAAGAATAAGCCCCCCATCATACAAGAGAGAGAGAGAAGGTTACAATGATAAACAATGATCACAAAAGGAGAACCTCACTCCACCACAACCATCATGAAACCACAAGTCAAAACATGATGACTAAAGAAAGTCAAGTAATGATGGTGCAAGTATCATGATACAATAATATGCAAAGACCCCCTCCACAAAAACTTATTTGCACAAATGCAAATAAGCCCTCCTCCACCAATCTTCGGCCAATGAAAGATACAATGAAATATGGCCGAAACGGAAAGCAAACTGGCAACTCTAGAAAACTGATCCCGTAATAAATTACAGGAAAAAACCCCGCTACTGTGCATACACACCCGCATTTGTATTCCGACCGAAATACAAATGCAATGAGACAAAATCTTAACTGTACTATACTAGGATCCGGCTTAAACCAAAGCCGGCTAGTATTATCCGTTCGATCCTGATCCGTGCAATACCGCACGTATCTGATCGAACGCTGCCATATATCCATACGGCCTCTAGTACAAACCATCCGATCCTGATCAGTGCAATACCGCACGTATCTGATCGAACCCTGCCATATCTCCATACGACCTCTACAGCTTTTCGCCCGAAAGCTTGAGTAACTGAATGTGTGGTGGACTCTAAAGACTCGTCAATACTATGGCTGTGGATTTAACCACTAGCACGTCAGAGGTATTAGCCATACGTGACGGGCCACCAGCTATTGACCAAAAGGGACGTCGATGAGCGAACTCATCCTGACACCCTACTGAGCCTATCAGTGACAATATCCGTACAATCCGGTCCGTTCGTCTATGAGCATCGCATGGCGGGCCTAGGGTTTGGTAAAAGTCAGACCCCCAAAAGCGGTACAAGTCGTGTCGGAGTGTAGCCCAGAACACCCTGAGATACTACTGGAATACCTACCAGTAAATCTCCTGCCTCGGCCGAGGGCTTCGTGTAATGGCTCTCCTAGACACAGCGCGGCCTCACCCCCAATACCGGGAGAGACGAACCCCTGAAGATCCGCTCACTGCCTCCATGTGGCTCGGGACTGTACCCAACTAAAACCTGTTTGCACGTCTCCTTTGAGCATGGTAGGGTAGTAATCAAAGTACAGTGGGAACTCACACGAGACAAATGACGATCCCCAGGTCGATGAACTAACCTGTACACAGTCACCAGGGAACTGCTATCTGACGTCAGGTATAAGACCAACTAGCATGTTCCCGGCGAGTCCTGTCCGGTGTACTCATAACCCAATGAGCACCTATATACATCTTAGGTGAACCAACTGACACCAGTGGCTTGTGAGACCGGCCACCGCCCCTCGTCGGGGTCTCGACTGTATACACTAGTCTACTCTGGAGTATCGATGCGCTGTCTCGAAACTCCCACGACTAGGGACCTTTTAAGGATGTGCTTATAGACTGCCAGCTCTCACGTATATGATCGCCCTCATACTGCTGGCAGTCAAGCAAGAATCCTAGGGGCTCTATCAACCTGTAATAGCGACATGTCGGGTCACCTAAAGCAGTACACGATGATAAAGGTAAACCAGATAGCATACTATCATCTTGAGTAAGACTGTCCTACCGGGATAGGTCCTCCCTCAATCATTGCAATCACGTGCCTGTGATCCAATAATTGACTCTGAGGGCACTATCTCCAACAATCTTCCACTTACACTCAAGGCTAATTATTGCGATGTCGCATACTCACAGCCCGTGTGATACCCAACTCCTCACTAGTCAGTCTCACAAAGCTCGTTTGCGAAACTCTTGCGTTCGAGGAATAGCCTCAGTGAGTGGATCCGCTTTGATGTTTCTTTCTATGTCTCTCTATATCTCAAGTTCGCGGAGAAAGCCATCTCCCGAAATGAGCAATACCTGTCTTAGAATGTGTCTGGATGTCTGATGGGACCTAGCTCATAAATGAACTCCAAATCCAAACCTCTTAGACTGTATCGTCAACTGAACTTAATCAGTGTCCTGCGCCTTGCCTCCCTCAGTATTGCCTTGGACCACCTGTCCAAAATACTGCCCCTCATCAGAAGGAAAAACTATAACTCTGACAACCTCCTTGTCGTCCAGGTCACCTTGGAAGCCTGGAATGATAACTGTCTCCCGAATGAGGCTGTCGTTATCATATCCCTAGAACATCCACTTATATTCTAAAACTGCTTCCGACTGTTTCTCCAGAATTAGATCAATGCCAACTTATTGCATCTAGTGCAAGAACAACAACTGGTGTGGTACTTGACATCTCATGATTGACTCAATTGCCTATGCAAGTGATCTGCCAATCATGCACATCCCTCTCCCCTTTAGTCTGTAAGACACCTTTAGAGAGGGTGACTCCATTATCTGCAGGTACACTACCGTACCAGGAGTTGTCCATTCTAAATACTCTTAGAATGCTGTCTAAGTACCCTTAATTGGGAAACCACCCAAATCTAGATCTAAAACCATAGATCTAGTAACCAGTATGTTCGATATAATGTCCAAGTCCCATGTGGAGAAACCACTGTGTGACGACCAAAGTATAACCGATCGTAGTATAGGAGTTTCTTTTCCTACTCTGTGTATGTCATCCAAATACCATGGCATCACACCCTACTACCTTCTCAACAGATCCATCCCCTATTCTGATGAAGTCAAACCTATGACTGTCACATCAGAAATTGATGATCTATCTCCGCTATATCTGCTTTAGTCTATAAATAGACATAAGCTTCCTGTCCACCAATGCTTCCGCTGCTCCCACTGACTACGACAACCCTCTGGCAGAGTCATATACACGTACACTTCTAAAGCAAGTTTAGAACGACGCTATACTCATCCTCCTGCCGGGTATCACAGTCTGGAACAACAGCAATGGCAAGTGTGGGTAAACAAGAACTTCCCTGTCACCGTCCTTGAGGCTACCGGAGTACCTCTCGGGTGCCTGAAGTTACCTACCTTATCTGCGGAGTGGCCAATGGAATGTCAATCCAGATCGAATCTTTAGGTTCCTATCAAATCTTCAGTAATCGTTTGTGGTTCTGGAATCACTTCCAGTTCTACCATACCCCCACTACTGTTTTCTGAAAAAATCCATTTTTATTAAAACTGTGGCGAGTCTAGAACAATATTTCTATTGATCTGCCAGATGGTAGAAAATCAACCCTCGTCATAGCCTGGGTCAACCCACAAACAGCCATTACAGAAACTTGCCTTGAGTTGTCCAGTGTCTGGTTTTAACCATAAGCCGGACAACTCCCCGTACCTTAACATCGTTAAGATATGAACTGTTCTATATCCAATATAGAACCAGAGGCACTGATTTAATTGAACCAGATTCAAATCATGCAGCTGTCTCCAGTGCATGTCAACTAAATGGAAGGAGGCTGATCAGTGTTACTCAACTTAGGAATGCTTCCATTTATGAGTAACCTGAAAGAGAAGCAAGTTCTCTTAATCATTACTATCAACTGAACACCATACACACGTATCTACATCTTCGATCACTTTGAAGAATCCCGATACTTGCAATACCTGGTTCTCTACTTTATTCAAATACCTATAACTTCTCAAAATTCGGACCCTGTGTTTCCACGAAACACTTGTCTAAAAACTAGAGAAGCCATAAGTAAACCGAATATAGTACGAGGACCAACCCCTCTGTCCTGATGGACCCTGGACAACATACAATACTCTGTATAAGTCCCTTAAGTCTAATAACTCACTCCCTGTGTGTTGCAGGTTGAAAACTGTACTTATGGATAAGAAGAATTACACCGCTGTTCAATGCTCCTTACCTAACCATCCACTGATATAGGTAAATGTCACTGACATAATTTCAAAAAGATATATCTCACTCTATAAAAATAGACATACATATATATCAATTTGAAATTGGTGCACAACAGCGGATATCCAAAACCAAAATATTTGCCGACCGGCAAACAACCCAGGTGACTTCCTCAAATATCACCGATTACAACGAATCCCGATATAATGAGGATGATCACCCAATTCCCAATAACTCACTCCCACTCATCATCTGTAAGACCATACAGATGTGAGAATCATACCTGGTAAATACATACCCTGGAGCAAGTGTCTAATCGGGAAATCAGTTTTCCTTTAACAGTACACACTGAAACTGAAACATTGAAATGTTTCGATGGGGTATCCTGGTATTCCTAGTAATGTCTCTTCCATTATCCAGATTCACAACTGTAACCGTGTAATTCTTTGCCACCTCTCCAAATCCCTTTATATGTCTTTAGTCATTACCTTCTGTACACCCCTTTAGGCCAAATGGTTTTCTTCCTTCCCTACCGTTCGGCGCCAGCCTATGGTTTGGAAGAAGACTATCCAATAAGCATAATGGGTGTACTGTCCTAATCCTAGGAGCACTCGCAATGCGAGAGAAGGTGAAGATAAAAGACAACCGAATAAACCTTATTCCTATTTCTCCTGAACCAGAATCCATCCCCGAACTGGAACAAGTTCCTTTCGAGTTCGTATATAACCATACGATGGAGTATCCAATAATCTGTGGATCTTCGTAGTGATACGGAGTGTTCTGGAGAAATACAAAGGTGATTTAGGATTGGCGAAGAAATACTTGGTTTGGTCGTGAATATCAGTCGCAACTTACTTTGCCCTCCTTCTAATCCCTTTCTTTTGTCTTAACCCAATACCTTCTGTACACCGTTTAGGCTAACTGGTTTTCTTCATTCCCTACCGGTCGGCACCAGCCTAAGGTTTGGAAGAAGACTATCCAATTTGCGTAATAGGTGTACTATCTCCTAAACCAAGGAGTACTCGCAACCTGAGAGAAGGTAAAAGGAAAAGACAACTGAATAATTCTATCCGTTTCCTCCAGAACCTGAAACCATCCTCGAATAAATTCTTTCGAGTTCGTATCTAACCATACGATGGTTTTTTCCAATGGAAGTGGACGTTCATAGTAATACGGGGTGTCCTGGAGAAAAGGGTAAAAGTAGGAGTGGCAATGAGGTACGCAACTCTGACAATCCAAAAGCCAGTGTTTAAGAAGGTTCGGTCAATATTGGTCTCTGAGTCATAGTCTTAGGGTCGGGTCAATGGTCCCTGCCGAAGAGAGAGAGAAAAGAAACACTCAGCGTGCACTCTAACCTAGACCAGAATGGTTACCAATTTATCTAATCTGGAAACCTCCCACTTTACCGTCAAATTCTCCTCCAAACCTGAAAGAAGAATTAGTCGGGGTCACCCGAGGAGTAAACTAACTCATCAGTGGGAATCGGGATCCAACTATCATCGCATGATAACATGACGTAATCCGCTCGGTGTCACACTTCAGAAGGTATGCGCATATCTGGCAAGTTTCAGTTTCTTTAGAAACTCCCGATGTGATTTCTGCCCCATGCTCTTATGACCTTGACTTTGGCCAACATATCATAAGTCACATGTCAAGTTCTACCCGTCATTCTCCAGGTTAATTTGAACCCACCCGTACCTACCCTTGACTTTGGCCAAAATGGCAGTACGACTGTCCCAAACCAACGCATCTATCTATGCTGCATATGAATACCCCAATAGCTACCAATCACTGTGCCTTGACTTTGGCCAACATACACAGCTTGAATACTATTGACCACCCATATAAAACGACGGAGGGTTACGAATGGTTTCTGGCGAAAACCTTTAACGTAATGAACTTGATATCGTTGAAGGAACATATAGCTTTTTTAAAATATAGTGACGAAAACCTTTGCTAAAGAGGTCACTCCCGGTGAAGGGATCTCGGCTCTTTCCCCGTAGAATGAGGTGCAGGATATTCCAACTGAATACCACGGTGCAAAGCAAAAGTAATCGGCTATAGTGAAGTTATTGCCCTGACGCAAACTTTTGTCCAAGGGGTCACTCCCGGTGAAGGGATCTCGGCCCTTGCCTCGTCGACTGAGGAGCAGGATATTCCAACTGAATACCACGATGCAAAACAAAAGAGAACGTCCTTGCAATAACAGCTTTTTGAAAAGTGTTCCAACAACATCATATTAGGTTTGTTTTTAACTTGCATTGATCCGAATCAACGCAGTCCCATCAATTGATCACACCAAAAAGAACGAAAATATACTGATGTATGTATATGCCATCCGCATTCGCCACTGGGTCCCGTCATTACCCGTTAGGTTAGCTAACTAACGACAGAGCGGGGACTGGACTAGCGCGGATGCAAAACATATACAACATCTACTAATATATATACCAATATATTATATTCGCTCAAGGAGTGATAAAATGCAACATCGCAGAAATGTACAGCATTACAGAACAATACAGATATCTGGGATCCCCGGGTTTCACAGAGCCACTACTGAAACCCGACGTTCCCCTGGTCATGTGGATAGCCTGTGCAATGAAATCCTAGACCCCTACGGGCGCGGCAAGTTACCCGCCAAAACCTGAAGCGAGGCAGCCCCCTTCAGCACCGTGAATGGACCACCCAGCACTTCACGGAATCCGGTAACTTGGGCATCCCTCTTGGGTCAACCTGTACCCCCTACGAGTGCGGCGAATAGCCCGCCAATCCTAGAGTGAAGCCCCCTCCATCTCAATGCCATGAGATGCGGGCCCGTTGCCCTCTAGAACCCGGCTATGCGTGCACCCCTCCTTGGGGTAATCCTAGTACAGAAAGTAAAATATACATACAACGGGTACATCGACCGCAACCTGGCCATGCCCCAAAATAATAATACAAACAGGCAGTGACGGCAGTCCACATGTCGGACGCTCGCCCCGCAATATCAAATGTACATAATACAACCACAATTGTACTAGCATTGCATCCAGGCTATCCCCCACGACCAATCCGCAACATCACAGCATAACACAGAACATCAACGTGAAAGTCACGTTCGCAAATCCTTCTAACCGGGCTATAGCAGTTAGACAGGATTTACCGATCAAGTGACATTCACTGTCGCAGATATAATGTAAATACTGTGAACTAATGTGTTTAAAATATCCGATCGATCAAAATTATAACAAGTGGGCCCCAAGTACTACTGTAGCACATCAAGAAATTCTGGGCCTAAAATTAATATTCCAAAAACCCTATTTTCAACCCAGAAAGCAACTGCAGAAATTTGATACGGCAAGGACATCAATGTGCGGCGTAACCGCGGCCCAATGGGGGGTTTGGCCGCGGTTCCGCGCTCCCATTATCGAGTTACTGTATCGAATTTCTACACAATGCTCAGAACTTCCAGCACATCACTATTCAACAACCTGAAAAAATTTTCGAGCCAGAAAAAAATCAACAGAAAACCGATGCATGTATTATTGGGTTTTCGGAACATTTGTTTGATCGGAAGTGTAAAGCACATTAGACAAAGCTAGACTATGTTAATGGCGAGCCTCTGATACCACTGTAAGTGCACGGCGGCGCCCCGGCCTCCATCCCGAGGCCAAATGCGGAAGCGATGGTTAACTTTAAATTTTCTTGAACCGGCACCACCGCGCACTAGAACCCGGATCGAACCATTAACTAGTCCTAGCTAACTACTAGAGGGGAAGAGAGATATACCGAGCGATCCGAGTCCTCCGGTCTTCTCGCTGTCGTCCCAATCTCTCGCGGAATGTCCGGTCTCCACCTCCTCGCCGGAAAGGGCACCATGTCGCCGGGTTCTTTTACGGGCTCACGCCTCTATACCGAGGCAACTCAGGCACGAAGTTGGCGAGCCGACGTGCCCAAGATTTGCTGTAGAATGTGTAGTGCTCATGTCTCATTTCGGAGTAGTGGATGTTGCCTTTTAGTGGAGGCATGAACCACGGAGTTTTTCTTGGGAATTTTGTGAGGAAAATTGATATGATATCAACAAAGAACCACACACAAAAAAATGGGACAGCCCACCTCTCATGTGGCCGGCCAAGTGAGGTAGGGAGAGAGAGAATGTAGTAATCAAAAAGAATAAGCCCCCCATCATACAAGAGAGAGAGAGAAGGTTACAATGATAAACAATGATCACAAAAGGAGAACCTCACTCCACCACAACCATCATGAAACCACAAGTCAAAACATGATGACTAAAGAAAGTCAAGCAATGATGGTGCAAGTATCATGATACAATAATATGCAAAGACCCCCTCCACAAAAACTTATTTGCACAAATGCTAATAAGCCCTCCTCCACCAATCTTCGGCCAATGAAAGATACAATGAAATATGGCCGAAACGGAAAGCAAACTGGCAACTCTAGAAAACTGATCCCGTAATAAATTACAGGAAAAAACCCCGCTACTGTGCATACACACCCGCATTTGTATTCCGACCGAAATACAAATGCAATGAGACAAAATCTATGCTGTACTATACTAGGATCCGGCTTAAACCAAAGCCGGCTAGTATTATCCGTTCGATCCTGATCCGTGCAATACCGCACGTATCTGATCGAACGCTGCCATATATCCATACGGCCTCTAGTACAAACCATCCGATCCTGATCCGTGCAATACCGCACGTATCTGATCGAACCCTGCCATATCTCCATACGGCCTCTACAGCTTTTCGCCCGAAAGCTTGAGTAACTGAATGTGTGGTGGACTCTAAAGACTCGTCAATACTATGGCTGTGGATTTAACCACTAGCACGTCAGAGGTATTAGCCATACGTGACGGGCCACCAGCTATTGACCAAAAGGGACGTCGATGAGCGAACTCATCCTGACACCCTACTGAGCCTGTCAGTGACAATATCCGTACAGTCCGGTCCGTTCGTCTATGAGCATCACATGGCGGGCCTAGAGGGTTGGTAAAAGTCAGACCCTCAAAAGCGGTACAAGTCGTGTCGGAGTGTAGCCCAGAACACCCTGAGATACTACTGGAATACCTACCAGTAAATCTCCTGCCTCGGCCGAGGGCTTCATGTAATGGCTCTCCTAGACACAGCGCGACCTCACCCCCAATACCGGGAGAGACGAACCCCTGAAGATCCGCTCACTGCCTCCATGTGGCTCGGGACTGTACCCAACTAAAACCTGTTTGCACGTCTCCTTTGAGCATGGTAGGGTAGTAATCAAAGTGCAGTAGGAACTCACACGAGACAAATGACGATCCCCAGGTCGATGAATTAACCTGTACACATGTCACCAGGGAACTTCTATCCGACGTCAGGTATAAGACCAACTAGCATGTTCCCGGCGAGTCCTGTCCGGTGTACTCATAACCCAATGAGCACCTGTATACATCTTAGGTGAACCAACGGACACCAGTGGCTTGTGAGACCGGCCACCGCCCCTCGTCGGGGACTCGACTGTATACACTAGTCTACTCTGGAGTATCGATGCCCTGTCTCGAAACTCCCACGACTAGGGACCTTTTAAGGATGTGCTTATAGACTGCCAGCTCTCACGTATATGATCGCCCTCATACTGCTGGCAGTCAAGCAAGAATCCTAGGGGCTCTATCAACGTGTAATAGCGACATGTCGGGTCACCTAAAGCAGTACACGATGATAAAGGTAAACCAGATAGCATACTATCATCTTGAGTAAGACTGTCCTATCGGGATAGGTCCTCCCTCAATCATTGCAATCACGTGCCTGTGATCCAATAATTGACTCTGAGGGCACTATCTCCAACAGCCTGAAGTAACCGGTACAGGTAAACAGTAAGACAGGTATATCGAATCAGTAATCAATGCATGTCCATGTCACTAAACCTATCAGTCTCTAAGTCTCACTGTCCAGGTCGCTAAAGCTATCATCGGTCCAAGTATGAGCGTCAACCACGCAGGAGTATCCCCAACCCAAGGGTAGGGCCCCGGGGCAAGGGAACACGGGCCCGAATCACGCACGATAATAATCAGTAACACCATCCATACAACCCCCAAAATCACGGTATATGCCGGCAATGGGACTCCCGAGATTCCGTTGAACTCACATTCAAACTACCCCACACCCCATGGTCTACATCAAACACCGACCATAAACCCAAATACTACTCGGTCCATGACAAGTCTACGTAAGAACTGAAGACAGGATCTCCATTAAGCATGTCCCGGCTGGTACCCACGATAAATGGACTGTGTTTGACGCCTTACCTATGACACTAATATAAGTGCTTCCATAACCGTCCTATACCGGTTATAGTTACACTTACATATGCCCCATAGGCATCGACAATGCAATAATTTAACTGGTTCCGCTGATTGTGTACAAGTACGTGTCACTTCACTTATTCATTCACGCTTTAACACTAACGTACTTGCCACAATCTAAATCACTAATATCTATCACTGGGTAATGTACACGATCACTAGGTTATCAATGCTTCATGACCACTATTCAATGAGGATATAACCGCTACATGATATGATGATAATGCAATTAATTATAATGCGAATATAACATAGCAGCCAGTGTCATACCATTTGCAAAATTTACTATAAATCACACGTGCAGAATTAAGCAAAACGATATATAAGGGGTAAGCAGTATGTTTAGTTATCTATCTATAAAAATTGGCTTCGCATCAAATGGGTTTCAGGTTTGCTAGTTATGGTCATTTCATTTTAAGTGTTCATTGCGGGAAATCCAGTTTCTGAACTGGAAGTCCGTTTCGTAACATATTTTAGTCCCAGTTGGGATCATAATTAGATGATACTACAGTTAGATAATATTTAGGTTTAACAGTTAGGTTTCCAACGCATCATACGGACCGATAACATCCACTGTGTACTGGGAGATATGTTCAGTTTAATATCAATGTGTACAACTGTCACTGCAGAAAACTGCAGGATACCTAGGTACGTTAAAATGCAAATTAAATATCAATTGACGGTGAAACTGCACGGGATCAGATTCAGGTGTTAACTAACTAAATTATCTACCCGACCATATGGGGATCCACGCATTTTCAGTTTAAAGAAGGGGTATACAGGTGTTCCAAAGCCAGGTATCCAAAACGAAATGCTGCCCCGAACTGCAGTTCAGGGCCGAGAATCGCCTCAGTATTCATTGTTATAACTTATCAAAATGCAAAGATGAACTATGGGGTGCTGTAGATTTATCTGTTGTATTCGATACGAGCCCTAGCACTCTGAGATCCGATATATAGATAATTTATTATGATTTTAACCGTTCAGCTTATCCGAGAAAATCAGCTTTCACAAGGGTTATTGGGTTGCCATTTTAGGGAGGTAACCAACTTTATTTTACAGCCATTTTTATATACGATGTTCGCTAACCATGCAGGGTTTCATTGATAATGAGTTCCACCATTCTAAAGTAGAGTTTCGCTTAGGGTCTAGCGTCAAACACTTAATTAATTAGAGCAATATAAATTTACATATAGATGGGTATCAATATATAGCATATTATCATGTAAAGCAAGTGAGGGGTTCACTTGCCTTCGGTCGCTTGATATAGAAGTGACGCCGCTGCAGAGTTTGTCTCGACAAACGAGACGGCGCGATGCTTGACACGAGCGGGGGGCGCGAGCGCGATGCGAGGTGATCCGGTACTGAACACTGGTGGCAACACGGGCGTGATACGGTAGTGGACGTGGCGATGACACGGGCGCGACACGGTACTGGGCACGGTCTTGACTCGGTGCATGGTTTGGGAGCAGCACGGCTCGCGCACTGGATCAGGTACGATGTGGCACGGGGGCTGGCACTACGTGGCACAGGGACTGGGTATGACGTGGCACAGGGACTGGGCACGGGGCATGACACGTCTGGGCATGCGGTGGCACGGGGCTGGCACGTCGCGAGGCTAGAGCGTGACACACAGCAACGGACCTATGCGGTGTTGCGACGGCGACTACATCGACGACCATGATGGTCACAGGGACCGAGGCCACAACTTGGACGGCGACAGAGGTGATGGGAATAGTGGCTATGGCGACTGCAATCAGGTGTTCGACAGAATGCCTATAGGGATTCGGCTTGGGATTGAGCTCGGCTGGGTACGAAGCGGGGAGCTCGGGGTCCAGCGGCGGTCAGGGGAGTTCCGG
Organism: Agapanthus africanus; assembly: GCA_030015575.1. NCBI lineage: Eukaryota > Viridiplantae > Streptophyta > Magnoliopsida > Asparagales > Amaryllidaceae > Agapanthus > Agapanthus africanus. The sequence goes on from JASDDO010000008.1 coordinate 181,606,909, forward strand.
CGATGAGGGGCTCAGTTGGAGGGAGCGCAGCGGAGGCTTGGGTAGTGGGCTGGAGCTTGGGTCATGGAGGCAAGGTCGACGTTGCTGGTGATGGAGGTGATGACGTCGGGGTGATGGGAATGCAGGCGAGGGTGGAGGCGGAGTCAATGACGGCAAGGTGGCGACGGCGAAGTTCCGGCAAGGTGGTCGATGGTGAAGGCAGAGGTCGTAGGGGTGCCGACGATGGTCTCGTCGGGGCTTGGTAGTGCTTCGTCGAGGTGGTTGGAGGGTGCAGGTAAGGAGATGGGCTCGACGGTTGGAGGAAACTGTGGCGGTGTGTAGTCGTCGGCCTGGAGGAGGTGAAGGTGCTCGTGGTGTAGGCGTCGAAGGAAGTGGAGCCGCGGGCGAAAGCAGCGGATGGTCGTGGTGTTAACTGGGAGCTTGGTACGGGGGAGGCTGGAGGCCGGCGGGGTTGTGAAGGCGGCGACGGGGTCAGGGTTCCCGTGGCGTAGTTGCAGGGGCTCGGGTGTTGGGAGGAAGGAGGGTAGTGTCGTCGTGGGTTCTCGCGGGGTGGTGGTGAGGTGAGGAAGTCGGCAAGATGGGGTTGCCGATGAGGGTGGAGGCGGCGATGGCGAGGCGAGGGCGTGGGTTAAGGCTTCGCGAGCGAAGGCAGGAAAAATGGAGAAGATGAGGACAGCGACTGGGCGATGCAGGAGGCAGTAGGGTCGAGGTAGAAAGAGGAGGTACTCGGGTTCTTTTTTTTTTAGAAGAAGAGAGGAGAGAGGAGAGTGAGAGGGAGAGAAAAGAGAGGGAGGGAGACGAGGCAGTGGGGGCCACATGGAGTCGAGAACGAAGTCATGGGGAGGAGCGGGTCATGGAGAGCAGTTGCGAGAAGGGGGAGGCGTTGGCGAAAGAGGGGAGGGTCGTGGTTGAGCGGGTCGTGGGGGCTCGTTGAGGCGAAGATGAGGGGTGAGGAGGCGGGAAAAGAGGCGGGATGAAAGGGAATGAGAAGAAGAAGAGGGGGATGTGTTCGGGTCGGGTCGGGCAGGGAATGGGTAGTGGGCTGGGCTTGGGCTGGGGTTAAGTAAAATTTTAGAAAATAATAAAAGGTTAGGGTTTTAAGATTTAGGTTAGGAAATTAAAATTTAAAGTTAAACTTAGGAAATTTAGGAAAAATAATAATTGTAAAAGTTTGAAATAGAAATTTTAGGGAAAATATTTGTTTAAAAAGATATTTATAATGGAACTGGGTATTACAGGTTTCCACCTGACCATCCACACCGATCTTTCTCTTAAAGATCCATTTGCACCCTATGAGTTTTACTCCAGAAGGTGCAACCTACAATATCCATACTTTGTTGGTGTGCATGGATTCCATTTCGGATCTTATGGCATCCAGCCACTTCACTGAGTCACCACTCGTGATAGCTTGCTGAAAACTAGTTGGATCATCATCATCCATGATGCAATCTTCTTTATCACAGTCAATTAGAAAACCGTAGTATCTATCAGGTGGGCGAGAAGTCCTACTAGATCTACAGAGTGGCTGAGGTTCGTTAGGTTCTACTGAAACCTCAGTTTCGACCAAATCATCGGTAATTGTTTGTGTATCTGGAATTTCTTCCAGTTCTACCGCATTGCCAACAATATCATTTGTAAAAAAATTCAATTTCTAAAAAATGTGGCATACTGAGAAACAAACACCCTTTGTTCCTCCTTGTGGTAGAAAAGATATCCATACAAGTGTTTTGGAAATCCCACAAATTTACATAAAACCGATTGTGTCTCGAGTTTGTCCGGATTCTGCTTTTTCACAAAAACCGGACAACCCCATATCCTAACTCTTTTAAGAGATGGGCTCTTCCCATATCATATCTCATATGGAGTGGTAGACACGGTTTTGGTCGGAACCCTATTCAGTAGATAAATCGCAGTCTCCAATGCGTGCCCCCAGAATGATATTAGTAACTCAGCATCACTCATCATAGATCGTACCATATCTAATAGGGTACGATTTCTGCGTTCCGACACACCGTTGTGCTGTGGTGTGTACGGAGGAGTGAGCTGAGAGAGAATCCCATTCTCTTTTAGGAAATCTAGAAACTCTGAGCTCAGATACTCACCTCCTAGATCCGATCAAAGTTTCTTGATTCTCATGCCTGTTTGTTTTTCTACTTCAGATTTATACTCCTTGAATTTTTCGTTATCTTCAGACTTATGTTTCAACAAGAACACGTGCCCGAATCTCGAGAAATCATCAGTAAAAGTTATGAAATAGGAAAAAACACCTCCCGCATGTGTAGACATTGGTCCTCATACATCACTATGTATGAGACCTAAGAGTTCAGTAACTCTCTCTCCGTGTCCACTAAACGGAGTTTTGGTCATTTTACCTTTGGTACAAGACTGGAAAGTCGCATAAGATTTATATTTAAATATCCATTTTTATGTAGCTTGGTTAGTCTTATTTCATTAATATGACCAAGTCTACAATGCCAAATGAAAGCTTCATTTATGTCTGAAACATTTCTTTTGTTTGTGTGTTGTATATGTTAGTTATATGTATGCCCTAGAGTGTAGGGTTCCTAGGCACACTAATGAGGTCTCACAAGGCATCAACCATGCCAATTTCAAAAAATTCCGGTGCCTACAAACCCTAATACAGATCGTTGACTAGAGATTAGGCGAAACTACAAGCTACTAAACTGTTTTAGCACTAAGTGAACGGAAATACAACCTTTGTAGATCCGGTCCTCCACCTCCTCGGCTCCGTGATGAAGTCCCACCGCTGTACCCATCGGATCCCGGACTCTCGTGGTGGTTTCATCGAAGAAATGGGCGGGCTAGGTCGTCGACTTCGATGCCGAAGATGATCTACGTCGAGGCAACACAAGATCAAGCTCCAACTTCACAAAGTCAAGAAACTTGTGAAGAAAACACCCTATACTACATGGCAAGTGGTAGAGGATGAAGAAATAGGAAGTGGGTTCACTTTAGAATTGGATTTCTCACTCTTTTTCTCAAGTTGCCATTAAAGGTTGCAAGCTTTTCTTCTTGTTGATGAAGAAGAAGAAGAAGAAGAAGAAAAGAATATGATAAGTTATTTTCAAAATAGAAAACCAAAATGATACTTATCATATTTGCAACCTGTCACGACCCGAAAGTACGGAACATGACCGGCACTTAAACTACGAACGTCTCGAGGCGTAAGTAATCTAAGTAAACCGAAAACCCAGAAATCCAAACCAAGAAAAGTAGTAGAGTGCAGGAAAACCAATTTAAAACAAGTAGTTTTAATAGCATAAGCCGAATTATGCGGTTTTTAAGAACATCAAAATTTACTGAAAATTTCGGCAGAGTCTCCTTTGTAAAAACTGGCTCCCAAACGGGATACAACATAAATAGTATACGAAATCAATAAAAAGGCATCCCCAAGCGGGAGCTAGCTCTTCGTCAATCGACGGTCACAACCACACAAGCAATATAATATACAACGCCAACGGCGAGGATCAAAACTCAAAAGGAACTCAAAACCACCAGAAATATAACGAGCGACTCTAAGGTCGAAAGAATAAACAGCACTGGTCTCTATCTCAAAAAAAAATACATGTTTGGTTGATGGAACTTCTAGATACAACAGAATAACGATATACAAGATATATAATGGGGGTATGATACAAGTAAACCCACCTACTAGCAAATCACCCGAATGAAACTAAGCCCGCAAGCCGTAATGAAACCTGTACGGCAAATCTGCAAGAAACTGGGGCACAACGGGGGTGAGTTGCCAACTCGTGAATAGAAAAACATCTACGCACAGAAATCGCATAAATAACGCAACCTAGGTCAATGATCATAATATATCCTCAAATATAAGTATAACAGGCAGCCTATAACAATGACTAGGGTAATATCTAACCCGAGTATAATTCATGTGCCCGTGTCAGTGCCTCAGGTAGCAATATATCATATGAATGAGGTATGAATGCATGAAACAGAATACATGTAAATGAAGAAACTGTTTTCATAAGTTAGTGAGATTTTCTTCGTATTTTTAAACTGAGGTATCATAATGAAATCAGTATCAACAGTGTCTAGCATCGACACAAAACATAAATCTCACTGTCTCGAAATATCAATGTCTCAAGCTCAATATCTAGGGCGCCGTCAGTCCGGACCGGCCCCTACCATCTATCTCAAGACCACGACGGTATCCTCCGGATATCCGACACGTCGGGTAATATCACCGGTAGGTAGTGCTCCCCAGCCAGGCTCAACGTCAACACCACATTCCTCTTGCCCCGGGGTACCATACCGGGCCCACCATGTACCCGTGACGGTTCCTCCACTCCTCGACACGGATCTCCAAAACCACAGCAAACTCATGGTGGACGACACTTTACATCACTAGAAAGCCGCAACATTTTATATTTTAAAAGATCATAAGTTGTAAATTTTGCAGCTTTCCCCGAAATCCAGAAATATCATAAATCTTAAGAAATCATCACAAGTGCATATGTCAATGATAATGAACTAGACATGAACAACTGAATAACAGTATGCATGAAGTGGTAGGTAATAACTACAATGTCTAAAATGGCATATAAGGGAAGTACACTAATATCATGTCAAAACTACCAGCTAACAATCTAAGTCAAGCAATTATATTCTCTAAAGTGTACGTGACATGGCAATTACCGATGAAGATGTGTGTGAGCCGGCAAGTAGGTGTACGTGGTACATACGCATCATCGGTAATGGTGCTGGTGTCCTAACAGCATGATATCAATAATGGAATATGCAGCAAAATAAATATGCGAGGCAGAGCGAATAGCAATAATGTGCGGGAGCTGAATACTAGACACAACGATAACTAATCTGCAATACTCTAATATAAGTCCTACGAATGGTGCCTTTTGAAATAACACGAATCATGGGGTTTTGAAAATAGGGGCTACGGTGTTTTTATGAAAAGACACGTCGTTTTTGAAATATCCGTAGATTCTCTTGAGCTGTCTTTAAAAATGCCCACGATTCGTTAGTTTTTGAAATAGGTAAGAAGTCTAATCTAATCTAACAACTACACTAAACTATACGGCTGAACTAACAAGCTGAACTACAGGTAAGGAAACCGCCTATCATCTGAGTCGATACATATACATACCTGTATATGTATAGTCGGTGATCCCGCCTCGATAATATCATATCCGATACCATATCTATAATCAGGCATCCCAAGTCAAGAGTGCGGATCAATCATCAATATAGCTCGTACGTAAATCCGTCGTACGGCATCCCAATCTGGGTACGGGTCAATATCACATTCATCATACTATTCACCTGGTATCCTCTTTATCAAAAATCATGGTCGGGGTACTGATCTACGTCTAGTACCATACTGATACCGCCTACGTATGCATGGACGTGTGTGAAACACTACGTCAAGGACCCGCTACAACGTCATGTCGTATCTAAGATACGAACCCTGCTATATCACCGATCTCACGGCCTCAAATCAAATCTCATCGACCCAGCTCAATCCCAAGTATCATCCTCAATCCGTATGTGAACACATAGTCCCATACCCATGTGAACACATAACTATAAAGAATCCCATGAGCACATATCAATAGGAATGTATGCAAGTATGTATGTGTGTATGTGTGTGTAACACTAACCTAGGGTTCGCAACACTAAAGTAATCCAACACACCAATATCCATCCTAAGCATCGTTATTAATCCCAAATAACATATAATAAATGTTGGTGTGTATACGCATCCGTATACACCACCACGGACTGCGGGGGTGCTATACGCCATCCACCCGACTTCTCCCCGTAGATATAAATCTACTCACCTGAACCTCGCTCGCCGGTGCCGACGTCGCCACGCGATTTCTTGTCGTCTCGAAGTCCACCTGGGGTACCTACATATCATAACGCACCGTATCGCATAAAAACCTAATTCGAAATCGAAACGTCATAAGAAAACCAAATCGGCACGCGTATCACGCATAGGTCCAAACCTATCGCCCACGCATGCAGGAATAGTCAAACCAACCCTCGATGTCGATGTACGAACGTCAAACCATCGAGAAAATCTAATCACACTCATTTGCACATTCACGAACACTAATTTTAATATAAACTAGGTTAAAACTCACAAAAACGCCAATTTCACTTAAAAAGTCATTTTTCCGAAAATCTAGCAAGCACAATTCGCCGTTTTTGTACAAAACACGATATTTAAATGAATGTAGCGGCCAATATATTTATTAAATAATTAAATAAGTCGTATAAACAATTTCCGGAATTTAATCTCATTAATTTCCAAAAATCCTAATATTCCAGTTTACCAAAAATACCCTTTTTAACAATTCCAAAGCAAAATACACAAACTACAATCTAGCTTAGAATTGCATGATCCAAAGCATTAAACCACACTTAATAAAGTTAATGAAGCCAAGAAAAACCTAATCACACTTTTAATCCCAATTATATAACCAATTTCAAAAGCCTTGTTAGCAAATTAACATAATTAACACAATTTCCTTAAACTAACCATTAACAACTAACTACTAATCTTGTTCTACAATTTTAGTGGCCACAATATTCACCAAATAACTTAATTAGGTCACAAAAATATTAAGTAGGTTTTTATTTCATCTAATTACATCTATCCTAAAACCTAGTTTCCAAAATATTTTCATTTGGACAATTACATGTTACAATTGGCAATAAGTAACAACTTTAAGTTGCATAACTTAAGATGCTAAAAAAAACAACCATCACACAACCATGAACACATGATCACAACCTAACTTGATCTCAAACTCTTTCCATTACAAACAAAATCCCAATTAGAGTTGCATTCAAACTTAATTGACTTTAATCAAAGAAACTATACAATAATTAGATTTGGCTTGGGATTTATACCTCACCAAAAACAAGAGACCAAGCTTGAAATCTAGCCTCCCAAAATGGCCTCCAAGCTCCTAGATCCATGCAAGAATAGCTATTGAAAAATGGGTAGGAGTTAGATTTGAGTTTTGGTTTAATTTTGATAGAAATTTAATGGATTTTGAAGACTTTTTTTGATGAGGAAAAGAGAGGGGAAGAAGGAGGAGGGGCTGCAGTTTGAGGGAGGATGGGGCTCGGCCAGCAGGTGGGGGAGGGTGTGGAGGGTGTGGGTGTGGAAAAGAAAGTCCAAGTCAAGGTAAAATACCCCCCCCCCAAGTCAACACCAACTTCTTCTCTCACTAATCTTTTCTTTTCCTTTCATTTCTATGAAATTCAAGTGGGGACCAAAGAGGGGCTGCTGAATTCAGCCATGGGGATAAGTGAATGGGGGTGTGTGGGTGTGGGTACGGGTGTGGGGTGATGAAAAATGATAAATACAATACCCCAACATCCATTTACGCTAAAAAAAAGCCTTTTTTTTCTTAAATAATTTCTAAACCGTTTTGGCAAATAATTTCGTTCCAAAAACCACATGATAAAATTTTATTTAATGTTTTATGATGCACAAAATTTGTTTCAACTCATTTCAATTTGTAATTTTCCCTAATTAAATGTATTAGTGACGGCTTAAATAATAATAAAATAATATTTTTTTTTCAGAAAATTTAAAATTTCACCAGCGGCTCAATAAACACCAAATAATAGCAATTACATAGCTAGAATATGTATATTTAAGTTTTATAATAAGATATTTGTATTTTGACTTTTTACAGAAAACCCCCTTATTTTACCGATTTTTTTGAAATTTCACCGAAACGATTTTCAAAACGTTACAATCTTCCCCCCATAAAGAAATTCGGTCCCCGAATTTAAATTCAAACTCCCCCAAATACTAAAACATCTAAGAAAAACTATCAAGTCGTCGGGGGCTCCGAAATTGTAACTACATAAAACAATTCGTAGCGCAGCGCATGCGCTTGAAAAATGAGTATATAACTCAAATCAAAACTCCGTCAAGCATCCCGCAATCATCGGAGTCATGGAGAAGACATCAATGCCAAATCCAAATCAAAACCAATATGATATAACTCGAAACTATACATGTAAATATCGAATCTATATATGTAAGTATCTGAAGGAAATGCATGCCAAATCTCTTTAAGTCGTTGTGCATGCGTATAACACTGCACAGTGGCGGACGTCTATCATAAGGAAATAACTATATACATATATACCTTTGTTTGAAATGTACGTTCTGCCGTTTTGGAAACAATTTAGAAGGGTCTCCTTGTTTTAAACATTTCGTGTCATATCAGACACGTAGGTAAATACTGAGGCTATAGCTCGCTTTTTGGAAATCCCTTCAATAACTATCAATGCATGCCAAATATATTCAGGTACTGTCCTCTGACTAGTCCTGCTCAGTACGAAAACACATAGCAATATCATAAAAACGTACTACTCTATAAGAAATCAATCCCAAAATATGCACATGAATACTACGTGCGTCTGGTGCGCACGGAAATCAAAATCCATGAATGTGCCATACATGCGCACAGAAACAACATCTAAGTGCATCGGGTGTGCACGAAACATCTGTCGTAGGCAACATGTGTGCCTGACAGCAAAATCAGGTGCATCTGACATGCACGAAAAATCTCGATTTAGTGCATCTGGTGTGCACCAAAATCGCATCTCAAGACATGCGCTCAACATGCGCGAAAATCTAAATCAGGTGCATCCATCGTGCACGAAATCATAAAATCCAATATCAAGCGCCGAACGTGCGCAAAATCAATCAGGTGCACAAGGTGCACAAAACAAATATCGAGTATCTCAATCAAAATCGAAGTCCAGTGCATCTAAGTGCACAAAAGGCGTATCACTGCACTGCAAGCATATATAAACTATACCGAGTGCAGGAACGAAATCGTGTGCATGCATACGCACAAAACCAACTCAACTGTTTTAAAACCGTAAAATCACAAACATGTGAAACTAAAGAACGAAAACGATATCAAGTGCAACACTGTGCAAAGATCGTAAATCCTCAATCATCAAAATCAAATCATACGAATAAATCCCCCAAAACATCGGAATCAATAGTGGCGGAATAGTACTGCTCCAGCGCATCCTCTAAGAATCTCGGCCAACTGTCGCGGTCACTAGTGGGACGTCTCGTCGATGATCATGAACTCTGTCCTGCTGGTGTGCGTAACCATGACCACTCCTGGGTCAAGGTCTTCACTGTGAATTACCAATCTTTCGGTCCATCGGCTCATCGGCCCTGTCGGGTGTGCTAACGGGGACGATTCCGTTCTGGTACTTCTCTGGTCATCTCTTGGTCAATCATCCCGACCACTCGTAAGACAGCATATCACTGGCGTCGGCCTCTGGCTCTTTGAATGTACATGACACCTCTGATCCTGGGTGCAAGTATCATTGCAGCAGTGTCCTGGAAGGAATCCTGCTCACGGTCTCTTCCATGTCTCGTCTCTGCCAACTGTCCGGAAGTCGTTGTCCTTTCCTATATCTGCATCTTGCTCTGGAACGACTGCATACTCATCGCGACTCCTTCTGGAAGGTAAGTCCAAGTACCATGCCTCGGCATGCGCATCGCCTCTCTGATGTCGGCGGAGTGGAACATCATCTCATCTAGATCTGGTGCGAACCTTTTACTCCACTTTTCTCTAATGTCGACCGCTTCGGATTCGTTTCGTCGTGGCTGCATGGACTGAGCTCCAACGACTATCCTCGTATCTGGAGTCTCCCAAGAATGCATCTCACCACCTAGCATCCGAATTAAGTCGAGTTAGGGTTTCATTCTTCTAGAGGGACCATAGAATTGCCTGCATGTCTTTCCGACTATCTTAAACTTGGAATAATAGGTTTCCGACATTTGATCGTCTCTGTCGACTCCCAACGTCTCCGCGTGAAGTCGTCTCTAGCTGGAATCCATCTATCTGATGACCTCGCATCGGGTTAGGTGAACGATCCACATGTCCTAGTCATTCATCCACGATGACTAGCGACCTTCTATCATCTCTTAGTACAACTCGTTCTGCACTAACTCCAGCATCTGGGGCAATACCTCGTCGTTCGCAGCAATAACTGGCTCGCTCGTCTGCACGCCGAACAGTGCCTCGATCATCATGAATAAGCAACACACCAACTGTCATCAAGATCTGGCTGGCCTTTATCATTAGCTCAATCCTCTAATGTCGATCAGCACATCCGAGTAACCTCATAAAGGCGATCCGCCAAATGCTCGTGGCGCGGAAACACTGTCAAAAGGCACCTTTCTATAATCGGGTGTCGCCGGAATCATGCCCTGGTCAGTCCTCGTTCGTGCCGAGCTCGTGCTGGCCGCAACTCTAGCCGTAGCTCTCCCTTCCCGTAATCGTGGCAGCAAAACCAAACTGGTACCGATGAGGCTAGATCAGGAAGGAATATAATACTGAACAAGGAAATGTACATCCTAAGGCTTCTTAAGTGGAGTGGCGTGTCGTAAATATGCCGCGGAACATACCAACGGTACGTCACTCTACTTTAGTCACTTATTCCATCAACCAAGTCATCCTACGCTCCGAAGGTAAAACCTAACGCTCTGATACCAACTTTGTCACGACCCGAAAGTACGGAACATGACCGGCACTTAAACTACGAACGTCTCGAGGCGTAAGTAATCTAAGTAAACCGAAAACCCAGAAATCCAAACCAAGAAAAGTAGTAGAGTGCAGGAAAACCAATTTAAAACAAGTAGTTTTAATAGCATAAGCCGAATTATGCGGTTTTTAAGAACATCAAAATTTACTGAAAATTTCGGCAGAGTCTCCTTTGTAAAAACTGGCTCCCAAACGGGATACAACATAAATAGTATACGAAATCAATAAAAAGGCATCCCCAAGCGGGAGCTAGCTCTTCGTCAATCGACGGTCACAACCACACAAGCAATATAATATACAACGCCAACGGCGAGGATCAAAACTCAAAAGGAACTCAAAACCACCAGAAATATAACGAGCGACTCTAAGGTCGAAAGAATAAACAGCACTGGTCTCTATCTCAAAAAAAAAATACATGTTTGGTTGATGGAACTTCTAGATACAACAGAATAATGATATACAAGATATATAATGGGGGTATGATACAAGTAAACCCACCTACTAGCAAATCACCCGAATGAAACTGAGCCCGCAAGCCGTAATGAAACCTGTACGGCAAATCTGCAAGAAACTGGGGCACAACGGGGGTGAGTTGCCAACTCGTGAATAGAAAAACATCTACGCACAGAAATCGCATAAATAACGCAACCTAGGTCAATGATCATTATATATCCTCAAATATAAGTATAACAGGCAGCCTATAACAATGACTAGGGTAATATCTAACCCGAGTATAATTCATGTGCCCGTGTCAGTGCCTCAGGTAGCAATATATCATATGAATGAGGTATGAATGCATGAAACAGAATACATGTAAATGAAGAAACTGTTTTCATAAATTAGTGAGATTTTCTTCGTATTTTTAAACTGAGGTATCATAATGAAATCAGTATCAACAGTGTCTAGCATCGACACAAAACATAAATCTCACTGTCTCGAAATATCAATGTCTCAAGCTCAATATCTAGGGCGCCGTCAGTCCGGACCGGCCCCTACCATCCATCTCAAGACCACGACGGTATCCTCCGGATATCCGACGCGTCGGGTAATATCACCGGTAGGTAGTGCTCCCCAGCCAGGCTCAACGTCAACACCACATTCCTCTTGCCCCGGGGTACCATACCGGGCCCACCATGTACCCGTGACGGTTCCTCCACTCCTCGACACGGATCTCCAAAACCACAGCAAACTCATGGTGGACGACACTTTACATCACTAGAAAGCCGCAACATTTTATATTTTAAAAGATCATAAGTTGTAAATTTTGCGGCTTTCCCCGAAATCCAGAAATATCATAAATCTCAAGAAATCATCACAAGTGCATATGTCAATGATAATGAACTAGGCATGAACAACTGAATAACAGTATGCATGAAGTGGTAGGTAATAACTACAATGTCTAAAATGGCATATAAGGGAAGTACACTAATATCATGTCAAAACTACCAGCTAACAATCTAAGTCAAGCAATTATATTCTCTAAAGTGTACGTGACATGGCAATTACCGATGAAGATGTGTGTGAGCCGGCAAGTAGGTGTACGTGGTACATACGCATCATCGGTAATGGTGCTGGTGTCCTAACAGCATGATATCAATAATGGAATATGCAGCAAAATAAATATGCGAGGCAGAGCGAATAGCAATAATGTGCGGGAGCTGAATACTAGACACAACGATAACTAATCTGCAATACTCTAATATAAGTCCTACGAATGGTGCCTTTTGAAATAACACGAATCATGGGGTTTTGAAAATAGGGGCTACGGTGTTTTTATGAAAAGACACGTCGTTTTTGAAATATCCGTAGATTCCCTTGAGCTGTCTTTAAAAATGCCCACGATTCGTTAGTTTTTGAAATAGGTAAGAAGTCTAATCTAATCTAACAACTACACTAAACTATACGGCTGAACTAACAAGCTGAACTACAGGTAAGGAAACCGCCTATCATCTGAGTCGATACATATACATACCTGTATATGTATAGTCGGTGATCCCGCCTCGATAATATCATATCCGATACCATATCTATAATCAGGCATCCCAAGTCAAGAGTGCGGATCAATCATCAATATAGCTCGTACGTAAATCCGTCGTACGGCATCCCAATCTGGGTACGGGTCAACATCACATTCATCATACTATTCACCTGGTATCCTCTTTATCAAAAATCATGGTCGGGGTACTGATCTACGTCTAGTACCATACTGATACCGCCTACGTATGCATGGACGTGTGTGAAACACTACGTCAAGGACCCGCTACAACGTCATGTCGTATCTAAGATACGAACCCTGCTATATCACCGATCTCACGGCCTCAAATCAAATCTCATCGACTCAGCTCAATCCCAAGTATCATCCTCAATCCGTATGTGAACACATAGTCCCATACCCATGTGAACACATAACTATAAAGAATCCCATGAGCACATATCAATAGGAATGTATGCAAGTATGTATGTGTGTATGTGTGTGTAACACTAACCTAGGGTTCGCAACACTAAAGTAATCCAACACACCAATATCCATCCTAAGCATCGTTATTAATCCCAAATAACATATAATAAATGTTGATGTGTATACGCATCCGTATACACCACCACGGACTGCGGGGGTGCTATACGCCATCCACCCGACTTCTCCCCGTAGATATAAATCTACTCACCTGAACCTCGCTCGCCGGTGCCGACGTCGCCACGCGCTTGCTTGTCGTCTCGAAGTCCACCTGGGGTACCTACATATCATAACGCACCGTATCGCATAAAAACCCAATTCGAAATCGAAACGTCATAAGAAAACCAAATCGGCACGCGTATCACGCATAGGTCCAAACCTATCGCCCACGCATGCAGGAATAGTCAAACCAACCCTCGATGTCGATGTACGAACGTCAAACCATCGAGAAAATCTAATCACACTCATTTGCACATTCACGAACACTAATTTTAATATAAACTAGGTTAAAACTCACAAAAACGCCAATTTCACTTAAAAAGTCATTTTTCCGAAAATCTAGCAAGCACAATTCGCCGTTTTTGTACAAAACACGATATTTAAATGAATGTAGCGGCCAATATATTTATTAAATATCTTAAATAAGTCGTATAAACAATTTCCGGAATTTAATCTCATTAATTTCCAAAAATCCTAATATTCTAGTTTACCAAAAATACCCTTTTTAACAATTCCAAAGCAAAATACACAAACTACAATCTAACTTAGAATTGCATGATCCAAAGCATTAAACCACACTTAATAAAGTTAATGAAGCCAAGAAAAACCTAATCACACTTTTAATCCCAATTATATAACCAATTTCAAAAGCCTAGTTAGCAAATTAGCATAATTAACACAATTTCCTTAAACTAACCATTAACAACTAACTACTAATCTTGTTCTACAATTTTAGTGGCCACAATATTCACCAAATAACTTAATTAGGTCACAAAAATATTAAGTAGGTTTTTATTTCATCTAATTACATCTATCCTAAAACCTAGTTTCCAAAATATTTTCATTTGGACAATTACATGTTACAATTGGCAATAAGTAACAACTTTAAGTTGCATAACTTAAGATGCTAAAAAAAACAACCATCACACAACCATGAACACATGATCACAACCTAACTTGATCTCAAACTCTTTCCATTACAAACTAAATCCCAATTAGAGTTGCATTCAAACTTAATTGACTTTAATCAAAGAAACTATACAATAATTAGATTTGGCTTGGGATTTATACCTCACCAAAAACAAGAGACCAAGCTTGAAATCTAGCCTCCCAAAATGGCCTCCAAGCTCCTAGATCCATGCAAGAATAGCTATTGAAAAATGGGTAGGAGTTAGATTTGAGTTTTGGTTTAATTTTGATAGAAATTTAATGGATTTTGAAGACTTTTTTTGATGAGGAAAAGAGAGGGGAAGAAGGAGGAGGGGCTGCAGTTTGAGGGAGGATGGGGCTCGGCCAGCAGGTGGGGGAGGGGTGTGGAGGGTGTGGGTGTGGAAAAGAAAGTCCAAGTCAAGGTAAAATACCCCCCCCCCCCAAGTCAACACCAACTTCTTCTCTCACTAATCTTTTCTTTTCCTTTCATTTCTATGAAATTCAAGTGGGGACCAAAGAGGGGCTGCTGAATTCAGCCATGGGGATAAGTGAATGGGGGTGTGTGGGTGTGGGTACGGGTGTGGGGTGATGAAAAATGATAAATACAATACCCCAACATCCATTTACGCTAAAAAAAAACCTTTTTTTTCTTCAATAATTTCTAAACCGTTTTGGCAAATAATTTCGTTCCAAAAACCACATGATAAAATTTTATTTAATGTTTTATGATGCACAAAATTTGTTTCAACTCATTCCAATTTGTAATTTTCCCTAATTAAATGTATTAGTGACGGCTTAAATAATAATAAAATAATATTTTTTTTCAGAAAATTTGAAATTTCACCAGCGGCTCAATAAACACCAAATAATAGCAATTACGTAGCTAGAATATGTATATTTAAGTTTTATAATAAGATATTTGTATTTTGACTTTTTACTGAAAACCCCCTTATTTTACCGATTTTTTTGAAATTTCACCGAAACGATTTTCAAAACGTTACACAACCATAGTTAGGTGTAGAGAATAAACTAAGGTTAGGTTGAATGGTTAGGGTTAAGCATGAAACAAAAATGGTGGACTTATTCAAAGCTTCATGAAGCTTCAACTAGAAAACAAATCAAGCCACCATTTTTCCTTTTGCCAAAATGAATGAATAAATAAATAAATAAGCAAATAAATCAAGTGAAACCCTAACCATTGACCAACTATGGTTTAAACCAAACATACACCCAAACTAGCATGTATCATCAAACATGATACAATCTTGTGCACAAAAATATATCATATACACAATGTGCACATCAAGTGAGAAAATCCATCTTAAGTGAACAAATACTAGTTAATGCAAAGTAATATATCAAATATATAATTATGCATTAAATCATCAAATCAACACTTGATTTAACGATCCGGTCATATCGCATATGACCGGCTAATATCCGATGTATCGACTTATCGAATCAATCCTCGATTCGATAACCAGGTTATATCGCATACAACCAATCGATACATTCATCGCGAGAATAGAATACAGTATCACATACTGGTATTATTCTCGGTCCCGCACATATCTCATATGCGCTCCTATTTCGTTTCGCTTGAGCCAGGAAACCTCTGTGTAGGACTCTAAAGACTCGTCAATACGCCGGCAGCAGGTGATGATCATATCAAACACCCACAAGCCGCAAGCGGTCTGCTAAACGTAACGGCCACCCGGGTATTGAGCGATCAGAAGATCGACGAGCAAGCCCGCTCACACTCCTGTGAATCCAACCAGTAACACTTACCGTACAGTCCGGTCTGTTCGTCTGATATGTCGCATATCTCGCCTAGGGGTGGTAAACGTCAGACCCCAGTAGCTCGATAAGTCATGTCTATATGAGGTCTGTAACAGTTCGAGAAACTACTGGTAACACTTACCAGTAAATCTCAGCAACCCTGGCCAGGGATTTCCGGTTATAGCCAATCGAACACAGCGCAACATCAACTCCCTATACCGGGAGAGACGAATCCCCTCCTATCGCTCATTGCCTCCATGTGATTCGGGACTGTACCCAAAAACCACCGTTTTGCACGCCCTCTTGGACGTGGTAAGGTGGAAATCAAAGCACAGTGGGAATCACACAAGACTCTATGACGATCTCGGGTCAACAGACTACTCTGTACCAGTGTCACCAGCGAACTGCCATCTGACGTAAGGTATAATACCATCTGGGAGTTCTCGGCGAGTCCGTCCAGTGTACCCAGTCTCCACTGAGCACCCGTACATCATCTCTGATTTCAAACACCAATGGATATGGGATCATCCATCGCCCATCTGTATGGGTCGAGAAGGTATATGCTAGTCTACTCTGGTATATCGATGCCCCGTCTCGATACACCCACGACCAGGGACCTTGAAGGATGTGCTTATCGACTACCATGTCCCCACTAGTATGATCTGCATCATAGTCCAGGTAGTCAAGTACACATCCTAAGGGCTTTACCAACATGTAACAGAGAGACAATCAGTGTACACGTTAAGATAAAGAGCAACCAGATAGCATACTATCATGTCGAGCAAGAAAGTCCTCCCTATATATGTCCAAGCATCCACTACAATATACATCCTATGTATAGTAATGGCCTCTAGGGCATACATATAGCTAACAATCTCCCACTTGCACTAGGGCCATCTGTAGCAGTGGTTGCAGTATCACATACTCAACCATCCCTTAAAAGTCTCTCTTTGGGAAAAGGCCTTCGTGAGTGGATCCGCTATGTTGTCCTCTGATTCTATGCTCCTAACCTTGATCACCCTGGAGATCAACTATCTCCATGTTCAGGTGATACTGCCTTAGAATACGTCTGGATCACTGATGGGACGGACGTTCCTTGGCATAAGCCACATCTCCACTGTCACACAATGGGAGGAACGAAGTTCATCTCATGAACCAATATACACCCAGACTTCCTCTTTGGTAGCATCTTAAGTAGTGATGTATCCAGCCTTTATCGTCTAGTATGCCACGGTATCTAGCTTGGAACTCTTCCAACATACCGTCCCTTTACTGAGGGTAAAGACAATGCCTGTGACTGACTTTCAGTCGTCTTTATCACCCTGGAACCTTTCCAGTGATTCTCCCCAGGACCAATTGATACCATCTCACTACAACTAGTGAGTATCCTAATATCCATTTACTTGTATCTCATAGATCAAAACTCAGGATTTAGGCGGTATCACTTTGATCCTATATGGAGAACCCTTGTGATAAGCGGAGATTGACCGAGCGTAGCATAGGAAACTCCTTTCTTATCAAGAGTATGTTATCCACGTACTCTACGAGGATCACTACCATACTCCCTACTACCTTTTTGTATATACAAGGTTCATCTACCATTTTGATAATGTCAAACTCTTTGACCAACTCATCAAAACAGATGTTCCAACTCCGCGATGCCTGCTTTATCACATAAAACATCTTGCACACGTTTCTGCTGCTCCCACTGTTTACGAAGTCCTCTGGCTGTGTACTTATAGACGTTCTCTTCTAAATCATTATTTAGAAAAGCAGTCATGATACCCAACCGCCAGATATCGTAGTCATGGTATGTAGCCGTGGCAAGTAGGATCTGGATGGACTTAAGCATAGCTACTTGAAAAGGTTTCACCATTATCCACGCCTGGTTTATGACGAAAACCTTTAACAAGTCTAGCTTTGAAAGTCTCAACTTTTCCATGTACACCAAGTAATCTTCTCAAAATATACTTGCTCCTGATGGGGATTTAACCCTTCAGATATAGCAACCAAAGTCCATACTTTGTTGGTGTATAAGGATTCCACCTCAGATCGCTAAGCATCCAGCCATTCTTACAGAGTTCCACTCTTGATGGCCAGCTCGAAACTAGTTAGGTCATCATCTCATGATGCAATCCTCGCTCCCACTGTCATCGAGAAACCGAAGCAACTCTCAGGTGGGTGAGGAACCCTACTAGATCGGCGGAGAGGCTGAGGTTCGTTGGATTCTATTGAATCCTTTGGTTCTACCAAATCATCAGCTTTAGATTGTATAGCTGGAACCTTTCCAGTTCTACATCACTGACCTTGCCTCGAGCTTGTCCAGATTTTGCTTTTTAGACATAGGCTGGACAACCCCAAATCTTAACTAACTTAAGATATGGGCTCTTCCCTTTCCATATCACATATGAAGTGGTAGGCAACTGATTTAATTGGAACCCTATTCAATAGGTATGCAACTTCATAAGTGCATAACTCCTAAAAGGAAACATGTAACTCAGTAGTACTCATCATAGAGCACACCTTATCATATAGGGTGTGATTTCTCCACCCCGATACTCCGACGTGCTGTGGTGTATCCGGAGGAGTAATGCTGAGAGAGAATCTTATTCTCCTTTAGAATAGTCCATGAATTCCATGCACAAGTATTCTCCTCCCTATTCTTATCATAGGACATAATACTTATACCCGTATTCTGGTTCTCTACTTCTAACTTATATTCTGTGAATATCTCAAAAGGTTCGGACTTGTGTTTCAACAGGAACATATATCGGAATCTTGAGAGATTATCAGAGAACGTAATGAAGTATAAAGAACCGGTCTTGGCATGTGTAGACAGGGGATCTTTATACATCAACATGTATCATCCCAAGAGTTTACTAACTCTTTCTCTGTTTCCAGTAAACGGAGCTATGGTCATTTTATCTTTGTGACATGACTGGCAAGTTTCATAAGATGTAAATTCAAACTGATTTAAATATGCATCTAAATGTAACTTTAGCTAGTCGGGTCACATTAATCTGACCTAGTCTACAATGCCTCAAGAAGGATCCGTTCATATCTGAACTCTTCCTCTTGTGTGTGTTCCGTATACTAAGAACTGTAGTTTGATTTAGAACATCAATGCTTTTAGATAACGTGCCTGAACCGATCAACTTTTGATATAGAAAATGTTCAAAACATTATCCAACAATACAAAATTATATCCTTCTTTAATAAATAAAGAGACTGATATGATTTTGTATATCAGGTTCGGTATCTAATAGCATTTGTTCAGAATCAATGTATAGATAATACAGGGTGACAGTGACCAACAGACTTGGCTGCAACACTTGCCCCGTTTTCTGCCTCATGAAACTTATCACCCGTTCTCAGTTCTCTACCTTTCTGTAGCCCATGTAACGGATTACATATGCGGGATCCTGATCCGGTATCACATACCCAGGACGTAAAGAATACTGAGAAACAGTTCTGTGTAATGAACGCACCCGAAGAAGATGCATCATCATGCAATTTCTTCGTTTGGGCGGCAAAGGAATCCTGGTAATCCCCAATTCCTGCTCTGTCTTATAACAATTATAAGTTGAAGCGGGACCAATGTTCCCCAGCTCAGTATAACAAGCGGGTTCGGTCAATATTTCCGTGTTATTATCTTGATTAAGGCGTGACATGGTCGCTACCTGGAGAGAGAGAGAGAGAAGAAAACACTCAGCGTATGCTCTTGCAAGATCAGATTGGTTATTATTTTATCTAATCAGGATGGCTCCCACTGTTTTTATCAAATCTTCCTTCAAACCCTAAAAGGAAAGACTAGCCAGGATTAATTACACGCTACAAGTTCGCCAATCTTTCAGCCAGGCCAGTGTCGGTACTTTGAGGGAGGTCCCCCGTGCTTTCGCACGAACCTAATTACTGTAAACCTCGTTTTCCCAGAGGCTTAACCCCGTTGACACCTTTCTAGACACCTACTTGATCGGCTAATTGTAATATGTAAAACTCTCCCAGGAGTAACGATTACTCGCAGCGGGTATCGGGATCCAACTATCTCATAGAAGGTATGCAATCTCATTGCAAATTTCAACACTTGAAATTCCCGATAATTTTGCCCCTAGCGTCCTATGACCTTGATGCAGGCCAACAAACCATAGTGCGCTAGTCAAGTTTAACCCGTCATTTCCTGATTGAATTAAACCCACCCGCACGACCCTTGACGCAGGCCAACAAAGTCGCACGACTACCCTAATCCAATCTGCATCATATGCATAAGCAGATAAATACTAGTTAGCTACCGCACACTACGCCTTGACGCAGGCCAACAAACGTAGCACGAATACTAACTACTACTTATCTGAAATGACGGAGGGCTACGACAGGTTTTTCTGAAAACCTATTGCGTAATGAACTTGATATCGTTGTAGGATCGAATGAATTTTTGAAATGGAGTGTTTTTGAGGCTTTTCTAGTTTTGCTAAAGGGGTCACTCCCGGTGAAGGGATCGTCGGCCCTTTCCTCGTCGAATGAGGTGCGGGATATATCATATATATCACTGTGCAAAGCAGAAACTATAGAAGCAATCAAAAAACAAACCGAGTGTGTAGCATCTGCCAGTTATTGCTAAAGGGGTCACTCCCGGTGAAGGGATCTCGGCCCTTTCCTCGTCGAATGAGGTGCGGGATATATCATATATATTACTGTGCAAAGCAGAAACTATAAAAGCAATCAAAAAACAAACCGAGTGTGTAGCATCTGCCAGTTATTGCTAAAGGGGTCACTCCCGGTGAAGGGATCTCGGCCCTTTCCTCATCGAATAAGGTGCAGGATGTTCTACAAGGAACACCGCGATGCAAAGCAAGAACTGTAGCTACCTGTTTTATTTAGAAATTCGATTCCACAACATCTTAGGTTTCTTTTCTTTCATTAATCACATTAATGAAGTCCCATCATTTAAGTACCTAATCATCACAGATAAATACGACGCACACTTATGCCATCCACATTCGCCTCGATGTCCCCTCGTGCACCGTTAGGTTAGGTAACTAACGGCAGAGCGGGGCAGGGCTAGCGCGGGTGTAAAACATAAGTAACGTCTATATAATATATCATATATACTATATACTGTATCTATCACAGAACATCACATGATCACATCACAGATATCGCAGCAGAAGAAACATATATGAAGTATTGGATATACTAGGACGTCCGTGTTTTCAATACGAGCCAGTATAAAACACGGATTCCACGGTCGCGATGAATAGCCAAACCCACACCCCTAGACCCCTACGAGAGCGGCAAGCAACCCTACCAATTCTAGAGTTAGGAGACCCGGACTCGACTCCTCGAGTTGGTTTCCCACTGGACTCCAGAACCCGGTTACTTGTGCCCTCCTCCTTGGGTCTATCCTAGTGCGGAAAAGTAAATAATATACATCAACAGTGACAACTTCCGCAACCTGGAAGTTCCCCAATAAAAGAATATTACATACAAGTTTTTTACATGAATGAAAAAGAAAAACACTCATCTCACATAAAAACCCCCGGCTATTCAAACACGACGATCCAATATAACATATCCAGCAACACATAACATCAAATGTCATCAACGTAAGTAAATATGCGCATCCCAATTATCGTTGACATATAGCACCGAAACCGGCGATATCACATATTACACTTACGGTCACAGAAAAGAAAGTGTAAAACTACAACAGTTGGAATCCGCAAACTCTTTAGACATCGCATGCCTAATCAAATGAATTCCTTAGACATCACATGCCTAACAATTATAAACCCCGCATTTTAGTCTCATTATCGAAAATTCTTTTCAATATCAAGTCGGGCAATTCAACAAGATTCCCGAAAAACTGATCGAATGCTCGTCGCAAACTTTAGTAGGCGGCCGCACCCCCGATGCCGTCGACGAAGTGCACCAAGGCGGAACACCGCTACCGCGAGCACCCGAACGGATGCTTTCGGTGACGGGGTTCTCCTACAGTCACTTGGTCGGGGCTATGGGGTGAAGCTGTCTATTAAGTTTACCCGGCGTGTATCCGCGTACGCTACGTGATTGCGATGGACTTTTGATCACATCAAAATTCCGTGGCAATCGATCAAGTGAGACCAAACCGCTATGTTTATAACATCCATTCAGTTATCTCATAACTCCTTATGAATTCCAATTATTGCATCACATTCCAGATAAAATAGAAAATGTTAAACTTTCCGATCGAACATTCAAACACCCAAGTTTTCCCGAAACAACTCAACACATGAAACAAGTTTAAAAACATTCACTTCGTGTCTCAGTACCAACGGTCCAGCCGTAGAAGGGTCAAGCCAACGCCTCACATGTGGCACGCCGTACTGCCCTAAACCCTAAGGTTCAAAGGGCAGTTCAAGACGGTCACATAATCGAGTTAAGGTTTGTTGTCTTCTAGAGGGACCATCGCGTTACTTGCACTACTTAGAACGTCTTTAAACTACGGAAAAATCCAACACTTGGAAATTTCCCGGCAGGGGAAAAAGTGGGTATTTATATCCGGTCGAACTTTTTAACATGTTCAAAAATTATCCGGAAAAACACACGGACAAAATCAGACAATCCGATCGAATCTACGAACTTCCAATACAACCTAGAAAACTCAACTCTTGAGTGCAAATTAAAAATTCCCAGAAAACTCAGCACTACATAGTAGGAATTACTGTGCAATAATAATTGAAAGATCCTTCCGTACGGCCGCGGAACCGCCGCACAAGGAGGCTCCTGCCGCGGTTCCGCGGCGGTTTAATCGAGTTAGGTCCACGAAATTTTCAGTAATTCCTACAAAGCCCTACTTAATTTTCTGCATATTTTTAATTCACAAAAATCCAAATTTTCAGAAAATTTCCAGAGAGTGATTTGGAGTTAGGGTTTCGGGTTCGATCGGGTTTCTAATATCGTCTACGCATCGCCTAAGGCTCTAGCTAGGCTCTGATACCACTGTAGGGTTCCTAGGAACACTAATGAGGTCTCACAAGGCATCAACCATGCCAATTTCAAAAAATTCCGATGCCTACAAACCCTAATACGGATCGTTGACTAGAGATTAGGCGAAACTACAAGCTACTAAACTGTTTTAGCACTAAGTGAACGGAAATACAACCTTTGTAGATCCGGTCCTCCACCTCCTCGGCTCCGTGATGAAGTCTCTCCGCTGTACCCATCAGATCCCGGACTCTCGCGGTGGTTTCATCGAAGAAATGGGCGGGCTAGGTCGTCGACTTCGATGCCGAAGATGATCTACGTCGAGGCAACACAAGATCAAGCTCTAACTTCACCAAGTCAAGAAACTTGTGAAGAAAACACCCTATACTACATGGCAAGTGGTAGAGGATGAAGAAATAGGAAGTGGGTTCACTTTAGAATTGGATTTCTCACTCTTTTTCTCAAGTTGCCATTAAAGGTTGCAAGCTTTTCTTCTTGTTGATGAAGAAGAAGAAGAAGAAGAAGAAGAAGAAGAAGAAGAAGAAAAGAATATGATAAGTTATTTTCAAAATAGAAAACCAAAATGATACTTATCATATTTGCAACCATAGTTAGGTGTAGAGAATAAACTAAGGTTAGGTTGAATGGTTAGGGTTAAGCATGAAACAAAAATGGTGGACTTATTCAAAGCTTCATGAAGCTTCAACTAGAAAACAAATCAAGCCACCATTTTTCCTTTTGCCAAAATGAATGAATAAATAAATAAATAAGCAAATAAATCAAGTGAAACCCTAACCATTGACCAACCATGGTTTAAACCAAACATACACCCAAACTAGCATGTATCATCAAACATGATACAATCTTGTGCACAAAAATATATCATATACACAATGTGCACATCAAGTGAGAAAATCCATCTTAAGTGAACAAATACTAGTTAATGCAAAGTAATATATCAAATATATAATTATGCATTAAATCATCAAATCAACACTTGATTTAACGATCCGGTCATATCGCATATGACCGGCTAATATCCGATGTATCGACTTATCGAATCAATCCTCGATTCGATAACTAGGTTATATCGCATACAACCAATCGATACATTCATCGCGAGAATAGAATACAGTATCACATACTGGTATTATTCTCGGTCCCGCACATATCTCATATGCGCTCCTATTTCGTTTCGCTTGAGCCAGGAAACCTCTGTGTAGGACTCTAAAGACTCGTTAATACGCCGGCAGCAGGTGATGATCATATCAAACACCCACAAGCCGCAAGCGGTCTGCTAAACGTAACGGCCACCCGGTATTGAGTGATCAGAAGATCGACGAGCAAGCCCGCTCACACTCCTATAAATCCAACCGGTAACACTTACCGTACAGTGCGGTCTGTTCGTCTGATATGTCGCATATCTTGCTTAGGGGTGGTAAACGTCAGACCCCAGTAGCTCGATAAGTCGTGTCTATATGAGGTCTATAACTGTTCGAGAAACTACTGGTAACACTTACCAGTAAATCTCAGCAACCCTGGCCAGGGATTTCCGGTTATAGCCAATCGAACACAGCGCAACATCAACTCCCTATACCGGGAGAGACGAATCCCCTCCTATCGCTCATTGCCTCCATGTGATTCGGGACTGTACCCAAAAACCACCGTTTTGCACGCCCTCTTGGACGTGGTAAGGTGGAAATCAAATCACAGTGGGAATCACACAAGACTCTATGACGATCTCGGGTCAACAGACTACTCTGTACCAGTGTCACCAGAGAACTGCCATCTGACGTAAGGTATAATACCATCTGGGAGTTCTCAGCGAGTCGGTACAGTGTACCCAGTCTCTACTGAGCACCCGTACATCATCTCTGATGTCAAACACCAATGGATATGGGATCATCCATCGCCCATCTGTATGGGTCGAGAAGGTATATGCTAGTCTACTCTGGTATATCGATACCTCGTCTCGATACACCCACGACCAGGGACCTTGAAGGATGTACTTATCGACTACCATGTCCCCACTAGTAAGATCTGCATCATAGTCCAGGTAGTCAAGTACACATCCTAAGGGCTTTACCAACATGTAACAGAGAGACAATCAGTGTACACGTTAAGATAAAGAGCAACCAGATAGCATACTATCATGTCGAGCAAGAAAGTCCTCCCTATATATGTCCAAGCATCCACTACAATATACATCCTATGTATAGTAATGGCCTCTAGGGCATACATATAACTAACATAGAGGCCATTACTGTACATACGATGTATATTGTAGTGGATGCTAAGACATATATAGGGAGGACTTTCTTGCTTGACATGATAGTACGCTCTCTGGTTGTACTTTATCTTAACATGTACTCTGATTGTCTCTATGTTACATGTTGATAAAGGCCTTAGGATACATACTCGACTACTGGGACTATGATGAGATCATACTAGTGGGGCCACGGTATTCGACGAGTACATCCTATAACTGTTCCTAGTCGAGGGTGTATCGAGACAGGGCATCGATGCACCAGAGTAGACTAGCGTATACGCATCTTGACCCATATGATGGGCGATGGATGATCCCATATCCATCGGTGTTTGACATCAAGGATGGTGTACGGGTGCTCAGTGGTGACTGGGTATACTGGACGGACTCGCCGAGAACTCCCAGATGGTATTATACCTTACGTCAGATGGCAGTTCTCTGGTGACACAGGTATAGCTTAGTCTGTTGACCCGAGATCGTTATAGAGTCTTGTGTGATTCCCACTGTGCTTTGATTTCCATCATACCACATCCAAGAGGGTATGCAAAAAGGTGGCTTTTGGGTACAGTCTCGAATCACATGGAGGCAATGAGCGATAGAAGGGGATTCGTCTCTCCCGGTATAGGGAGTTGATGTTGTGCTGTGTTCGATTGGCTATAACCGGAAATCCCTGGCCAGGGTTGCTGAGATTTACTGGTAAGTGTTATCAGTAGTTTCTCGAACTATTATAGACCTCATATCGACACGACTTATCGAGCTACTGGGGTCTGACGTTTACCACCCCTAGGCGAGATATGCGACATATCAGAAGACGAGACCGGACTGTACGGTAAGTGTTACTGATTGGATTCGCAGGAGTGTGAGCAGGCTTGCTCTTTGATCTTCCGATCGCTCAATAGCCGGGTGGCCGTTACGTTTAGCAGACCGCTTGCGGCTTGTGGGTGATTGATATGATCACCACCTACTGCCGGCGTATTGACGAGTCTTTAGAGTCCTACACAGAGGTTTCCTGGCTCAAGAGAAACGAAATAGGAGCGCATATGAGATATGTGCGGGACCGAGAATAATACCAGTATGTGATACTGTGTTCTATTCTCGCAGTTTGTATCATCGGACGGTTATATGTGATATAGCCGGGTTACCGAATCAAATGTTGATTCGATATATTGATACACAAGATATTAGTCGGTTATATGCGATATGACCGGATCATTAAATCAAGTATTGATTTAATGATTTAATGTATAATTATATATTTGATATATTACTTTACATTAACCAGTATTTGTTCACTTATGATTGATTTTCTCACTTGATGTGCACAAGTTGTATATATGATATATGTTTGTGCACTAGTTTGTATCATGATTGATGATACATGCAAACTTGGGTGTGTGTATGACTTACACCATGTTTAGGTTAATGGTTGGGTTTTATTTATTTTATTTATTTTTGGCAAAAACAAAATGGTGGCTTTCTTTGTTTTTTTGCTTGAAGCTTCATGAAGCTTTTTAAGCATCTTTGACAAAGTCTAACCATTTTGTTTTGCATGAGATTTTCACTAACCTAACCATTAGCTCAAACTAGGATTTAGTCTCTACAAAGGATAACTCACCCATGGTTGCATTATGATATACTTCACTTGATTATTCATTTTAGTTAATTGATAATTCATTCTTATTCCTTCTTCTTCTTCTTCTTCAAGAAGAAGAAAAACCTTTTCTTGAAAATGACCAAGTGAAGATTAAGAGTGAGAAATCTAAATCCAAAGTGAACCCACTTCCTATTTCTTCATCCTCTACCACTTGCCATGTAGTATAGGGTGTTCTCTTCTCAAAGTTCATGACCATGTGAAGATGGAGCTTGAGTTTGAGTCTCCTCGACGTAGATCATCTTCGGCCTCGAAGTCAACGACCTAGCCCGCTCATTTTTTCGAAGAAACCATCGCTAGGGTCCGGGATCCCGATGATCGCAGCGAAGGGACGTCAACACGGAGCATTAGAAGTGAAGGACCGGATCTACAAAGGTTGTTATCCCTTTCACTTAGTAGCAAAGTAGTTTGCTTGCTTTTAGTTTCACCTAATCTCTAGTATACGATCTTGCATAGGGTTGTTCTGCACATAAAAATTTGATTTTGGCATGGTTGATGCCTTGTAGAACCTCATGAGTGTGCCTAGGTGTCACGTCCCGCAAAGTACGAAACGCGACCAGCACTTAGATTACGAAACGTCTCAAGGCGTCCGTAAAATAAGTAAGCCGAAGTCCAGAATACAAAACCCAATTAAGATTTTTAGAGTGAAGGGAAAACCAATTATTTAAGCATTTACTTCATTACCTTATCAAATTGCCTTTTTAAAATAACTTTCTTTTTTTTCCAAAATTCCTGCAGAATTTCACTTGTAAAATCAGCCCCAACGGTACAAGCAGAATATAAATGAATAACAGTGTGCATAAGAAATAGCATGTCGACTCAAGTGAGCTCGACCCAGATATATCATAATGTAAATCCCCAAGTCTCACAATCTCACATCTAGGTCAATATACAGTAATCCAAATAAAACAGGTACAGCTGAAATGATAGTAGCAGTAGATGGAGTGTTCTAGATACAACATAGATATAAGGTGGTACAAAATGATAATAACCCACCTATGAGAAAAAGCCTCGAGTCCAGGCAAAAAGTGCAAAGGAAGCAAAAGTATCCGCCGCTATAGTGCTGACGGAACGGACCTGCAGAAAGCTGTGGCACAACGGGGGTGAGTTGCCAGCTCGTGAGTAATAAATAACATCTACTAAGGCTATCGTATGCATGCACACAAGTGTCCTGGCATCCCTTAAATAGGTATGGCTACATGTACTAGCAGGTATGTATGCATCAACAGTGTACTAGCAAGTATATATGTCACATGGATGCGATAACAGGTGTGTATGCCACATGAAAGTACTATCAAGTATGTATGCGAATTATTCTTTCCTTTGTTTTGAAAGTTCTTTTTTTAAACATCAGCATAATATTCAAGAAATCAATAAGATCCGTGTCCAGCAACGACACCTCAAAAACTGTCCAAATCTCATATATCCATGTCCAGTATCTCTGGCCTCAGCCATCCGGCTGATCCATATCAAAATCCAAATCTCAATCCAGCGGCTATGGTCGGTATCCTCTGGATATCCGCCGTGCCAAATGAAGTCACCGGTAGGTAATCCGTCCCCTGCCAGGCTCAACGCCATCTCCTGCGATCTTCTTGCCCCGGGGTACCGTACCGGGCCCACCATGTACCCGAGACGGTTCATCCACCTCCTCGAAACGGGTCTCGAAAACCACAACAAAACCCATGGTGGATGACACTTTACATCACTAGAAAACCGCAACTTTTATATTTTTAAATAGTTATCAGTTCGAAATCTTGCAGCTTTCCCCCAAAATCCAGAAATATCATAAATCTCATGAAATCATCCTAGATGCATATGTCGATGATTATGAATGCTTATGGTATCAATTGTAATGTATGATTTACACTAAGCATGAGCAGATGATATGATAATACATATGCACAGTTATGGTAATTCTTATGGTTTCATTTTAAATATTTAAGGCAATATCATATTTCTAGGCAATTAACATGTTTCAGATTAAGGTTATCTAGTGTCGTGACATGGCAATTACCAGGGTGTGTGTGTCCACATGAATAGTGCTCGTGCTGCAAATAAAACCTGGTAATGGTGCATGTGTCCTATGACGAATCTGTGTATATGGAACATCACATCGATACTAACTACAGCAGTTATCATGGAAGTATTTTATCATAATGCCACAGGAATATTATGTCTACTTTATCTATCGGGCGACTCGCGCCATCCAAACGATCGTCCCCCGTAGATGTTAAATCTACTACTCACCGTGATCCCGTGCTAGGTGTGTCCGACCACCTGCTTGCCTTTCTCCGCTGCGCTCGAAGTTCCCGCCGGCGAACCTAGAATTCACAAAAGTCACCACATAAGGAAAAATCCTGAAAAACGCGATATATCGATAAAAGGATACGCGTGCGTGAAACTAAACGCGTGTGCACACGACACGACGCGACGCGCACAAACCACCAGAACCTAAACTGACACGCTGTGTCGCGCAGCGCGCCACAGAACCGCGCGTATCACCCGCGTGTCGCACAAGACTTAAAACATCGGAAACACTCAACTAGCTACAGATTTTGACTATGGGCCAAAACCAAAAAGTTACAGATACCAACACACTAACCTACCCAGAAGGACCCTACACCAAAAAAAATCCCCACACCCCACCCCTACTCTGGCCGCAAATTGCGGCCAGAATGATTAAATCGGCGGCCTAGAGGGGGAGGTGGGTCCCCGTGCTCTGTGTGTGTATTCCTACTCATCTCACCATGCTACAGTCTTCTCAATTCTATTCTGAAGGGTTAGGGTCAACAGCAAATCCTAAAGAGGTTAAAAAGTCACTAAAACTGCCAAAATACGCCAAGTCGGTAAATCGGGTGTCTTCTGGAAAATCTGGGGCAAAACTCTGGTTGACTGGCCTTACTAGCACCTAAAAGGGTTA
This sequence comes from Agapanthus africanus, assembly GCA_030015575.1. NCBI lineage: Eukaryota > Viridiplantae > Streptophyta > Magnoliopsida > Asparagales > Amaryllidaceae > Agapanthus > Agapanthus africanus. The sequence continues at coordinate 181,636,696 of JASDDO010000008.1, forward strand.
TTCTAACTAACACAACTTCCACTTATTACAAAATTCCCCTAAGTCACCCAAAATCACAACTAAGCAAGAATTAAACACTAATAGAGCTAGATTACCATAATTTTAGCGATTTAAGGTTACCCATCAAAATTTAACGACACCACTAGGCTTAAACAGACTAATTAACACCAAAAAGGGTTCATAAAACTACAAGCACTCTAAAATAACTAAATCTAGCATCACTACACCATTCTAGCACTAAAATTACGATAAAACACTATACTAGCTAATCAAGCACATAATCTACATAAATTGGGAGGAGTTTAGGAGTTATACCCTCTAGGAACCTAGGATGGAGAAGAGGAGGAGAAGATGGTGTGACTGCTTTGGCTGATGCTGGTGCTGAAATGGCTGCTTGGGATGAAAATGAGCTGATATGGTGTGGTATGGTGTGTGGTATGGTATGGTGTGTGGTGTGGTATGGTGTGGGCTGATATGGTGTGCTGCCTTGGCTGATGCTGGTGCTAAAATGGCTGTTTGGACTGAAAATGAGCTGATATGGTGTGGTATGGTGTGTGGTGTGGTATGGTGTGTTGCCTTGGCTGATGCTGGTGCTGAAATGGCTGTTTGGGCTGAAAATGAGCTGATGTTGTGTGTGTATGATGCTGATGTGAATGTGTGCTGAAAGTGTTGGGCTGATTTGTGGCTGAAATGATGAAAATTGGGCTGATGATGTACTGATGGTGGCTGAACTTTTACATCAGCTGCTGTTTAAGCTATTGTTGATGATAAAGGGGGCTGATGTGTTGATAAAAGGGGCTGATATTGATCAATTGGGGGCTGATATGATACATCAGCTGCTGCTGATTTTTACTTGAATGAGTGTTGCTGTTGCTTGCAACCCTCTCTCTCTTTTTCTTGTGGCTGTGTGCAGCAGCTACTGCTGTTGTTGTTTAAGGCTGAAATTGAGTGTGAGTGAGGTGGTAGTGTTGTGTATTTGAGGTTTTGAAGTTGGGAGGGGGGCTGATGTAGCAGCTGTTGCTGCTGATGTCCAGCAGAAAAGTGGCTGAAAGCTGATTTTTGAGGGTTTGGGTGGCTGATTTGAGTGTGAGAGTGAGAGGTTTGAGTGTGGGAGAGAGTTTGAAAGATATGAGTGACAAGTTTTGAGTTGAATGGTGTGACTAATCCTTAAACCATCATTTCCCTCTCTCAAATCAAAAGCTACCATGATACACATCCCATCTCTCTCTCTCTCTCTCACACAACAAGCAAGTCAACCTACATACTAAACACCCTTGGACAAAACCAACCACCCCCTAATTAACCAAATTAGCTCATAATTAAATCCATTATCTTAACCATGGACCTAACCCTCCAAGGTTAACTTAAACATGGCTAACCCACAAGTTCAAATACATGGCAAACTCTAACCTTAACCCTAGTTAACGTGCACAAGTGTGTGTGGTTGAGATAAAATTTCACAAAAATAACCATAAATCCAGATAAATTACTAGAATCCCGTTTTGGTAAACTTTTTACCAAAAACCCCAAATTAACACTTAATTACTACTAACCCTAAACTCAGGTGTTACAGTCTTCCCCCCTTAAGAAAAATTCGTCCCTGAATTTTAAAATATGCAACTACGCGTACCTTCAAAAAGATGAGGAAATTTCTTCCGCATCTCTCCCTCGGCCTCCCAAGTGATCTCTTCGCTGCTCGGGCTGCGCCAAAGAACTTTCACGGACGGCAGGACCTTTGATCGAAGTTTCTTCACTTGCCGATCCAAAATCTCAACAGGCTCCACGGCGAACGAAAGGTCGGGCTCGAGCTGAACTGTCTGATGCTGAATCGTGTGGGAAGGGTCATGAAGATAACGGCGTAGTATCGATACGTGGAAGACGGGATGAACATCTGAAAAACTGGGTGGAAGAGCCAAACGATATGCAACAGCGCCGACACGCTCGAGAATCCGAAGGGACCTACGAATCTAGGGGTAAGCTTCCCCTTTCGCCCAAAACGCATCACGCCCTTCATCGGAGAGACTCTCAGAAAAACATGGTCGCCAACTGCGAACTCTAATCTGCGATGGCGCCTGTCTGCATAGGATTTCTGTCTGCTCTGAGCTGCTCTCATCCGGTCTCGAATCAACTGTACTTTTTCGGTCGTCTCCTGCACGATCTGCGGTCCGAAGATACTGCTCTCGCTCAGCTCGGTCTAACAAATGGGCGATCTACATCTCCTCCCATACAACGCCTCGAAAGGTGCCATCTGGATAGTATCCTGGAAGCTGTTGTTGTAGGAGAACTCCACTAGAGGTAAATGACGGTCCCAGCTACCGCCGAAGTCTAAAACGCACGCTCTGAGCATGTCCTCGAGAGTCTGAATGGTCCGCTTTGACTGTCCGTCGGTCTGCGGATGAAATGCTGTGCTGAAGCTCAAACGAGTGCCCAAAGCCTCCTGAAGTCTCTGCCAAAGTCGGCTGGTGAACTGGGTGCCTCGATCTGACACGATACAAGTCGGTACGCCATGCAACCGCACGATCTCGTCGATATAAAGCTGGGCATACTGAGCGAAACTGAAAGTGGTCTTCACTGGCAGGAAGTGAGCCGCTTTCTTCAATTGATCTACGATCACCCAGATGGAGTCATACCCTCGACTAGTCCTGGGTAGACCCACAACGAAATCCATCGAAATCTGCTCCCATTTCAACTCTGGAATGGGTAACGGCTGTAGCTCTCCTGCGGGCCTCTGGTGCTCGGCCTTGATGTAACATTTCGAAATAATAAAAATATTAACTTTAGGGAATATTTATAATTTAATATTATTTTATTGAATATTTTAATAATTCGGTATATTTAAATCCAAATAAATAGGGAAAATTTTGGAAAAAGTTATGGAAAATTCTAAAATAGGGTAATTTAGAGAATTATGCTATTTCTAAGTTTAATTGATTAGTTATATGCTAATTTAGTGTTAATCGCGATTAAAAATCGCTAATCGGTTTTTCTAGCTTTTTGTGCAAAACATGCACATATCATCTTTTCTCACACTTGTGCATTTCTTGCCATGGTTCACTATGGGTTCACTATTCTTGGGAGAAGGATGTTGAGAGAAAAAGAAAAGAAAAGAAATGGGAAAGGATTATAATATTGGGTATGGGCAAGTGAGAGAATGAGAGGGTGAGATGTGTTGACCAAGACTTGGCCATTCCCTTCATTCCTCACTCATTTTCCCTCCCTCTCCTTCAAGTTGCTGCTGCAGCTCCTGCTTCCTCCCCCTTCCTCCAACTTCAATGCCCATTTCACCTCAAAAACAACTCCAAAACCCAATCTCCATTTCATTAAAAGTGTGCACAAGCTCAAGATCTACACATTGGACTAAAGAAGCAAGGATTTTGGCCACTAGGGGCAACTCAAGAAAGTTCTTGAGTTGCCAAATGAGGTATTTTTCTGCACTATTAGCTTAGTTTTAGTATTACTTATACCCCATGTTTAGTTTAGAACCGATATTGTTTGATTTTGTGGACTTGAAGAAAACCTAGTTAGGGTTTGAGGAAATTATGAGTTGTAATGTGAAATTGAGTTCAGTAGAGGCTACACCAACACCCTAGTGCATGAATTGAGACCACAACCTGAGAGTTGAAACCAAAATACGGATTTATGGATACGATATCGGAGAATTTGTGAAATCTGTGATGGTTATTTGGGATCTGCTATCAACCCGAGACTCTAAAAATTATATTGAATAGACAGTGACATATGCAGGCACCCAGGAAGCTAACCCCAAAGCCCTAGCCCCCACTTCCTTTTCCAGGCCGCAGATTTAATCTGTTTGGCCGCAATTTGCGGCCTGGGTCCCACCATTTTTTCTCGTGTTTGTTCTGTAGCTCCTACATGTATATTTTAGACCCCTGGTATGTATAGATTTGTCTAATTTGACCTAGGGTGAAATCTGGAGCCTATTTCCTTAGTTGCTGTTTTGGATTCGTGTTTCCGTATTCCGTATTATTAGTTCTGAATTTGTGTATTGTGTTTTACCTCGACTATTTGGCGTTTATACGACGATATCGAGGATTGATTGATGGTTTTGAAGGCGTGCCCATAGGTTCTGACCTATAGGCCCCTTATCGTATCGTTTTGGGTTTTGTGTGCCGTGTTAGCTTTGATTTGGTTTTAATACGCAGATACGATACTTTGATGTGTAGGTACCCCTTGAAGACTTCGGGACGACAAGTAAGCGCGTGGCGACATCCACAAATAAAGATGCAAGGTGAGTAGATTATATCTACTGGGGGAAGTCGGGTGGATGGCGTATAGCACCCCCGCAGTCCGTAGTTGGTATACTATATATTATGCTTGATAGTACAGTGTGTCTTGGATGTTGTGTTAGGTGTAGTATGGATAGCTTAGGGTTAGAAGTAAACTAGTATAGCTCATAGTCGCGAACCCTAGAATAGGTTTACACCCACACGCACACCCTTGCATATTCACTATACTTACACGGTGTTAATGATGATATTGGATGACTTTGGAGATGAGTCGATGATATTGGGCTTTGTGCCGCGAGATCGGTGATGTGATATGATTCGTATTTGGGATACGACATGTGATTCTTGCGGGCTTGGGATGTGTGTTTACCCTCGCATTCATACTTTGTAGACGGTATCAGTTGTACTAGACTTAGATCTGTACCCCAGAGTATGTGAGATGATGATAGTGATACCTGATATTTGTTGAGAGGAATAAGATATTGACCGTACCCAGCTAATGGGATGCCGTACGACTACTTACCGTACGAGCCTTTATTGATGATTGATCCGTACTCATGACATGAGGATTGGCATATGATATATTGTATCGTACGCGATACTATTGAGGCGGGATCACCGACTATTATATATATATATCGACTCAGACTTAGGTGGTCTCCTTACCCCTCCTGATTGACTTGATACTTAGATCTGTAGTTTGCATAGTAGATGTTAGACTAGACCCGAGTCATTCTTATTTCAAATGGCATAACCGCATGACATATACATATGGGTGTAGATTCTTTACTGTTACGTTGATTATTCAATTTCCGCATATTCCTGCTATTCACATTGCTTTGCATATGTTTACTGCTATATTACTATTATGTTACTAGGAAACTAGCACCATTATCGATGATGCGTATGTTCCACGTACACTTGCTTGCCGGCTCACACACTTCTTCATCGATAATTGCCATGTCACTACACAGTAGCATTATTGCATCAGGATATGACCTTGTATGTGCATACTATTATTTCCATGTTGCATGATATACTGTTATACTTGCACTTCATTTAGATGACACATACCCATACTTGTACACATATATTGATATCTTCATACCTGCGTACATGCACACTGTATATTCATACCAGTGCACACATATATTGATATCTTCATACCTGCGCACATGCATACTGTATATTCATACCAGTGCACACATATATTGATATCTTCATACCTGCGCACATGCACACTGTATATTCATGCCAGTGCACACATATATTGATGTCTTCATACTTGCTTAGATTACGCATTGAGATATGTTGTTTCCATGTAAATTCTGGATTTGGGGAACCGTGGATATTTCAAAGAGAATAGTTAATTATTTAAAAACCCGGTTTCCCTTGATATGATATTTCGGTGCGTCCACCATGTGTTTTCTCGGTACTAGAGTGATATATGTGAACCCGAATCGAGGAGTTGGATGAGGCCGATTACGGGTACATGGTGGACCCGGTATGGTACCCCGGGGCGAGAACGGTTTCGCTGTGTAGTAGACGGTGAGCCTGGCAGAGGGACTACTACCTACCGGTGATTGTATTTGAGCTCGGCGGATATCTGGAGGATACCGACCAGAGTTGAGAGATGGACATGGGCTGACCCGTACTGCCGGGGCCGAGGGCCGATACCGCAGACGGAGCCTAGAGATGGACATGGGCTGACCCGTACTGCCGGGGCCGAGGGCCGATACCGCAGACGGAGCCCCATATGGACGAGGATTTACGTGTCGATGCTAGGCACGGGTTTCATGATGTTTTTCCATGATTTTGTTTATATCCTCATATTTACATACATGATGCTTATTGTCATTGGGTGACGGGTGGACGGGTTCCACGTTTATACAGACATTGATTACATACAGACCTTGACTACATTGATCATACTTCATTTGTATATATAACAGGGTACGAGGGCGCTGTTATATATACCTTTACACCAATATTAGTGGAATGGGACGCTAATATATGCGTATTGATATCCATTTGATACTTCATCATGTTTATTTCATGCAGACATACCTTACATTTATGACATGTTATTATCTGAGGCACTGGCACGAGTACTTGGCACTACCTACATGATTAGATGTTACACTGCCACATTTTCATGCTTCAGACTTACTCTTAAGGGTTATATTATATACTGATCGTATTGACCTAGGATTATGTCTTGCATTCGATTTCTGCTTGTAGATATTTACTATTCACGAGTTGGCAACTCACCCCCGTTGTGCCACAGTTCTTACAGGGCTTGCCGTACAGGTTCCATAGCGACACTTCTGGCACACTGCTTTCCTTTGCGGGTGATTTGCTTGGCAGGTGGGTTCCTTGTATCAAAACCGCCGTTGTACTTGTATTATTCATTGTATCTAGAAATTCCATCAACCAAAAACTTGTATATTGTTTCAGACTCAGACACTAGTGATGTTTTATTTCGACCTTAGAGTCGCGCTTAGTAGTGTTGCAGTTTTCATGCTTTTCTGGGTTTCTTTTAAATTTTGATCCTCGCCTTTCGGCGTTGTATAGTATATTGCTTGTTGTTTATTTATCCTTAAAATGGTTTTAGGTTTCTGGGGCTTTTGGCTTACTTGGATCAGATGGAGTCCTATAGACTTCATATGGTTCAAGGGCCAGTCACGTGCTCTTTCGGGTCGTGACACTTAACTTGCTGACAAGTCAGGCATCTTGATACAAACTCCGCAATGTACCTCTTCATCCCGTCCCACCAGTAGGTCTCTCTCATATCATGGTACATCTTGGTGGAACCGAGGTGGACACTATACACTGATCGGTGTGCCTCCTCAAGAATGTCACGCCGCAATCCATCAGCATCTGGTACACACAGTCTGGATCCATATCGTAAAATCCCCTGATCATCAATCACGAACTCGGAAAATCTGCCCTGTCCCATCTGTGCCATGATCTCTGAGCAACGGTCGTCTCTGCGCTGTGCCTCATATATACGGTCAAGCAACTGTGGGCGTGCATGAACATACGCGAGCTGTCCCCCTTTGTGAGTGAACTCGAACTCAACTCGGCTGTCGCATAAAATCTGCCAATCTGCTGACGACTGCCTCTGCACTGTGCGCAAATAGGATAGACTACCCCCGGGCCTCCTGCTCAAAGCATCCGCTACCACATTCGCCTTGCCCGGGTGGTATAAGATCTCACAGTCGTAGTCTTTCACTAACTCCATCCAACGACGCTGTTTGAGGTTCAGGTCTCGCTGCTGAAATATGCACTTTAAGCTCTTGTGGTCTGTGAATATTTGGCACGACTCGCCATATAGGTAATGCCGCCATATCTTCAGTGCAAAGACCACTGCAGCCATCTCCAAATCGTGAGTGGGGTAGTTCTGTTCATGCTTCTTCAACTGCCGAGAAGCATATGCGATCACCCGGCCATGCTGCATCAATATGCATCCTAACCCCACTCGCGAAGCATTACAGTAGACCACAAATCCGCCTGATCCCGAAGGCAAAGATAATACCGGCGCCGTAGTCAAACAAGTCCGTAGCTGCTGAAAACTGCGCTCGCACTCCTCTGTCCAAACGAAAGGAACTCCCTTCCGGGTCAAACCGGTCAAAGGTGCAGCTATACGGGAGAAGTCCTGAACAAAACGCCTGTAGTAGCCCGCCAGGCCTAGAAAACTACGGATCTCAGTAACCGACGTAGGTCGGGGCCACTGCTGAACAGCCTCAATCTTCTTCGGGTCCACACATATGCCGTCTCTCGTAATCACGTGACCCAAGAATCTGACGCTGTTCAGCCAGAATGCACACTTGGAGAACTTTGCGAACAGCTGGTGCTCCCTCAGAGTCTGTAACGTAATCCGCAGGTGCTGCTCGTGCTCCTCTCGGCTCCGGGAGTACACCAAAATATCGTCGATGAACACGATGATGAACAAGTCGAGATACGGCCTGAATGTACGGTTCATCAAATCCATAAATGCGGCGGGGGCGTTGGTGAGTCCGAACGACATCACCAGAAACTCATAGTGGCCATAGCGTGTACGGAAGGCTGTCTTCGGTATATCCTCTTGTCGGACTCGCAGCTGGTGGTATCCTGATCGTAAGTCGATCCTCGAAAAATAACCCGCACCCTGGAGCTGGTCGAACAAATCATCAATACGCGGCAACGGATATCTGTTCCGCACGGTAACCTTGTTCAGCTGGCGGTAGTCGATACATAAGCGCAAGCTTTCGTCCTTCTTCTTGACAAACAGGACCGGAGCACCCCAAGGAGAAACACTGGGTCGAATAAGTCCCTTATCTAGCAAATCTTGCAGCTGAACCTTCAACTCTCTAAGCTCTGCCGGAGCCATCCGATAAGGCGGTATAGAAATATGCCCCGAGCCGGAAATCAAATCAATACAGAACTCGACATCGCGCTCAGGTGGCAGTCCTGGCAGCTCGTCAGGGAAAACATTGGGGAACTCGCATGCAATCGGAACCTGGTCCAATGGAACATCCGTAGATCTAGTATCACATAAACAGGCTAGAAATCCCCGACATCCGTTCCTCATCAGCTGACTAGTGCGAAGGGAAGAAATTAAAATGTGAGGGGCGGCACCACGGTCCCCCTGCACAACAAAACCCGACTCGCCGGGAAAACAAAACCTAACTGTCTTCTCGCGGCAGTCCACCGACGCATAGCACATGGCTAACCAATCCATGCCCAAAAGAATGTCGAATTCCAACATCTCCAGAAGGATCAAGTCGACAGGCAGCTCTCGCTCTCCAATACGAACGGTACAGGATCGGAACACGTGCCTAGCAACAAAAGACTCTCCCACAGGAGTGGTCACAACCAGCGGCTGATCAAGCAAACCGGACGCTCTACCCAAACTTGGTACGAAGTGTGTGGTAACGTAAGAGTGCGTGGATCCGGGATCAAACAACATGTGTGCGTCTACAGAGCATACTGATAGGGTACCTGTCACGACGGCATTGGATGCCTGTGCATCCTGCAGGGTCAATGCAAATACTCGGGCCTGACCTCCTCCAATAGCGGGCTGACCTCGGCCCCGGCCTCTGCCTCCTCGTCCTCTCTGGATCGGTGCGCCGTGCCCACGGCCTCTGGGTGCACCTAACTGGCGTGGAGCATCGCCTGTGGCAGGAAGTAGAGCTCTCTGAGGAGGGGGCGGTGATGGAGGTAGAGTCACATGCGGAACTGTCGCCGCACTCTGTCGCCTCACTGGACAATCTCTAATACGATGGTGCAAACTCCCGCACCTAAAGCACCCTGGCGACGACTGCTGTCCCTGCGTATACGATCCGTACAACTGACCTCGTCCGAACCCTCTGCCGGTCCTATCTCTCGGGATGAATCTGGCATGCTGTCTCTGATCTGGTGTGCCGGTACGAATCCTCTTCGGCCCGGGAACGGCCGACGTCGCTGAAATACGTGTCTCCATCCGCAATGCTGTATCCATGGATGCCTAATAGGTATCGAAATGCTGGGCGCCAATGGCAAGATATAGCTGGGCATCCAGTCCCTGTATGAACCTCTTCACCCTCTTCGCTTCGGTATCTACCAGGTATGGGGCATATCGGGACAACTGTGTAAACTGAACGTCATACTCAGACACCATCATCCCAGGTGTCTTGACCAAGGCCTCGAAACTACGAGCTCTGGCGTCACGAACGCTCTTCGGGAGGAAACGGGCAAGGAAAACTGCTGTGAACTCGGTCCAGGTCATGGGCGGTAGACCTGTAGCTCGACCTCTCAGAACTGAATCCCACCATATCTGTGCGAGGCCCTCTAGTCGGAAACTCGCAAGCTCTACCCAGCGATCATCGGAACATCTCAGCGAACGGCAGATCCTGGCCAAGCTGTCAAGGAACGTCTGCGGGTCCTCTGCTGCATCGGTACCCGTGAAAACTGGAGGTCTCAGCCTCATGAACTCCTGTAGTGAAACCGGGATGGTCACGGTGGTAGTAGTAGGAGCAGGTACCAAGGTAGTATGGGATGTAGTAGGTGCGTCCTCCGGCCTCGGTGTACGACTGGCTGCAACTAGGGATCCTACCATCTGACGGAGCTCCTGCATACTCCCCATCATCTGTCTCAACTCCTCCATACCAGTCTCAAGTCTATCCATACGGCCTGGGGAAGGTGGATCGGTCTGTCCCTGCAGTGTAGGCATACCACCCTGCTCAGTCCTAGTCTCGGATGAGCCAGCTCGAATCTCGTCTCGGGCGGCAGCCCTCTGTGCTCTGGTAGCCCTCTGTGGCATAGTGACTGGTACAGGAAACAGGACAATGAGAACAGTGCAAGAGAATCACAGGATACATGGAATCGAAGAAGGAATTTCAAGCAAGTATGTCCTAAAGTCACCTAGGCGGAGTACCGCATCGCAAGTATGCCGCGGACATACGTACGCTACGCTACTCTGCTTAAGTCACTTACTCCATCTACTAAGGGTCATCCTACACTCAGAAAGGTGAAACCTATCGCTCTGATACCAACTTTGTCACGTCCCGCAAAGTACGAAACGCGACCGACACTTAGATTACGAAACGTCTCAAGGCGTCCGTAAAATAAGTAAGCCGAAGCCCAGAATACAAAACCCAATTAAGATTTTTAGAGTGAAGGGAAAACCAATTATTTAAGCATTTACTTCATTACCTTATCAAATTGCCTTTTTAAAATAACTTTCTTTTTTTTCCAAAATTCCTGCAGAATTTCACTTGTAAAATCATCCCCAACGGTACAAGCAGAATATAAATGAATAACAGTGTGCATAAGAAATAGCATGTCGACTCAAGTGAGCTCGACCCAGATATATCATAAAGTAAATCCCCAAGTCTCACAATCTCACATCTAGGTCAATATACAGTAATCCAAATAAAACAGGTACAACTGAAATGATAGTAGCAGTAGATGGAGTGTTCTAGATACAACAGAGATATAAGGTGGTACAAAATGATAATAACCCACCTATGAGCAAAAGCCTCGAGTCCAAGCAAAAAGTGCAAAGGAAGCAAAAGTATCTGCCGCTATAGTGCTGACGGAACGGACCTGTAGAAAGCTGTGGCACAACGGGGGTGAGTTGCCAGCTCGTGAGTAATAAATAACATCTACTAAGGCTATCGTATGCATGTACACAAGTGTCCTGGCATCCCTAAAACAGGTATGGCTACATGTACTAGTAGGTATGTATGCATCAACAGTGCACTAGCAAGTATATATGTCACATGGATGCGATAACAGGTGTGTATGCCACATGAAAGTACTATCAAGTATGTATGCGAATTATTCTTTCCTTTATTTTGAAACTTCTTTTTTTAAACATCAGCATAATATTCAAGAAATCAATAAGATCAGTGTCCAGCAACGACACCTCAAAAACTGTCCAAATCTCATATATCCATGTCCAGTATCTCTGGCCTCAGCCATCCGGCTGATCCATATCAAAATCCATATCTCAATCCAGCGGCCACGGTCGGTATCCTCTGGATATCCGCCGTGCCAAATGAAGTCACCGGTAGGTAATCCGTCCCCTGCCAGGCTCAACGCCATCTCCTGCGATCTTCTTGCCCCGGGGTACCGTACCGGGCCCACCATGTACCCGAGACGGTTCATCCACCTCCTCGAAACGGGTCTCGAAAACCACAACAAAACCCATGGTGGACGACACTTTACATCACTAGAAAACCGCAACTTTTATATTTTTAAATAGTTATCAGTTCGAAATCTTGCGGCTTTCCCCCAAAATCCAGAAATATCATAAATCTCATATAATCATCATAAATGCATATGTCAATGATTATGAATGCTTATGGTATCAATTGCAATGTATGATTTACACTAAGCATGAGCAGATGATATGATAATACATATGCACTGGTATGGTAATTCTTTTGGTTTCATTTTAAATATTTAAGGCAATATCATATTTCTAGGCAATTAACATGTTTCAGATTAAGGTTATCTAGTGTCGTGACATGGCAATTACCAGGGTGTGTGTGTCCATATGAATAGTGCTCGTGCTGCAAATAAAACCTGGTAATGGTGCATGGGTCCTATGATGAATCTGTGTATATGGAACATCACATCGATACTAACTACAACAGTTATCATGGAAGTATTTTATCATAATGCCACAGGAATATTATGTCTACTTTATCTATCGGGCGACTCGCGCCATCCAAACGATCATCCCCCGTAGATGTTAAATCTACTACTCACCGTGATCCCGTGCTAGGTGTGTCCGACCACCTGCTTGCCTTTCTCCGCTGCGCTCGAAGTTCCCGCCGGCGAACCTAGAATTCACAAAAGTCACCACATAAGGAAAAATCCTGAAAAACGCGATATATCGATAAAAGGATATGCGTGCGTGAAACTAAACGCGTGTGCACACGATACGACGCGACGCACACAAACCACCAGAACCTAAACTGACACGCTGTGTCGCGCAGCGCGCCACAGAACCACGCGTATCACGCGCGTGTCGCACAAGACTTAAAATATCGGAAACACTCAACTAGCTCCAGATTTTGACTATGGGCCAAAACCAAAAAGTTACAGATACCAACACACTAACCTACCCAGAAGGACCCTACACCAAAAAAAATCCCCACACCCCACCCCCTACTCTGGCCGCAAATTGCGGCCAGAATGATTAAATCGGCGGCCTAGAGGGGGAGGTGGGTCCCCGTGCTCTGTGTGTGTGTTCCTACTCATCTCACCATGCTACAGTCTTCTCAATTCTATTCTGAAGGGTTCGGGTCAACAACAGATCCTAAAGAGGTTAAAAAGTCACTAAAACTGCCAAAATACGCCAAGTCGGTAAATCGGGTGTCTTCTGGGAAATCTGGGGCAAAACTCTGGTTGACTGGCCTTACTAGCACCTAAAAGGGTTATTCTAACTAACACAACTTCCACTTATGACAAAATTCCCCTAAGTCACCCAAAATCACAACTAAGCAAGAATTAAACACTAATAGAGCTAGATTACCATAATTTTAGCGATTTAAGGTTACCCATCAAAATTTAACGACACCACTAGGCTTAAACATACTAATTAACACCAAAAAGGGTTCATAAAACTACAAGCACTCTAAAATAACTAAATCTAGCATCACTACACCATTCTAGCACTAAAATTACGATAAAACACTATACTAGCTAATCAAGCACATAATCTACATAAATTGGGAGGAGTTTAGGAGTTATACCCTCTAGGAACCTAGGATGGAGAAGAGGAGGAGAAGATGGTGTGACTGCTTTGGCTGATGCTGGTGCTGAAATGGCTGTTTGGGCTGAAAATGAGCTGATATGGTGTGGTATGGTGTGTGGTATGGTATGGTGTGTGGTGTGGTATGGTGTGGGCTGATATGGTGTGCTGCCTTGGCTGATGCTGGTGCTAAAATGGCTGTTTGGGCTGAAAATGAGCTGATATGGTGTGGTATGGTGTGTGGTATGGTGTGCTGCCTTGGCTGATGCTGGTGCTGAAATGGCTGTTTGGGCTGAAAATGAGCTGATGTTGTGTGTGTATGATGCTGATGTGAATGTGTGCTGAAAGTGTTGGGCTGATTTGTGGCTGAAATGATGAAAATTGGGCTGATGATGTACTGATGGTGGCTGAACTTTTACATCAGCTGCTGTTTAAGTTATTGTTGATGATAAAGGGGGCTGTTGTGTTGATAAAAGGGGCTGATATTGATCAATTGGGGGCTGATATGATACATCAGCTGCTGCTGATTTTTACTTGAATGAGTGTTGCTGTTGCTTGCAACCCTCTCTCTCTTTTTCTTGTGGCTGTGTGCAGCAGCTACTGCTGTTGTTGTTTAAGGCTGAAATTGAGTGTGAGTGAGGTGGTAGTGTTGTGTATTTGAGGTTTTGAAGTTGGGAGGGGGGCTGATGTAGCAGCTGTTGCTGTTGATGTCCAGCAGAAAAGTGGCTGAAAGCTGATTTTTGAGGGTTTGGGTGGCTGATTTGAGTGTGAGAGTGAGAGGTTTGAGTGTGGGAGAGAGTTTGAAAGATATGAGTGACAAGTTTTGAGTTGAATGGTGTGACTAATCCTTAAACCATCATTTCCCTCTCTCAAATCAAAAGCTACCATGATACACATCCCATCTCTCTCTCTCTCTCTCTCACACAACAAGCAAGTCAACCTACATACTAAACACCCTTGGACAAAACCAACCACCCCCTAATTAACCAAATTAGCTCATAATTAAATCCATTATCTTAACCATGGACCTAACCCTCCAAGGTTAACTTAAACATGGCTAACCCACAAGTTCAAATACATGGCAAACTCTAACCTTAACCCTAGTTAACGTGCACAAGTGTGTGTGGTTGAGATAAAATTTCACAAAAATAACCATAAATCCAGATAAATTACTAGAATCCCGTTTTGGTAAACTTTTTACCAAAACCCCAAATTAACACTTAATTACTACTAACCCTAAACTCAGGTGTTACACTAGGAACCCTACAGTGGTATCAGAGCCTAGCTAGAGCTTTAGGCGAAGTGTAGACGAAGTTAGAAACCCGATCGAACCCCAAAACCCTAATCAAAACCCTTCTCTGTACATTTTTTAAAACTGTGGTTTTTTCCTAATTAAAAATACTCAAAAAATTCAGCAGGGTTTTCTAGGAATTACTGTGTAGCACGTGCCCCAAATTCGACCAAACCGCCGCGGAACCGCGGCCGTACCTGGCTTGCGCGGCGGTTCCGCGGCCAAAAAGTTGAATTAAGGCACGTGGTTTGCACAGTAATGCCCGTCTATAATTCCTGTGTTTTTTGGGAATTTTTGATTTATGCTCAAGAGTTGAGTTTTCTGGGTTGTATTGGGGATTCGATGATTCGATCGGATTATTTAACTTTGTTCATTTTGTCCGGGTAATTTTAGAAAGTGTTAAAAAGTTCGACCGGATATCAATAACTCACTTTTTCCCGACCCGGAAAATTTCCAAGTGTTGGATTTTTCCGTTGTTTAAGAACGTCTAAATCGTGCAAGTAACGCGATGGACCCTCTAGAAGACAACAAACCTTAACTCGATTATGTGACCGTCTTGAACTGCCTTTTGAACCTTAGGGTTTGGGGCAGTACGGCGTGCCACATGTGAGGCGTTGGCTTGACCCTTCTACGGCTGGACCATTGGTACTGTGGCATGTGATGGATGTTTTTAAACTGATTTCAAGTGTTGAGATATATTGGGGAAATCTTGGGTGTTTGATTATTCGATCGGAAAGTTTAACATTGTCTATTTATCTGGAATGTGATACAATATTTGGAATCCACAGGTAGTTATGAGATAACTAATTTGAATGTTATAAATCTAGCAGTTCAGTCTCAGATGATCGGTTGCCACGGAATTTTGATGTGATCAAAAGTCCGTCGCAATCACGTAGCGTACGTGGATACTCACCGGGTAAACTTAACAGACAACCACGCCCCATAGCCCCGACCAAGTGACTGTAGGAGAACCCCGTCGCCAAAAGCATCCGTTCGGGTGCTCGCGGCAGCGGTGTTCCGCCTTAGTGCACTTCGTCGACGGCATCCGGGGGTGCGGCCGTCTACTAAAGTTTGCGACGAGCATTCGATCAGGATGTCGGGAATCTTGTTGAATTGCCTGACTTGATATTGAAAAGAGTTTTCGATAATGAGACTAAAATGCGGGGTTTATAATTGTTAGGCATGCGATGTCTAAGGAATTCATTTGGTTAGGCATGCGTTGTCTAAGGAGGTTGCGGATTCCAACTGTTGTAGTTTTACACTTTCTTTTCTGTGACCGTAAGTGTAATATGTGATATCGCCGGTTTCGTTGCTATATGTCAACGACAATTGGGATGGGCATATTTACTTACGCTTGATGATATGAGATATTATGTGATGCTGTGATATGTTATATTGGATCGTCACGTTTTGAATAGCCGGGGGTTTTATGTGAGATAAGAGTTTTTCTTTTTCATTCATGTATAATTCATTTGTATGTAATATTCTTTTATTGGGGCACTTCCGGGCTGAGGATGATGTCACCATTGTATATTATTTACTTTTCCGCATTAGGTAGACCCAACGAGGGGAGCACAAGTAACCGGGTTCTAGGGTCCAGTGGGAGACCAACTCGAGGAGTCGGGACCGGGTCTCCTAACCCTAGAATTGGCAGTGTTGCTTGCCGCTCTCGTAGGGGTCTAGGGATGTGGGTTTGGCTATTCATCGCGATCGTGGAATCCGTGTTTTGTACAGGCTCGTATTGAAAACACGGACGTCCTAGTATATCCAATATTTCATATATGTTCTTCTGCTGCAATGTTCTGTGATGTGATCATTTGATATGTTGTGATAAATACTGTATATAGTATATATGATATATTATATAGATGTTACTTATGTTTTACACCCGCGCTATCCCTGTCCCGATCTGCCGTTAGTTACCTAACCTAACGGTGCACGAGGGGACATCGAGGCGAATGCGGATGGCATAAGTGTACGTCGTATTTATCTGTGATGTTTAGGTGACTTCAATGATAGGACTTCATTAATGAGATTAATGAAATAAAAGAAACCTAAGATGTTGTAGAAACTTGTTTAAAAACTGG
Organism: Agapanthus africanus; assembly: GCA_030015575.1. NCBI lineage: Eukaryota > Viridiplantae > Streptophyta > Magnoliopsida > Asparagales > Amaryllidaceae > Agapanthus > Agapanthus africanus. The sequence goes on from JASDDO010000008.1 coordinate 181,653,547, forward strand.
TAGCTCTAGTTCTTGCTTTGCATAGCGGCGTTCCTTGTAGAACATCCAGCACCTTATTCGATAAGGAAAGAGCCAAGATCCCTTCACCGGGAGTGACCTCTTTAGTGAAACTAGCAGATGCTACAAATTCGGTTTGTCTTTTGATTGCTTCTATAGTTCTTGCTTTGCATAGTGGTATATATGATATATCCTGCACCTTATTCGATGAGGAAAGGGCCGACGATCCCTTCACCGGGAGTGACCCCTTTAGCAAAACTAGAAAAGCCTCAAAAATACTCCATTTAAAATCACTCGATTCTACAACGATATCAAGTTCATTACGCAAAGGGTTTTTATAAAAACCTGTCGTAGCCCTTCGTCATTTCAGATAAGTAATAGTTAGTATTCGTGCTGCGTTTGTTGACCTTGTCAAGGCGTAGTGTGCGGTAGCTGATTACTGCTTATCTGTATAAGCATATGATGCGATTGGATTAGGGTAGTCGTGCGACTTTGTTGACCTTGTCATGGGTCGTGCGGGTGGGTTTAATTCAATCAGGAAATGACGGGTTGAACTTGACTTGCGGTCTATGGTTTGTTGACCTTGTCAAGGTCATAGATCGCTTGGGGCAAAATATTATTGGGAATTTCAAGTGTTGAAATTTGCAATGAGATTGCATACCTTCTATGAGATAGTTGGATCCCGATACCCGCTGCGAGTAAGAGTTACTCCTGGGAGAGTTTTACACATTACAATTAGCCGATCAAGTAGGTGTTTAGAAAGGTGTTAACGGGGTTACGCCTCTGGGAAAATGAGGTTTATTTTAATTAGGTCCGTGCGAAAGCATGGGGAACCTCCCTCAAAGTACCGACACTGGCCTGGCTGAAAGATTGGCGAACTTGTAGCGTGTAATCAATCCCGGCTAGTCTTTCCTTTTAGGTTTTGAAGGAAGATTTGATTAAAACAGTGCGAGACATCCTGATTAGATATATTAGATAACCAATCTAATCTTGCAAGAGGATACGCTGAGTGTTTTCTTCTCTCTCTCTCCAGGTAGCGACCATATCATGCCTTAATCAAGATAATAATATGGATGTATTGACCGAACCCGCTTGTTATACTGAGCTGGGGAACGTTGGTCCCGCTCCAACTTATAATTGTTATAAGACAGAGCAGGAAATTGGGGAATACCAGATTTCCCGTGCCACCCAAATGAAGAAAGTGCATGCTGATGCATCTTTTTCGGGTGTGTTCATTATAGAGAACTGTTTCTCAGTATCCTTTACGTCCTGGGTATGAGATACCGGATCAGGATCCCGCATATGTAATCTGTTACATGGGCTACAGAAAGGTAGAGAACTGAGAACGGGTGATAAGTTTCATGAGACAGAAAACGGTGCAAGTGTTGCAGCCAAGTCTATTAGTCACCGTCACCCTGTATTACCAGAATACATTGATTCTGAACGAATGTTATTAGATACCGAACCTGATGTACAACATCATATCAATCTCTTTATTAGTAAAGAAAGGATATAATTTTGTATTGTTGGATAATGTTTTGAACATTTCCTATATCAAGAGTTGATCGGTTCATGCACGTTATCTAAAAGCATTGACGTTCTAAATCAAACTACAGTTCTTAGTATACTGAACACACACAAGAGGAAGAGTTCAGAAATGAACGAATCCTTCTTGAGGCATTGTAGACTAGGTCATATCAATGCGACCCGACTAGCTGAAGTTACATTAAGATGCATATTTAAATTTGTTTGAATTTACATCTTGTGAAACTTGCCGGTCATGTCACAAAGATTAGATGACCATAGCTTTGTTTATTGGAAACAGAGAAAGAGTTAGTGAACTCTTGGGATTGATACATGCTGATATATGAAAGTCTCCTGTCTACACATGCCAAGACCGGTTCTTTGTACTTCATTACATTCTCTGATGATCTCTCAAGATTCAGACATATGTTCCTGTTGAAACACAAGTCCGAACCTTTTGAGATATTCACAGAATATAAGTTAGAAGTAGAGAACCAACAACGGGTATAAGTATTATGTCCTTTGATGTGATCAAGAAGGAGAATACTTGAGCACGGGATTCCTGGACTATTCTAAAGGAGAATGAGATTCTCTCTCAGCATTACTCCTCCGTATACACCACAGCACGTCAGTGTATCGTGGCAGAGCAATCACACCCTATTTGATATGGTGCGCTCTATGATGAGTGCTACTGAGTTGCCTATTTCCTTTTGGGAGTTATGCACTTGAGAAGCTGCATACCTATTGAATAGGGTTCGAATCAAATCAGTTGCCTACCACTTCATATGTGATATGGAAAGGGAAGAGCCCATATCTTAAGTTGGTTAAGATTTAGGGTTGTTCGGCCTATGTCTTAAAGCAAAATCCGGAAAAGCTCGAGGCAAGGTCTGTTATGTAGAACTGGAATGGTTCCAGCTATACAAACTGCAGCTGATGATTTGGTAAAACCAAAGGATTCAATAGTTTCCAACGAACCTCAGCCTCTCCGCCGATCTAGTACGGTTCCTCACCCACCTGAGAGATACTTCGGTTTCTCTATGACAGTGGGAGCGAGGATTGCATCATGAGATGATGACCCAACTAGTTTCGAGCAGGCTATCAGGAGTGGGACTCTGTAAGAATGGCTGGATGCTTATCGATCTGAGATGGAATCCTTATACACCAACAATGTATGGACTTTGGTTGCTTTATCTGAAGGGTTAAATCCCCATCAGGAGCAAGTATATCTTGAGAAGATTACTTGGTGTACATGGAAAAGTTGAGACTTTCAAAGCTATGCTTAAGTCCATCCAGATCCTACTTGCCACGGCTACATACCATGACTACGATATCTGGTGGTTGAGTGTCATGACTGCTTTTCTAAATGATGTTTTAGAAGATAACGTCTATAAGTACACAGCCAGAGGGCTTCGTAGATAGTGGGAGCAGCGGAAACGTGTGCAAGATGTTTTATGTGATAAAGCAGGCATCGCGGAGTTGGAACATCTGTTTTGATGTGGTAGTCAAAGAGTTTGACTTCATCAAAATGGTAGATGAACCTTGTATATACAAAAAGGTAGTAGGGAGTATGGTGGTGATCCTTGTAGAGTACGTGGATGACATACTCTTGATAGGGAAGGAGTTTCCTATGCTACGCTCGGTCAATCTCCGCTTATCACAAGGATTCTCCATATAGGATCAAAGTGATACCTCCTAAATCCTGAGTTATGGATCTATGAGATAGATTTAATTGGATGTTAGGATACTCACTAGTTGTAGTGAGATGGTATCAATCGATCCTGGGGAGAATCAATGGAAAAGTTTCAGGGTGATAAGGACGACTGAATGTCAGTCGCAGGCATTGTCTTTACCCTCAGTGGAGGGACGGTATGTTGGAAAAGTTCCAAGCGAGATATCGTGACTTATTAGATGATTAAAGGCAAGATACATTGTTACCAAGGATGCTACTAAAAAGGCAGTCTGGATATATATAAGTTCATGAGATGAACTTCGTTCCTACCATTGTATGACAATGGAGTTGTGGTTTTAGCCAAGGAACCCCCGTCCCATCAGAAATCCAGATATAATTCTTAGGTAGTATCACATGATCATGGAGATGGTTGATCTCCAGGGAGATCGAGGTTAGGAGAGTAGACACAGAGGACAACAGCGCGGATCCACTCACAAAGGCCTTTTTCCCAGTAGAGACTTTTATGGGATGGTTGAGTATGAGATACTTCAACCATAGCTAATTGTTGGGTATATGATACCACAACAGATGGCCCTAGTGCAAGTGGGAGATTGTTAGTTATATGTATGCCCTAGAGGCCATTACTGTACATACGATGTATATTGTAGTGGATGCTAGGACATATATAGGGAGGACTTTCTTGCTCGACATGATAGTACGCTATCTGGTTGTACTTTATCTTAACATGTACTCTGATTGTCTCTATGTTACACGTAGATAAAGCCCTTAGGATACGTAATCGACTACTGGGACTATGATGAGATCATACTAGTGGGGCCACGGTAGTCGACGAGTACATCCTATAACTGTTCCTAGTCGAGGGTGTATCGAGACAGGGCATCGATGCACCAGAGTAGACTAGCGTATACACATCTTGACCCATATGATGGGCGATGGATGATCCTATATCCATCGGTGTTTGACATCAAGGATGTTGTACGGGTGCTCATTGGTGACTGGGTACACTGGACGGACTCGCCGAGAACTTCCAGATGGTATTATACCTTACGTCAGATGGCAGTTCTCTGGTGACACCGGTACAGCTTAGTCTGTTGACCCGAGATCGTCATAGAGTCTTGTGTGATTCCCACTGTGCTTTGATTTCCATCATACCACGTCCAAGAGGACGTGCAAAAAGGTGGCTTTTGGGTACAGTCTCGAATCACATGGAAGCAATGAGCGATAGGAGGGGATTCGTCTCTCCCGGTATAGGGAGTTGATGTTGTGCTGTGTTTGATTGGCTATAACTGGAAATCCCTGGCCAGGGTTGCTGAGATTTACTGGTAAGTGTTATCAGTAGTTTCTTGAACTGTTATAGACCTCATATCGACATGACTTATCGAGCTACTGGGGTCTGACGTTTACCACCCCTATGCGAGATATGCGACATATCAGAAGACGAGACCGGACTGTACGGTAAGTGTTACTGATTGGATTCGCAGGAGTGTGAGCAGGCTTGCTCGTTGATCTTCTGATCGCTCAATACCCGGGTGGCCGTTACGTTTAGCAGACCGCTTGCGGCTTGTGGGTGATTGATATGATCACCACCTAGTGCCGGCGTATTGACGAGTCTTTAGAGTCCTACACAGAGGTTTCCTGGCTCAAGCGAAACGAAATAGGAGCGCATATGAGATATGTGCGGGACCGAGAATAATACCAGTATGTGATACTGTGTTCTATTCTCGCAGTTTGTATCATCGGACGGTTATATGTGATATAGCCGGGTTACCGAATCAAATGTTGATTCGATATATTGATACACAAGATATTAGTCGGTTATATGTGATATGACCGGATCATTAAATCAAGTATTGATTTAATGATTTAATGTATAATTATATATTTGATATATTACTTTACATTAACTAGTATTTGTTCACTTATGATTGATTTTCTCACTTGATGTGCACAAGTTGTATATATGATATATGTTTGTGCACTAGTTTGTATCATGATTGATGATACATGCAAACTTGGGTGTGTGTATGACTTACACCATGTTTAGGTTAATGGTTGGGTTTTATTTATTTTATTTATTTTTGGCAAAAACAAAATGGTGGCTTTCTTTGTTTTTTTGCTTGAAGCTTCATGAAGCTTTTTAAGCATCTTTGACAAAGTCTAACCATTTTATTTTGCATGAGATTTTCACTAACCTAACCATTAGCTCAAACTAGGGTTTAGTCTCTACAAAGGTTAACTCACCCATGGTTGCATTATGATATACTTCACTTGATTATTCATTTTAGTTAATTGATAATTCATTCTTATTCCTTCTTCTTCTTCTTCAAGAAGAAGAAAAACCTTTTCTTGAAAATGACCAAGTGAAGATTAAGAGTGAGAAATCTAAATCCAAAGTGAACCCACTTCCTATTTCTTCATCCTCTACCACTTGCCATGTAGTATAGGGTGTTCTCTTCACAAAGTTCATGACCATGTGAAGATGGAGCTTGAGTTTGAGTCTCCTCGACGTAGATCATCTTCGGCCTCGAAGTCAACGACCTAGCCCGCTCATTTCTCCGAAGAAACCATCGCTAGGGTCCGGGATCCCGATGATCACAGCGAAGGGACGTCAACACGGAGCATTAGAAGTGAAGGACCAGATCTACAAAGGTTGTTATCCCTTTCACTTAGTAGCAAAGTAGTTTGCTTGCTTTTAGTTTCACCTAATCTCTAGTATACGATCTTGCATAGGGTTGTTCGGCACATAAAAATTTGATTTTGGCATGGTTGATGCCTTGTAGAACCTCATGAGTGTGCCTAGGAACCCTACAGTACATTGAAAATTGTGTGCTGGTTTAGGACGTATATCCCTTTATTTAATGTACCAGACCAAATCAACTCTTGATTAAGGTTAAAGTTCAAAACATTAGATTGTAATACAAAATTATATCCAGCATTGTCCAACAATGATACAGATATAATATTACATAACATCGAAGGTACAAAATAACATGGGTTCAAAACCAATATACAACCCGACGACAAACCAAGGTGATACTCTCCCACTGCTGTAGCATGTACTGAGAAACCATTCCCAACCCGGAGAGTGTGATCACCTTTCTTCAAAAACCTACTATTTCTCAGCCCCTGCACACAATTGCAGATGTGAGATCCTGACCCGGTATCCAATACCCAGGAAGCAGAGTTAATTGAAAAACAATTTTCTGTTACGAACACACATGAAGTGGAAACATCACCATGCTTCTTCTTCTTGAGGCCGGCCAGGTATCCAACGCAGTTTCTCTTCCAGTGCCCAGTCTGGTGTCAGTAGAAGCATTCCCCTCGTCCTGTCGTAGTAGCCCCTTTCTTGTCCTTTCCCGGTGCCTTTTTCACTCCGCCTCTCGGCTTGATGGGATTCTTCTTCTTCTTTCCCTTGGCCTTGGCTTTCGGGACGGAAGAGGAAGATGGACCAGCAATTAGAGCGGGAGTTTTCTCTACCTTTAGCGTGCTCTCTGCACTCCTCAACATATTGAGGAGTTCAGGTAAGGACTTCTCCATGTTGTGCATGTTGAAGTTTACAATGAACTGAGCAAAGGCAGGGGGAAGGGACTGTAGAACAATATCTGTAGGGGTTCCTAGGCACTCTAACAAGGTTCTACAAGGCATCAACCATGCCCGATTCAAAAAAAAAATAGTCGTGCCGAACAACCCTAACCAAGATCGTATACTAGAGATTATGCGAAACCTAGCAAGTTAAACTCATTAAATACAAGTGAAAGGGATTACAAACTTTGTAGATCAGGTCCTTCACTTCTAAAGCTCCGTGTTGACGTCCCTTCGCTGTGATCATCGTGATCCCGGACTCTAGCGATGGTTTCCTCGGAGAAATGAGCGGGCTAGGCCGTTGACTTCGAGGCCGAAGATGATCTACGTCGAGAAAACTCAAACTCAAGCTCCATCTTCACTAGGTCATGAACTTTGTGAAGAGAACACCCTAAACTAAATGGCAAGTAGTAGAGGATGATGAAATAGGAAGTGGGTTCACTTTGGATTTGGGTTTCTCACTCTTTTTCTTCACTTGAAATTTTTCTAGCAAGCTTTTCTTTTTCTTGAAGAAAAAGAAGAAGAAAGAAAGGAATAATAATTATTTTTAAAAAGAATAATCAAGTGAAGTCTATCATAATGCAACCATGGGTGAGCTAACCTTTGTAGAGACTAAACAATAGTTAATTATAATGGTTTGGTTAATGAATATCTTAATCAAGACAAAATGAGTGGACATTGTCAAAGTTGCTTCAAGCTTCATGAAGCTTAAAGCCATGACAAAAGAAGCCACCATTTTGAATAATTAAGATAAATTAAAACCTAAATTATAATTAACATGGTGTATGTCACACACCCACCCATGTTTGCATGTATCATCAATCATGATACAAACTAGTGCACAAACATATATCACATATATAACTTGTGCACATAAAGTGAGAAAGTCAATCTTAAGTGAAAAAATACTAGTTAATATAAAGTAATATATCAAATATATAATTATACATTAAATCATTAAATCAACACTTAATTTAACGATCCGGTCATATCGCATATAACCTACTAATATCTAGTGCATCAATATATCGAATCAACACTTGATTCGGTAACCCGGCTATATCTCATATAACCGACTAATGATACAAATCGCGAGAATAGAATACAGTATCTCATACTGGTATTATTCTCGGTCCCGCACATATCTCATATGCACTCCTATTTCGTTTCGCTTGAGCCAGGAAACCTCTGTGTAGGACTCTAAAGACTCGTCAATACGCCGGCAGTAGGTGGTGATCATATCAATCACCCACAAGCCGCAAGCGGTCTGCTAAACGTAACGGCCACCCGGGTATTGATCGATCAGAAGATCAACGAGCAAGCCTGCTCACACTCCTGCGAATCCAATCAATAACACTTACCGCACAGTCCGGTCTGTTCGTCTGATATGTCACATATCTCGCCTAGGGGTGGTAAACGTCATACCCCAGTAGCTTGATAAGTCATGCCGATGTAAGGTCCATAACAAGCATGAAACTACTGATAACACTTACCAGTAAATCATTGCAACCCTGACCAGGGATTTCCAGTTATGGCCAGTCTAGCATAGCGCAACATCAACCCCCCAATACCGGGAGAGACGAATCCCCTCCTATCGCTCATTGCCTCCATGTGAATCGGGACTGTACCCAAAAACCACCTGTTTGCACGACTCAATAGAGCCGTGGTAGGGTGGAAATCAAAGCACAGTGGGAGACACACAAGACTCTATGACGATCTCGGGTCAACAGACTAAGCTTTACCAGTGTCACCAGAGAACTGCCATCTGACGTGAGGTATTTTACCATCTGGGAGTTCTCGGCGAGTCCGTTCAGTGTACCCAGTCTCCACTGAGCACCCGCATACCGTCTCTGATGTCAAACACCAATGGATATGAGATCATCCATCGCCCATCACATGGGTCGAGAAGATATACACTAGTCTACTCTGGAATATCGATGCCCCGTCTCGATATTCCCACGACTTGGAACATTGAAGGATGTACTCATGGACTACCCAGGCCCCACCAGTATGATCTGCATCATAGTCCTGGAAGTCGAGTACACATCCTAAGGGCTTTATCAACATGTAACAGAGAGACAATAAGTATACATGTTAAGATAAAGAGCAACCAGATAGCGTACTATCATGTCGAGCAAGAAAGTCCTACCTATATATGTCCCAGCATCCACTACAATATACATCTCATGTACAGTAATGGCCTCTAGGGCATACATATAATTAACAATCTCCCACTTGCACTAGGGCCATCTATAGCAGTGGTTGCAGTATCTCATACTCAACCATCCCATAAAAGTCTCTCTCTGGGAAAAGGCCTTTGTGAGTGGATCCGCCGTGTTGTCCTCTGTGTCTACTCTCCTAACCTCGATCACCCTGGAGATCAACTATCTCCATGATCAGGTGATACTGCCTTGGAATATGTCTAGGTCACTGATGGGACCGTGGTTCCTGGGTCAAAAACCACACTTCCATTGTCACACAATGGTAGGAACCTAGTTCATCTCATAAACTAATATACACCCAAACTGCCTTTTTGGTAGTATCTTTGATAGCGATGTCACCAGCCTTTATCGTCTAGTTTGCCACGGTATTTTAGCTTGGAACTCTTCCAACATACCGTCCCTCCACTGAGGGTAAAGACAATGCCTGTGACTGACATTCAGTCGTCCTTATCACCCTGGAACTTTTCCAGTGATTCTCCCCAGGATCGATTGATACCATCTTACTACACCTAGTGAGAATCCTAATATCCATTGAGATCTATCCCATAGATCCATAACCCAGGATTTAGGAGGTATCACTTTGATCCTATATGGAGAATCCTTGTGATAAGAGGAGATTGACCGTGCGTAGCATAGGAAACTCTTTTCCTATCAAGAGTGTGTAGTCCACGTACAATACGGGGATGTTCACCTTACTCTCTACTACCTTTTTGTATATACAAGGTTCATCTACCATTTTGATGAAGTCAAACTCTTTGACTACTACATCAAAACAGATGTTCCAACTCCGCGATGCCTGCTTTATCCTATAAAACATCTTGCACACGTTTCCGCTGCTCCCACTGTCTACGAAACCCTCTGGCTGTGTACTTATAGACGCTCTCTTCTAAATCATTATTTAGAAAAGTAGTCATGACACCCAACCACCAGATATCCTGATCATGGTATGTAGCAATGGCAAGTAGGATCCGGATGGACTTAAGCACAACCACTGGAAAAGGTTCCATCATTATCCACGCCTGGTCGATGACGAAAATCTTTAACAAGTCTAGCTTTGAAAGTCTCAACTTTTCCATCTACACCAAGTAATCTTCTCAAGATATACTTGCTCCTGATAAGAATTTAACCCTTCAGATATAGCAACCAAAGTCCATACTTTGTAGGTGTACATGGATTCCATCTCAGATCGCTAAGCATCCAGCCATTCTTACAGAGTCCCCACTCTTGATGGCCTGCTCGAAACTAGTTGGGTCATCATCTCATGATGCAATCCTCGCTCCCACTGTCATCGAGAAACCGAAGTATCTCTCAGGCGAATGAGGAACCCTACTAGATCGGTGGAGAGGCTGAGGTTTGTCGGAATCTATTGAATCCTTTGGTTCTACCAAATCATCTGCTGTAGTTTGTATAGCTGGAACTCCTTTCAGTTCTACCTCATGACCACTAATTTCTTCATAAGAAATTCCTTTTCACAAAGGTGGTATGTTGAGAAATAAAACACATTTTGTTCCTCTGTTAGGTAGAAGATATTCCCTTGCGAATGCTTGGGATATCCAACAAACTTCTACAGAACTAACTTTGCCTCAAGCTTGTCCGGATTTTGCTTTTAGACATAGGCCGGACAACCCCAAATCTTAACAAATTTAAGATATGGGCTCTTCCCATTCCATATCACATATGAAGTGGTAGGAAATGGATTTGATTGGAACCCTATTCAATAGGTATGCAGCTTCACAAGTGCATAACTCCCTAAATGGAAAAAGGAAACTCAGTAGTACTCATCATAGAGCGCACCATATCAAATAGGGTGTGATTGCTCCGCCCCGATACACCGACGTGCTGTGGTGTATGCGGAGGAGTAATGCTGAGAGAGAATCTCATTCTCCTTTAGAATAATCCAGGAATTCCGTGCTCAAGTATTCTCCTCCCTGATCACATCAAAGGACATAATACTTATACCCGTTTTTGGTTCTCTACTTCTAACTTATATTCGGTGATTATCTCAAAAGTTTCGGACTTGTGTTTCAACAGGAACATATGTCTGAATCTAGAGAGATCATCAGTGAATGTAATAAAGTACAAAGAACCGGTCCTGGCATATGTAGACTGGGGACCTTCATACATCACTATGTATCAGTCCCAAGAGTTCACTAACTCTTTCTCTGTTTTCAGTAAACGGATCTATGGTCATCTTATCTTTGTGACATGACTGGCAAGTTTCACAAGATGTAAATTCAAACTGATTTAAATATGCATCTAAATGTAACTTAGCTAGTCGGGTCGCATAGATATGACCTAGTCTACAATGACTTAAGAAGGATTCGTTCATTTCTGAATTCTTCCTCTTGTGTGTGTTCTGTACATTAAGAACTGTGGTTTGATTTAGAACGTCTATGCTTTTAGATAACATGCCTGAACCGATCAACTCTTGATATAGGAAATGTGCAAAACATTATCCAACAATATAAAATTATATCCTTCTTTAATAAAAAGAGACTGATATGATGTTGTATATCAGGTTCGGTATCTAATAACATTCATTCAGAATCAATGTATTTTAGTAATACAGGGTGATAACTGCCAACATCTTGGCTGCAACAATTGCACCGTTTTCAACTCTTGAAACTTATCACCCGTTCTCAGTTCTCTGCCTATCGGTAGCCCATGTAACAGATTACATATATGGGATCCTGATCCGGTATCTAATACCCAGGACGTAGAGGATACTGAGAAACAGTTCTTTGTAATGAACACACCCGAAGAAGATGCATCATCATGCACTTTCTTCGTTTAGGCGGCATGGGAAATCTGGTATTCCCCAATTTCCTGCTCTGTCTTATAACAATTATAAGTTGGAGCGGGACCAACGTTCCCCAGCTCAGTATAGCAAGCGGGTTCGGTCAATACATCCATATTATTATCTTGATTAAGGCATGACATGGTCGCTACCTGGAAAGAGAGAGAAGAAAACACTCTGCGTGCGCTCTTGCAAGATTAGATTGGTTATATATTTTATCTAATCAGGATGGCTCCCACTGTTTTTATCAAATCTTCTTTCAAACCCTAAAAGGAAAGACTAGTCGGGATTTATTACACTCTACAAGTTCGCCAATCTTTCAGCCAGGCCAGTGCCGGTACTTTGAGGGAGGTTCCCCATGCTTTCGCACGGACCTAATTAAAATAAACCTCATTTTCCCAGGGGCGTAACCCCGTTGACACCTTTCTAGACACCTACTTGATCGGCTAATTATAAAGTGCAAAACTCTCGCAGGAGTAACAATTACTCGCAGTGGGTATCGGGATCCAACTATCATATAGAAGGTATGCAATCTCATTGCAAATTTCAACACTTGAAACTCCCGATAATGGTTTTTACCCCTAGCACCTATGACCTTGGCTATGGTCAACAAATCATAAGCACTAGTCAAGTTCTACCCGTCATTTCGTGATTAATTAGACCCACCCACATGACCCTTGGCTAAGGTCAACAAAGTCACATGACTGTCCTAACTAATCGCATCATATGCTGTGTAGGAAGACATCACTTAGCTACCGTACACTATGCCTCGGCTATGGTCGACAAACGCAACACGAATACTAAGTACTGTACTTCCTAAAATGACGGAGGGTTGCGGATGGTTTTTAATAAAACCTTTAACGCTTTGAACTTGATCTCGCTGCAGAATCAAATGGTTTTTAAATGGAGTGTTTTTGAGGCTTTTGCTAGTTTTGCTAAAGAGGTCACTCCCGGTGAAGGGATCTCGGCTCTTTCCTCGTCGAGTGAGGTGCAGGATATTCACAATACCACTATGCAAAGCAAGAACTAGAAAAGCAGTCAAAAGACAAACCGAAGGTTGTAGCATCTGCTAGTTATTGCTAAAGAGGTCACTCCCAGTGAAGGGATCTCGGCTCTTTCCTTATCGAATAAGGTGCTGGATGTTCTACAAGGAACACCGCTATGCAAAGCAACAACTAGAGCTACCTGATTTTTGAAATTCGATTCTACAACATCTTTTTAGGTTTATTTTCTTTCATTAATCTCATTAATGAATGTCCCATCATTTAAGTCCACCTAAACATCACAGATAAATACAACGTACACTTATGCCATCCGCATTCGCCTCGATGTCCCGTCTGCACCGTTAGGTTAGGTAACTAACGGCAGAGCGGGGCAGGGCTAGCGCGGGTGTAAAACATAAGCAACGTCTATATAATATATCATATATACTATATCTATATGAACATATCACATGATCACATCACAGATAACGCAGCAGAAAACAACATATGAAATATTGGATATACTAGGACGTCCGTATTTTATTTTGAGCCAGTATAAAACACGGATTCCACGGTCGTGATGAATAGCCAATCCCACACCCCTAGACCCCTACGAGAGGGCAAGCAACCCTACCAATTCTAGAGTTAGGAGACCCGGACTCGACTCCTCGAGATGGTCTCCCACTGGACCCTAGAACCCGGTTACTTGTGCTCCCCTCCTTGGGTCTATCCTAATGCGGAAAAGTAAATAATATACAATGGTGATATCATCCTCAGCCCGGAAGTGCCCCAATAAAAGAATATTATATACAATGAATTTAACATGAATGAAAAAGAAAAACTCTCATCTCACATAAAAACCCCCGGCTATTCAAACACGACGATCCAATATAACATATCCAGCAACACATAACATCACATGTCATCAACGTAGGTAAATATGCCCATTCCAATTGTTGTTGACATATAGCAACGAAACCGGCGATATCACATATTACACTTACGGTCGCAGAAAAGAAAGTGTAAAACTACAATAGTTGGAATCCGCAACCTCCATAGACATCGCATGCCTAGCTAAATGAATTCCTTAGAAATTGCGTGCCTAACAATTATAAACCCTGCATTTCAGTCTCAAAATCGAAAACACTTTTCAATACCAAGTCGGGCAATTCAACAAGATTCCCGACATCCTGATCGAATGCTCGTCGCAAACTTTAGTAGACGGCCGCACCCTCGGATGCCGTCGACGAAGTGCACTAAGGTGGAACATGTAGGGTTTCTAGGCACACTAATGAGGTCTCACAAGGCATCAACCATGCCAATTTCAAATTTTACGGTGCCGAGAAACCCTAGACTAGATCGTTAACTAGAATTTTAGGCGAAACAAGCAACTAGTTAACTGCTTAACTAAAGGGTAAACGGAAATACAACCTTTGTAGATCCGGTTCTCTACCTCCATGGCTCCGCGATGAAGTCTCCTCGCTGCGATCATCGGATCCCGGGCTCTAGCGTCGGCTTCATCGGAGAAATGGGCGGGCTAGGTCGTCGACTTCGACGCCGAAGATGATCTACGTCGAGGCAACACAAGATCAAGCTCCAACTTCACCAAGTCATGAAACTTGTGAAGAAAACACCCTATACTATTTGGCAAGTGGTAGAGGATGAAGAAATAGGAAGTGGGTTCACTTTAGAATTGGATTTCTCACTCTTTTTCTCAAGATGCCATTGTTGGTTGCAAGCTTCTTCATCTTGAAGAAGAAGAAGAAGAAGAAAAGAATATGATAAGTCCATTTTAAAATAGAAAATAATATGATACTTATCATATTGCAACCATGGTTATGTGTAGAGAGTTAACTATGGTTTTGGTGAATGGTTAGGTTAAAGGAAATGAAGACAAAATGGTCACTTGGTCAAAGCTTCATGAAGCTTCAACAAGCTTCATGTTTGAAAGCAACCATTTTGTTTTTCTTTTATCTTTTAACCAAAAAGAATAGATAAATAAATAAGCAAATAAATCAAGTGAAACCCTAACCATTGACCAACCATGGTTTAAACAAAACATACACCCAAATTAGCATGTATCATCAAACATGATACAATCTTGTGCACAAAAATATATCATATACACAATGTGCACATCAAGTGAGAAAATCCATTTAAAGTGAACCAATACTAGTTAATGCAAAGTAATATATCAAATATATAATTACGCATTAAATCATTAAATCAACACTTGATTTAACGATCCGGTCATATCTCATATAACCGACTAATATACAATGTATCGGCTTATCGAATCAATCCTTGAATCGATAGCTAGGTTATATCACATACAACCAATCGATACATTCATCGCGAGAATGGAATACGGTATCACATACACACATTATTCTCGGTCCCGCACATATCTCATATGCGCTCCTATTTGGTTTCGCTTGAGCTAGGAAACCTCTGTGTAGGACTCTAAAGACTCGTCAATACGCCGGCAGCAGGTGATGATCATATCAAACACCCACAAGCCCCAAGCGGTCTGCTAAACGTAACGGCCACCCGGGTATTGAGCGATCAGAAGATCGACGAGCAAGCCCGCTCATACTCCTGTGAATCCAACCAGTAACACTTACCGTACAGTCCGGTCTGTTCATCTTATATGTCGCATATCTCGCCTAGGGGTGGTAAACGTCAGACCCCAATAGCTCGATAAGACGTGTCGATATGAGGTCTATAACAGTTCGAGAAACTACTGGTAACACTTACCAGTAAATCTCAGCAACCCTGGCCAGGGATTTCCGGTTATAGCCAATCGAACACAGCACAACATCAACTCCCTATACCGGGAGAGACGAATCCCCTCCTATCGCTCATTGCCTCCATGTGATTCGGGACTGTACCCAAAAGCCACCGTTTTGCACGCCCTCTTGGACATGGTAAGGTGGAAATCAAAGCACAGTGGGAATCACACAAGACTCTATGACGATCTCGGGTCTATAGACTAACCTGTACCAGTGTCACCAGAGAACTGCCATATGACGTGAGGTATAATACCATCTGGGAGTTCTCGGCGAGTCCGTCCAGTGTACCCAGTCTCCACTGAGCACCCGTATATCATCTCTGATGTCTAACACCAATGGATATAGGATCATCCATCGCCCATCTGTATGGGTCGAGAAGGTATACGCAAGTCTACTCTGGTATATCGATGCCCCGTCTCGATACACCCACGACTAGGGACCTTGAAGGATGTACTTATGGACTACCATGTCCCCACTAGTATGATCCGCATCATAGTCCAGGTAGTCAAGTACACATCCTAATGGCTTTACCAACATGTAACAGAGAGACAATCAGTATACACGTTAAGGTAAAGAGTAACCAGATAGCATACTATCATGTCGAGCAAGAAAGTCCTCCCTATATATGTCCCAGCATCCACTACAATATACATCCTATGTATAGTAATGGCCTCTAGGGCATACATATAGCTAACAATCTCCCACTTGCACTAGGGCCATCTGTAGCAGTGGTTGTAGTATCTCATACTCAACCATCCCATAAAAGTCTCTCTCTGGGAATAGGCCTTCGTGAGTGGATCCGCCGTGTTATCCTCTGAGTCTGCTCTCCTAACCTTGATCACCCTGGAGATCAACTATCTCCATGATCAGGTGATACTGCCTTAGAATATGTCTGGATCACTGACGGGACGGGCGTTCCTTGGCATAAGCCACAACTCCATTGTCTCACAATGGTAGGAACGAAGTTCATCTCATGAACCAATATACACCCAGACTTCCTCTTTGGTAGCAACTTAAGTAGCGATGTATCCAGCCTTTATCGTCTAGTATGCCATGGTATCTAGCTTGGAACTCTTCCAACATACCGTCCCTTTACTGAGGGTAAAAAAGACAATGCCTGTGACTGACATTCAGTCGTTTTTATCACCCTGGAACCCTTCCAGTGATTCTCCCCAGGATCGATTGATACCATCTCACTACATCTAGTGAGAATCCTAGCATCCAATTACATCTATCTCATAGATGAAAACTCAGGATTTAGGAGGTATCACTCTGATCCTATATGGAGAATCCTTGTGATAAGCGGAGATTGACCGAGCGTAGCATAGGAAACTCCTTCCCTATCAAGAGTATGTCATCCATGTACTCTATAAGGATCATTACCATACTCCCTACTACCTTTTTGTACATACAAGGTTCATCTACCATTTTGATGATGTCAAACTGTTTGACTAACTCATCAAAACAGATGTTCCAACTCCGCGATTCCTGCTTCATCACATGAAACATCTTGCACACGTTTCCGCTGCTCCCACTATTTACGAAGCCCTCTGGCTATGTACTTATAGACGTTCTTTTCTAAAACATCATTTAGAAAAGCAGTCATGGCACCCAACCGCCAGATATCGTAGTCATGGTATGTAGCCGTGGCAAGTAGGATCTGGATGGACTTAAGCTTAGCTACTTGAAAAGGTTTCATCATTTTCCATACCTGGTCGAGGACGAAAACCTTTAACAAGTCTAGCTTTGAAAGTCTCAACTTTTCCATCTACACCAAGTAATCTTCTCAAGATATACTTGCTCATGATGGGGATTTAACCCTTCAGATATAGCAGCCAAAGTCCATACTTTGCTGGTGTACATGGATTCCATCTCAGATCGCTAAGCATCCAGCCATTCTTACAGAGTCCCACTCCTGATGGCCAGCTCGAAACTAGTTGGGTCATCATCTCATGATGCATTCCTTGCTCCCACTGTCATAGAGAAACATAAGTATCTCTCAGGTGGGTGAGGAACCCTACTAGATCGGCGGAGAGGCTGAGGTTCGTTGGTCACAATTGAATCCTTTGGTTCTACCAAATCATCAGCTGCAGTTTGTATAGCTGGAACATTTCCAGTTCTACATAACAGACCTTGCCTCGAGCTTGTCCGGATTTTGCTCTTTAGACATAGGCCGGACAACCCCAAATCTTAACTAACTTAAGATATGGGCTCTTCCCTTTCCATATCACATATGAAGCGGTAGGCAACCTTTTTGATTTGAACCCTATTCAATAGGTATGCAGCTTCTCAAGCGCATAATTCCCAAAAGGAAATAGGAAACTCAGCAGTACTCATCATATAGCACACCATATCACATAGGGTGCTATTGCTCCGCCCCGATATACCATCGTTCTATGGTGTATACGGAGGAGTAATGCTGAGAGAGAATCTCATTCTTAGAATAGTCCAGGAATCCCGCGCTCAAGTATTCTCCTCCTTGATCACATCAAAGGACATAATACTTATACCCGTTTTTGGTTTTCTACTTCTAACTTATATTCTGTGAATATCTCAAAAGGTTCGGACTTGTGTTTCAACAGGAACATATGTTTGAATCTTGAGAGATTATCAGAGAATATAATGAAGTACAAAGAACCGGTCTCGGCATGTGTAGATTGGGGACCTTACATACATCATCATGTATCAGTCCCAAGAGTTCACTAACTCTTTCTCTCCTTCCAATAAACGGAGCTGTGGTCATCTTATCTTTGTGACATGACCGGCAAGTTTTCACAAGATGTAAATTCAAACAGATTTAAATATGCATCTATGTGCAACTTAGCTAGTCAGGTCGCATTGATATGACCTAGTCTACAATACCTCAAGAAGGATCCGTTCATTTCTGAACTCTTCCTCTTGTGTGTGTTCCGTATACTAAGAACTGTAGTTTGATTTAGAACATCAATGCTTTTAGACAACGTGCCTGAACCAATCAACTTTTGATATAGGAAATGTTCAAAACATTATCCAACAATATAAAATTTTATCATTTCTTTACTAATAAAGAGACTGATATGATTTTGTATATCAGGTTCGGTATCTAATAACATTCGTTCAGAATCAATGTATTGGTAATACAGGGTGACAGTGACCGACAGACTTGGCTGCAACTCTTGCCCCGTTTTCTGCCTCATGAAACTTATCACCCGTTCTCAGTTCTTTACCTATCTGTAGCCCTATGTAACAGTTTACATATATGGGATCCTGATCTGGTATCACATACCTAGGACGTAAAGAATATTGAGAAACAGTTCTGTGTAACGAACACACCCGAAGGAGATGCATCATATGCACTTACTTCGTTTGGGCGGCACGGGAATTCTGGTAATCCCCAATTTCCTGCTCTGTCTTATAACAATTATAAGTTGGAGCGGGACCAACGTTCCCCAGCTCAGTATAACAAGCGGGTACGGTCAATTATCCGTATTATTATCTTCATTAAGGCGTGACATGGTCGCTACCTGGAGAGAGAGAGAAGAAAACACTCTGCGTGCGCTCTTGCAAGATCAGATTGGTTATTATTTTATCTAATCAGGATGGCTCCCACTGTTTTTATCAAATCTTCCTTCAAACCCTAAAAGGAAAGACTAGCCGGGATTAATTACACGCTACAAGTTCGCCAATCTTTCAGCCAGGCCAGTGTCGGTACTTTGAGGGAGGTCCCCCGTGCTTTCGCACGAACCTAATTAATGTAAACCTCGTTTTCCCAGAGGCGTAACCCCGTTGACACCTTTCTAGACACCTACTTGATCGGCTAATTGTAATGTATAAAACTCTCCCAGGAGTAACAATTACTCGCAGTGGGTATCAGGATCCAACTATCACATAGAAGGTATGCAATCTCATTGCAAATTTCAACACTTGAAATTCCCGATAATATTTTGCCCCTAGCGTCCTATGACCTTGACGGAGGCCAAACAACCCAAAGTCCGCGAGTCAAGTTCAACCCGTCATTTCCTGATTGAATTAAACCCACCCGCACGACCCTTGACGGAGGCCAAACAATGCCGTACAAATACCCTAATCCAATCGCATCATATGCTAGCAGATAAGAACTAGTTAGTGTAGGGTTGCTAGGCACGCGCACAAGGGTCTACGAGGCATCAACCATGCCCGATTAAAAATTTAGCCGTGCCGAACAACCCGAATACGGATCTTTAAACTAGAGATTAGGCGAAAACATACATGCTAAACACTTTAACACTAAGTGAGAGGGATTACAACCTTTGTAGATCCGGTCCTTCACTTCATATGCTCCGTGTTATGGTCCCTTCGCTGCGATCATCGGGATCCGGACTCTCGAGAGGTTCCACGAAGAGAAAGATGCAACCTTTGCTTCCGATCTTCGATACTAAGATGATCTACCTTGAAGTTCCATTAACACAAGCTAACACTCATGAAATGATGTGAACACCCTCATCTAAATGGTAAGGGAAGATGAGGATGATGAAGTAGGATTTTTGCTCTCTTTATTTATCTTTTTCTCATATTTATTCATCACTTTTGAAAAATCTAGAAAGCTTTTTCTCCATGAAAGAATGAAGGAAGAAGATGATGAACATGATAAGAATCCTTTTGTGATGAATAGGAAAAGAATAATATGATGAATAATGCAACCATGGTCAAGTAAACCTTTGTAGAGAATTAACTAGGGTTAGGGTTTGGGTTGGGTTAAAGCATGAGTCACTTACAAATATCTTTCACAAAACAAAACCAAAACCTTCTAGAATCATGTAGAAAGCTTAACCCTAATCCAAACCCTAATCATGTTTAAACTCCACTAAACTTGTTGCATTAGTTATCATATCATGTTACAATATTATATATCACATATATAACATTTATCGTAACAAAATAAAATAATACAATTAACATATATCGTATATATATCAATGTATTACCCGAGTGAGAAAAAGAATCTTTTAGTGAGAAAATATTAGTTAATGTAATTTAATATATCATATATATTATTATACATTAAATTATCGAATCAACATTTGATTCGACAATCCGGCTATATCGCATATAACCGACTAATATTTATCCGTACCGATTCATCGAATCAACACTTGATCCGATGACCCGGCTGATATCAAATATCGCGAGAATATAATACGGTATCACATATCGCATTATCCTCGGTCCCGCACATATCACATATGTGCTCCTACTCCGTTTTGCCTGAGCCAAGAAACCTCTGTGTAGGACTCTAAAGAATCGTCAATACGCCGGCAGCAGGTGATGATCATATCAAACACCCACAAGCTGCAAGCGGTCAGCTAAACGTAACAGCTACCCAGGTATTGAGCGCTCAGAAGATCAACAAGCAAGCCTGTAACTTCTCCTGTGAATCCAAACAGTAACACTCCCGTACAGTCCGGTCTCGTCGTCTGATATGTCGCATATCTCGCCTAGGGGTGGTAAACGTCAGACCCCAGTAGCTCGATAAGTCGTGTCGATATGAGGTCTATAACAGTTCGAGAAACTACTGATAACACTTACCAGTAAATCTCAGCAACCCTGGCCAGGGATTTCCGGTTATAGCTAATCGAACACAGCACAACATCAACTCCCTATACCGGGAGAGACGAATCCCCTCCTATCGCTCATTGCCTCCATGTGATTCGGGACTGTACCCAAAAGCCACCTTTTTGCACGTCCTCTTGGACGTGGTATGATGGAAATCAAAGCACAGTGGGAATCACACAAGACTCTATGACGATCTCGGGTCAACAGACTACTCTGTACCAGTGTCACCGGAGAACTGCCATCTGACGTATGGTATAATACCATCTGGGAGTTCTCGGCGAGTCCGTCCAGTGTACCCAGTCTCCACTGAGCACCCGTACACCATCCTTGATGTCAAACACCGATGGATATGGGATCATCCATCGCCCATCATATGGGTCAAGATGCGTATACGCAAGTCTGCTCTGGTGCATCGATGCCTTGTCTCGATACACCCTCGACTAGGAACAGTTATAGGTTGTACTCGTCGACTACCGTGGCCCCACTAGTATGATCTCATCATAGTCCCAGTAGTCGAGTACATATCCTAAGGGCTTTATCAACATGTAACATAGAGACAATCTGAGTACATGTTAAGATAAAGTACAACCAGATAGCATACTATCATGTCGAGCAAGAAAGTCCTCCCTATATATGTCCCAGCATCCACTACAATATACATCGTATGTACAGTAATGGCCTCTAGGGCATACATATAACTAACAATCTCCCACTTGCACTAGGGCCATCTGTTGTGGTATCGCATACCCAACAATTAGCTGCGGTTGAAGTATCTCATACTCAACCATCCCATAAAAGTCTCTACTGGGAAAAAGGCCTTTGTGAATGGATCCGCGCTGTCGTCCTCTGTGTCTACTCTCCTAACCTCGATCTCCCTTGGAGATCAACTATCTCCATGATCAGGTGATACTGCCTAAGAATTATATCTGGATTTCTGATGGGACGGTAGTTCCTTGGCTAAAGCCACAACTCTATTGTCACACAATGGTAGGAACGAAGTTCATCTCATGAACTTATATATATCCAGACTGCCTCTTTGGTAGCATCCTTGGTAACGATGTATCTTGCCTTTAATCGTCTAGTATGTCACGGTATCTAGCTTGGAACTCTTCCAACATACCGTCCCTCCACTGAGGGTATAGACAATGCCTGCGACTGACATTCAGTCGTCCTTATCACCCTGGAACCTTTCCAGTGATTCTCCCCAGGATCGATTGATACCATCTCACTACAACTAGTGAGTATCCTAACATCCAATTAGATCTATCTCATAGATCGAAAAACCCAGGATTTAGGAGGTATCACTTTGATCGTATATGGTGAATCCTTATGATAAGCGGAGATTGACCGAGCGTAGCATAGGAAACTCCTTCCCTATCAAGAGTATGTCATCCACGTACTCTACGAGGATCATCACCATACTCCCTACTACCTTTTTGTATATACAAGGTTCATCTACCATTTTGATGAAGTCAAACTCTTTGACTACCACATCAAAACTGACGTTCCAACTCCGCGATGCCTGCTTTATCACATAAAACATCTTGCACACGTTTCCGCTGCTCCCACTTTCTACGAAGCCCTCTGGCTGTGTACTTATAGACGCTCTCTTCTAAAACATCATTTCAGAAAAGCAGTCATGACACCCAACCACCAGATATCGTAGTCATGGTATGTAGCAGTGGCAAGTAGGATCTGGATGGACTTAAGCATAGCTTTGAAAGTCTCAACTTTTCCATGTACACCAAGTAATCTTCTCAAGATATACTCGCTCCTGATGGGGATTTAACCCTTCAGATAAAGCAACCAAAGTCTATACTTTGTTGGTGTATAAGGATTCCATCTCAGATCGATAAGCATCCAGCCATTCTTACAGAGTCCCACTCCTGATAGCCAGCTCGAAACAAGTTGGGTCATCATCTCATGATGCAATCCTCACTCCCACTGTCATAGAGAAACCGAAGTATCTCTCAGGTGGTTGAGGAACCCTGCTAGATCGGCGGAGAGGCTGAGGTTCATTGGTTATTATTGAATGCTTTGGTTCTACCAAATCATCAGCTGCAGTTTGTATAGCTGGAACATTTCCAGTTCTACATAACAGACCTTGCCTCGAGCTTGTCCGGATTTTGCTTTTAGACATAGGCCGGACAACCCCAAATTTTAACAAACCTAAGATATGGGCTCTTCCCTTTCCATATCACATATGAAGTGGTAGGCAACTGATTTGATTTGAACCCTATTCAATAGGTATGTAGCTTCTCAAGTGCATAACTCCCAAAAGGAAATAGGAAGTTCAGTAGTACTCATCATAGAGCACACCATATCACATAGGGTGCTATTGCTCCGCCCCGATATACCATCGTGCTATGGTGTATACGGAGGAGTAATGCTGAGAGAGAATCTCATTCTCCTTTAGAATAGTCCAGGAATTCCGTGCTAAAGTATTCTCCTCCTTGATCACATCATAGGACATAATACTTTTACCCGTATTTTGGTTCTCTACTTCTAATTTATATTCTGTGAATATCTCAAAAGGTTCGGACCTGTGTTTCAACAGAAACATATGTCTGAATCTTGAGAGATTATCAAAGAATGTAATGAAGTAGAAAGAACCGATCTTGGCATGTGTAGACAGGGGACCTTACATACATCAACATGTATCAATCCCAAGAGTTCACTAACTCTTTCTCTGTTTCCAATAAACAGAGCTGTGGTCATCTTATCTTTGTGACATGACCGGCAAGTTTCACAAGATGTAAATTCAAACTAATTTAAATATGCATCTATATGTAACTTTAGCTAGTCGGGTCGCATTGATATGACCTAGTCTACAATGCCTCAAGAAGGATTCGTTCATTTCTGAACTCTTCCTCTTGTGTGTGTTCCGTATACTAAGAACTGTAGTTTGATTTAGGACGTCAATGCTTTTAGATAACGTGCCTGAACCGATCAACTCTTGATATAGGAAATGTTCAAAACATTATCCAACAATACAAAATTATATCCTTTCTTTACTAATAAAGAGACTGATATGATTTTGTATATCAGGTTCGGTATCCAATAACATTCGTTCAGAATCAATGTATTCTAGTAATACAGGGTGATAGTGACCAACAGACTTGGCTACAACACTTGCAACGTTTTCTGTCTCATGAAACTTATCACCCGTTCTCAGTTCTCTACCTATCTGTAGCCCATGTAACAGATTACATATGCGGGATCCTGATCCGGTATCAAATACCCAGGATGTAAAGGATACTGAGAAACAGTTCTCTGTAATGAACACACCCGAAGAAGATGCATCAGCATGCACTTTCTTCGTTTGGGCGGCATAGGAATTCTGGTAATCCCCTATTTCCTGCTCTGTCTTATAACAATTATAAGTTGGAGCGGGACCAACGTTCCCCTGCTCAGTATAACAAGCGGGTTCGGTCAATAATCCGTATTATTATCTTGATTAAGGCGTGATATGGTCGCTACCTGGAGAGAGAGAGAGAAGAAAACACTCAGCGTATGCTCTTGAAAGATTAGATTGGTTATATAATATATCTAATCAGGATGTCTCCTACTGTTTTAATCAAATCTTCCTTCAAACCCTAAAAGGAAAGACTAGCCGGGATTAATTACACGCTACAAGTTCGCCAATCTTTCAGCCAGGCCAGTGTCGGTACTTTGAAGGAGGTCCCCCGTGCTTTCGCACGAACCTAATTAAAGTAAACCTTGTTTTCCCAGAGGCGTAACCCCGTTAACACCTTTCTAGACACCTACTTGATCGGCTAATTGTAATGTGTAAAACTCTCCCAGGAGTAACTCTTACTCGCAGTGGGTATCGGGATCCAACTATCTCATAGAAGGTATGCAATCTCATTGCAAATTTCAACACTTGAAATTCCCAATAATATTTTACCCCTAGCAGCTATATGACCTTAACATGGTCAACAAATCATAAGTGCTAGTCAAGTTCAACCCGTCATTTCCCGATTGAATTAAACCCACCCGCACGACCCTTAACATGGTCAACAAAGTCGCACGACTACCCTAATCCAATCGCATCATATGCTTATACAGATAAGCACTAATCAGCTACTGCACACTACGCCTTAACATGGTCAACAAACGTAGCACGAATACTAACTAGTACTTATCTGAAATGACGGAGGGCTACGACAGGTTTTTAAGAAAACCCTTTGTGTAATGAACTTGATATCGTTGTAGAATCGAGTGATTTTTAAATGGAGTGTTTTTGAGGCTTTTCTAGTTTTGCTAAAGGGGTCACTCCCGGTGAAAGGATCGTCGGCCCTTTCCTCATCGAATAAGGTGCATGATATTTCACAAATATCACTATGCAAAGCAAGAACTATAGAAGCAATCAAAAGACAAACCGAGTTTGTAGCATCTGCCAGTTATTGCTAAAGGAGTCACTCCCGGTGAAGGGATCTCGGTCCTTTCCTTATCGAATAAGGTGCTAGATGTTCTACAAGGAACGCCGCTATGCAAAGCAAGCACTAGCGCTACCAGTTTTTATAAACAAGTTTTTATAACATCTTAGGTTTCTTTTATTTCATTAATCTCATTAATGAAGTCCCATTTTAATTATGCTTCGCAAGCATCTCTTTTTGAAACAAAATCTGCAATATAACATATATCTCATATATATAATATAAACATTCGTCTCAGGCAGTAATATGATCTCATCACAGAACATTGCAGCAGAAGAACATATATGAAATATTGGATATACTAGGACGTCCGTGTTTTTAATACGAGCCTGTATAAAACACGGATTCCACGGTCGCGATGAATAGCCAAACCCACATCCCTAGTCCCCTACGAGAGCGGCAAGTAACACTGCCAATTCTAGGGTTAGGAGACCCGGTCTCGACTCCTCGAGATGGTCTCCCACTAGACCCTAGAACCCGGTTACTTGTGCTCCCCGCCTTGGGTCTACCTAATGCGGAAAAGTAAATAATATACAACGGTGACATCTTCCGCTACCTGGAAGTGCCCCAATAAAAGAATATTACATACAAATGAATTTTACATTAATGAAAAAGAAAAACCCTCATCTCACATAAAACCCCCGGCTATTCAAAACGCGACGATCCAATACAACATATCACAGCAACACATAATATCTCATATCATCAACGTAAGCAAGTATGCGTATCCCGATTGTCGTTGATGTATAGCAACGAAGCCGGCGATACACCACATACTACGCTTACGGTCACAGAAAAGAAAGTGTAAAACTACAACAGTTGGAATCCGCAACCTCTTTAGACATTGCATGCCTAACCAAATGAATTCCTTAGACATCACATGCCTAACAATTATAAACCCCGCATTTTAGTCTCTTTATCAAAAACTCTTTTCAATATCAAGTCGGGCAATTCAACAAGATTCCCGACGTCCTGATCGAATGCTCGTCGCAAACTTTAGTAGACGGTCGCACCCCCAGATGCCGTCGACGAAGTGCACTAAGGCGGAACACCGCTGCCGCGAGCACCCGAACGGATGCTTTCGGCGACGGGGTTCTCCTACAGTCACTTGGTCGGGGCTATGGGGCGTAGCTGTCTATTAAGTTTACCCGGCGAGTATCCGCGTACGCTACGTGATTGCGACGGACTTTTGATCACATCAAAATTCCGTGGCAACCGATCAATTGGAGACTAAACTGCTCGATTTATAACATTCAAATTAGTTATCTCATAACAACTAGTGGATTCTAAATATTGTATCACATTCCAGATAAATAGACAATGTTAAACTTTCCGATCGAATAATCAAACACCTAAGATTTCCCCAATATATCTCAACACTTGAAATCGGTTTAAAAACATCCATCACATGCCACAGTACCAATGGTCCAGCCGTAGAAGGGTCAAGCCGACGCCTCATATGTGGCACGCCGTACTGCCCCAAACCCTAAGGTTCAAAAGGCAGTTCAAGACGGTCACATAATCGAGTTAAGGTTTGTTGTCTTCTAGAGGGTCCACCGCGTTACTTGCACGACTTAGAACGTTCTTAAACACGAGGAAAAATCCAACTTTTGAAAAATTTTCCGACAGGGGAAAAAGTGAGTTATTGATATCCGCCCGAACTTTTTAACAGTTTCTAAAATTATCCGGACAAACTAAACAAAGTTAAATTATCCGATCGAATCAACGATTCCCCAATACAACCCTTGAAAACTCAATTCTTGAGTGGAATTAAAATATTCCCAGAAAAACTTAACAAGAAAGGGCCTAAAAATAATTAAATGAAATTTCAGGGACTAAGTCCAAATTTTGGCCGCGGAACCGCCGTAAAACGCATGGTTTGGCCACGGTTCCGCGCTCCAATTTTGGAATTAGAGGTCCGTACTTCACAGTAATTCTTAGTTTTTCCTGCTTGTTTTTCTGAGCAATTTTAATTCAGAAAATATCAACTTTTTGAAAAATGTACAGAGAGGGTTCCGTGTCGGGGTTTCGGCGTTCGATCGGACTTTAAACTTTGTCTAGACTTCGCCTAAAGCTCTAGCTTGGCTCTGATACTACTGTAGGGTTGCTAGGCACGCGCACAAGGGTCTACGAGGCATCAACCATGCCCGATTAAAAATTTAGCCGTGTCGAACAACCCGAATACGGATCTTTAAACTAGAGATTAGGCAAAAACATACATGCTAAACACTTTAACACTAAGTGAGAGGGATTACAACCTTTGTAGATCCGGTCCTTCACTTCATATGCTCCGTGTTGTGGTCCCTTCGCTGCGATCATCGGGATCCGGACTCTCGAGAGGTTCCACGAAGAGAAAGATGCAACCTTTGCTTCCGATCTTCGATACTAAGATGATCTACCTTGAAGTTCCATTAACACAAGCTAACACTCATGAAATGATGTGAACACCCTCATCTAAATGGCAAGGGAAGATGAGGATGATGAAGTAGGATTTTTGCTCTCTTTATTTATCTTTTTCTCATATTTATTCATCACTTTTGAAAAATCTAGAAAGCTTTTTCTCCATGAAAGAATGAAGGAAGAAGATGATGAACATGATAAGAATCCTTTGTGATGAATAGGAAAAGAATAATATGATGAATAATGCAACCATGGTCAAGTAAACCTTTGTAGAGAATTAACTAGGGTTAGGGTTTGGGTTGGGTTAAAGCATGAGTCACTTACAAATATCTTTCACAAAACAAAACCAAAACCTTCTAGAATCATCTAGAAAGCTTAACCCTAATCCAAACCCTAATCATGTTTAAACTCCACTAAACTTGTTGCATTAGTTATCATATCATGTTACAATATTATATATCACATATATAACATTTATCGTAACAAAATAAAATAATACAATTAACATATATCGTATATATATCAATGTATTACCCGAGTGAGAAAAAGAATCTTTTAGTGAGAAAATATTAGTTAATGTAATTTAATATATCATATATATTATTATACATTAAATTATCGAATCAACACTTGATTCGACAATCCGGCTATATCGCATATAACCGACTAATATTTATCCGTACCGATTCATCGAATCAACACTTGATCCGATGACCCGGCTGATATCAAATATCGTGAGAATATAATACGGTATCACATATCGCATTATCCTCGGTCCCGCACATATCACATATGTGCTCCTACTCCGTTTTGCCTGAGCCAAGAAACCTCTGTGTAGGACTCTAAAGAATCGTCAATACGCCGGCAGCAGGTGATGATCATATCAAACACCCACAAGCTGCAAGCGGTCAGCTAAACGTAACAGCTACCCAGGTATTGAGCGCTCAGAAGATCAACAAGCAAGCCTGTAACTTCTCCTGTGAATCCAAACAGTAACACTCCCGTACAGTCCGGTCTCGTCGTCTGATATGTCGCATATCTCGCCTAGGGGTGGTAAACGTCAGACCCCAGTAGCTCGATAAGTCGTGTCGATATGAGGTCTATAACAGTTCGAGAAACTACTGATAACACTTACCAGTAAATCTCAGCAACCCTGGCCAGAGATTTCCAGTTATAGATAATCGAACACAGCACAACACAACTCCCTATACCGGGAGAGACGAATCCCCTCCTATCGCTCATTGCCTCCATGTGATTCGGGACTGTACCCAAAAGCCACCTTTTTGCACGCCCTCTTGGACATGGTATGATGGAAATCAAAGCACAGTGGGAATCACACAAGACTCTATGACGATCTCGGGTCAACAGACTACTCTGTACCAGTGTCACCGGAGAACTGCCATCTGACGTATGGTATAATACCATATGGGAGTTCTCGGCGAGTCCGTCCAGTGTACCCAGTCTCCACTGAGCACCCGTACACCATCCTTGATGTCAAACACCGATGGATATGGGATCATCCATCGCCCATCATATGGGTCAAGATGCGTATACGCTAGTCTACTCTGGTGCATCGATGCCTTGTCTCGATACACCCTCGACTAGGAACAGTTATAGGTTGTACTCGTCGACTACCGTGGCCCCACTAGTATGATCTCATCATAGTCCCAGTAGTCGAGTACATATCCTAAGGGTTTTATCAACATGTAACATAGAGACAATCTGAGTACATGTTAAGATAAAGTACAACCAGATAGCATACTATCATGTCGAGCAAGAAAGTCCTCCCTATATATGTCCCAGCATCCACTACAATATACATCGTATGTACAGTAATGGCCTCTAGGGCATACATATAACTAACAGTTAGCTACCGTACACTACGCCTTGACGGAGGCCAAACTACCGCAGCACGAATACTAACTAGTACTTATCTGAAATGACGGAGGGCTACGACAGGTTTTTCTGAAAACCTATTGCGTAATGAACTTGAAATCGTTGTTGGATCGAAGGAATTTTGAAATGGAGTGTTTTTAAGGCTTTTCTAGTTTTGCTAAAGGAGTCACTCCCGGTGAAGGGATCGTCGGTCCTTTCCTCGTCGAATGAGGTGCGGGATATATCATATATATCACTGTGCAAAGCAGAAACTATAGAAGCAATCAAAAAACAAACCGAGGGTTGTAGCATCTGCCAGTTATTGCTAAAGGAGTCACTCCCGGTGAAGGGATCTCGGTCCTTTCCTTATCGAATAAGGTGCATGATGTTCTACAAGGAACACCGCGATGCAAAGCAAGAACTGTAGCTACCTGTTTTATTTTTGAAATTTGATTCAACAACATCTTAGGTTTCTTTTCTTTCATTAATCATATTAATGAAGTCCCATCATTTAAGTCACCTATACATTACAGATAAATACGACGTACACTTATGCCATCCGCATTCGCCTCGATGTCCCCTCGTGCACCGTTAGGTTAGGTAACTAACGACAGAGCGGGGCAGGGCTAGCGCGGGTGTAAAACATAAGTAACGTCTATATAATATATCATATATACTATATATACAATATCCATCACAGAACATATCACATGATCACATCACAGATATCGCAGCAGAAGAATCATATGAAACATTGGATATACTAGGACGTCCGTGTTTTCAATACGAGCCAGTATAAAACACGGATTCCACGGTCGCGATGAATAGCCAAACCCACACCCGTAGACCCCTACGAGAGCGGCAAGCAACCCTACCAATTCTAGAGTTAGGAGACCCGGACTTGACTCCTCGAGTTGGTCTCCCACTGGACTCTAGAACCCGGTTACTTGTGCTCCCCTCCTTGGGTCTATCCTAGTGCGGAAAAGTAAATAATATACAAACGGTGACATCTTCCGCAACCTGGAAGTGTCCCAATAAAAGAATATTACATACAAGCTTCTACATGAATGAAAATGAAAAACACTCATCTCACATAAAAAACCCCCGGCTATTCAAACACGACGATCCAATATAACATATCCAGCAACACATAACATCACATGTCATCAACGTAAGTAAATATGCGTATCCCAATTGTCGTTGACATATAGCAACGAAACCGGCGATATCACATATTACACTTACGGTCACAGAAAAGAAAGTGTAAAACTACAACAGTTGGAATCCGCAACCACCTTAGACATCGCATGCCTGACCCAATGAATTCCTTAGATATCGCATGCCTAACAATTATAAACCACGCATTTTAGTCTCAAAATCGAAAACACTTTTCAATACAAAGTCGGGCAATTCAACAAGATTCCCGGCATCCAGATCGAATGCTCGTCGCAAACTTTAGTAGGCGGCCGCACCCCTGATACAGTCGACGAAGTGCACCAAGGCGGAACACCGCTACCGCGAGCACCCGAACGGATGCTTTTGGCGACGGGGTTCTCCTACAGTCACTTGGTCGGGGCTAAGGGGTGTAGCTGTCTATTAAGTTTACCCGGCGAGTATCCGCGTACGCTACGTGATTGCGACGGACTTTTGATCACATCAAAATTCCGTGGCAACCGATCAAGTGAGACTAAACTGCTGTGTTTATAACATTCATATTAGTTATCTTATAACTACTTGTGAATTTCAATTATTGTATCCCATTCCAGATAAATAGAAGATGTTAAACTTTCCGATCGAACAGTCAAACACCCAAGATTTCCCGATACAGCTCAACACATGAAATAGGTTTAAAAACATCCAGTTCATGCCTCAGTACCAACGGTCCAGCCGTAGAAAGGTCAAGCCAACGCCTCACATGTGGCACGCCGTACTACCCCAAACCCTAAGGTTCAAAGGGCAGTTCAAGACGGTCACATAATCGAGTTAAGGTTTGTTGTCTTCTAGAGGGTCCATCGCGTTATTTGCACTACTTAGAACGTCTTTAAACCACGGAAAAATCCAACACTTGGAAATTTTCCGGCAGGGGAAAAATTGGGTGTTTATATCCGGTCGAACTTTTTAACATATTCAAAAATTATCCGGAAAAAACATAGACAAAATAGGCAATCCGATCGAATTAACGAAGTCCCAATACAACCTCAGAAAACCCAACTCTTGAGTAAACATTAAAAATTCCCAGAAAACTCAGCACCTGAATAGACAAATTACTGTGCAAAAATGGAAGCGTAATCTCATAATTTGGCCGCGGAACAGCCGCAGAAGCCATGCTTCCGCCGCGGTTCCGCCGCGCTTTGGGGGTATCGTTTGCTCGTTTTTGCACCGTAATTCTTAGAATCTCCTGCTGAATCTTTTAAGCATTTTTAATCTGGAAAAAACCCAGTTTTTAAAAAAAGTCCAGAGAGCATTTTGGAGTTAGGGTTTCGGTTCGATCGGACTTCTAACTCCGTCTACGCATCACCTAAGGCTCTAGCTAGGCTCTGATACCACTGTAGGGTTCCTAGGCACACTAATGAGGTCTCACAAGGCATCAACCATGCCAATTTCAAATTTTAAGGTGCCGAGAAACCCTAGACTAGATCGTTAACTAGAATTTTAGGCGAAACAAGCAACTAGTTAACTGTTTAACTAAAGGGTAAACGGAAATACAACCTTTGTAGATCCGGTTCTCCACCTCCATGGCTCCGCGATGAAGTCTTCTCGCTGCGATCATCGGATCCCGGGCTCTAGCGTCGGCTTCATCGGAGAAATGGGCGGGCTAGGTCGTCGACTTCGACGCCGAAGATGATCTACGTCGAGGCAACACAAGATCAAGCTCCAACTTCACCAAGTCATGAAACTTGTGAAGAAAACACCCTATACTACTTGGCAAGTGGTAGAGGATGAAGAAATAGGAAGTGGGTTCATTTTAGAATTGGATTTCTCACTCTTTTTCTCAAGATGCCATTGTTGGTTGCAAGCTTCTTCATCTTGAAGAAGAAGAAGAAGAAGAAGAAAGAATATGATAAGTCCATTTTAAAATAGAAAATAATATGATACTTATCATATTGCAACCATGGTTATGTGTAGAGAGTTAACTATGGTTTTGGTGAATGGTTAGGTTAAAGGAAATGAAGACAAAATGGTCACTTGGTCAAAGCTTCATGAAGCTTCAACAAGCTTCATGTTTGAAAGCAACCATTTTGTTTTTCTTTTATCTTTTAACCAAAAAGAATAGATAAATAAATAAGAAAATAAATCAAGTGAAACCCTAACCATTGACCAACCATGGTTTAAACCAAACATACACCCAAATTAGCATGTATCATCAAACATGATACAATCTTGTGCACAAAAATATATCATATACACAATGTGCACATCAAGTGAGAAAATCCATTTAAAGTGAACCAATACAAGTTAATGCAAAGTAATATATCAAATATATAATTACGCATTAAATCATTAAATCAACACTTGATTTAACGATCCGGTCATATCTCATATAACCGACTAATATCCAATGTATCGGCTTATCGAATCAATCCTTGAATCGATAACTAGGTTATATCACATACAACCAATCGATACATTCATCGCGAGAATGGAATACGGTATCACATACACGCATTATTCTCGGTCCCGCACATATCTCATATGCGCTCCTATTTCGTTTCGCTTGAGCCAGGAAACCTCTGTGTAGGACTCTAAAGACTCGTCAATACGCCGGCAGCAGGTGATGATCATATCAAACACCCACAAGCCGCAAGCGGTCTGCTAAACGTAACGGCCACCCGGGTATTGAGCGATCAGAAGATCGACGAGCAAGCCCGCTCATACTCCTGTGAATCCAACCAGTAACACTTACCGTACAGTCCGGTCTGTTCATCTTATATGTCGCATATCTCGCCTAGGGGTGGTAAACGTCAGACCCCAATAGCTCAATAAGTCGTGTCGATATGAGGTCTATAACAGTTCGAGAAACTACTGGTAACACTTACCAGTAAATCTCAGCAACCCTGGCCAGGGATTTCCGGTTATAGCCAATCGAACACAGCGCAACATCAACTCCCTATACCGGGAGAGACGAATCCCCTCCTATCGCTCATTGCCTCCATGTGATTCGGGACTGTACCCAAAAGCCACCGTTTTGCACGCCCTCTTGGACGTGGTAAGGTGGAAATCAAAACACAGTGGGAATCATACAAGACTCTATGACGATCTTGGGTCTACAGACTAACCTATACCAGTGTCACCAGAGAACTGCCATCTGACGTGAGGTATAATACCATCTGGGAGTTCTCAGCGAGTCCGTCCAGTGTACCCAGTCTCCACTGAGCACCTGTATATCATCTCTGATGTCAAACACCAATAGATATAGGATCATCCATTACCCATCTGTATGGGTCGAGAAGGTATACGCTAGTCTACTCTGGTATATCGATGCCCCATCTCGATACACCCATGACTAGGGACCATGAAGGATGTACTTATGGACTACCATGTCCCCACTAGTATGATCCGCATCATAGTCCAGGTAGTCAAGTACACATCCTAAGGGCTTTACCAACATGTAACAGAGAGACAATCAATATACACGTTAAGGTAAAGAGTAACCGGATAGCATACTATCATGTCGAGCAAGAAAGTCCTCCCTATATATGTCCCAGCATCCACTACAATATACATCCTATGTACAGTAATGGCCTCTAGGGAATACATATAATTAACAGAACACCGTTGCCGCGAGCACCCGAACGGATGCTTTTGGCTACGGGGTTCTCCTACAGTCACTTGGGGCGTGGCTATCTATTAAGTTTACCCGGCGAGTATCCGCGTACGCTATTTGATTGCAACGGACTTTTGATCACATTAAAATCCCGTGGCAACCGATCAAATGAGACTAAAGTGCTAGATTTATAACATTCAAATTTGTTATCTCATAACTACTTGTGGATTCCAAATATTGTATCACATTCCAGATAAATAGACAATGTTAAACTTTCCGATCGAATAATCAAACACCCAAGTTTTCCCAAATAGCTCAACACTTGAGGGGAGTTTGAAAACATCCATCACATGTCACAGTACCAATGGTCCAGCCGTAGAAGGGTCAAGCCAACGCCTCACATGTGGCACGCCGTACTGCCCCAAACCCTAAGGATCAAAAGGCAGTTCAAGACGGTCACATAATCGAGTTAAGGTTTGTTGTCTTCTAGAGGGTCCATCGCGTTACTTGCACGACTTAGAACGTTCTTAAACTACGGAAAAATCCAACACTTGGAAATTTTCCGGCAGGGGAAAAAGTGAGTTATTGATATCCGGTCGAACTTTTTAACACTTTCTAAAATTACCCGGAAAAACTTAAACGAAGTTAAATTATCCGATCGAATCAATGAGTCCCCAATACAACCCAGAAAACTCAACACTTGAGTAGAATTAAACATACCAAAAAGCATCAGGAAATTGATAGGGACTTTACTGTGCAAAATACAAAGAATGATGTGACTGTACGGCCGCGGAACCGCCGCAGGAGCCATGCTCCTGCCACGGTTCTGCCGCGCTTTGATCGACTTACTTTTTCGTTTTTCACAGAGTTCTATATAATTGCCTGCTAATTTTTTTAAAGTATTTTTAATGTGAAAAAATCAACAGTTTTGAAAAATTTCCAGAGAAGGGTTTAATCGGGGTTATCCGGGTTCGATCGGACTTTTAACTTCGTCTAGACTTCGTCTAAAGCTCTAGCTTGGCTCTGATACCACTGTAGGGGTTCCTAGGCACTGTAACAAGGTTCTACAAGGCATCAACCATGCCCGATTCAAAAAAAATAGCCGTGCCGAACAACCCTAACCAAGATCGTATACTAGAGATTATGCGAAACCTAGCAAGTTAAACTCTTTAACTACAAGTGAAAGGGATTACAACCTTTGTAGATCCGGTCCTTCACTTCTAAAGCTCCGTGTTGATGTCCCTTCGCTGCGATCATCGTGATCCCGGACTCTAGCAATGGTTTCCTCGGAGAAATGAGCGGGCTAGGTCGTTGACTTCGAGGCCGAAGATGATCTACGTCGATGAGACTCAAACTCAAGCTCCATCTTCACTAGGTCATGAATTTTGTGAAGAGAACACCCTAAACTAAATGGCAAGTAGTAGAGGATGATGAAATAGGAAGTGGATTCACTTTGGATTTGGGTTTCTCACTCTTTTTCTTCACTTGAAATTTTTCTAGCAAGCTTTTCTTCTTCTTGAAGAAGAAGAAGAAGAAGAAGAAAGAAAGGAATAATAGTTATTTTTAAAAAGAATAATCAAGTGAAGTCTATCATAATGCAACCATGGGTGAGCTAACCTTTGTAGAGACTAAACCATAGTTAATTATAATGGTTTGGTTAATGAATATCTTAATCAAGACAAAATGAGTGGACTTTTTCAAAGTTGCTTCAAGCTTCATGAAGCTTCAAGCCATGACAAAAGAAGCCATTTTGAATAATTAAGGTAAATAAAAACCTAAATTATAATTAACATGGTGTATGTTACACACCCACCCATGTTTGCATGTATCATCAATCATGATACAAACTAGTGCACAAACATATATCACACATACAACTTGTGCATATAAAGTGAGAAAGTCAATCTTAAGTGAAAAAATACTAGTTAATGTAAAGTAATATATCAAATATATAATTATACATTAAATCATTAAATCAACACTTGATTTAACGATCCGGTCATATCGCATATAACCGACTAATATCTAGTGTATCAATATATCGAATCAACACTTGATTCAGTAACCCGGCTATATCTCATATAACCGACTAATGATACAAATTGCGAGAATAGAATACAGTATCTCATACTGGTATTATTCTCGGTCCCGCACATATCTCATATGCGCTCCTATTTCGTTTCACTTGAGCCAGGAAACCTCTATGTAGGACTCTAAAGACTCGTCAATACGCTGGCAGTAGGTGGTGATCATATCAATCACCCACAAGCCGCAAGCGGTCTGCTAAACGTAACGGCCACCCAGGTATTGAGCGATCAGAAGATCAACGAGCAAGCCTGCTCACACTCCTGCGAATCCAATCAGTAACACTTACCGCACAGTCCGGTCTCTTCGTCTGATATGTCGCATATCTCGCCTAGGGGTGGTAAACGTCAGACCCCAGTAGCTTGACAAGTCATGCCGATGTAAGGTCCATAACAAGTATGAAACTACTTGTAACACCTTAGAATGTGTTTTGTGGTTAATTATATTTTAATATATAGTTTTTAATAAAAAGTTTACCCAAATGATTTCCAAATATTTTATCCTATTTAATGAGTATTTTATTAGATTTTTCTAGGCTTGCACACACTTGTACATGATAACCAGGGTTGTTTTGGGGGTTTAACCATGATTAGCAACATGGTGAACTAACCATTCCCTAATCTAGTTTAATATTGTATTATGTGCTTTTGGGTTTTTATTTGTATATGGTTCTTTTCAAAAATAAAATGAATTTGAAAAGGGTTTTTAAATGGTTTGAATGTTGACCTTGGTGAGAGAGAGAGAGAGGGTGCATTATGAGGCATGATGGCTTGCCCATGCCTTCAATTAATGAAGAGAGAGAGAGAGAGAGGAGGGGGTTGACTTGTTGGTGTTCTCTCATTCTCATTCATTTCTCTCATCCTCTCACTCTCAAACTCAAACACACACACACAAGCCATCAGCACCAGCAGCCCCAGAAGCAGCCACAGCAACAGCAGCTTGTAACAGCAGCAGTAGCAGCAACTGCATCAGCAGCAGCTCTGGCAGCAGCAGCAGAAGCCCAGCAGTTGTAGCAAGCTCTCTTCTTCCCCCATTCACTTCTTCACCTGCCTTCTAGGGTTCGTTAGGGTATATTTTCTGAACCCAATCTCCTAGTTGCTTAGTTTATGTGTTAATTGGTGTCGGTTAGTGTTAATTAGCTAGTTAGTGCTAATTAAGGTGATTTGTGTGGAATGTTGGTTAAGTGATGATTGTGTTAGTTAACCCTACCTATTTAAGTGTTATTAGGGTCACTTGAACTGAGTTTAACCCAGATTTCACTAAAATACCATAGGGTTTGTGTTTTGTGCTAAATTAGCGTTTTTAAAGCGACATTGTAGCATTTTGTAATCTGCTTTTGACCCGGGACCTTCAGGTTAAAATTGAGAAAAACTGAGGCATGTACACTAGGTCTAGATACCACCACCAGAACACGAGACCCTAACTCCTATTTATGGCCGCAATTTTAATCCTTCTGGCCGCAAATTGCGGCCGGATTGGGGGCTTGGGACTTGGGGCTTTGTGTAGGGTAGTCTGCAGTGATTTGTAGTGTTTAGGCATGTCTAGTTTTGTAAGATTTGACCTGTAGGAAAATCTGGGACATTATACCGTTTTTCATGTCCGTTGTGTTGCGCGATACGCGCGATACGTGAGTGGGTTCTGTGATCCAGCGTATCGCGACGTGTCGCGATGGTTTTAGACGCGTATACACACGTTTTAGCGTATCGTGCACGCGCGCGTTTAGTTCGCGACGCGAGTTTCTCGTTTTGGTTCGATATCGCGTTTTGCGGAATATTTGGCTTATATATGATTTCCATGTCTTATTTGCAAGTTTGCAGGCAGGGACCACGGACACTGCTACAGGGGGGAGCAGATGGTAGGATTCACCTAGCGTGGAGCGTAGGTGAGTAGATTTAACATCTACAGGGGAATCGCCCGCATGGCGTTATGCGTCTGGGCTAGGATTCAAATACCTGTCGCATATTCTACGTCATTGTTAGAATTGCGCCTTTACCTTATTTCCTTGATATAGTTATACTGTGACTAGCAGCCGTAGGACACTGCACATATTATTGACGGTTCATGTTGCATGAGAACGAATTGTATGCTACACACACACCGTCAATAATTGCCATGTCACCCACAAGCACCTTATAGTTACTATGTTGCTTATCATACATGACACCTAGCTTATCGGTATACCTATAGTGTATCTTACCATTAGTGATAGGTACATCTACACCTAGCGATACAGCTACAGGTATACCTTGTGCATATTTTACTTATACCCGGGGGGGTATCCTTCATATTCTACTTATACCCAGGGGGGTATACGACATCTTTTACTTATAGGTAGAAACCTATACTTAGCTGTACCTTATTGATTTCACATACATCTGGTTTCAGCTACATATTTTCATTTATATGCTCACATTTCAGATATATCGCATATATGTATTCCTGGATTTGCGCATTCTTATTTTGATTTCACATGATGATTTCTGGATTTGGAACCGCGGAAGTTCATGAAATTATGCATACATTGAAAAACCCGGTTTCCTTGATATGATATTTGCGCAGCCACCATGAGATTTATCGGTTCTGATTATATACTCCATACGAGGTGTGGTTGCCGTATGAGGGTACATGGTGAGGCCCGGTATGGTTCCCCTCGGCAAGAAGATCGATGGATGTTGCCGATTGAGCCTGGAGGCGGGCGAGTACCTACCGGTGACAGTACTGATGACTCGGCGGGGATCATGGAGATACCGTTGGGAGTCATGTACGTATGCATACGTCGAAAGGCGAGGGTCAGAGCTAGGCACTCGTGCTTTCGGGATAGCGTATGATACGTGATCAGGATTTCTGTGTCGATGCTTGGCACATGGTTTTCATGATATTTCTTTAACACTTTTGTATATATAACAGAGGATTTAGCCGTTGTTATATATACCCTTACACCAATATTAGTGGAATGGGACGCTAATATATGTGTATTGCCCCCATCATATTTATTTCTGCAAATATATATATTTAGGATGCTAGAATCTTACTTGAGATGTGATTTGGGATAGTAGGCGATTCATTGAGATTGGATACAGGTTACCTATGAGATTGTTGATTTGTACATTCGAGATATAGGAGATCTATTCGATATTGTACATTGAGGAGATGTGAGACTTACATGATATGAGAGCCCAACTTAGGGACTGATTTGAGGATTTGGGATTTGAGTGTCTTGATGGATTGTGATCCTTCCACGACGTCAGGTTTCCGTGGAAATGACATATTCCACCCCATACCTCACACTTATCTGTTTTATGCACAGTTTCATACATTGGTAGTACCTGTTAGTGTACCCTCATGATTGCTGCATATCTACTTTCTCATATCCCTATTGCATACTATTATCATGTCATTATTGCTTCACATATTGACTGTATCTGCTAGTGTACTTTCCATTATTCTGCATTCACATGACATGTTATTACTGTAATCGCATATCTTAGATTCATGCTGTACGTACATTCCTGCGATTACCTGCATATATTATCTACTATTCACGAGTTAGCAACTCACCCCCGTTGTGCCACAGGTGTTTCAGGTTGTTCCCCAGAGTAGTCGAGGCAGGCTATTCAGCTATTCAGCTCATCTTTTGCTACAGATACCGCATCAGCTCACAGTACTATTTTGCTTAGGTGGGTTTTGGTGGTTATCTGTATTTCATATTGTACATTCGTTGTATCTTGTACTC
Organism: Agapanthus africanus; assembly: GCA_030015575.1. NCBI lineage: Eukaryota > Viridiplantae > Streptophyta > Magnoliopsida > Asparagales > Amaryllidaceae > Agapanthus > Agapanthus africanus. The sequence goes on from JASDDO010000008.1 coordinate 181,694,002, forward strand.
TCCATCTACTAGTATGTTGTTGACTTAGAGACTTGGTGAGGACGTTATTGTATATTAATTGTGGATTTGTTGTCTTTTATATACAGTTTCCTTCCTATTGTCTCTTATTTCTTCGCTACGGCGTCGTATATTTGTGATGTGATTGTTTTCCGCCTTTGGGCCACTTTTTACAAAAAGGGGTGTTGCTAAAATTTTAAAGAAAGAAAGTAGGACTTTTAAAGAATTTGGGTTGCGATTTCAAATATTTTAAAAAACTTATATTATATTTTCCGTATTTTCTTGGTTTAGATTTCTGGGTTTTGGCTTTCTTTTACTGCGTTACGTCTTTAGGCGTTGCGTAGTATTAGGGCCGTCACGTGCCAATTTCGGGTCGTGACACTACTGATAACACTTACCAATAAATCATTGCAACCCTGGCCAGGGATTTCCAGTTATGGCCAGTCGAGCATAGCGCAACATCAACCCCCCAATACCGGGAGAGACGAATCCCCTCCTATCGCTCATTGCCTCCATGTGAATCGGGACTGTACCCAAAAACCACCTGTTTTTATGACTCAGTAGAGCCGTGGTAGGGTGGAAATCAAAGCACAGTGAGAGACACACAAGACTCTATGACGATCTCGGGTCAACAGACTAAGCTGTACTAGTGTCACTAGAGAACTGCCATCTGACGTGAGGTATTTTACCATCTGGGAGTTCTCGGCGAGTCCGTTCAGTGTACCCAGTCTCCACTGAGCACCCGCATACCGTCTCTAATGTCAAACACCAATGGATATGGGATCATCCATCGCCCATCACATGGGTCGAGAAGATATACGCTAGTCTACTCTGGAATATCGATGCCCCGTCTCGATATTCCCACGATTAGGAACAATGAAGGATGTACTCATGGACTACCCAGGCCCCACTAGTATGATCTGCATCATAGTCTTGGAAGTCGAGTACACATCCTAAGGGCTTTATCAACATGTAACAGAGAAACAATAAGTATACATGTTAAGAAAAAGAGCAACCAGATAGCGTACTATCATGTCGAGCAAGAAAGTCCTACCTATATATGTCCCAGCATCCACTACAATATACATCTCATGTACAATAATGGCCTCTAGGGCATACATATAACTAACAATATCAACATACTGTTCGTTCTCCATGGTCCAACCTAGGTCCTCAAGTTCTTCTATAAGTCCAATCATCTTCAATACATAGTTACCTATAGACGTGCCAGCAGCCATCCGTATCTGAAAAAACTTTGGAGATGCCTCGTATCGGAGAGTACGAGATTTCTCTCCATACAACTCCTTTGTATAGAGAAAGATGGATTGTACATCCATTTTCTCGTGCTGCTTCTAATGTTCATTGTTCATAGAAGTTAGCATGAGGCACTTGGCTGTTGCACAGTCTATATGCCATGTCTTGCGGATTTCTTTATCCGCAACTGAAGAATCAGGGCCTGGGCTAGGAGGGGCTGGAGTAGTCAGGACGTATCCGACCTTATCATAGGCCAGGGCAATATTTACGTTCCTTAGCCAATCTTTGTAATTCGGTCCCGTGAGTTTATTCTTGTCTAATAAAAGCTTAAGTCCCGTCATAGGTATCTGCCATTAGGAGAGAGAAAAGAAGACACTCAGCGATTGCTCTTACATAATTAGATTGGTTATTAATCTTATCTAATCGATGTCTCCCACTGCTTTTTATCTAATTTTCCTTCAAACCTTTAAAAAGAAAACTAGCCAGGATTAATTGCAATCTACAAGTTCGCTAACCGGTCAGCCAGGCCAGTGTCGGTACTCCGAGGGAGGTTCCCCGTGCTTTCGCACGGACCTAATTAAAATAAACCTCGTTTTCCTAGAGGCGTAACCCCGTTGACACCTTTCTAGGCACCTATTGGATTAGCTAATTGTAAAGTGCAAAACTCTCCCGGGAGTAACTTTTACTCACAGTGGGATCGGGATCCAACTGTCATATAGAAGGTATGCAATCTCATTGCAAATTTCAACTCTCGAAATTCCCGATATGATTTTTACCCTTAGTGTCTTATGACCTTAACTATGGTCAACAAATCATAAGCACTAGTCAAGTTCTACCCACCATTTCGGGATTGATATAGACCCATCCACATGACCCTTAACTATGGTCAACAAAGTCATAGAATGTCCTAATCGATCGCATTAAATGGTTTGTAGGAAGATATCACTTAGCTACCATACACCACGCCTTAACTATAGTCAACAAACGTGGCACGAATACTAAGTACTATGCTTCCTAAAATGGCGGAGGGCTACGGATGGTTTTTATGAAAACCTTTAACGTTTTGAACTTGATATCATTGTAGAATCGAGTGAGAAGGAGTGGTTTAAGCTCCAGTTTTAAAAGTCGAATGGTTTTATAGCATCTTTCTAATCTTGCTAAAGAGGTCACTTCCGGTGAAGGGATCTCGGCTCTTTCCTTATCGAATAAGGTGCTGGATATATAAATACCACGATGCAAAGCAAAAATTTGATCAACTATAAAATCAAATCGAGTGCTTTGTAACATTTGCTAGTTTCGCTAAAGGGGTCACTCCTGGTGAAGGGATCTCGGCCCTTTCCTCATCGAATGAGGTGCGGGATATTCAAGAATACTATGATGCAAAGCAAAAGCTAAAGTTACCCATTTAAAAAAGTTTGATTCTATAACATCTTTAGGTTTCTTTTTCTTAACATTAATCACATTAATGTTGTCCCATCATTTACGTTTCCTAAACATCACAGAAAAGAAACGAAAATAGAACATACGCTTATGCCATCCGCATTCGCCACTGGGCCCCGTCATACACCATTAGGTTACTTAACTAACGGCAGAGCGGGGGCTGGACTAGCACGGGTGCAAAACATAAGCAACGTTTATTATATATCTCATATATAAATATAGCCATTTCAGATCACAGATCAATACATTGGATATACTAGAAATTCCGTACTTCATTCAAGACCTTAATGAAAGACGGGTTCCACGGTCATGATGAATAACCAAAACCCCACCCTAGAACCCTACGGGTGCGGAAAACTACCCGCCAAATTTTTGAAGTGAAGCAACCTCCCTCAACAAAGTGAGTAGCCACTCGGCACTCCGAAAACCCGGTAGTTTGTGCACCCCACCTTGGGTCTATCCTAGGAGCAAAAACAGTAAAATAAAATTATACAACGGTGGCTACAACCTCAACCCGGATGTGCCCCGCAAAATAATATTAAATTGCTTTTTACAAATTACATTGAATGAAAGAAAATAAAAATGCTCTTCTCACATCCCCCGGCCATTCATCACGACGATCCAACATATTCATATACACATACCATCTCAATGATATCAAAAACCGATGTGTGCAACCCGGACTAATCGTCGTATAGCAATTAGTTGATGTTTCCAAACACACATCCACATCACAAAGCATGTAAAGAAGTCGCAACATTAGAATTCCGCACAAGAATTTGCAAACTAAAACATTTTCCAACACTTGAAAAAATCCAGTGATTAAGTTTTCAAAAACCGATCTTTTGAGCCAATCCGGGAGTCGAAACGAACTCGAAACCTGCCTGAACTTCGCGGAAGAGAAGAACAACATATTAATGGTCGAATGGGGGGCTTAGAGGGGGTACCCCACCCCCGAGGCCACCACGAGGTGGCCAGGAGGTGAGGCAGACCCGAAACTGCCTATGGTGGGGAAGTTTCGGGTCCCCACCGCCAAGATCACCTTGTGGTGGTCTTGGGGAGTGGGCCTAGCCGTTCGGCCCTCCCGGGGTGTCCCCGGGGTGCACGCGCTCCACCCGGCAGCTTCTCGGTTCAAACCGTGAGCCTGCGGGGTGTGCAAACATCTCAAAACTTCGATTTTCAAAACTGTTTTTTCGGCAGTTTTTGCACGACGAAAAATGGAGGAATTCTAACGTTACTATAAGCTATTTAAGGTTTAAGATAGGCTCCGATACCATGTTAGTCGATGTTTCACATCTCACAATACTTGTGAGGAGGCGGAAGTGGAAAACAATAATTTTTTCTTGCATGCAACACCCACATAATCCAAGATTAGTGCTTAAACCCTAACTAGCAAAAACCATTAAGAGATCTAATCTACTATGATAGTATTTATACCTAATGGAACCGGTCTTTCGGGTTTTCACTTGAATGTGACTCCTAGACTCCTTGTGGTTGCAATGAGCTCGATCTCCGGCCACCGCAAGATCCAAGACGATCCACCCGAGAGCTATTGAACAAGCTACAAACTCTTCACAAGAGTTCAACATAGAGATCAAGTTTGCTAGAAGTGATCACTAAGATGATGTAGAGATTAAGTATTGGATTATGATTTTTGCTCTAAGCTTTTGATTCACAACTCATGGAGGTTAAAGCAAAGAGGAGGAAGAAGGAGAGAGTGAAGAGAGAGAACGTCAAAGTGAAAATGAAAAGTTCAAGCATGGAAAAATATCATATGGCTCAAAATAAAATAATTGAAGCATGTAATAAAAAATTGCACCATACTTCAATAGTAACTCCAAATGAATAAAATATGAAAGAAGCCATTCCTTCATCCATGCTTAGACTTTCCTAAATTCCACCTCATTTATTTATTTTCACAAAATAAATATCTAATAATGATGTGTCTCCTTCTAGAAGGTATTCATGTAACAATTACAAGACTACCCTTCCACTGTATACCGTATAAGTATACCTGTATTCGAATTCCGAAAAATACGAATACAATCAATTCAATAATATAATACCGGTATCCGGCTTAAACCAAAGCCTACCAGTATTATCTTTCCGATCATTATTCCTGTAACAATTACATAAACATGATCGAAACCCTGCCGTAACAACTTACGGCCTCTACATCTTTCGCCTGAACCAGGGAACTCTCTGTGTGGGACCCTAAAGACTCGACAGTACGCTGGCAGTGGGTTTAACCACAAGCACGTCAGCGGCACTAGCTATACGTAACGGCTACCCAGGTACATGACGAAAAAGAGGTGGCCGACGAGCGAACTAATCCCAACCCTAACGAGCCTGTAAGCAACACTTACCGTACAGTCCGATCTCTTCGTCTGATACGTCGCATATGAAGTCTAAGGGTGGTAAATGTCAGACCCCAGTAACTTTATAAGTCATACTGATTTGCGGCCCATAACAGTTCGAGAAACTACTGATAACTCTTATCAGTAAATCTCGAGAACCCTGGCCAGGGATTTGCTGTTATGGCCGATCAAGCATAGCGCGATATCAACTCCCTATACCGGGAGAGACGAAACCCCTGCTATCGCTCACTGCCTCCATGCGATTCGGGACTGTACCTAAAATCCACCTGTTTGCACGACTCAGCAGAGCCGTGGTAGGGAGAAAATCAAAGCACAGTGGGAATCACACAAGACACTATGACGATCTCGGGTCTACAGACTAACCTATACAAGTGTCACCAGAGAACTGCTATCTGACAATAGGTATATATACCATCTAAGTGTTCTCAGCGAGTCCTATTCGGTGTACCCATTCTCCAATGAGCACTTGTGTACAATCTTTGATGTCAAACACCAATGGTTGTGAGATCAACCATCGCCCCCAAGGTTAAGAAACGTACACACTAGTCTACTCTGGTAATATCGATGCCCTGTCTCGATATACCCTCGACTATGAACTATTAAAGGATATGCTTATAGACTGCCCATGCCTCACTAATATGATCTCCATCATAATCCCGGTAGTCAAGCATAATCCTAAGGGCTTCATCAACATGTATATAAAGATATGAAATACAAAACATCACACGTCAAGATGAAGATAAACCAGATAGCATACTATCATTTCGAGCAAAAATTTTTTCTGTACATATACATGCCTAGCATCCTATACAATACAGGCCTCTAGAGCATACATATCTAACAGTTCTTTACTGCTATCCAATGCTTCTCCCCAGGGTTTGACTGATACCGGCTTACCACGCTCAGTGCATAAGCTACATCTGGTCTGGTACACAGCATCGCATATATTATAGAGCCTACCGCAGAAGTGTAGGGTATAATAGACATGCAATCCCTTTCCAAATCAGTCTTGGGAGACATCTCTTTGGAGAGGGTGATTTCGTGACAAGCCGGTAAATTACCACGCTTAGAATCTTCCATACTGAATTTTTTCAGTATGGTGTTGATGTACCTAGACTGCGAAAGTCCCAACATCCTCTTAGATCTATCACGATAGATCTGGATCCCCAGAATGTAAGGGGCATCACCCAGGTTTTTCATGGAGAACCTGTGTGACAAGAATCATTTGACAGATTGTAGCATAGGAATGTCATTTCCTATCAAGAGAATGTCATCCACGTACAAGACGAGGAATACAATAGTCCGTGCTACAATCTTACTATAAACGCATGGCTCATCTGGATTTTTGATAAAGACAAATTCTTTGACCGTTTCATCAAAACAGATGTTCCAACTCTGCGATGCCTGCTTTAGTGCATAGATGGACTTAAGAAGCTTGCACACTTTCCCGCTGCTCCCACTCTGAATGAAACCCTCTGGCTGGTCTATATAGACACACTCTTCCAAATTTCTATTTAGAAAAGCGGTTTTTACGTCTATCTGCCAAATTTCATAATCGTGGAAGGCAGCAATGGCAGGAAGGATCCGAATGGATTTGAGCATAGCCACTAGAGAAAAGGTTTCGTCATAGTCCAAACCAGGTCTTTGACGAAATCCTTTCGCAACAAGTCTAGCCTTATAGGTTTCAACCTGTCAATCTACACCAATCTTCTTTCTGAAGATCCAGTTGCAGCCTACGGGTTTTACCCCTTTTGGAGAAATGTCCAAAGTCCATACTTTGTTGGTGTACATGGACTCTATCTCGGTCCGCATTGCATCCAGCCATTTTATTTATTAAGTGCTCTGAATGGCTTGCTGGAAGTTAGTCGGCTCATCATTATCAATGATGCAATCCTCTCTATCCCCGTCTACGAGAAAACCGTAGTATCTCTCAGGAGGATGAGACAGCCTATTACTCCTGCGGAGTAGTGCAGGAATGTCCTGTTCTTTTCGAATTTCTGGTTCCACCAAGCTTTCAGTAATAACTTGTGGTTCTGGAATTTCTTCCAGTTCTATTGCGCTCCCACTTGTTTCTTTTTCTAAAAATTGATGTTCCAGAAAGTGGGCATGACGAGAAACAAAAACCTTTTGTTCCTCTGCATAATAGAAAAGATACCCCCTGGAGTTCTTTGGGTATCCCACAAACTTACATAGTACAGAGCGTGCCTCGAGTTTGTCCGCATGCTGCTTTTTAACAAAAGCTGGATATCCTTATATCTTCAGATACTGAAGATAGGGTTTCTTCCCACTCCACATCTGATATGGAGTGGTAGGCACAGTCTTGGTAGGAACCTTGTTCAAAAGATATGCAGCTGATTCTAGTGCATAGCCCCAGAAAGATTGCGGTAACTCAGCGTTACTCATCATGGAACGTACCATATCTAATAGGGTTCGGTTCCGTCTCTCCGATACATCATTGTGCTGTGGTGTGTATGGAGGAGTAAGTTGAGAGAGAATTCCATTCTCTTTTAGGTAATCCAGGAACTCGGCACTCAAGTATTCACCACCTCGATCAGATCTCAGTGTCTTGATACTTTTGCCGGTTTGTTTTTCCACTTCATTCTTATATTCTCGGAATTTCTCAAAGGTCTCGGATTTATGTTTCATTAAGAAAATATGTCCATACCTAGAGAAATCATCCGTAAAAATAATGAAATAGGAATAACCACTTCTTGCATGTGTAGACATTGGACAACACACGTCGCTGTGTATGAGTCCCAAGAGCTCACTCGCTCTTACTCCGTGTCCAGTGAACGGAGTCTTTGTCATCTTTCCTTTGAGACATGATTGACAAGTTGCATAAGATTGATATTCGAATGGATCCAAATATCCTTCTTTATGTAACTTGGTCAACCTTGTCTCATTGATATGACCTAGTCTACAATGCCATAAGAAAGCTTGATTTAATTCTGGAGTCTTTCTTTTATGTGTGTTCTGGACATTGAAAACTTATAGTTGGTTTAATACGTATATACCGTTGTTTAGAGCACCTGACCCAATCAAACCATGATTAAGGTGGATGTTTATGACATCGCTTACAAATGTAAAATCATAACCTTCTTTTGATAACAAAGATACAGAAATGATATTACAAGTCAAACTAGGTACACAAAAACAGTTGCGCAAAACCAAAATATGTCCACTCGTCAATCCAAGGTGATATTCCCCTACGGACACAGCATCCACGCTCGCTCCGTTAGCAACCCTGAGGGTCATATCACTGGTCTTCAGAACCCTACGGCTTCTCAGTTCCTGCAAAGAATTGCAGATATGAGATCCTGATCCGGTATCCAATACCAAGGAAGTAGAGTTGATTGACAGACAGTTTTCAATTATAAACACACCTGAAGCCGAAGCCACAACTTGCTTTGGGTCCTGGTTCTTGGCCATCCAAGCCCTGCAATCTTTCTTCCAATGACCCCTTTTATGACAGTAGAAGCATTCTTCCTTTCCTAATGTCGGCCCCGCTACTTTTGCTTTTCCCTTGGCTTCCTCCTTACTAACACCGCCTCTCGGCTTGGTGGGGGCCTTCTTCTTCTTTCCTTTGGCTTTCGCCTTGGACCTAGAAGAGGAAGCTCCACTAATAAGCAGAGCGGGTGTTTCCCTGGATTTCTTCAGGGTGCCCTCAGCACTCCTCAACATGTTGAGGAGTTTCGGTAGTTCAACTTCTTTATCTTGAATATTAAAATTCAAGATAAACTGGGCGTAGGTGGAAGGAAGGGACTGGATAATCAAGTCTATATACAGCTCATTCTCTAACGTAGTCCTGAGGTCCGCGAGCTCCTCAATGTAGCCAATCATCTTAAGGACGTGTTCCCCTCAGATGATCCGACGGCCAACCTCGCCTGAAATAGCATCTTCGAGGTCTCGTATCTTGCGATACGAGATTGCTCTCCATATAATTTCTTGGTATGAAGGAATATAGATTCAAGATCCATATTCTCGTGCCGCCTCTGGTGTTCATTATCCATAGGGGCCAGCACGAGGCACTTGGCCTTCGCGCAGTCAATATCCCAGGTTTTCCGGATTTCCTTATCCGCAACACTGGACTCTAGACCTGGGACGGGGGGGGGCTTTAGTAGTAAGGACATACCCCAATTTGTCATAAGTGATTGCCATCTTGACATTCATGAACCAATCTTTATAGTTTGGCCATGTCAATATATTTTTATCTAATAGTAACTTAAGGCCCGTCATGTTTTGCTCGCTGCAATTAGGAGAGAGAGAAGAAACACTTTAGCATGATGCTCTTGCAAGTTTAGAATGGTTTTTAGTTTATCTAAACAGGATGGCTCCCATTGTTTCTCGAATCATTTCTCAAACCATAAAAGAAGAATTAGTCAGGATTAATCTCATCGTACAATTCTTGCTTAACCGTTCAGCCAGGCCAGTGTCGGTACTTCGAGGGAGGTTTTACGACGCTTTCGCGAAGTTCCTTAATTAAATAACCTCTTTTCCCTGGGAGCGTAGACCCGCTAACACCTTTCTAGACACCTACTTGGTTTATAGCATTGATCGTTAAGTGAAAATATCTCTCGAGGAGTAGCATATACTCACAGTAGGATCGGGATCCAAATATCATCGTGTGATAAAGTCGAAGGAATCCTACCAAAATTATCACACTCCAAATGGTAGCAACACTAGCAAGTTTCAGTTTCTTTAGAAACTCCCGATATGGATTTTTGCCCCATGCTCTTATGACCTTGACGAAGGCCAACATATCATAAGTCACATGTCAAGTTCTACCCATCATTATCCAGGTTAATTTGAACCCACCCGTACATACCCTTGACGAAGGCCAAAATAGTAGTACGACTGTCCCAAACCAACGCATCTATCAATGCTACAGATAAATATTCAGCAGCTACCAATCACTATGCCTTGGCGAAGGTCAAAATACATAGCTTGAATACTGCTGAATAACTAATTGAAATGACAGAGGGCTACGAATGGTTTTGGTGAAACCGTGAACGTAGTGAACTTGATATAATCGAAGGAACCTGATAGCTTTTAAAAGGAGTGGTTTAAGCTCCACATTTTAAAAGTTTTGCTGTTTTGAAAAAACCGAGTGGTTTTGAAATTGTTCCAACGATTCAACTTTGGTTTGTTTGCTTAGCATTAATTTAGTGCAGTCCCATCAATTAATACTATCATTGCAGAAAATAACGAAAATACAACGTACGCTTATGCCATCCGCATTCGCCACGGGGGTTACTTAACTAACGACAAAGCGGGGGCTGGACTAGCGCGGATGTAAAACATAAGCAACGCCTACTAGATATCATATATAGATATATATATTCGTCAGATGCAATAATAGGCATTCCAGATCACAGATGAACACATTGGATATGCTAGGAATCCGCGTTTCGTTTGAGCCTGTGACGAAAGACGAATTACACGGTCATGATGAATAACCAAACCCCACCCTAGACCCCTACGGGCGCGGCAAACTACCCGCCAAATACCCGAAGTGAAGCAACCTGCCTCAACAAAGTGAGTAGGCCACTCGGCACTTCAGAGTACCCAGTAGTTTATGCACCCCACCTTGGGTCTATCCTAGAAGCAAAAATAGTAAAAGAAATAATACAACGGTGGCTATAATCTCAACCCGGATGTGCCCCGCAAAAATAATATTACATCACTTTACAAGTTTTACATCGAATGAAAGAATGAAAACGCTCATCTCACATCCCCGGCTATTCATCATGACGATCCAACAAGTTCATATACACAAACTAATATAATCATCACAGAAATGTGCAACTCCGAACTAACCGACATATAGCAATTAATGGAAGTTTACAAACACATTTAACAGAACTTGAAAAATTAAACGACATTAAACTACGAATTCGAAACACCCGGTATTTGCCACAGTAAAGAATTTACAATAAAATCAAAATTGGCTAAAACAAACAACTCCTGAAGCCCTAGATCCAAGTCACAAAGCCACACACCAAAATACGAAGCATTTCCCTCAAATTGGACCGAGCTTGCCGGATTTTTGGGCATTGTGGCCGGCCACTTTTGGGTGGAAATGTCTCATTTTTGGTGAGTAGTCTTTTTACAGTTCAAAGAGTACTCTGCAGTTGCTAAAATAATTTTTAGAGTCTCGTGAAAAATCGACAGAAACTTGAATCTACGCTTCGATGTTTTCGGGTTATTTCGGTTTTGTAGTTTAACTTGTCATTTAAACTGTTAGCTATGGTTTAGTCGGCTCTGATACCATTGTAAGTCAACATTACACACTCCACGGGTTTGCGGGGAGGCGGAACGGGTAAAAAACGATTTTTTCAAGCAAGGTAACATTGACTTTAACACCAAGATCTTTGCTAAACCATAACTAACAAACTAACTAGAGGATTATCTACTCAGTAAGAAGATTATACCTAAAGTTCCAAGCCCTTCTCTTCTTTCCGCTGTCCTCCTTCTCCTTGCAAGCTCCTTGGAGTGGAAATGGAAAGAACCTCCTCGTCGGCTTCTCGAAGTAGTAGAAGATCCACCCGAGAGTTCCAACCTTGAGCTAAACCTCCAAGATGAGGCAACTAGATCACTTGGTGTGGTAAACAAAGTAACCTAAAGTGTGTAGAGTGTGATTTTGAGTAGCTTAGCCTCACTAATCGTTTGATTCTCAACTCATGAGATACTAGGGTTTTGAGAGGAAGAAGGAGAGAGCAAGCTTGAAGAAAGAGAAATGTTTTTGGATTATGATAATTGATAAATGGCATGGAACCTTGATATGACAATAAGCTGTTGGATATAGTGCCCTCAAAGCCAATTATTGGATCGCAGGCACGTGATTGCAATGATTGAGGGATGACTTAAGCCGGAAGGACAGTCTTACTCAAGATGATAGTATGCTATCTGGTTTATCTTTATCATCGTGTACATGCTTCAGATGATATCACAGATCACTATTACACATTGATAGAGCCCCTAGGATTCTTGCTTGACTACCAGCAGTATGATGGCGATCATATACGTGAGAGTTGGGTAGTCTATAAGCAAATCCTTAGAGTGGTCCATAGTCGTGGGAGTTTCGAGACCGGGCATCGATACTCCACCAGTAGGCTAGTGTATACAGTCGAGACCCCGACGAGGGGCAGTGGCCGGTCTCACAAGCCATTGGTGTCAGTTGGTTCACCTAAGATATATACAGGTGCTCATTGGGTTATAAGTATACCGGACAGGACTCGCCGGGAATATGCTAGTTGGTATTATACATGACGTCAGATAGCAGTTCCCTGGTTACATATGTACAAGTTAGTCTATCAACCTGAGATCGTCATTTTTCTCGTGTGAGTTCCCACTGTGCTTTGATTACTACCCTACCATGGCTCAAAGGAGTCATGCAAACAGGTTATAGTTGGGTACAGTCCCGAGCCACATGGAGGCAGTGAGCGGATTGACAGGGGTTTCGTCTCTCCCGGTATTAGGAGTGAGATTGCGCTGTGTCTAGGAGAGCCATTACATGAAGTCCTTGACCAAGGCAGGAGATTTACTGGTAGGTATTCCAGTAATATCTCAGGGTGTTCTGGGCTACACTCCGACATGACTTGTACCGCTTTTAGGGGTCTAACTTTTACCAACCCCCTAGGCCCGACATGCGATACTCATAGACGAACGGACCGGACTGTACAGATATTATCACTGACAGGCTCAGTAGGGTGTCAGGATGAGTTCGCTCATCAGCCACCCTTTTAGTCAATACCTCGGCGGCCGTTACGCACAGCTAGTGCCACTGACGTGCTGGTGGTTAAATCCACAGCCAGTGTATTGACGAGTCTTTAGAGTCCCCCACAGACTGTTTCTCAAGTTTCGGGCGAAACGTTGTAGAGGCCGTATAGTATTATGGCAGGGTTCGATCATATACGTGCACTTGTGCACGGATCATGATCGGACGGATCATACTAGTGGGCTTTGGTTTTAGCCGGATCCTAGTATTAGATTTGTTGGACTACTTTAGTCTCATCGCATTCGCATTCAGTCGGAATGCGGATGCAGGTATGTATATACAGGTGAGGGGTATCCTTGTGATCCGTCACGAGTTTACTTTAGTAGATGCCATTCTCTTTTTATTGTTGTAAACATTTGGATAAATGTTTACATATGGAAATTATGAGCTCAAAGTCATGATGAGGAGCATTTATTGTGACACATGCATAGGTGATGACTCATGGTCTCTTTATTTGTGCATATATCACATTTTGGATTGATTTAGAGTGTGAAATGAAATATGGAGAGAGAGAGGGCAGCCATGTGCATGAGTTAGCTCTCGTGATTATCATTCTAGCCTCTCTCATTTTTCATCTCACACAAGAAAAGAAAAGCTCTTCTTCTTCTTCATTTCCTCTAGCTCATAACTTCCACCAATGGCATCATTTTCAACCTCCATCCATACACTCTCATGTGTTGAGAATCAATGGATGCTTGAGACAAAGTTATCACACACATTCTCTACTTCACCTTGGACATGTCGGCTAGCAAATTTCATGTTCGAGTTGCTTCGGATGAAGCGGGAGCCCGTAAAAAGACACATTGATGTGGTGCCCTTCCGACGAGGAGACCGGAGATCGGAGATGCCGCGAGGAGCTTGGGATGGTGGCCAAAGACCGATGGACACGGATCGATCGGTATAGCCACTTTCATTTCTTAGTAGTTAGCTAGTTTAGCGTTAATGGTTCGATCCGGGTCAAAGACTACGATAGCGCCGGTTCCCTAAAAAGTTTTTGTTTCCGCATTTGGCCTCGAATTGACGGCCGGGGCGCTACCGTAAACTTACATGGTATCATAGCCACGCCATTAACCTTTACTAGCTTGTTCTGACGTGTTTAAAATATCGATCGATCGAAATTTCCGAATCGTATTTTCATCTCAGTGTGCTTGCTGTCGAATTTCAAAGTTGTTCAAAAAATTATTTTAGGCAACTTAAAAATACATGCAGGCATAACTAAAGCTACAGAAAAAGTTTGGAGACTTAACTCCAAAATTCCACCCTGGAACCGCCGCGAAATGTCGCATTTGGCGGCCCTTTTTGGGCTACAGTGCCCCAAATTTTTTCTGAGGGTTTAGTTCATGGAAATATGATTTTAGTGATATATAGTTTTGGCCCAGATTATTTTGAGTGCTGGTATTGTACTTGGGGCCCACTTCGGGAAATTTTGTCGATCGAAGTTTTAAATAAGTTAGTTCACAGTACTTACATTACTATCTGTGACCGTGAGTGTCATTCGAGCAGTAAATCTTGTTTAATTGCTATAGCTCTTTTAGATGGATTTGCGAACGTGACATTCACGTTGATGTACTGTGTTGTGCCATGTTGTTGCGGATTTGTCGTGGTGGATAGCTTGCGTGCAATGGTAGTGCAGTTTTGTTATATTTGTACATTTGATATTGCGGGGCGAGCGTCCTACATGTGGACTGCCGTCACTGCCTGTTTGTATATTATTCTTCTGGGGCACGACCGGGTTGAGGTCGATGTACCCGTTGTACATATTTTTACTTTCTGTACTAGGATTACCCCACGGTGGAGTGCACGGATAGCCGGGTTCTAGAGGGTAACGGGCCCGCATATCATGGCTTTGAGACTGAGGGGGCTTCACTCTAGAATTGGCGGGCTATTCGCCGCACTCGTAGGGGGTATAGGTTGACCTAGGGAGGGGTGCTCAAGTTACCGGATTCCGTGAAGTGCTGGGCGGTCCATTCACTTTGCTGAAGGGGGCTGCCTCGCTTCAGGTTTTGGCGGGCAACTTGCCACATCCGTAGGGGTCTAGATTTTCATTGCACAGGCTATCTACATGACCAGAGGAACGTCGGGTTTCACTTGCGGCTCAAAGGAAACCCGGGGCTCCCAGATTATCTGTATTGTTCTGTGATGCTTATTACTTTTATGTGATGTTGCATTTATCATGTCTGGAGCGATTATTATATATTGCTATATATATACTCGTAGATGTTGTATATGTTTTACACCCGCGCTAGTCCAGTCCCTGTTCTGCCATTAGTTAAGTAACCTAACGGGTGATGATGGTACCCAGTAGCGAATGCGGATGGCATATACGTACATCATATTTTCGTTCTTTTGTGGTGTGATTAATTGATGGGACTGCATTGATTTGGATTAATGCCAGAAAAACAAACCTATTCGATGTTGTTGGAACAATTTTCAAAAAGTTGTTATTGCAAGGATGTTCTCTTTTGTTTTGCACAGTGGTATTCGGTTATGAATATCCAGCACCTCATTCTACGAGGCAAGGGCCGAGATCCCTTCATTGGGAGTGACCCCTTGGACAGAAATTTGCGTCAGGGTAATAACTTCACTATAGTCGATTACTTTTTGCTTTGCATCGCGATATTCATTTGGAATATCTTGCACCTCATTCTACGGAGAAAGAGCCGAGATCCCTTCACCGGGAGTGACCTTTTTTGCAAAGGTTTTCGCCACTATATTTTTGTAAAAAGCTATCCGGTTCCTTCAACGATATCAAGTTCATTACGTTAAAGGTTTTTCGCCAAAAACCATTCGTAGCCCTCCGTCATTTCAGAAAGGTAGCACTTAGTATTCATGCTATGTATGTTGGCCTTCGTCAAGGCATAGTGTATGGTAGCTATTTGTTACTTTTCTGTTGCATAGATAGATGCGTTAGTTTAGGACAGTCGTACTACTATTTTGGCCTTCGTCAAGGGTATGTACGAGTGGGTTCAAATTAACCTGGATAATGACGGGTAGAACTTGACATGTGACTTATGATATGTTGGCCTTCGTCAAGGTCATAAGAGCATGGGGTAAAAATCATATCGGGAGTTTCTAAAGAAACTGAAACTTGCCAGGCATGCGCATACCTTCTGGAGTGTGATAACATGAGTGGATTCTGTCATGTTATCATGCGATGATAGTTGGATCCCGATTCCCACTGATGAGTTGGTTTACTCCTCGGGTGATCCCGACTAATTCTTCTTTCAGGTTTGGTGGAGAATTTGAGGATACAGTGGGAGGCTTCCTGATTAGATAAAGTGATAACCATTCTGATCTAGGTTAGAGTGCACGCAGAGTGTTTCTTTTCTCTCTCTCTTTGGCTATGACCATGGCCCGACCCTAGACTATGACTCAGTGACCAAGTTGACCGAACTTTCTTAAAACACTGGCTTTTGGATTGTCTGAGTTGCATACATCATTGCCACTCCTTCTTTTACCCTTTGCATTTCTCCAGAACACCCCGTATTATTACGAACATCCACTTTCATTGGATAAATCCATCGTATGGTTATATACGAACTCGAAGGAACTTGTTCCAGATTCAAGGATGGATTCTGATTCTGGAGAGATTGAATAGGACTATTCAGTTGTCTTTTCCTTTTACCTTCTCTCAGGTTGTGAGGGCTCCTAGGATTATGAGAGGGTACACCTATTACGCTTATTGGATAGTCTTCTTCCAAACCATAGGCAGGTGCTGAAAGGTGGGGAATGAAGAAAACCAATTAGCCTAAGTGTGGTGTACAGAAGGTATTAAGTAAAGACAAATAAAGGGATCAGAAAGAGGGCAAAGTAAATTGCAACTGCTATCATTCATGACCAAACCACATATTTCATCGCCACTCCTACTTCACCTTGGTATTGCTCTAGAACACTCCGTATCACTACGAAGATCCACAGTTATTGGATATTCCATCATATGGTTATATACGAACTCGAAGGAACTTGTTCCAGTTCGGGGATGGATTCTGGTTCCGGAGAAATAGGAATAAGGTTTATTCAGTTGTCTTTTATCTTCACCTTCTCTCAGGTTACGAGTACTCCTAGGATTAGGAGAGTACACCCATTATACTTATTGGATAGTCTTCTTCCAAACCATAGGCTGGTGCCGAACGGTAGGGAAGGAAGAAAACCATTTAGCCTAAAGGGGTGTACAGAAGGTAACGAGTAAAGATAAATAAAGGGATTTGGAGAGATGGCAAAGAAATATACGGTTACAGTTGTGAATCTGATAATGGAAGAGGCATTACTAGGAATACCCGGATACCCCTTTGAAACATTTTTATGTTTCAGTTTTACTGTGCGTCGTTAATTGAAAATTGATTTCCCAATTAGATCCTTACTCCAGGGTGTGTATTTACCAGGTATGATTCTCACATCTGTATGGTTTTACAGATGATGAGTGGGAGTAAGTTATTGGGAATTAGGTGATCATCCTCATTATGTCGGAATTCGTTGTAATTGGTGATATTTGAGGAAATCACTTGGGTTTTTGCCGGACGACAAATATTTGGTTTTGAATATCCGTTGTTATGCACCATTTTCAAACTGATATATCCGTACGTTTATTTTATAAAGTGAGATATAACTTTTTGAAATTATGTCCATGACATTTACCTATATCAGTTGATGGTTAGGTAAGAGCATTCAACAGCGGTGTAATTCTTTTTAACAATAAGTACAGTTTTCAACCTACGATGCACAGGGTATGAGTTATTAGACTCAGGGGACTTATACAGAGTATTGTATGTTGTCCAGTGTCCATTAGGACAGAGGGGTTGGTCCTCGTACTATATTCTGTTTACTTATGACTTCTCTAGTTTTTAGACAAGTGTTTCATAGAAATACAAGGTCTAAGTTTTGAGAAGTTATAGGTATATGAGTAAAGTAGAGAACCACGTATTGCAAGTATCAGGATTCTTCAAGGTAATCGAAGATGTAGATACTTGTGTATGGTATTCAATTGATAGTAATGGTTTTGAGAACTTGCTTCTCTTTCAGGTTACTCATATCTGGATGTATTCCTAAGTTGAGTAATATTGATTGGCCTCTCTCCATTTAGTTGACATGCACTGGAGACAGCTGCATGATTTGAATCTGGTTCAAATTAAATCAGTGCCTCTGTTTCTATATTGGATATAGAAGATTCATATCTTAACAATGTTAAGGTACGGGGAGTTGTCCGGTTTATGCTTAAAACCAGACTCTGGATAACTCAAGGCACGTTTCTGTAATGGCAGTTTATGGGTTGACCCGGGCTATGACGAGGGTTGATTTTCTACCATCTGGAAGATCAATAGTGATATTGTTCTTGACTCGCCACAGTTTTAATAAAATGGACTTTTTCAGAAAACAGTAGTGGGAGTATGGTAAAACTGGAAGTGATTCCAGAACCGCAAACGATTACTGAAAATTTAATATGACCTAAAGATTCAATCAGGTTTGACATTCCATTAGCCACTCTGCAGATATAGTGGATAACCTCAGGCGCCCGAGAGGTACTCTGGTATCCTCAAGGACGGTGACAGGGAGGTTCTTGTTTACCCAGACTTGACACACTACTGTTGTTCCGGGCTATGAGACCCGGCAGGAGGATGAGTATAGTGTCGTTCTAAACTAGCTTTAGAAGTGCACGTATATATATATTATTCTGCCAGAGGGTTGTCGTGGTCAGTGGGAGCAGCGGAAGCATAGTGGACAAGTAGCTTATTTCTATTTATAGACTAAAGCAGATATAGCGAAGATAGATCATCTATTTTTGATGTCACAGTCATAGGTTTTGACTTCATCAGAATAAGGGATGGATCTGTTAAGAAGGTAGTAGGGTGTGATGTCCTGGTATTTGGATGACATACACAGAGTATGAAGTGATATTCCTATACTACGATCGATTGTACTTTGGTTGTCACACAGTGATTTCTCCACATATGATTTGGATATTGTATCAGGCATTCTGGTTACTAGATCTATAGTTTTAGATCTAGATTTGGGTAGTGTCTCAATCTGGGTACTTAGACAACATTCTAAAGGTGCTTTAGAATGGACGACTCCTGGCATGGTGGTGTACCTGCAGGTGATGGAGTCACCCTCTCTAAAGCTGTCTTACAGACTAAAGGGGAGAGGGATGTGCATGATTGGCAAATCACTTGCTTAGGCAATTAAATCAATCATGAGATGTCAAGTACCACACCAGATGTTGTTTTTGCACTATATGCAATAAGTTGAGATATTAATCCAATCCTGGAGAAACGTTCAGAAGCAGTTTTAGAACATAAGTTGATGTTCTAGGGATATGATAACAACAGCTTCCTTTGGGATACAGTTATCATTCCAGGCTTCCAAGGTGACCTGGATGAAAGAGTGACTGTCAGAGTTATAGTTCTCCCTCTGAAGAGGTGCAGTAGTTTGGACAGGTAATCCAAGCGAATACTGAGGGAGGCATGGCACATGATACTAATTAAATTCAGTTGACGATACAGTCTAAGATGTAAACTGGATTTGGAGTTCAATTATGAACTAGGTCCCATCAGATATCCAGACATATTCTAAGACATGTATTTCTCATTTTGGGAGATGGATTTCTCCGCGAACTTGAGGTTAAAAGAAACATAAAAAGAAACATAAAAAGAAACATAAGAGCGGATCCACTCACTGAGGCAATTCCTCGAATGCAATAGTTTCACAAGCGGGCTTTGTGAGACTGATCAGTTGAGGAGTTGGGTGTTCGGTATCACACGGGCTGTGAGTATGCGACATCGCAATAATTAGCTTTGAGTGCAAGTGGGAGATTGTTGGATATAATGCCCTCAAAGTCAATTATTAGATCGCAGTCACATGATTGCAATGATTGAGGGAGGACAGATGCCGGAAGGACAGTCTTACTCAAGATGATAGTATGCTATCTGGTTTATCTTTATCATCGTGTACATGCTTCAGGTGATATCATAGATCACTATTACACATTGATAGAGCCCTTAGGATTCTTGCTTGACTATCAGCAGTATGATGGTGATCATATACGTGAGAGTTGGGTAGTCTATAAGCAAATCCTTAAAGTGGTCCCTAGTCGTAGGAGTTTCGAGACTGGGCATTGATACTCCACCAGTAGGCTAGTGTATACAGTTGAGACCCCGACGAGGGGCGGTGGCCGGTCTCACAAGCCATTGGTGTCAGTTGGTTCACCTAAGATATATACAGGTGCTCATTGGGTTATGAGTACACCGGACAGGACTCACCAGGAACATGCTAGTTGGTATTACACCTGACATCGGATAGCAGTTCCCTGGTGACATGTGTACAGGTTAGTCTATCGACCTGAGATCGTCATTTGTTTCGTGTGAGTTCCCACTGTGCTTTGATTACTACCCTACCACGGCTCAAAGGAGTCGTGCAAACAGGTTATAGTTGGGTACAGTCCCGAGCCACATGGAGGCAGTGAGCGGATCGGCAGGGGTTTCGTATCTCCCCGTATTGGGGGTGAGATCGCGCTGTGTCTAGGAGAGCCATTACACGAAGTCCTTGGCCAAGGCAGGAGATTTACTGGTAGGTATTCCAGTAGTATCTCAGGGTGTTCTGGGCTACACTCCGACATGACTTGTACCGCTTTTGGGGGTCTGACTTTTACCAATCCCCTAGGCTCGACATGCGATACTCATAGACGAACGGACCGGATTGTACAGATATTGTCACTGACAGGCTTAGTCGGGTGTCAGGATGAGTTCGCTCATCAGCCTCCCTTTTAGTCAATACCTCGGCAGCCGTTACGCACAGCTAGTGCCAATGACGTGCTGGTGGTTAAATCCACAACCAGTGTATTGACGAGTCTTTAGAGTGCCCCACAGACAGTTTCTCAAGTTTCGGACGAAACGTTGTAGAGGCTGTATAGTATTATGGCAGGGTTCGATCATATACGTGCACTTGTGCATGGATCATGATCGGACGGATCATACTAGTGGGCTTTGGTTTAAGCCGGATCCTAGTATTAGATTTGTTGGACTACTTTAGTCTCATCGCATTCGCATTCAGTCGGAATGCGGATGCAGGTATGTATATACAGGTGAGGGGTATCCTTGTGATCCGTCACGAGTTTACTTTAGTAGATGCCATTCTCTTTTTATTGTTGTAAACATTTGGATAAATGTTTACAAATGGAAATTATGAGCTCAAAGTCATGATGAGGAGCATTTATTGTGACACATGCATAGGTGATGACTCATGGTCTCTTTATTTGTGCATATGTCACATTTTGGATTGATTTAGGGTATGAAATGAAAGATGGAGAGAGAGAGGGCAGCCATGTACATGGGTTAGCTCTTGTGATTATCATTCTAGCCTCTCTCATTTTTCATCTCACACAAGAAAAGAAAAGCTCTTCTTCTTCTTCTTCTTCTTCTTCCTCTAGCTCATAACTTCCACCAATGGCATTATCTTCAACCTCCATCCATACACTCTCATGTGTTGAGAATCAATGGATGCTTGAGACAAAGTTATCACACACATTCTCTACTTCACCTTGGACATGTCGGCTAGCAAACTTCATGCTCGAGTTGCTTTGGATGAAGCGGGAGCCCGTAAAAAGACACATTGATGTGGTGCCCTTCCGACGAGGAGACCGGAGATCGGAGATGCCGCGAGGAGCTTGGGATGGTGGCCAAAGACCGATGGACACGGATCGATCGGTATAGCCACTTTCACTTCTTAGTAGTTAGCTAGTTTAGCGTTAATGGTTCGATCCGGGTCAAAGACTACGATAGCGCCGGTTCCCTAAAAAGTTTTTATTTCCGCATTTGGTCTCGGATTGACTGCTGGGGCGCTACCGTAGACTTACATAAGCATGGCATGAAAATAATATTTTTACAAAAATATCTAGGTCTCAAAATATCTAGAGTCAACAAGTCAAGCTAATTCAAAAGGTCAACCCAAGTAGCCATGCCATACAATAATCATTTACCAAAAAATAACAAATTCTTTTCTCGACCTCATTTTTGTTTTGACCAAGTCAATGGTCAAAACCCTAATGAGGTGTCTCCTTCTTTACCCCCTCTCATCCGTATATACATACCCGTATTTGTGTTCCGAAAAAAACATGAATACAATGAGACGAAGATAATCCAATAATCAAATACTAGGATCCGGCTTAAACCAAAGCCCGCTAGTATTGTCCGCTCGAACACCACACGTGTACAAGTACACGTATGTGATCGAACCCTGTCGTAAAACCATAAGACCTCTACATCGTTTCGCCCGAAGCTAGGAAACCCTCTGTGTGGGACTCTAAAGACTCGATAGTACTCTGGCAGTGGGTTTAACCACATGCACGTCAGCGGCACTAGCTGTACGTAACGGCTACCAGGTATCTATCGATAAGAAAGTCGACGAGCAAGCTCATCCAAACTCCTACCGAGCCTGTCTGTGGCAATCTCCGTACAGTCCGGTCTGTTCGTCTAAGAGTATCGCATATCGGGCCTAGGTGGCGGTAAACGTCAGACCCCTGATAGCGGTATAAGTCGTGTCGGAGTACAGTCCAAAACACCCTGAGAAACTACTGGAGTACCTAACAGTAAATCTGCTTGCCCAGGCCAGGGACTTTGTGTAATGTTATTCCGAACACAGCGCGATATCATCCCCCAATACCGGGAGAGACAAATCCTATCTAACCGCCACTGCATCCAAGTGCTTCAGGACTGCACCCAACTACTACCTGTTTGCACGACTCAATAGAGCTGTGGTAGGGTAGAAATCTAAGAACAGTGGGAACACACTTGAGGCGAAGTAGTAGTGTCAAGTCAACAGACTAAGCTGTACTCATGTCACCTGGCAACTGCTAACTGACGATAGGTATAATACCAACCAACAGTTCCCGACAAGTCCTATCCAGTGTACTCGTAACCTAACGAGCACATGTATACTATCTCCAGTACGACATACTAATGGTTGTGGGACAGACCATTTCCCCTGCTGGGATGAGAAGCGTATACACTAGTCTACTCCAGAGTATCGATGCCCCGTCTCGATAATCCTACGACTAGGGACCTATATAAGGATGTGCTTGTAGACTACCCAGCCCTCACTAGTGTGACTGCCATCATAATGCTGGTAGTCAAGCAAAGATCCTAAGGGCTCCATCAATATGTATTAGCGATATGTTAAAAGAAACATATACATATATTAAGATAGATACAAACCAAGTAGCATACTACTATATCGAGCAAGACTGTCATAAATCCATGTATATATCCCAAGCTTCCAAAATATAATATACAAACTAGTACTATACAATAATGGTCTCTAGGGCATATTACACTAACAGCTGCTTGGCGGCCTCTAGATGAGGGCTTCGGATCCTTGGCGTCGTGGGGTAAGACATTACCCGCCATGGATGGACCGAGTAGGGTAGCTGCTCGGTGGCCTCTTGGCGAGGGCTTTGATTCCTGGCGTCGTTGGGTAGGGAACTACCAGCCAGGGATAACCGAGCAGGGTTACTGCCTGGTTACCTCTTGATGAGGACTTTGATCCTTAGCGCGGGAGGGCGTAGAGAGGCCTGCTAAGGATGGACCGAGCAGGGTTGCTGCCCGGTTGCCTCTTGGCGAGGGCTTTGATCCTTAGCGCGGGTGGGCATAGAGAGGCCTGCTTAGGATGGACCGAGCCGGGTTGATGCTCGGTTGCCTCTTGGCGAGGGCTTTGATCCTTAGCGCGAGAGGGCATAGGGAGGCCTGCTAAGGATGGACCGAGCAGGGTTGCTGCCCGGTTGCCTCTTGGCGAGGGCTTTAATCCTTACCGCGGGAGGGCATAGAGAGGCCTGCTAAGGATGGATCGGACAGGGTTGCTGCCTGGTTGCCTCTTGGCGAGGGCTTTGATCCTTACCGCGGGAGGGTATAGGGAGGCCTGCTAAGGATGGACCGAGCAGGGTTGCTGCCCGGTTACCTCTTGGCGAGGGCTTTGATCCTTAGCACGGGAGGGTATAGGGAGGCCTGCTAAGGATGGACCGAGCAGACTTGCTGCCCGGTTGCCTCTTGGCGAGGGCTTAGATCCCTGGCGTCGTGGGGTAAGAAACTACCAGCCAGGGATAACCGAGCAGGGTAGCTGCTCGGTTGCCTTTCGGTGAGGGCTTAGAAGAAATTACATTGCTTTGCCAAAGAACCCTTGTAGTGGCCTGCTAAGGATGGACCGAGCAGGGTAGCTGCTCGGTGTATCCGCGAGGTTCAGTCTAACCTCCGTTGGTCCGTGAGCATTGGGAGGAGTGACTGTCGCAGGCTGCACGCATCAGGAAAGCTTGGAGAAGGCGTAACGTTTCAGGAAGTCGCGTCAGTTCTGCCACATTTGGGTGCGACATTGGAGTAACCTTGCTGGATCCCGGGATTCGCGCCCATGCGCGCGCAAATCTGGGTCCTCAAGGATTTTGTTTGAGGTTATAAATAGAGAAGGAGACGGAAACTTCTTCGGCATCGTTTTGTAAGATGACTGGGTGCATGTATTCGATCGAAGAGATCATTACCTTCGACGACGTCTCCGTGTATGACCCATCCCTGGTCGAGGATGGGTACTGGGGAGTGGTTCAACGTCTCGAGGGTCACTTTGGTCGGCTTCTCCCTCGAAGGTCGTCCCTCTTACAGTTGCTGATGTACGCGATTTAGAGGAGTTCCCTGGGGCTGGACAACCCTTTTTCCGAGGAGCTGCTGGACGAGGTGCTCAACAAGGTACGTTCGATCTTCCTACTCGGCCTCATCTCGAAGGCCAGGCATGACCGGTCCTTGGCCCTCATTCTGGAGTGCTTCAAAATGAGATACATCATGAGCCAAGGCACAGAGGGCGGAGCGTCGGGTGTTTCTGTGGTGTCCCGAGTTCGCATGCAGCATCAGCGGGAGCGGGCAGCAGAGGCTAGGGCCCGGCTAGCGGAAATCCACTCTGAGTATCATCAGGAGTACTTCCTCGATCCTGTTCCTCCTCTGCTGTAAATGTTTCTTCTTTATTTTCCAGTAAGGCTGAGGAGCCCGTAGTACCCTTTGGAATAAATAAAACTCTTCTTTTTGCAATGTCTTATTGTTCCTTTCTTATCATATAAACATAATGAACTTTAGAAAAGTTTCATTGCCTTAGTGAAAGAAGAAATACACGCTCGTAGATATTCTTTATATTGGTACAGTTTGAGCTTCTCGGCATTGTAAGGCCGTGGAAACTTGCGCCCATCCGCGTCTTGCAAGCGGTAGGCTCCGCCGGGTAGGACCTCGGAGACGAGGAAATGACCGTTCCACTTGGAGAAAATTTATGCAACTTGCCTTGATCGACAAACTCGTTCCGCCTCAAGACTAAATCTCTGGTCTTGAAGAAGCAATGCTTGACTCGCGCGTTGTAGTAGCGGGCGGTTTGATGTTGATAGGCGACAGCTCTGATCTGAGCCCGGTCTCGTTTCTCTAACAAGATGTCCAGGTTAGTTCGTAGGGCTGAGGTGTTCACTTCGTCGTCGAAATGCTCGACCCGGTGACTGGGGAGCCCGATCTCCGCTGGAACCATTTCCTCGGTATCGTAGCAGAGGCTGGAAGGGGTCTCCCTGGTGGGGGTTTTCTTCGACGTGCGCAGGGCCCATAGGACCCGGGGTAATTCCTCGACCCAACTGCCTTGGCGTCCTTCTAGGCGTGTCCGGAGACCTCGAAGGACGTCCCGATTGGCGACCTCATCTTGCCCGTTGCATTGGGGATGTGTGACCGCGGCAAAATTTATGAGGATATGGTACCCGCTACAGAATTCCTTAACTCTTTCGTTTTCGAAATTTGTTCCATGGTCGGTGATGATGCACCTCGGGATGCCGAACCGGAGTATCACGTTGTTCTGCAGGAACTTAATAGTCGTGGTGGCGTCCGGTTTCCTGATAGGAATGGCCTCGATCCACTTTGTGAAGTAGTCCACTGCGACAAGGACGTACTTGTGCCCGCCCGTACCGGTAGGGAACTGGCCTATCATGTCCATTCCCCACTGGGCAAACGGACACGGGGAGGTTAGGACGGTTAGCTCGGTAGCTGGAAGGCGAGGTATGCTTCCATGGAGTTGACAACTCTTGCATCTCCTGACCAGCTTCTGGGCATCCTGATGAATGGTCGGCCAGTAGTACCCTGGAGCAGCGCCTTCTAGATTAAGGCGCGGGCCCCTCGGTGTGCGCCGCCAACCCCTTCGTGGATCTCATGGAGGACATAGTCGGCTTCGTGGGAGTCGACGCACCGGAGCAGGGGCTGAGTGAAGGACTTCTTATACAGGTTCCCATTGCTCCAGACGAAGTGGCGAGGCTTGGCTCGGAGACGGCGGGCTTCTCCCCGATCTTCTAGGAGCGTACCTTCCCTTAGGAACTCCGCGAGGGGCTTTCTCCAGTCCCGGTCTTCTTCCCGGGCTGCATATACTTGAAGTATTGTTGCACCGTCTTCCACGCTGGGCCATAGCAAGACCTCGAAGAGGATGCTGCTCTTGTTGTTTGCCGAGTAGGATGATGCCATCTTACTCAAGGCGTCAGCTTGGGCGTTGAGTTGTCTGGGGATCTGCTCTACCTGGACCTCGTCGAAGTCCTTTTGCTGTCTTATTACCTCGGCCAGATACTTCACCATCAGAGGCTCCCGCGCCTCGAATCGGCCGGTCACTTGGCCAACGACTAGGGCGGAGTCATTGCGGATCCGAATCGTTTTCATCCCCAGTTCAGAAGCTATGCGTAGGCCGGCCATCAAGGCCTCTTATTCTGCCGCGTTATTTAAGGCCTTAAACCCGAGCTTTAGAGAATACTCCATTTCAACCTCGTTCGGGCCCCGAATGATGAGGCCGGCACCACAGCCTTCCTCGGTCGAGGACCCGTCAACGTAGAGGATCTAATCAGGGATGGAGTTGGGCTTCTCATCAACTGAGGGTTGAGCTTCGGGGGCTGGCGTGGACTCCGGCCCTTTGCTGGGGATGGTGCACCCGACGATCAAATTGACCAGGGCTTGTGCTTAGATGGCCTGCCTCGGGCGGTATTTTATGTCGAATTGGGACAACTCCCACCTCCACATCTCCAAGCGGCCAGAGGATTCGGGTGAGGCGAGGATAGCCCCCAAAGGGCGCTCGGTAAGAACGAGGATGGTGCGTGCTTGGAAATAGTGCCGTAGCTTTCTTGAGGCTACGATGAGTGCCAAGACGATATTCTCTTTGGCTGGGTACCTCGTCTATGCGTCTTTGAAGACGTGGCTCATATAGTATACCGGCTTCTGGACTCCGCCGACCTCTTGGACGAGCACTGAGCCCGCTGCTTGGTCGGATACTGCCAGATATGGCGATAACTCGTCTCCTTCAACTGGTCGGGTGCAGCGGTGGAGTCGCGAAGTGCCTCTTCAATTGGTCAAAGGCGGTCTGGCAATCCTCCGACCACTCGAACCTTAGAATTTTCCTTAGAGCCTTGAAGAATGGGAGGCACTTCTCCCCTGACCTCGACATGAAACGTGATAGATCGGCTACCCGCCCTGTCAGCCGTATGATCTCAACGTTAGTCTTGGGCGCGACCATGTTGAGGATGGCGTTGATTTTCTCTGGGTTAGCTTTGATTCCATGGTGGGTGACTATGAAACCGAGGAACTTTCGCTCGGTGACCCCAAATGCGCACTTGGCGGGGTTCAGTTTCATCTTGAACTCGTGGAGGACGTCGAAAGCCTCGCCCAGATCCCTGGCGTGGTCGACCGATGAGACCGACTTGATGAGCATGTCGTTGACGTAAAATTCTATGTTCCTGTCGATCTGCGGTTTGAACATGTGATTGACCAAGCGTTGGTACGTAGCTCCGGCGTTTTTTAGGCCGAAAGGCATTACCTTGTAGCAGTATACCCCCCGGTCCGTTGTGAATGCGGTGAGATCTTCGTCCGCCGGATTCATACGGATCTGATTGTAGCCGGAAAAAGCGTCCATGAAGCTAAGTAGCTTGTGGCCTGCCGAGCTGTCGACGAGATGATCTATCCGAGGGAGGGGATAGTTGTCTTTCGGCCGGGCTTTGTTGAGGTCGGTGAAGTCGACGCACATGCGCCACTTCCCACTTGACTTTTTGACCAGGACCACGTTTGCCAACCATTCGGAGTATGGAACATTCCGAATGAAGTTGGCAGCAAGGAGCCTGTCTACCTCGTCCTCGATCGCCTTTTTCTTGATCGAGGCGAAGCTTCGCTTCTTCTGCCTGACGGGTCGGGCCGTAGGATCTACCCCGAGCTTATGAAATATGATTTTAGGGTCGATCCCAGGCATGTCAGCAGGTGCCCAGGCGAACCTGTCAGAGTTGTTTCTGAGGAAATGAATGAGGTTATCTCTCTGTGTACCTGCCAGAAGCGACCCGATCTGAACGGTTCGTTCGTCGTCCCCTTCTACGAGGGGAACCTCTGTCAACGGCTCCACCGGGGTCCCTCGGACCACTTTTTGCTCGTCCCGAGTGTTGGATATATGTATGCCCTAGAGGCCATTATATGTATAGTGGATGATTGGACACACACACACACACACACACACACACACACACATATATATATACATACAGATGACTTTCTTGCTCGACATGATAGTATACTATCTGGTTTACTTTATCTTGACATGTTCATTTGATCATGCATTTTACTCATTTGGTACATGTTGGTAAAGCCCTTAGGATATTTGCTTGACTACTAGGACTGTGATGTGGATCATACTAGTGGGACACGTGTAGTTTATGAGCATATCCTTGAACTGTTCCTAGTCGTGGGTGTTGATTGAGTGTTAGATTTTGTGATCAAAGAATTGTTTACCGCAATTAAGAACGGCATCGCTTGGTAGCTAGCCGGTGAGTATGGGTCGGTCCACATGGATTTTGTGTATTCTCAATTTTTTCTAACGAGTTAATTACGATTGTTGTTGGATTGATTAAATCTAAAAACTAAGGTTGATCTAGACTAGGATTAAAATCTTGCTAGGGTTAGGTTTAGGTTAAGTTTGGAAAGTCAATATTCATCACTGCTTTCTATGCCCTAATTAAGATCTATGAGGTGTTATGGTAATAATTAATAAAGTGGATTAGTACCATCGGGAAGAAACGATGTTTCTTCCTCTAGGTTCTTGTCCTTCCTTTCTTAATTCTTACCCTAACCTCCATGGAAAACATGCGCAACCGGTCTTTTATACTACGATATCACCGCTACCTCGTGGGATAGGGTGACGTAGGGAGTGGTGTGTGTATGTATGCATGGAGTCCTATAAAAATATGTGATGGGCAAGAAAGAGGTGAGAGATCTTCATCTCTCAAACCTTCCCTATTCCTAACCCTAACAAGCAAGGATCTACTCACTCATTAGGGAATTGATAAACAGAGACATTTTTTTAATGATTTTTAATTCAATAACCTAATTATCTAAACTAAGGCAAATAATTAAAATTATAACTAGGGCAGATAAAGAAAAATCTATACTAGGGAAGGAATAAAAATTAAGACTAGGGCAATAAAAAGAAATTACTTACTTTATTGATGCTCTCAAACCATTACAAAGGATTTCTGAATTTTTGATCTATGAAAAGAGGCATTCCTCAAAAGAGGTTTTAAGGTTTCTATTTATAGAGTATAGAAACCCTAGGGTTACAATCGACACACATCTGCTTTTACAAATATACCCCTAAGAAGACTAGTCAACGCACCGCCGCACCGACACTTTTTTAGAACCGACACGCGCTCCATATGGCCGCGGAACCGCGGCCATAACCATCTAGTGGGGTCTCTGGCTGTTTTTTTCTGGCTTTCTTCCTGTTGCATTTTCCTTGGCTTTTCTTTACTTGGTTTCTCAGATTGTCTTCTATTTTTCTTCCAGATTTCTACAGTGAACAATGTCGTGGACTTTACCATTTGCTTCGTGTCGAAGTCTTAAACCTTGCACTGCCTTTGTACTTTGTGAACTTGTTCATTGATCTTCGTTTATTCTCCAACTGTAGGCTTGATCAAGATTCTTCCATTTGTTGGTCATAGTCTCACTTTTGTATCGTTTTTTATCGTTTTCACTGTTTTTGTTCCGAGAACCTGTAACCTGCAACTATGTAGCAGACATAGGTCAAAAGCACCTGTTTATTTGTAAAATGACTAAGAATGGAGAATATGATAATGCAAAATTATGATATGAACAAATACCCCCAAACTTATCTTTTGCTCGTCCTCGAGCAAACCTAGTTTTTATTCTCGAAAAAGACCTACCCTCACTTTCGCAGGGAAACGCGATTGCACCGAGCTCGTGCAATAAGCCGTTAAACCTCAAGATGTTCCTAGTAGGAGGAGTGTTGTCTTCTGAGGGTTTTCAGCGGATACTACCCACAAAATCCTATCAATTTGGCTTATCGACTTTTATTCTCCAATTAGGTTTTCTAACAAGAACTCTATTATCTTCGACTCAGAAATTATCCACCCGTATTTTTCACGCTTCCTTATCATTTAACTTAAGATTATATATATTCTTATGAATTTACTTAGCTTTTGGTATCTTTTAAGTTTTCCTTCTAGGGTTCCATCTCAACTTAGGAATTTTTATCATCTCTATTAAAGATATAAGTCCTATTTTTCATTCCTATCTCTCATCCAAATCCCAATCACATACCCCTACGTGTGTGTATATATCACATCACCCCTATACTTGGAAATTCAAATCAAGCTATTATACTCTTGTCCATCGTCCAAAGTACTTTTCAATTGGTGAATTTTTAGATGAAATTGCTCACACATTCTTCATGCGACCGTTAATACTTCTTGAGGTACCAACGACCGATTACAAAATGTGTTTGCACATTAAAGCATAATTCCTAGTCTTGTAATCCCTAAGGCTTTTAGCAGTGACTCCCAAACCAGATGGTCTAAGGCACTAGGTGATGAAGCACCTTCGCTAAATATTTTTTTTCTATTAATGCAGCCTTAAGTAATTACAAAAACCAGTGTTCATTTTTTTTTCTTTATTCACATTTTTTATTAATTTTTTATTTTCCTTCATACTAAGGACTTTAGACAAGAGCATTTCAAGGTCTCTTCTACTATTCCAAGTTTCAAGGTTCGTGTTTGTGCAATTTGTATGGTATATATTTTCAGAATTTAGACTTAAGCTTATGAATTATTTTTCAAACTTTTACTTTAATAAAAATATCAATACTTTTCCCTTGTTTTAACTTAGCCCAAGAAGTCAACTCGAAATTTGCCTATTTCTAAATAAACTACAAGGACATATACTTTCTACCGTTAAATTCTAAGAAGGGTTATTTTTAGGGTTTTTAATTTACTAAGTCTAAGATCTAGTTGTTCCTAGCTAGTGAACCTATTTGTCAAACTTAAGTCAATTAAGGCCGAAATTGAATATTTTAATTTTTATAATTTTTCAGTTTTTATTTGTTTTTTATATTTTTATATTTTTTTTTTATAAATTTTTCAATTTTAATGATTTTTATATAAGGATGCAATGCAGAATTTAAACATGAAAAAGAAAAAGAAAAATATATACAAAAATTTAAAAAATATGCCATGCAAAAAATAGCTATATACAGCCACCATCTCCCCCAAACTTATCCAAAACAGTGTCCTCACTGCTCGGCCTCACGCCTCACTCTCGAGCGTGAACGTGAACGCTCCTCCCTAGCCAACAGGATTCGAATCCCCCGCTCAACCTCCGTCAATCGACGGTCGTACTCCCTCGCTGTCGCCCTCAACTCCTCTATTCCCTTAACAGCTCTCCGCATTAATTGTGAATGTTCTAGTGGGGTCATTTCTCCTACGCTCGCTGTCGAGCTAGAGCTAGGTGTGCGGGCGGGTACATGCTCCGCCGGTTCGGTCCTCGACCATACATCTGTCAATCGTGAATAGGACGTAGAAACGCCCTCAATAAGAGGGCGGACATGTATGCCTCCCATCATGTAAAATCGAATTCCTCTACGGGGAGGAAATATCGACAAAGTTGTGTGACCAGCATTGGACATGGGTAATTTGCGGCTCGCTTGCCCGCACCTATGGAGTTTAGCAATACTGTGCACATGTCAAAACGGGGGTTCTTTGTCATAAGGGTATGCACAATATGCAAGGAGGGTGTAAAAATGTTGTGTTGTGGGTGCTACCGAAAATATTATTTTGTGCCCACCGGCACACAGTCAAAACATTCACGAAAAGGGTTCTCGCTTGGATACCCTTTCGCGGCTCCCTCGAGCAATCGTTGCCCATCAAGGGCATGTAATCCTCGAATTGCAGGGGTTGGTCATGTGCGGGTATGCGAGGGATTAGTGTGACCTCGTGTATAATATCCCTATCAATGATGATTTCTCGATCACCCCATTGCAATTTAATAAAACCAAGTAGGGTGAGACACCCCTCCTCCATACACTTGTAAAAATGAGTGACTAATTCCGGCAATGCATACGCATGAGGGTGATTATAAATTAAATAGTTCCAACCCCTACGCGCGATTTCGTTTGCAAAATAGCTACCGTACATCTCGTGTGAGAAAACTTGTGAAAAATCGCGTTCTAGCTGCATGCTATATGCCATCGGATGTTCTACAGATCTAAGAATTGAAAAACAGAGAGGGTTTTGGTAGACTATACCTCCCCTGAAAATTTCAGGGGGCGACGACTGTAGCGCGCGGCGGATGCGCGGTCGATGCGGGCTTCGGCGGCGGAACGAAGAGATCTGCCTGCAGGAAAAGTAGCGGCGGCGCTAGGGTTTCGAGAAAATATGAAAATTAGGGTTGTGAACAGAGAGGGGGGTCGGGTTCTTTAAATAGGGGGAAATTTGTGGATATTTGCAAATAACCCCTCTAAAAAGAGGAATTTATTTGCAAATAAAAAAATTTATTTATTTATTCTGCAAATTTACAAAAATGCCCAATTTTTTTTTCTTCAAATTTTCTTTTTATTTTTTATGTTATTTTGTGTTTATATATTTACAAATGATACACACCCCTAAACTTGTTTGAAACAAAGTCTTGGCTAGATTATCGAAAATTTGGGGGTAAAATGGAGGAAGATCAATCAGTGTAAATCGGCTCCTGCAAAAACAGGAGCTCCTCCGACGGGTCCGCAGCGAGGAACGGTTTCAGTCGATGTCCGTTTACTTTAAATAAACTACTATCCTCCGGATTTTTAAGATCTACCGCACCGTGCGGATATACGGTGCGTATTAAAAACAGCCCTTTCCACCTAGATTTTAGCTTGCCGGGGTGAAAGTGTAACCGAGTGTCATAAAGTAAAACCTGTTGACCAGGTTTAAATTTTTTGCGCATAAGGTGTTTGTCATGGAACACCTTAGTTCGGTTTTTAACAATGACAACATTATCATAAGCCTCATCCCGCAGCTCATCTAGTTCATTCAATTACAGCTTTCGATTGCTGCCCGCATCTCCCATTGATAAATTCAACTCCTTGATCGCCCAAAATGCCTTATGCTCAATTTCAACTGGGAGGTGGTAAGCCTTTCCATAAACAAGCCGGTATGGAGACATACCAAGATCGGTCTTGTATGCAGTACGGAATGCACATAGTGCATCAATCAATTTGTGTGACCAATCTTTACGGTTTTTAGAAACCGTTTTCTCCAAGATTTGTTTAATTTGCCAATTTGAAACCTCGGCTTGCCCACAAGTTTGGGGATGGTATGGTGTTGACAGTTTGTGAGTAATGGAATATTTACGCATTAAGGACTCAAAAGTCGTATTGCAGAAGTGAGATCCATTATCACTTATAATTGCTCGAGGGTGCCCAAACCGAGAAAAGATGTTTTCTTTAAGAAATCGAACGACAGCCTTGTTGTCATTTGTTCGGCTAGGCACAGCCTCGACCCATTTTAATACATAGTCAACAGCCAAAAGAATATACACATTCCCAAAAGAATTGGGAAATGGTCCCATGAAGTCTATTCCCCAAACATCAAAAATATCCACAACCAAATTGGTTGGAGCGGCATTTCGTTTCTCCGCGATATTCGGCCCAAGTGTTGGCACCGGGAGCATGTCTTGCAGTATTCATATGCATCTTTAAAGAGACGTGGCCAGTAGAAACCACACTGCAAGATTTTCTCGGCTGTCTTCTTTGGGCCAAAGTGCCCGCCACACGCTTGATCGTGGCAAAAAGACAGCACACTCTTAAACTCATTTCCAGGTACACACTGACGAATGATTTGGTCGGAACAGTATTTAAAAAGATACGGTTCATCCCAGTAAAAATGCTTTACTTGGGACAAGAATCGGAGTTTATCCTGTTTCGACCAATCTTTAGGTATCAAGCCGGTGGCCAAGTAGTTTACTATATTAGCGAACCAAGGTTCGCAAGACACGGTTAAGAGTTGCTCATCGGAAAAAACATCTTTAATTGGAATTTCAAATGTAGGCGAAGAAGGAAGTCGTGAAAGGTGATCGGCCACTACATTTTCACATCCTCTTTTGTCCCTTATGACAAGGTCAAACTCTTGTAGCAAGAGGATCCAACATATTAGCCTTGATTTAGCATCCTTCTTTGCAAAAATGTGGCGAAGAGCTGAATGGTCCGTGTACACAATCACTGGAGAGCCGATTAAATAAGGCCGGAATTTTTCAAGTGCAAACACAACTGCTAAAAATTCTTTTTCTGTTGTTGTGTAGTTCAGTTGGGCCTCATTTAATGTTCGGCTAGCGTAATAAATTACGTGCGGCATCTTAATAATGTGCTGTCCAAGGACAACACCAATGGCAAAATCTGATGCATCGCACATAATTTCAAAAGGATGCGTCCAGTCTGGAGATGAAAGGATGGGCGCAGAAATGAGTGAGTGTTTCAATGACTCGAACGCTTCCATGCAAGTTGAGTCAAAATCAAATTTTGTGTCCTTGGCCAATAAAAGAGTCAAGGGTCTAGCTATCTTGCTAAAATCCTTGATGAACCGTCTATAAAAACCGGCATGGCCAAGGAAAGCTCGGATGTCTTTGACGCATTTAGGAGGAGGAAGATTGGAGATGACTTCAATCTTGGCTTTATCAACCTCTATGCTATTTTGCGAGATGACATGTCCTAAAACAATGCCTTCTCGTACCATAAAGTGGCACTTCTCCCAATTTAAAGTAAGGTTCTTATCCCTACAACGGGTAAGAACTGCGTCAAGGTGTAGCAAACACCCGTCGAAGGAGTCACCGAAAATGGAGAAAGCATCCATAAAGATCTCCAAAAATTTTTCAACCATGTCTGAAAAGATCCCCATCATACACCGTTGAAATGTAGCAGGTGCATTGCATAACCCAAAGGGCATGCGACGGTAAGCGAAAGTACCGAAAGGACAAGTAAATGTGGTCTTGTCTTGATCCTTTTCGGCGATGGGGACTTGATTATAGTCGGAATAGCCATCCAAAAAGCAGTAAAACTCGCGCCCAGCCAATCATTCTAGCATTTGGTCAATGAAAGGTAAAGGAAAGTGGTCTTTCCTTGTCGCGGCATTGAGTTTTCTATAGTCGATGCAAACTCGCCACCCAGTTTGAGTGCGAGTAGGTATTAACTCATTTGCCTCATTGGTTATGAACGTAATGCCTGATTTCTTTGGGACAACATGAATGGGGCTAACCCACTGGCTATCCGAGATAGGGTAAATGATACCACTATCAAGACATTTGACAATCTCCTTCTTGACAGCCTCCTTCATTATGGGGTTGAGGCGTCTTTGTGGATCCTTTACTGGTTTGGGATCATCCATCATATGTATATGATATTCAACTATGAGGGGACTAATCCCTTTGATGTTCGCCATAGTCCAGCCAAAAGCTTGCCGGTTATTTTGCAAGACCATTAAAAGGGCTTTCTCTTACTCGAGAGCTAGAGAGGCTGATGTGATAACGGGAAGGGTCTCATTCTCACCTAGGTAAGCATATTTAAGGTGAGACGGCAAAAGCTTTAGTTCGAGTTTTGAAGGTGAAACAATTGAAGGTAGCATTGGTGAAACTGTTTCAAACTCGAAGGATTCCATCAACGGTTCAAATTGAGTGTACGCAACCGAGTCGGATGGTTGAACTAACTCATCCGAAAAATCAAAAGACTCAAACTCGGGTGGTGAATCTTCAAAATCGTCCAAAAAGGTGAAGCACTCATAATCGTTTTCCGGCGCTAAAGCTGTGTCAGATTCTAGGAGGAACGCACTAGAGGCGTCAACACTGCTGTGATCGAACAGAAATTTTTCGAGCTCACAGTCCTCCTGTGTGATCTCATGGATCGAGCAAACATCAAGTATACTAGCATTAGGCTCGGAGGGCTGATTCCCCAACTTAAAGATGTTGAATTTAATCATCATATTGCCAAAAGATAGGTTCATTGAACCATTACGACAATTGATCACCGCATTGAAAGTCGCAAGGAATGGTCGACCAAGTATCATCGGATTTTGACTCCG
Organism: Agapanthus africanus; assembly: GCA_030015575.1. Taxonomy (NCBI): domain Eukaryota; kingdom Viridiplantae; phylum Streptophyta; class Magnoliopsida; order Asparagales; family Amaryllidaceae; genus Agapanthus; species Agapanthus africanus. The sequence continues at coordinate 181,730,237 of JASDDO010000008.1, forward strand.
GGGGTTAGCTACAGGTTGTGTATCCATAACGATGAAGTCAACGGGGAAAATGAAGTCCCCTACTTTAATTAACACATCCTCTAACTCACCCCTAGGATGGGTGATGGATCGGTCGGCCATTTAGAGAGTACAATGAGTGGGTTTAAGCTCTCCAACGCCTAATTGTTCGTACACTGAATAGGGTAACAAATTGACACTAGCACCAAGATCTAATAGTGCTCTATTGATATTCTTGTCCCCAATTGTTATCGAAATTGTAGGACAGTCGGGGTCCTTATGTTTTTGGGGTAAAGATTGGACAAGAGCATCACTAACAGCACTAGCCACGAAAACTTTCTTTGGTACTTGTGACTTCCTCTTCTTGGTGCATAAGTCCTTTAAGATTTTCGCGTATGAAGGGACTTGTTAGATTGCATCCAAGAGAGGTATGTTTATACTAATCTATTTTAACAACTCTACAATCTTCTTCATTTATGGAGTTGGTTTATTGGATCTCAACCTGTTTGAAAAAGGAACATTTTGAAAATCTGTTGAGTCCAATTTTTGTGGATCAGATTGTGGAGTTAGAACGGATCCCCGTATAGGTGTGTTCATGATGTGAGAAGTGGGTCCGTTCGAAGTAGAAGAAGTAGAGCCTTGTGAAGAATGAAGAATAGGCTCTAACGAATAAGATGAAGATGAAGAAGAAGAAGAAGATGAAGAAGAAGAACCACCGGCAGAGGTGTCATTATTAATACCCACGTTATTGTGCAACACTTTTCCTGATCTCAACATGGTCACAGCATTCACATTATGATTTTTCTGTTCATATGCAACATGTGTATTGTGTGCGTGACCGGGATTTGGCAATGGTTGAGATGGAAGCTTTCCCTTTTCTCGCTCGCTCAACGCAGCATTTAGTTGTGCAATTTGTGCCTCAATAGATTTGATATTTTGATCATGTGAAGCACTGTTTTGCACCAAAGATTGAATGGAAGTCTCCAACCTTGCTGCGGATTGTGTAGATTGCTTTAGAAACGTATCTAGACTTCTTTCTAGCGAGGTAACCTTATCATTATTTGGTTGAACAAAATTGTTTTGAGGGTAAGAGTTGTTGGGCACAAAATTGTTCATTTGGTTTGGGTAAGGTTGTGGTTGGAAAGGTTGCTGGTATTGAGTTTGTGGAGGTGCTTGTTGTTGTGGAGGAGGAGGCCTTTGAAAGTTGTTGTTTCCTTGGAATTGTTGATTTTGATTCCAAGCAAAATTTGGGTGACTCCTCCAACCAGGATTATAAGTCGAAAAGTATGGATCATTTCTTTGTCGTTGCTGAAAAGCAGCATTGACTTGATCTTGTCCTTGAATAGGTGGATTATAAGGACACTCTTCGGTAAGATGTGATGGATCCGAACAACAAGCACAAACAGTTCGTGGGGGTAAAGCAGAGGCAGGAGAAGGCGATGAGATTTTGGTCTCAATTGCTTCTAGCTTTTTCGTAAGTGCGGCCATCTCGGCCTTTATTGCTATCGACATATCTAATTGATGTATGCCTGCCATAGACTGACCAACAGAAGATGAAGTGGTCTTGGTGCTTTCCCACTGAAGTGTTTGTTCAGCAAGATCGTCGAGAAACTGCCAAGCTTCCTCACTAGATTTGGTTAGAAAGTGACCTTGACAAATGGTTTCCAACAACTGTTTCATTGCTGGGTTCAATCCTTCATATAAAGTTTGGCAAAGTTGCTAATTCTCGATTCCATTGTGAGGGCATTGAACAAGTAGGTCTTTGAATCTTTCAAAACACTTCCAAAAGGGTTCGGAAGGAAGCTGGGAAAATTGAATAATCTCATTGCGAATTCTTGCTGTCTTGTGATGTGGATAAAACTTTTTAAGAAAAGCTTTAACAAACTCTTCCCAATTTTTAATTGAGTGTGATGCTGTGCTGTATAACCATTTCTCGGCTAAGTCACATAAGGTGAAAGGAATGACCCTTAGCCTTATAGCATCATCTGAAAGTTGGGTTGTTTTCATCATTGCACAAACGTTTTGGAATTTGTTTATGAAGATATAGGCATCTTCGGATTCCAGTCCGTGAAATTTTGGCAACATGTTGATGAAGTGGGGTTTGATCTCAAAATTGTCTCCATTTGCCGGTGGGAGTGAAAGACAAGTAGGTAAGGCGGTGCGGATAGGGTAGAAAAGATCCTGGAGCGCGATTCGTTGGGGCGCTTCAACAGGCGGGTGTTGTGGGTTATTCGCACCTAACGGAGGTGGAATCAGTCCCGTGGGTAAGGTGTTGTTAGGATTAAATCCCGACATCTCCTTAGAAAACGAAGAATTTGAAGGTGAAGGTAAGGAAGTGGAAGGAATTTCGACTTCGGAGTCAAAAGCGTCGTCGGTCGGTACCAACGAGACATGAACTAATCGGGCACTAGTGTCCCTAGTCCAACCGGACATACACTAAAGAGGTAGTGTAGTCAAAAAAGTGAAAAACAGAATGTGGGGGTAAAAAAACGTCAATGGAAAGAAAGTGGGTGTAAGTAGGGTGCACGGATTTCTTAGCGACAAGTTGCAAGTTTTTGTAAAAAATTTTCTTTTCTCTTTTTGTGTTTTTTTATGTGGAGCTTTTTGCAAAAAATATTTTCGATTAAAAGGCTTAGACACACGTTCAATCAACCATAAATGCACAATCAGGCCTAGATCTAGGGTCGCCTAGGTCAGCTAGACAGCTCCTAACTGTTCCAAAGGGCAAGAAGTAGGACCTCAAACTGCCTCTTCACCGCCAATTGTGGCCAGGTAAGCACAAGTAGAGAAAGGAGGGATCCGCTCACGAATCACCGTGAGACGGGCCTTTTAAAGTTACCTTTCACTACCTGTCTAGCCTAGGCACCACAAAATCAGGTTAGGATCAACGGTCGATGCCTACAACTATTCCTTTGTCCTATTGAGCGCGAAGTCCTTAGGGCTGAGTCTAATCTTTTTTTTAATTAATTGATGGTCAATGCAATATGCCTTATGTGATTTTTGGGGTCCTGGGAAGGGTGATGAAATCCCCACCCAATCTGGATTGGTGTTCAAGCCCCTTAATGTTAATTTAAATATGCAAAACAGTAAAAACAATGACTTGCAAACAATTTTTAGTGCGGCGCAAAGAATCCTGCATAAGATCAATTATTGGAAGGGGGATAAATTTTTAGCGCAAAGAATCCTGCAGGAAATTTTACAGAGGAGATATCAGGGGTTGCAGAGAAGAAGAAGGGAAGCTCACAGAAGAAAACTGGACAGCTGACGTCACCACCGCACCGCGCTTCCGCGACCAATGTAGGGGTCCTGCGGCGGTTCCGCGGTCTTATAGAAGGTTCGGTTCCCGAGAAATTTTCTGCTCCTCTGTTATTATTCTCCTCTGTTGTTCAGATCTGCGGTTTTCTGTTTTGCGCTCTGGATTTTTCCAGATCCGAACTCGTTCGTCGATTCTGCAAAATTCCAACGAAACACCCTTCAAACAATAAAAAGGTGATAAATTTTTTATATTTTTTTAATTTTTTCAGTTTTTTTATGAGTTTTATGATTTTATATTAATCCGAAATTGCAAAAAGAAAATACTACGCCATCCCCGGCAACGGCGCCATTTGATTGAGTGCGAGATTTTGTGATCAAAGAATTGTTTACCGCAATCAAGAACGGCGTCGCTTGGTAGCTAGCCAGTGAGTACGGGTCGGTCCACAGGGATTTTGTGTATTCTCAATTTGTTCTAACGAGTTAATTCCGATTGTTGTCGGATTTATTAAAATCTAAAAACTAAGGTTGATCTAGACTAGGATTAAAATCTTGCTAGGGTTAGGTTTAGGTTAAGTTTGGAAAGTCAATATTCCTCACCGCTTTCTATGCCCTAATTAAGATCTATGAGGTGTTATGGTAATAATTAATAAAGTGGATTAGTACCATCGGGAAGAAACGATGTTTCTTCCTCTAGGTTCTTGTCCTTCCTTTCTTAATTCTTACCCTAACCTCCATGGAAAACATGCGCAACCGGTCTTTTATACTATGGTATCACCGCTACCTCATAGGATAGGGTGCCGTAGGGAGCGGTGCGTGTATGTATGCGTGGAGTCCTATGAAAAAATGTGATGGGTAAGAAAGGGGTGAGAGATCTTCGTCTCTCAAACCTTCCCTATTCCTAACCCTAACAAGCGAGGATCTACTCACTCATTAGGGAATTGATAAACAGAGACATTTTTATGATTTTTAATTCAATAACCTAATTATCTAAACTAGGGCAAATAATTAAAATTATAACTAGGGCAGATAAAGAAAAATCTATACTAGGGCAGGAATAAAAATTAAGACTAGGACAATAAAAAGAAATTACTTACTTTATTAATGCTCTCAAACCATTACAAAAGATTTCTGAATTTTTGATCTATGAAAAGAGGCATACCTCAAAAGAAGTTTTAGGGTTTTGTTCACACCATAATATTGTATTATTATATTCCCCATTCTTATTCGTTTTATAAATAAACAGGTGTTTTTGACGCATGTCTGCTACATATTACAGGTTACAGGTTCTTGGACAGAAAACAGTGAAAACGATGAAAAGACGATGCAAAAGTGGACTTTGACCAACAAACAGAAGACTCTTGATCAAGCCTATATCAAAGATAAAATTCACAAAGTACAAGGCAATGCAAGGTCCAAGATTACCAAGCGAACGGTTAAAAGTCCACCGCAATTATTCACTGGAGATCTGGAAGAAACATAGAAGCTATTTTAATAAAAGAACCAAATAATAAGGAAGCCCAAAGACAGAAGAGCCAACAAAGGAAATTTCAAGGCCCAATACTTCCTTTTAAAGAGACAGAGACATAAAATTTTACCAAAGCTTGGAGTCTACTTTGACTAGGTCTTCCTAAGGATATTTTGGTAAATGTAGACGTGCGATTCAATTGTAACCTAGGGTTTCCTATCCTCTATAAATAGGAACTCTAAATCATTGTAAAGGCTATGCCTCCCTATGCCTCTTTTTATCAATAAAATTTAGACTTCTTTTGGAGAGCATCGATGCCTCTTTTTATTTCAGAAATTCAGATCTGACAAGTCTTGTGTTGATGTTTGGAGAGAGCCATCTGTAAAGTAAGTAGGTAATTTCAATTCTTTCCTTAGGTAATTTTTCATTCTCTGCCCAATATTAAATTTAATTCCTTGCCTTAGTTAGATAGTTAGATCTTTAATTCAATTGCCCTAGATTATTTTAGTTTTTAGATTTAATTAATCCATTCACACCGTTTGGAATTAACTCGTAAGAGCGATTAGGAAATTCACAACATCCCTGTGGACCGACCCGTACTCACCGGCTAGCTACATGCGACGCCGTTCTTGATTGCGGTAATAGATAGTTTTTGAGATCAATCAAATGGCGCCGTTGCCGGGGATGGCGTGTTATTTTCTTTTTGCAATTTCGGATTAATCTAAAATAAAAAAATCATAAAAATCTGAAAAATATAAAAATTTATTATTTTGTTATTTTGTGAAGGGTATCTTTGTTTGAATTTTGCAGGATCTATAATCAAGTTCGGATCTGGAAATCTCCAGAGATCAAAACAACAAATATCAAATCTGAACAAACAGAGGAATATCACAACAGACAACAAAAGAAATTTGGAGGACCGAGTCAATAAGTCAACTGCGCTGATCTGGTAAAAAAAAAACCTACCGAAGCCACCAACCCGAGGCGGATCCGCGGTCGGAGGCGGCAATTCGCGGCGTTTCCGCGGTGTAGGCGACAGATCGGTTCCCCAGAAAAAGGCAGAAGCGCGGTATAAAAAAAACTGTAAGTCTTCTGATCTCCTACTCTGCAAATCTCTGATATCTCCTCTGAAAAATCTCCTGCAGGATTCTTTGCGCGTAAAAATCTTTTCCTTTCCAAATAACAAATCTTGTGCAGGATTTTTGCGTCTCGCTTAAAATAGAAATTGATTGCAAGCAATATTTTTTGTTTTGCATATCTTCTATCGAAAATCTTTTTGCAAAATTTCCAAATAAAGAGCAAGCGGAAAAAGGAAAATTTTAATTAGAAAACTTGCAAACTTTGAAATTCACAAAAAGATTTGATTACAAGTGATTTACTGTTTTGCATATCTTTAATCGGATTTTAAGGGGCTTTTGACCAATTCAGATTGGGTGGGGATTTCATCACCTTTCCCAGGACCCCAGAAATCACACAAGGCATTTGCATTGACCATATTTAAAAAAAATACTAGACTCAGCCCTAAAGACTTCGAGCTCAATAGGACAGAGGACTAGTTATAGACATCGGCCATTAATCCTAAACTGACTTTGCGGTGTCTAGACAAGTGTGTCTAAAGCAAGTGGTTACTTAATTAGGACCGCTACTTGTAGCGGGGAGCCTCCCACTTACCTGGCACTTACCTGGCCGCAATTGGCGGTGAAGAGACGGTTTGAGGTCCTATCTCTAGCTCTTTGGAACAGTTAGAAGCTGTCTAGCTGACCTAGGTGACCCTAGATCTATGCCTGATTGTGCATTTCTGGTTGATTGCATTTATGTCTAAGCCCTTTATCAAAATTTTTTTTTTTGCAAAAAGTTACAAATAAAAGGAAAAAGGAAATTTTTTTATAACAACTTGCAAATTTTTGCCGCAAATAAATCCTTGCACCACCCAACCTTCTTTCTTTTCCCCTTTCTTCTATCATGGGTACCCCACATCATAAATCTCTTGCCGAACTTTAGTATCCCGAACCTAACTTTGCGTCGTACGTCAATTGTTTCGGTCGATTTAAAGAAGATCCCTCCGTGCCCAAAATTTCTTTGAAAGATCAAATAGAAGCGTCTAGGAGAAACAGTTCGACTTTGCAACCCACTTTGTGTCAACCATGTCCACCTTTACCACCTTCATATGTTGAACCACTTTTTCAAGTCCTGCTGTAACTCCTAAACCGATGTCCATTGCTGAGCATATCGCTCAATCTCGTAGCCGATCTTTCACCCCTCTCCCCTCATCTAGTTCTAGGAATCAACAAGTCCATCCACCTTTTTATCCACATGTTGATCCTAATCCTGTCTAACCATCCACTTCCTACCAGTCCTACCCGACTTTCCCACCTTCACTAGACCCTGTTTCTACACAGCCTTTTGGGAGTTTCACGTATCCAAACAATTTCGAATCTTTTACCGAAACCCCTTCACCACCCATGTCTAGTTTGGAACAGTCGTTGGCAGCTTATATTGCAGCAACAAACAAAATGACTAGGAATGTAGAAGCGTCCATGGCCGCCCTTATGCAACCGAGTGAACCGGTAACTAGTTTCCAACTAGCTCCAAATTTTCCAATATATGAGGAGGCGGTTGGACAGAGTGAGAATTTTAGAGGATTTCCAAATCAAACCTACCCATACCCAATTCCAGCCCACAACTCCGGTTTTCCATCGATTGTCCCAAATAGTTCACCAGTTGAAAATAAAAACGAGTTGTGTGATTTTGTAGTGCTTGATTTGCCAGATTGTGAAGAACCCCTTTCGAATGAAACCACACCTAATCCTTTCGATCTTTACACCTCTAATCTAGAACCTAAATTGATAAACATCCATGCTTTTGATGAGGTGTCAGAAAAAATTGATTTTCACTTGATTGAGGATATAGACGCCGGGAATATTTTGGATGATGAACCAGTAGATTTGATTGAAATTTTATGTTCAATTCATCATCCCGAGTCATTAGATGTTTCTCCCGAACTTCATATGCGTCTTGATTTTGATGATAATGGCATGGATGAGTTAAATATTGAGGAGAATTATGAGGATAGTATTGAGGAGAGTGTTGAGGATAATATTGAGGTTGAACCATTTTTGTTTGATGTGTCTGATTTTCCAATTCATCCTCTTGAACCGTTAACTGTTATATCACCCTCCCTCCTTCCCATCGTTCCGACCACGCAAAAGATCACGCTTGAAGACTGTGAGCTTGAAAAATTTCTCTTTGAATCTGACACAGTTCTCACAGCCGAAAACACGTACGAGTGTTTCACTTTTTCGGACGATGTTGAAGACTCACCGCCCAAGTTTGAGTCCTTTGAATTTTCAGATGAGTTAGTTGAACCATCAGACTCGGTTGCTTACAGTTGTTTCGAACCATTGATGGAATCTATCAAGTTCGAGATAGTTTACTACGGTGAGAATGAGACTATCCCTAATTCACTTCCTTTCGTCCTTCCTATCGTTCCGACCTTACAAGAGACCGTTACGCTTTCATCTACAATACCAAGTTCGGCGTACCCATGCTTTCTTGCGAATCTTGAGGGATTTGAACCCATTTCTCGACGGGTTGATAGGTTAGCACAATCGCTTTTAACACATCGGTCATCACAAATTGCGCTAATTTATTCACTCGATTTACACCCTCAAGATCGTACTCCACTTCTTTCTCTTTTCCACCATTCTTCTCCCCCACCGAGACCGTATCCCGTTTATACCTCCACACGGTCTCGTGTGCTTCTCATCTCTTTTCTTTCCACTCCATTCTTTCACCAACTCGACCATTACCACGATAAAAATTTTGAATGGTTGGTGCTAATCTTTGGCTTGTGTAAGGCCTTGTTTAGTTTGGGGAGGACCTTGTTGTATATATGTATATATATTTTTTTGTTTTCCTATAAAAAATTAAAAAAAAAATTCAAAACATTAAAAAATATATAATTTTTTTATAAATAAATAAATAGGGGAGTGCCGACATTTTGACCCTCTTGGTGTGGCATGACAGTGATGACACTGTCAAGTTTAAGTTTGGGGGTATGCTCGGTACGTCTTCTTCCTTCGCATTCATATGTATATTTTTGCATTTGCATATTTATTTGAAAACCCATAAAAATTGAAAAATTTCAAAAATTATTGTATTCAATTTTGGCTTATTTGACTAGAGTTTGACAGTTAGGTTAACTAGCTAGGAACAACTAGATCTTAGACTTAGTAAATTAAAAACCCTAAAAATAACCTTCCTTAAAAGTTTAACGGTAGAAAGTATATGTCTTTGTAGTTTATTTAGAAATAAGCAAATTTTGGGTTCACTTCTTGGGCTACGTCGAAACAAAGGAAAAGTATTGATATTTTTATTAGAGTATAAATTTGAAAAATAATTCCTAAATTAAGTCTAGATTCTGAAAATGTATACCCTACAATTTGCACAAATACGCACCTTGAAACTTGGAATAGTAGAGGAGACCTTGAAATGCTCTTGTCTAAAGTCCTTAGTACGAAGAAAATGAAATAAAAAAATACAAGTGTGAATAAGGAATAAAAAAAATGAACACTGGTTTTTGTGATTACTTAAGGCTGCAAAAATAGAAAAATATTTAGCGATGGTGCTTCATCACCTAGTGCCTTAGACCAACTGGTTTGGGAGTCACTGCTAAAAGCCTTGGGTGTTACAAGACTAGGAATTACGCTTTAAAGTGCAAACATATCTTGTAATCGGTTGTTGGTACCTCAAGAAGTATTAACGGTCGCATGAAGGATGTGTAAGAAAAATTCAATTAAAAATTCACCTACTAATAAGTACTTTGGACAACGGACAAGGGTATGATTGCTTGATTTGAATTTCCAAGTATAGGGGTGATTTATATACACACGTGGGGATATGTGATTGGAGTTTAGATGAGAGAAAGGAGTGAAGAATAGAACTTGTATCTTTAGTAGAGTTGATAAAAATTCCTAAGTGGAGATAGAACCCTAGAAGGAAAACTTAAGAGATGCCGAAAGCTAAGTAAGTCTATCGAACATATATAATCTTAAGTTAAATGATGAGGAAGCGTGAAGAATATGGGTGGATAATTTACGAGTTGACGATAATAGAATTCCTTGTTAGAAAGCCTAATTGGAGAATTAAAGTCGAAAAGCCAAATTGATAGGATTTTGTGGGTAGTATCCGCTGAAAACCCTCAGGAGAAAACACTCCTCCTACTAGGGACACCTAGAGGTTTAACGGCTTGTTGCACGAGCTCAGTGCAATCGCGTTTCCCTGCGAAAGTGAAGCTAGGTTTTTTGTAGAGAATAAAAAAATAAGTTTGCTCGAGGACGAGCAAAAGATAAGTTTGGGGGTATTTGTTCACACCATAATATTGTATTATTATATTCCCCATTCTTATTCGTTTTATAAATAAACAGGTGCTTTTGACGCATGTCTGCTACATATTACAGGTTACAGGTTCTTGGACAGAAAACAGTGAAAATGATGAAAAGACGATGCAAAAGTGGACTTTGACCAACAAACAGAAGACTCTTGATCAAGCCTACATCAAAGATAAAATTCACAAAGTACAAGGCAATGTAAGGTCCAAGATTACAAAGCGAACGGTTAAAAGTCCACCGTAATTATTCACTGGAGATCTGGAAGAAACATAGAAGCTATTTTAATAAAAGAACCAAATAATAAGGAAGCCCAAAGACAGAAGAGCCAACAAAGGAAATTTCAAGGCCCAATACTTCCTTTTAAAGAGACAGAGACATAAAATTTTACCAAAGCTTGGAGTCTACTTTGACTAGGTCTTCCTAAGGATATTTTGGTAAATGTAGACGTGTGAATCAATTGTAACCTAGGGTTTCCTATCCTCTATAAATAGGAACTCTAAATCATTTTAAAGGCTATGCCTTCCTATGCCTCTTTTTATCAATAAAATTTAGACTTCTTTTGGAGAGCATTGATGCCTCTTTTCATTTCAGAAATTCAGATCTGACAAGTCTTGTGTTGATGTTTGGAGAGAGCCATCTGTAAAGTAAGTAGGTAATTTCAATTCTTGCCCTAGGTAATTTTTCATTCTTTGCCTTATATTAAATTTAATTCCTTGCCCTAGTTAGATAGTTAGATCTTTAATTCAATTGCCCTAGATTAATTTAGTTTTTAGATTTAATTAATCCATTCACACCATTTGGAATTAACTCGTAAGAGCGATTAGGAAATTCACAACATCCTTGTGGACCGACCCGTACTCACCGGCTAGCTACATGCGACGCCGTTCTTGATTGCGGTAATAGATAGTTTTTGAGATCAATCAGGTTTCTATTTATAGAGCATAGAAACCCTAGGGTTACAATCGACACACATCTGCTTTTACAAATATACCCCTAAGAAGACTAGTCAACGCACCGCCGCACCGACACTTTTTTAGCACCGACACACGCTCCATATGGCCGCGGAACCGCGGCCATAACCCATGTTTGGCCGCGGATCCGCGGCCATCTAGTGGGGTCTCTGGCTGTGTTTTTCTGGCTTTCTTCCTGTTGCATTTTCCTTGGATTTTCTTTACTTGGTTTCTCAGATTGTCTTCTATTTTTTTTCCAGATTTCTATAGTGAACAATGTCGTGGACTTTACCGTTTGCTTCGTGTCGAAGTCTTGAACCTTGCACTGCCTTTGTACTTTGTGAACTTGTTCATTGATCTTCGTTTATTCTCCAACTGTAGGCTTGATCAAGATTCTTCCATTTGTTGGTCGTAGTCTCACTTTTGTATCGTTTTTTTATCGTTTTCACTGTTTTTGTTCCGAGAACCTGTAACCTGCAACTATGTAGCAGACATGGGTCAAAAGCACCTGTTTATTTGTAAAATGACTAAAAATGGGGAATATGATAATGCAAAATTATGATATGAACATGTGTATCGAGACAGGGCATCGATATTCCAGAGTAGACTAGCTTATACCATTCTTATCCCATATGATGGGCGATAGATGATCCCATATCCATCTGGTGTGATGACACCAAAAATTGTATACGGGTGCTCAATGGTGACTGGGTATACTGAACAGACTCGCCGAGAACTCCTATGTGGTATTATATCTATCGTCGAATAGCAGTTCTCAGGTGACACTGGTACAGATTAGTCTGTAGACCCGAGATCGTCATAGAGTCTTGTGTGTCCTCCCACTGTACTTTGATCTCCACCCTACCACGGCTCTACAGAGTCGTGCAAACAGGTGGATTTTGGATATAGTCCCGAGGCACATGGAGGCAATGAGCCATAGGAGGGGTTTCATCTCTCCCTATATTTGGGGTTGATATTGCGCTATGCTCGATTGGCTATAACAGGAAGTCCCTAGCTAGGACTGCTGAGATTTACTGATAAGTGTTATCAGTAGTTTCTTGATCTATGATGAGCCATACATCGGTATGACTTATTGAGTTATTGGGGTCGACGATACCATCCATAGACTCGATATGCAGCATATCTAACGAAGAGACTGTACAGTACGGTAAGTGTTGCCAGTTGGCTCGACGGGAGTTTCTGACAGGTTCGCTTGTTTTTCTTCTGATCGCTCAATACCCGGGTGGCCATTATGTTTAGCTGACCGCTTGCGCCTTGTTGATCATCACCTACTGCCGGCGTATTGACGAGTCTTAGAGTCCCATACAGGAGTTTCCTAGCTCAGGCGAAACAATGTGGCGTGCATATGAAATATGCGCGGGGACCCAATTAAATGCGTATATGTGATACCGTATATTATTCGGGCGTTTTTCTATTGGTCGGGTCGTATGTGATATGACCGGTTTGTTAAATCAAGTGTTGATTTAACATTGACTTTATAGCTCACTTTTATTAAACCCTTTTCTACTTTGATGTATGCATGCATGTATGCATAGATTTTTGTTCATGCACATGATGATGTGAATGCACACATACATACATACATACATGGTGTCATGGTTGATGATACATATAAGATGGCAATGCAAGACTCACATGGGAATAAATTATTTATATATTTATTTTAGAATTAAAGAAAAAGAAAATTCACTCATGGTTGATAATTCTACACACTTCCTTCACTTAAACCTTGCTTTGACCTTGAGTTTATTTTCCTTAGTTACTTTGACTCAAAAATAAATATCTAAATATTTATTAACCCATGGTTAATTGTGAGAGTGACTTTTATTTATATTATTCATTCTCATTTTTATTTTGGTCATAATCACATCTTTGAGCTCAAGCTTGCCATCTTCTTCTTCCTCCTCTCTTTTGCTCTCTTGAGATTTCTAGTAAGTGAGTCAGTTAAAAAGAAAGGGTTTTGAAGTGAGAAAACAAACCACATCACCATTCTACACTACTCTAGCCCATTAGTGTAAATTTTTTGCTTCATCTTCATTCTTGATCAAGTGAAGTAAGGGGATTTGAGCAAAGAGACTTCGGATGGATCATCGTGGACTTGGGAGGTCTCTAGCGAGCCGGTTCAAACTTCCAAGGATCCAAGGAGTCAAGAGAAGAGGTCTACAAAGGTTGTATTCTCTTCACTTAGTGATAGATTTTTTATAGTATGTGATACTATTAGTTGTTACCCTAAATATCTAGTTCGATTTCTACGTTAGTTTGCTTAGCACCTTATTAAAATTTTATTGTGGCATGTGTGATGCTTCCAAACACTTGATAAGGTGCTGAGGAAACCCAACAGTGGCATCAAAGGCAAGCTAGAACTTTAGAGTAACCTAGACGACGTTAAAAATTTCGAACGAATATCGATTGCTCCTAGAAAATGTTCTCTGGAAAATTTTCAAAATGTTGGAATTTTTCACATTAAAAATATTCATAAAATCGTACAGGTAATTCTATGGACTCTCTAGTAGAACAATACCCTAACTCGATTAAATGACCGCTGAACCGCAGCCAAAACGCGCTTTTAGCGGCGGTTCCGCAGCGCCATTTGTGAGGTACGGGTCGGCCCTTTTACGGTTGGCCTATAGGTAATACTGCTTAAGTGTTGAGCTTCTCTGTGAATTTTTGGGTAATCGATTAATCAATCGAATGGTTTAACATCGCCTAGTATTTGTGAACCTGATACAATATTTGGAATCTATGCTAATTAGTTTTGAGAAAATTAATTGATTATTTGTAAATCTAACATTTCGGTCTCGTTGGATATCGGGAATCTTGTTGAATTACCCTATCTCTTTTGAAAAAGTGTTTTCATTATTAAGACCTAAATGTAAGATCTACAGTGTTAGCATGAAATCCGGAGTATGTGATATTCCAAGTTTACGATGTCTAAGGAAAAGTGCGGATTCCAAATGTTGTAGTTTTACTTTTCTTTTATGCGACCGTAAGTGTAGTATGTGGTGTATCGCCGGTTTCGTTGCTATACATCAACGAAAATTGAGGTACGCATACTTACTTACGTTGATAATATGTGATATTATGTGTTGCTGAGATATGATACGCAGGATCGTCGTGATGGATTAGCCGGGGGTTTTATGTGAGATGAGAGTTTTTATTTTCATTCATGTAAAATTAATTGTATGTAATATTCTTTTATTTGGGGCACTTCCGGGTTGAGGATGATATCACCATTATTGTATATTTTTTACTTTTCTGCATTATGATAGACCCAAGGAAGGGAGCACAAGTGACCGGGTTCTAGGGTTCAGTGGGAGGCCATCTCGAGGAGTCGAGACCGGGTCTCCTAAACTCTATAATTGGTAGGGTCACTTGCCGCTCTCGTAGGGGTCTAGGAATGTGGGCTTGTCTATTCATCGCGGCCGTGGAATCCGTATTTATTATTGTTGGCTAAATACAGAATACGGACCTCCTAGATATCCTATATTTTCATGTATATATTTCTGCTGCTAATTATTTTGTGATGTGATTATTTAATATCTGAGACGAATGGATTATTATTATTATATATGATATATAATAAACGTTGCTTATGTTTTACACCCGCGTTAGTCCCGCCCCGCTATGCCGTTAGTTAAGTAACCTAACGGTACATAACGGGACACTGTGGCGAATGCGGATGGTATAAGTGTACGTTCTATTTTCGTTTCTTTTCTGTGATGGCTTAGGAACTTAAATGATGGGACTACATTAATAAGATTAATGTAAAGAAAAAGAAACCTAAAGATATTGTAGAATCAGATTTGAAACCCACTCGGCCTTTTTATGAAAAAGTAAGTTTCAAAAGATGCGGAGCTTAAGCCACTCCTTTTCTAAACTATTTTGATTCTACAACGAGATCAAGTTCAAAGCGTTAAAGGTTTTCATAAAAACCATCCGCAACCCTCCGTCATTTTAGGAAGCAGAGTACTTAGTATTCGTGCTACGTATGTTGATTATAGTCAAGGCATAGTGTACGGTAGCTGAGTGATGTCTTCCTATAAAGCATATGATGCGATCAGTTAGGACGTTCATATGCTTATGTTGATCATAGTCAAGGATCATATGGGTGGGTCTAGTTAATCACGAAATGACGGGTAGAACTTGACTAGTGATTATGATATGTTGACCATAGCCAAGGTCATAAGCAGCTAGGGGTAAAAACCATATCGGGAGTTTCAAGAGTTGAAATTTGCAATGAGATTGCATACCTTCTATATGATAGTTGGATCCCGATCCCACTGTGAGTAAGAGTTACTCCCAGGAGAATTTTGCACTTTATAATTAGATAATCCAGTAGGTGTCTAGAAAGGTGTCAACGGGGTTAGACCTCTGGGATTTATTTTAATTAGGTCCGTGCGAAAGCACGGGGAACCTCCCTCAAAATACCGACACTGGCCTGGCTGACCGGTTAGCGAAACTGTAGAATGTAATTAATCCTGGCTAGTTGTCTTTTTGAAGTTTTGAAAGAAAATTTGAAAAAAAGCAGTGGGAGACATCGATTAGATAAGATAATAACCAATCTAAATCTTTGCAAGAGCATTTCGCTGAGTGTATTCTTTTCTCTCTCCTAATGGCAGATACCTGATGATGGGACTTAAGCTTCTTTTAGAGAAAAACAAACTGACGGGACCGAATTATAAAGAATGGCTGAGGAACCTGAATATTGCACTCACATATGATAAAGTATCATATGTCCTCACTGCCAAAGCCCCACCCGTCCCAGGTCCTGAATCATCTGTTTCGGATAAAGAGATCCGAAAAACATGGGATTTTGATTGTGACACGGCCAAGTGCCTCGCGCTCGCTTCTATGGACAGCATACATCAGAAGCAGCATGAGAAGATGGATGTACAATCCATCTTTCTTCATACAAAGGAGTTGTATGCAGAGCAATCTCGGACTTTACGATACGGGGTATCTCGAAAGTTGTTTCAGATGCGGATGGCTCCTGGTACATCAGTAGGTGAACATGTCTTGAAGATGATTGGTCTTATAGAAGAACTTGAGGACCTAGGATGGACCATGGATAACGAGCAATATACTGATATTGTTCTACAGTCTCCCCCCACTGCCTTTGCTCCATTCATAGTAAACTTTAATATGAATGATTTGGAGAAATCACTGCCTGAACTTCTCAATATGTTGATAAGTGCAGAGAGCACGCTTAAGATAGCGAAAACTCCCGCTCTGCTTGCTGGGCCATCTTCCTCTTCTGTCCCAAAAGCCAAGGCCAAAGGAAAGAAGAAGAAGAAACCCACCAAACCGAGAGGTGGAGTTGAAAAAGCAAAAGGGAAAGACAAATCCGGGGCCGCGGGAAGTGGAAAAGGAGAATGTTTTTACTGTCACAAGTCGGGACACTGAAAATGCAATTGTGCTTTGTATCTTACTGATCTCAAGAAGAAGAAGCATACTGATGCTTCCACTTCAGGTGTGTTTGTAACTGAAAACTGTTTTTCTATAAACTCTGCATCTTGGGTATTAGATACTGGTTCTGGTTCTCACATCTTCAATTGTATGCAGGGATTGAGAAACAGTAGAGTTTTGAAGATAGGTGACCATACTCTTCGGGTTGGAAATGGTTCCAATGTACATGTTGTATCTGTAGGAGAGTATCATCTGGGGTTGCCTTCGGGATGTATTTTGGTTTTGAACCCTTGTTATTATGTACCTAGTATGCTATCTAATATAGTATCCGTTTCTTTGTTAGACAATGAAGGATATCATTTTGTGTTGCAAAATAATGTTATGAACATTAACTTGAATCAACAGTTGATTGGGTATGGTACATTAAATAACGGTATTTACGTCCTAAACCAAAAAAAGGTTTTCAATATACAACATACAAATAAAAGAAAATTTTCAGATATAAATGAAGCTTTTCTTTGGCATTGTAGACTTGGTCATATTAATGAAATAAGACTAAACAAGCTACATAAAGATGGATATTTAAATCCTTTTGAATATAAATCTTATGCGACTTGTCAGTCCTGTATCAAAGGTAAAATGACCAAAACTCCGTTTACTGGACACGGAGAAAGAGCTGTAGAACTCTTAGACCTCATACATAGTGATGTATGCGGACCAATGTCTACACATGCAAGAAGCGGTTTTTCATACTTCATTACTTTTACTGATGATTTCTCAAGATTCGGACACGTGTTTTTATTAAAGCATAAATCCGAAACTTTCGAGAAATTCAAGGAGTATAAACTTGAAGTAGAAAAACAAACAAGCTTGAGCATCAAGAAACTTCGATCGGATCGAGGTGGAGAGTATTTGAGTACAGAGTTTTCAGACTTCTTAAAAGAGAATGAGATTCTCTCTCAGCTCACTCCTCCTTACACACCACAGCACAACGGTGTGTCAGAACGGAGGAATCGTACCCTATTAGATATGGTACGGTCTATGATGAGTGATACTGAGTTACCGCTTTCCTTTTGGGAACATGCATTGGAGACAACAATGTATCTGTTAAACAGGATTCCAACCAAGACCGTGTCTACCACTCCATATGAGATATGGTGTGGAAAGAGAGCATCTCTTAAAAGAGTTAGGATATGGGGTTGTCTGGCTTTTGTCAAAAAGCAGAATCCAGATAAACTCAAGACACGATCGGTCATTTGTAAAATTGTGGGATATCCAAAACATTCATATGGATATCTATTCTACCACAAGGAGGAACAAAAGGTGATTGTTTCTCAACATGCCACATTTTTAGAAAATGAAATTTTTACAAATAGTACTGATAGCAATGCGGTAGAACTAGAAGAGGTTCTAGAGACACAAATTACTCATGATGAATTGGTTGAAACTGATGTTGTAGTAGAACTTCAAGAACCTCAGCTGCTCCGGGGATCTAGTAGAACTTCTCGCCCACCAGAGTGATACTATGGGTTTCTCATTGATGGTGTTAGAGAAGATTGCATCATAGATGATGATGACCCTACTAGTTTTCAGCAAGCTATTACGAGTGGTGACTCAGTGATGTGGCTGGATGCCATGAGATCCAAAATGGAGTCTATGTACTGTAGGGTTACTAGGCACTCTAACAAGGTTCTACAAGGCATCAGCCATACCCGATTAAAATTTTAGCCGTGCCGAATAACCCTAAACAAGATCTTTGCTAGATAATTAGGGTTTCACATGCAAGTAAATATCATTTACGACTAAGTGAATACGAAATACAACCTTTGTAGATCGGTCCTTCACTTCTAAAGCTCCTTGTTGTAGTACCTTCGCTGCGATCATCGAACTCCCGGACTCTCGGACGGCTCCATGAGAAGAGGGCAACGGTTTTTCTTGAAGTCTTCGAGGCCGAAGATGATCTACGTCGAGGGAATACGAACTCAAGCTTCTATTTCACTAACTAGAGAATTAGTGAAGCAAACACCCTAAACTAAAGTGCTAGTCTAGTAGAGGATGATGAAATAGGAAATGGGTACACTTTAGAATTTCTTTTCTCACTATATTTCTCTCTCTTTATCAAACCCTAGCAAGCATTTGAAGGAGGAAGAAGATGAGCTCAAAAATGAGAATGAAAAACTAATCAAGAGAGAGAGAGCTAACCATGGGTGAGTGGGTATCATATACTAACTCATGTAGAGACATAGCCATGGCTACATTATAATGGTTAGGTTAATTAATATCTCAAGTAATCCAAAACTAGTAGACTAAGTCAATGCAACCCTAAGCTTCATGAAGCTTCATGCATGTGAGCTCATCATCCACTAATTTTAGAATTACTTTAAATATAAAAACCTAACACTATAATTAGTATGGTATAAGTCTTATACACCCATGTAAGTAGTATCAACAACTATGATACAAAATGAACACAAATAAATATATATCACATATATATTAAGTTGTGCACAAGTGAGAAAAACAAATGCTTAAGTGAACCAATGTTAGTTAATGTAAATTAGTATATCACATATACATTTATACACTAAATTATTAAATCAACAATTGACTTAATAATCCGGTTATATCACATATAATCGACTAACATCCAATGTATCGACTTATCGAATCAACCCTTGATTCGATAACCTGGTTATATCGCATATAACCGATCGATACAAACATCGCGAGAATAGAATACGGTATCACATACTCGCATTATTCTCGGTCCCGCACATATCACATATGCGCTCCTATTTCGTTTTTCCTGAGCCAGTAAAACCTCTATGTAGGACTCTAAAGACTCGTCAATACGCCGGCAGTAGGTGATGATCATATTAAGCACCCACAAGCCGTCAGAGGTACTAGCTGGACGTAACGGCTACCCGGGTATTGAGCGATCAGAAGATCAACAAGCAAGCCCGCTCCAACTCCTGCAAAAAGTCTGACAGTGACACTACCGTACAGTCCGGTCTCATCGTCTGATATGTCGCATATCAATTCTAGGGGTGGTAAACGTCAGACCCCAATAACCGATAAGTCATGCTGATATGAGGCTCATAACGGGTCGAGAAACTACTGGTAACACTTACCAGTAAATCTCTAAACCAGCCCTGGCCAGGGACTTCCCTGTTATGGCCAATCGAGCATAGCGCAACATCAACCCCCAATACCGGGAGAGACGAAACCCCTCCTATCGCTCATTACCTCTATGTGACTCGGGACTGTACCCAAAAACCACCGTTTTGCACGCCCTCTTGGACGTGGTAAGGTGGAAATCAAAGCACAGTGGGAATCACACAAGACTCTATGACGATCTCGGGTCTACAGACTAATCTGCACCAGTGTCACCAGAGAACTGCCATCTGACGTAAGGTATAATACCATCTGGGAGTTCTCGGCGAGTCCGTCCAGTGTACCCAGTCTCCACTGAGCACCCGTATATCATCTTTGATGTCAAACACCAATGGATATGGGATCATCCATCGCCCATCTATATGGGTCGAGAAGATATACGCTAGTCTACTCTTGAATATCGATGCCCCGTCTCGATACACCCACGACTAGGGACCTTGAAGGATGTACTTATGGACTACCATGTCCTCACTAGTATGATCTGCATCATAGTCCAGGTAGTCAAGTACACATCCTAAGGGCTTTACCAACATGTAGCAGAGAGACAATCAGTGTACACGTTAAGGTAAAGAGTAACCAGATAGCATACTATCATGTCGAGCAAGAAAGTCCTCCCTATATATGTCCAAGCATCCACTACAATATACATCTCATGTATAGTAATGGCCTCTAGAGCATACATATAACTAACAATTTCCCACTTGCACTAGGGCCATCTGATAACAGTGGTTATAGTATCTCATACTCAACCATCCCATAATAGTCTCTCTCTGGGAAAAGGCCTTTGTGAGTGGATCCGCCGTGTTGTCCTCTGAGTCTACTCTCCTGACCTCGATCCCCTGGAGATCTACCATCTCCATGATCAGGCGACACTGCCTTAGAATATGTCTGGATCACTGATGGGACAGACGTTCCTAGGCATAAGCCACAACTCCATTATCACACAACTGTAGGAACAAAGTTCATCTCATGAACTAATATACACCCAGACTGCCTCTTTGGTAGTATCTTTGGTAGCGATATATCCAGCCTTTATCGTTTAGTATGCCACGGTATCTAGCTTGGAACTCTTCCAACATACCGTCCTTTTACTGAGGGTAAAGACAATGCCTGTGACTGACATTCAGTCGTCTTTATCACCCTCAAACCTTTCCAGTGATTCTCCTCAGGATCGATTGATACCATCTCACTACAACTAGTGAGTATCCTAACATCCAATTAAATCTATCTCATAGATCCAAACCCAGGATTTAGGAGGTATCACTTTGATCCTATATGGAGAATCCTTGTGATAAGCGGAGATTGACCGAGCGTAGCATAGGAAACTACTTCCCTATCAAGAGTATCTCATCCACGTACTCTACGAGGATCACCACCATACTCTCTACTACCTTTTTGTATATACAAGGTTCATCTACCATTTTGATGAAGTCAAACTCTTTGACTACCACATCAAAACAGATGTTCCAACTCCGCAATGCCTGTTTTATCACATAAAATATCTTGCACACGTTTCCGCTGCTCCCACTGTCTACGAAGCCCTCTGGCTGTGTACTTATAGACGCTTTCTTCCAAAATATCAGTTAGAAAAGCAGTCATGACACCCAACCACCAGATATCGTAGTCATGGTATGTAGCAGTGGCAAGTAGGATCTGAATAGACTTAAGCATAGCTATGAAAGTCTCAACTTTTCCATGTACACCAAGTAATCTTCTCAAGATATACTTGCTCCTGATGGGGATTTAACCCTTCAGATAAGGCAACCAAAGTCCATACTTTGTTGGTGTATAAGGATTCCATCTCAGATCGCTAAGCATCCAGCCATTCTTACAGAGTCCCACTCCTGATGGCCAGCTTGAAAATAGTTGGGTCATCATCTCATGATGCAATCCTCGCTCCTACTGTCATAGAGAAACTGAAGTATCTCTCAGGTGGGTGAGGAACCCTACTAGATCGGCGGAGAGGCTGAGGTTCGTTGGAAACTATTAAATTCTTTGGTTCTACCAAATCATCAGCTGAAGTTTGTATAGCTGGAACTCTTTCCAGTTCTACCTTATGCCCATTAATTTCTTCTCAAGAAATTCCCTTTCACAAAGGTGGAATGTTGAGAAACAAAACATCTTTTGTTCCTCGGTTAGGTAGAAGATATTCCCTTGCGAATGCTTGGGATATCCAACAAACTTCTACAGAACTGACTTTGCCTCGAGCTTGTCCGGATTATGCTTTTAGACATAGGCCGGACAACCCCAAATCTTAACTGACTTAAGAGATGGGCTCTTCCCTTACCATATCTCATATGGAGTGGTAGGCATCTGATTTG
Organism: Agapanthus africanus; assembly: GCA_030015575.1. Classification (NCBI taxonomy): domain Eukaryota; kingdom Viridiplantae; phylum Streptophyta; class Magnoliopsida; order Asparagales; family Amaryllidaceae; genus Agapanthus; species Agapanthus africanus. Next base: position 181,752,216 of record JASDDO010000008.1, read on the forward strand.
GTTGGAACACCATTCAATAGGCATGCAGCTCCTCAAGTGTATAACCCCCAAAAGAAAATAGGCAACTCAGTAATACTCATCATAGAGTGCACCATATCTCATAGGGTGCAATTGCTCCGCCCCGATACACCGACGTGCTGTGGTGTATGCGGATGAGTAATGCTGAGAGAGAATCTCATTCTCCTTTAGAATAGTCCAGGAATTCCGTGCTCAAGTATTCTCCTCCTGATCTCATCAAAGGACATAATACTTATACCTGTTTTGGTTCTATACTTCTAACTTATATTCATTGAATATCTCAAAAGGTCCAGACTTGTGTTTCAACAGGAACATATGTCCGAATCTTGAGAGATTATCAGTGAATGTAATGAAGTACAAAGAACCAGTCCTGGCATGTGTAGACAGGGGACCTACATATATTATCATGTATCAATCCCAAGAGTTCACTAACTCTTTCTCTGTTTCCTATAAACAGAGCTATGGTCATCTTATCTCTGTGACATGACCGACAAGTTTCACAAGATGTAAATTCAAACTAATTTAAATATGCATCTATATGTAACTTCAGCTAGTCGGGTCACATTGATATGACCCAGTCTACAATACCTCAAGAAGGATTCGTTCATTTCTGAACTCTTCCTCTTGTGCGTGTTCTGTACGTTAAGAACTGTGGTTTGATTTAGAACGTCTATGCTTTTAGATAACGTGCCTGAACCGATCAATTCTTGATATAGGAAATGTTCAAAAGATTATCCAACAATACAAAATTATATCCTTTCTTTACTAATAAAGAGACCGATATGATGTTGTATATCAGGTTCGGTATCTAATAACATTCGTTCAGAATCAATGCATTCTGGTAATACAGGGTGATAAATACCAACAGATTTGGCTGCAACACTTGCACCGTTTCTATCTCATGAAACTTATCACCCGTTCTCAGTTATCTACCTATCTGTAGCCCATGTAACAAATTACATATATGGGATCCTGATCCGGTATCACATACCCATGACGTAAAGGATACTGAGAAACAGTTCTTGGTAATGAACACACCCGAAAAAGATGCATCAGCATGCACTTTCTTCGTTCGGGCGGCACGGGAATTCTGGTAATCCCCAATTTGCTGCTCTGTTTTATAGCAATTATAAGTTGGAGCAGGACCAATGTTCCCTAGCGCAGTATAACAAGCGGGTTCGGTCAATACATCCATATTATAATCTTGATTAAGGCATGATATGGTCGCTACTTGGAGAGAGAGATAAGAAAACACTTTATCGTATGCTCTTGCAAGATCAGATTGGTTATTATTTTATCTAATCAGGATGGCTCCCACTGTTTTTATCAAATCTTCCTTCAAACCCTAAAAGGAAAGACTAGCCAGGATTAATTACACCCTACAACTTCGCCAATCTTTCAGCCAGGACAGTGTCGATACTTTGAGGGAGGTTCCCCATGCTTTCGCACGGACCTAATTAAAGTAAATCTCATTTTCCCAGAGACGTAACCCCTTTGACACCTTTCTAGACATCTACTTGATCGGCTAATTATAATGTGTAAAACTCTCCCAGGAGTAACAATTACTCGCAGTGGGTATCGGGATCCAACTATCTCATAGAAGGTATGCAATCTCATTGCAAATTTCAACGCTTGAAATTCCCGATAATATTTTGCCCCTAACGTGCTATGACCTTGACGAAAGCCAACAAACCATAGCCCGCTAGTCAATTTCAACCCGTACATTTCTTGACTGAATTAAACCCATCCGCACGACCCTTGACGAAAGCCAACAAAGCCGTACGACTACCCTAATCCAATCGCATCATATGCAGCAGATAAGCAGCATATAGCTACCGCACACTACACTTTGACGAAAGCCAACAAATGTAGCACGAATACTATATACAACTTATCTGAAATGACGGAGGGCTACGACAGGTTTTTCTGAAAAACTATTGCGTAATGAACTTGATATCGTTGTAGAATCGAGTGAATTTTGAAATGGAGTGATTTTGAGGCTTTCATTAGTTTTGCTAAAGAGGTCACTCCCGGTGAAGGGATCTCGGCTCTTTCCTTATGGAATAAGGTGCAGGATATATCATATATATCACTATGCAAAGCAAAAAATATAAAAGCAATCAAAAGACAAACAGAGGGGTGTATCATCTGCCAGTTATTGCTAAAGGGGTCACTCCCGGTAAAGGGATCTCGACCCTTTCCTTATCGAATAAGGTGCGGGATGTTCTACAAGGAACACCGCGATGCAAAGCAAGAACCGTAGCTACCTGTTTTTGAAAATTCGATTCCATAATATCTTTTAGGTTTCTTTTCTTTCATTAATCATATTAATGAAGTCACATCATTTAAGTCACCTAAACATCACAGATAAATACGACGTACACTTATGCCATCCGCATTCGCCTGGATGTCCCCTCGTGCACCGTCAGGTTAGGTAACTAACGGCAGAGCGGGGCAGGGCTAGCGCGGGTGTAAAACATAAGTAACGTCTATATAATATATCATATATACTATATACAGTATCTATCACAACATATCAAATGATCACATCACAGATATCGCAGCAGTAGAATCATATGAAATATTGGATATACTAGGACGTCCGTGTTTTATTTCGAGCCTCTATAAAACACGGATTCCACGGTCGCGATGAATAGCCAAACCCACACCCCTAGACCCCTACGAGAGCGGCAAGCAACCCTACCAATTCTAGAGTTAGGAGACCCGGACTCGACTTTTCGAGTTGGTCTCCTTTTGGACTCTAGAACCCGGTTACTTGTGCTCTCCTCCTTGGGTCTACCTAATGAGGAAAAGTAAATAATATACAATGGTGACATCATCCTCATCCCGGAAGTGCCCCAATAAAAGAATATTACATACAAAGAATTTTACATGAATGAAAATAAAAACCCTCATCTCACATAAAAAAACCCGGCTATTCAAAAACGTGACGATCCAATATAACATATCCAGCAACACATAACATCACATGTCATCAACGTAAGTAAATATGTGCATCCCAATTGTCGTTGACATATAGCAACGAAACCGGCGATAACACATATTACACTTACGGTCGCAGAAAAGAAAGTGTAAAACTACAACAGTTGGAATCCGCAACCTCTTTAGACATCGCATGCCTAACAATTATAAACCCCGCATTTTAGTCTCTATATCGAAAACCCTTTTTAATATCTAGTCGGGCAATTCAACAAGATTCCCGATATGTGATCGAATGCTCTTCGCAAACTTTAGTAAACGGACGCACCCCCGGATGCCGTCGACGAAGTGCACTAAGGCGGAACACCGCTGCCGCGAGCACCCAAACGGATGCTTTTGGCGACGGGGTTCTCCTACAGTCACTTGGTCGGGGCTTTGGGGCGTGGCTGTCTATTAAGTTTACCCGGCGAGTACCGCGTACGCTACGTGATTGCAACGGACTTTTGATCGCATCAAAATCCCGTGGCAACCGATCATTTGAGACTAAACTGCTATGTTTATAACATTCAAATTAGTTATCTCATAACTACTTGTGGATTCCAAATATTGTATCACCTTCCAGATAAATAGACAATGTTAAACTTTTCGATCGAGTAATCAAACACCCAAGTTTTTCTTAATAGTTCTCAACACTTGAAATTAGTTTAAAAACATCCATCACATGCCACAGTACCAATGGTCCAGCCGTAGAAGGGTCAAGCCAACGCCTCACATGTGGCAACGCCGTACTGCCCCAAACCCTAAGGTTCAAAAGGCAGTTCAAGACGGTCACATAATCGAGTTAAGGTTTGTTGTCTTCTAGAGGGTCCATTGCGTAACTTGCACGATTTAGACGTTCTTAAACTACGGAAAAATCCAACACTTGGAAATTTTCCGGCAGGGGAAAAAGTGAGTTATTGATATCCGTTCGAACTTTTTAACACGTTCTAAAAATTACCCGGAAAAAACACGAAATTAAATTTTTCCGATCGAATCAACGAATACAAAATAATCCCCAGAACACTCAACACTTGAGTCAGATTAAAAATACCCAGAAGAATAGCACTAACAGATACGGGTATTACTGTACAAAAACCAAAGCAAAAGCTCACTGTACGGTCGTGGATCCGCGGCACAAGCAGGGTATTGTCGTGGTTCCAGGCCGGTTCGTACGAGTTACTTTGTCGTTTTTCACAGTAATACCTAAAATTCCCTGCTGAATTTTTTGAGTATTTTTAATGCAGAAAAAAAACACGATTTTAAAAATTTTCCAGAGAGGGTTAAATTGACGTTTCGGGCTTCGATCGGGGTTTTAACTTCGTATACACGTCGCCTAATGCTCAAGATAAGCTCTGATACCACTGTAGGGTTACTAGGCACTCTAACAAGGTTCTACAAGGCATCAACCATACCCGATTAAAATTTTAGCCGTGCCGAATAACCCTAAACAAGATCTTTGCTAGATAATTAGGGTTTCACATGCAATTAAATATCATTTATGACTAAGTGAATACGAAATACAACCTTTGTAGATCGGTCCTTCACTTCTAAAGCTCCTTGTTGTAGTCCCTTCGCTGCAATCATCGAACTCCCGGACTCTCGGACGGCTCCATGAGAAGAGGGCAACGGTTTTGCTTGAAATCTTCGAGGCCGAAGATGATCTACGTCGAGGGAATACGAACTCAAGCTTCTACTTCACTAACTAGAGAATTAGTGAAGCAAACACCCTAAACTAAAGTGCTAGTCTAGTAGAGGATGATGAAATAGGAAATGGGTACACTTTAGAATTTCTTTTCTCACTATATTTCTCTCTCTTTATCAAACCCTAGCAAGCATTTGAAGGAGGAAGAAGATGTGCTCAAAAATGAGAATGAAAAACTAATCAAGAGAGAGAGAGCTAACCATGGGTGAGTGGGTATCATATACTAACTCATGTAGAGACATAACCATGGCTACATTATAATGGTTAGGTTAATTAATATCTCAAGTAATCCAAAACTAGTAGACTAAGTCAATGCAACCCTAAGCTTCATGAAGCTTCATGCATGTGAGCTCATCATCCACTAATTTTAGAATTACTTTAAATATAAAAACCTAACACTATAATTAGTATGGTATAAGTCTTATACACCCATGTAAGTAGTATCAACAACTATGATACAAAATGAACACAAATAAATATATATCACATATATATTAAGTTGTGCACAAGTGAGAAAACAAATGCTTAAGTGAACCAATGTTAGTTAATGTAAATTAGTATATCACATATACATTTATACACTAAATTATTAAATCAACAATTGACTTAATAATCCGGTTATATCACATATAATCGACTAACATCCAATGTATCGACTTATCGAATCAACCCTTGATTCGATAACCTGGTTATATCGCATATAACCGATCGATACAAACATCGCGAGAATAGAATACGGTATCACATACTCGCATTATTCTCGGTCCCGCACATATCACATATGCGCTCCTATTTCGCTTTTCCTGAGCCAGTAAAACCTCTATGTAGGACTCTAAAGACTCGTCAATACGCCGGCAGCAGGTGATGATCATATCAAGCACCCACAAGCCGTCAGCGGTACTAGCTGGACGTAACGGCTACCCGGGTATTGAGCGATCAGAAGATCAACAAGCAAGCCCGCTCCAACTCCTGCAAAAAGCCTGACAGTGACACTACCGTACTGTCCGGTCTCCTCGTCTGATATGTCGCATATCAAGTCTAGGGGTGGTAAACGTCAGATCCCAATAACCGATAAGTCATGCCGATATGAGGCTCATAACGGGTCGTGAAACTACTGGTAACACTTACCGGTAAATCTCTAAACCAGCCCTGGTCAGGGACTTCCCTGTTATGGCCAATCGAGCATAGCGCAACATCAACCCCAATACCGGGAGAGACGAAACCTCTCCTATCGCTCATTGCCTCCATGTGACTCGGGAATGTACCCAAAAACCACCGTTTTGCACGCCCTCTTGGACGTGGTAAGGTGGAAATCAAAGCACAGTGGGAATCACACAAGACTCTATGACGATCTCGGGTCTACAGACTAATCTGCACCAGTGTCACCAGAGAACTGCCATCTGACGTAAGGTATAATACCATTTGGGAGTTCTCGGCGAGTCCGTCCAGTGTAACCAGTTTCCACTGAGCACCCGTATATCATCTCTGATGTCAAACACCAATGGATATGGGATCATCCATCGCCCATCTATATGGGTCGAGAAGCTATACGCTAGTCTACTCTGGTATATCGATGCCCCGTCTCGATACACCCACGACTAGGGATCTTAAAGGATGTACTTATGGACTACCATGTCCCCACTAGTATGATCCGCATCATAGTCCAGGTAGTCAAGTACACATCCTAAAGTCTTTACCAACATGTAGCAGAGAGACAATCAGTGTACATATCCTAAGGTAAAGAGTAACCAGATAGCATACTATCATGTCGAGCAAGAAAGTCCTCCCTATATATGTCCAAGCATCCACTACAATATACATCTCATGTATAGTAATGGCCTCTAGGGCATACATATAACTAACATGTACACCAACAAAGTATGGACTTTGGACGTTGCACCTCCTGGGATAAAACCCGTAGGGTGCAAATGGATCTTTAAAAGAAAGACTGGTGTAGATGGACATGTAGAGATCTTTAAAGCAAGGCTTGTAGCGAAAGGTTTTCGTCAAAGACCAGGATTGTACTATGATGAAACTTTCTCTCCAGTAGCAATGCTTAAATCCATTCGGATCCTACTTGCTATTTCTTCTCACTACGACTATGAAATCTGGCAGATGGACGTAAAGACTGCATTTCTAAATGGTTATTTAGAAGAATGCGTTTTTATGGATCAGCCAGAGGGCTTCATTGACAGTGGGAGCAGCGAAAAGGCATGTAGGTTGCTTAAATCCATTTATGGATTAAAGCAGGCATCACGGAGCTGGAACATCTGCTTTGATGATACAATCAAAGAGTTTGATTTTGTCAAAAATATAGTTGAACCATGCATTTATAAGAAGATTGTAGGGAGTACTATAACATTCCTCGTATTGTACGTGGATGACATTCTCTTGATAGGAAATGATATTCCTATGCTACAATCGGTCAAACTATTCTTATCACAAAGGTTCTCCATGAAGGACCTGGGTGATGTCTCGTGCATTTTGGGCATAAGGATCTATAGAGATAGATCTAAGAGGTTATTGGGATTGTCCCAATCAAAATACATTGACACCATCCTAAAAAGGTTTAGTTTGGAATATTCCAAGTGTGGTGCCTTGCCCGCTTGCCATGGAATCACTCTCTCCAAGGACTTCTGTCCGAAGACTGCTGAAGAGAGAGCTTGCATGAGCATTATACCCTATGCTTCAGCCGTAGGATCTATAATGTATGCGATGTTATGTACTCGCCCTGATGTAGTTTATGCACTAGCTGCAGTAAGTAGGTATCAATCCAACCCAGGGGAGAAACAGTGGATAGCAGTGAAGAACATTCTTAAGTACTTGCGAAGAACTAAAGAATTGTTCTTGGTGTATGGTAATCGGGATCTCCAAATGGAGGCCTTTACCGATTCCAGCTTCCAAAGTGATAAAGATAACAGTAAATCTATCTCAGGGTTTGTATTTACCCTCAATGGAGGGGCGGTAAGTTGGAAAAGTTCCAAACAGGACACCGTTGTAGACTCCACTATGGAAGCTGAGTATATTGCTGCAAATGATGCTGCCAAGGAAGCTGTCTGGATGAGGAAGTTCGTCGCGGAACTAGGAGTAGTTCCAACCATTGTTGATCCAATACCATTGTATTGTGATAATAATGGGGCTATGGCGTTGGCCAAAGAACCCAGGTCCCATCAAAAGTCCAGACACATTCTCAGACGATATCATTTGATCCGGGAGATAGTAGATCGCCACGAGATCGAGATTCGGAGAGTAGATACAAAGAATAACACCGCGGATCCACTCACCAAGGCCCTTCCACAGCCGCAACATGAGCGTCTTTTTGAGATGTTGGGTATGAGATACGTCAATAATTGGCCTTAGTGCAAGTGGGAGATTGTTAGATATATGTATGCCCTAGAGGCCATTATATGTATAGTGGATGATTGGACACACACACACACACACACACATATATATACGGATGACTTTCTTGCTCGACATGATAGTATGCTATCTGGTTTACTTTATCTTGATATATTCATTTGATTATGCATTTTACTCATTTGGTACATGTTGATAAAGCCCTTAGGATATTTGCTTGACTACTGGGACTGTGATGCGGATCATACTAGTGGGACACGTGTAATTTATGAGCATATCCTTGAACTGTTCCTAGTCGTGGGTGTATCGAGACGGGGCATCGATATTCCAGAGTAGACTAGCGTATACCATTCTTGTCCCATATGATGGGCGATGGATGATCCTATATCCATCTGGTGTGACGACACCAAAGATTGTATACGGGTGCTCAGTAGAGACTGGTGTTCTCGCCAATAATTTCTGCGCAAAAGAGTCTAAGGTATCAAATGGCAGCGATATACTTAAGGAAATGCGAACCAGTATCTTCCGGGCTGTTTTTTTGACAAACTTCCGAATGAGAAACAGATAAATTCTGATGGTATCGAAAGCGGCTCGAAAAACCCTTCGATTTGATATATTATGGGCCTCGTAATTCATCCGGGATCAAAAGTTATGAGGAATTACATGTCCACACGTGATGGACTTTTAAGAACCCGCTGAAGGAGTTAAAAAATATAATATAAACTCAGAAAAGACCCCAATGGGGCATCACGTGCTCACACGTGACCATGGGTCACGTGCAGACACGTGATGGGCTTTTAAGGCCTCTAAAATAATGAATAGAATTAAATTCCAAAATCTGTTCCCTGATTAAAAATCAGGAATCACGTGCTCACACGTGACCAATGGTCACGTGTTGACACGTGATGGTTAAAACTGAAGCGTAAACAAACAGCTGAAGGAAATACCTCAATGAGGTGTCACGTGCTCACACGTGACCAATGGTCACGTGTTGACACGTGATGGTTACAACTGAAGCGTAAGTAAACACTGAGAAAAGGATTCAATTGGGGGTCACGTGGCAACACGTGACTGGCTGTAAAAGCCTTGCTGTTCAACAGAATTAAATTCTGAAAAAAGATCATTTAAATCTTTCGAAATAGAATTAAAATTCTAAAAGCTTCTAAATCTTTCCAAATGGAAAAGGATTATGGGGACCGTTGGATTAAAGATCCAAGGGAGATTAAAAATCACCAATTTATGGAAAAATCTTGGACAAGAAAAGATTTCCCTGAAAATCTCACCAGAATAACAAATAGAATATCTTTTGGATTTAAAATCCACGGTGAATAAAATTCACTGAATGATCTAAAGGCCCAGATTAATGATAAATATAAATCAAATCTCTCAACAATCAAATCAAATCTTTCAATGAGAGATTTGCTAAACAAATTGATTCTTTTCATTCTCCTATAAATAGGAGCCAAGAAAAGAAGAGGAGGGGATCTACTTTTTTGAGAGAAAAACAGAGGGAGGAGAATTTAATTCTCAAGAGAAAAAAAAACAAAGAGAGGAGAATTTAATTCTGTAAGTCTACGCTAGCGCCCCGGCAGTCTACAGACGCCAAATGCGGAACAAAAACTTTTAAACTTGGCGCTATCGTATACTTTAACCCGGATCTGCCATTATTGCTAAACTAACAAACTGTAAAGAGTGTAGAATGGTTATACCGAACGATCCGAGTCCTTCGTTCTTCAACCATCATCCCACGCTCCGTTGCGGCTGCTCCGATCTCGTCGATCTCCGATCTCCTCCGTCGAGGTGGCACCACATGATCGGTTCTTTAAACGGGCTCCTGCCTCTGACTCGAGGCAACTCGATCGTCAAGTTTGCTAAAAGAGACGACCAAGATTGATGTAGAGAATGAGTAGATGTCTTTGTCTCACTTCGTCCAATTCCGTGGACGATCGGTTAATGAAGTTGCCGAGGAAATCGGGTGATGGAATGAAATGAACTGTGAATTCCATACACCCCAAACTATCATAATCTTTTTTCTACAAATGAATCAAGCAACCAAATGAGAGAGGGGAGGGGCTTTCTTATATAGCAAGAGGGAGGTGACCGTAGGAGAGGGGGGTGACCACAAGAGAAAGCTTCTCACTTCTAAATATCTTTAAGAAAACAAGAAGCATTAAAGCAAAAGCATGAATCACTAATACACCTCATCACACCTTTAATGCAACCAATTAGAACACAACACCAATAAACCTAGTCACCTCATCTAGAATATTCTAGAACACTGACTCACCTCATCTGTAGAAAAGACAAATCCGTCTTTAACCGAATGTTAAAAGACGGCTGATAGAAAACTGGAAACTGGCAACTTCCAAAAGTGATCCTGAAACGAATTTCAGGACAACCCCGAATCTGTATAAATATACCCGCATTTGTATTACGACCGAATACAAATGCAACTGAGACAAAGATATTATACCTACTCAATATAATACTCGGATCCGGCTTAAACCAAAGCCGACCAGTATCATCTGCCCGAAAACTGACACGTGCGTAAACGCACGTGCATTTTCCGAACCCTGCCATAAAACCATACGGCCTCTACAACGTTTCGCCCGAACTTGGGAAACAGTCTGTGGGGGACTCTAATGACTCGTCAGCACCATGGCAGTGGGTTTAACCACAAACCGTCAGCGGCACTAGCTATGCATAACGGCTGCCCATGGACTGATCTCAAGGGTGGCCGAGGAGCGAACTCAAGGGAGACCGATGAGCGAACTCCTCCGAAAACCCTACTGAGCCTAACAGTGACAATGTATATACAGTCCGGTCCGTTCGTCAATGAGTATCGCATATCCGCCTAGGGGGCTAGTAACGTCAGACCCCCAATAGCAGTATAAGTCGTGTCGGAGTATAGCCCAATTACACCCTGAGATACTACTGGAGTACCTACCAGTAAATCTCCTGCCATGGCCATGGACTTTGTGTAATGGCTCTCCTAGACACAGCACGACCTCGCCCCCAATACCGGGAGAGACGAATCCCCTGCCGATCCGCTCACGTGCCTCCATATGGCTCGGGACTGTACCCAAAAGCTACCTGTTTGCACGACTCCTTTGAGCCGTGGTAGGGTAGAAATCAAAGCACAGTGGGAACTCACACGAGACAAATGACGACCTCAGGTCGATGAACTAACCTGTACACATGTCACCAGGGAACTGCTATCTGACGATAGGTATAATACCAACTAGCAGGTTCCCGGCGAGTCCTGTCCGGTGTACTCATAACCCAATGAGCACCTGTATACATCTTAGGTGATCCAACTGACACCAGTGGCTTGTGAGACCGGCCACCGCCCCTCGTCGGGGTCTCGACTGTACACACTAGTCTACTCCGGAGTATCGATGCCCTGTCTCGAAACTCCCACGACTAGGGACCACAATTAAGGATATGCATATAAACTACCCAACTCTCACGTATATGATCGCCATCATACTGTTGGTAGTAAAGCAAGATCCTAAGGGCTCTATCAAAGTGTAACATGCAATCAGTCACCTGAACATGTACACGACTGATAAAGGCAAACCAGATAGCATACTATCATCTCGAGTAAGACTGTGCTACCGGGATAGGTCCTCCGCAATCATTGCAATCACGTACCTGCGATCCAGTAATTGACTATGAGGGCACTATCTCCAACAATCTCCCACTTGCACTCAAGGCTAATATTGCGATGTCGACTACTCACAGCCCGTGTGAAACCGACACCCAACTTCTCTACTAAGCAGTATCACAAAGCCCGTTTGTAAAACTATTGTGTTCGAGAAATAGCCTCAGTGAGTGGATCCGCCTAGAAGTATCTTTCTATATCTCTCTTAATCTCAAGTTCGCGGAGAAAACCATCTCCCGAATTGAGTAATACCTGTCTTAGAACATGTCTGGATATCTGATGGGACCTTAGTTCATAAATGAACTCCATATCCAAACTTCTTAGACTGAATCGATCACTGAACCTAATCAGTATCGGGCACCTTGCTTCCCACAGTATCCTCTTGGACCACCTGTCCATAATACTGTCCCTCTTCGTCAGAGGGAAAAACTAAAACTCTGACAGTCACTCTGTCATCCACGTCACCTTTGAAGCCTGGAATGATAATCGTCTCCCGAAGGAGGCTGCCGTCATCAAATCCATAGAACATGTACTTATGTTCTAAAACTGCTTCCTTATGTTTCTCCACGATTGGATTAATACAAACTTATTGCATCTAGTGCAAAACCAACATTTGGTGTGGTACTTGACATCTCATGATTGACTCTATTGCCTAAGCAAGCGATCTGCCAATCATGCACATCCCTCTCCCCTTTAGTCTATACGACACCTTTAGAGAGGGTGATTCCATCACCTGCAGGTACACCACCATGCTAGGAGTCATCTATTCTAAAAACCATTAGAATACTGTCGAAGTACCCACATTGGGAAACTACCCAAATCCAGATCTAAAACCATAGATCTAGAAACCAGAATGTCAAATATTATATCCATATCCTGTCTGGAGAAACAACTGTGTGACGACCACAGTACAACCGATCGTAGTATAGGAATTTTACTTCCTACTCTGTGTATGTCATCCAGATACCATGACTTCACACCCTACTACCTTCTTAACTGATCCATCCCCTATTCTGATTGAAGTCAAACCCATGACTGTCACATCAAAATTAGATGATCTATCTCCGCTATAACTGCTCAAGTCTATAAATAGATATAAGCATCTTGCCCACTATGCTTCCGCTGCTCCCACTGATTTCGACAACCCTCCTACCGGGTCTCATATCCTGGAACAACAGTAGTGTCAAGTCTTGGTAGATAAGAACCTCCCTGTCACCGTCCTTGAGGCTACCGAAGTACCTCTCGGGCGTCTGAGGTTACCCACCAAATCTGCGGAGTGGCTATTGGAATGTCAAACTTGATTGAATGTATAGGTCCTATTAAATTTTCCGTAATCGTTCGCGGTTCTGGAATCACTTCCAGTTCTACCATACTCCCACTACTGTTTTCTGAAAAAGATCCATTTTTACTAAAACTGTGGCGAGTCAAGAACAATATCACTATTGATCTTCTAAATGGTAGAATATCAACCCTCGTCATTGCCAGGGTCAAACCACAAACAGCCATTACAGAATCGTGCCGTGAGTTATCCAGAGTCTGGTTTTAATCATAAGCTGGACAACTCCCCGTACCTTAATTTCTTTTAAGGTACGAACTATTCTATATCCAATACAGAAACTTTGGCACTTATTTAATTGGAACCAGATTCAAATCATGCAACTGTCTCCAGTGCATATCAACTTAATGGAAAGAGGCTAATCAGCATTACTCAACTTAGGAATCCATCCAATTATGAGTAACCTGAAAGGGAAACACGTTTCTCAAAACCATCACTATCATCTGAATACCAATCACAAGAATCTACATCTTCGATCTCTTTGAAGAATCCCGATACTTGTGATACCTGGTTCTCTACTTTATCCTTATACCCACAACTTCTCAAAACTTAGACCTTGTATTTCTACGAAACACTCGTCTAAATACTAGAGAAGTTATAAGTAAACAGAACATAGTACGAGGACCTACCCCTTTGTCCTGATGGACACTGGACAACATACAATACTCTGTATAAGTCCGCTGAGTTAAACAACTCAAAACCTGTGCGTTGTAGGTGGAAAACTGTACCCTGGCGATTTCCTCAAATATCACCAATTACAACGAATTCCGATATAATGAGGATAATCACCTAATTCCCAATATCTTACTCCCAATCATCATCTGTAAAACCATGCAGATATGAGAATGAAACCTGATAAATACATACCCTTGGAGTAAGTGTCTAATCGGGAAAACAGTTTTTCCTTTAACAATGCACTGAAACATGAAAATGTTTCGTAGGGGTATCCTGGTATTCATAGTAATGCCTCTTCCATAATCCAATTCATGACTTCAACCGTATATTTTATTGCCATCTCTCCAAATCCCTTTATTTGTCTTTAGTCGTTACCTTCTGTACACCATCGTTAGGCTAAATGGTTTTCTTCATTCCCTACCTTTCGGCACCAGCCTATGGTTTGGAATAAGACTATCCAGTAAGCATAATAGGTGTACCCTCCTAAACCAAGGAGTACTCGCAACTGATAGAAGGTGACGATAAAAGACAACTGAATAATACCTTATTCCTTTAAAGGTGAAATAGGAGTGGCGATGAAGTACGCGGTTTTGGTCGTGAATGATATCAGTCGCAATTTACTTTGCCCTATTTCTAATCCCTTTATTTTGTCTTTACATATTACCTTCTGCACACCCTACTTAGGCTAATTGGTTTTCTTCATTCCCTACCTTTCGGCACCAGCCTATGGTTTGGAATAAGACTATCCAATAAGCGTAATAGGTGTACTCTCCTAAACCAAGGAGCTCTCGCAACCTGAGAGAAGGTGATAATAAAAGACAACTGAATAAACCAATTCTATTTCTCCTGAACCTGGATCCATCCTCGAAGAAGTCCCTTCGAGTTCGTATATAACCATACGATGGATCTATCCAATGGAAGTGGATATCCGTAGTAATACGGGTGTTCTGAGAAATTCAAAGGGTAAAAGAAGGAGTGGCAATGACTTATGCAACATAGACAATCCAAAAGCCAATATTTTAAGAAGGTTCGGTCAACTTGATCACTGAGTCATAGTCTAGGGTCGGTCAAAGGTCGCTGCCAAAGAGAGAGAGAGAAAAGAAACACTCTGCGTGCACTCTAACCTAGATCAGAATGGTCATCATTTTATCTAATCCGGAAACCTCCCACTGTCCTGTCAAATTCTCCTCCAAACCTAAAGAAGAATCAATCGGGATCACCCGAAGAGTAAACCAACTCATCAGTGGGAATCGGGATCCAACTCTCATCGCATGTTAACGTGATGGAATGCATCCACGTTATTCATACTCCAGAAGGTATGCGCATACTTGGCAAGTTTCAGTTTCTTTAGAAACTCCCGATATCATTTTCTTGCCCCATGCTCTTATGACCTTGGCGAAAGTCAACAAATCATAAGTCACATGTCAAGTTCTGCCCGTCATTATCTTGTTAATTTGAATCCACCCGTACATACCCTTGACGAAAGCCAACAAGGTAATACGACTGTCCCAAACCAACTCATCTATCTATGCAACAAATGAATACCCAGCAGCTACCAAACACTATGCCTTGACGAAAGCCAACAAACATAGCTTGAATACTACTGACCATCCATAAGAAACGACGGAGGGCTACGACTGGTTTTTGGCGAAAAACCTTTAACGTAGTGAACTTGATATCGCTGAAGGAACCTGATAGCTTTTTATAAAAATATAGTGGCGAAAACCTTTTGCTAAAGAGGTCATTCCCGGTGAAGGGATCTCGGCTCCTTCCTCATGGAATGAGGTGCAGGATATTCCACTGAATACCGCAATGCAAAGCAACTTGTAATCGACTATAGTAAAGTTATTACCCTGACGCAAACTTCTGTCCAAGGGGTCTTTCCCGGTGAAGGGATATCAGCCCTTGCCTCATCGAATGAGGTGCTGGATATTCACACCGAATACCACTATGCATAATAAAAAGAAACGTCTTTGTAATAACATCTTTTTAAAATTGTTCCAACAACTCAAACAGGTTTGTTTTCCTTTGCATTGATCAGAATCAACGCAGTCCCATCATTCAATCACACCAGAAAAGAATGAAAATAAAATGTACGTATATGCCATCCGCATTCGTCACTGGGTCCCGTCATAACCCGTTAGGTTACTTAACTAACGACAGAGCGGGGACTGGACTAGCGCGGGTGTAAAACATATACAACATCTAATAGTATATAAACCAATATACAATAATCGCTCCAGGCGTGATAGTATGCAACATTACAGAAAAGTAATAAGCATCACAGAACAATACAGATAATCTGGGATCCCCGGGTTTCACAGAGCCGCTGCTGAAACCCGACGTTCCCCTGTCGTGTGGATAGCCTGTGCAATGAAACCTTGACCCCTACGGGTGCGGCAAGTTACCCGCCAAAACCTGAAGCGAGGTAGTCCCCACAGCATAGTGAATGGAACACCCGACACTTCACGGAATCCGGTAAATTGAGCACCCCTCCTTGGGTCAACCTGTACCCCCTACGAGTGCGGCGAATAGTCTGCCAATTCTAGAGTGGGACCCCTCTGCCTCTCAAAGCCATGAGATGCGGACCCGTTGCCCTCCCGAACCCGGCTATCCGTGCACTCCGTCTCGGGGCAAAACCTAGTACAGTAATGAAAAATAGTACAATAGGTATATCGACCGCAACCTGGTCGTGCCCCAAAAAGAATATTATACAACAGGCAGTGACGGCTGTCCACAAGTTAGACGCTCGCCCCGCAATATCAAATGTACAAATAAACACAAACTGTACTACCATTGCACACTGCTATCCACCACGACAAATCCGCAACATCACAGCACAACACAGAACATCAACGCGAATGTCACGTTCGCAAACCCGTCTAAAAGAACTATAGCAATTAAACGCGGTTTACCGATCAAATGACATTCCCGGTCGGAGATATAATGTAAGTACTGTAAACTAACGTGTTTAAATTTCGATCGACCAAAGACCAAATATCAAAAAATGGGCCCCACTGCTTACTGGTGAACAGTAACAAAATCTGGGCGAAAATGATATTTACCAAAAACCCCAAAATCAAACCAAGAACCCACTGTAAAAAGTTGGGGCCACGAGCTCACTGTTTGGCCGCGGAAGCGCGGTCAAACCTATGGTTTGACCGCGTTTTCGCGGCAGTCTCATCGAATCACGTGCCCAAATTTCTACGTCGTTCTAATAAAAGCCTGCACAGTTTTCTGAGACATGCAGAATTAATTTTCGAGACCATTTGAAAACAACAGAAACTGTCAATTTAGGATTTTGTAGTTTTCGATTTCCGGTTCGATCGATGTTTTAAACGCGTTAGCACAAGTTAGCATAGCAAAATGGTTAGGCTCTGATACCACTGTAAGTCTACGCTAGCGCCCCGGCAGTCTACAGACGCCAAATGCGGAACAAAAACTTTTAAACTTGGCGCTATCGTATACTTTAACCCGGATCTGCCATTATTGCTAAACTAACAAACTGTAAAGAGTGTAGAATGGTTATACCGAACGATCCGAGTCCTTCGTTCTTCAACCATCATCCCACGCTCCGTTGCGGCTGCTCCGATCTCGTCGATCTCCGATCTCCTCCGTCGAGGTGGCACCACATGATCGGTTCTTTAAACGGGCTCCCGCCTCTGACTCGAGGCAACTCGATCGTCAAGTTTGCTAAAAGAGACGACCAAGATTGATGTAGAGAATGAGTAGATGACTTTGTCTCACTTCGTCCAATTCCGTGGACGATCGGTTAATGAAGTTGCCGAGGAAATCGGGTGATGGAATGAAATGAACTGTGAATTCCATACACCCCAAACTATCATAATCTTTTTTCTACAAATGAATCAAGCAACCAAATGAGAGAGGGGAGGGGCCTTTCTTATATAGCAAGAGGGAGGTGACCGTAGGAGAGGGGGGTGACCACAAGAGAAAGCTTCTCACTTCTAAATATCTTTAAGAAAACAAGAAGCATTAAAGCAAAAGCATGAATCACTAATACACCTCATCACACCTTTAATGCAACCAATTAGAACACAACACCAATAAACCTAGTCACCTCATCTAGAATATTCTAGAACACTGACTCACCTCATCTGTAGAAAAGACAAATCCGTCTTTAACCGAATGTTAAAAGACGGCTAATAGAAAACTGGAAACTGGCAACTTCCAAAAGTGATCCTGAAACGAATTTCAGGACAACCCCGAATCTGTATAAATATACCCGCATTTGTATTACGACCGAATACAAATGCAACTGAGACAAAGATATTATACCTACTCAATATAATACTCGGATCCGGCTTAAACCAAAGCCGACCAGTATCATCTGCCCGAAAACTGACACGTGCGTAAACGCACGTGCATTTTCCGAACCCTGCCATAAAACCATACGGCCTCTACAACGTTTCGCCCGAACTTGGAAACTGTCTGTGGGGGATTCTAATGACTCGTCAGCACCATGGCAGTGGGTTTAACCACAAACCGTCAGCGGCACTAGCTATGCATAACGGCTGCCTATGGACTGACCTCAAGGGTGGCCGAGGAGCGAACTCAAGGGAGACCGATGAGCGAACTCCTCCGAAAACCCTACTGAGCCTAACAGTGACAATGTATATACAGTCCGGTCCGTTCGTCAATGAGTATCGCATATCCGCCTAGGGGGCTAGTAACGTCAGACCCCCAATAGCAGTATAAGTCGTGTCGGAGTATAGCCCAATTACACCCTGAGATACTACTGGAGTACCTACCAGTAAATCTCCTGCCATGGCCATGGACTTTGTGTAATGGCTCTCCTAGACACAACGACCTCGCCCCCAATACCGGGAGAGACGAATCCCCTGCCGATCCGCTCACGTGCCTCCATATGGCTCGGGACTGTACCCAAAAGCTACCTGTTTGCACGACTCCTTTGAGCCGTGGTAGGGTAGAAATCAAAGCACAGTGGGAACTCACACGAGACAAATGACGACCTCAGGTCGATGAACTAACCTGTACACATGTCACCAGGGAACTGCTATCTGACGATAGGTATAATACCAACTAGCAGGTTCCCGGCGAGTCCTGTCCGGTGTACTCATAACCCAATGAGCACCTGTATACATCTTAGGTGATCCAACTGACACCAGTGGCTTGTGAGACCGGCCACCGCCCCTCGTCGGGGTCTCGACTGTACACACTAGTCTACTCCGGAGTATCGATGCCCTGTCTCGAAACTCCCACGACTAGGGACCACAATTAAGGATATGCATATAAACTACCCAACTCTCACGTATATGATCGCCATCATACTGTTGGTAGTAAAGCAAGATCTTAAGGGCTCTATCAAAGTGTAACATGCAATCAGTCACCTGAACATGTACACGACTGATAAAGGCAAACCAGATAGCATACTATCATCTCGAGTAAGACTGTGCTACCGGGATAGGTCCTCCGCAATCATTGCAATCACGTACCTGCGATCCAATAATTGACTATGAGGGCACTATCTCCAACAAATTCTCTGCCAAAAGAAAAACCCTAGGTAAGAAAAGAGAGGCTTCAAAAGAGAATTTAATTCTCAAAAGAGTTTAACTCTTATTTAAAAAAAGAACTTAGTTCTTCTTCTGGTTGAAGATCTGCACAGAGCACATCTCCCCATAACTTGAGAATTTAATTCTCATCGGGTCGAGATCCTGCCATGCAGATCCTAAACTTAGAAGGGGAATTGAGTTTTGAGAATTTAATTCTCCTAAAACAAAACTAGGGTTTAACCCTAATCTAGAATTTAATTCTTTCACATATCTGGGAATTTAATTCCTTTGGAAAGAAATCAGGGTTTTATCCTAAATAAGAATTTAATTCTTTCACAATAGGAATTTAATTCCTCCAAAATCATAATTAGGGTTTAACCCTACAGAGAATTCAATTCTTAAAAGATCTCTGTTCATGAAAAGAACTAGGGTCACGTGCCCCCACGTGACCCTTGAAAAGATCCCCTGCAAAGAACTTTGAAGCATCACCTCACGTGCTCCCACGTGACTCCCAAAACGCAGAAAGAAAAAGCAAAGGAAATGAAAGCTTTGGGCGCTCTCACGTGTTATCACGTGACCCCTCAGCAAATGCTTTAACAATTGACGCGCAGATCCCCATCACGTGCCAACACGTGATGCTCTAAAATGAAAATGAAAGTGTTTAACACTTAATGGCAAAATAAAAGAAAAGAAGCTTTGGGCGCTCTCACGTGTCCCCACGTGACCCCTCAGCAAGTGCTGTAATATTCGATGCACAAACCCCCATCACGTGCCAACACGTGATGCTCTAAAATAAAGATGAAAAGTGTTTAACACTTATTCGCAGATTTGAGGATAAAACAAAGGAGAGCTGGCTCCACATTTAGGGCGCCCTCACGTGTCCCCACGTGACCCCTAACAAATCCCTTTAATATCCAATGGATAAATGCCTATCACGTGTCCACACGTGATGGCCAGGAAATGAAAAGTGTTTAACACTTAATTGCAGAACAAAATAAAAGGGATCTGGTCCCCCCTTAGGGCGCCCTCACGTGTCACCACGTGACCCCTAATGAGCATTCTAACAGACCAGGGCGAGGGCCTCCATCACGTGCTCACACGTGATGGCCGTCAGAATTAAAAGAGTTAAACACTGATCCGCTGAATAAAATAAGGGAAATCAGGGCGCTCTCACGTGTCCACACGTGACCCCTCTTGCCTCAGTATTCAACACTAAATTGGAACCCCTGAGCCCAGTGTTAAACACTGTTTTGCCTTAGTGTTCAACACTAATTAAAGAGCTTTCTTGCAGTGTTTAACAATGAATTTCTTAGTGTTTAACACTAAATTAAATCTCTGTTGACAGAGTTTAACATTAATTTTCTTAGTGTTTAACACTAATTTGAAGCCTCTGCTGCTAGTGTTTGACACTGATTTGCTCTAGTGTTTAGCACTAATTTGAAAGCCCCGTTGCTAGTGTTTAACGCTGATTAACTTTTAGTGTTAAACACTAACTCGCTAATCTTAATTCCAGTGTTCAACACTGTTGGTCTTTAGTGTTTAACACTAGCTTTAGCCCAATTGGTTAAGTTTCTAGAGGCAAAGCCTCTCTTTCAATGAGCCAACAGAGGGCCAATATTTCAAACATAATTGGACTTAGTCCAAACTGGCCATAAGTCCTCAAATCATCTTGAACTAAGCACATCTGCTCTTTCAACCAACTCATTGGTTCAAGGGTACATCTCTGAACTCCTCTGATATTTGTAGTTGTAATCCTTCAACGTCTTCAGAGAGGTGACGGGTCCCGACAACCACACATCAACACGGACTGTGGGGTCCTTAAACTCATGGACTTATGCGTCCCTAAACCAAGATACAGACTGTGGGGTCCTTAAACCAGCGGACTTATGCGTCCTTAAACTAACGGACTAATGCGTCCTTAAACACACCCATATAGACTGTAGGGTCCTTAAACCCATAGACTTATGCGTCCTTAAACTAAAATACGGACTGTGGGGTCCTTAAACCCATGGACTTATGCGTCCTTAAACTGCCTATGGACCACTATGTCCCTAAACCGGAGATGGACCACCATGTCCCTAAACTGGAGATGGACCACTATGTCCTTAAACTGGTATTGGACCACTACGTCCCTAAACTGGCATTGGACCACTATGTCCCTAAACTGGAGATGGACCACCATGTCCCTAAACTGGCGATGGACCATTATGTCCCTAAACTGGATATGGACCACCATGTCCCTAAACTGGCGATGGACCACTATGTCCCTAAACTGGAACAATAGAGACCCCAAATTCTCTTTTGTTGGATCTAAACGATCCCGTTAAGTTGATCTTAGTCTCAAACTGGACTAACGTATCCTTAACAACCGTTTATGTTGATCTTAGCCTCAAATATGGCTAACGTATCCTTAAACCTTCAAACAGACTTTAGTCCCAAATTGGACTATGAATCCCCCCAATCAGCTTTGGTTCAAGGGTACATCTCTGAACTCCTCTGACACCTGTCGTTGTAATCCTTCAACGTCGTCAGAGAGGTGACGGGTCCCGACGACCATACATGCAATGGACCACCATGTCCCTAAACTGGAACAATGGAGCCCAAACGCTCTTTTGTCGGATCTAAACGATCCTGTTAAGTTGATCTAGTCTCAAATCGGACTAACGTATCCTTAACAAACGTTTGAGTCGATCTTAGTCTCAAATATGGCTAACGTATCCTCAAACCAAAACCACAAACCCAAATCTAAGTAAACACGGATTTGGATTAATCCACGTCCTACGGCCGACTACATAAATTAGTCTCCGTATACAATCCACGGGCAACCACAAACAAAACAAACACCCCCGACACGAAGTGACCATCTGGAGAAGGAGAAAGTTGTTACCGTGATGCGGTAGCGTAATTAACTGCAGGGGCTTGCGCCTGCAGGGAAGAGCGTCCCCACAATCAAAAACCCCTCAACGAGGGGGAATCTGACGAAGTCTGCTACATCGGTCGCATCCATTTAAACCTTCGATACACGGTGCCATAAATCAACTTGGCATCTTCGAAGAGGTGGACGGATAGCACCAATTAACATCTGCCCCGAATCTCAGGCGAGACAGCCCATGTCTTGGCCGCCGTTCGGAGGGGAATAGATTCTGGCACGACCGGTGGGACCTTTTCCTCTTTCCACTCCACACTTCGTGTGTCGTGTTCGCGAACGAATCGCGGTTTACTGTGGTTGCCTGTGGATTTGAGGTACTAAGATTTGGTGTCTTGCTCCGTGCAGGAAAACAGGAGATCAATGGCTTCAAACTGCACTTCCTGCAACTGCAACTCTCGCTCGGTCCTTGCTGGAGGAGTGACGTATGGGCCCCAAGCGGCCTCCCTTTTCAAGATGCCAGTGGAGCAGGTAACTCAGACCACCACTGGATTATTCTTCGGGACCATGCTCCCACCGTTGAGCTTCAATGCCATAATAACGTTGCAAGAATCCCCAAAGAAGTCGGTCTTTGATCGGCTTACCACTGCCGCGACCCCTCTCAACGGGTCGCCCAGCTTCAATACCTCAGTTTTCAACAGACTGGGCCAGAACGTCTGCAAACCCGCGATACCCGAAGCTGCCATCCCAAAGCGGATAGCTATCCCGGCTCAAGCGGACGAAATCATTGGAAAGGCTCCTCCATCCAAGAAGTCAGTTTTTACAAGGCTGGCCATTCCGGTTGCTGCTCCAGGCGAGGTCCTCAAAGCTGCTTCCCCTGCTCAGAGGTCTGTCTTTGACAGATTAGACATTGCTTCTCAACGGGCGTCAGTCTTCGATAGGCTTGCACCAATAACAGTCTCTCCTCAAACCAGGGGGCATGAAGAAGCTTATCCAACAACGGAGGTGATCTCATCCGCACGACATGCTCGACGTCGCCACTGGCGCCGGGTGAGGAAGGCTGGGGGCAACTCCCCCTCTGAGATAACTCTGCCAGCTCCAACGGTGGGGATCGATGCTGCTGTTCCAACTGGGAACAGCTTTGAATTGCTGAACACGGTGCGCAGAAACTCTTCTACCGCCGTACTAAAAAGATCCCCTCCTCCGGTGGGAAATGTTGCCGAAGCCAAGCTAGAACAGTCCTCTCAGCGGCTGTCCTCTAAAATCTACAAGGTCTGGCGCCAAGTCCAAGACTTGGTGATTGATCGAAATTTCTCCCGCCAGCAGAAGAAGCTGAAGGTCCGGCAGGAAGAAAACAGTTCTGTTAAGCCATAAAATATGACGACTACTTGGGTGCTCATGACAGCGGCCCCCTCAACGTCAATCACTCAGAAAAGAAGGAGGCCAGAGAAAGTCCCAGTAAACGTGGCAGGCCACAAAGACGCTAAGCCCAAACGCCCCAAGTCTGGGGGCATGGTGGTGCACACCGTATACATGGCTTCTGGAAAGGAGGAAAGCCGTGCTTCGACGGGTCACCGACCGCTCACCCGATCCGTGACGAAAACCCAGGAGCAGCAACAGAAGCTTCAGGAGATGATGATTGCAATGGCCGCACTTACCGGGCCAAAAGAAAGCTCGGAGGCATCATCAGAGCAGCGTCATGAACAAGAAACTGACGCTGACTACCTACGTAGAGTCCTCGAAAATAAGGACAAAGAAGCCGCAGAGCAAGCGGCTAACATAAAACAAATGGCGCTTCTCTTCCAAGATATGGTAGGGATGATGATCCAGCAAGATCCTCCTGCTGAAGATCCTCTGATTGTCCTTGAAGATGACAAAAGAGAGACATCGAATCCTCCTCCGGCTCTTTCAGCAGCCAAGGAAGAAACCATTTCCAAGGCCGCACTGGATGACCATATAGCTCAGCAAATACGAGCTCACCAGGCAAATGAAGCGGCTGGGCAAATTGCTAGAACCGGACAACCCTACCCGGGCTGGTATGACCAAATTAGTTACCCGCCGGGATATACGATCCCTAAGTTCCACGTATATAAGGGGACGGGAAATCCGCATCAGCACGTCGCTCAATTTAGAGCCATGTGCGGCAACACTGGAGGTGATGATAAATTGCTGCTCCGCCAGTTTGTTGGCAGCCTGTCGGAAACGGCATTTGAGTGGTACTCTGAACTCCCAAATGACCCTATCAAGACATTTACGGAGATGGAGCTGCTGTTTACACAGAGATTAGCGAGTGCTAGTGGACGCACCCCGATAACAGCACTGATTAATGCCAGGATAAGGCAGGGCGAAACGTGGGTCCAATACGCAACACGATGGCGGAACCTATGGTCGAAATGCGAACAACGCATAGAAGAGGCTCCTGCAGTAGGCATGTTTGTGGGCACCCTAGACCCTCATGCAACTATTTCACAGTTCATGATGTTCTTCAAACCGACCACGTTCCAGGATTTAATTGATAAGTTGGCCCAAATGGATCAGATGAGTCACACACCATCTCATTCAAAGACGGATCCTCGACATGAAAAGGGGAAAGGGAAAGCAACTTTCGTCGCTAATACTCAACAACAGTCGAGCAACTTGAAGCCAGTTGTCCGTCAAAACAATATGCGTCCACGCCCATCCCTCGAAGAGAGACTGGGACGTCCTTACTCATTTCCTCAGGATAAAATGAGAAGACTGTTCGAGCTGGCAGTACGCAACAGACTCATCAATCTACCGAGTCCAAAGCGTCCGTTGCAGCCAGGCGATGTCAACGATCCAAATTGCTGCCCTTACCACCAAGCGGTAAGCCACCCGATCGAGGATTGCTTCGTTTTTAAGGGATGGATCGAGGATCGGTACCTACAAGGAAAGTTTGCACTGTGTGAGAAGTGGAAAGTAAACCCACCACAACCGCACACTCCTAAGAAGACAGACACACCGGGGGCAACTTGTTCTTTTGTTGAAGAAGCCCCATGGGAGGTCATGCTTTCATCCAAAACCAAAAGGATGCTGAGTGATCTTCATACGCTCCCGGTGGTCAGATGGAAGAACCCGCTCGAACCTCAAATCATCGAGGGGATGCCGAAACCGCGCCCAATTCCAAAGATCGGTGATGATAGCCAAAGCGCTCACACTCAGCCGTCAAAGTTGTCGAAGAAGAAGACCAAAAAGCCCGTGAAGCCTGGCGACAAGCGCACGGACCTGCAAAAACAGATCGACGCGCTGGAGGAGTATAATCAGAAAGCACGGACTCCCATCACGCTCCAAGAGTTTCTCAGCCACGTCCTCGAGGACGAAAACGACGAAGAAGACTCATCAGATGAATCTAAGGACTACATAGCAAGATGTCATGTGATCTCTCACTCATTGATAGATGATAAAGAGGCTCCTTGCACCGAGAAATCGGGGGCAGATCCTGAGCCAGAACTTCTAGGACCTGTTGGATATATGTATGCCCTAGAGGCCATTATGTGATAGTGGATGTATCTATACATGTATATATATTCAGTTTGCATTCTTGCTCGACATGATAGTATGCTATCTGGTTCTTCTTTATCAGACATCTTTATTTGATCATGCTTCTATTCATTCATACATGCTGATAAAGCCCTGAGGATATCGGCTTGACTACTCTGATTATGATGCAGATCATACTAGTGGGACATCTGTAGTCTATAAGCGTATCCTGGAACGTCCCTAGTCGTAGGTATATCGAGACGGGGCATTGATATACCAGAGTAGACTAGTGTATATGATACTAGACCCATACGATGGGCGATGAATGTTCCCACATTCATCGATGTTTGACATCAAGATCATATACGGGTGCTCAGTGGCGACTGGGTACACTGGACGGACTCACCGAGAAATCTTATATGGAATTATATCTATCGTCGGATAGCAGTTCTCAGGTGACACTGGTACAGGTTAGTCTGTAGACCCGAGATCGTCATAGTGCCTTGTGTGTTCTCCCACTATACTTTGATTACCACCCTACCACGGCTCTACTGAGTCGTGCAAGCAGGTGGCCCTTGGGTACAGTCCCGAGACACACGAAGGCAATGAGCGATAGGAGGGTTTTCGTCTCTCCCGATATTGGGAGTTGATGCTGTACTGTGCCCGACTGGTTATATCAGTAAGTCCCTGGCCAGGGATGCTGAGATTTGCTGATAAGTGTTATCAGTAGTTTCTCGATCTGTTATAGACCATTCACCAGCACGACTTATTGAGTTATTGGGGTCGACGTGACCATCCCTAGGATCGATATGCAGCATATCTGACGAAGAGACCGGACTGTACGGTAGTGTTGCCGGATGGCTCGACGGGAGTTGTAGCAGGTTCGCTTGTTGTCTTCTGATCGCTCAATACCCGGGTGGCCGTTACGTTTAGCTGACCGCTTGCGGCTTGAGGGTACTTGATATGATCATCACCCTCTGCCAGCGTATTGACGAGTCTTAGAGTCCCACAGAGGAGTTACCCAGTCCAGGCGAAACGTTGTGGTGCGCGTATGCGATATGCGCTTGCACCCGATTGAAATGTGCGTATATGATACCGAACATTGATCGGGTGGCCTGCTTTTGGTGGGGTCATATGAGATGTGACCGGATTGATAAATTAAGTGTTGATTTATCATCTAACCATTAGTTTTCTCACTTGAAACCTTTCTAGGGTTTGATGGATGTATGCATGCATGCATGTTTTTCTTTCTTCCTTTCTAGTTTCATGCACATGTAGATGTGCATACATGTATACATACATACACCCATCCATCATGGTTGATTGCATATGGAAATGGTGGCAATATAAGCCTCACACCATAGATTAAACAATGGATAATTATTTAATTTTGGTTTTAAAGTAAAATGAAAAAGAAAAGGATAATCATTCTTGATTCTACACTCTTCTTCTAACCTAACCTATCTCAACTACCACTAACCTATGGTTATCCTTCTCTTTATCATTTAAAACCCAAGTTAAACTAACTATCCATCATTTAATCATGGTTGAAGTCAAGAAGGAAATAAATATATATAGTGATATATATTTCTTTTTCTTCTTAACTCAAGGTTATCTTTTACACCTCTTGTTCATTTTAGCCACCATCTTCATCCTCCTTCATCTTTTCCTCTCTAGTCTTTTCTAGTGAGCTAAATACAACTAAAGAAAGGTTTTTGAAGTGAGATTCCAAACCACAACATCATTCTACTCAAGTCTAGCCGACTTGATTAGAGTGTTTCCTTCGGTTTTCCAAAGTAGCGAGCTTGGACGGAGTGCTCCGTGGTGGATCGTCGTGGACGCAAGGGAACTTCAAGAGGACCTCGATTCAACACCCAGACACCAAGGAGTCCAACAAAGGGGAGCTACAAAGGTTGTAGCCTTCAAACCCTTATCTTTACTAGCTTAAAGTTTCATAACCCTAATTTTCTAGGGTCGATCCCTTTGCATGTTAGTTTAGCACCATAAAAATTATAACTTTGGGTCATGTGATGCTTCAAAACTCTTCATAGTGTGCTAAACAAACCTTACATTGGTATCAGAGCCGACCTAGAACATTAGGCGACGTTTTTACGAAGTGAAAACCCCGATCGGACAAAAATACGGTATTTTTGGGTGCTCTCTGGAAATTTTCTAAAATTTGATAATTTGCAGAATTAAAAATATGTAAAAAATACAGCAGGAAAAAATAAGAGTTACGGTACAAATATTATTCCATGAACAGTGATTCTCGCCGCGGAAACGCGGCCTAAGCTTGCTTATGCCGCGGTTCCGCGGCCGTATATATGCATTGATGAATACTTTTTGTACAGTAATTCATGAATCTGCTTGTATAAATTTTTGGATATTTTTAATCTGTATTTGGTTTTGAAAAATTCTGGAGGTGGTTTTGGACTCGTCATTTCGACCGGGATTTTCATTTCGTAGCTTTTCCGGGTAAATTAGAAAGTATTGAAGTGTTTGAACGAGTATCATTTACTCACTATTCACGGGGTTTAAATAGTTTGGAGATACGTGCAAGTCTTTTTGCGGTGGTCCCTCTAGAAGACAACAAACCTTAACTCGATTATGTGACCGTCTCGAACTGCCCTTTGAACCCTAGGGTTTGGGGCAGTACGGCGTGCCACATGTGAGGCGTTGGCTTGACCCTTCTACGGCTGGACCGCTACTACTATGTCACACTCCGGATTTTTGAACCATGCTCAAGTGTTGAGCTTTAGTGAATCTTGGTTGCTTGATCGTTCGTTCGAAAACTTTAATATTGTCTGTTTGTCTGGAATGTGATACAATATGTGGAATTCATATAGTTTAGGCATGAAATACGAAATATGTGATATTTCGCATTTATGATGTCTAAAGAGAATCTGGATTCTAAATATTGTAGTTTTACACTTTCTTTTCTGTGACCGTAAGTGTAGTATGTACGATATCGCCGGTTTCGTTGCTATACATCAACGACAATCGGGGTACGCATACTTACTTACGTTGATGATATGTGATATTATGTGTTGCTGAGATATGATGTGCAGGATTGTCGCGATCGAATAGCCGGGGGGTTTTTGTGAGACGAGAGTTTTATATTTTCATTCATGTAAATTCAAATGTAATGTAATATTCTTTTATTTGGGGCACTTCCAGGTTGCGGTTGTGTCACCAGTGTTGTATATTATTTACTTTTCCGTATTAGGATGGACCCAAGGAGGGGAGCACAGGTGACCGGGTTCTGGGGTTCAGTGGGAGGCCATCTCAAGGAGTCGAGACCGGGTCTCCTAAACTCCAGGATTGGTTGGGTCACTTGCCGCTCTCGTAGGGGTCCAGGGTGTGGGCTTGGCTATTCATCGCGACTGTGGAATCCGTATTTTCTATTCTGGCTAAATACTAAATACGGACGTCCTAGGATATCCCACGTTATATCTATGTTTCTGCTGCCTGTGTTCTGTGATATCTGAGACGAATGACATATTATATATATGATATATAGTAGACGTTGCTTATGTTTTACACCCGCGCTAGTCCCGTCCCGGTATGCCGTTAGTTAAGTAACCTAACGGTGCATAACGGAACATTGCGGCGAATGCGGATGGCATAAGCGTACGTGTTATTTTCGTTTCTTTTCTGTGATTGGCTTAAAGACTTAAATGATGGGATTACATTAATGTGATTAATGTAAAGAAAATAAACCTAAAAAGATGTTGTAGAATCGGATTTAAAAACTACTCGGCTATTTATGAAAAAGCTACATTTCAAAACTACGGAGCTTAAGCCACTCCTTTTGAAAACTGTTTGATTCTACAACGATATCAAGTTCAAAGCGTTAAAGATTTTCTTAAAAATCATTCGCAACCCTCCGTCATTTTAGAAAGTAGAGTACTTAGTATTCGTGCTACGTTTGTTGACTTTAGTTAAGGCGTAGTGTACGGTAGCTAAGTGATGTCTTCCTACACTGCATATGATGCAGATTAATTAGGACATTCATGCGACTTTGTTGACCATAGTTAAGGATCATATGGGTGGGTCTGATTGATCAAGAAATGACGGGTAGAACTTGACTGGTACTTATGATTTGTTGACCATAGTTAAGGTCATAAGTACTAGGGGTAAAAATTACATCGAGAATTTCAAGTGTTGAAATTTGCAATGAGATTGCATACCTTCCATGTGATGGTTGGATCCCGATCCCACTATGGGCAATAGTTGCTCCTAGGAGAGTTTTACAGTTTACAATTAGTTAACTCATTAGGTGTCTAGAAAGGTGTTAACGGGGCTCCGCCTCTGGGAAAACGAGGTTTACTCTAATTAGGTCCGTGCGAAAGCACGGGGAACCTCCCTCAAAGTACCGACACTGGTCTGGCTGAACGGTTAGCGAAGTTGTAGACTGTAATTAATCCTGGCTAGTTTTTCTTTTTAAGGTTTGAAAGAAAACTTGATAAAAAGCAGTGGGAAACATCGATTAGACAAGATAATAAACCAATCTAATCTGTGCAAGAGCTTTCGCTGAGTGTATTCTTTTCTCTCTCTTAATGGCAGATGCCAATGACTGGACTTAAGCTTCTACTAGATAAGAACAAACTGAATGGGACCAACTATAAAGACTGGTTGAGGAATCTAAAGATCGCCTTGACTTATGATAAAGTATCATATGTCCTCACGGCTTCAGCCCCGCCCGTCCCAGGCCCAAAGTCCTCAGTTGCGGACATTGAAGTCCGCAAGACATGGGACGCTGACTGTGCCACGGCAAAATGCCTCGCGCTTGCATCGATGGACGACACACATCAAAAGCAGCACGAGGACATGGACATTCACGGGATATTGCTCCATACAAAGGAGTTGTATAGGGAGCAGTCCTGCGTATTACGATACGAAGCATCAAAGAAACTGTTTCAGATGCGGATGGCCCCTGGCACACCAGTAGCAGACCATGTTTTGAAGATGATAGCTCTTATAGAAGAGCTTGTGGGCCTCGGATGGACAATGGACAATGAACAATATATAGATATTATTCTGCAGTCCCTCCCCTCCACCTTTGCTCAGTTCATAGTGAACTTTAACATGCATGGCATGGAGAAGGAACTCCCTGAACTCCTTAATATGTTAAGGAGTGCAGAGAGCACTATGAAGTCAGCAAAGACTCCCGTTATGACTATTGGACAGTCTTCTTCTTCTCGCCCGAAAGCTAAGGCCAAGGGAAAGAAAAAGAAGAAACCCACTAATCCTAAGGGCGGAGTCAAAAAGGTGAAGGGAAACGGAAAGTCCACAGCTGGAGACCCGGGGAAAGGCGAGTGTTTTCATTGCCACAAGACAGGACATTAGAAGCGCAATTGCACGGAGTACCTAAGTCTCAAGAAGAAGCATGGTGATGCTTCTGCTTCAGGTGCGTTTGTGACTGAAAACTGTTTTTCTATAAACTCTGCTTCCTGGGTATTGGATACCGGTTCAGGTTCTCACATTTGCAATTCTATGCAGGGGCTGAGAAATAGCAAGGTTTTGAGGGCAGGTGACCATACTCTCCGCGTTGGAAATGGTTCCAATGTACATACAGTCGCAGTGGGAGAGTATCACTTGGGGTTGCCATCTGGATGTATTTTGATTTTGAATCCATGTTATTTTGTACCAAGTATGCTATGTAATATAATATCCGTTTCTTTGTTGGACAATGAAGGGTATAATTTTGTGTTGCAGAACAATGTTATGAACATTCACCTAAATCAAATGTTGGTTGGGTATGGTACGCTTAATAACGGAATATATGTCCTAAATCAACACACAGTTTTCAGTATACAACACACTAATAAAAGAAAAATTTCAGAATTAAATGAAGCTTTTCTTTGGCACTGTAGACTTGGTCATATTAACGAAACAAGACTAAACAAGTTACACAAAGATGGATATTTAAATTCTTTTGAATATAAATCTTATGCGACTTGCCAGTCTTGTATCAAGGGTAAAATGACCAAAACTCCGTTTACCGGACACGGAGAAAGAGCTACTCAGCTCCTGGGCCTCATACATAGTGATGTATGTGGGCCTATGTCTACACAGGCTAGAGGCGGTTTTTCATACTTCATTACATTCACTGACGATTTCTCAAGATTCGGTCATGTATTTTTATTAAAGCACAAGTCCGACGCTTTCGAGAAATTCATTGGATATAAACAAGAAGTAGAAAAACAAACCGGCTTGAGTATTAAGATGCTTCGATCAGATCGAGGTGGAGAGTATCTCAGTACAGAATTTGCAAACTTCCTAAAAGAGAATGGGATTGTTCCCCCAATCAGAGCAAGGCTCTGTTTGAATTTTGAAAATTCAAAATTGTGAAGCAACGCTTCAGATCCCGTGCGCTGCGCGCAATTTGACACGTGTCAGAAGTTGACTCGGCAGCACAACGCCCAAGGCAACGCGTCCAATCAGAGCAAGGCTCTTTAAAAAGAAAAAGCAACGCTCAACTGCGCAAGCGCACCGCTGCGCGACACGTGTTTGCGCAGTTGCGCAAACGCTGTTGCGCAGCAACGCTCAACTGCGCAAGCGCACCGCTGCGCGCCACGTGTCTGCGCAGTTGCGCAAGCACAACTGCGCAAGCGCACCGCTTCGCGATACGTGTCTGCGCAAGCACAACTGCGCAAGCGCACCTCAGCGCGCGCGACACGTGTCTGCGCAGTTGCGCAAGTACAGCTGCGCAAGCGCCTTACTGCGCGACACGTGTCACGCGCTGGTGAGTTGCGCAACAACAGAATGAAGATTTAAGAAAATCTTTTCTGTTCTTGTTAAAACAAGAAGATTTCTTCTGTAAAACAGGGGCCTTTGGATCAAAGATCCAACGGTGGGAAAATTCCCCAAATCACTCAGGAAAAGATTTATTGAACAAATTTAACTAATTTTTGAGCACTATAAAAAGGACCCCAGACCTCATTTCAAAGGATCATCTGGTTTTAAAAAAGAAGAAGAAAGAAGAGAACTCTTGAGAATTTCTGGAGAACACAAAAAATAAGGTAAAAACCTTTGAGATAAGAGAAAATTCTCTCAAAGAATAGATCATTGATCTAGAAAACAAGATCAGTGATCTTCAATAAATAGATAAATAAATAAATAAATAAATAAAAATAGTGCCTTGCACTTGCTATGAACTTTTGGTTCTCTGAAACAGAAAGAAAGAAAAGATTTCTTTCTTTTCTTTGATCTAAATTTAGATCAAGAAATTAAAAAGTGCTCTGCACTTCTTTTCTTGAATCTATAAGATTCTTGGTGCTCTGCACAAATGCAATGCATTTCCTAAAGGGCCAGGCCTAAATCAAAAAGACCTAGCAGGCCAAAATAAATTGCAAAGCAATAAAAGGGCTGGGCCCAAATCAAATTGATGCTCTGCATCATTTATAAAGAACAGAGTCCAAATAAAATTGATGCTCTGCATCCTTTCTGGGCAAAGCCCAAATAAAAGTAAAAAGAAATGCAAAAGCAATGTCGGACATTTTCAACGGGACTTAGCCCATTCGTGGCCATAAGTCCTTAAATTAAATTGACTGAGCAAAATGGCTCTCCTAAATCAATCTACGTCCGGTTCGAGGGTACATCTCCGAACTCCTTTGACATCCATCGTTGTAATTCCTCAACGACGTCAAAGAGGTGACGAGTCCTAACGACCACACACCCATATGGACTGCGGGGTCCTTAAACTCGTGGACCGAAACGTCCCTAAACTAATATTGGACCGAAACGTCCCTAAACTAATATCGGACCGAAACGTCCCTAAACTAATATTGGACCACTACGTCCCTAAACTGGAATATGGACCACCACGTCCCTAAACTGGCATAATAGAGCCCAAATGCTCTTTTGTCGGACCT
Organism: Agapanthus africanus; assembly: GCA_030015575.1. Classification (NCBI taxonomy): domain Eukaryota; kingdom Viridiplantae; phylum Streptophyta; class Magnoliopsida; order Asparagales; family Amaryllidaceae; genus Agapanthus; species Agapanthus africanus. The sequence continues at coordinate 181,785,722 of JASDDO010000008.1, forward strand.
AAATGGTCCCGTTAAGTTGATCTTAGTCTCAAACTGGACTAACGTATTCTTAACAAACGTTTGAGTCGATCTTAGCCTCAAAAATGGCTAACGTATCCTCCAAACAGACTTTAGTCCCAAATTGGACTATGAATCTCCCAAACTGGAACAATAGGGCCCAAACGCTCTTTTGTCGGATCTAAACGATCACGTTAAGTTGATCTTAGTCTCAAACAGGACTAACGTATCCTTAACGAACGTTTAAGTTGATCTTAGCCGCAACGCGACTAACGTATCCTTAAACTAAAAACACCAAACCCAAATCTAAGTAAATACGGATTTAGACTAATCCACGTCCTACGGGCGACGGCACTACTCAGTCTCCGTATACAATCCACGGGCAACCACAAACAAAACAAACACACACGACACGAAGTGAAATTCTGGAGAAGGAGAAAGTTGTTACCGCGATGCGGTAGCGTAATTAACTGCAGGGGCTTGCGCCTGCAGGGAAGAGCGTCCCCACAATCAAAAACCCCTCACCCTGAGGTGGAATCTGACGAAGTCTACTACATAGGCCGCATCCGTCTAAACCTCCGATACACGGTGCCATAAATCAACTTGGCATCTTCGGAGAGGTAGACGGATAAAACCATATAGCATCTGCCCCCGAATCTCAGGCCAGACGTCTTCACGTCCAGGGCCGCCGTTCGGAGGGGAACAGATTCTGGCACGCCCGGTGGGACCTCTTCCTCTTTCCACTCCACACTTCGTGTGTCGTCTTCGCGAACCAATCGCGGTTTGTTAATTGGTTGTCTTCGGATTTCAAGTTACTAAGATTTGGTCTTTTACCTGGCGCAGAATTCGAGATCCAATGGCCACCAACTGCACCAACTGCTCGAAATGCTACTGCAACGGACGCTCCACCTCACCGAGAGGTATAACGTATGGGCCCCAAGCGGCTTCCTTCCTTACTCTGCCGGTAGACCAGGTGACCCAAGCCACCACCGGCTTGTTTTTCGGAACTATGATCCCACCTGCAAGCTTTTCTGCACCAATACCTGCACCGAAAGTGGGTAAAAAGTCGGTCTTCAACCGGCTCACTGTTTCGACAGCCCCTGTCAACGGGTCGCCCGTCACTAAACCGACAACCTCCGTTTTCAGCAGGCTAGGCCAAAACCATGAAGTGGTCGCCCCAAAGAGGGCAACGGTCGCTGCTCCGGAAGTCATTAAAGCGGCTTCTCCCATCAGAGAGTCGGTCTTCACAAGATTGACGGTTCCCACTCCTCTCCCAGCTGGTCAAAAGGCATCAGTCTTCGATAGGCTGACATCGGCAGTTACCCCATACTCGAACAGGGGGCAACAAGATACCATCTCGATTTACGAGCCAGTCCCAACGGCTCGTCGTGCGCGACGTCGCCATTGGCGACGAGTGAGAAAAGCAGGGGGCAACTCCCCCTCAGGGCTAACTTCACCTGCTCCAGTGGTGGAGGTCAACGCTGCTGTTCCAACTGGGAACAGTTTTGAACTACTGAAGAGGGTGCGTAAGAACTCTCCAACTGCTACCTTGAAAAGATCTCCTCCACCTACGGAGAGAGTTCCAGAAACGAAACAAGAACAGCCCCCTCAACGGCTGTCGTCAAAAATTTATAAAGTTTGGCGGAGGATTCAAGACTCCGTGATTGACCCAGACCACCTTCATCGCCAGAAAAAGGCAAAGGTGGAAAAGGACAAAAACCGCCCCATTAAACAGCAGGGGGCAACAATTGCTAGGACGCCCACTCCAACGGCTCCTTTGACCTCGATGGCCCACAAAAGAAGGAAGCCAGAGAAAGCTCCCGCGTCAGCGGCAAAGTTTGAAAGCAGTGAACCTAAACGCCCCAAGTCAGGGGGCATAATTGTTCATACAGTTTATATGGCTTCTGGAAAGGAAGAAAGTCGTACTTCTACGGGTCACCGACCGCTTACCCGATCAGTGACCAAGGCTCAGGAGCAGCAACAAAAGCTCCAGGAGATGATGACTACAATGGCTGCACTCACGGAACCAAAAGAGAACCCTGAGACGTCCTTAGATGAACGCCAAGAGGAAGAAACCGACGCCGAGTTCCTCCGCCGAGTACTGGAAAAGAGAGACAAAGAGGCTGCTGAACAAGCAGCCAATATACAGCGTATGGGCCTCCTCTTCCAGGACATGATAGGGATGATGATACAACAAGATCCCCCGACTGAAGAACCCCCGATCGTCCTTGGGGATGATAGGGGAGAGACATCAAACCCTCAGCCCGTTCTATCAACGGCTAAAGAGGATACATTCTCTAAAACTGATCTGGACGAATACATAGCCCAGCAAATAAGGTTTCATCATGCGGCCGAGGCAGCCGGCCATGTCGTAAAAACGGGGCGGCCATATCCGGGCTGGTATGACCAAATCAAGTACCCGCCGGGTTACACAATTCCCAAGTTCCATGTCTACAAGGGGACCGGCAATCCCCATCAGCATGTTGCCCAGTTCAGGGCGCTTTGCTGTAACACCGGCGGTGATGACAAGCTTTTGCTCCGCCAGTTCGTTGGAAGTCTATCAGATACGGCGTTCGAGTGGTACTCTGAACTCCCAAATGATTCTATTAAAACCTTCGCGGAAATGGAGCTGCTGTTTACACAACGTTTTGCAAGTGCCAGTGAACGTACCCCGATGACGGCACTGATTAACGCTAGGGTAAAACCCGGTGAGACATGGGTTCAGTACGCTATACGGTGGCGTAATCTATGGTCGAAGTGTGAACATCGCATAGAAGAAGCCCCTGCGGTGGGAATGTTTGTTGGAACCCTCGATCCACAAGCAACCATTTCACAGTTTATGATGTTCTTCAAGCCGACTTCCTTCCAATCTTTGATTGACAAACTAGCGCAGATGGACCAGATGGGCCATAAACCCCCTCTCCCAAAGCCAGATTCCCGAAATGACAAAGGAAAGGGAAAAGCGATCGTGGTCGCTAATGCTCAACAACAACCGAGCGACTCGAAGCCGGTTGCTCGTCCAAACAATACGCGCCCGTACGTACCTCTTGAGGATAGGATGGGACGTTCTTATTCCTTCCCCCGCGATAAAACGAGGAGGCTATTCGAGCTGGCGTTGCGCAACAGACTCATAAATCTGCCAGATCCAAAACGCCCGTTGCAACCAAGTGACGTCAACGAGCCTAATTACTGCCCCTATCATCGAGTGCTAGGCCATCCGATTGAGGACTGCTACGTTTTCAAGAATTGGATTGAAAACCAGTATAGACAGGGCAAGTTTGCGTTATCTGACAAATGGAAGGTGAATCCTCCGCAACCCCACACCGCTAAGGGGACAAATACGCCGGGGGCAACATGCTCCGTCATCGAAGAAGCCCCTTGGGAGGTTGTATTATCAGCCAAAACGAGGAGAATGCTAAATGATCTTCGGACGTGTCCAGCGATCAAGTGGAAGAACCCATTAGAACCGCAGGTCGTTGAGGGGATGTTGAAGCTACGTCCAACTTCAAAGGCCAATGATGGGGGTTCAAGGAGTTCAAGCACTAGCGGCCAGTCGTCAAAGTCTTCGAAAAAGAAGAAGAAGCCCAAGAAGCCCGTAGAGCCTAGCGATAAGCGCACGGACTTGCAAAAGCAAATTGACGTGCTGGAAGAATATAACCAAAAGGCGCGGACTCCCATCACGCTCCTAGAGTTCCTCAATTATGTCTTTCAAGTGGAAGATGAAGGAGAAAGTTCATCTGACGAATCTGAGGAAAATGTGGCGAGCTGTCATATGATCTCCCATTCGATCACGAACGATAAAGAGGCTTCTGGCACTAAAACGCTGGGGGCAGATACCGAATCAAGAATTCCGGAGCTATCAGTCGAAATGATTGAAGCGTTCCTTGACGAAGCTCGACTAAAAAGTAAAGCTGATCGAGAACACGAAATGGCTATATTTGAAAGTGCCAAACGCCGACGACTTGATGAAAGAGCTGAGATAATCCCGCTGAAGCGAAATGCCTCCGCCGTTGACAAGAGCCAATTCAAGATGAGGAAAAAGTTTGCTAAAGCCATATCAATGGGCATGAAGCTACCATCCTCCGAAGGAAAAATCACTGGTGAAGCGGAAATGCACCCCTCCTATTGCTTGTACCATCAGAAGGTGTCGCATCCCACTAAAGAGTGTAAAGCTTTCGATAAGTGGTGGCAAGGATATATTACTCACCGGCAACAGTTTAAGCGGGAAAAGCGCAAAGCTCGCCGAGAGCAGAGCGGAATGATCAAAGGGCTTGATAAAACTACTGGTGGTTGTTGCATGGCTGACGCCGTAGGATCACAAGTGCCTATATTTGGAAGCGATTCCGATGAGGAGCTAGAGCTTGGCCCCCTCTTCAAATAATCCACCTCGGGAAAAGAAGAAGAACCGAAGGCTTGCGAAAATATACAGCTACGCAATCGAACATTACCCGAAAAGAATCTCGGACCCTTAAACAAGAAAGACAAAGGGAAAGAGAAGGTCTCTGAAGACATCGCTTTGGATGACCGAGTTGCGGAAGAGTTAACCGCCAAGAACCCGCCAACGAGGAATAAAGTGGATTACAATGTCTTGGCGCATCTGAGAAAGCTACCCTCACAACTCAGCATTCTCGATGCCCTATTACTATCAAAAGAGGCGAGGGATTCTTTGATTAAGGCCCTACAAGATCCGGACCAATTCCAAGCCTTCCTGGCCGAACAAAAGATGAAGGATGAATTGGAAGAGGTGCACACGGCCGACGTTGCTTTCGGCGATGAAGACCTTCTCCTCGGGACGTGCGAACACAATCGTCCCCTTTATGTCTCAGGATACTGCCATGACATAAAGATAGGTAAAATCTTGGTCGATAACGGATCATCTGTCAATCTACTCAATGTGCGGGTGTTAAAAGAAATTTGCATGAGCGTCCAACACCTCGCCCGGGACAAGATCACCATCTCCGGTTTCGACTCCCAATCCTCAAAGACTCTTGGATCTGTGATATTGACGCTACGCTTCGGGTTGCTCGTCACAGACATCAAATTCCATGTTATAGACGCCAAGACGTGCTACAATGCTCTGCTCGGCCGACCATGGCTACACGAGTACAATATCATCCCTTCTACACAGCATCAATGCATGAAGTATTCTAGGGATGGCCTCGAGTACACTGTGGCGGGAGAGTTGAATCTGTTTTCCGTGAATGAAGTTCGCAAATATGAAGATGCCAAATACTTCTTACCGAGTTTCGAAGACACGGAAAGGTGCCACAAACCGGAGAACAAAACTAACGTAACCATCCCTGTCTTCGGCAGTGACACCGAGGAGGAGGAGGATATAATTTATTCAGGTCCATCCCAATCCACCAGGCCATGACCATCCGTTCCTTCATTGATCTTCGGCAGTGATTCAGAGGATGAAGTTCATGCTGTATTCCCTGCTCGGCCTTCAATACGGGTTTCCGCTGATGAAGAGCGAAGTCTGCAGATAACCATGGTGCCGCTTGAACATTACAAAGAACTGGATGCACTCGACACCAACAGTATAGAAGAATTGCAGACATTCTATATTCCTCCCGGACGAAAAGGCGAGAAGGCAATCCTATTCTACCGTTCTGAAGAAAACAAGGTGGAAAAAGAAATTTGGCATGGCGCAGATCCCACACTCGACAGGCTTTAGCCTATCCGTCTTCCCAGATATTATACCGAAGGTTTGAAGAAACTGCTGAAACGCCAGGGGATATCCTTCACACAGACCGTTAGAAAGGCCAAATTCTATGACAAGGTCTGGAACGTTCCCGGGACTCAACGAAAACTGCCTAATGGGAAAATGGAAACAAAAGGGCTTGGGTACATCCGGTCAAAGAAACGAGAGCTAGTAAACAGCTGTTACGTCATGTATGACTTCGATGAAGAAGCGGACGCTCAATGGGAGGACGCTAATCCTAAGCCAATAAAAGTTCCCGATGAAAAATTGCCCGGTCCATCATTTGAAGAACAAATGGACAGGCTTGTAAGGGAAGCTGGTCAAAAAGCCCGAGATGATCACAACCGCGAGACGGCCATCTATGAGAAAGCCAAGACGCGACGCCTTCTCCAACAAGCCGTGAAGGATGAAAATGCCACTCCTTGTCAACCTGCTACAAAAAAGGTTCGATGCGAAAGCAAAAACAAGTCGAAAGGCAGAAAAGGCGCTCAACAACCACAAAGCAGAGCTAAGAAACCACGTATCCGAGAATCGAGCGTTATTGACTTAGCCCTCATGAAGAAAATGGGTCGAGCTTACTCATTTCCTCGGAACAAAACAAGGAAGATATTTGATCTTGCTCTAAAACACCAAATGCTTACGCTGCCAGAATCCAAGCACCCCGAGCACGCAGGCGAGGTCTTCAACCCAAATTATTGCTTTTACCATCGAGCAATGGGACACCCTCTTGAAGATTGCTTCACCTTCAAGAATTGGGTTGAAGATCAGTATCAGCTTGGCAAATTCGCGTTTTCTGACAACTGGAGGGTAGCGCCACCACAGAAGCACGAGCCCGAGGCCACGAAAGAAAAACCAGCTCCACATTGGGATTGGCAGAAAATTCGCACCTGTCGTATGATAACAATATTAAAAGAAGAGTCTGAGAACGTGGACAGTCTTCCCTGGTGTTTCGAAAACAGCAATAATGAGGTGATCTCAGAATTTCCCCCAGCCCCGAAAGAACTGGAGGATGGAATACATACCACTGCAGATAACCTCAAGAAAATTGAGTTGGGGATGGTAAACGATCCGCGACCGACATTTGTCAGCGAGCTGCTGTCTGAGGAGAGGGTGGCTGCGTTAAAGGACGTCCTCGTACAGCATAAAGATTGCTTCGCATGGAACTATTCCGAAATGCCGGGACTAGATCCAGAAATTGCTGTGCACAAATTGGCGATATCCCCGGACGCCAAGCCAGTCAAACAGGCGCCGAGAAGAATGCGGCTCGAGCTTGAAATGAGCATCAACGCCGAAGTCAAAAAGCTGATAGACTCCGGCTTTATCCATGAAGTTCAATACCCTGAATAGATCGCTAACATCGTCCCGGTGATGAAGAAAAATAGGACGGTGCGCATATGCGTGGATTTTCGGGATCTTAATAAAGCCTGCCCAAAAAATGATTTCCCAGTGCCAGTCACCGAACTGATGATAGACAACACATCCACTCATGTGGTTTTCTCCTTCATGGACGGCTCATCGGGGTATAATCAAATAAAAATGCATCCTGAAGATCAGAAACATACGGCTTTCCGGACTCCTTTAGGGATATTCTGTTACAAGGTGATGCCTTTCGGTTTAAAGAACGCCGGTGCCATCTACCAGAGGGCCATGACGAAGATCTTCGACGACCTTATACATGAAATCGTCGAATGCTATATCGACGATCTCGTGGTTAAAAGCAAATCATACGAGGAACATCTCGAGCATCTGAAGACTGTATTTCAACGCCTTCGACAATACAACTTGAAGATGAACCCTCTTAAGTGTGCATTCGGAGTTTCCTCAGGCAAATTCCTGGGATTCGTTGTTCGACACCGAGGTATTGAAATAGATCCGTCAAAAATCAAAGCGATCATGGAAATGCCTCCACCGAGAACTCTCAAACAGCTGCGGTCTCTCCAAGGGAAACTCGCATACATACGGCGATTTATAGCCAACCTTTCAGGAAAGTGCCGTCCTTACAGTCACCTGATGAAGAAGGGAACCCCATTCGTTTGGGATCAAAAATGCCAAAGTGCACTAGACGAGATCAAGCAATACCTACAGAACCCGCCGGTGTTGGCTGCTCCGGTTAAGAGGAAGCCTCTCATTCTTTATACAACCGCCCTCGAAGGTTCTTTAGGCGCATTATGGGCACAAGTGAACGATCAAGGGAAAGAAAGAGCACTCTACTACTTAAGTCGAGTTCTGCTAGGGGCAGAAAGCAACTACTCCCCCATTGAAAAACACTGCCTGGCGTTGATCTTCGCGATAACAAAGCTCAGGCACTATGCGTTAGCGCATGAAGTCCGTCTTATTTCAAAAGTGGACCCTCTCAAATATCTAATGTCAAAAGCCATATTGACAGGGCGACTCGCTAAATGGGCTCTGCTCTTGATGGAATTTTCGATAACATATCAACCTCTCAGGGCAGTGAAAGGCCAGGCCATCGCCGACTTCCTTGCTGAACATCCCATACCCGCCGATTCTCCTCTAAATTGCGATTTGCCAGACAGACATGCGTTTGACGCAATCGACAGTGGTGATACCCGTTGGGAACTTTATTACGATGGAGCATCTTCCATGAAAAAGCACAAACAAAGTACGCCAATGATCAAATCGGGGGTAGGACTCATCTTTGTGACCCCACAAGGAGGAATAATGCGCTTCGCCTTCTCTTTAACAGAGCCGAGAACGAATAATGAAGCTGAATATGAGGCTTTGATAGCAGGCCTCGAGATCGCCATTGACATGGGAATTGAAGACCTCCTCATATATGGGGACTCCCAGCTAGTCGTCAGTCAAGTGAACGGCGATTACCAAACATGCAAACCGGAATTGGTAAAATACGGTGAAAAAGTGCAACAACTGCTAACCCAAATTCCCTCCTATACTTTGGAGAGCATACCGCATGCGGAAAACAGCAAAGCGGACGCACTAGCCAAACTTGCTAAAGAACTGGCTGACGAGAACCTCGATGACGTTAGAATCGTGGTACAAAGCCGTCGAGTGCTTGCCCCAGCAGAAGTATCTCCGGAATCATCTGAAGAAAAAGGAGCGAACGAGGAGACAACCCTGCAAATAAAAGACTAGGAAAATACCGAGGACTGGAGAGAAGTCTTCATAGATTACTTCAAGTTCCACCGAATGCCTCAAGAAGCGTCCATAAGACATCAGCTCGTGAAACGAGCCCTGTCTTTCGCCTTCGTCAACGATACTCTATACAAGAGGTCATTCGATTCTCTGTGGCTGAGATGATTAGGGCCTGACGAAGCGAGAAGGGTCGTCCGAGAAGTTCACGACGGACTCTGCGGTTCCCACCAAGCAGGCCCTAAGATGAAGTTGAAGATAAAACGGATGGGCTACTACTGGCCCACGATGATACAGGATTGCCTGGAATACGCGAAGCAATGTCACCCATGTCAGATCCATGGGGATTTCATCCACCAGCACCCAAATCCACTACATCCAACGGTGGCTAGCTGGCCATTTGAAATGTGGGGAACTGACATAGTTGGCCCTATCGAACCGGCATCCTCTAGGAGACATCGTTTCATCTTGGCGACGACTGACTACTTCTCTAAATGGGCAGAAGCAGTACCGTTAAAAGAGGTGAAGACGGAAAATATCCTCCACTTCTTCAAAACGCAGGTCATATACCGGTTTGGAACCCCGAGAAGGATCATCTCTGATAATGGGTCAGCCTACCGAAGTCATAAAATTAGCCGCTTCGCACAGCAGCACAATATAGACTGGAGATATTCCTCAGTCTATAATCCGCGGGCTAACGGTCTCGCCGAGGCTTTCAACAAGACCTTGACGAAAATTATAAAGAAAACGGTGTCCCGAAACAAGAAGGACTGGCATGAGAGGTTGCAAGAGGCTCTTTGGGCGTATCGAACTACATTCAAGACGGCCATGAACACAACGCCATACGCGTTGGTGTTCGGTACAGAAGCAGTACTCCCCCTCGAGATAGAGTTACCCTCTCTACGAGTAGCAATTCACTACGAGCTGACGGATGAAGAAAATGCTCACCTCCGGTTTGAGGAGCTTGACGCCCTTGATGAAACCAGGCTCATAGCACAGCAAAATCTGGAAGCCTATAAAGCAAAGATGACGCGCTCATATGAAAGATTGAGCCGGCCGAGGACATTCCGCCAAGGCGAACTTGTGTTAGTGGTCAAAAGGCCTATGATCCCCAATCGCGCCAAGCGAGGAAAATTCGAGCCAAACTATGAAGGCCCATACATCATAGATAAGGTCTACCAGGGTGGGGCCTATCTACTCATGGACATGCACGGTAAAAGGCCTTTCAGGCCGATAAACAGTCGCTTCCTAAAGAAATACTATGCTCAGTGAGCCACAGCCTAGGTCAACGGTAGATGACGACGACTATGTCCTCTCTCTATCTTCCTAAGCTCAAACTCTATCAGCAGTAGCCAGCCTTCTCAAGTGACGGACCGAAATGTCCTTAAACTAATAGCAGACCGAAACGTCTTTAAACTACTACCACAGCATCCTTAGGCTGACGAGATGAGTAAAAATAAAAAAAAAATATACTAAAAAAAATATAATAAAAAAAACGGCATGTCCATGAGCAAAAAAGGGCACGGATGAAAACCCGAAAGGGCTCCGTGAGTAAAAACAGCAGGGCTACCGGCGAGTGTTCGTGAAAACCCGAAAGGGCGCGACCTCGTAAAAAAAAAGAGAAAAGATAAAGAAAAAAAATAATATAAAAAAAAACGGTAAGTCCATAAGCAAAATGGGCACGGATGAAAACCCGAAAGGGCTCCGTGAGTAAAAACAGCAGGGCTACCGGCGAGTGTTTGTGAAAACCTGAAAGGGCGCAACCTCGTTAAGAAACACTTATAGGGTCCTCTCGACCCTGTAAGGAGAAACCACCCGCGTGAGATCCTTACGACTTACAAGGGAACAACACACTTAGGAATCCCAACGATTCCTAAGGAGAAAATACACTTGCGAGAGCCTCACGACTCGTAAGGAGAACTCTCTTATTGGACCCTCACGGCTCATAAGATTTGAAAGTCTTAAGTTACAGGGGCCTAAACCTGTGCTTAAGCAACCCCCACAACTTCCGATATTGCCCTACAAGTGACTCAGCATTGACCCTTGTATACAATCCTCGGGCGCGAATAAACATTTCCCTAACCAAGGTCCATCCGTGACTGGGGATATGTTCGCATAACCCTTGTAAGTCCTCTCGATTTACAAGGAGCCGAGACAGCGACGGGTTCTCTGCCCCTGCGGGGATGGAGCGCCTGTATGATCCTTACGACTTACAGAGGAAACAAACACTTAGGAATCCTCACGATTCCTAAGAATAAAATACACCTATAAGATCCTCACGACTTATAGGGAGAAATAACTTCGTGAGACCCTTACGGCTCATGAAGTCAAAAGCCTTAGTCGACAGGACCTAACCCTGGTCGCTAAGCCTCTTTTGTTCGACAACGACAGAGGCAAATGATGATTCGCTCCTGGCAATATCCCAGTTGTAGCGGTGCTGATGCCGAAATCGGTGTCCAATTTCAGGTTTACAGCGAAAAACCAGTAGGCCGCACATGCATACGAAATAGCCGAAATGATGGGGCGACTTGCAATAAAAAAGCAGCAAGTAAAAATATATGCATGAAGAAATAGCCAAAATGATTGGGCAACTCGCAATAAAAAGCAGCGAGTAAAAAATAAAATAAACAGCCGAAATGATTGGGCACCGCGAAAAAATAGCCGAAATGATTGGGCAATCGCGACCTTCGCGATACGAAAGCTGAAAGGATAGAGCATCGCAGAAATACAACAAAAAAAAGGATGATGATAAAACTTTGGCCCTACAGTTAAGATCACATCGATTCCTGTACACAATCCAAGGGCGTAAACAAAGTGGGAAACAAATAATCCCAGCAAACTCCTCGACTCACGGATACAAACACTCCTTGACGAGAGCTTCCTGATCCGCGTCGACCCGCAGAGCCACCAGAGCCTCTATGGGAACCTTCGACTCGTTTCAAACCCCAAGGAAACAAATAATCCTTGGCGCTTGGGAAACAAATAATCCCAGCAAATTCCTCGACTCACGGATACAAACACTCCTTGACGAGAGCTTCCTGATCCGCGTCGACCCGCAGAGCCACCAGAGCCTCTATGGGAACCCTCGACTCGTTTCAAACCCCAAGGAAACAAATAATCCTTGGCGCTTGGGAAACAAATAATCCCAGCAAATTCCTCGACTCACGGATACAAACACTCCTTGACGAGAGCTTCCTGATCCGCGTCGACCCGCAGAGCCACCAGAGCCTCTATGGGAACCCTCGACTTGTTTCAAACCCCAAGGAAACAAATAATCCTTGGCGCTTGGGAAACAAATAATCCCAGCAAATTCCTCGACTCACGGATACAAACACTCCTTGACGAGAGCTTCCTGATCCGCGTCGACCCGCAAAGCTACCAGAGCCCCGTGGGAAGCCTCGACTCGTTTCAAACCCCAAGGAAACAAATAATCCTTGACGCTTGGGAAACAAATAATCCCAGCAAACTCCTCGACTCACGGATACAAACACTCCTTGACGAGAGTTTCCTGATCCGCGTCGACCCGCAGAGCCACCAGAGCCCCCGTGGGAACCCTCGACTCGTTTCAAACCCCAAGGAAACAAATAATCCTTGGCGCTTGGCAAACAAATAATCCCTAGCAAACTCCTCGACTCACGGATACAAACACTCCATGATGAAAGTTTCCTAACTTATGTCAACTGTTCCGCTACAACTGCAAACAGATCCCCGATTCGTCTCAATTTGTAAGAAGAAGTCTTAGACAGCAAGGATTGAAAAGCTTGCTTTTTTAGCAATGGGGCCCTGCAAGTCAATCCAAACTGGTCTCTTGCATACTATTCACGGGTCTCACTCTCCGAAGTCGAATTTCGACGAGGAGAGAAACAACCACTTACAAATCCTCTCGATTCGTAAGAGGGAAAATTCTCTTATAAGATCCTTACGACTTATAAGAGAAAACCACACTTAGGAATCCTCACGATTCCTAAGGAGAAAATCCACCTATGAGATCCTCTCGATCCGTAGGGAGAAAAGCCTCTATGAGACCTTCACGGCTCATAGAATTGAAAAGTCTTAGGCAGTAGACCTGAACCTGCGGTCTAAGCCATCGCTATTTTCTGAGGAAGTCGGAATACTCGTTTTAGACATCCATCAACCATGGTTATTAAGACAGCCTGCTGACATTAAAAGAAAGAAGATGACAGAAAGAATATCCGGTTTACGTTTGATCTGGCATGCGTGACGCGTTCATTTATGCATGGACAGAAGACTCAGGACGAGAAATAACATAAGCTGAAAGAGAAAGGGGGAGGGTTTCCATTCATACCACTAAAAATCTTTACAAGCATAAGAATAATGAATAAGAAACATTATTCAAATTATTACAACGGTATAACCTCAGATCCGGGGCACGGATTGAGGAAATCAAAAGTAAGGCCATCCAGAGTTCTTCTGGCCTTTCTAATTATTCTTATGCGCAGTCTTTCGCGCTCCTCTGTATCAAGATCATCGGCGAGCCCTCCTGGCCTTTGATAAGCAGCAACTATCGTCGTCTGCTGGAAGACTTGGTGTAGGATGCCAATAAGGCTGTTCCGCCGTTTCTTTGAGATCAGCCCTGTCAGGTGCACTGAATGCACCTTATCTTCGGCGTCATCCAGCGCGTTGAGCGGTAAGGCCTCATGAAGACCCGGAAGTGCTCTCCATATGGCTCCCAACACAACTTTCAAAAGGGCCGAACGACGAGGCAATAGCCAACCACCGCTTGCGTTCAGACGACCCATGACTTCTGCACATTCAGCGTCTGTAAACTCCTGGTTTTGTTGACGACCCTGAGCGCGGATATCGTCGTAGATAATGAACTCGTGCAAACTATATAGATGCACCACCGCCATTATGCCTGGAGAGAATGTTACAGAAAGATCAGCAATAGAAAGGCAATAATATACATAGAGGACTAAATTCCTAGGGAGCAAAATTATTTTCAAGGATAAAGTCCCCTGGACGAAAACTCTGCTGGTTAAGACTGATCCAAGAATCGATTTTACCTGAAGTTTTCCCAAAAAACTTAAAAAAAGAGGGGGGAGGAGCAAGGCACCGGAGTTCTTGAAGGCAAGAACAATGCTCTGAAGTCTTCGCAAATAGAAATCTGAAAGATGATAAGTATCTGGAAGGGACCAAAGGTCCTATTTATAGGCATCGAGTGCCTCTTCGACTTCCAAGAGTTGTCACGACGGTTTACCCTAATCGGAGCGGGCCTCGGTTCAGATTCCGAGACAGGAGATGAAGCAACGCTTTGTCTTTCCCCAATCAGAGCAATGCTCTGTTTTGAAAATCAATTTAATGAAGCGACGCTTCAACTTATCTGCGTTGCGCAACGTACCGTGTGTCTGGCACAAACGCATCAGCGCAGCGCCCCAAAGCAGCGCGTCCAATCAGAGCAAGGCTCTTTAAAAAGCAAAAGCAACGCTCAACTGCGCAAGCGCACCGCTGCGCGACACGTGTTTGCGCAGTTGCGCAAACGCTGTTGCGCAAGTGCACCACAGCGCGCCACGTGTCTGCGCAGTTGCGCAAGCACAACTGCACAAGCGCACCGCTGCGCGACACGTGTCTGCGCAGTTGCGCAAACACTGTTGCGCAAGCGCACCTCAGCGCGCCACGTGTCTGCGCAGTTGCGCAAGCACAACTGCGCAAGCGCACCGCTGCGCGACACGTGTCTGCGCAGTTGCGCAAGCACAACTGCGCAAACGCACCTCTGCGTGACACGTGTCTGCGCAGTTGCGCAAACGCTGTTGCGTAAGTGCACCACATGTCAAAGTCCTACATCACACTACAATGCAGTGGGTAGGGGACCAAAGGGGGACCCATAAAATCAAGATGACGGCGCATCATTTGATAAGACAGTCCCATCATTGGATGAGACTGTCAGTCAATAAAAAAGACCCCAAGAGAATATCCTCATTGGGGGGGAATCCCTAGAGACAAGGAGAAAATCTCCTCTTTTTAGAGCAAAGCTCTGTCACAGAGTGACATTTGTCAAACTCTGGTCTCAAAGGAATAAAACTTCTTAAAAAAGAGCCTAGCTCTGTAGTAGTAATGAAAAATTATAACTCCTAAGAATTAAAATTTTTGGGATCTTAAAGATCCATTAAAACTTTTAGGAGTTCTCTATTTGATCTATGAGCAGGGCTCTGTTCATGGGTTAAAACCCAGGAACAAGATCTCTGTAAATTTTTGAGAGCAAGGCTCTATGGATGAAACCCCAAAGGGGTCTTCTTTAGATCAAAGATCTATGAGAGCAAGGCTCTGTTGAAGAAACCCCAAAGGGGTTTTCTTTAGATCAAAGATCTATAAGAGCAAGGCTCTGTTAATTAAAATTAATTTAAATTAATTTAAATTTTTACCTAGAGTGATTCTAAGTTATGAACTTCAAAGTTCTTGGGAAGAAGCAAGAGCAAGGCTCTAAGAGTTTTTAAGCAAGAGAAAGGCTCTGAATCAAAGTTCTTGAAACGGTAAAAAAATTTTAAGGACCAAGGGTCCCATTTATAGACGCCTGCGTCTCTTCACCTGACCTCTACGATCCAATGGTCGGGATCTTGCCACCGCTGCACTCACGTGCACGCCACGTGAGCGCAACGGTGGGGGGGCATTTGTTCCCCCAATCAGAGCAAGGCTCTGTTTGAATTTTGAAAATTCAAAATTGTGAAGCAACGCTTCAGATCCCGTGCGCTGCGCGCAATTTGCCACGTGTCAGAAGTTGACTCGGCAGCACAACGCCCAAGGCAGCGCGTCCAATCAGAGCAAGGCTCTTTAAAAAGCAAAAGCAACGCTCAACTGCGCAAGCGCACCGCTGCGCGACACGTGTCTGCGCAGTTGCGCAAGTGCACCACAGCGCGCCACGTGTCTGCGCAGTTGCGCAAGCACAACTGCGCAAGCGCACCGCTGTGCGACACGTGTCTGCGCAGTTGCGCAAACACTGTTGCGCAAGTGTACCTCAGCGCGCCACGTGTCTGCGCAGTTGTTCAAGCACAACTGCGCAAGCGCACCGCTGCGCGACACGTGTCTGCGCAGTTGCACACACACTGTTGCGCAAGTGCACTGCAGCGCGACACGTGTCTGCGCAGTTGCGCAAACGCTGTTGTGCAAACGCTGTTGCGCAAGTGCACCACAGCGCGCCACGTGTCTGCGCAGTTGCGCAAGCTCAGCTGCGCAAGCGCTTCACTGCGCGACACGTGTCACGCGCTGGTGAGTTGCGCAACAACAGAATGAAGATTTAAGGAAATCTTTTATGTTCTTGTTAAAACAAGAAAATTTCTTCTGTAAAACAGGGGCCTTTGGATCAAAGATCCAACGGTGGGGAAAATTCCCCAAATCACTCAGGAAAAGATTTATTGAACAAATTTAACTAATTTTTTAGCACTATAAAAAGGACCCCAGACCTCATTTCAAAGGATCATCTGGTTTTAAAAAAAAAGAAGAAAGAAGAGAACTCTTGAGAATTTCTGGAGAACACAAAAAATAAGGTAAAAACCTTTGAGATAAGAGAAAATTCTCTCAAAGAATAGATCATTGATCTAGAAAACAAGATCAGTGATCTTCAATAAATAGATAAATAAATAAATAAATAAAAATAATAAAAATAGTGCCTTGCACTTGCTATGAACCTTTGGTTCTCTGAAACAGAAAGAAAGAAAAGATTTCTTTCTTTTCTTTGATCTAAATTTAGATCAAGAAATTAAAAAGTGCTCTGCACTTCTTTTCTTGAATCTAAAAGATTCTTGGTGCTCTGCACAAATGCAATGCATTTCCTAAAGGGCCAGGCCCAAATCAAAAAGACCTAGCAGGCCAAAATAAATTGCAAAGCAATAAAAGGGCTGGGCCCAAATCAAATTGATGCTCTGCATCATTTATAAAGAACAGAGTCCAAATAAAATTGATGCTCTGCATCCTTTCTGGGCAAAGCCCAAATAAAAGTAAAAAGAAATGCAAAAGCAATGTCGGACATTTTCAACGGGACTTAGCCCATTCGTGGCCATAAGTCCTTAAATTAAATTGACTGAGCAAAATGGCTCTCCTAAATCAATCTACGTCCGGTTCGAGGGTACATCTCCGAACTCCTTTGACATCCATCGTTGTAATTCCTCAACGACGTCAAAGAGGTGACGAGTCCCAACGACCACACACCCATATGGACTGCGGGGTCCTTAAACTCATGGACCGAAACGTCCCTAAACTAATATTGGACCGAAACGTCCCTAAACTAATATCGGACCGAAACTTCCCTAAACTGGAATATGGACCACCACGTCCCTAAACTGGAATATGGACCACCACGTCCCTAAACTGGCACAATAGAGCCCAAATGCTCTTTTGTCGGACCTAAATGGTCCCGTTAAGTTGATCTTAGTCTCAAACTGGACTAACGTATTCTTAACAAACGTTTGAGTCGATCTTAGCCTCAAAAATGGCTAACGTATCCTCCAAACAGACTTTAGTCCCAAATTGGACTATGAATCTCCCAAACTGGAACAATAGGGCCCAAACGCTCTTTTGTCGGATCTAAACGATCACGTTAAGTTGATCTTTGTCTCAAACAGGACTAACGTATCCTTAACGAACGTTTAAGTTGATCTTAGCCGCAACGCGACTAACGTATCCTTAAACTAAAAACACCAAACCCAAATCTAAGTAAATACGGATTTGGACTAATCCATGTCCTACGGGCGACGGCATTACTCAGTCTCCGTATACAATCCACGGGCAACCACAAACAAAACAAACACACACGACACGAAGTGAAATTCTGGAGAAGGAGAAAGTTGTTACCGCGATGCGGTAGCGTAATTAACTACAGGGGCTTGCTCCTGCAGGGAAGAGCGTCCCCACAATCAAAAACCCCTCACCCTGAGGGGGAATCTGACGAAGTCTGCTACATCGGCCGCATCCGTCTAAACCTCCGATACACGATGCCATAAATCAACTTGGCATCTTCGGAGAGGTAGACGGGTAAAACCATATAGCATCTGCCCCCGAATCTCAGGCCAGACGTCTTCACGTCCAGGGCCGCCGTTCGGAGGGGAACAGGGATTCTCTCTCAGCTCACTCCTCCTTACACACCACAACACAACGGTGTGTCAGAACGACGGAATAGGACCCTATTGGATATGGTCCGGTCCATGATGAGTGACGCTGAGTTACCAGTCTCGTTTTGGGGACATGCATTGGAGACTGCAGCGTTTCTGCTAAACAGGGTTCCAACCAAAGCCGTGTCTACCACGCCATATCAGATATGGAATGGGAAGAGACCATCTCTTAAAAGAATTAAGATTTGGGGTTGCCCGGCCTATGTTAAAAAGCAGAATCCGGACAAACTCGAGACACGGTCAGTCATGTGTAACTTTGTGGGATATCCAAAGAATTCTTATGGATATCTGTTCTACCACAAAGAGGAACAAAAGGTGTTTGTTTCTCAGTATGCCACATTCTTGGAAAAAGAGTTTTTCACAGATAAAGATGATGGCAAGGTAGTAGATCTAGAAGAGGTTCTGGAGACACAAACTACAAATGACGATTTGGTTGAACCGGCTGTTGCAACAGAAACTGAAGAACCTCGGCCACTCCGTAGATCTGGTAGGACTTCTCGTCCACCGGAGAGGTATGATTTGTTGATTTTCGTGGATGTGTTTATCGAATCAACTAGTAAAGAAATCACAACCAAAAATATTTGACCGCAATCAAACAACGGTGTCAGTTGAAGTTAATGAATGAGTGCGGATCGTCCTCAGGGATCTCGAGATTCGTTTTTACTTTTATTTGTTTGAAATGAAATGTTAAGCAACAATAAGAGAAAACACGATTCAATTGATTGATTTGTATTCGTGTGTCACTAATCTTTTCTAAAGAATCAAGAACTATAAACAACAAGAATCGGTTTCAATGGAATTTTCCAAACGACAATCCAAACTGATAAAGAGGCTCGTAGGAATCGATAGGATCTTTATATGTGTTGTAGTCTACAATATTTCATATTCTTGTCCTTCGAAGAATTGATGCTAGATCAATGGTTATCGACGAGAATTAGGGTTTTCTTGATGAAATTAAAGTTTCATCTCTTAACCCTTACTCTTTCGAGGATACCATTTATATTCTAGCCTCTAGTAATTTCAAGAATCGATCGGATCACCCCAATCTCGAGCGATGTTGATCAAGAAAGCATCGAATCGAATTGGGTTGTCGATTCTTGAAATAGCTAGGGTTTACAATCTCGTGGGATTCAAGAATTGATTACAAATTTGCTACATCATCATACTAAAGATCTTCTCGACTCCTTAACGAGCGGAGTTTTACTCGCGCATCACCACATAGACAATATTCAAGAACAGTAAAGATAACATGATGCGGAATTTTAAAAGAAAGCAAGATTAACGAATTTCACCTTTTATTTCTATCAACAATTCCGTTACAATCACTCAAGAAATACAAGAGGAGGAACTTGATTGTCGACTTGGCTTCGCTCGTCTCCGTGGATCGCGGATCGGCTTGGATCACTTGCCCGATTGAAGATCGGCTCGGCTCCCAAAAGGTTGAAGATTTCTCGCTTGATTTGGTACTCAAAATGTTGGATTTGGAGTGGAATTAGGGTTAGGGTTTCCTACAAGATTTCTCACTAATCTTGAGGAAGAAGAAGATGGAGAAAGAGAATGGCTAAACTAAAAATGGGTTGAATCTATCACTCTCCAAGATTTCTTGATTTTTCCAAGATGATCCAAGATGAGAAATGAGTGAGCCTAGGGTCTTATTTATAGACCTAGGTTTAGGTTTGAATTAGACTTTCCCTCCCAAAGTTTGTTAACAAGTTTGTTGGGGTTTAGCTTAGGGTTTAAGCAAGGGTTTAGGAAAGTTCTAGAAGTTCTAGGCTAGTTTAGGAGCTTGATGATCTGGTGGAAGTGTCTGGACTCTTCTGGACTTTTGTATGCATTTTTGAGCTGCAGGCACTAACACAGGAGTTGTGATGAAGTTTGAGAAGTTGATTCCCTGGTTCAGCCGCGGATCCGCCGCATGAGGTGCCTTTAGGCCGCGCTTCCGCCGCGCAATGGTGGCCTCGGGAACTGTGCTTTCTGCAGTTGCTTTGTACTGCTGTATAGATTATTCTTTGATGTTAAGAATTGCAGTAGCCCTTCTATGTTGATACCAGATTTTCTTTCAATGAGTTTACGAGCAATTGTAATGGTCGAGCAATGTATTGATCGAGCAAGTATCTCTTTTCCTGCATAGACTTCAAAATAGGGGTTGCAAGATATAGAAAATATGCTATGTAATGCAATGCAGTTAATTTCCCTAGAATTTCCGGTTTAAAGGTCAAATACATGTAATTTGATATTTTGCGACCGATTAGCTAATATGTGAATTATGAATACCGTACTCTCCTATATGTATGCAGATGTTAAGGAAATTGCCTGCTAAAATATACAGTATTTTCGACTGATCAAATACCCCCAAACTTAATTTCGATCGTCTCGAGAGAATGTTTTATTAAAAAGAGAAGGAGAAAACAAAGAAAGAGAAAAACTAACTAGCACACTTTCGTAGGCAACACGATTGCACTGAGCACGTGCAACAAGCCTTTAAACCTCTAGGTGTCCCTAGTAGGAGGAGTGTTGTCTCCTGAGGGTTTTCAGCGGATTGCACCCACAAAATCCAATAATAAAAGCAAGATCATGAATATTACATTTAAAGACAAGAATTGTAAAAGAAAGACTTTGAAAATTAGGGTTTCCAACTAAGCTAGCTTTTCGGTTGTCATGAGCCCTATCTTAATGGTCATGAAAAAATGTCAGAAATCACGTCCTCCCTCAATAAAACATCGTCTTATTCTTCATTCCTATCTTTATTCCAAACATCGATCATATAACCCTGCGTGTGTGTAAAGACATCCCTACACCCGGAGAATTCAATTCAAGCTATCATACTCTTGCCCATCGACCTCAGTACTTCTTGGCAAACGAGATTGCTTACACACTTTCATGCGACCGTTAATACTTCTTGAGGTACTAACCGACCGATTACTGATGTGCTCGCTAACTTGGTGTATTTTCCTAATCTTGCACCACCTCAGGCATAGCAGTGACTCCCAGACCAGTTGACCTTGGGGCACTAGGTGAAGAAGCACCCTTTTGCTATATATTTTTCTTACCCTTGGTGATAACAAAACCAGTATCCATTTTTCTCACCACTTTAAAACATATTTTTTCTTTTTTTTTCATACTTTTGGCTTTAAGACAAGAGCATTTCAAGGTATCCTCTACTATCCCAGGCTTTAAGACGTGTGTAAGTGCGAATAGCAGGGTAGCAACGTTCAAAATGATTGGCTTCCAGAATAGAAACTATTTTTCAGACTTATTTTTATCCTCAGATTAGTGACGTCTTTCATCTTACTAACCCTTGGGACAACGGCTCATAACTACTTATTACTAGTTCGTATAAGAAAACTTCTAATTTTCTTAGTTTTCTTAAATTTTTCTAATCTCATGGATGTAATTGTTCACTGTCTAAACTTTCATTATCTTATTTATATACAGAAAGTGTAAATATTAATATTATTTTTATATTTGAAAATTTTTAAATTTTTATAGATTTTTAAAAGAAATGTTTTGTGCTTATGCAGATGATATGCAAATGATGCGAAAATAAGCACAAACCTCCCCCAAACTTGTTTTCAACAGTGTCCTCACTGTTGCCGACAGTCATATCTACAAAAACCTGTAAATCTGGGAGGAATTATTAGTGGGGGCGAAATATATAAGTGAAGAGCTTCCCCCAAACTTGTTTTATTTACTCACCTTCATTCAAAATATGATACAATGATATACTGGACATGAAAGTGAGACGGAGGAATTTTAATCAAGATAAACTGGCTCTTGTAAGAACAAGAGCTCCTCCGTGGGGTCAGTGGAAAAATACGGCTTTAATCTATGTCCATTTATTTTGAAAACAGTGCCGTTTTTAACATTTTCAATATCTACTGCCCCGTGCGGGTATACAGACCGCACAACAAAAGGTCCCTTCCAACGAGATCGGAGCTTACCCGCATGAAGGTGTAATCGTGAATCATAAAGAAGGACTTGTTGACCAGGTAAAAATGTTTTCCTCAAAATGTTTTTATCGTGAAAAACCTTAGTCCTATTCTTTGTGATTACAGCATTATCATAAGCTTCATCGCGGAGTTCGCTTAGCTCGTTTAGTTGCAGCTTCCGAAAGTTGCAAGCAAGGTTTAGATCAAAATTAATTTCCTTTATAGCCCACAATGCTTTATGTTCTATCTCAACAGGTAGATGACATGCTTTTCCAAAAACTATCCTATATGGAGACATTCCTAGGTCGGTCTTATATGCAGTCCTGAATGCCCAAAGAGCATCCGTCAATTTGGTCGACCAGTCTTTTCTATTTTTGGCAACAGTTTTCTCCAGGATAAGTTTGATTTGTCTGTTTGAGATCTCAGCCTGCCCGCTTGTTTGGGGGTGATAGGGTGTAGAAAGACGGTGGTTGATTGAATATTTCCGCATCAGAGTCTCGAAAGATCTGTTGCAGAAGTGTGTCCCATTATCGCTAATAATAGCGCGTGGGTGTCCAAATCGCGAGAAAATATTCTCTTTCAAGAACTTAATGACAACTTTCCTGTCATTAGTGCGACTTGGAATGGCTTCTACCCACTTGGAAACATAATCAACCGCCAGCAATATGTACAGATTCCCAAAGGAGTTGGGAAAAGGACCCATAAAATCTATGCCCCAAACATCAAACATTTCAACAACCAGAATGGGTTGCTGAGGCATTTCATTCCTTTGGGATATTCTACCCGTATACTGACATTGTGTGCAGGTTTTGCAATGTTCAAATGCGTCCTTGAATAAGGTCGGCCAATAAAATCCAGATTGCAAAACCTTTTCCGCTGTTTTTCTAGGACCAAAGTGACCCCCACAGGCCTGATCATGACAAAATGAAAGAATACTCTTGAACTCTTCATTTGGGACGCACCGGCGAATGATCTGATCAGGACAATATTTAAACAAATAAGGCTCGTCCCAGTAATAGTGTTTTACTTGGGAAAGAAAGCGGTATTTGTCCTGTTTAGACCAATCGCTCGGTATCAATCCCGTGGCATGATAGTTCACAATATCCCTGAACCATGGTTCAGAGGATACGCTCAAGAGTTGTTCGTCAGGGAACGAGTCATTGATTGGCAGGGTCACAGGGGAAGAAACGATGCGTGAAAGGTGGTCAGCTACTACGTTTTCACATCCTTTCTTATCTTTGATAACAAGATCGAATTCTTGTAAAAGAAGGATCCAACGTATTAGTCGACCTTTGGCATCTTTCTTCGCCAACAGATGTTTTAAAGCGGAATGGTCAGTATATACAACAATAGGTGAGCCGATTAAGTAAGGCCTGAATTTCTCTAATGCGAACACAACCGCTAATAGTTCTTTCTCTGTGGTTGTATAATTGATTTGCGCATCATTCAGGGTCTTACTAGCATAGTAAATCACATGTGGCATCTTTTCAATGTGTTGTCCAAGGACAGCACCTACTGCAAAATCAGATGCGTCACACATCAGCTCAAAAGGGTAGTCCCAGTTTGGTGATGATAAAACGGGGGCTGAAGTGAGTGAGTGTTTAAGTGAGTCGAAAGCTGTCTCGCAATCCGAGTCAAAATGGAAGGTAGTATCCTTGGCCAGGAGTAGTGTTAAAGGTCTAGCAATTTTGCTAAAGTCCTTTATGAATCTCCTATAAAATCCAGCATGGCCAAGGAAAGAGCGAATATCTTTGACACTTCTGGGATGAGGGAGGTTTTGAATGACATCTACTTTAGCTCTGTCAACCTCAATGCCCTTCTGTGAAATGACATGTCCAAGGACTATTCCTTCTTGGACCATAAAGTGGCATTTTTCCCAGTTCAAAGTCAAGTTCTTCTCTTTGCATCGAGTAAGAACAGCGTCCAGATTCGCTAGGCATTCAGAAAAAGAGTCTCCAAAAATCGAAAAGTCGTCCATAAAGATCTCCAGGAAATTCTCTACCATATCAGAGAATATCCCCATCATACACCGCTGAAAGGTAGCGGGAGCATTGCATAGCCCGAAAGGCATGCGACTGTAAGCAAAGGTACCAAAAGGACAAGTAAAAGTGGTTTTATCTTGATCCTTTTTGGCGATGGGGACCTGATTGTAGCCTGAGTAACCGTCCATGAAACAATAGTATTGTCGTCCCGCTAAGCGTTCCAGCATTTGATCAATAAATGGTAGAGGAAAATGATCTTTCCTCGTAGCAGCGTTGAGTTTTCTATAATCGATGCATACACGCCACCCAGTTTGGGTGCGTGTCTGAATCAACTCATTCGCTTCATTTGTGATCACAGTGATGCCGGATTTCTTAGGAACGACGTGTATAGGACTTACCCACTGGCTATCGGAGATCGGGTATATAATACCACTATCTAAGCATTTGACGATCTCTTTCATGACAGCTTCCTTCATGACGGGATTTAACCGTCTCTGTGGTTCTCGGGTCGGTCTGGCATCATCCATCACATGTATATGATGTTCAACAATCAAGGGACTGATCCCTTTGATGTCCGCCATACTCCAACCAAACGCCTCTTTATTAGATCTTAATACCGATAAAAGTGCGTTCTCTTGCTCTGATGCAAGAGAAATGGAAATTATAACCTGTAAAGTCTCGTTCTCACCAAGATATGCATATTTTAGGTGAGAAGGTAAGACCTTGAGATCTAATTCAGGCGGAGAAATGATCGAAGGAAGGATCATAGAATGATTTTTGGATTTACAAAGAAGCTCAGAGCCTGTGAAAGATACAGACTCGGGTGGAGAAAAGTCAGAAGTGCAGGACTCAAGTGTAAGTGAAGTGTCCTCACTAAGATCAAGTGTAAGATCAAGCAGAGATGTGCTAATGTCATCGAGATCAGTAAAGCAAAGTTCCTCGGCTCCACAACTATCGGGAGCGATCTCATGGACAGAACACACATCTAAAATATGAGCACTAGGTTCTGATGGCTGACTCCCAACTCTGTAGATATTTAGTTCAATGGTCATATTTCCAAATGATAAATTCATTGAACCATTTCTACAGTTTATAACAGCGTTGGAAGTGGCAAGGAAAGGACGACCTAAAATCACCGGAATTTGGCCCCGGGGGTTTGCTACAGGATGTGTGTCGAGCACAATGAAGTCTACAGGGAAAACAAATTCCCCGACCTTTATCAACACATCCTCTAATTCACCCCTTGGTTTGGTGATAGATCGGTCCGCCATCTGGAGAGTACAATGAGCAGGTTTCAGCTCTCCAATTCCTAGTTGCTCATAGACAGAATAAGGTAACAGGTTAACACTTGCGCCAAGGTCTAAAAGAGCACGATTTATGTTTTTACCCCCAATCGAAATCGATATTGTAGGACATCCTGGGTCCTTTCGTTTCTTTGGTAGCTGGGGAATAAAAGCAGTGCTGATGTTATTAGCCATAAAGATCTTCTTCGGCACTTGAGTCTTCCTCTTCCTAGTGCACAAGTCCTTTAGAATTTTTGCATAAGCGGGGACTTGTTGAATTGCATTTAGGAGAGGGATATTGATGTTAACTTGTTTGAACATTTCTAAAATTTTCTCCATATGAGGACTCGTTCTGTTAGCCCTTAGCCGGTTCGGGTAAGGTGCTTTCGCAATAAGCGCGGGGTCCATCATATGAGAAGGAAAGGGGGGTAGACGAGATCCCAAAAGAGGTGTGGGGACCGTCTGTGGAGAACTATAAGGGTTGGGTGAAGGTGTTGAGCCTAAAGGGAACTGGAGAATAGGCTCGTGCGAAGGTGGTTTGGTAGAAGAAGAAGGATCAGAAGGAGAAGTGTGTGTATGTGGAAAGGTCTCAGCCGGGGTTTTGACATGATTTTCAGTATTATCAATATCTTCCCCGACATTATTATTCAGCACTCTTCCCGATCTCAACGTGGTAATGGCATTTACATTGTAATGCCCAGGATTCTGTAGGGGTTGAGAGGGAAGTTTCCCTTTTTCTCTCGCACTCATTTCAGCTTTGAGGCGTGCGATTTCAGCTTCCATCGATCTGATACTCTCAGCTTGTGACGCTGAGTTTTTCTTTATCTCATTGACGGAAGATCTAACCTCAGTCGAAACCTCCATGAAATTTGATAAAAGTGATTTCATGGTTTGAGTAAATTGAGAGAAATCGTCAGAACAGGACTGCATAGGATTAGACTGTGCATGAGTGTTGCTCTGGTTTTGGAAATTTTGTGACTGGTAGGGGTGCTGAGTGAGTTGAAGGGGTTGCTGTTGTGGTGGAGGAAGAGCCCTTTGAAAGTTATTTGTGTTTGGAACCGTGTTTTGAGATTGATTTTGGTTCCAAGCAAAATTCGGGTGGTTCCTCCAACCCTGATTGTACGTGGAAGAATATGGATCGTTTCGAGGTCGTTGAAATGCGGCATTAGAATGCTCTTGACCTTGAAACGCCGAGTTTAAAGGACATTCTTCCGTTAAGTGTGACGGATCAGAACAGCACCCACAAATAGTTTTGGGGAGTGATACCGGGTTTAGGGAGGCTGTTGCAAATTTGTGTTCCATAGCGTCGAGCTTCTTTTGCATTGCTGCCATTTCTGCTCGAACACCTATGGACACATCTACTTGGTGTACGCCACCCCTATTCAAAGGTTGGGTTCCACTCTCCCAAATCAGTGATTTTTCAGCGAATTCTTCTAAGTATCGCCAGGCTTCCCCATCGTCCTTAGTCATAAATGTACCCTGACACATATTCTCAAGGCTTTGTTTCGTGCTAGGGTTACTGCCCTCATAGATGATTCGGCACAGCTCCCATCTCGGGATGCCGTGATGAGGACATTGAACCATTAAATCCTTGAAACGTTCAAAGTACTTTGAAAATGGTTCGGTAGGGAGCTGGGCAAATTGGTTCAATTCACTACGAATTCGAGCCGTTCGTTGGACTGGGTAAAATTTCTTTAGGAATGCAGCGACGAATTCTTCCCAATTTGTGATGGAGTGTGCGGTGGTGTTATATAGCCACTTCTCGGCTATATCGCACAAGGTAAAAGGAAGAAGTCGTAGACGCATCGCATCCACAGAAAGTTGAGACGTACCCATCATAGCGCATACGTTTTCAAATTTGGTAATGAAAACGTAAGCGTCCTCGGTCTCGAGTCCGTGATACTTAGGTAGAAGGTTGATATACTGGGGCTTGATTTCAAAATTATCCCCGTTCGCTGGTGGTGTGGATAAGCAGGTCGAAAGAGGACCTCTAAGTGGATAGCATCTTTCCTGAAGAGAAATGTGTGGAGGATTCTGCGCACCAACGGACGGTGGCAGATTGGGGTTAAAGAAGTTTGATGGATTCGGATCCATCGGTGTGGGTGTGGTAGTAGGCAAAGAAAAGGTAAATGAAGAATTATCGACTTCGGAGTCGATAAAAGGTACGCGGACTAAACGGGCACTAGAATCCCGTGTCCAGCCTATCTTGTACTAAAAAGGGTTAGTACAAGTGGCAGCGTTGGCTTATAATTAGGGGTAAAATGAATGCGGTGTTTGCTTTTGAAAAGGGACGGATTTTGAAAAAATGATGCGACAACCAAATGCAGCAACACAAACCCTAGAATCTAATGGTCACCTAGGTCCGGCTCTAGACCGCTCCTAACTGCCAAAAGACAAGTCGCGGGATCAATCCTCCACTGCCTCTTTGTCCCCTGTGGCCGGATAAGTGCCAGGTAAGTGGGAAGGAACCACCACTACAGTGGACCTAATTAATAACCACTAGCCTTAGACACACTCGCCTTAGGCACCACAAGAAAACGCGGATAAGCAATGAATTACCCACGGCCCTCTCTTGTCCTAAATGAGCGCGACAGTCCTTAGAGTCATCTCTAGATTTCTTTTAGTTAATGGGGGTAAATGCGGATGCAAGTTTGGTGGTTTTCGGGGCCTAGGAAGGGTAATGAAATCCCCACCTAATTTGGATTTGGCCGTGCCCCTTAATTTTCCGTATTTAATATGCTAAACAACCAAGAAAAGCAAAATCACGCACAATTTTAATTTGCTTTTGCGGCGCAGCTATTGTTTGCAAAGAATCCTGCAGAAAGGATTAGTTGGAGCTAAAAAGGGAGAGAGGAGAGAGCAAGAAATCACCTGAAGAAAAATTTTCCAGAGAACCCCCTACACTGCGGCGCTTCCGCCGCGAATACAGGGCTCAGGCCGCGCTTCCGCGGTCCAACAGTGGTTTTACTGTACCAATTTCCTTCAGCTGCTTCCTGTTCCTATCTCCAGCTCTCTGGTATATCCCAAATAATTTTTCCACAGCACAGAATGCTCCAGATCACCTTGCAATCAATTCACAACACACGTATAAGAGTTTGTACGAATTTTGATTTCAAGAAATGAAACGTAATAATTCTTTCACTTCAAACTATAAAATGTAAACGAATTAACGCGCGATCCCCGGCAACGGCGCCATTTTGATTTGTTGATTTTCGTGGATGTGTTTATCGAATCAACTAGTAAAGAAATCACAACCAAAAATATTTGACCGCAATCAAACAACGGTGTCAGTTGAAGTTAATGAATGAGTGCGGATCGTCCTCAGGGATCTCGAGATTCGTTTTTACTTTTATTTGTTTGAAATGAAATGTTAAGCAACAATAAGAGAAAACACGATTCAATTGATTGATTTGTATTCGTGTGTCACTAATCTTTTCTAAAGAATCAAGAACTATAAACAACAAGAATCGGTTTCAATGGAATTTTCCAAACGACAATCCAAACTGATAAAGAGGCTCGTAGGAATCGATAGGATCTTTATATGTGTTGTAGTCTACAATATTTCATATTCTTGTCCTTCGAAGAATTGATGCTAGATCAATGGTTATCGACGAGAATTAGGGTTTTCTTGATGAAATTAAAGTTTCATCTCTTAACCCTTACTCTTTCGAGGATACCATTTATATTCTAGCCTCTAGTAATTTCAAGAATCGATCGGATCACCCCAATCTCGAGCGATGTTGATCAAGAAAGCATCGAATCGAATTGGGTTGTCGATTCTTGAAATAGCTAGGGTTTACAATCTCGTGGGATTCAAGAATTGATTACAAATTTGCTACATCATCATACTAAAGATCTTCTCGACTCCTTAACGAGCGGAGTTTTACTCGCGCATCACCACATAGACAATATTCAAGAACAGTAAAGATAACATGATGCGGAATTTTAAAAGAAAGCAAGATTAACGAATTTCACCTTTTATTTCTATCAACAATTCCGTTACAATCACTCAAGAAATACAAGAGGAGGAACTTGATTGTCGACTTGGCTTCGCTCGTCTCCGTGGATCGCGGATCGGCTTGGATCACTTGCCCGATTGAAGATCGGCTCGGCTCCCAAAAGGTTGAAGATTTCTCGCTTGATTTGGTACTCAAAATGTTGGATTTGGAGTGGAATTAGGGTTAGGGTTTCCTACAAGATTTCTCACTAATCTTGAGGAAGAAGAAGATGGAGAAAGAGAATGGCTAAACTAAAAATGGGTTGAATCTATCACTCTCCAAGATTTCTTGATTTTTCCAAGATGATCCAAGATGAGAAATGAGTGAGCCTAGGGTCTTATTTATAGACCTAGGTTTAGGTTTGAATTAGACTTTCCCTCCCAAAGTTTGTTAACAAGTTTGTTGGGGTTTAGCTTAGGGTTTAAGCAAGGGTTTAGGAAAGTTCTAGAAGTTCTAGGCTAGTTTAGGAGCTTGATGATCTGGTGGAAGTGTCTGGACTCTTCTGGACTTTTGTATGCATTTTTGAGCTGCAGGCACTAACACAGGAGTTGTGATGAAGTTTGAGAAGTTGATTCCCTGGTTCAGCCGCGGATCCGCCGCATGAGGTGCCTTTAGGCCGCGCTTCCGCCGCGCAATGGTGGCCTCGGGAACTGTGCTTTCTGCAGTTGCTTTGTACTGCTGTATAGATTATTCTTTGATGTTAAGAATTGCAGTAGCCCTTCTATGTTGATACCAGATTTGCTTTCAATGAGTTTACGAGCAATTGTAATGGTCGAGCAATGTATTGATCGAGCAAGTATCTCTTTTCCTGCATAGACTTCAAAATAGGGGTTGCAAGATATAGAAAATATGCTATGTAATGCAATGCAGTTAATTTCCCTAGAATTTCCGGTTTAAAGGTCAAATACATGTAATTTGATATTTTGCGACCGATTAGCTAATATGTGAATTATGAATACCGTACTCTCCTATATGTATGCAGATGTTAAGGAAATTGCCTGCTAAAATATACAGTATTTTCGACTGATCAAGGTACTACGGTTTCCTCATTGATGGTAACGGAGAAGATTGCATCATGGATGATGATGATCCTACCAGTTTTCAGCAAGCTATCACGAGTGGTGACTCTGTGAAGTGGCTGGATGCCATGAGATCCGAAATGGAGTCTATGTACACCAACAAAGTATGGACTTTGGACGTTGTACCCCCTGGGGTAAAACCTGTAGGGTGCAAATGGATCTTTAAAAGAAAGATTGGTGTGGATGGGCAGGTAGAGACCTATAAGGCAAGACTTGTGGCGAAAGGTTTTCGTCAAAGACCAGGTTTGGACTATGACGAAACTTTTTCGCCCGTAGCCATGCTTAAATCCATTCGGATCCTACTTGCTATAGCTGCTCACTACGACTATGAAATCTGGCAGATGGACGTTAAAACATCATTTCTAAATGGAGATTTAGAAGAATGCGTTTATATGGATCAGCCAGAGGGCTTCATTGACAGTGGGAGCAGCGAGAAAGCATGTAGATTGCTTAAATCCATATATGGGTTAAAGCAGGCATCTCGGAGTTGGAACATCTGTTTCGATGATGTTATCAAAGAGTTTGATTTCATCAAAAATCCAGATGAACCTTGTGTTTATAAGAAGGCTGTAGGAAGAGCTGTCACATTCCTCGTATTGTACGTGGATGATATTCTTCTGATAGGAAATGATATTCCTATGCTACAGTCGGTCAAATCATTCTTATCGCTAAGGTTCTCCATGAAGGACCTGGGTGATGCCACATACATCCTGGGCATAAGGATCTATAGGGATAGATCCAAAAAGTTATTGGGACTGTCCCAAACCAGGTACATCAACACCATCCTAAAGAGGTTTAGTATGGAAGACTCCAAGTGGGGTGCCTTACCCGCTTGCCATGGAGTCACTCTCTCCAAGGATTCTTGTCCAAAGACCGATGAAGAGAGAGCTCGCATGAGCATTATACCTTATGCTTCGGCAGTAGGATCTATAATGTATGCGATGTTATGTACACGCCCAGATGTAGCTTATGCACTTAGTGTTGTAAGCAGGTATCAATCCAACCCTGGGGAGAACCA
Organism: Agapanthus africanus; assembly: GCA_030015575.1. Classification (NCBI taxonomy): domain Eukaryota; kingdom Viridiplantae; phylum Streptophyta; class Magnoliopsida; order Asparagales; family Amaryllidaceae; genus Agapanthus; species Agapanthus africanus. Next base: position 181,816,939 of record JASDDO010000008.1, read on the forward strand.
CTGGACAGCTGTGAAGAACATTCTTAAGTACTTGCGAAGGACTAAAGAATTGTTCTTGGTGTATGGTAATACAGATCTCCAAATGGAGGCCTTTACCGATTCGAGCTTCCAGAGCGATAAGGATGACAGCAAATCTATCTCAGGGTTTGTATTTACCCTCAATGGAGGGGCGGTAAGTTGGAAGAGTTCCAAACAAGATACCGTTGCAGACTCTACGATGGAAGCTGAGTACATTGCTGCAAATGATGCCGCCAAGGAAGCCGTCTGGATGAAGAAGTTCGTCTCGGAGCTAGGAGTAGTTCCAACCATTATTGATCCAATACCTTTGTATTGTGACAATAATGGGGCGATGGCGTTAGCCAAGGAGCCCAGATCCCATCAGCGGTCCAGACATATCCTGAGGCGTTTTCATTTGATCCGGAAGATTGTAGATCGCCGCGAGATCGAGATTAAGAGAGTAGACACAAAGAACAACGCCGCGGATCCACTCACCAAGGCCCTCCCTCAGCCACAGCATGAGCGACTTTTTGAGATATTGGGTATGAGATATGCCAATAACTGGCCTTAGTGCAAGTGGGAGATTGTTGGACATATGTATGCCCTAGAGGCCATTATGTGATAGTGGATGTATCTATACATGTATATATATTCAGTTTGCATTCTTGCTCGACATGATAGTATGCTATCTGGTTCTTCTTTATCTGACATGTTTATTTGATCATGCTTCTATTCATTCATACATGCTGATAAAGCCCTGAGGATATCGGCTTGACTACTCTGATTATGATGCAGATCATACTAGTGGGACATCTGTAGTCTATAAGCGTATCCTGGAACGTCCCTAGTCGTAGGTATATCGAGACGGGGCATTGATATACCAGAGTAGACTAGCGTATATGATACTAGACCCATACGATGGGCGATGAATGTTCCCACATTCATCGATGTTTGACATCAAGATCATATACGGGTGCTCAGTGGTGACTGGGTACACTGGACGGACTCACCGAGAACTCCTATATGGAATTATATCTATCGTCGGATAGCAGTTCTCAGGTGACACTGGTACAGGTTAGTCTGTAGACCCGAGATCGTCATAGAGCCTTGTGTGTTCTCCCACTGTATTTTGATTACCACCCTACCACGGCTCTACTGAGTCGTGCAAGCAGGTGGCCGTTGGGTACAGTCCTGAGACACACGAAGGCAATGAGCGATAGGAGGGGTTTCATTTCTCCCGATATTGGGAGTTGATGCTGTACTGTGCCCGACTGGTTATATCAGTAAGTCCCTGGCCAGGGCTGCTGAGATTTGCTGATAAGTGTTATCAGTAGTTTCTCGATCTGTTATAGACCATTCACCGGCACGACTTATTGAGTTATTAGGGTCGACGTGACCATCTCTAGGCTCGATATGCTGCATATCTGACGAAGAGACCGGACTGTACGGTAGTGTTGCCGGATGGCTCGACGGGAGTTGTAGCAGGTTCGCTTGTTGTCTTCTGATCGCTCAATACCCGGGTGGCCGTTACGTTTAGCTGACCGCTTGCGGCTTGAGGGTACTTGATATGATCATCACCCTCTGCCGGCGTATTGACGAGTCTTAGAGTCCTACAGAGGAGTTACCCAGTCCAGGCGAAACGTTGTGGTGCGCGTATGCGATATGCGCTTGCACCCGATTGAAATGTGCGTATATGATACCGAACATTGATCGGGTGGCCTGCTTTTGGTGGGGTCATATGAGATGTGACCGGATTGATAAATTAAGTGTTGATTTATCATCTAACCATTAGTTTTCTCACTTGAAACCTTTCTAGGGTTTGATGGATGTATGCATGCATGCATGTTTTTCTTTCTTCCTTTCTAGTTTCATGCACATGTAGATGTGCATACATGTATACATACATACACCCATCCATCATGGTTGATTGCATATGGAAATGGTGGCAATATAAGCCTCACACCATAGATTAAACAATGGATAATTATTTAATTTTGGTTTTAAAGTAAAATGAAAAAGAAAAGGATAATCATTCTTGATTCTACACTCTTCTTCTAACCTAACCTATCTCAACTACCACTAACCTATGGTTATCCTTCTCTTTATCATTTAAAACCCAAGTTAAACTAACTATCCATCATTTAATCATGGTTGAAGTCAAGAAGAAAATAAATATATATAGTGATATATATTTCTTTTTCTTCTTAACTCAAGGTTATCTTTTACACCTCTTGTTCATTTTAGCCACCATCTTCATCCTCCTTCATCTTTTCCTCTCTAGTCTTTTCTAGTGAGCTAAATACAAATAAAGAAAGGTTTTTGAAGTGAGATTCCAAACCACAACATCATTCTACTCAAGTCTAGCCGACTTGATTAGAGTGTTTCCTTCGGTTTTCCAAAGTAGCGAGCTTGGACGGAGTGCTCCGTGGTGGATCGTCGTGGACGCAAGGGAACTTCAAGAGGACCTCGATTCAACACCCAGACACCAAGGAGTCCAACAAAGGGGAGCTACAAAGGTTGTAGCCTTCAAACCCTTATCTTTACTAGCTTAAAGTTTCATAACCCTAATTTTCTAGGATCGATCCCTTTGCATGTTAGTTTAGCACCATAAAAATTATAACTTTGGGTCATGTGATGCTTCAAAACTCTTCATAGGGTGCTAAACAAACCTTACAGGACCATCAGAAGAAATGATTGATGCATTCCTGAACGAATCCCGTCTTAAAAGCAAAGCTGATCGAGAGCGCGAGATGGCCATATTCGAGAAAGCCAAACGCCGGCGACTAGCTGAAAGGGTCAAAACACTCCCACCGGATCAAAGTACATCCGCCGCAAATAAAAGCAGGTTCAAGATGAGGAAAAGGTTCGCCAAAGCCATATCGATGGGAATGAAGCTCCCCTCTTTCAGAGGAAATTCTTCCACCGATATATATCTTGATGAAGCGGACATGCATCTTAACTTCTACTTATATCATCAGAAGATTGCACACCCTACTGAAGAATGCAATGCCTTTAAAAACTGGTGGCAGGGATACGTTGCTCACCGGCAGCACGTTCAGCAATTGAAGCGCGAAGCTCGTCGGAAACACAGCACGACAAATGAGCATATGAAAACTGCCGGCAACGGTTACATGGTTGACGGCAGAAGATCGCAAACTCTCACCTTCGGGAGCAATTCTGAAGAAGAAACGACTCTCAGCCCTCTCTTCAAAGAATCCACCTCAGGAAAAGAGGAAGAAAAGAAGAGCTGCGAGAATGTTCAGCTGCGCAATCGCACGCTACCCGAAAAGAATCTCGGACCCGCAAACAAGGGATCGAGCAAAAGGGATAAGGGGAATGGAAAAGCGACCTCCGTCGCCAATGCTAAACAACAGCCGAGTGACCCGAAACCATTTGGTCGTCAAAACAACAAGCCACGATACCTCAATGAGAAGTTGAAACGCCCTTACTCGTTTCCCAGAGATAAAACAAATGGACTGTTCGAGCTAGCGGTGCGCAGCGGGCTCATCACTCTGCCGGATCCAAAACGTCCGTTGCTGCCAGGTGACGTTGACAATCCTAACTATTGTCCCTACCACAGAGTAATGGGTCACCCACTCGAAAATTGCTTCATCTTCAAAAACTGGGTTGAAGACCAATACCAACAAGGCAAACTCGCGCTGTCCGAAAACTGGAAGGTGAGCCCGCCACAACCACATGCTCCGAAAAAGATGGATATGCCGGGGGCATCATGCTCATTCATAGGGAAAGCCCCATAGACCGAAATGTCGTTAAACTATCGATGGACCACTATGTCCTAAAACTGGCTATAGACCGAAACGTCAGTAAACTAGAGAGTCGCCTCAAATACGGCGACGGTGGACCACTATGTCCTAAAACTGGCGTCGGACCGAAACGTCCCTAAACTAACGATGGACCGCAATGTCCTAAAACTTGCAAATGACCGAAACGTCGTTAAACTACTATCAACCCGCGGCATCCTCAGGCCGGCGTGGTAAAAAAAAATCAAAAAAAAAAACAAAAAAAACGGTATGCCCATAAGCAAAATGGGCACGGATGAAAACCCGAAAGGGCTCCGTGAGTAAAAACAGCAGGGCTACCGGCGAGTGTTTGTGAAAACCCGAAAGGGCGCAATCTCGTTAAAAGACACTTACAGGGTCCTCTCGACCTTATAAGGAGAAACCACCTGCGTGAGATCCTTTCGACTCACAAGGGAGCAACACACTTAGGGATCCTCACGATTCCTAAGGAAAAAATACACTTGCGAGATCCTCACGACTCGTAAGGAGAACTCTCTTATGGGCCCTCACGGCTCATAAGATTTGAAAGTCTTAAGTTACAGAAACCTTAACCTGTTCTTAAGCAACCCCCACAACCTTAGATATTGCCCTACAAGCGGCTCATACTGACCCTTGTATACAATCCACGGGCGCGAATAAACATTTCCCCAACAAAGTCCCATCCATGACTAGGGATATGCTTGTACAACAAACAACACTTGTAAGTCCTCTCGACTTATAAGGAGAAAACCCTTTTGTAAGATCCTTACGACTTACAAGAGAACATGCACTTAGGAATCCTCACGATTCCCAAGGAAAAAACACACCTACAAGATCCTCACGACTTGTAGGGAGAAATACCTTTGTGAGACCCTTACGGCTCATGAAGTCAAAAGCCTTAGCCGACAGGACCCTTAACCCTGTTTAGTAAGCCACCTTTGTTCAACATCGACAGAGGCAAATGATGATTCGCTCCTGGCAATATCCCAGTTGCAGCGATGCTGATGCCTAAACCGGTATCAAATTCCAAGTCCTTTCACGGAAAATGATGATTCGCTCCTGGCAATATTCTAGTCGCAGCGATGCTGATGCCAAGATTGGTATCAGATCCCAAATCCCCTACTCGCAAAAAAAAATCAGCGAGCCAAAAAAAAATGCATACGAAATTGCCGAAATGATGGGGAAACTTGCAAACAAAATCAGCAAGTAAAAATGTATGCATGCAAAATAGCCGAAATGATTTGGCAACTCGCAATAAAAAGCAGCGAGTAAAAAGAAAAATAGTCGAAATGATTGGGCACCGCGAAAAATAGCCGAAATGATTGGGCAATCGCGATTTTCGCGATATAAAAAGCTGAAATGATAGAGCATCGCGGAAAGAATAAAAAAAATGAAAGAATGAAACTTTTTGCCCTACGGGTGAAATCACATCGATCCCTGTATACAATCCAGGGGCACAGATAAAGAGGGAACCATACCTTCCCAACAGGCTCCATCAGAAAGCTAAGCCAAATCTCGACGGTTCATAGACAACCTCGACATTTGTCGCAATATTGCAGACATAATGTCAACAGACGAAACAAAGGAAGGTCCCTAGCTTCAGGGTCTCGATGTCAATATCGACAACTTAGAGATCACCAACGGCGTTTCTCCTCACTCCAACCAGATGCAGACGTGACTTCAACAAATGACCTCACGGTCGAAACAAAGCGGAGTGACGGCAAAATCCCAGCTCCACCTCAGCATTCGTCTCGTTACAGCGGACGCGATGTCAACAACGGCGTTCCTTTGCGGTCCATCAGGATGCAGATGCAACGTCAACAAATGACCTCACGGTCGAAACAAAGCGGAGTGACGGCAAAATCCCAGCTCCACCTCAGCATTCGTCTAATTACAGCGGACGCGATGTCAACAACGGCGTTCCTTCGCGGTCCATCAGGATGCAGATGCAACGTCAACAAAAGACCCAATGGTCGAAACAAAGCGGAGTGACGGCAAAATCCCAGCTCCACCTCAGCATTCGTCTCGATACAGCAGACGAGAGATCACCAACGGCGTTCCTCAGCAGTCCCGCAGGATACGAATGCAATGTCAACAAAAGACCTCACGGTCGAAACAAAGCGGAGTGATGGCAAAATCCCACCACGACCTCGACGCTCGTCTCAATACAACAGACGATATATCAGCACAGCGTCCTTCCTCCAACAGGATCCGGACACGCCAAAGTAAATGAAGCGAAGGCCAAATTCCTAGCTTCAAGGTTTTAACGGCAAGTCATATAAAGCCTAAAGACATTCGGAGATCATCTTGCACCAACACGGAGTGGTCACCACCTCGACGATCGTCTCGATACAGCAGATGAAATGTCGCCCCAGCGTTCTTCCCGCAGTAGGATTCGGACGCGCCAAAGCAAATGAAGCAAAGGCCAAATTCCTAGCTTCAGGGTCTTGACGGCAAGTCATATAAAGCCTGAAAGACATTTGGAGATCATCTCGCACCAGTGCGGAGTGGTCACCACCTCGACATTCGTCTCGATATAGCAGACGAGATGTCACCACAGCATTCTTCCTCATGCCAGCAAAGTACGGAAGCAACACAACCAAACAAGCGGAGTAACGGTAAAATCCCAGCTCTACCTCGGCATTCATCTCGATACAGCAGACGAGATGTCACTACGGCGTCCTTTCCCCAACAAGATTTGGGCACGCCACAACAAACAAAGTGAAGGCCAAATTCCTAGCTTCAGGGTCTTAACGGCAAGTCATATAAAGCCTGAAGGACAATCGGAGATCATCTCGCACAAGCGCGGAGTGGTCACCACCTCTACGTTCTTCTCGATACAGCAGACGCAACATCACCAAAAGGAACAGCGGCAACTCCCAGTTCCATGGCTCGGCGATATACAGATCACCGAGAGTCAAATCTCCACTCCGTGAATGCGGATATATTCAGCAAAATTCCTGGTTACGTGGAACGCGGATAACGTCACTCTTTGACCCCGTGGAAAACGTCCAGAGCGGATCCTGGTCCTCACAGAGCACGACAGTGAACCTGCGCGAAGCATCCAGAGCGGAGCCTAGTCCTCGCCTAACGCGGCAGTGAACCCGTTTGAAGCATCTTGAGCAAAATTCCTGGTTACGTAGAACGCGGATAACGTCACTCTTTGACCCCGTGGAAAACGTCCAGAGCGGATCCTGGTCCTAGCAGAGCACGGCAGTGAACCCGTGTGAAGCATCCAGAGCGGAGCCTAGTCCTCGCCAAGCACGGTAGTGAACCCGTGTGAAGCATCTAGAGCAAAATTCCTGGTTACGTGGAACGCGGATAACGTCACTCTTTGACCCCGTAGAAAACGTCCAGAGCGGATCCTGGTCCTCGCAGAGCACGGCAGTGAACCCGTGCGAAGCATCCAGAGCGGAGCCTAGTCCTCGCCTAACACGGCAGTGAACCCGTGTGAAGCATCTAGAGCAAAATTCCTGGTCACGTGGAACGTGGATAACATCACTCTCCGACCCCGTGGGAAACGTCCAGAGCAGATCCTGGTCCTCGCATCAACATGGAGTGATCACCACCGCGACATTCGTCTCGATACAGAGGACGCAATGGCAGAAAACGAAGCGAAGGCCAAATTCCTAGCTTCAACATCTTAACGGCAAGTCATATAAAGCCTGAAAGACATTCGGAGATCATCTTGCACCAGTGTGGAGTGGTCACTACCTCGACGTTCGTCTCGATACAGCAGACGCAACATCACCAAAAGGAGCCACGGCAAAATCCCTAGTTCCAAACCTCAAAGGTTCACCAGCAACCTAGAGACAACCATGACATTCGTCTCGATACAGAGGACGCGATGCCAGCAAACGAAGCGAAGGCCAAATTCCTAGCTTCAGGGTCTTAACGGCAAGTCATATAAAGCCTGAAAGACCACCGGAGATCATCCCACATGGAGTGGTCACCACCTCGACGTTCGTCTCGATACAGCAGACGCAACATCACCAAAAGGAGCCACGGCAAAATCCCTAGTTCCAAACCTTGACGGTTCACCAGCAACCTAGAGACAACCATGACATTCGTCTCGATACAGAGGACGCGATGCCAGCAAACGAAGCGAAGGCCAAATTCCTAGCTTCAGGGTCTTAACGGCAAGTCATATAAAGCCTGAAAGACCACCGGAGATCATCCCACATGGAGTGGTCACCACCTCGACGTTCGTCTCGATACAGCAGACGCAACATCACCAAAAGGAGCCACGGCAAAATCCCTAGCTCCAAACCTCGATGGTTCATCAGCAACCTAGAGACAACCACGACATTCGTCTCGATACAGAGGACGCAATGCCAGTAAACGAAGCACAGGCCAAATTTCTAGCTTCAGGGTCTTAACGGCAAGTCATATAAAGCCTGAAAGACTATCGGAGATCATCCCACACCAGCGCGGAGTGGTTATGACTCATCGGGGCTCTCCAAAATGAGCCTAACCTCAAGTAAAAAGCGGCATGGCAAATTCCTAACGCTTGCTCTTCCGACGGTCAAACTGCCAAGGAGGATTGCTTGAAGACGTCTTGTCCAGCCCCCGAAGGGATCAGAGACACGGCAGTCGCAGGGCTACTCGAACAGCACGATTGCCTATCGAGGAATATATGAGCTCATGCGACGGTATGACGGCCAAAACCCTAAGTACCACAGACCCTAACGGACTTCTGTCGTAAAGAGCAGAGGTTAACTGTGACGTTAGGATATTCTTGCGAGATCTGCTCGATCCGTTTCGACTCGTGAGGAAATTGATGTCTTTGCGAGAACTTCTCGATTCGTCTCGACTCGTGAGTAAAAGCCTTAGGCAGTAGGGATTAAAAAACCTGTTTCCTAAGCACTGGGACCCTGCAAGTCGGCCCAAAACGGTCTCTTGCATACTATCCACGGGTCTCACTCTCCGAAGTCGAATTTCGACAAGGAGGGAAACAACCGCTTACGGGTCCTCTCGACTCGTAAGAGGGAAAAATTCTCTTACAAGATCCTTACGACTTATAAGAGAAAACTCACTTAGGAATCCTCACGACTCCTAAGGAGAAAATACACCTACGAGATCCTCTCGATCCGTAGGGAGAAAAGTCTTTATGAGACCCTCACGGCTCATAAAATTGAAAAGTCTTAGGTGGCAGATCCTAACCCTGTCTCCTAAGCCATCACTGCCCTGCAAAGAGGTCAAGATGGACCATCTATGAGCCACACTTTCCAAAGCTATATGCCACTGAAATAGAGAACTTACTCATAAGCGTATAAACTACTCCACGCCAGAGTAAGACGTAAAGAAATAGAAGGGTGAGGCTCATGGAGTTGAGAGTTTGGAACTATAACTCTTAAGAGTCGAGATTTGAGTCAATGATAAATGACGACGCTTGTGTCCGCTCGTTATCTTCTCAGATCAAGATTCTGAAAGTTATATACCAATCCGAAACTGGTCATACGACATGCATTTCTCTGCACTACTTCACCCACGTATATACTTATGTGGGCAAAGTAGTGGGGGGCATTTGTTCCCGCCAAAAATTTCTGCGCAAAAGAGTCTAAGGTATCAAATGGCAGCGATATGCTTAAGGAAATGCGAACCAGTATCTTCCGGGCTGTTTTTTTGACAAACTCCCGAATGAGAAAAGATAAATTCTGATGGTATCGAAAGCGGCTCGAAAAACCCTTCGATTTGATATATTATGGGCCTCGTAATTCATCCGGGATCAAAAGTTATGAGGAATTACGTGTCCACACGTGATGGACTTTTAAGAACCCGCTGGAGGAGTTAAAAAAATATAATATAAACTCAGAAAAGACCCCAATGGGGCATCACGTGCTCACACGTGACCATGGGTCACGTGCAGACACGTGATGGGCTTTTAAGGCCTCTAAAATAATGAATAGAATTAAATTCCAAAATCTATTCCCTGATTAAAAATCAAGAATCACGTGCTCACACCTGACCAATGGTCACGTGCTGACACTTGATGGTTAAAACTGAAGCGTAAACAAACAGCTGAAGGAAATACCTTAATGAGGTGTCACGTGCTCACACGTGACCAATGGTCACGTGTTGACACGTGATGGTTACAACTGAAGCGTAAGTAAACACTGAGAAAAGGACTCAATTGGGGGTCACGTGGCAACACGTGACTGGCTGTAAAAGCCTTTCTGTTCAACAGAATTAAATTCTGAAAAAAGATCATTTAAATCTTTCGAAATAGAATTAAAATTCTAAAAGCTTCTAAATCTTTCCAAATGGAAAAGGATTATGGGGACCGTTGGATTAAAGATCCAAGGGAGATTAAAAATCACCAATTTATGGAAAAATCTTGGACAAGGAAAGATTTCCCTGAAAATCTCACCAGAATAACAAATAGAATATCTTTTGGATTTAAAATCCACGGTGAATAAAATTCACTGAATGATCTAAAGGCCCAGATTAATGATAAATATAAATCAAATCTCTCAACAATCAAATCAAATCTTCCAATGAGAGATTTGCTAAACAAATTGATTCTTTTCCTTCTCCTATAAATAGGAGCCAAGAAAAGAAGAGGAGGGGATCTACTTTTTTGAGAGAAAAACAGAGAGAGGAGAATTTAATTCTCAAGAGAAAAAAAAGCAAAGAGAGGAGAATTTAATTCTCTGCCAAAAGAAAAACCCTAGGTAAGAAAAGAGAGGCTTCAAAAGAGAATTTAATTCTCAAAAGAGTTTAACTCTTATTTAAAAAAAAGAACTTAGTTCTTCTTCTGGTTAAAGATCTACACAGAGCACATCTCCCCATAACTTAAGAATTTAATTCTCATCGGGTCGAGATCCTGCCATGCAGATCCTAAACTTAGAAGGGGAATTGAGTTTTGAGAATTTAATTCTCCTAAAACAAAACTAGGGTTTAACCCTAATCTAGAATTTAATTCTTTCACATATCTGGGAATTTAATTCCTTTGGAAAGAAATCAGGGTTTTATCCTAAATAAGAATTTAATTCTTTCACAATAGGAATTTAATTCCTCCAAAATCATAATTAGGGTTTAACCCTACAGAGAATTCAATTCTTAAAAGATCTCTGTTCATGAAAAGAACTAGGGTCACGTGCCCCCACGTGACCCTTGAAAAGATCCCCTGCAAAGAACTTTGAAGCATCACCTCACGTGCTCCCACGTGACTCCCAAAACGCAGAAAGAAAAAGCAAAGGAAATGAAAGCTTTGGGCGCTCTCACGTGTTATCACGTGACCCCTCAGCAAATGCTTTAACAATTGGCGCGCAGATCCCCATCACGTGCCAACACGTGATGCTCTAAAATGAAAATGAAAGTGTTTAACACTTAATGGCAAAACAAAAGAAAAGAAGCTTTGGGCGCTCTCACGTGTCCCCACGTGACCCCTCAGCAAGTGCTGTAATATTCGATGCACAAACCCCCATCACGTGCCAACACGTGATGCTCTAAAATAATGATGAAAAGTGTTTAACACTTATTCGCAGATTTGAGGATAAAACAAAGGAGAGCTGGCTCCACATTTAGGGCGCCCTCACGTGTCCCCACGTGACCCCTAACAAATCCCTTTAATATCCAATGGATAAATGCCTATCACGTGTCCACACGTGATGGCCAGGAAATGAAAAGTGTTTAACATTTAATTGCAGAACAAAATAAAAGGGATCTGGTCCCCCCTTAGGGCGCCCTCACGTGTCACCACGTGACCCCTAATGAGCATTCTAACAGACCAGGGCGAGGGCCTCCATCACGTGCTCACACGTGATGGCCGTCAGAATTAAAAGAGTTAAACACTGATCCGCTGAATAAAATAAGGGAAATCAGGGCGCTCTCACGTGTCCACACGTGACCCCTCTTGCCTCAGTATTCAACACTAAATTGGAACCCCTGAGCCCGGTGTTAAACACTGTTTTGCCTTAGTGTTCAACACTAATTAAAGAGCTTTCTTGCAGTGTTTAACACTGAATTTCTTAGTGTTTAACACTAAATTAAATCTCTGTTGACAGAGTTTAACATTAATTTTCTTAGTGTTTAACACTAATTTGAAGCCTCTGCTGCTAGTGTTTGACACTGATTTGCTCTAGTGTTTAGCACTAATTTGAAAGCCCCGTTGCTAGTGTTTAACGCTGATTAACTTTTAGTGTTAAACACTAACTCGCTAATCTTAATTCCAGTGTTCAACACTGTTGGTCTTTAGTGTTTAACACTAGCTTTAGCCCAATTGGCTAAGTTTCTAGAGGCAAAGCCTCTCTTTCAATGAGCCAACAGAGGGCCAATATTTCAAACATAATTGGACTTAGTCCAAACTGGCCATAAGTCCTTAAATCATCTTGAACTAAGCACATCTGCTCTTTCAACCAACTCATTGGTTCAAGGGTACATCTCTGAACTCCTCTGATATTTGTCGTTGTAATCCTTCAACGTCTTCAGAGAGGTGACGGGTCCCGACAACCACACATCAACACGTACTGTGGGGTCCTTAAACTCATAGACTTATGCGTCCCTAAACCAAGATACGGACTGTGGGGTCCTTAAACCCGCAGACTTATGCGTCCTTAAACCCATGGACTTATGCGTCCTTAAACTAACCCATATGGACTGTGGGGTCCTTAAACCCATGGACTTATGCGTCCTTAAACTAAAATACGGACTGTGGGGTCCTTAAACCCATGAACTTATGCGTCCTTAAACTACCTATGGACCACTATGTCCCTAAACTGGAGATGGACTACCATGTCCCTAAACTGGAGATGGACCACTATGTCCTTAAACTGGTATTGGACCACTACGTCCCTAAACTGGCATTGGACCACGATGTCCCTAAACTGGAGATGGACCACCATGTCCCTAAACTGGCGATGGACCACTATGTCCCTAAACTGGAAATGGACCACTATGTCCCTAAACTGGCGATGGACCACTATGTCCCTAAACTGGAACAATAGAGCCCCCAAATGCTCTTTTGTCGGATCTAAACGATCCCGTTAAGTTGATCTTAGTCTCAAACTGGACTAACGTATCCTTAACAACCGTTTAAGTTGATCTTAGCCTCAAATATGGCTAACGTATCCTTAAACCTTCAAACAGACTTTAGTCCCAAATTGGACTATGAATCCCCCCAATCAGCTTTGGTTCAAGGGTACATCTCTGAACTCCTCTGACACCTGTCGTTGTAATCCTTCAACGTCATCAGAGAGGTGACGGGTCCCGACGACCATACATGCAATGGACCACCATGTCCCTAAACTGGAACAATGGAGCCCAAACGCTCTTTTGTCGGATCTAAACGATCCTGTTAAGTTGATCTTAGTCTCAAATCGGACTAACGTATCCTTAACAAACGTTTGAGTCGATCTTAGTCTCAAATATGGCTTACGTATCCTCAAACCAAAACCACAAACCTAAATCTAAGTAAACATGGATTTGGATTAATCCACGTCCTACGGGCGACTACATAAATTAGTCTCCGTATACAATCCACGGGCAACCACAAACAAAACAAACACCCCCGACACGAAGTGACCAGCTGGAGAAGGAGAAAGTTGTTACCGCGATGCGGTAGCGTAATTAACTGCAGGGGCTTGCGCCTGCAGGGAAGAGCGTCCCCACAATCAAAAACCCCTCAACGAGGGGGAATCTGACGAAGTCTGCTACATCGGTCGCATCCGTTTAAACCTTAGATACACTGTGCCATAAATCAACATGGCATCTTCGAAGAGGTGGACGGATAGCACCAATTAGCATCTACCCCGAATCTCAGGCGAGACAGCCCATGTCATGGCCGCCGTTCGGAGGGGAACAACTGGGTACACTGAACGGACTCTCCGAGAACTCCTATGTGGTATTATATCTATCGTCGGATAGCAGTTCTCAGGTGACACTGGTACAGGCTAGTCTGTAGACCCGAGATCGTCATAGAGTCTTGTGTGTCCTCCCACTGTACTTTGATCTCCACCCTACCATGGCTCTACTGAGTCGTGCAAACAGGTGGATTTTGGGTACAGTCCCAAGGCACATGAAGGCAATGAGCGATAGGAGGGGTTTCGTCTCTCCCGGTATTTAGGGTTGATGTTGCGCTATGCTCGATTGGCTATAATAGGAAGTCCCTGGCCAGGGCTGCTGAGATTTACTGATAAGTGTTATCAGTAGTTTCTCGATCTGTTATGAGCCATACACCGGCATGACTTATTGAGTTATTGGGGTCGACGATACCATCCCTAGACTCGATATGCAATATATCTGACGAAGAGACTGGACTGTATGGTAAGTGTTGCCAGTTGGCTCGACGAGAGTTTCTGACAGCTTCGCTTGTTTTTCTTCTGATCGCTCAATACCCGGGTGGCCGTTACGTTTAGCTGACCGCTTACGGCTTGTGAGTGTTTGATGTGATCATCATTTACTGCCGGCGTATTGACGATTCTTAGAGTCCCACATAGGAGTTTCCTAGCTCAGGCGAAACGATGTGGCGTGCATATGAGATATGCGCGGGAACCCGATTAAATGCGTGTATATGATACCGTATATTATTCGGGAATTTTTCTATTGGTCGGGTCGTATATGATATGACCGGTCTGTTAAATCAAGTGTTGATTTAACATTGACTTTATAGCTCACTTTTATTAAACCCTTTTCTACTTTGATGTATGCATAGATTTTTGTTCATGCACATGATGATGTGAATGCACACATACATACATACATGGTGTCATGGTTGATGATACATATAAGATGGCAATGCAAGACTCACATGGGAATAAATTATGTATATATTTATTTTAGAATTAAAGAAACAGAAAATTCACTCATGGTTGATAATTCTACACACTTCCTTCACTTAACTCTTGCTTTGACCTTGAGTTTATTTTCCTTAGTTACTTACTCAAAAATAAATATCTAGATATTTATTAACTTATGGTTAATTGTGATAGTAACTTTTATTTATATTATTCATTCTCATTTTTATTTTGGTCATAATCACAACTTTGAGCTCAAGCTTGCCATCTTCTTCTTCCTCCTCTCTTTTGCTCTCTTGAGATTTCTAGTGAGCGAGTTAGTTAAAAAGAAAGGGTTTTGAAGTGAGAAAATAAACCACATCACCATTCTACACTACTCTAGCCCATTAGTGTAAAGTGTTTGCTTCATCTTCATTCTTGATTAAGTGAAGCAAGGAGCTTTGAGCAAAGGGACTTCGGGTGGATCATCGTGAACTTGGGAGGTCTCTAGCGAGCCAGTTCAAACTTTCAAGGATCCAAGGAGTCAAGAGAAGAGGTCTACAAAGGTTGTATTATCTTCACTTAGTGATAGATTATTTATAGTATGTGATACTATTAATTGTTACCCTAAATATCTAGTTCGATTCCTAGATTAGTTTGCTTAGCACCTTATTAAAATTTTATTGTAGCATGTGTGATGCTTCCAAACCCTAGATAAGGTGCTGAGGAAACCCAACACCGAGTGTCCAGAGAACCCCTGATGTCACCCTTGCCCTCAACATCATTGTTTGGCCACTCAGTCGTAGAGGTTGCAGTGAAACAAACCTTTGCAGTCCTTTGGTCTCCATAGGCCCGACCTATCCCACCTTGGTCGAGCGGGAATTTCATCGCCAGGTGGTAGGTTGATATCTGGGCCCTGAGGTAGTTCAGTGTAAGGCGGCCGAGGAGGATGTTGTAGGCTGACGAGATTCTCGCTATGATGAATTCCACAAGCACGGTGCGCGTAAGGCCTGCCTCTCCGTTGTTGAATTGGAGAGTAATTACCCCTTCTGCCGGGATAGAGTGGTTGGTGAACCCTGACAGGACGTGGGTGGTCGGCCTTAGATCCGACGGGGTGAGTCCCATACGCAGGAAGCAGTCGTAAAATAGGATGTCTGCCGAACTTCCAGAGTCCACCAATATCCTCTGCACCTCGTTGCGGTGGACCCGAGCAGTGATCACCAGCGGGTCGTTATGGGGCAGTGATATACCATGGAGGTCCTCGTCGTTAAAAATGATCGGCTCGGCTGCCCTGGCTTTCTTCCTCGGGTGACCATCAGTCTCCTCGATCGGTGAGGGGTGCTGAGCCCCGTAAGTATTCGATGCACTCCCCGCTGACATGACCATGATTTGGCCGATTGTTTATTCAACGGGAGGGGAACGTTGCTCTTGCTTACGGTCAGCTTGCCGCTTGTCCCACAAGTACGCTGACAGGTGTCCCGAGTGGATTAGCTCCTTGATGTAGTCTCTGAGCTGCTTGCAGTTCTCCGTGGAGTGGCCCTACGACCTGTGGAAGCCGCGGTAGGGGCCTCGGGTGCGCTTTGCCGCCATGCGCGAGACTGGGGGGAGTTTGAAGAACCTCTCACACTTAGCCTCCTCCAGCAGTACCGTCTGGGAGACGTTGAACGGGGTGTACTCCTGAAAATTCGGGGAGTGGGGCTTTGGCCTCTCAATCCTTTTTTTCTCTTCCTGGCCCCTTTTCTTGTGATCTGCTTGCTCTGTCCGGGGTAGGTTGGAATTCACCTCGGATTCAAGCTGGATCTTTCTCTCGGTCCAGGCCTTTACCTCAGCCATGGTCTTAGGTTGCGCTAATGCAAAGGAGCGTAACCACTCCTAGTGCCTAAGAACCGACCGAAGCGCCGTGATGACCGTCTCGTCCCGGTGTTCTGGGACCTCGAGTAGTGCGTTGTAGAAGCGGGTGACATACCATTTGAAGGTTTCTTTGTTCCCGCTCTTTATTGTGAAGAGATGATCGGTGGTTCGCTTCTGCCGTCTGTTCCCGACGAAGTGGCCGAGGAATTGGGTGGCCTGCTCATCGAAGGTTGAGACTGAGCTTGGCGCAAGTCCTCGGAACCAATCTCGTCCAGAGTGGATGAAGGTGGCTGGGAAAGCGCGGCATTGGGCGGCATCGGAACAGTCCTGGAAACTCATCCCGGCCGTGAAACCATCCAAATGGTCCTATGGGTCGGACTTCCCTTCGAAGAGTGAGACCTTCGGGGGCTTATTCCGGGAGGAGACATGGACGGTGAGTAGCTCTTCGGTGAAGGGGTTCGTGAGCGAGTCGGCGGCGTATTTGGCCCCGTCGCTCGAATGACGACCTTCCCGATGCATACCCTCAATCTTCTTTTCGAGGGCGTCGAGTCGGCTGTGGTATCCCGATGAGTCGGCATACTCTGATCTTTGGCCTCTGCTTCTGGAGTTCTCTTCCTGGCCATGGCCCCAATTCCGTTCGATGACGTTCCTCAGGTCTCCTGGCGAGGTCGTTTTTGAGCTGCCGGGGCGAGTCCCGTGCACACGACCTTGTCGAGGGAGGGGGCGTCGGTCATGCCTGTATTAGTTATATGTATGCCCTAGAGGCCATTACTGTACATACGATGTATATTGTAGTGGATGCTAGGACATATATAGGGAGGACTTTCTTGCTCAACATGATAGTACGCTATCTGGTTGTACTTTATCTTAACATGTACTCTGACTGTCTCTATGTTACATGTTGATAAAGCCCTTAGGATATGTACTCGACTACTGAGACTATGATGAGATCATACTAGTGGGGCAACGGTAGTCGACGAGTACATCCTATAACTGTTCCTAGTCGAGGGTGTATCCAGACAGGGCATCGATGCACCAGAGTAGACTAGCGTATACGCATCTTGACCCATATGATGGGCGATGGATGATCTCATATCCATCGGTGTTTGACATCAAGGATGGTGTACGGGTGCTCAGTGGAGACTGGGTAGACTGGACGGACTCGCCGAGAACTCCCAGATGGTATTATACCTCACGTCAGATGGCAGTTCTCCGGTGACACTGGTACAGAGTAGTCTGTTGACCCGAGATCGTCATAGAGTCTTGTGTGATTCCCACCGTGCTTTGATTTCCATCATACCATGTCCAAGAGGGCGTGCAAAAAGGTGGCTTTGGGGTACAGTCCCGAATCACATGGAGGCAATGAGCGATAGGAGGGGATTCGTCTCTCCCGGTATAGGGAGTTGATGTTGTGCTGTGTACGATTGGCTATAACCTGAAATCCCTGGCCAGGGTTGCTGAGATTTACTGGTAAGTGTTATCATTAGTTTCTCAAACTGTTATAGACCTCATATCGACACGACTTATCAAGCTACTAGGGTCTGACGTTTACCACCCCTAGGCGAGATATGCGACATATCAGACGACGAGACCGGACTGTACGGGAGTGTTACTGATTGGATTCACAGGAGAATGTACAGGCTTGCTTGTTGATCTTCTGAGCACTCAATACCTGGGTGGCTGTTACGTTTAGCTGACCGCTTGCAGCTTGTGGGTGTTTGATATGATCATCACCTACTGCCGGCGTATTGACGATTCTTTAGAGTCCTACACAGAGGTTTCTTGGCTCAGGCAAAACGGAGTAGGGGCACATATGTGATATGTGCAGGACCGAGGATAATGCGATATAAGATGCCGTATTCTATTCTCGCGATATTTGATATCAGCCGGGTCATCGGATCAAGTGTTGATTCGATGAATCGGTACGGATAAATATTAGTCGGTTATATGCGATATAGCCGGATTGTCGGATCAAGTGTTGATTCGATAATTTAATGTATAAAGATTCTTTTTCTCACTCGGGTAATACATTGATATATATGCGATATATGTTAATTATATTATTTTATTTTGTTACAATAAATATTATATATGTGATATATAATATTATAACATGATATGATAACTAATGCAACATGATTAGTGGGGATTAAACATGGTTAGGGTTTGATTTGGGTTATGTTTTTCTAGATGATTCTAAAAGGTTTAGTTTTGTTTTGTGCAAAGATATTTTCAAGTGACTCATTCTTAACCTAACCCAAACCCTAGCCTTGGTTAATTCTCTACAAAGGTTTATTCAACCATGGTTGCATTATTCATCATATTTTATCTTTCTTTATTGATCACAAAAGGTTTCTAATGATATTATTCATGATCTTCTTCCTTCTTCTTCCTTTGAGCAAAAGCTTTCTAGCTTTTTGCTTTGTGATGAAAATGAGTGAGAATATGAAAACAAATGAGAGCAATAATCCTACTTCATCATCCTCATCTATCCTTGCCATTTAGATGAGGGTGTTCACTTCATATTATGAGTGTTAGCTTGTGTTAACGAAACTTCAAGGTAGATCATCTTTGTATCGAAGATCGAAAGAAAGACTGCATTTTTCTCTTCGTGGAACCTCTCGAGAGTCCGGAACACGATGATCGCAGCGAAGAGACCTCAACACGGAGCTTAAGAAGTGAAGGACCGGATCTACAAAGGTTGTAATCCCTCTCACTTAGTGTTAAAGTGTTTAAAATGCTTGTTTTCGCCTAATCTCTAGTTTAAAGATCCGGCTTCGGGTTGTTCGGCACTGCTATTTTTTAAATCGGGTATGGTTGATGCCTCGTAGAACCTTGTGAGCGTGCCCAGCAACCCTACAGTGGTATCAGAGCCAAGATAGAGCTTTAAGCAAAGTCTAGACGAAGTTTAAAGTCCGATCGAACCCGGAAACCCGATGTTTACCCTTCTCTGTACATTTTTCAAAACTGGAGTGTTAGCTTGTGTTAACGAAACTTCAAGGTAGATCATCTTTGTATCGAAGATCGAAAGAAAGACTGCATTTTTCTCTTCGTGGAACCTCTCGAGAGTCCGGAACACGATGATCGCAGCGAAGAGACCTCAACACGGAGCTTAAGAAGTGAAGGACCGGATCTACAAAGGTTGTAATCCCTCTCACTTAGTGTTAAAGTGTTTAAAATGCTTGTTTTCGCCTAATCTCTAGTTTAAAGATCCGGCTTCGGGTTGTTCGGCACGGCTATTTTTTAAATCGGGCATGGTTGATGCCTCGTAGAACCTTGTGAGCGTGCCCAGCAACCCTACAGTGGTATCAGAGCCAAGATAGAGCTTTAATCAAAGTCTAGACGAAGTTTAAAGTCCGATCGAACCCGAAAACCCCGATGTTTACCCTTCCCTGTACATTTTTCAAAACTGTGGTTTTTTATGAATTAAAAATGCTCAGAAAAACAAGCAAGAAAAACTAAGAATTACTGTGAAGTACGGTCCACTAAGTCGCTCACGTGACCGCGGAACCGCGGCCAAACCAAGGGTTTGGCGGCGGTTCCGCGGCCAAAATTTGGACTTAGTCCCTCATATTTCACACATTTATTCTTAGGTCCTTTCTTAGTAATTTTTTCTGGGAATTTTTTAATTCCACTCAAGTGTTGAGTTTTTTAGGGTTGTATTGGGGACTCATTGATTCGATCGGATATTTTAACTTTGTTTAGTTTTTTTTCCGGATAATTTTAGAAACTGTTAAGAAGTTCGAACGGATATCAATAACTCACTTTTTCCCCGATCGGAAATTTTTTCAATAGTTGGATATTTCCGTGGTTTAAAAACGTTCTAAGTCGTGCAAGTAACGCAGTGGACCCTCTAGAAGACAACAAACCTTAACTCGATTATGTGACCGTCTTGAACTGCCTCTAAACCTTAGGGTTTGTGGCAGTACGGCGTGCCACATGTGAGGCGTTGGCTTGACCCTTCTACGGCTGGACCATTGGTACTGTGGCATGTGATGGATGTTTTTAAACTAATTTCAAGTGTTGAGATATATTGAGGAAATCTTGGGTGTTTGATTATTCGACCGGAAAGTTTAAAATTGTCTATTTATCGGGAATGTGATACAATATTTGGAATCCACATGTAGTTATGAGATAACTAATTTGAATGTTATAAATCTAGCAGTTTATTCTCAAATGATCGGTTGCCACGGGATTTTGATGTGATCAAAAGTCCGTCGCAATCACGTAGCGTACGCGGATACTCGCCGGGTAAACTTAAAAGACAGCCACGCCCCAAAGCCCCGACCAAGTGACTGTAGGAGAACCCTATCGCCAAAAGCATCCGTTCGGGTGCTCGCGGCAGCGGTGTTCCGCCTTAGTGCACTTCGTCGACGTCATTCGGGGGGCGGCCGTCTACTAAAGTTTGCGACGAGCATTCGATCAGGATGTCGGGAATCTTGTTGAATTGCCCGACTTGAAATTGAAAAGAGTTTTCGATAATGAGACTAAAATGCGGGGTTTATAATTATTAGTCATGCGATGTCTAAGGAATTGTAGCGCCTTGAAAAGTCGTTTTGGTGTTTTCCCGAAAATCGGTGAAAATTTGGTATTTTTCCGTAAATCGTCTTTTTTGTTATTTTACAGTTTAGGACTAATTATACCTAATTTGGATAGGTAATTGCTAGTTTTTAGTAGAAAATGAGTTACTTATGAAATTCTGGTCGTTTAAAAATTTTTCCTAATTTTTCAATTTTTAATATTATTTTAAGCCGGTAAGAAAATACATTAAATTAGCGATAAATACAAATTTAAATGGGCTAAATTTAAGATTTAAAATCATGTTAATTAAAATCTAGTTGTAATATAAATTTTTAGTATTTTATTTTAAGTTTTAACTAATTTTTATTATAGAAAACGAAATTTATTGAATTTAAGCTTAAACTTGCAATTTTGGACTTGTAGGGGGTCTTTTTGCATAAAATTTCTTTTGTAAAACCCCATTCACCCTTCCCTCACCCCTAGGCCGGCCCAATTCAGCAGCAAGGAATAAAATTCCTTGCCTCTTTTGAGTTTTAGTCATGTGTGGAAATGAGGTTTGTTTTTTAAAAGGATTTTGATTATTTTAATTAGGTATGGGTCTTTAGTAATGGGTATGGTTTGACCTTGACTTTTCCCACACCCCACACCATCCCCCTCTCCTTTGTGCTGGCCGAGAGCAGCTCCCCCCCCCCTTCCATTATTTTTCCTTCTCTTTTCTCTCATTTTCTTCAAGAAAATTCCATCAAAATTCAACAAAATCAACAAATTTCTTCACAATTTCAAAGCAAAACCCTATTTCCTCTCTTTTCAAACCTAAATGGGTTCAAATCTTGGAGAAAGATGGAATCTTTGGAGGCATCTTGTTCTTGCTAGATCTCTAGTGTGAGGTATAATTTCTAATCTAAGGTTAATTTGTAGTTAAAGTGTGCTAATTAGGACTTGCATGTTGTGTTTGTGTGAAATTTATAGCTAAATCCTAATCTAGTTTTTTCTAGTTCATGGTTTGAAATTAAATTAGGGTTTAGAACACCATTATGAGATTAATTAAGTTATTTTGTTATCTAGTTATTATACAAACCTAATCTAAGAGATTACTTTGCTTAAGTGGGCATCGATATGTGTTAATTTATGTTGTTCATGTGTGAAATTGGATTTAATTGATGGTTATGAAAATCAAGAAAGGGTTGTTTATGGAAAAATATGATTTGAAGCATTGTAATGTGTTATAATTAAAGTGATTGTGATTAACTAGTTATGCGGTTACATGTTATGCTAGGTTGTAATCCTTTTTGTCGCAAAACGGCGATGTTGCGCCGATTTGTGGAATGTTGGTGCTTGCTTGTCTTACTAACTTTTTGTGGTGATGTATGTGCGACATCTTGATGTTATATTTTGGCATATCTTATGACTTTTAGGATGTGTGAGTGCGGATTTTTGAGTGGACAGGTTTTAGCTTTGCCGGGCGACCAAATCGACGTTTTAGTTAGTTTTTGCGATTTTCGCGTGTGTTCCGCGGACCTTGTGCACGTTGTACCTAGATTGTGAACGTTAGTATTTTCGTTTGGGTTTTGCGTCGTTCTTGGTATGTAACCTTATGTTTGGTATTGATGTAAATTCCAGGTTCGGTCGCGGAGACGTCAGACGCGGCACGAAAGGGGAAAGCGGTGATTGGACGTGACTAGCTAGGGATTCCGGTGAGTAGATGTAACATCTACGGGGGACTATCGTTGGATGGCGCAAGTCGCCCGATAGTTTTAGTAGCTTAAAAATATTCTTAGTAATGTTAGTAATTAGGGGTGTAATACTTGTATGATTATTTGCTACATTCATGCCTTATATTGACATACATATGCGAACCCATTCTATAGGACACCTGCACCATTGCCAGGGTTTTTATATGCAGCACGAGCACTATTCATGCTTACACACACACCCTGGTAATTGCCATGCCACCACACTAGATAACCTATAATTTGAAACCTTTTACTATAATTGATACTTAAACTTGTGATATTGCCTTTAATTCCTTAAAAATGAAATCGTAGGATTGCTATTCATGTGCATGTACCTCATCATATTATTTGTTCATGCCTAGTCTATTAATCACACATCGCAACTTGATTATTGATACCATATGCATTCATTATCATTGACATATGCACTTATGATGATTTCTTGAGATTTTATGATATTTCTGGATTTTGGGGGAAAGCCGCAAAATTCTAAACTTATCATATTTTTAAAATATGTAAATTGCGGTTTTCTAGTAATGTAAGGGTCGTCCACCATGAGTTTGCTGTGGTTTTCGAGACCCGTTTCGAGGAGTTGGATGAACCGTCTCGGGTACATGGTGGGCCCGGTAGGGTACCCCGGGGCAAGAAGCTCGTGTTGCTGACGATGAGCCTGGCAGGGGACGGATTACCTACCGGTGACTGTTTGGGACGGCGGATATCCAGAGGATACCGACCGTGGCCGCGAGATGATGAGATATTGATATTGAGATGGGTCAGCCGGATGGCTGAGGCCAGAGATACTATGACATGGATATATGAGATTTGTGATAGTTTTGAGGTGTCGTTGCTGGACACAGGTTCTTGTTGATTCTATTGGTATTGTGCTGGTATTTCAAAAGAGATTCCTAAAGGAAAAACATGATTTCTTATACATACACATTCAGATCACGAGTATATTAATATTGCATACATACCTGCTTTTATGTCCTCCCATACCTGTATTATAGATGCTAGGATGCTTGTGTGCATACTTGCGATAGCCTCTATAGATGTTATTTATTACTCACGAGTTGGCAACTCACCCACGTTGTGCCACAGCCTTTTGCAGGCCCGCTCCGTCAGTACAGTAGCGGCGGGCGCACTTGCTTCTTTTGCCTCTTTTGCCTGGACTCGAGGTTTTGCTATTAGGTGGGTTATATCATTATTTTTGTACCACCTTATATATTCTTTGTATCTAGTGTACTCCATCTACGGTATCTACCAGTATTGTTGTATATTGACTTAGAGATCAGACTGTGAGATTTGTGGACTTTTTATGCTGTATTTTGGAGTCGAGCTCACTTGAGTCGACATGCTGTTTTTCTCATGCTTCTTTATGATTATTTCGCATGTTGTTGTTTTATATTGCGTGGGATTTGTGACCGCCTTGTGGCGAAGAGCTAGCTCCCGCTTGGGGATGCCTTATTTGTTGGATTCATATATATTCTTGTTGTACCCATTTTGGGGGCCAGTATTTACAAGGAGACTCTGCCGAAATTTTCGGAAAAATTGATATTGTTTTTAAAAAGGCTTGATGTGACTCATTTGATAAACTCGCTTTCAATTGATTGGTTTTCCTTCATTCTTTTGCTTATTTGGTTTTGGTTTCTGGGCTTCGGCTTACTTATTTTACGGATGTCTTGAGACGTTTCGTAACTTAAGTGCCAGTCACGTTCCGTACCCTGCGGGTCGTGACAAAGTTGGTATCAGAGCGATAGGTTTTACCTTTTTCAGTGTAGGATGACCCTTGGTAGATAGAGTAAGTGACTTAAGTAGGGTAAAGTAGCGTGTGTATGTCCACGGCATACTTGCGATACGGTACTCCGCCTAAGTGACTTTAGGATATACTTGCTTGAAATTCCTTCTTCAATTCCGTGTATCCTATGATTCAATTGCACTGTTCTTATTATCCTTTTTTCTGTACCAGCCACTATGCCGCCGAAGGCTACGAGGGCACAGAGGGCTGCCGCCCGAGACGAGATTCGAGCTGGCTCGTCCGAGACTAGGACTGAGCAGGGTGGTATGCCTACGCCGCAGGGACAGACCGATCCACCTTCCCCAGCCCGTATGGATAGGCTCGAGACTGGTATGGAGGAGTTGCGACAGATGATGGGGGGCATGCAGGAGCTACGTCAGATGGTAGGATCCCTAGTTGCAGCCAGTCGTACACCGAGGCCAGATGACGTACCTACTACATCACAGACGACCATGATACCTGCTCCTACTACTACCACCGTGGCCATTCCAGTTTCGCTACAGGATTTCATGAGGCTGAGACCTCCAGTATTCACCGGCACTGAGGCAGCGGAGGACCCACAGACGTTCCTTGACAGTTTAGCCAGGATCTGCCGTTCGCTGAGATGTTCGGATGATCGATGGGTAGAGCTTGCGAGTTTCCGACTAGAGGGTCTCGCGCAGACATGGTGGGAGTCAGTCTTGAGAGGTCGAGCTGCAGGTCTACCGCCTATGACTTGGGCCGAGTTTACAGCGGTCTTTCTAGCTCGTTTCCTCCCAGAGAGCGTTCGTGACGCCAGAGCTCGTCGCTTCGAGGCCTTAGTCAAGACACCTGGGATGACGGTGTCTGAGTATGACATCCAGTTTACACAGGTATCCCGATATGCTCCGTATTTGGTGGATACCGAAGAGAAGATGGTGAAGAGGTTCGTACAGGGACTTGATGCCCAGCTATATCTTGCCATTGGCGCCCAGCACTACGACACTTATTCAGCTGCTATGGATACGGCATTACGGATAGAGGCACACATATCACAGACTTCGGCCGTTTCTGGGCCGAAGAGGATTCGCACCGATGTACCGTCTCAGAGGCAGCGCGCCAGATTCTTTCCGAGAGATAGGCCTGGCAAAGTATTTGGACGGGGACAGTTATATGGTTCTTATCCCCAGGGACAGCAGCCGTCGCCAGGGTGTTTTGGGTGCGGGAGTCCGCACCATCTTGTCAGAGACTGTCCGGCGAGACGACAGGGAGCAGCGACAGTTCCGCGTGTGACCCTACCACCATCACCACCCCCTCCTCAGAGAGCCCTACTTCCTACCACCGGCGATGCTCCACGCCAGTTAGGTGCACCCAGAGGTCGTGGACGCGGCGGTCCTATTCAGAGAGGACGAGGAGGCAAAGGCCGAGGTCAAGGTCAGCCCGCTATCGGTGGAGGACAGGCCCGAGTATTTTCTTTGACACCGCAGGATGCGCAGGCATCCAATGCCGTTATGACAGGTACCTTGCCAGTTTGCTCTTTCGACGCACGGGTACTATTTGACCCAGGTTCCACACATTCATACGTCTCTACACACTTTGCACCGATGTTGGGCCGTGAGTCGTCGTCGTTAGATCATCCGCTTGTTGTTGTTACTCCGGTAGGCGAGTCGTTTGTCGCTCGTTTTGTTTTTCGATTGTGTTCCGTTTGTATCGGGGAGAGGGATTCATCGGTTGATTTGATTCTCCTCGATATGTTGGACTTTGATGTGCTTCTGGGCATGGATTGGCTAGCCACTTGTTATGCTTCGGTGGACTGCCGTGAGAAGGCAGTCAAATTTAGCTTTCCGGGAGAGCCAGTCCTTGTTATTCAGGGAGACCGCAACGTCACCCTTCCCAGCTTGATTTCGTCTCTTCGCGCTGGTCAGCTCTTGCGGAAGGGATGTCAGGGATTCTTAGCGTTTATTTGTGATACTCGAGCTACAGAGGTTCCGTTGGACCAGGTCCCGGTTGTTCGTGAGTTCCCTGATGTTTTCCCTGATGAGCTACCTGCGTTACCCCCTGAGCGCGATGTTGAGTTCTGCATTGATTTGATTCCCGGCTCGGGGCCTATTTCTATACCGCCTTATCGGATGGCCCCGGCAGAGCATCGAGAGCTGAAGGATCAGTTGCAGGATTTGTTAGATAAGGGGCTTATTCGACCTAGTGTTTCTCCGTGGGGTGCTCCGGTCCTGTTTGTCAAGAAGAAGGATGGAAGTTTGCGCTTATGTATCGACTACCGCCAGCTGAACAAAGTTACCGTTCGGAACAGATATCCGTTGCCACACATTGATGATTTGTTCGACCAGCTTCAGGGTGCGGGGTATTTTTCGAGGATCGACTTGCGATCAGGATACCATCAGCTGCGAGTTCGACAGGAGGATATACCGAGGACAGCTTTCCGCACGCACTACGTCCACTACGAGTTTTTGGTGATGTCGTTCGGACTCACCAACGCCCCAGCAGCATTCATGGATTTGATGAACCGTACATTCAGGCCGTACCTTGACTTGTTCATCATCGTGTTTATCGACGATATCTTGGTGTACCCCCGGAGCAGAGAGGAGCACGAGAAGCACTTGCAGATTACGTTACAAACTCTGAGGGAGCACCAGCTGTTCGCAAAGTTCTCCAAGTGTGCATTCTGGCTGGACAGCATCGGATTCTTGGGTCACGTGGTTACGAGAGACGGCATATGTGTGGACCCGAAGAAGATTGAGGCTGTTCAGCAGTGGCCCCGACCTACATCGGTTACTGAGATCCGTAGTTTCCTAGGCCTGGCGGGCTACTACAGGCGTTTTGTTCAGGACTTCTCCCGTATAGCTGCACCTTTGACCGGTTTGACCCGGAAGGGAGTTCCTTTCGTTTGGACAGAGGAGTGCGAGCACAGTTTTCAGCAGCTACGGACTTGTTTGACTACGGCGCCGGTATTATCTTTGCCTTCGGGATCAGGTGGATTTGTGGTCTACTGTGATGCTTCGCGAGTGGGGTTAGGATGCGTATTGATGCAGCATGGCCGGGTGATCGCTTATGCTTCTCGGCAGTTGAAGATGCATGAACAGAACTACCCCACTCACGATTTGGAGATGGCTGCAGTGGTCTTTGCACTAAAGATTTGGCGACATTACCTATATGGAGAGTCGTGCCAAATATTCACAGACCACAAGAGCTTAAAATACATATTTCAGCAGCGAGACCTGAACCTCAGACATCGTCGTTGGATGGAGTTGGTGAAAGACTACGACTGCGAGATCTTATATCACCCAGGCAAGGCGAATGTGGTGGCAGACGCTTTGAGCAGGAGGCCCGGGGGTTGTCTATCCTATTTCCGCGCAGTGCAGAGGCAGTCGTCAGCAGATTGGCAGATGTTATGCGACAGCCGAGTTGAGTTCGAGTTCACTCAGACAGGGGGACAGCTCGCGCATGTTCGTGCACGCCATAGTTGCTTGACCGTATATATGAGGCACAGCGCAATGACGACCGTTGCTCAGAGATCATGGCACAGATGGGACAGGGCAGATTTTCCGAGTTCGTGATTGACGATCAGGGGATTTTACGCTATGGATCTAGACTGTGCGTACCAGATGCTGATGGATTGCGGCACGACATTCTTGAGGAGGCACAGCGATCAGTGTATAGTGTCCACCCCGGTTCCACCAAGATGTACCATGATATGAGAGAGACCTACTGGTGGGACGGGATGAAAAGGGACATTGCGGAGTTTGTATCGAGATGCCTGACTTGTCAGCAAGTCAAGGCCGAGCACCAGAGGCCCACAGGAGAGCTACAGCCGTTACCCATTCCGGAGTGGAAATAGGAGCAGATTTCGATGGATTTCGTTGTGGGTCTACCCAGGACCAGTCGAGGGTATGACTCCATCTGGGTGATCGTAGATCGATTGACGAAAGCGGCTCACTTCCTGCCAGTGAAGACGACTTTCAGCTTCGCTCAGAATGCCCAGCTTTAAATCGACGAGGTCGTGCGGTTGCATGGCGTACCGACTTGTATCGTGTCAGATCGAGGCACCCAGTTCACCAGCCGACTTTGGCAGAGACTTCAGGAGGCTTTGGGCACTCGTTTGAGCTTCAGCACAGCGTTTCATCCGCAGACCGACGGACAGTCAGAGCGGACCATTCAGACTCTCGAGGACATGCTCAGAGCGTGCGTTTTAGACTTCGGCGGTAGCTGGGATCGTCATTTACCACTAGTGGAGTTCTCCTACAACAACAGCTTCCAGGATACTATTCAGATGGCACCTTTCGAGGCATTGTATGGGAGGAGATGCAGATCGCCCATCTGTTGGACAGAGCTCAACGAGAGGAGTATTTTGGGGCCGCAGCTTGTTGAGGAGACGACAGCGAAGATACAGTTGATCCGAGACCGGATGAGAGCGGCTCAGAGCAGGCAGAAATCGTATGCGGACAGGCGCCGTCGCAGATTAGAGTTCGCATAGGGCGACCATGTTTTTCTGAGAGTCTCTCCGATGAAGGGCGTGATGCGTTTTGGGCGAAAGGGGAAGCTTAGCCCTAGATTCGTAGGTCCCTTCGAGATCCTCGAGCGTGTCGGCGCTGTTGCTTATCGTTTGGCCCTTCCACCCAGCTTTCCCGATGTTCACCCCGTCTTCCATGTTTCGATGCTCCGCAAGTACCTTCACGACCCTTCGCATGCGATTCAGCACCCGACAGTCCAGCTAGAGCGTGACCTTTCTTTTGCAGAGCAGCCGGTGGCCATCCTGGATCGGCAAGTGAAGAAGTTGAGATCGAAAGTTATACCGACCGTCAAGGTCCTTTGGCATGGCCCGAGCAGCGAGGAGGTCACCTAGGAGACCGAGGGCGAGATGAGGAAGGAATATCCCCATCTCTTTGAAGGTACGCGTAGCTATATTTTTAAATTCGGGGACCGAATTTCTTTAAGGGGGGAAGATTGTAGCGCCTTGAAAAGTCGTTTTGGTGTTTTCTTGAAAATCGGTGAAAATTTGGTATTTTTCCGTAAATCGTCTTTTTTGTTATTTTGCAGTTTAGGACTAATTATACCTAATTTGGATAGGTAATTGCTAGTTTTTAGTAGAAAATGAGTTACTTATGAAATTCTGTTCGTTTAAAATTTTTTCCTAATTTTTCCATTTTTAATATTATTTTAAGCCGGTAAGAAAATACATTAAATTAGCGATAAATACAAATTTAAATGGGCTAAATTTAAGCTTTAAAATCATGTTAATTAAAATCTAGTTGTAACATAAATTTTTAGTATTTTATTTTAAGTTTTAACTAATTTTTATTATAGAAAACGAAATTTATTTAATTTAAGCTTAAATTTGCAATTTTGGACTTGTAGGGGGTCTTTTTGCATAAAATTTCTTTTGTAAAACCTCATTCACCCTTCCCTCACCCCTAGGCCGGCCCACTTCAGCAGCAAGGAATAAAATTCCTTGCCTCTTTTGAGTTTTAGTCATGTGTGGAAATGAGGTTTGTTTTTTTAAAAGGATTTTGATTATTTTAATTAGGTATGGGTCTTTAGTGATGGGTATGGTTTGACCTTGACTTTTCCCACACCCCACACCATCCTCCTCTCCCTTGTGCTGGCCGAGAGCAGCTCCCTCCCTGCCATTATTTTTCCTTCTCTTTTCTCTCATTTTCTTCAAGAAAATTCCATCAAAATTCAACAAAATCAACAAATTTCTTCACAATTTCAAAGCAAAACCCTATTTCCTCTCTTTTCAAACCTAAATGGGTTCAAATCTTGGAGAAAGATGGCATCTTTGGAGGCATCTTGTTCTTGCTAGATCTCTAGTGTGAGGTATAATTTCTAATCTAAGGTTAATTTGTAGTTAAAGTGTGCTAATTAGGACTTGCATGTTGTGTTAGTGTGAAATTTATAGCTAAATCCTAATCTAGTTTTTTCTAGTTCATGGTTTGAAATTAAATTAGGGTTTAGAACACCATTATGAGATTAATTAAGTTATTTTGTTATCTAGTTATTATACAAACCTAATCTAAGAGATTACTTTGCTTAAGTGGGCATCAATATGTGTTAATTTATGTTGTTCAAGTGTGAAATTGGATTTAATTGATGGTTATGAAAATCAAGAAAGGGTTGTTTATGGAAAAATATGATTTGAAGCATTGTAATGTGTTATAATTAAAGTGATTGTGATTAACTAGTTATGCGGTTACATGTTATGCTAGGTTGTAATCCTTTTTGTCGCAAAACGGCGATGTTGCGTGTGGAATGTTGGTGCTTGCTTGTCTTACTAACTTTTTATGGTGATGTATGTGCGACATCTTGATGTTATATTTTGGCATATCCTATGACTTTTAGGATGTGTGAGTGCGGATTTTTGAGTGGACAGGTTTTAGCTTTGCCAGGCGACCAAATCGACGTTTTAGTTAGTTTTTGCGATTTTTGCGTGTGTTCCGCGCACCTTGTGCACGTTGTACCTAGCTTGTGAACGTTAGTATTTTCGTTTGGGTTTTGCCTCGTTCTTGGTATGTAACCTTATGTTTGGTATTGATGTAAATTCCAGGTTCGGTCGCGGAGACGTCAGACGCGGCACGAAAGGGGAAAGCGGTGATTGGACGTGACTAGCTAGGGATTCCGGTGAGTAGATGTAACATCTACGGGGGACTATCGTTGGATGGCGCAAGTCGCCCGATAGTTTTAGTAGCTTAAAAATATTCTTAGTAATGTTAGTAATTAGGGGTGTAATACTTGTATGATTATTTGCTACATTCATGCCTTATATTGACATACATATGCGAACCCATTCTATAGGACACCTGCACCATTGCCAGGGTTTTTATATGCAGCACGAGCACTATTCATGCTTACACACACACCCTGGTAATTGCCATGCCACCACACTAGATAACCTATAATTTGAAACCTTTTACTATAATTGATACTTAAACTTGTGATATTGCCTTTAATTCCTTAAAAATGAAATCGTAGGATTGCTATTCATGTGCATGTACCTCATCATATTATTTGTTCATGCCTAGTCTATTAATCACACATCGCAACTTGATTATTGATACCATATGCATTCATTATCATTGACATATGCACTTATGATGATTTCTTGAGATTTTATGATATTTCTGGATTTTGGGGGAAAGCCGCAAAATTCTAAACTTATCATATTTTTAAAATATGTAAATTGCGGTTTTCTAGTAATGTAAGGGTCGTCCACCATGAGTTTGCTGTGGTTTTCGAGACCCGTTTCGAGGAGTTGGATGAACCGTCTCGGGTACATGGTGGGCCCGGTAGGGTACCCCGGGGCAAGAAGCTCGTGTTGCTGACGATGAGCCTGGCAGGGGACGGATTACCTACCGGTGACTGTTTGGGACGGCGGATATCCAGAGGATACCGACCGTGGCCGCGAGATGATGAGATATTGATATTGAGATGGGTCAGCCGGATGGCTGAGGCCAGAGATACTATGACATGGATATATGAGATTTGTGATAGTTTTGAGGTGTCGTTGCTGGACACAGGTTCTTGTTGATTCTATTGGTATTGTGCTGGTATTTCAAAAGAGATTCCTAAAGGAAAAACATGATTTCTTATACATACACATTCAGATCACGAGTATATTAATATTGCATACATACCTGCTTTTATGTCCTCCCATACCTGTATTATAGATGCTAGGATGCTTGTGTGCATACTTGCGATAGCCTCTATAAATGTTATTTATTACTCACGAGTTGGCAACTCACCCACGTTGTGCCACAGCCTTTTGCAGGCCCGCTCCGTCAGTACAGTAGCGGCGGGCGCACTTGCTTCTTTTGCCTCTTTTGCCTGGACTCGAGGTTTTGCTATTAGGTGGGTTATATCATTATTTTTGTACCACCTTATATATTCTTTGTATCTAGTGTACTCCATCTACGGTATCTACCAGTATTGTTGTATATTGACTTAGAGATCAGACTGTGAGATTTGTGGACTTTTTATGCTGTATTTTGGGGTCGAGCTCACTTGAGTCGACATGTTGTTTTTCTCATGCTTCTTTATGATTATTTCGCATGTTGTTGTTTTATATTGCGTGGGATTTGTGACCGCCTTGTGGCGAAGAGCTAGCTCCCGCTTGGGGATGCCTTATTTGTTGGATTCATATATATTCTTGTTGTACCCATTTTGGGGGCCAGTATTTACAAGGAGACTCTGCCGAAATTTTCGGAAAAATTGATATTGTTTTTAAAAAGGCTTGATGTGACTCATTTGATAAACTCGCTTTCAATTGATTGGTTTTCCTTCATTCTTTTGCTTATTTGGTTTTGGTTTCTGGGCTTTGGCTTACTTATTTTACGGATGTCTTGAGACGTTTCGTAACTTAAGTGCCAGTCACGTTCCGTACCCTGCGGGTCGTGACAGGAATTCATTTGGTTAGGCATGCGATGTCTAAGAAGGTTGAGGATTCCAACTGTTGTAGTTTTACACTTCTTTTCTGTGACCGTAAGCGTAGTATGTGGTGTATCGCCGGCTTCGTTGCTATACATTAACGACAATCGGGATACGCATACTTGCTTACGTTGATGATATATGATATTATGTGTTGCTGTGATATGTTATATTGGATCGTCGCGTTTTGAATAGCCGGGGGGTTTTATGTGAGATGAGAGTTTTTTTTCTTTTTCATTCATGTAAAATTCATTTGTATGTAATATTCTTTTATTGGGGCACTTCCGGACTGAGGATGATGTCACCATTGTATATTATTTACTTTTCCGCATTAGGTAGACCCAAGGCGGGGAGCACAAGTAACCGGGTTCTGGGGTCCAGTGGGAGACCATCTTGAGGAGTCGAGACCGGCTCTCCTAACCCTAGAATTTGCAGTATTGCTTGCCGCTCTCGTAGGGGTCTAGGGATGTGGGTTTGGCTATTCATCGCGACCGTGGAATCCGTGTTTTATACCGGCTAGTATTGAAAACACGGACGTCCTTGTATATCCAATATTCCATATATGTTCTTCTGCTGCAATGTTCTGTGATGAGATCATATTACTGCCTGAGACGAATGTTTATATTATATATATGAGATATATGTTATATTGCAGATTTCGTTTCAAATGTGATGCTTGTGAAGCATAATAAAATGGGACTTCATTAATGAAATTAATGAAACTAAAAGAAACCTAAGATGTTGTAGAAACTTGTTTAAAAAACTGGTAGCTCTAGTTCTTGCTTTGCATAGCGGTGTTCCTTGTAGAACATCCAGCACCTTATTCGATAAGGAAAGAGCCGAGATCCCTTCACCGGGAGTGACCTCTTTAGTGAAACTAGCAGATGCTACAAACTCGGTTTGTCTTTTGATTGCTTCTATAGTTCTTGCTTTGCATAGTGATATTTGTGAAATATCCTGCACCATATTCGATAAGGAAAGGGCCGACGATCCCTTCACCGGGAGTGATCCCTTTAGCAAAACTAAAAAAGCCTCAAAAACACTCCATTTAAAATCACTCGATTCTACAACGATATCAAGTTCATTACGCTCATGGTTTTCTCAAAAACCTGCGTAGCCCTCCGTCATTTCAGATAAGTACTACTTAGTATTCGTGTTGCGGTAGTTTGGCATGCGTCAAGGCGTAGTGTACGGTAGCTAACTAGTGCTTATCTACTAGCATACGATGCGATTGGATTAGGGTATTCGTACGGCGTTGTTTGTCATGCATCAAGGGTCGTGCGGGTGGGTTTAATTCAATCAAGAAATGTACGGGTTGAACTTGACTAGCGGACTATGGGTTGTTTGGCATGCGTCAAGGTCATAGCACGCTAGGGGTAAAATATAATTGGGAATTTCAAGTGTTGAAATTTGCAATGAGATTGCATACCTTCTATGAGATAGTTGGATCCCGATACCCGCTGCGAGTAAGAGTTACTCCTGGGAGAGTTTTACACATTACAATTAGCTGATCAAGTAGGTGTATAGAAAGGTGTCAACGGGGTTACGCCCCTGGGAAAATGAGGTTTACTTTAATTAGGTCCGTGCGAAAGCACGGGGCACCTCCCTCAAAGTACCGACACTGGCCTGGCTGAAAGATTGGCGAACTTGTAGCGTGTAATTAATCCCGGCTAGTCTTTCCTTTTAGGGTTTGAAAGAAGATTTGACTAAAACAGTGGGAGACATCCTAATTAGATATATTAGATAACCAATCTAATCTTGCAAGAGCATACGCTGAGTGTTTTCTTCTCTCTCTCTCCAGGTAGCGACCATATCACGCCTTAATCAAGATAATAATACGGATATATTGACCGAACCCGCTTGTTATACTGAGCTGGGGAACGTTGGTCCCGCTCTAACTTATAAATGTTATAAGACAGAGCAGGAAATTAGGAATTACCAGAATTCCCGTGCCGCCCAAACGAAGAAAGTGCTGTTGATGCATCTTCTTCGGGTGTGTTCATTACCGAGAACTGTTTCTCACTATCCTTTACGTCCTGGGTATTTGATACCGGATCAGGATCCCATATATGTAATTTGTTACATGGGCTACAGATAGGTAGAGAACTGAGAACGGGTGATAACTTTCATGAGATAGAAACGGTGCAAGTGTTGCAACCAAGTCTGTTGGTCACTATCACCCTGTATTACCAGAATACATTGATTCTGAACGAATGTTATTAGATACCGAACCTGATATACAACATCATATCAGTCTCTTTATTAGTAAAGAAAGGATATAATTTTGTATTGTTGGACAATGTTTTGAACATTTCCTATATCAAGAGTTGATCGGTTCATGCACGTTATCTAAAAGCATTGACGTTCTAAATCAAACTACAGTTCTTAGTATACAGAATACACACAAGAAGAAGAGTTCAGAAATGAACGAATCCTTCTTGAGGCATTATAGACTAGGTCAAATCAATGCGACCCGACTAGCTGAAGTTACATAAAGATGCATATTTAAATTAGTTTGAATTTACATCTTGTGAAACTTGCCGGTCATGTCACAAAGATAAGATGACCAAAGCTCTGTTTATTGGAAACAGAGAAAGAGTTTGTGAACTCTTGGGATTGATACATGCTGATGTATGAAGGTCCCCTATCTACACATGCCAAGACCGGTTCTTTATACTTCATTATATTCTCTGATGATCTCTCAAGATTCAGACATATGTACCTGTTGAAACACAAGTCCGAAGCTTTTGAGATATTCACGGAATATAAGCTAGAAGTAGAGAACCAAAAACGGGTATAAGTATTATGTCCTTTGATGAGATCAAGGAGGAGAATACTTGAGCACGGAATTCCTGGACTATTCTAAAGGAGAATGAGATTCTCTCTCAGCATTACTCCTCCGTATACACCACAGCACGTTGGTGTATCGGGGCGGAGCAATCACACCCTATTTGATATGGTGCGCTCTATGATGAGTACTACTGAGTTGCCAATTTCCTTTTGGGAGTTATGCACTTGAGAAGCTGCATACCTATTGAATAGGGTTTAAATCAAATCAGTTGCCTACCACTTCATATGTGATATGGAATGGGAAGAGCCCATATCTTAAGTTTGTTAAGATTTGAGGTTGTCCGGCCTATGTCTAAAAAGCAAAATCCGGACAAGCACGAGGTAAAGTCAGTTCTGTGGAAGTTTGTTGGATATCCCAAGCATTCGCAAGGGAATATCTTCTTCCAAACCGAGGAACAAAAGATGTTTTGTTTCTCAGCATGCCACCTTTGTGAAAGGGAATTTCTTGTGAAGAAATTAGTGGTCATGAGGTAGAACTGGAAAAAGTTCCAGCTATACAAACTGCAGCTGATGATTTGGTAGAACCAAAGGATTCAATAGTTTCCAAAGAACCTCAGCCTCTCCGCCGATCTAGTAGGGTTCCTCACCCACCTGAGAGATACTTCGGTTTTCTCTATAACAGTGGGAGCGAGGATTGCATCATGAGATGATGACCCAACTAGTTTCGAACTGGCCATCAGCAGTGGGACTCTGTAAGAATGGCTGGATGCTTATCGATCTGAGATGGAATCCTTATACACCAACAAAGTATGGACTTTGGTTGCTTTATCTGAAGGGTTAA
The DNA here is from genome assembly GCA_030015575.1 of Agapanthus africanus. Taxonomy (NCBI): domain Eukaryota; kingdom Viridiplantae; phylum Streptophyta; class Magnoliopsida; order Asparagales; family Amaryllidaceae; genus Agapanthus; species Agapanthus africanus. The sequence continues at coordinate 181,853,355 of JASDDO010000008.1, forward strand.
ATCCCTATCAGGAGCAAGTATATCTTGAGAAGATTACTTGGTGTACATGGAAAAGTTGAGACTTTCAAAGCTATGCTTAAGTCCATCCAGATCCTACTTGCCACTGCTACATACCATGACTACGATATCTGGTGGTTGGGTGTCATGACGGCTTTTCTAAATGTTGTTTTAGAAGATAGCGTCTATAAGTACATAGCCAGAGGGCTTCGTAGACAGTGGGAGCGGCGGAAACGTGTGCAAGATGTTTTATGTGATAAAACAGGCATCGCGGAGTTGGAACATCTGTTTTGATGTGGTAGTCAAAGAGTTTGACTTCATCAAAATGGTAGATGAACCTTGTATATACAAAAAGGTAGTAGAGAGTATGGTGGTGATCCTCGTAGAGTACATGGATGACATACTCTTGATAGGGGTTTTGGATCTGTGAGATAGATCTAAATGGATATTACGATTCTCACTAGTTGTAGTAAGATGGTATCAATCGATCCTGGGGAGAATCACTGGAAAGGTTCCAGGGTGATAAGGACGACTGAATGTCAGTCGTAGGCATTGTCTTTACTCTCAGTGGAGGGACGGTATGTTGGAAGAGTTCCAAGCTAGATACCGTGACTTACTAAATGATTAAAGGCAAGATACATCGTTACCAAGGATGCTACCAAAGAGGCAGTCTGGATATATATAAGTTCATGAGATGAACTTCGTTCCTACCATTGTGTGACAATGGAGTTGTGGCTTTAGCCTGTTAGTTATATGTATGCCCTAGAGGCCATTACTGTACATACGATGTATATTGTAGTAGATGCTTGGACATATATAGGGAGGACTTTCTTGCTCGACATGATAGTATGCTATCTGGTTACACTTTACCTTAACGTGTATACTGATTGTCTCTATGTTACATGTTGGTAAAGCCCTTAGGATGTGTACTTGACTACCAGGACTATGATGCGGATCATACTAGTGGGAACATGGTAGTTCATAAGTACATCCTTCAAGGTCTCTAGTCGTGGGTGTATCGAGACAGGGCATCGATGCACCAGATTAGACTAGCGTATACGCATCTTGACCCATATGACGGGCGATGGATGATCCCATATCCATCGGTGTTTGACATCAAGGATGGTGTACGGGTGCTCAGTGGAGACTGGGTACACTGGACGGACTCGCCGAGAACTCCCAGATTGTATTATACCTCACGTCAGATGGTAGTTCTCCGGTGACACTGGTACAGAGTAGTCTGTTGACCCGAGATCATCATAGAGTCTTGTGTGATTCCCACCGTGCTTTGATTTCCACCTTACCACGTCCAAGAGGGCGTACAAAACGGTGGTTTTTGGGTACAGTCCCGAATCACATGGAGGCAATGAGCGATAGGAGGGGATTCGTCTCTCCCGGTATAATGAGTTGATGTTGTGCTGTGTTCGATTGGTTATAACCGGAAATCCCTGGCCAGGGTTACTGAGATTTACTGGTAAGTGTTACCAGTAGTTTCTCGAACTGTTATAGACCTCATATCGACACGACTTATCGAGCTACTGGGGTCTGACGTTTACCACCCCTAGACGAGATATGCGACATATCTGACGATGAGACCGGACTGTACGGGTGTGTTACTGATTGGATTCGCAGGGGAACTAGCGGGATTGCTTGTTGATCTTCTGATCGCTCAATACCCGGGTGGCCGTTACGTTTAGCACACCGCTTGCGGCTTGTGGGTGTTTGATATGATCATCACCTACTGCCGGCGTATTGACGAGTCTTTAGAGTCCTACACAGGGGTTTCCTGGCTCAAGCGAAACGGAGTAGGAGCACATATGTGATATGTGCGGGACCGAGATTAATACGATATGAGATACCGTATTCTATTCTCGCGATTCGTGACATTGATCGGTTATATACGATATAGCCGGGTTATCGGATCAAGTGTTGATTCGATAAGTTGTTACACATGATATTAGTCGGTCATAGCCGGGTTATTAAATCAAGAGTTGATTTAATAATTTAATGTATAATTATATATTTGATATATTACATTACATTAACTAGTATTAGCTCACTTATGATTTATTTTCTCACTTGATTGTGCACATTGTTTATATGTGATATATGCATGTGTACATGTTTGTATCATGCTTGATGATACATACAAGATGGGTGTATGAGACTTATATCAAGTTTAGGTTAAATTCGGGTTTACTTATTTCCTTAAGAATAACAAAAGAGAGGAGACTTTAGTCAATGTTATCAAGCTTGTAGAAGCTTGTATGCAACATTGACAAAGTCAACTCTTTTGTCATTCCTTAGGATATTAGTTCACCCAACCCTTAACCTCATACTTTGGTTAATTCTCTACATGAGTTAAGCATGAGGGCTTAACTCAACCATGGTGCAATAATTCATTGGATAAGTTTTCATTTTGGATGAATTATTCACTTCTTCTTCTTCCTTCAACAAAAGCTTTCTAGCTTCAATGGAGCTTGAGAAAAAGTGTAAGAAAATCAATTCTAAAGTGAGCAACCTTCCTACTTCATCATCCTCTACTACTTGCCATTTAGTAGAGGGTGTTCTCTTCGCAAAGTTTTTGACCTAGTGAAGGAATAGCTTGAGTTAGTGTCTCCCCGACGTAGATCATTTTCGGCCTCGAAGTCATCGAAGCGAGCACGTTCGTTCTTATTGTGGAGCTTCTCTAGAGTCCGGAGTTCACGATCGCAGCGAAGGGGACATCTACACGGAGCTATTGAAGTGAAGGACCGGATCTACAAAAGTTGTAATCCCTCTCACTTAGTGTTAAACTGTTTAACATGTTAGTTTTTGCCTAAATTCTAGTATAAAGATCCGTCTTTGGGTTGTTCGGCACGGCTAAAATTTTAATCGGGCATGGTTGATGCCTCGTAGACCCTTGTGAATGTGCCTAGCAACCCTACAGTGGTATCAGAGCCTAGCTAGAGCTTTAGGCGAAGTGTAGATGATGTTAGAAATCCGATCGAACCCCGAAACCCTAATTCAAACCCTTCTCTGTACATTTTCTGAAAATGTGGTTTTTTCCAAATTAAAAATACTCAAAAAATTCAGCAGGGTTTTCTAGGAATTACTGTGAAACACGTGGGACCAACTCCATCAAGCCGCCGCGGAACCGCGGCCGTACCCTAGGTCGCGCGGCGGTTCTGCGGCCACACTGTAGCTTCTTTGTCCATGGTTTGCACAGTAATGTCCTATACTGATTCCTGTGTTTTCTGGGTAATTTTAATTTATACTCAAGAGTTGAGTTTTCTGGGTTGTATTGGGAGTTCGTAGATTCGATCGTAAAGTTTAACTTCGTCTATGTGTTTTTCCGGCTAGTGTTTAAGAACGTTCTAAGTAGTGCAAGTAACGCGATGGACCCTCTAGAAGACAACAAACCTTAACTCGATTATGTGACCGTCTTGAACTGCCTTTTGAACCTTAGGGTTTGGGGCGGTACGGCGTGCCACATGTGAGGCGTTGGCTTGACCCTTCTACGGCTGGACCTTTGGTACTGTGGCATGAAGTGGATGTTTTTAAACTTATTTCAAGTGTTGAACTTTTCGGGAAAACTTGGGCGTTTGATTGTTCGATCGGAAAGTTTAACATTGTATATTTATCTGGAATGTAATACAATATTTGGAATCCACAAATTGTTATGAGATAACTGATTTGAATGTTATAAACATAGCACTTTAGTCTCATTTGATCGGTTGCCACGGAATTTTGATGTGATCAAAAATTCATCGCAATCACGTAGCGTACGCGGATACTCGCCGGATAAACTTAATAGACAGCCATGCCCCATAGCCCCGACCAAGTGACTGTAGGAGAACCCCGTCGTCGAAAGCATTCGTTCGGGTGCTCACGGCAGCGGTGTTCTGCCTTAGTGCACTTCGTTGACGGCATCCGGGGGTGCGGCCTTCTACTAAAGTTTGCGACGAGCATTCGATCAGGATGTCGGGAATCCTGTTGAATTGCCGACTTGATATTGAAAAGAGTTTTCGATAATGAGACTAAAATGCGGGGTTTATAAATGTTAGGCATACGATGTCTAAGGAATTCATTTGGTTAGGCATATGATGTCTAAGGAAGTTGCGGATTCCAACTGTTGTAGTTTTACACTTTCTTTTCTGTGACCGTAAGTGTAATGTGTGATATCGTCGGTTTCATTGCTATATGTCAACGACAATTGGGATACGCATGTTTACTTACGTTGATGACATGTGATGTTATGTGTTGCTGGATATGTTATATTGGATCGTCGCGTTTGAATAGCCGGGGGTTTTATGCGAGATGAGAGTTTTTCATTTTCATTCATGTAAATAACTTGTATGTAATATTCTTTTATTGGGGCACTTCCGGGATGAGGTTGACGTCACCACTTGTATATTATTTACTTTTCCGCATTAGGTAGACCCAAGACGGGGAGCACAAGTAACCGGGGTCTAGGGTCCAGTGGGAGACCATCTCGAGGAGTTGAGACCGGGTCTCCTAACCCTAGAATTGGCAGTGTTGCTTGCCGCTCTCGTAGGGGTCTAGGGATGTGGGTTTGGTTATTCATCGCGACCGTGGAATCCGTGTTTTATACTGGCTCGTATTGAAAACACGGACGTCCTAATATATCCAATGTTTCATATGTTTCTTCTGCTGCGATATCTGTGATGTGATCATTTGATATGTTGTGATAGATACTGTATATAGTATATATGATATATTATATAGACGTTACTTATGTTTTACACCCGCGCTAGCCCTGCCCCGCTCTGCCGTTAGTTACCTAACCTAACGGCGCACGAGGGGACATCGAGGCGAATGCGGATGGCATAAGTGTACGTCGTATTTATCTGTGATGTTTAGGTGACTTAAATGATGTGACTTCATTAATATGATTAATGAAAGAAAAGAAACCTAAAAGATATTGTGGAATCGAATTTTCAAAAATAGGTAGCTACGGTTCTTGCTTTGCATCGCGGTGTTCCTTGTAGAACATCCCGCACCTTATTCGATAAGGAAAGGGCCGAGATCCCTTTACCGGGAGTGACCCCTTTAGCAATAACTGGCAGATGCTACACCCCTCTGTTTTTCTTTTGATTACTTTTGGAGTTTTTACTTTGCATAGTGATATATATGATATATCCTGCACCTTATTCGATGAGGAAAGGGCCGACGATCCCTTCACCGGGAGTGACCCCTTTAGCAAAACTAGAAAAGCCTAAAAAACACTCTATTTTAAAATCATTTGATTCTACAACGATATCAAGTTCATTCCGCAATGGGTTTTCTTAAAAACTTGTCGTAGCCCTCCGTCATTTCAGATAAGTACTAGTTAGTATTCGTGCTACGGTAGTTTGGCCTCCGTCAAGGCATAGTGTACGGTAGCTAACTAATGCTTATCTGCTAGCATACGATGCGATTGGATTAGGGTATTCGTACGGCGTTGTTTGGCCTCCATCAAGGGTCGTGCGGGTGGGTTTAATTCAATCAGGAAATGACGGGTTGAACTTGACTAGCGGACTATGGGTAGTTTGGCCTCCGTCAAGGTCATAGAACGCTAGGGGTAAAATATTATTGGGAATTTCAAGTGTTGAAATTTGCAATGAGATTCCATACCTTCTATGAGATAGTTAGATCCCGATACCCGCTGCGAGTAAGAGTTACTCCTGGTAGAGTTTTACACATTACAATTAGCCGATCAAGTAGGTGTCTAGAAAGGTGTTAACGGGGTTACGCCTCTGGGAAAACGAGGTTTACTTTAATTAGGTTCGTGCGAAAGCACGGGGGACCTCCCTCAAAGTACCGACACTGGCCTGGCTGAAAGATTGGCGAACTTGTAGCGTGTAATTAATCCCGGCTAGTCTTTCCTTTTAGGGTTTGAAGGAAGATTTGATTAAAATAGTGGGAGACATCCTGATTAGATATATTAGATTACCAATCTAATCTTGCAAGAGCATACGCTGAGTGTTTTCTTCTCTCTCTCTCCAGGTAGCGACCATATCACGCCTTAATCAAGATAATAATTAGGATATATTGACCGAACCCGCTTGTTATACTGAGCTGGGGAACGTTGGTCCCGCTCCAACTTATAATTGTTATAAGATAGAGCAGGAAATTGGGGAATACCAGATTTCCCGTGCCGCCCAAACGAAGAAAGTGCATGTTGATGCATCATTTTCGGGTGTGTTCGTTACATAGAACTGTTTCTCAGTATCCTTTACGTCCTGGGTATGTGATACCGGATCAGGATCCCGCATATGTAATCTGTTACATAGGCTACAGATAGGTAGAGAACTGAGAACGGGTGATAAGTTTCATGAGACAGAAAACGGTGCAAGTGTTACAGCCAAGTCTGTTGGTCACTGTCACCCTGTATTACCAGAATACATTGATAATGAACGAATGTTATTAGATACCGAACCTGATATACAACATCATATCAGTCTCTTTATTAATAAAGAAAGGATATAATTTTGTATTGATGGATAATGTTTTGACCATTTCCTATATCAAGAGTTGATCGGTTCAGGCAAGTTATCTAAAAGCATAGACGTTCTAAATCAAACTGCAATTCTTAGTATACAGAACACACACAAGAGGAAGAGTTCAGAAATGAACGAATCCTTCTTGAGGCATTGTAGACTAGGTCATATCAATGCGACCCGACTAGCTGAAGTTACATATAGATGCATATTTAAATTAGTTTGAATTTACATCTTGTGAAACTTGCCGGTCATGTCACAGAGATAAGATGACCACAGCTCCGTTTATTGGAAACAGAGAAAGAGTTAGTGAACTCTTGGGATTGATACATGCTGATGTATGAAGATCCCCTATCTACACATGCCAAGACCGGTTCTTTGTACTTAATTACATTTTCTGATAATCTCTCAAGATTCAGACATATACTCCTGTTGATATACAAGTCCGAACCTTTTGAGATATTCACAGAATATAAGTTAGAAGTAGAGAACCAAAACGGGTATAAGTATTATTTCCTTTGATGTGATCAAGGAGGAGAATACTTGAGCACGGAATTCCTTGACTATTCTAAAGGAGAATGAGATTCTCTCTCAGCATTACTCCTCCGTATACACCACAGCACGTCGGTGTATCGGGGTGGAGCAATCACACCCTATTAGATATGGTGAGCTCTATGATGAGTACTACTGAGTTTTCTATTTCCTTTTGGGAGTTATGCACTTGAGAAGCTGCATACCTATTGAATAGGGTTTAAATCAAATCAGTTGCCTGCCACTTCATATGTGATATGGAAAGGAAAGAGCCCATATCTTAAGTTTGTTAAGATTTGGGGTTGTCCGGACTATGTCTACAAGAAAAATCCGGACAAGCTCGAGGCAAGGTCTGTTATGTAGAACTGGAAAGGTTCCAACTATACAAACTGCAGCAGATGATTTGGTAGAACCAAAGGATTCAATAGTAACCAACGAACCTCAGCCTCTCCGCTGATCTAGTAGGGTTCCTCACCCACCTGAGAGATACTTCGGTTTCTCTATGACAGTGGGAGCGAAGATTGCATCATGAGATGATGACCCAACTAGTTTCAAGCTGGCCATCAGGAGTAAGACTCTGTAAGAATGGCTGGATGCTTATCGATCTGAGATGGAATCCTTATATACCAAAAAAGTATGGACTTTGGTTGCTTTATCTGAAGGGTTAAATCCCCATCAAGAGCAAGTATATCTTGAGAAGATTACTTGGTGTATATGGAAAAGTTGAGACTTTCAAAGCTAGACTTGCTAAAGCTTTGCATCATTAACCAGGTATGGATTATGATGAAACCTTTTCTAAGTAGCTATGCTTAAGTCCATCCAGATCTTACTTGCTATGGCTACATACCATGACTACGATATCTGGTGGTTGGGTGTCATGACAGCTTTTCTAAATGATTATTTAGAAGAGAGCGTCTATAAGTACACAGCCAGAGGGTTTCGTAGACAGTGGGAGCAGCGGAAACGTGTGCAAGATGTTTTATGTGATAAAGCAGGCATCGCGGAGTTGGAACATCTGTTTTAATGTGGTAGTCAAAGAGTTTGACTTCATCAAAATGGTAGATGAACCTTGTATATACAAAAAGGTAGTAGGGAGTACGGTGGTGATCCTCGTAAAGTACGTGGATGACATACTCTTGATAGGGAAGGAGTTTCCTATGCTACGCTCGGTTAATCTCCTCTTATCATAAGGATTCTACATATAAGATCAAAGTGATACCTCCTAAATTCTGGGTTTTGGATCTATGAGATAGATCTAATTGGATGTTAGGATACTCACTAGTTGTAGTGAGATGGTATCAATCGATCCTATGGAGAATCACTGGAAAGGTTCCAGGGTGGTAAGGACGACTGAATGTCAGTCGCAGGCATTGTCTTTACCCTCAGTGGAGGGACGGTATGTTGGAAGAGTTCCAAGCTAGATACCGTGACTTACTAGACGATTAAAGGCAAGATATATCGTTACCAAAGATGCTACCAAAGAGGCAGTCTGGATATATACATATAAGTTCATGAGATGAACTTCGTTCCTACCATTGTGTGACAATGGAGTTGTGGCTTTAGCCAAGGAACCCCCGTCTCATCAGAAATCCAGATATAATTCTTAGGCAGTATCACCTGATCATGGAGATGGTTGATCTCCAGGGAGATCGAGATTAGGAGAGTAGACACAGAGGACAACAGCGCGGATCCACTCACGAAGGCCTTTTTCCCAGTAGAGACTTTTATGGGATGGTTGAGTATGAGATACTTCAACCGCAGCTAATTGTTGGGTATGTGATACCACAACAGATGGCCCTAGTGCAAGTGGGAGATTGTTAGTTATATGTATTGTCACGACCCGAAAGAGCACGTGACTGGCCCTTGAATCCTATGAAGTCTATAGGACTCCATCTGATCCAAGTAAGCCAAAAGCCCAGAAATCTAAAACCATTTAAGGAGTAAATAAAGGAAAAAACTAGTTTTAAGAGGTAAAGAAAACATGTTTTGAAAATCAAGTTTTTAAAAAACTAAGCCGAATATGTATTTTTAAAATGTGTAATCTTTCCTGAAAATTTCGGCAGAGTTTCCTTTGTAAAAACTGGCCCCGAACGGGGTACAACAAGAATAACATAAACATGAAATGATAAAAGGCATCCCCAAGCGGGAGCTAGCTCTTCCTCAATCGACGGTCACAACCACGCAAGCAATATAATATACAACGCCAAAGGGCGATGATCAAAACCCAAAAAGAAACTCAAAACAGCCAGAAAACCGTAATACTACAAGCGCGACTCTAAGGTCGAAATAATACAACACTGTTTTCTAAGTCTGAAACAATATACAAGTTTTGGTTGATGGAATTACTAGATACAATGAATAATACAGGAGCAATGATGGTTCTGATACAAAAGAACCCACCTACCAACGCAAGTCACCCATATGGAAGCAGTGTGCCAGAAATGCCGCTATGGAATCTGTACGGCAAAAACCTGCAAGGACTGTGGCACAACGGGGGTGAGTTGCCAACTCGTGAATAGAAAATATCTACAAGCAGAGATCGAATGTATGACCCATCCTAGGTCAAAACGATCAGATATATATATAAACCTCAATATGAATAAGTCTGAAGCCTGCTAAACTGGCAATGTAATCTCTATGCATGAGTGTAGTGCCAGGTGCTCGTGCCAGTGCCTTAGGTAATAGCATAACATAAATGTGAGGTACAATCAATGAAATCAATCTGCATGTACGTGGATCCCGTCCACTCGTCACCCAATGACAATAACCATCATGCATGTAAATATCATCAGCATATGCATGGAAATATGAGGATATAAACCACCTGTGTCCCTCGCGACACGTCAAAATCATGGAACCGGAGTGCCCAGCATCGGCACTCGAAAACATCATGAAAACTGTGCCCAGCACCGGCACGTAAATCCTCATATATCGGGCTCCGTCAGTCCGGATCGGCCCTCGGGCTCTGTCTGCGGTATCGGCCCTCGGCCCCGGCAGTACGCCCATATCCATCTATCGACTCTGGTCAGTATCCTCCGGATAACCGCCAGGTCCAACCAATCACCGGTAGGTACTCGCCACCCTGCCAGGCTCATCGTCTACTACACGAAAAACATTTCTTGCCCCGGGGAACCATACCGGGTCCACCATGTACCCGCAATCGACCTCATCCGCCTCCTCGAATCGGGTTTCACATGTCGCTCTCAGCCCCGAGAAAACACATGGTGGACGCACTGAAATATCATATCAAGGGTAACCGGGTTTTTAAAACAATTACATATTCTCTTTGAAACACCCACGGTTCCCAAAACCAGAAATATCATGGAAACAGCATATCTCAATGCGTATAATCAGAAAGCAGCATGTATGCGACATATAGCAGAAAGGTAAGCATATCAATATGTCATGCAAGGGTCATATCCTGAATGCAACAGTACTACAGTGTAGTGACATGGAAATTATCTATGATGAAGTGTTTGAGCCGGCAAACAAGTGTACGTGGAACATACGCATCATCGATAATTGTGCTGGTGTCCTAGCAGCATGACTGAAATATATCAACAATATAAGCGATGCAATGCAAACAACATGGATATGCGGAATCGAATAATCACGCAACAGTAAAGAACCTGCCTCACTGAATATATCATGCATCCTTGACATTTGAAATAAGACGAATCGGGGTTTTTAATAAAATAAGGGTTACGGTGTTTTAAGAAAAGATACTTCGTTTGAAAATACCCGTAGAATCCCCTTTTTTTGCCTATCTTTAAAAATATCCCCGATTCGTTAGTTTTGAAATAGGTATAACTCGGGTCAGTCTAATGTCTACTAAGTAATCTAAACAGGAGGGGTATGAAACCACCTACATCTGAGTCGATATACATATATATATATACAATAGTCGGTGATCTCGCCTCAATAGTATCACGTACGATACGGTATATCATATAACATCCTCGAGTCATGAGTGCGGATCTAACATCAATATAAAGCTCGTACGGTAAATCGTCGTACGGCATCCCAATAGCTAGGTACGGATCAATATCACATTCATCTCATCATGTATCAGGTATCATTACCATCATATCACATTATCTCTGGTACAAATCTAAGTCTAGTACCATCGATACCATCTATATAAATATGAATGCGGGGTAAAACACATGCCCAAAGGTCCGCTAAAACTATCATGTCGCACCTCAAATACGAACTCTGTCATATCGCCGAATCTCACGGCCTCAAATCCCGTATATGAACACATAGTCCCATACCCATGTGTAGATATACACACCTCCAAATGCACACAGATAGATGAAAGAATGTATGCAAGTATACGTGTACGTGTATGTGTGAGTGCAACCACTACTCTAGGGTTCGCACTATACCAATCCAATACATCCTTATCATTGATAATTCCATTATTACCATCAATAATCTTAACAACACATAATAAATATATATGTGTGTATACGTATTCGTATACATCACCACGGACTGCGGGGGTGCTATACGCCATCTACCCGACTTCTCCCCGTAGATATAAATCTACTCACCTGGTCTTCGCTTGCCGAAATTGATGACGCCATGCCCCTTCGCCTCGGAATTCTTGCGAGGGTACCTAGAATAATAAACAGTCGCAATACGTATTAACATCGAGGCAGAAAACCGATACATCGCACAGTGTGGTCATAGGTTGGAACCTATGGCCTAAACGTGCAAATCAATCAAACGACCCTTGTTGTCGATGTACGAACATCAGACAACCAAATACAAATCCAAATATCAAGAATGTGCATTTTAAAATACGGAAAACATAGCCTAAAACACACCAAAATGCTTCCAGATTTTCCCCAGGTGACAATTAGCCAAAACTGCACATAGGAGGGGTCTATTTTAGTGCAAAAGGAGCCCTGGAACAAAACTGGAACAATTCTACCCTACTCTGGCCGCAAATTGCGGCCAGAATGATCAAATCTACGGCCACGGGTTTGAATTAGGGGCTCGGGTCTTGGTGGTAGCTTCCTCGGTGCCTGCACGACTCACTGTCAGCTCAACTTTATTTTTGGTGCCCCCGGGTTGCTCCAGATTCCAGAACACCTTCACAGATCACACATTTATCCGATGTCGGGTTTCTAAATCCATGTTTTGGGGTTTCTAGGGTCTGGTCCAGGTCACTAAACATCACCTAAGTTTAGTTAACAGCTATTAGGAATCACCCAATTCAACCCAACACTCAAACATTCACTAGGGTTTCCCAATGTTCACTAATATGCACAAAACGACATCTAAACATGATATCTCACAAAACTAATCTAAAGGGAAGAAATTATACCTCATCTAGTCCACTCTAGGCAGCACTAACTTTCCAACGTCGTCAAAATCCCATTTTGCTCGGTCCATCGCGTAGAGGTTGAAGAGGGGATTAATATTTGGGAAGAATGTGTAGGGTTTTGGGGCATGGTTGGAGATGGATCTATGGATTTTTGTGGAGGGTTTTTGGAGTTGAGGAGATGAAGAGGAAGATGAAAAATATGTTGGGGATTCAAAAATAGCAGCAGCCCCCCTCCCTCTCTCATTCAATTCACACACACTCTCTCTCTCCAAAAGCCCACCTAACCTAATCATTATGTCTCCCTTGACTTTTTCCTTTTTCTTTTTCTTTTCTCTCCACCAAAACCATAATTTAAAGCCCAAATGAAATGAAACATGTGTAAAAATGGACATGTCATGGTGCACTAACCATGGAAACTGTAAAAACGCGGATTTGGCTTAATCGCGATTAGCAGTGCACTAATCGGGTTTTTATCGAAACTGCGTATAATAAATTTTTAAAATGCCAAATCCTTTAATTATATTATTAAATGAATAGATCATTTTAATTTCTATTTATTTCATAATAATTGGTATATATTTATACCCTTTTTCGAAAACCCCAATTTCACAAATCGGCAGTTTTCGGGAAAAATATTATTTTAATATTAAATTCCCAAAAATAAAATTTTATATTTTCTGAAATGTTACAGTATGCCCTAGAGGCCATTACTGTACATACGATGTATATTGTAGTGTATGCTTGGACATATATAGGGAGGAATTTCTTGCTCGACATGATAGTATGCTATCTGGTTACACTTTACCTTAACGTGTATACTGATTGTCTCTCTGTTACATGTTGGTAAAGCCCTTAGGATGTGTACTTGACTACCTGGAAAATGATGCGGATCATACTAGTGGGGACATGGTAGTCCATAAGTACATCCTTCAAGGTCCCTAGTCGTGGGTGTATCGAGACAGGGCATCGATGCACCAGAGTAGACTAGCGTATACGCATCTTGACCCATATGATGGGCGATAGATGATCCCATATCCATCGGTGTTTGACATCAAGGATGGTGTACAGGTGCTCAGTGGAGACTGGGTACACTGGACGGACTCGCCGAGAACTCCCAGATGGTATTATACCTCACGTCAGATGGCAGTTCTCCGGTGACACTGGTACAGAGTAGTCTGTTGACCCGAGATCGTCATAGAGTCTTGTGTGATTCCCACTGTGCTTTGATTTCCACCTTACCACGTCCAAGAGGGCGTGCAAATGGTGGTTTTTAGGTACAGTCCCGAATCACATGGAGGCAATGAGCGATAGGAGGGGATTCGTCTCTCCCGGTATAGGGAGTTGATGTTGTGCTGTGTTCGATTGGCTATAACCGGAAATCCCTGGCCATGGTTGCTGAGATTTACTGGTAAGTGTTACCAATAGTTTCTCGAACTGTTATAGACCTCATATCGACACGACTTATCGAGCTACTGGGGTCTGACGTTTACCAACCCTAGGCGAGATATGCGATATATCAGACGACGAGACCGGACTGTACGGGAGTGTTACTGATTGGATTCGCAGGGGAACTAGCGAGCTTGCTTGTTGATCTTCTGATCGCTCAATACCCGGGTGGCAATTACGTTTAGCACACCGCTTGCGGCTTGTGGGTGTTTGATATGATCATCACCTACTGCCGGCGTATTGACGAGTCTTTAAAGTCCTACACAGGGGTTTCCTGGCTCAAGCGAAACGGAGTAAGAGCACATATGTGATATGTGCGGGACCGAGATTAATACGATATGAGATATCGTATTCTATTCTCGCGACTCGTGACATTGATCGGTTATATGAGATATAGCCGGGTTATCGGATCAAGTGTTGATTCGATAAGTTGTTACACATGATATTAGTCGGTCATAGCCGGGTTATTAAATCAAGAGTTGATTTAATAATTTAATGTATAATTATATATTTGATATATTACATTATATTAACTAGTATTAGCTCACTTATGATTTATTTTCTCACTTGATTGTGCACATTGTTTATATATGATATATGCAGGTGTACATGTTTGTATCATGCTTGATGATACATACAAGATGGGTGTATGAGACTTATATCAAGTTTAGGTTAAATTAGGGTTTACTTATTTCCTTAAGAATAACAAAAGAGAGGAGACTTTAGTCAATGTTATCAAGCTTGTAGAAGCTTGTATGCAACATTGACAAAGTCAACTCTTTTGTCATTCCTTAAGATATTAGTTCACCCAACCCTTAACCTCATACTTTGGTTAATTCTCTATATGAGTTAAGCATGAGGGCTTAACTCAACCATGGTGCAATAATTCATTGGATAAGTTTTCATTTTGGATGAATTATTCACTTCTTCTTCTTCCTTCAACAAAAGCTTTCTAGCTTCAATGGAGCTTGAGAAAAAGTGTGAGAAAATCAATTCTAAAGTGAGCAACCTTCCTACTTCATCATCCTCTACTACTTGTCATTTAGTAGAGGGTGTTCTCTTCACAAAGTTTTTGACCTAGTGAAAGAATAGCTTGAGTCAGTGTCTCCCCGACGTAGATCATCTTCGGCCTCGAAGTCATCGAAGCGAGCACGTTCGTTCTTCTTGTGGAGCTTCTCTAGAGTCCGGAGTTCACGATCGCAGCGAAGGGGACATCTACACGGAGCTATTGAAGTGAAGGACCGGATCTACAAAGGTTGTAATCCCTCTCACTTAGTATTAAACTGTTTAACATGTTAGTTTTCGCCTAAACTCTAGTATAAAGATCCGGCTTTGGGTTGTTCGGCACGGCTAAAATTTTAATCGGGCATGGTTGATGCCTCGTAGACCCTTGTGAATGTGCCTAGCAACCCTACATAGCCAAGGAACCCCCGTCCCATCAGAAATCCAGATATAATTCTTAGGCAATATCACCTGATCATGGAGATGGTTGTGTAAGTCCATGTCACGCACCCCACGAACTTGCGGGGAGGCGGAATATATGAAAAACGATTATCAGAGCTTCGTAACACGGACTTGAGCGCATGAATCGTTTCTAAACCGTTACTAGCAAACTACAAAAGGTTTAACTACACGGATACGAAGTTATACCTCACGATACTTGTCCTTCGGGTCTTCATCGCGGTCCTCCACTCTTCATAGGCTCCTTGGAACATCGGCACCTCAACGGCCTCCTCGAATCAAAGATGATCCACTCGAGAGCTCCTACGCCAAGCTTTATCTCTAACTTGAGATAACTAGGTTGCTCAAAGTGCTAATCTAAGCTACCTAGGGGATATAGAGTGAGGTTATGGATGTATTAGTCTAGCTAACCCTTGATCTCAACACATGAGAGGTTAGGGTTAGGGTTTCAAGAATGAGAGAGCTTGAGGAGAGAGAAGGTGGTGATTAGAATGAATTGAAATTGTTTCTCACTTGTTATATATTATGAAGCATAAAGAATTATCAAATGAATAAATCAAATGTATTATCATCATGCTTCATTGAATATGTGCAATGAATCATCAAGTGAGTCATTAAGCAATAAATGCTTCATTAACTCACTTGAATGATTCATCTCATGAGTCACAAAACCAATTAATGCTAATGCCACCTTACCCTCCAAGTCACCATGCTTCTAGAAGCTTCCCGGAAAATTACGAGAACGCCCCTCCAATCCGTGAAAACACGGGAAAAATTTAGACTGTATAAATCCAATAACCTGATACTAGAAACTGGCTTAAACCAAAGCCGACTAGTAAAAACTGTCCAAACGTCGTACGTGCGTAAACACACGTATGCGTCCGAACCCTTGTCGTAAAACCATACGACCTCTATATCGTTTCTCCTGGAGCAGGGAAACTCTTTGTGTGGGACTCTAAAGACTCGACACTACACTGGCAGTGGGTTTAACCACAGACCGCAAGCGGCACTAGCTGTACGTAACGGTCCCCAGGTAGATGTCGATAAGAAGGCCGATGAGGAAAACCATCCGAACTCCTACTGAGCCTGGTGTGACAATCTCCGTACAGTCCGGTCTGTTCGTCTAAGACTATAGCATATTGAGCCTAGGGGGCGGCAAGCGTCAGTCCCCTAATAGCTGTATAAATCGTGTCGGAGCGAAGCCCATTACACCCTGAGAAACTACTGGAACCTACCAGTAAATCTCGCTTTCCCTGGCCAGGGACTTTGCGTAATGGCTCTCTGATACAGTGCGATATCAACTCCCAATACCGGGAGAGACGAATTTTGTCTAACCGCCACTGCCTCCAAGTGCTCGAGACTGCACCCAACTGCTACCTGTTTGCACGACTCCTTTGAGCCGTGGTAGGATAGCAATCTAAGAACAGTGGGACACACTCGAGGCGAAGTAGCAGTGTCAAGTCTGCGGACTATGCTGTACTCATGTCACCTGGGAACTGTTAACTGACGATGGGTATAATACCAACCAATCAGTTCCCCGGCGAGTCCTGTCCGGTGTACCCGTAACCTAACGAGCACCTGTATACTATCTCCAGTACGACGTACTGACAGCTGTGGGACAGACCATCTCCCCAACTGAGATGAGAAGCGTATACACTTAGTCTACTCCGGAATATCGATGCCCTATCTCGATAATCCAACGACCAGGGACCTGTATAGGATGTTGCTTACAGACTACCCAGCCCCCACTAGCGTGATTCCCATCACGACGCTGGTAATCAAGCAAAGATCCTATGGGCTCTACTAATATGTATAAATGATACGTCACAAGAAACATATGCACATATTAAAGTAGCCACAAACCAAGTAGCATACTACCATTTTTAGCAAGACTGTTATATACAACTGTGAATATCCCAAGCTTCCATTAAGTAATATACAACCTAGTATGATACAATAATGTCCCCTAGGGCATATACACTAACAATCTCCCACTTGCACTAGGGCCATGAGCTGGCATATCGTAGACCTATCATCTCGAATAGCCTCTCGAACTGCGTCTGAGGAAGGGCCTTTGTGAATGGATCAGCAATGTTATTCTCCGTCTCTAGTCTATTTACCTCGATCTCCCGGCGATCTACGATCTCCCTGATCAGGTGATACTGCCTTAAGATGTGTCTAGACTTCTGATGGGACCTGGGTTCCTTCGCTAAAGTTATAGCGCCGTTGTTGTCACAATACAGAGGTATTGGATCAACACTGGTAGGAACCACCTGAAGTTCTGTAAGGAACTTCTTCATCCAGATTGCTTCTTTTGCGGCATCGCAAGCAGCTATGTACTCCGCTTCCATTGTTAAGTCAGCAACGGTCTCCTGCTTGGAACTCTTCCAACAGACCGTCCCTCCATTGAGGGTAAAGACATAACCCGACATAGATTTGGAGTCATCTTTGTCACTCTGGAAGCCGGAGTCGGCAAAGGCCTCCAACTGGAGGTCTTTTCCGCCATACATCAAGAACATCTTCTTATTCCTCCTTAGGTACTTGAAAATGTTCTTTACTGCTATCCAGTGATTCTCCCCTGGGTTTGCCTGATACCGGCTTACAACGCTCAATGCGTATGCTACATCTGGTCTGGTACATAACATCGCATACATTATAGAGCCAACCGCAGAAGCGTAGGGTATAATCGACATGCGATCCCTTTCCAAATTAGTCTTAGGAGACATCTCTTTGGAGAGGGTGATTCCGTGACAAGCCGGTAGGTTACCGCGCTTAGAATCGTCCATTTTGAATCTCTTCAGTATGGTGTCTATGTACCTGGACTTCGAAATTCCTAACATCCTTTTTGATCTATCACGATAGATCCGGATCCCCAGAATGTAGGTGGCATCACCCATGTCTTTCATGGAGAATTTATGTGACAAGAATCTTTTGACTAACTGTAACATAGGAATATCATTTCCTATTCGGAGAATGTCATCCACGTACAAGACGAGGAATACTACAGCTCTCCCTACAATCTTATTGTATATGCAAGGTTCATCTGGATTTTTGATAAAGTCGAATTCTTTGACAGCGTCATCAAAACAGATGTTCCAACTCCACGATGCCTGCTTTAGTCCATAAATGAACTTAAGCAGCTTGCATACTTTACTGCTGCTCCCACTCTGAATGAATCCCTCTGGCTGATCCATATAGACGCTCTCTTCCAAATTACCATTTAGAAATGTCGTCTTTACGTCCATTTGCCAGATTTCATAATCGTGGAAGGCAGCAATAGCAAGAAGGACCCGAATAGATTTAAGCATAGCCACTGGAGAAAAGGTTTCGTCATAGTCCAAACCAGGTCTTTGACGGAAACCCTTTGCAACAAGTCTAGCCTTATAGGTTTCAACCTGTTTATCTACACCAATCTTCTTTTTGAAGATCCATTTGCATCCTACGGGTTTTACTCCATCTGGAGCAACGTCCAAAGTCCATACTTTGTTGGTGTACATGGAATCCATTTCGTTCCGCATTGCATCCAGCCATTTTACTGAGTCACCGCTCTAAATGGCTTGCGGGAAGCTAGTAGGCTCATTATAGTCAATAGTGCAATCCTCTCTATCCCCGTCTATGAGAAAACCGTAGTATCTCTCGGGTGGATGAGATTGCCTACTACTCTTACGGAGTGGCGTCGGGATGTCCCGTTCTTCTGAACCTTCTGGTTCTTCCAAGCTTTCAGTAATAGCTTGTGGTTCTGGAATTTCTTCCAGTTCTACTTCGCTCCCTCTTATTCCTTTTCTAAAAACTGATGTTCCAGAAAGTGGGCATGACGAGAAACAAAAACTTTTTGTTCCTCTGCGTAATAGAATAGATACCCCTTGGAATTCTTTGGATATCCCACAAACTTACAATGTACTGATCGTGCCTCGAGCTAGTCCGCATGCTGCTTTTTAACAAAATCCGGACATCCCCAAATCTTTAGATATTGAAGATAGGGTTTCTTCCTACTCCACATCTGATATGGTGTGGTAGGCACAGTCTTGGTAGGAACTAGATTTAAAAGATATGCAGCTGATTCTAGTGCATATCCCCAGAATGATCGGGGTAACTCAGCGTTACTCATCATGGAACGAACCATATCTAATAGGGTTCGATTCCTCATTTCCGATACACCGTTGTGTTGTGGTGTGTATGGAGGAGTAAGCTGAGAGAGAATTCCATTCTCTTTTAAGTAACCCAGGAACTCGGCACTTAAGTATTCACCACCTCGATCAGATCTCAGTGTTTTTATACTCTTGCCTGTTTGTTTTTCCAATTCATTCTTGTATTCTTGGAATTTCTCAAAGGCTTCGGATTTATTCTTCATCAAGAAAATATATCCATACTTAGAGAAATCATCCGTAAAAGTAATGAAGTAGGAATAACCACCTCGCGCATGTGTAGATATTGGACCGCACACGTCACTGCGTACGAGTCCCAAGAGCTCGCTTGCTCTTACCCCGTGTCCAGTAAACGGAGTCTTTGTCATCTTTCCTATGAGACAAGATTCACAAGTAGCATAAGATTGATATTCGAACGGATTCAAATATCCTTCTCTATGTAACTTAGTCAACCTTCTCTTATTGATGTGACCAAGTCTACAATGTCATAAGAAAGCCTGATTTATTTCTGGAGACTTTCTTTTAAGTGTGTTCTGGACATTGAAAACCTGAGCTTGACTCAATACGTATATTCCGTTTTGTAATGTACCTGACCCAATCATAACTTGATTTAGGTGGATGTGAACCACATCGCTTATAAAAGTAAAATCATATCCTTCCTTAGAAAGTAAGGATACAGATATGATATTACAAGTTGTACCTGGTACATAAAAACAGTTACGCAGAATCAATATCTGCCCAGTTGTCAGTCCAAAATGATATTCCCCTACGGATTCAGCGTCCATGCTCATTCCGTTAGTAACTTGAGGGTCATATCACCTATCCTGATAACCCTACGGTTTCTCAGAGCCTGTAACGAATTACAGATGTGAGATCCTGACCCGGTATCCAATACCCAGGAAGTAGGGTTAACTGACATACAGTTCTTTATCACAAACACACTTGAGGCTGAAGCCACAACATGCTTCGAATCTTGGCTACTGGCTTTGCTAGCCCTGCAATCATTCTGCCAATGTTCATTCCTGTAACAATAGGAACGTCCCTCTTTTACTATATCCAGTCCCGAAACTTTTGCCCTTCTCTTTCCTTCTACTTCCCTGATTTCCTTCAGGGTAGAAGGTAGAGACTGTAGAATCAAGTCAGTATCTGACCTGTTTCCCAACGTGGTCTTTTGGTCCTGGAGCTCATCAATACAGCTAGTCATTGTAAGGACGTTGTCTCCTACAGATGACCCGTCAGCCAACCTCGCTTGAATTAATTCGTTCGAGGTCTCATATCTTGCGATATGAGATTGCTCTCCATATAAATCTTTGTTATGGAGAAAGATGGAAACTAAGTCCATCTTCTCGTGCTGCTTCTGGTATACACCATCTACTGAAGCTAACACGAGGCACTTAGCTTTCGCTTTATCTTTTTCCCTTGTCTGACGGATATCCATATCCGTGATAGTGGAAACTGGACCTGGGACGACGGGATCTTGAGTAGTAACAGGGTGGCCCAGCTTGTCATAAGTAATGGACATCTGGACAGACCTTTGCCAGTCATATAAGTCAGATTCAGTCAATTTGTTATCTAGATGTAACCTATGTGTGGTCACAAGGTCGCTGCAATTTTAAGAGAGAGAAGAAAATACTATTAGCATGATGCTCTTGCAAGTTTAGAGTGGTTTAATTTATCTAAACAGGATGGCTCCCACTATTTCTCGAATCCCTCCTCAAACCATAAAAGAAGAATTAGCCAGGACTATTCTCACCGTACAATTCTTGCTTAACCGTTCAGCCGGGTCAGTGTCGATACTTCAAGGGAGGTTTTCCAACGCTTTCGCGAAGTTCCTTAATTAAATAACCTCTTTTCTCTGGGGGCGTAACCCCGCTGACACCTTTCTAGGCACCTACTTGGTTTATAGCATTGATCGTTAAGTGACGAATCTCCTGATAAGTAGTATATACTCACAGTAGGATCGGGATCCAAAATATCATCGTATGATAATGTTGAAGGAATCCTACCAACATTCATCAAACTCCAAAATGGTATGCTCTTTCTGCAAATTTCAGTTTCTTTAGAAATTCCCGATATAGATTTTTGCCCCATGCTCTTATGACCTTGGCGTTGGTCAAAATATCATAAGTCACATGTCAAGTTCTGCCCATCATTATCCTGGTTAATTTGAACCCACCCGTACATATCCTTGACGTTGGCCAAAATGATAATACGATTGTCCCAAACTAACACATCTATCTATGTAAACAAATGAATATCCAGCAGCTACCAAACATTATGCCTTGGCGTTGGTCAAAATACATAGCTTGAATACTACTGAATACCCAAATGAAATGACGGAGGGCTATGAATGGTTTTGGCAAAACCGTGAACGTAGTGAACTTGATGTAATTGAAGGAACCTGATACTTTCTAAAAGGAGTGGTTAAAGCTCCGTAATTAAAAAATTCTGCTCCTTTTAAAATAACCGAGTGGTTTCTTTTAAATTTGTTCCAACGATTTAAACTTTGGTTTATTTTCTTTGCATTATAATAATGCGTCCCATCTTTATCCTATCATTGCAGAAAACAACGAAAATACCACGTCCGCTTATGCCATCCGCATTTGCCACGGGGTCCCGTCATCACCCGTTAGGTTACTTAACTAACGACAGAGCGGGGGCTGGGCTAGCGCGGGTGTAAAACATAAGTGACGTCTAATAGCTATCATATATAGATATTGTACATTCGTCAGACGCAATAATAAGCATTCTAGATCACTGATGAACTTTATTGGATTTACTAGCAATCCGCATTTACTTTGAGCCTGCAATAAAAGATGGATTACACAGTTGTGATGAATAGCCATTACCCCACCCTAGACCTCTACGGGTACGGCAAACTACCCGCCAAGTACCTGATTGTTATAAATTTCTGTGATTGGATGTAAAAGTATCGAATCAAATAGTCCCCGGCAACGGCACCATTTAATTGTTATAAATTTCTGTGATTGGATGTAAAAGTATCGAATCAAATAGTCCCCGGCAACGACGCCATTTGATTGTAAAGAATTCTCGATGTGTAGTATGGAATTGTAAAGAAATCACAACCAAAAATTATTTGACCGCAATCAACTACGGTGTCGGATTGTAGTTAGTATGTGAGTGCGGATCGTCCACAGGGAAAGTGTAATCGTTCGTCTTTTGAATTAGATGAATTGAATCTTTAAAGAAAGAAAACAAAACAATTCAAGATTTATAGTTGATGTTCAAGAATGAGAAAAAACTAGATCTAAGAAAGCATTAAAAGATAGAATCAAGAATTGATCGTTTGATGATTTTTCCAAACCAAATCTCAAGAATCGAAATGAGGCTCGTAGGAATCGATCGGATTTATAGATGTGATGTAATCTTACAATTACGTATTCTTATCCTTCGATGAATTGATACTAGATCGATGATAATCGATGAGAATTAGGGATTTCTTGTGAAACTAGGGTTTCATCTTATCCCTTGTTCATTCATCGATATCGTTCATATTCTAGCCTCTAGTAAATTCAAGAAACGATCGTAGATCCCTAATTTCGAGCGATCACAATCAAGAAAGCATCGCTACGAAACTAGGTCATCGATTCTTGAAATTTCTAGGGTTTACAAAACTCGTAGGACTTAAAAATAGTATTACAATTTGTTACATCATCATTCTACAATCGTCTCGACTCCTTAACGAGCGGAGTTTTACTCGAACATCACAACAAGAGCAACAATTACAAATTGAGATCTAATCATGATGCAAGAATTAAAAGAAAGCAAGATTAACGAAATTCACCTTTTATTGATATCAACAATTTAGTTACATTCGCTCAAGAACTACAAGAGGAAGAACTTGATCGTCGACTTAGCTTCGCTCGTCTCCGTGGATCGCGGATCGGCTTGGATCACTTGCCCGATTGAAGATCGGCTCGGCTCCTAAAAGGTTGAAGGCTTCTTGCTCGATTTGGTACTCAAGATCTTGGATTAGGAGTGGAATTAAGGTTAGGGTTACGCACAAGCCTTGTCACGAGACTTGTGGAAGAAGATGATGAAAGAGGGAAAGAGTATTTAACTAATGAACTAGCTAATGAAGATTTACAACTAATGAAGATTAACCTCAACCCTTAGATCTAGGCTCTATTTATAGATAACCAACCCTAGATCTAGGATTTCAAATTCTAACTTTCCCTCCTAAAGTTTGTTGAAGAAATTCAAATTTCCCTCCAAAAGCTAGTTAAGGGAGAAGGTTCTAGATGTAATTAGTTAGGAGGAGCTTCTAGAATAGGATTAATTAGGAGCTTAATTAGGATTAGCCTTCCTTAATCTTCTTTGCTGATCTGGCAGTAGCTTCGAGATAGTTCTGGACTTTGAAGTGTCTGAATGGACTGTGGGACCAGAGAAAGGAATTGTGCCCAAACTTGGACGGCTGACGTGGCAGAACCGCCGCGTTTCCGCGGCGTATGCAAGCTACTGCCGCGGAACCGCGGCAGAATGTGGGCTTTGGATCTTGGGCTTTCTGGTTGTTGCTGGGCCTGATGTATGGGCATTTGTCTGATATATATAATTGTATAATTCCTTTTGTATTGCTACCAGATCTCAGATTGTTAAGTTGGCGTAATGTTGATCAGCTCTTTGGCTTTTCTTCCGTATTTCCTGCACAGACTCAAGACAAGTGTTGCGCAAATACAGAAATGATGCGATGCCATGAAATGCGGTTAATTTCCTTTAAAGTGTCGGTTTAAAAGTCTAATACATGAAATCTCATATTTTGTGACAGATTTGTTAATATGTAGAATATGAATGCCTAACACTTCTAAGTGTATGCAAATGTTAAGGAAATTGCCGGCTAAAATATACAATATTTTCGACTGATCAAATACCCCCAAACTTAATTTCGATCGTCTCGAGCGAATGTTTTATTAAAAAGAGAAGGAGAAAATAAAGAAAGAGAAAAACAAACTAGCACACTTTCGTAGGCAACACGATTGCACTGAGCATGTGCAACAAGCCTTTAAACCTCTAGGTGTCCCTAGTAGGAGGAGTGTTGTCTCCTGAGGGTTTTCAGCGGATTGCACCCAAAAAATCCAATAATAAAAGCTAGATCATGAATATTACATTTAAAGAAAAGAATAGTAAAAGAAAGACTTTGAAAATAAGGGTTTCCAACTAAGCTAGCTTTTCGGTTGTCATGAGCCATATCTTAATGGTCATGAAAAAATGTCAGAAATCACGTCCTCCCTCAATAAAACATCGTCTTATTCTTCATTCCTATCTTTCTTCCAAACATCGATCATATCACCCTGCGTGTGTGTAAAGACATCCCTACACCCGGAGAATTCAATTCAAGCTATCATACTCTTGCCCATCGGTCTCAGTACTTCTTGGCAAACGAGATTGCTTACAAACTTTCATGCGACCGTTAATACTTCTTGAGGTACTAACCGATCGATTACTAATGTGCTTGCATGCTTGGTGTATTTTCCTCGTCTTGCACCACCTCAGGCATAGCAGTGACTCCCAGACCAGTTGACCTTGGGGCACTAGGTGAAGAAGCACCCTTTGCTATATATTTTTATTGCCCTCGGTGATAACAAAACCAGTGTCCATTTTTCTCACCACTTAAAAAATATTATTTTTTTTTTCATACATTTGGCTTTTAAGACAAGAGCATTTCAAGGTATCCTCTACTATCCCAGGCTTCAAGACGTGTGTAAGTGCGAATAGCAGGGTATCAACGTTCAAAATGTTTGGCTTCCAGAATAGAAACTATTTTTCAGACTTATTTTTATCCTCAGATTAGTGACGTCTTTCATCTTACTAACCCTTGGGACAACGGCTCATAACTACTTATTACTAGTTCGTATAAGAAAACTTCTAATTTTCTTAGTTTTCTTAAATTTTTCTAATCTCATGGATGTAAATGTTCACTATCTAAACTTTTATTATCTTATTTATGTACAAAAAATATTTTTATAGTTTGAGAATTTTTTAAATTTTATAGGTTTTTAAAGAAATGTTTTGTGCTTATGCAATGTATGATGCAAATGATGCGAAAATAAGCACAAACCTCCCCCAAACTTGTTTTCAACAGTGTCCTCACTGTTGCCTTCCGCTAAATCTCGAAAAACCTGTAAGCTTGGGAGGAATTTATTAGTTGGGGCAAAATATTTAAGTGAAGAACCTCCCCCAAACTTATTTTTGGCTCAAAATTTTGTAAAAATTTTCTTTTTAGGAGCCAGAAAAACATACCCCCCCAAACTTGAGTTATGCAATGTTAATCTTTTAAAATCACAAGTGGGGGTCAAAAATCATTGGTCGATGCCAAGCTTTGCAAAGACCGAATGTCAACACCAACCATTCAAAAATTTTATCAATGCAATGCTCGGGTTGGTGGAAGAAAAAGTGGGGAAAAGGTAAGTGGTGGAAGAGAGTGTATGTGCGTTTCATTTTGGAGAGACGATGCAGTGAATGTGATGGATTACTCGCATTCTTTTTACAAGTCAAAAGAAGGGGTGGAGGTTCAATTTCATTGATTGGGAGATGATTCATCTCAACACCCGTGTCATTTAAAAATGCGAGTTCATCAGCGAAGATTTCCTCAAAAGTTCCATTAATACCCCGATGAATAATGTCATCACAAAGTGCGGGGTGATCTTCAGACTCTAAAAGCAGTTCATAATCCGTGTTAATTGTTGACCCGGACATCTCGGTGGAAGAGTCCGTATGTGTAGGATACATAATTGGGTCAAACAATAACATATGAAAAGAGTCTAGATCAATATCAGGAGGATCATTAAATTCGCTGCTGTCGACATCCATTAAGTCGACAGAACATGCCTGAGCAATAGGTTCGGAGGGTACACTTCCCAACTTGTAAATATTCAGTTCAATTGACCTATTCCCGAAAGATAGGGTCATAGAACCGTTACGACAGTTGATTATTGCATTGGAAGTGGCCAAAAAGGGGCGACCTAAAATCACCGGAATTTGATTCCGTGGGTTCGCTACAGGCTGTGTATCAATTACAATAAAATCTACCGGGAATATAAATTCTCCGATTTTTATTAACACATCCTCCAGTTCACCCCTAGGTTTGGTAATTGATCGGTCAGCCATCTGGAGAGTGCAATTGGTTGGCTTCAACTCTCCGATCCCTAATTGCTCATAGACTGAGTATGAAAGCAAGTTAACACTAGCGCCAAGGTCTAATAGAGCACGGTTGATGTGTTTTTCCCCAATAGAAACGGAAATAGTAGGATAACCAGGATCCTTACGTTTCCTCGGTAATTGTTGGGGGAAAGCCGTGTCTATTGTTTTTTCCATGAAAATCTTCTTTGGCACTGGATTCTTCCTCTTTCTAGTGCACAAGTTCTTAAGAGTTTTCGCATAAGACGGAACTTGTTGGATGGCATTTAGGAGAGGGATGTTGGTGTTTACTTGCTTAAAAATGTTCATAATTTTCTCCATATGTGGACTTGGTGTGTTAGCCCTTAACCGATTAGGGTAAGGTGCTTTAGCAATAAGCGCTGGGTCCATCATAGGAGAAGGAAGTGGGTGTGGAACCGATCCCGGAATAGAAGTGGGGATCGTCCGTGGAGGGGAAAAAGAGGTGGGCTGTAATGGCGAGCCTTTTGGGAAATGAAGAATAGGCTCGGAAGAAGGTGGTAGGGTAGAAGAACTGGGGTAAGAAGTGTGTGTGTGAGGAAAGGTCTCAGCCGGGGTGTTATTGAATGATTTATCAGTATCATCAAACTCTTCCCCAACGTGATGGTCAAGCACTCTTACAGATCTCAACGTGATTGCATCCACATCATATGAATAGCTAGAATTGGGTAAAGGTTGAGCTGGAAGTTTCCCTTTCTCTCTTGCACTCATTTCGGCTTTTAGTTGTGCAATTTGTTCTTCCATCGATTTGATGTTCTCATTTTGAGAGATAATGATCTTCATTACATTTTCGACGGAAGATTGCAAACTTGCCGTCCCTTGGATGGATTGTTTCATGAAAGTATCCAAGGTTTGTGCTAGTGCAGAGGTATTATCTGTACCGGTCAATTGCAAAGGACTAGACGGTGCAAAAGTGTTGGCCGGATTTTGAAAGTTTTGTGATTGGAAGGGGTGCTGACTCAAAAGAAGTGGTGGCTGCTGTTGTGGTGGAGGGACCCCTTGGAAATTGTGTTGGGTTGGAACCATGTTTTGAAATTGTGATTGGTTCCAAGCAAAATTAGGGTGATTCCTCCAACCTTGATCATATGTGGAGGAAGATGGATCGTTTCTAGGTCTTTGAAATGAGGCATTGGTAAGCTCAGGACCTTGAAACGGACATTCTTCCGTCAAGTGAGACGGATCAGAACAACAACCACATACAGTTTTGGAGAGTGATATTTGACTTAGGGCAGCTAAGAATTTTTCCATATTCTCAAGTTTCTTTTGTATAGCTGAAATGTCAGCTTTAACTTCTATGGAAATATCATTGCCATCCCTAGCTGATTGACTCACACCCTCCCACTGTAAAGATTTTTCAGCGAAATCTTCTAGAAAGTTCCAGGCTTCCCAATCATCTTTAGTCATAAAGTTGCCTTGACACATGGATTCAAGGGACTGTCTTGTGTAAGGAGTAATGCCCTCATAAATGATTCGGCACAATTCCCATTTCGGGATGCCGTGATGTGGACATTGGACTAACAGATCCTTGAAACGGTCAAGACATTTTGAAAATGTTTCATTTGGAAGCTGGGTGAATTGATAGATTTCGCTGCGGACTCGAGCTGTCTTTTGATATGGGTAGAATTTCTTAAGGAATGCTTTGACGAATTCGTCCCAATTTGAAATGGACTGTGCGGTAGTGTTATATAGCCACTTCTCGGCTAAATCGCACAAAGTGAATGGGAGAAGACGAAGACGTAAAGCATCCACAGAAAGCTGTGAAGTACCCATCATTGCGCATACATTTTCAAATTTCGTGATAAACACGTATGCGTCTTCAGACTCGAGACCGTGAAATTTTGGTAGAAGGTTGATGTATTGGGGTTTTATTTGAAAATTTTCCCCGTTGGCTGGTGGTGTGGAAAGACAGGTGGAAAGTGGACTTCGTGTTGGATAGCACCTCTCTTGGAGAGAGATGCGAGGTGGAATCTGCGCACCAACGGACGGCGACAGAGTAGTGGAAAAGAAGTTCGATGGAGGTGGATCCATCGATGTGGGTGTGGTGGTGGGTAAAAGAAAAGGTAAGTGTAGAAATACGGACTTTAGGGTCGATGAGGGAAACGCGGACTAACGGGCACTAGACACCCGTGTCCAGCCTATCTTGCACTAAAAAGGGTTAGTACAAGTGGCAGCGTGAATTTATAATTAGGGGAATGATATGAATGTGGTGTTTGTTTTGAAAAGAATACGGATTTTTGAAAATATGATGCAACAAAAAAAATGCAACACACAAAACCCTAAAATCTAGGGGTCACCTAGGTCAAAGCTCTAGACCGCTCCTAACTGCCAAAAGACAAGTCGCAGGATCAATCCTCCACTGCCTCTTTGTCCCCCTGTGGCCGGATAAGTGCCAGGTAAGTGGGAAGGTACTCCACTACGTAAGTAGTGGGCCTAATTAAAAACCACTAGCCTTAGACACACTCGCCTTAGGCACCACAAGAAAACGCGGATAAGCAATGAATTACCCACGGCCTTCTCTTGTCCTAATTGAGCGCGACGGTCCTTAGAGTCATCTCTAGATTTCTATTAATTAATGAGGGTAAATGCGGATGCAAGTTTTGCGATTTGCGGGGCCTAGGAAGGGTAATGAAATCCCCACCTAATTTGGATTTGGTCGTGCCCCTTAAATTCCGTATTAATATGCAACAACCACAAGAATCAAAAACACGCACAAATTTTATTTTGCTTTGCCGCGCTGCGATTTATTTTGCAAAGAAACCTGTAGCAAATTATTAGTTGGAGCAAACAGAGGAGAAGATAAGAAAGTGAGGGACTTACAGAGAAAAAATTATGCAGAGAAGAGCTAAACCTACGGCGGATCCGCCGCGGATGTTGCCTATTGCCGCTCTTCCGCCGCGGAATTTTGGGATCAGTGCACAAAAATTTGTGCACAAGCTCCTGTTCACCTACACAGCTCTCTGGATGTTTCAGAAAAAAATTTCTCCAGCTCCAATGATTCCAGATTTTCTCGCAACAAATCACAACACACGTATTAGTGATTGCACGAATTTAGATCTAAAAATTATGATGAAATAAATTGTTCAACTCAAAATTCAAAAATACGAACTATTAGCGCACTATCCCCGGCAACGGCGCCATTTGATTGTTATAAATTTCTGTGATTGGATGTAAAAGTATCGAATCAAATAGTCCCCGGCAACGACGCCATTTGATTGTTATAAATTTCTGTGATTGGATGTAAAAGTATCGAATCAAATAGTCCCCGGCAACGGCGCCATTAGATTGTAAAGAATTCTCGATGTGTAGTATGGAATTGTAAAGAAATCACAACCAAAAATTATTTGACCGCAATCAACTACGGTGTCGGATTGTAGTTAGTATGTGAGTGCGGATCGTCCACAGGGAAAGTGTAATCGTTCGTCTTTTGAATTAGATGAATTGAATCTTTAAAGAAAGAAAACAAAACAATTCAAGATTTATAGTTGATGTTCAAGAATGAGAAAAAACTAGATCTAAGAAAGCATTAAAAGATAGAATCAAGAATTGATCGTTTGATGATTTTTCCAAACCAAATCTCAAGAATCGAAATGAGGCTCGTAGGAATCGATCGGATTTATAGATGTGATGTAATCTTACAATTACGTATTCTTATCCTTCGATGAATTGATACTAGATCGATGATAATCGATGAGAATTAGGGATTTCTTGTGAAACTAGGGTTTCATCTTATCCCTTGTTCATTCATCGATATCGTTCATATTCTAGCCTCTAGTAAATTCAAGAAACGATCGTAGATCCCTAATTTCGAGCGATCACAATCAAGAAAGCATCGCTACGAAACTAGGTCATCGATTCTTGAACTTGCTAGAGTTTACAAAACTCGTAGGACTTAAAAATAGTATTACAATTTGTTACATCATCATTCTACAATCGTCTCGACTCCTTAACGAGCGGAGTTTTACTCGAACATCACAACAAGAGCAACAATTACAAATTGAGATCTAATCATGATGCAAGAATTAAAAGAAAGCAAGATTAACGAAATTCACCTTTTATTGATATCAACAATTTAGTTACATTCGCTCAAGAACTACAAGAGGAAGAACTTGATCGTCGACTTGGCTTCGCTCGTCTCCGTGGATCGCGGATCGGCTTGGATCACTTGCCCGATTGAAGATCGGCTCGGCTCCTAAAAGGTTGAAGGCTTCTTGCTCGATTTGGTACTCAAGATCTTGGATTAGGAGTGGAATTAGGGTTAGGGTTTCTCACAAGCCTTGTCACGAGACTTGTGGAAGAAGATGATGAAAGAGGGAAAGAGTATTTAACTAATGAACTAGCTAATGAAGATTTACAACTAATGAAGATTAACCTCAACCCTTAGATCTAGGCTCTATTTATAGATAACCAACCCTAGATCTAGGATTTCAAATTCTAACTTTTCCTCCTAAAGTTTGTTGAAGAAATTCAAATTTCCCTCCAAAAGTTAGTTAGGGGAGAAGGTTCTAGATGTAATTAGTTAGGAGGAGCTTCTAGAATAGGATTAATTAGGAGCTTAATTAGGATTAGCCTTCCTTAATCTTCTTTGCTGATCTGGCAGTAGCTTCGAGATAGTTCTGGACTTTGAAGTGTCTGAATGGACTGTGGGACCAGAGAAAGGAATTGTGCCCAAACTTGGACGGCTGACGTGGCAGAACCGCCGCGTTTCCGCGGCGTATGCAAGCTACTGCCGCGGAACCGCGGTAGAATGTGGGCTTTGGATCTTGGGCTTTCTGGTTGTTGCTGGGCCTGATGTATGGGCATTTGTCTGATATATATAATTGTATAATTCCTTTTGTATTGCTACCAGATCTCAGATTGTTAAGTTGGCGTAACGTTGATCAGCTCTTTGGCTTTTCTTCCGTATTTCCTGCACAGACTCAAGACAAGTGTTGCGCAAATACAGAAATGATGCGATGCCATGAAATGCGGTTAATTTCCTTTAAAGTGTCGGTTTAAAAGTCTAATACATGAAATCTCATATTTTGTGACAGATTTGTTAATATGTAGAATATGAATGCCTAACACTTCTAAGTGTATGCAAATGTTAAGGAAATTGCCGGCTAAAATATACAATATTTTCGACTGATCAGTACCCGAAGTGAAGCGGTCTCCCTCAACAAAGTGAGTAGGCCACTAAACACTTCAAAGTACCCGGTAGTTTGTGTACCCCGCCTTGGGTCTATCCTAGGAGCAAAAACAGTAAAAAGAAATAATACAACGGTGGCTACAACCGCAACCTGGATGTGCCCCGCAAAAGAATATTACATCATATTACATTTACATCGAATGAATGAATATTAAACCCATCTCAAACCCCGGCTAATCATCACAACATTCCAATCAAGTCCATATACACAAACAGTAAACATTACAGAAATGTGCAACCTCCTGCCAACCGACATACTAGCAGTTAGGGGAGGTTTACGAACACATTAAACATTACAGATAAAAACCCAATTAGCAAATATCTTAGAACATCGATCGATTACCATGTTCCGTGTCTACCCCAAAAGCAAAGCAGCACTGAAGTAACCTGGGTATAAACAGAACAAACAGAGAACCAAAACACCAAAAAACAAGAATTACAGAGCAAATCCGAGTCAACTCGGAGTTGACTCGGCGGCGGATCCACGGCACAAGCACTCTATTGCCACGGATCCGCGGCCGTTCTACCGAGTTACTGGCTCGTATTTTCCCAGTATTCTTAAAATACCCTGCTGTGAATTTTAAGGTATGTCAAATATTTTTTCAGACACTTTTAAAATTAACAGAAACTTAGGGTATGAGGTGTTTCGTTTTCTTGTTTTCCGTCGATCGAACTTCTAACTAGTTGCTAACAAGCTAGTAATAGTTTAGTTGGCTCTGATACCACTGTAAGTCCATGTCACGCACCCCATGAACTTGCGGGGAGGCGGAATATATGAAAAACGATTATCAAAGCTTCGTAACACGGACTTGAGCGCATGAATCGTTTCTAAACCGTTACTAGCAAACTACGAAAGGTTTAACTACACGGATACGAAGTTATACCTCACGATACTTATCCTTCGGGTCTTCATCGCGGTCCTCCACTCCTCGTAGGCTCCTTGGAACATCAGCACCTCAACGGCCCCCTCGAATCAAAGATGATCCACCCGAGAGCTCCTACGCCAAGCTTTATCTTTAACTTGAGATAACTAGGTTGCTCAAAGTGCTAATCTAAGCTACCTAGGGGATATAGAGTGAGGTTATGGATGTATTAGTCTAGCTAACCCTTGATCTCAACACATGAGAGGTTAGGGTTAGGGTTTCAAGAATGAGAGAGCTTGAGGAGAGAGAAGGTGGTGATTAGAATGAATTGAAATTGTTTCTTACTTGTTATATATTATGAAGCATAAAGAATTATCAAATGAATAAATCAAATGTATTATCATCATGCTTCATTGAATATATGCAATGAATCATCAAGTGAGTCATTAAGCAATAAATGCTTCATTAACTCACTTGAATGATTCATCTCATGAGTCATAAAACCAATTAATGCTAATGCCACCTTACCCTCCAAGTCACCATGCTTCTAGAAGCTTCCCGGAAAATTACGAGAATGCCCCTCCAATCCGTGAAAACACGGAAAAACTTTAGACTGTATAAATCCAATAACCTGATACTAGAAACTGGCTTAAACCAAAGCCGACTAGTAAAAACTGTCCGAACGTCGTACGTGCGTAAACACACGTATGCGTTCGAACCCTTGTCGTAAAACCATACGACCTCTTTATCGTTTCGCCTGGAGCAGGGAAACTCTCTGTGTGGGACTCTAAAGACTCGACACTACGCTGCCAGTGGGTTTAACCACAGACCGCGAGCGGCACTAGCTGTACGTAACGGTCCCCAGGTAGATGTCGATAAGAAGGCCGATGAGGAAAACCATCCGAACTCCTACTGAGCCTGATGTGACAATCTCCGTACAGTCCGATCTGTTCGTCTAAGACTATCGCATATTGAGCCTAGGGGGCGGCAAGCGTCAGTCCCTAATTGCTGTATAAATCGTGTCCGAGCGAAGCCCATTACACCCTGAGAAACTACTGGAACCTACCAGTAAATCTCGCTTGCCCTGGCCAGGGACTTTGCGTAATGGCTCTCTGACACAGTGCGATATCAACTCTCAATACCGGGAGAGACGAATCCTGTCTAACCGCCACTGCCTCCAAGTGCTCGGGACTGCATCCAACTGCTACCTGTTTGCACGACTCCTTTGAGCCGTGGTAGGGTAGCAATCTAAGAACGGTGGGACACACTCAAGGCGAAGTAGCAGTGTCAAGTCTGCGGACTATGCTGTACTCATGTCACCTGGGAACTATTAACTGACGATGGGTATAATACCAACCAATCAGTTCCCCGGCGAGTCATGCCGGTGTACCCGTAACCTAACGAGCACCTGTATACTATCTCCAGTACGACGTACTGACGGCTGTGGGACAGACCATCTCCCCATCTGGGATGAGAAGCGTATACACTTAGTCTACTCCAGAATATCGATGCCCTATCTCGATAATCCAACGACCAGGGACCTGTATAGGATGTTGCTTACAGACTACCCAGCGCCCACTAGCGTGATTCCCATCACGACGCTGGTAATCAAGCAAAGATCCTATGGGCTCTACTAATATGTATAAATGATACGTCACAAGAAACATATGCACATATTAAAGTAGACACAAACTAAGTAGCATACTACCATTTTTAGCAAGACTGTTATATACAACTGTGAATATCCCAAGCTTCCATTAAGTAATATACAACCTAGTATGATAAAATAATGGCCCCTAGGGCATATACACTAACAGGTTGATCTCCAGGGAGATCGAGGTTAGGAGAGTAGACACAGAGGACAACAGCGCGGATCCACTCACAAAGGCCTTTTTCCCTGTAGAGACTTTTATGGGATGGTTGAGTATGAGATACTTCGACCACAGCTAATTGTTGGGTATGTGATACCACAACAGATGGCCCTAGTGCAAGTGGGAGATTGTTAGTTATATGTATGCCCTAGAGGCCATTACTGTACATACGATGTATATTGTAGTGGATGCTAGGACATATATAGGGAGGACTTTCTTGCACGACATGATAGTACGCTATCTGGTTGTAGTTTATCTTAACATGTACTCTGACCATCTCTATGTTACATGTTGATAAAGCCCTTAGGATATGTACTCGACTACTGGGACTATGATGAGATCATACTAGTGGGGCCACGGTAGTCGACGAGTACATCCTATAACTGTTCCTAGTCGAAGGTGTATCGAGACAGGGCATCGATGCACCAGAGTAGACTAGCGTATACGCATCTTGACCCATATGATGGGCGATGGATGATCTTATATCCATCGGTGTTTGACATCAAGGATGGTGTACGGGTGCTCAGTGGAGACTGGGTAGACTGGACGGACTCGCCGAGAACTCCCTGATGGTATTATACCTCACGTCAGATGGCAGTTCTCCGGTGACACTGGTACAGAGTAGTCTGTTGACCCGAGATCGTCATAGAGTCTTGTGTGATTCCCACTGTGCTTTGATTTCCATCATACCACGTCCAAGAGGGCGTGCAAAAAGGTGGCTTTTGGGTACAGTCCCGAATCACAAGGAGGCAATGAGCGATAGGAGGGGATTCGTCTCTCTCGGTATAGGGAGTTGATGTTGTGCTATGTACGATTGGCTATAACCGGAAATCCCTGGCCAGGGTTGCTGAGATTTACTGGTAAGTGTTATCAGTAGTTTCTCAAACTGTTATAGACCTCATATCGACACGACTTATCAAGCTACTGGGGTCTGACGTTTACCACCCCTAGGCGAGATATGCGACATATCAGACGACGACACCGGACTGTACGGGAGTGTTACTGATTGGATTCATAGGAGAATGTACAGGCTTGCTTGTTGATCTTCTGAGCGCTCAATACCTGGGTGGCTGTTACGTTTAGCTGACCGCTTGCAGCTTGTGGGTATTTGATATGATCATCACCTACTGCCGGCGTATTGACGATTCTTTAGAGTCATACACAGAGGTTTCTTGGCTCATGCAAAACGGAGTAGGTGCACATATGTGATATGTGCAGGACCGAGGATAATGTGATATGAGATACCGTATTCTATTCTCGCGATATTTAATATCAGCCGGGTCATCGGATCAAGTGTTGATTCGATGAATCCGTACGGATAAATATTAGTCGGTTATATGCGATATAGCCGGATTGTCGGATCAAGTGTTGATTCGATAATTTAATGTATAATAATATATAGGATATATTAAATTACATTAACTAATAGTAGCTCACTAAAAGATTCTTTTTCTCACTCGGGTAATACATTGATATATATGCGATATATGTTAAATGTATTATTTTATTTTGTTACAATAAATATTATATATGTGATATATAATATTGTAACATGATATGATAACTAATACAGCATGATTAGTGGAGATTAAACATGGTTAGGGTTTGATTTGGGTTAAGTTTTTCTAGATGATTCTAGAAGGTTTAGTTTTGTTTTGTGCAAAGATATTTTCAAGTGACTCATTCTTAACCTAACCCAAACCCTAACCTTGGTTAATTCTCTACAAAGGTTTATTCAACCATAGTTGCATTATTCATCATATTTTATCTTTCTTTATTCATCACAAAAGGTTTCTAATGATATTATTCATGATCTTCTTCCTTCTTCTTCCTTTGAGCAAAAGCTTTCTAGCTTTTTGCTTTGTGATGAAAATGAGTGAGAATATGAAAACAAATGAGAGCAATAATCCTACTTCATCATCATCATCTATCCTTGCCATTTAGATGAGGGTGTTCACTTCATATTATGAGTGTTAGCTTGTGTTAACGAAACTTCAAGGTAGATCATCTTTGTATCGAAGATCGGAAGCAAGACTGCATCTTTCTCTTCGTGGAACCTCTCGAGAGTCCGGAACACGATGATCGCAGCGAAGGGACCTCAACACGGAGCTTAAGAAGTGAAGGACCGGATCTATAAAGGTTGTAATCCCTCTCACTTAGCGTTAAAGTGTTTAACATGCTTGTTTTCGCTTAATCTTTAGTTTAAAGATCCGGTTTCGGGTTGTTCGGCACGGCTATTTTTTAAATCGGGCATGGTTGATGTCTCGTAGAACCTTGTGAGCGTGCCTAGCAACCCTACAGCCTGGGTGCAGGCGAGCTGACAGATACCTCCTCGGGAGGGACAGGGGCGCGACGTGGCTCGGGACGAGGCGCTCTGGCGTAAGACCTCGGAGTTAAGCTATGCGGCGCCCACCGGGTCATTGAATATGTCGACTCGGCGGAACTGCGGCTGTTGGAGACAGCGAGACGGTGATCGGTCGCGCTAACGTGGGCAGAGTCTTCTCTCCCTCTGTAGGAGTCCCGGTCCCGTGGAGGGGGAGCGGCGACCTGGGGAGTTTTCCCGGCCGTTTGGACACGGACGAATGCATCCACGACGGATGCGAGGCGATCTATCCGCACGGATAGGGCGTGAATGGTATTCGGTGGAGGGGTATTATCCTTCGTCTCCACTGTTGGGAGGCTGACGGCTGGTGCTTGGATCGTCACGGTGATCGCTTGCCATGTAATCGAGATTGGAAGATGAACTTTTGGTTCAGTGGAATTAGCGTTCCCACAGACGGCGCCAACTGATGGATCTCTGGATCTCCTTCAGATGTTATCTTTCGTTGATCTGCTGTGAGCGCTGATGGACGGCTAAGATTGAGCTGGAGGGTTGACCCCTGGAGTGTGTGGATCTCAATGGGTTTTGAGTGGTTGTGGCCGAGCTACCTACAAAGAAGTCCCGGGATGGTTGTGCCACCGAAGACCCTCCGACGATCAAGTTAGACGGGATATTTTGGCCGAGTAACGGCCTAGTGGAGTAAAAAATGGCTTACCTCGATCGTCTGAGAGAGGAGTTTATATAGCGGCAGCAATGGGTAGGCGGGCGTGAGAATCACGCCGGCCGTTACGCCCCTGGCATCACGCCCGCGTGAAAGGCGGGATCCAGCATTAATGACGAGACATGCTCGTTAATGGAGGATCGTGATGGCGTGGAACGCGGGATCGTGGGCGACGAACATCTCGCGCGTGGCGAGATTCGCGGAGCCGTGGCGGAGGCGTCTGTGATCGGTGTTGCGGGTCATTCGGGATGGGACCGACTAAGATGAGCTCGGCGGGAGGCTCGGGCACGAGCGGGAGGCCGAGGCATCTTGGTTCCATGATAGCTCGGAAGCTAGCCGGGAGTGGTCTGGAAGGCCACCGTAGGTCGGGCGACTCCTCAGGCCGGATGCCTGAGGTGTGATCCCGACTGAAGTTCTTGATCTTTTCTTGTAGGTTCTGGGATACGTCATCTGCAACGTGTCATCATCTGGAGAGTCACCGATATCGAGCCTCATCACTCATCACTGCACGTCAATTAAATTATATTAAAAACATCTTTGATATTTTATTTCCAATTTCTAAGACATACTATAGGCTATGCCTAATTTGAATTATATATACCATAAAAATGTAGCTTAACATATTTAATTTCATACTAATTCAAATCGATAGATTGATTTTCATATATCCAAATTGGTTTGATTTTATAGATCTTTTCTTTAAAATCCATCGTTATAAACAAATTATGTAGAAACTCCACAAGCAGTTTATTATGTTGGTTATCTTCAAAAACTTTTATTCGTGATATGGGATCAACTTTTGTATTATGAGAGAATAATGGTTTATTTGAAGTTCAATTTAATACGTGCAGCTAATAAAGTTCAGCTTAATGTTTTATACGCTTTCGGATCATGTTCTTTTACAGTTAATCTTAACTTAATCATCTATCCATCGTTAAAATTTTATATTCTGATACTAATTATAGGCAAGAAATTGGGCCTATTGAACTTAATTGAAAATTCAGCATGTAATTTATGCAAATACAGAAGAAGAAAAAAAGTTTAAAGAAATTTAAAAAACAATGCTTGTTGGGTTATTTTTTGTGCCGAATATTCAAGGAATCGAACCACCATTAGGCTTCTTAAATTTTCGAGAGAAAAAATCAATAAAAAGTTGTCTATCAAAACAATATTCAAGATTTCAGAAAAACACATGTAAATATAAAATAAAAAACAACATAGAACAATATTAAACATTTTTATTTTGCATGCAAAACTATAATAACTTATACCTGAACAATCGATCTCTTCAAAACTATTCTATAACCTTCTATTGCTTTCCTCTCTTCTCTTTTCTTTTCTTCTTTTCTTTTATTTCATTTTATATTATTCCTTTTAAATTTTTATTATGCATGCTTTTTATAGTATGAGATCCAAGTCAGATCCTACCCGGTAATGGATTGGAATTTTAGAAGGCTATATCTATATAAGGTAATTTAGAAAATTAAAGGTAAGGATTAAATATTTATGTTTGGGTTTATCTTAGAAGTTTCCATGCAAATGGACCTTTTCTTACCCATCTAGGCCCATTGGCGGATGAAATGGGTTGGATCTGAGCCTAATTCTTACAAATTTCCAAATTCTTACAAATGTGAACAATATCTAATTTTAACAGCTGATTTTATTAAGGGCAGCTTGTCAAAAAAACTCGCCCCCTCTTCAAACTTGGGTAAAAAAAACCCGGCTTTTTTCTCTTGTTAAAAAAATCGGGCCCGCTCAAAGCCCCATCTATACCAGTTTTGCATGTAATATCTAAGCGGTTGCATTTGCATGTAATATCGAAGCAATTGCCTGTAATATCCAAGCGGTTGCATTTGCATGTAATATCGAAGCAATTGCCTGTAATATCCAAGCAGTTGAGGGATGTTGACCTAAATGAAATACAACCTAAGGGTATTTCACAAAGAGTTTGGACAATAGGCCATTGGTGGATGAAATGGGTTGAATCTAAGCGTAATTCTTACAAATTTACAAAATCTTACAAATATGAACAATATCTAATTTTAACAGCCGGTTTTAGGGTAAATTGTCAAAAAAAAAAACCTCCTGCTTTAAGCTTGTGTACCGGGCTTTTTGCTCTTGTTAAAAGAAACCCTGGGCCCAATCAAAACCCCATTATACCAGTTGCCTGGAATATCTAAGCAGTTGTTGCTGCTTGTAATGTCGAAGCAGTTGTCTGTAACATCCAAACGGTTGAGAGAATGCAAGGTCTAAACGAAATACAGCCCAGGGTTTTTTCATAAAGAGTTGGGACAGTAGGCCCTTTCCAACAATTTCGAAAATTACAGGGGTTTTTAGACAACCCCTGCCCAGGCTGAGGGCTTTTTGACAATTTACCCTTTTATTAAAACCAAAAATCAAAAACTTTTCTAAGTTTGTGACTAGCACACCCAAAATCTCTGGAGAAGAGTGGCTGCTCTGTGCCAAATAATGGCATGGATGCTCTGGAGCAATCGCAGTCATACATTCTACGCGCAAAGCAAGTAGAATACACCAATACCAAAGACCGTCTGTTTCACACAGATCTCGACCGTTCATTTTGTTGGATATGTATGCCCTTGAGGCCTTTATTGTATAGGATACTAGGGATATGTATGCCCTTGAGGCCTTTATTGTAAATGATGTTAGGGATATGTATGTACAGGACAATCTTGCCCGATATGATAGTATGCTATTTGGTTTGACTTTATCTTAACATTTGTATAAGTTTTACTTGTTATTTCATATTGCTAATACATGTTGATAAAGCCCGTAGGATCCTTTCTTGACTACCAGCGTTGTGATGGCAATCATGTAAGTCCACGTTACCTCTCCCGGTTCTTTCGGGCTTGCGGAAACAGTGAAAAACGATTTTTCGGGTCATAGTAACATGGACTAGAAAGCCCGGATCTTTGCTAAACAACACACAAGCAACTAACATGAGCTTTACCTACTCGGTTAGGGGGTTATACCTTAACTTGAACTCCTTCTCTTGGACTCCTTGTGGTGGTCGGATGGTTCTCTTCTCGTCGCCTTCTCTTGCCGAAGATGGATCCACCTGAGGGTCTCTACCTTGAGCTCCTTCCTCGATCTTGAGGTAACTAAAGTATTAGGTTTGCTAAACCTTCAACCTTAGGATGAGTAGAGATGAGTTTTGGTGTTTTATCTCCAAGGCAAATGGTTCTCAACTCATGAGAGATTTTTGCCTTGAGCTAGAGGAAGAAGGAGAGCTAAGGATGAGAGAGAAGATGCAAGTGAGAATGAATTAGTTTTACAACTATGCTCTCATATTTTAGAAAATGATAATAATAATAATAATTAACAATTTGTGATGGTGAGTTGATGAATGACCATTATCATTTCATTCATTAAATGCTTTTGCAAAGAATAAGAAGCATCTTTGAAAACAAATGATGATGGTCAACAAGTCCACTTTGGTCAACCGGTCAACAAAAGTCAACAAGTCAACAAAAGTCAAGAATTCAACTCAACCATGGCACAATGATTGTTAACTAATATTATTAATCATATTTCCTATTCTCATTAGGGTTTGGAAAAAGACAACAGTCAACTGTGCATACACACCCGTACCAAAACCCTAATGAGAATTCTCTGCCTCTGCCTCAGTCAACTGTGCATACACACCCGCATCCGTGTTCTGAGGAACACGAATACAATGAGATAAAACTAACCCCAAAATATATACTAGGATCTGGCTTAAACCAAAGCCCGCTAGTAATAACTGTCCGGACACCAAACATGCACAAGTGCGCGGATGTGAACGAACCCTATCGCAAAACCATGCGACCTTTACTCTGTTTTTCTCAAAGGCGAATAACCCTCTGTGTGGGACTCTAAAGACTCGACACTACGCTGGCAGTAGGTTTAACCACAGGCCGCAAGCGGTACTAGCTGTACGTAACGGTCCCCAGGTAGATGCCGATAAGAAGACTGACGAGGTGAACCCATCTGAACTCCTACTGAGCCTGAATGTGACAATCTCCATACAGTCCGGTCTATTAGTCTGAGAATATCGCATGGCGGGCCTAGGGGGCGGTAAACGTCAGTCCCCTAATAGCGGTACAAGTCGTGTCGGAGTGTAGCCCAGAACACCCTGAGATAACACTGTAAACCTACCAGTATATCTCGCTTGCCCTGGCCAGGGACTTTGTGTAATGGCTCTCCTAGACACAGCACGATATCAACCCCCAATACTGGGAGAGACGAATCCTGTCTAACCATCACTGCCTCCAAGTGCTTCAAGACTGCACCCAACTGCTATCTGTTTGCACGACTCCTTTGAGCCGTGGTAGGGTAGCAATCTAAGAACAGTGGGAACACACTTGAGGCGAAGTGACAGTGTTGTAACATTTCCAAAATAATAAAATATTATTTTTAGGAATTTTTATAATTTAATATTATTTTATTGATTATTTTAATATTAAATTAATATTTAAATTCAAATAAATGGAGAAAAATTATGAAAAATTATGGAAAATTCTAAAATAGGGTAAATTAGTGAATTATGACATTTTTAAGTTTTTGTGATTAGTTTGACACTAATTTAGTGCTAATCGCGATTAAAATCGCTAATCGGGGTTTTTGGCAATTTTGTGCAAAACTTGCACATATCACTTTTTTTCTACACTTGTGCATTTTTTTAGCCATGATTTATCATTTGGGTTCACTATTCTTGTGAGAAGGTTTTTGGTTTAAAAAGAAAAGGAAAAAGAAAAGAAAAGAGAAAGGAATTTTATATTAGGTATGGGTGAGAGAGAGAGAGAGAGAGAGAGAGAGGGGTTGCTTTGACTTGGCTTCAACCACCATTCCTTCACCATTTCCCTCTCCATTTCTTGAGCTGCTGCTGCTCCCTTCTTCCTCTTCCTCCTTCTTCAATCCCCCAAGATTTACACCTCTAAAACTATCTCAAAACCCTTGCCTCATTTCACAAAACATGCACACAAGCTCAAGATCTATGCTATGGACCAAGAAAGGAGGTGTTTTGGTGCTGTTGAGGATTCATGAGTCTCTATTGAGGTATTTCCTTCACTTAAAGGGTTTTAATTCATGTGCTTAAGCTATAATTCAAGTTTCATATCGATATCGTGTGATTTTGTGCACTTTGGACAAAACTAGAGAGGATAAGGGGAAAGTTGAGTTGTGACTTTGCAATTGAGCTTAGAAGGTGACCTTAGACCCTATATGGACTAGAAAACCAGAACAATCCCACTGGAAAACTAAAAATACGGAATTAAGGGACTTCCATGTCGGTTTTTGTGAACCTGGAACTTGCAGGAAAATCTGGAGCACACTGAGACCTTTTTAGGAAAAATCAGCAACACCAGGGACCCAATTGAGACAATAGGAGGCTACCCTGACCAGACGAGCCCCCAATTCCTTACCTGGGCCGGCCAGGCCGGCCAAACAGTGAATGTGGCCGGCCAAGTTGTGGTGGATTGCCTCGGGGTTGGTCCAGTATCTTATATATACCCTGCATAGCACCCTAGAGTTGTTGATTTGACCTGTTTTGGCCTGAGACGAAATCTGGGACCATTTTCTTGGGTTGCTGCTTTGAAATGTGAATTGGTTTTGCGTATTTTGATTTGGTGATTTTGGTATTTGTGTGTTATCTCGATCGTGCGACGTTTGTACGTCTATATCGAGTGA
Source organism: Agapanthus africanus (assembly GCA_030015575.1). Classification (NCBI taxonomy): domain Eukaryota; kingdom Viridiplantae; phylum Streptophyta; class Magnoliopsida; order Asparagales; family Amaryllidaceae; genus Agapanthus; species Agapanthus africanus. Next base: position 181,896,570 of record JASDDO010000008.1, read on the forward strand.
TTCCGGGTTGTTTTGCGAAGGCTAGCCGTATGTTCTAACCTATAGGCCTTTTCGCGTATCGTATTGGTTTTAGCGTATCGTTTCAAGTGTTGATTTGGTTTTGATGCGATGCGATACGTGTGATATGTGTAGGTACACCGCGACGATCCGAGGCGATGCGGAAGATGACGGTGATATCGATACCGACACGCTGAATGCAGGTGAGTAGATTTATATCTACGGGGAGAAGTCGGGTGGATGGCGTATAGCACCCCCGCAGTCCGTGGTGTTGTATACGAATACGTATACATACGTATATTATTATGTGTGGTTAGGATTATTGATATTGATATTGGTAGCTTTGATGCTCAGATTGTATTGGTGTAGTACAGTGCGAACCCTAGGGTAGCGATTGCACTTATACCTACACTTACACATATACCTATACACATTCTTGCATTCATTCTTTCATATGATGGTGTGTATATCTACACGTGGGTATGGGACCATGTGTTTATATACGGGATTGAGGATGATACGTGGATTTGTGATGACACTTGATGTGAGGCCGTGAGATCGGCGATGTGACATAGTTGCCTTGAGGTGCGATATGATAGTTTAGCGGGCCTTTGGACATGTGCTTTACCCGCATTCATACTTGAGGATATCTTACGATATGGTATTGAGGCGAGATCACCGACTATCATATCTATACTTATATATATATTGACTCAGATTTGGTGGTTTCATACCCCTCCTGTCTAGGTTTCTCAGTAGACATTGGACTAGACCGAGTCATATCTTTTTCAAAACTAACGAATCGGGAATATTTTAAAGATAAGAAAAAGGGTAATACAGATACTTTCAAATGATGCATCTTTTCTTAAAACACCGTAGCCCTTACTTTACCAAAAGCCCTGATTCGTCTTATTTCAAAAGGCAAGGTTACATGACATACCTATTGGGACAGGTTCTGTGCTGTAGCGTTGATCATTGTTTCCGCATCATTCCTGCTATCCGCATTGCATCGCTTGTATTGTTGTGATATTCAGTCATGCTTCTAGGACACCAGCACCATTATCGATGATGCACATGTTCCACGTACACTTGTTGCCGGCTCACACACTCATCATCAATAATTGCCATGTCACTACACTGTAGTACTATTGCATTCAGTATATGATCCTTGCATGACATGATGATGTACATACCTTCCTTTACATGTGGCATACTTCATGCTTGATTTTACGCATTGAGATATGTGGTTTCTATGATTATTTCTGGATTTGGGAACCGAGGATGTTTTAAAAAGAGAATATATCATTACTTTAAAACCCGGTTCCCTTGATATGATATTTCAGTGCATCCACCATGTGTTTTCTCGGTGCTGAGAGCGACATGTGACACCCGAATCGAGGCGCGGATGAGCCGATTGCGGGTACATGGTGGACCCGGTATGGTTCCCCTCGGCGAGATGATCGATGGGTTATGCCGATTGAGCCTGGAGGCGGGCGAGTACCTATCGGTGATTGGATTTGAGCTCGGCGGATATCCGGGGGATACCGCCTGGAGCCGAGAGATGGGCGTACTGCCGGGGGCCGCGGGCCGATCCGGACTGACGGAGCCCGATATATGAGGATTTACGTGCCGATGCTGGGCACGGTTTTCATGATGTTTTCGGGTGTCGATGCTGGGCAACCTGGTTCCATGATTTGATGTGTCGCGAGGGACACGGTTGGTTATATCCTCATATTATATTTCCATGCACAGGCTTGTGATATTTACTTGCATGATGTTTATCGTCAGTGGGTGACGAGTGGACGGGATCCACGTATGTGCAGATGTGATTACAGTGGTTATACCTCATATTCATGACATGCTATTACCTGAGGCACTAGCACGAGCACTTGGCATTACACTCATGTATAGAGATACATTGCCAGTTAGCATGTTTCAGCTTTATTCATATTGAGGTTTATTTATATCTGATCGTTTTGACCTAGGATGGGTCATGCATTCGATTCCTGCTTGTTGATATCTTTCTATTCACGAGTTGGCAACTCACCCCCGTTGTGCCCCAGTTCTTGCAGGTTTTTGCCGTACAGGTTCCATAGCGGCATTTCTGGCACACTGCTTCTTTTTGGGTGACTTGCTTGGATAGGTGGGTTCTTTTGTATCAGAACCGCTATTGTATTTGTATTATTCATTGTATCTAGAATTGTCCATCAACCAAAACTTGTATATTCTTTCAGACTTAGACCAGTGTTGTATTATTTCGACCTTAGAGTCGCGCTAGTAGTATTGGGGTTTTCTTATTGCTTTTGAGCTTTCTTTTGGATTTGATCCTCGCCACTTGGCGTTGTATATTATCGTATCATTGTGTGGTTGTGACCGTCGATTGACGAAGAGCTAGCTCCCGCTTGGGGATGCTTTTATCATTGCATATTTATATTGTTATCCTTGTTGTACCCCATTCGGGCCAGTTTTACAAAAGAAACTCTGCCGAAATTTTTAGAAAAGACTGTACTGTTTTTAAAACGCACCTTCGGCTTAGTTATTTAAAAACCTTGATTTCAAACATGTTTTTCTTCACTTCTTAAACCAGTTTCTTTACTTATTCTTAAAAAATGGTTTTAGATTTCTGGGCTTTTGGCTTACTTGGATCAGATGGGGTCCTATAGACTTCATATGGTTCAAGTGCCAGTCACGTGCTCTTTCGGGTCGTGACAAAGTTGGTATCAGAGCGCTAGGTTGACCTTGGTTCGAGTCTAAGTTTGACTATGTGGAGCCTAGGGAGTTATTTATATACGGAACTTAGGCTTGACCTTACGGAACTTAGACTTGGTCGAGGGGGTATTCGACCCGAACTTTCGTCGTATTAGGATGACCCTTGGTTGATGGATTAGGTGACTAAAGTAGAGTGACGTACCGTTGGTATGTTCCGCGGCATACTTACGACACGCCACTCCGCTTAAGGAACCTTAGGATGTACATACTTTCGAGATCAGTGATTCTCTTCATATCCAGGATTATACATCCATTTGAGATCCCCGATTCTATTAGTTCATGATCATACCTTCATTGATGCTGTTCCTTCCTATGATCATGTATCCACTTTGGATCTGTTGTTTCCTTTCTTTCCATTGATGTGCTCTCTTTGATACTCGATTGAGATTCCTGTCACCGTGTTTGAGCGCAGTTTGGAATGCTGCTAGGGTCACGGCCGGTGTGAGCTCGTTTGGTACGAGGGCCGACCATTGTGTTTTCTGGTGACATGGGAACATCTCGAGTTAGTGTTGGTGATTGTGACCCCTAGTGGGGGCGAGTGCTTGGTTTTGCACCGGGTGATCAGGCCATTGTTAGAGCTGCCAGTTGAGAGAGGACTGTTGATGTACAGCTACCTCAGAGATTGTGATGTCGCCTACCGTGCAGACAGATGGACCAGCTGTTGCTGAGATTGACAGGATGTCGCTTCCGAAGCTTACGAGCTGAGATTGCCGTAGCTTCAGGCAGATATGCGACAGATGATAGCTAGTCTACCCGATTTGAGAGACGAAGGTGATTCGTCCGATTTTGCGCCAGAGCGGGCCCAGTGAGTTGAAGATTTCCAGTGTGGAGAGTCTTACTCAGATCTAGAGCAGACCGATTCAGAGATGACCGCCAATGTGTTGCCTTTCCTGGAGGATTGAGGCATTGTTCGGCGTACAGGCGTATGAGCCAGTTGCTGCTGCTAATGATGAGATATCGCCCAGATGATTGGAGCTATTGCAGCATGAGCATATTCTTGAGATATGATGGTGAGTCGCTAGTCACCGAGGATGAATGACTAGGACGTGTGGTGAGTTCGCTTACCCCGATGCGAGATCATCAGGTGGATTGATTCCAGCTAGAGACGACTTCACGCAGGTTCGTTGAGAGTCGATTGAGACGATCGAGTGTCAGGAGTCTATTTTCCAAGTTTAAAGTATACGGAAGGACATGCAGGTGATTCTATGGACCCTCTAGAAGAATGAAACCCTAACTCGACTTAATGACCGTGTGACAGCCTTTGAACCTTACGGTTTACGGCGGTTCCGCGGCGCCATTAGTGAGGCTTGGGTTTGCCCTTCTACGGCTGGACCACCGACGCTGTGGCATGTACTCGATACTATTAGACTGTACCCGAGATGTGAGCTCTTGGGGGACTATGAGGTTCTGACGAGTCGATCGGAGGGTTCGACGTCTTTCGGATATTGTGATGGGACACTGCTTGGGAGACTCCAGATGCGAGCATAGCCGTCGGAGCGCAGTTCGTGTAGCCATGATGAGTTGAGTCCGAATCAGTCGATATGTGAGCAAGGTGGAGTAAAGAGTTCGCACGAGATTTCGATGAGATGACGTTCTACTCCGCTGACATCAGAGATGTGACGTGCACGCTGAGGACGTGTTCGGCTAGATATCTTCTACTGAGTGAGGAAGATACCGAGTTCGTGATTTCGAGTCCGCGTGAGAGACTTCGGATGGACCGTAGCCGGAGGCATTGCAGTGCGCAGATAGAGACGCGATGTCGAAAGGGACGACGATGCAGAAGAGCGGAACCAGAGGTTCGTACGAGACGCTGATGAGCTGTCATTACTTTCCGTCGAGACCAGAGGTCAGATATGCTTACAGAGGCGCTGGGATGCGACCAATTCCCGAGGAAATGCTGTGCTGAGGACACAGATGTCCATTGGACGAGAAGAAACTATGCGAGAGTACCAACCTCCGTACAGATCGATATAGGCAAGATCGGCAGAGACTTTGAGCAGGATTCCTTCCAGGACATTGCCGCAATGACGTTTGCACCCAGGATCAGATATGTGGTGTGCATTCAGAGAGCCGGAGGCCGATGCCAGTGACGTATGGCTTTACGAACAGTCGTGAGGATTGACCGAGAGATGGCAAAGAAGTGCCAGAACGGAATCGTTCCTGTCAGCACTCCTGACCGGGCCGGTGAGCCGATGGATTGCGAGATTGGCAATCTGCAGGAAGGATCAGGAACCAGATACAGAGGACGCCAGCCGCGAGCAAGAGGCAAGTGGAGATCTTGCACCGCGAGAGTTTGATGTACCGGCACCTTCTCGATTTCGAGGGAGGATGTACCGATGACAGTATTTATGCTTTATGATTTTGTGATTCGATTATCACGTATCTGTCAGTTTGGGTTTTCGGTATTTTGATGATCTATTTGCATGATTGGTTTTGATGGCTGAGTTCTATGATTTCTGTTTTCGTGCACCATGGTTGCACTTATTGGGCATTTATACCCGGCGCATCATTATTATTCTTGAGGTATTGATTGTGATTTCGTGCCTATTATATGCCAGTGATTTGATTTATGCTTCCAGCATAGTTTTCACGCATTTTAGTGTTATGATTGGATTTGTGCACGCTGATGCACACGGTTGTGGGATTTTCCCTTGCGGTACCCTTGATTTTGGTTTGAGCCGCATTATATCGTTGATTTTGACCCTGATATTGATGGTTGACTTTTGCACTCCGTGCTTTTGATGCGACTTACACATGTTCGGCGTTTGCTGTTGGATTTCGTGATTCCGTGCATGTTGAGTGCGCAGGGTTTAGATTTCATTCGTGCACGATGGGTGCACCGATTTGGATTTTTGCGCATGTTGGGCGCATGTTTTGAGATACGATTTGGGTGCACACCCGATGCACTAAATTGAGATTTCTTCGTGCATGTCAGATGCACCGGATTTGTGGCTGTCCGGCACATACGTTGCCTACGACAGATGCTTCGTGCACACCCGTTGCACCTAGATGCTGTTTTGTGCACCTGTTTAGCACATATATGGATTTTTGATTTCCGTGCGCACCAGACGCATAGGATTGTGTTATGTGCATTTTAGGGATTTATTCCTTTTGGAGCAGTACTTTTTATGATGTGGGATTTCGCTTTCATACTGAGCAGGACTAGTCAGTGGACGGTACCTGGATATACTTTTGCATGCATTGATAGTTTGAAGGGATTTCCAAGGAGCGAGCTATAGTCTCGATATTTATATACTCACGTGTCCGATATGACACGAAATGTTTTAAAACAAGGAAACCCTTCTAAATTGTTTTCAAAACGGCGGAACGTGTTTGGTAAACAAAGGATATATATATATATACATATATAGTTTTTCTTATGAAAAACGTCCGCCACTGTGCAGTGTTATGTGCATCTTGCAGCGATTTTTAAAGACTTGGCATGCTTTTTCATCAGCTATTCACATGTTTAGATTGGATGTCTACATGTGTAGTTTTGATCCATATCATATCGGTTTTTGTATTAGATTTGACATTGTGTTTTTACCTTGACTCCGATGATTGCGGGATGCTTGAGGGAGTGTTGTTTTTGAGTTATCTGCTCAGTACCCATGCGCATGCATTGCGCTGTGACGTTTTATGTATTGATGATTTCGGAGCCCCGACGACTTGGGATTTGTATCGAAATGTTTTAGTACTTGGGGGTTTTAAATTTAAATTCGGGGACCGAATTTCTTTAAGGGGGGTAGATTGTAACATTTCCAAAATAATAAAATATTATTTTTAGGAATTTTTATAATTTAATATTATTTTATTGATTATTTTAATATTAAATTAATATTTAAATTCAAATAAATGGAGAAAAATTATGAAAAATTATGGAAAATTCTAAAATAGGGTAAATTAGTGAATTATGACATTTTTAAGTTTTTGTGATTAGTTTGACACTAATTTAGTGCTAATCGCGATTAAAATCGCTAATCGGGGTTTTTGGCAATTTTGTGCAAAACTTGCACATATCACTTTTTTTCTACACTTGTGCATTTTTTAGCCATGATTTATCATTTGGGTTCACTATTCTTGTGAGAAGGTTTTTGGTTTAAAAAGAAAAGGAAAAAGAAAAGAAAAGAGAAAGGAATTTTATATTAGGTATGGGTGAGAGAGAGAGAGAGAGAGAGGGGTTGCTTTGACTTGGCTTCAACCACCATTCCTTCACCATTTCCCTCTCCATTTCTTGAGCTGCTGCTGCTCCCTTCTTCCTCTTCCTCCTTCTTCAATCCCCCAAGATTTACACCTCTAAAACTATCTCAAAACCCTTGCCTCATTTCACAAAACATGCACACAAGCTCAAGATCTATGCTATGGACCAAGAAAGGAGGTGTTTTGGTGCTGTTGAGGATTCATGAGTCTCTATTGAGGTATTTCCTTCACTTAAAGGGTTGTAATTCATGTGCTTAAGCTATAATTCAAGTTTCATATCGATATCGTGTGATTTTGTGCACTTTGGACAAAACTAGAGAGGATAAGGGGAAAGTTGAGTTGTGACTTTGCAATTGAGCTTAGAAGGTGACCTTAGACCCTATATGGACTAGAAAACCAGAACAATCCCACTGGAAAACTAAAAATACGGAATTACGGGACTTCCATGTCGGTTTTTGTGAACCTGGAACTTGCAGGAAAATCTGGAGCACACTGAGACCTTTTTAGGAAAAATCAGCAACACCAGGGACCCAATTGAGACAATAGGAGGCTACCCTGACCAGATGAGCCCCCAATTCCTTACCTGGGCCGGCCAGGCCGGCCAAACAGTGAATGTGGCCGGCCAAGTTGTGGTGGATTGCCTCGGGGTTGGTCCAGTATCTTATATATACCCTGCATAGCACCCTAGAGTTGTTGATTTGACCTGTTTTGGCCTGAGACGAAATCTGGGACCATTTTCTTGGGTTGCTGCTTTGAAATGTGAATTGGTTTTGCGTATTTTGATTTGGTGATTTTGGTATTTGTGTGTTATCTCGATCGTGCGACGTTTGTACGTCTATATCGAGTGATTCCGGGTTGTTTTGCGAAGGCTAGCCGTATGTTCTAACCTATAGGCCTTTTCGCGTATCGTATTGGTTTTAGCGTATCGTTTCAAGTGTTGATTTGGTTTTGATGCGATGCGATACGTGTGATATGTGTAGGTACACCGCGACGATCCGAGGCGATGCGGAAGATGACGGTGATATCGATACCGACACGCTGAATGCAGGTGAGTAGATTTATATCTACGGGGAGAAGTCGGGTGGATGGCGTATAGCACCCCCGCAGTCCGTGGTGTTGTATACGAATACGTATACACACGTATATTATTATGTGTGGTTAGGATTATTGATATTGATATTGGTAGCTTTGATGCTCAGATTGTATTGGTGTAGTACAGTGCGAACCCTAGGGTAGCGATTGCACTTATACCTACACTTACACATATACCTATACACATTCTTGCATTCATTCTTTCATATGATGGTGTGTATATCTACACGTGGGTATGGGACCATGTGTTTATATACGGGATTGAGGATGATACGTGGATTTGTGATGACACTTGATGTGAGGCCGTGAGATCGGCGATGTGACATAGTTGCCTTGAGGTGCGATATGATAGTTTAGCGGGCCTTTGGACATGTGCTTTACCCGCATTCATACTTGAGGATATCTTACGATATGGTATTGAGGCGAGATCACCGACTATCATATCTATACTTATATATATATTGACTCAGATTTGGTGGTTTCATACCCCTCCTGTCTAGGTTTCTCAGTAGACATTGGACTAGACCGAGTCATATCTTTTTCAAAACTAACGAATCGGGAATATTTTAAAGATAAGAAAAAGGGTAATACAGATACTTTCAAATGATGCATCTTTTCTTAAAACACCGTAGCCCTTACTTTACCAAAAGCCCTGATTCGTCTTATTTCAAAAGGCAAGGTTACATGACATACCTATTGGGACAGGTTCTGTGCTGTAGCGTTGATCATTGTTTCCGCATCATTCCTGCTATCCGCATTGCATCGCTTGTATTGTTGTGATATTCAGTCATGCTGCTAGGACACCAGCACCCTTATCGATGATGCACATGTTCCACGTACACTTGTTGCCGGCTCACACACTCATCATCGATAATTGCCATGTCACTACACTGTAGTACTATTGCATTCAGTATATGATCCTTGCATGACATGATGATGTACATACCTTCCTTTACATGTGGCATACTTCATGCTTGATTTTACGCATTGAGATATGTGGTTTCTATGATTATTTCTGGATTTGGGAACCGAGGATGTTTTAAAAAGAGAATATATCATTACTTTAAAACCCGGTTCCCTTGATATGATATTTCAGTGCGTCCACCATGTGTTTTCTCGGTGCTGAGAGCGACATGTGACACCCGAATCAAGGCGCGGATGAGCCGATTGCGGGTACATGGTGGACCCGGTATGGTTCCCCTCGGCGAGATGATCGATGGGTTATGCCGATTGAGCCTGGAGGCGGGCGAGTACCTACCGGTGATTGGATTTGAGCTCGGCGGATATCCGGGGGATACCGCCTGGAGCCGAGAGATGGGCGTACTGCCGAGGGCCGCGGGCCGATCCGGACTGACGGAGCCCGATATATGAGGATTTACGTGCCGATGCTGGGCACGGTTTTCATGATGTTTTCGGGTGTCGATGCTGGGCACCCTGGTTCCATGATTTGATGTGTCGCGAGGGACACGGTTGGTTATATCCTCATATTATATTTCCATGCACAGGCTTGTGATATTTACTTGCATGATGTTTATCGTCAGTGGGTGACGAGTGGACGGGATCCACGTATGTGCAGATGTGATTACAGTGGTTATACCTCATATTCATGACATGCTATTACCTGAGGCACTAGCACGAGCACTTGGCATTACACTCATGTATAGAGATTACATTGCCAGTTAGCATGTTTCAGCTTTATTCATATTGAGGTTTATTTATATCTGATCGTCTTGACCTAGGATGGGTCATGCATTCGATTCCTGCTTGTTGATATCTTTCTATTCACGAGTTGGCAACTCACCCCCGTTGTGCCCCAGTTCTTGCAGGTTTTTGCCGTACAGGTTCCATAGCGGCATTTCTGGCACACTGCTTCTTTTTGGGTGACTTGCTTGGATAGGTGGGTTCTTTTGTATCAGAACCGCTATTGTATTTGTATTATTCATTGTATCTAGAATTTTCCATCAACCAAAACTTGTATATTCTTTCAGACTTAGACCAGTGTTGTATTATTTCGACCTTAGAGTCGCGCTAGTAGTATTGGGGTTTTCTTATTGCTTTTGAGCTTTCTTTTGGATTTGATCCTCACCACTTGGCGTTGTATATTATCGTATCATTGTGTGGTTGTGACCGTCGATTGACGAAGAGCTAGCTCCCGCTTGGGGATGCTTTTATCATTGCATATTTATATTGTTATCCTTGTTGTACCCCATTCGGGGCCAGTTTTAAAAAAGAAACTCTGCCGAAATTTTTAGAAAAGACTGTACTGTTTTTAAAACGCACCTTCGGCTTAGTTATTTAAAAACCTTGATTTCAAACATGTTTTTCTTCACTTCTTAAACCAGTTTATTTACTTATTCTTAAAAAATGGTTTTAGATTTCTGGGCTTTTGGCTTACTTGGATCAGATGGGGTCCTATAGACTTCATATGGTTCAAGTGCCAGTCACGTGCTCTTTCGGGTCGTGACAAGTGTCAAGTCAACGGACTAAGCTGTACTCATGTCACCTGGGAACTGATAACTAACGATAGGTATAGTACCAACCAACAGTTCCTGACGAGTCCTGTCCAGTGTACGTAACCTAACGAGCACCCGCATACTATCTCAAGTACGACGTACTGGCGGCTGTGGGACAGACCATCTCCCAAGCTGAGATGAGAAGCGTATACGCTAGTCTACTCCGGAGTATCGATGCCCTGTCTCGATAGTCCTACGACTAGGGACCTGTATAAGGATGTGCTTGTAGATTACCCAGCCCCCACAAGTGTGACTGCCATCACAACGCTGGTAATCAAGCAAAGATCCTAAGGGCTCCACTAATGTGTATAGGCAATATGCTAAAAGAAACACATGTACACATTAAAGTAGAAACAAACCAAGTAGCAGACTACCATTTTGAGCAAGATTGTCTATACAACTGTGAATATCCCAAGCTTCCATTAAGTAATATACAAACTAGTATGATACAGTAATGGCCTCTAGGGCATATACATTAACAAATTATTCTTGTGGGAACTGGGTAGTCGATAAGTACATCCTTAAATGTTCCTAGTCATGGGAGTATCGAGACTGGACATCAATATTCCAGAGTATACTAGTATATACGTTTTTAGACCCTGATGAGGGGCAGTGGTTGGTCCCACAGCCATTGGTGTGTTTCACCTAAGATTGTATACAGGTGCTCACTGGGGTGAGTACACTGGACGGACTTGCCGAGAACTGGTGAGATTGTACTATACCTATCTTCAGATAGCAGTTCTCTGGTGATATGAGTACGGATAGTCTGTCGACCTGAGATCGTCATATGTCTCGTGTGAGTTCCCACTGTACTTTGATTACTACCCTACCACAACTTTACTGAGTCGTGCAAACAGGTTTTGGTTGGGTATAGTCCCGAGCCATATGGAGGCAGTGAGCGATTGTTGGGGATTCGTCTCTCCCAGTATAGGGAGTCGATGTCGTGCTGTGTTCGGTTGGCCAACACCATATGTCCCTAGCCAGGGCCATTAAGAACTACTAATAGTTAGATCAGTAGATTCTCGGATGGTCTTGAGCCACATTGGCACGACTTGTCAGATTATTAAGGGTTTGACGTTTTTCAGTCCTAGACCCGGCATGCGATACTCTTAGAAGAACAGACTGGACTGTATGGAGATTGTTACAGATAATCTCGGTAGGGGTTCGGATGAGTTTGCTCGTCGGCCTTCTTTTCGACAGGTACCTGAGTAGCTGTTACGTACAGCTAGTACCACCGACGTGTTTATGGTTAAACCCACTGCTAGTATACTGTCGAGTTTTTAGAGTCCTGCACAGAGCATTTCCCTGGTTTAGGCGAAATGATATAGAGGCCGTATGGTTTTACGTGTAGGGTTCCGATCAAATACATATACTAGCTACACGGATTTATGTTCGGACGGTTAATACTAGCGGGCTTAGGATTAACGTATTATTGAATCAAGTTTTGATTTAATAATGATTTAGTATTATATTGCTGGATTATTCTATCTCTTTGTATTCATATTTTTTATAGTACGAATACGGGTATGTATATACGGTTTATGTATTCTTGTATTTATACAAGAATGCTTTTAGAAGAGAACATCTCATTATGTGTTTTTCTATTTATTAGAAATAGAAAATAAGATGGAAATGTGAGGTGGCTTTGAGTATGGTGAGAGGTATGGCTATTATCTTTGTTTATTTATTTGTGAAAACTATTCAAGCATGGCTTGATTTTTTATTTGCAAAATTATTATGATAGATGTTGTTTCCAAGCCATTCTTCATTCATTCTCACCTTAGCCTTCTCTCTCCTCTCTTGAGCCCCATCTTCTTCCTCAAACCCTAACCCTTCTCATGAGTTGAGAATCATAGGGTTTTTGAGATAAACAAATCCAATCAACACTCTCTACATTATCTAAGCACTCTAGATTAGCATACTAGAGTCTTTAGTTACTTCTTTTAGAAGTTAAAGCTTGAACCACAAACATTCGGGTGGACCGCCTTTGATGAAAGGAGACCGGCCTCAAGCTCGATCTAGGACCGTGACGAGCTTACGAAGAGGATTAAGAATACCCGAAGGAAACGATCTCGTAGGTATAATTTATATCATAGTAGAATATAACATATGATGTTTTTGCTAGTTAAGGTTTATGGTAGTTCTTGGGTTTAGTATCGATGTTGCATGCCTAAAACACGTTTTTTTGAAAATTCCGGCTCTCTACAAACTCAGTAGAGTGTGCAATATCGACTTACATGATATCAGAGTCACTCCATAAGCCTTAGATAGCTCATAACAACGTTCGAATTCCGCCGTTTTCGTTGCGCGAAAACTGCCGACAAAACAGTCCCAAAATTTGATGTTTTAACTTGTTTGCACTCCCCGCGTGCTCACGGTTTGAACCGAGAATCCGTGGGATGATGTGTGGGTACCCCAGGGAAGCCCTGGGGGGACCAAAGGTCGGGTCTACCCCCCAAGACCACCATAAGGTGGCCTTGGGGGGTGGGGACCCGAGGCCACCCTAATGGGGTGCTCTCATGGTGGCCCCCGGGGGTGGGTACCCTCTCTAGGCCCCCTAGACATACATTAATTTTGTACTCTTCTCCCCTGCGAAGATTCGGGCGGATTTCAAGTTCATTTCGACTCCCGGATTGGCTTATAACAAATTTTTTTGGGACTTTAGTAAACTAAATTTTCAGTTGTGAGAAAATGGTTGTGTTTGCTAATTGTGTGCGGAATTCTAATGTCGTAGTTTTCGTTACTTGCTTTTGTGATGCGTATATGTGTTGTTAAACATTTTCTAATCGCTATACGTCGATTATAAGGGGTTGCGCATATCTTGTGATGTTCTGTTGGTAATGGTTTGATGGATCGTTGTGTGAATAGCCCCGTGTGAATTTAGATGTGAGATGTGAGTGGATGATATATTTATTATAATAATTGATGTATATTTTTTTATTGGGGCACATCTGGGTTGAAGATGATGTCACCGGCTGTATATTATATTTTCCACTTCTGCATATAGGATGACCCACAGAGGGGTGCACAAGCTACCGGGTACTAGGATTCAGTGGGTGGTCATCTCAAGGAGTAGAGATCCGGGTCACCCAATTCTATGATTGGCGGGTATCTTGCCGCACTTGTAAGGTTTAGGATAATTCACACTCGGCTATTCACACGACCGTGGAGGATTGCGTTTCATAGGTGGCTCGATGAAATGCAAAAGTTCGTAGTTGATTTATTTTTCCATTTTCTGTGATGTTGATATCTGTTTGTGATGCTTATCATGCTTGTGACGAATGGTTATATATATATATATATATCTATATATTAATAAATGTTGTATATGTTTTACATCCGTGCTATCCCTGCCCCCGCTCTGCAGTTAGTTAAGTAACCTAACGGTGCATGACGGGGCTTCGTGGCAAATGCGGGTAACATATACGTATTGGATATAGTGCCCTCAAGGAAATTATTGTAATTGTTAGTTATATGTATGCCCTAGAGGCCAGTATTGTACAGATGATGTATATTATATTGGATGCTTGGACATATATAGAGATGACTTTCTTGCTCGATATGATAGTATGCTATCTGGTTACTCTTTATCTTAACATGTATACTAGTCTCTTTAAACTGTCTTATAGTTACATGTTGGTAAAGCCCTTAGTATGTGTACTTGACTACCTGGACTATGATATAGATCATACTAGTGGGGACATGGTAGTCCATAGGTACATGCTTGAAGGTCCCTAATCGTGGGTGTATCGAGACGGGGCATCGATATACCAGTGTAGACTAGCGTATACGCTTCTCGACCCATGAGATGGGCGATGGATGATCCCATATCCATTGGTGTTTGACATCAGAGATGGTATACGGGTGCTCAGTGGAGACTGGGTACACTGGACGGACTCGCCGAGAACTCCCAGATGGTATTATACCTCACGTCAGATGGCAGTTCTCAGGTGACACTTGTGCAGGTTAGTCTGTAGACCCGAGATCGTCATAGAGTCTTGTGTGATTCCCACTGTGCTTTGATGTCCACCTTACCACGTCCATGAGGGCGTGCAAAACGGTGGTTTTTGGGTACAGTCCCGAGTCACATGGAGGCAATGAGCGATAGGAGGGGTTTCGTCTCTCCCGGTATTGGGGGTTGATGTTGCGCTGTGCTCGATTGGCCGCAACAGGGAAGTCCCTGGCCAGGGCTGATCAGAGATATGCTGGTAAGTGTTACCAGTAGTTTCTCGACCCGTTATGAGCCTCACATCGGCACGACTTATCGGTTATTGGGGTCTGACGTTTACCACCCCTAGACTTGATATGCGACATATCAGACGAACAGACCGGACTGTACGGTAAGTGTTACTGGTTGGATTCACAGGAGTGTGAGCGGGCTTGCTCGTCGATCTTCTGATCGCTCAATACCCGGGTGGCCGTTACGTTTAGCAGACCGCTTGCGGCTTGTGGATGCTTGATATGATCATCATCTGCTACCGGCGTATTGACGAGTCTTTAGAGTCCTACATAGAGGTTTCCTGGCTCAAGCGAAACGAAATAGGAGCGCATATGAGATATGTGCGGGACCGAGAATAATGCGTGCATGTGATACCGTATTTCATTCTCGCGATGAATGTTTCGATTGGTTGTATGCGATATAACCTAGTTATCGAATCGAAGATTGATTCGATAAGTCGATACATTGAATACTAGTCGGTTATGTGCAACATGACCGGATCATTGAATCAAGTGTTGATTTAATGATTTAATGTATAATTATATATTTGATATATTACTTTGCATTAACCAGTATTGGTTCACTTTAAAAGGTTTTTCTCACTTGATGTGCACATTGTATATGTGATATATTTTTGTGTACACTTGATTGTATCATGTTTGATGATACATGTTTACTTGGCTTTGTGTAAAGACTTATACCATGGTTATGATAATGATTAGGGTTTTGATTTTATCAATTATTTATTTATCCATTCTTTTTGAGAAATAGATAAAAGAAAAACAAAATGGTTTCTTTTTATCATGAAGCTTGTTGAAGCTTCATGAAGCTTTGACTAAAGTGACCATTTTGTCTTCATGCTTAACCCTAACCATTCCCACTAACCATGGTCTATTCTCTACACCTAACCAAGGTTAGGATATGATAAGTATTCATTTCTTTTCTATTTTGAAATACTTTTTATCATATTCTATCTTCATCTTCTTCTTCTTCCTCAAAGAGAAAAACTTGCCACCATTAATGGCATCTTGGTAAAAAGAGTGAGAAATCTAATTCTAAAGTGAACCCACCTCCTATTTCTTCACCCTCTACCTCTTGCCAAGTAGTATAGGGTGTTTACTTCACAAGTTTCATTACTTGGTGAAGTAGAAGCTTGATCTTGTGTAACCTCGACGTAGATCATCTTCGGCATCGTAGCCGACGACTAGTCCGCTCATTTCTCCGATGAAGCCGATGCTAGAGTCCGAGATCCGACATGGACAGCGAGAGGACGTCTACGTGGAGCTAAGGAAGTGGAGAACCGGATCTACAAAGGTTGTAGCCTCTTTCTTTTAATTAAAACGTTAACTAGTTTCACTTTTCGCCTAAACTCTAGTCAACGAATCCGTATTAGGGTTTCTCGGCACTTGTAAAATTTTAAATTGGCATGATTGATGCCTTGTGAGACCTCATTAGTGTGCCTAGGAACCCTACAGTGGTATCAGAGCCTAGCTAGAGCCTTAGGCGAAGTGTAGACGACGTTTGAAACCCGATCGAACCGAAACCCTAATTCTAAAATGCTCTCTGGACTTTTTTCAAAAACTGGGTTTTTTCCAGATTAAAAATTCTTGAAAAATTCAGCAGGAAATTCTAAGAATTACGGTGCAAAATTTTCCAAATGATACGTCCATAGCGCGGCGGAACCGCGGCAGAAGCCTGGCTTCTGCGGCGGTTCCGCGGTCATCTGATGACGTCAGCCTTCCAATTTTGCACAGTAATTTGTTATTTGAGATTCTGAGTTTTCTGGGAGTTTTTAATCTGAACTCAAGAGTTGAGTTTTCTGGGGTGTTTTGGAGCTTGGATGATTCGATCGGATTATCAAATTTTGTCTATGTGGTTTTCCGGATATTTTAGAATATGTTAAAAAGTTCGACCGGATTTAAATACCCAATCTTTCCCCTGCCGGGAAATTTCCAATTGTTGGACTTTTCCGTAGTTTAATGACGTTCTAAGTAGTGCAAGTAACACAATGGTCCCTCTAGAAGACAACAAACCTTAACTCGATTATGTGACCGTCTTGAACTGCCCTTTGAACCTTAGGGTTTGGGGCAGTACGGCGTGCCACATGTGAGGCGTTGGCTTGACCCTTCTACGGCTGGACCGTTGGTACTGAGGCATGAAGTGAATGTCTTTGAACTTATTTCATGTGTTGATCGGTTTCGGGAAAACTTGGGTGTTCGAATGTTCGATCAGAAAGTTTAATATTTTCTATTTATCCGGAATCGGATACAATAATTTGAATTCACAAACAGTTATGAGATAACTGAATGAATGTTATAAATCTAGTGGTTTAGTCTTACTTGATATTGAAAAGAGTTTTCGATAATGAGACTAAAATGCGGGGTTTATAATTGTTAGGCATGTGATGTCTAAGTATTTCATTTGATTAGGCATGCGATGTCTAAAGAGGTTGCGGATTCCAACTGTTGTAGTTTTACACTTTCTTTTCTGTGACCGTAAGTGTAGTATGTCAATATCGCCGGTTTCGTTGCTATACGTCAACGACAATTGGGGTATGCATACTTACTTACGTTGATGACATGTGATGTTATGTGTTGCTGGATATGTTATATTGGATCGTCGTGTTCGAATAGCCGGGGGTTTTTATGTGAGATGAGTGTTTTTTCATTTTAATTCATGTAAAAACTTGTATTTAATATTCTTTTATTGGGACACTTCCAGGTTGCGGAAGATGTCACCTTTTGTATATTATTTACTTTTCCGTATTAGGATAGACCCAAGGAGGGGAGCACAAGTAACCGGGTTCTAGGGTCCAGTGGGAGACCATCTCGAGGAGTCGAGTCCGGGCCTCCTAACCTTAGAATTGGTAGGGTTGCTTGCCGCTCTCGTAGGGGTCTAGGGGTGTGGGATTGGCTATTCATCATGACCGTGGAATCCGTGTTTTATACAGGCTCGTATTAAAAACACGGACGCCCTAGTATATCCAATATTTCATATGATATTTTCTGCTGCGATATCTGTGATGTGATCATTTGATTTGTTCTGATGGATACAGTATATAGTATATATGATATATTATATAGACGTTACTTATGTTTTGCACCCGCACTAGCCCTGCCCTGCTCTGTCGTTAGTTACCTAACCTAACGGTGCACGAGGGGACATCGAGGCGAATGCAGATGGCATAAGTGTACGTCGTATTTATCTGTGATGTTTAGGTGACTTAAATGATGGGACTTCATTAATGTGATTAATGAAAGAAAAGAAACCTAAGATGTTGTAGAATCAAATTTTAAATAAAACAGGTAGCTACAGTTCTTGCAATGCACAGCGGTATATGTGATATATCCTGCACCTTATTCGATGAGGAAAGGACCGAGATCCCTTCACCGAGAGTGACTCCTTTAGCAATAACTGGCAGATGCTACACACTCGGTTTGTCTTTTGATTGCTTCTATAGTTTCTACTTTGCACAGTGATATATATGATATATCCCGCACCTCATTCGACGAGGAAAGGGCCGACGATCCCTTCACCGGGAGTGACCCCTTTAGCAAAACTAGAAAAGCCTCAAGAACACTCCATTTCAAAATTCACTCGATTCTACAATGATATCAAGTTCATTACGCTCATGGTTTTCAGAAATACCTGACGTAGCCCTCCGTCATTTCAGATAAATCCTACTTAGTATTCGTGCTACGTTTGTTGACTTCCGTCAAGACGTAGTGTGCGGTAGCTAACTAGTATTTATCTGTTTATGCATATGATGCAGATTGGATTAGGGTAGTCGTACGACCTTGTTGACCTCCGTCAAGGGTCGTGCGGATGGGTTTGATTCAATCAAGAAATGACGGGTTGAACTTGACTTGCACCCTGTGGTTTGTTGACCTCCGTCAAGGTCATAGGATGCTTGGGGCAAAATATTATCGGGAATTTCAAGTGTTGAAATTTGCAATGAGATTGCATACCTTCTATGAGATAGTTGGATCCCGATACCGACTGCGAGTAAGAGTTACTCCTGGGAGAGTTTTACACATTACAGTTAGCCGATCAAGTAGGTGTCTAGAAAGGTGTCAACGGGGTTACGCCTCTGGGAAAACGGGGTTACGCCTCTGGGAAAACAGGTTTACTTTAATTAGGTCCGTGCGAAAGCACGGGGAACCTCCCTCAAAGTACCGACACTGGCCTGGCTGAAAGATCGAAGAAGTTGTAGGGTGTAATTAATCCCGGCTAGTCTTTCCTTTTAGGGTTTGAAGGAAGATTTGATAAAAACCAGTGGGAGCCATCCTGATTAGATAAGATAATAACCAATCTGATCTTGCACGAGCATACGCTAAAGTGTTTTCTTCTCTCTCTCTCCAGGTAGCGACCATTTCATGCCCTAATCAAGATAATAATATGGATGTATTGACCGAACCCGCATGTTATACTGTGCTGGGGAACGTTGGTTCCGTTCTTTCTTATAAGAGTTATAGGACTGAACAGGATATAGGGGAATACCAGGATTCCAATGCCACCCGAATGAAGAAAGTACATGATGATGCATTTTCTTCGGGTGTGTTCGTTACAGAGAACTGTTTCTCCATTTGCTCCACGTCCTGGGTATTAGATACCGGGTCAGGATCCCATATATGTAATCAGTTACATGGGCTCAGGAAAGGTAGAGAACTTGGAGAAGGTGATAAAGACATTAGAGTTGGAAATGGTGCAATTGTTGCAGCTAAGACTGTCGGGGAATATCACCTTGTATTACCGACTGGTAATACATTGGTTCTGAACGAATGCTATTACATGCCGAACCTGATATGCAACATTATATCGGTTTCTTTATTGAGTAAAGAGGGATATAATTTTGTATTACAGGACAATGTTATGAACATTTTCCGTAACCAAAAGTTGGTTGGATCAGGCACGTTGTGCAATGGCATTTATGTTCTAAATCAATCAACAATTCTGAGCATAACAAACACACACAAGAGGAAGAGTTCTGAACTGAATGAATCCTTCTTGTGGCATTGTAGACTGGGTCACATCAATGCGACACGACTAGCTAAGTTACATAAGGATGGATATTTAAATCCGTTTGAATTTTCATCTTATGACACTTGCCAGTCATGTCTCAAAGGCAAGATGACCAAAACTCCGTTTACGGGACACGGAGAAAGAGTTACCGAACTCTTGGGACTAATACATAGTGATGTATGCGGTCCCATGTCTACACATGCCAGGGATGGTTCTTTGTACTTCATTACATTCACTGACGATCTCTCTAGATTCGGATATGTAATCCTGATGAAACACAAATCAGAAGCTTTTGAGAAATTTAGAGAATATAAACAAGAAGTCGAGAACCAAACCGGAAAAAGTATTAAAATCCTACGATCTGATCGAGGAGGTGAATACTTAAGCAATGAATTCCTGGACTTCCTAAAAGAGAATGGGATTCTCTCTCAGCTGACTCCTCCATATACACCACAGCACAACGGTGTATCAGAACGGAGGAATCGCACCCTATTAGATATGGTGCGCTCTATGATGAGTGTAGCTGAGTTACCTGTTTCCTTCTGGGGATATACACTGGAAACAACAGCATACCTACTGAATAGGGTTCCCACCAAATCTGTGCCTACCACACCATATGAGATATGGGAGGGGAAGAGACCATATCTTAATTTTATAAAGATATGGGGTTGCCCGGCCTATGTCAAAAGACAAAAACCGGACAAACTCGAGGCAAGGTCTGTTTTGTGTAAATTTGTTGGATATCCCAAACATTCGCGAGGGTATATCTTCTACCACAGTGAGGAACAAAGAGTATTTGTTGCTCAACATGCCACCTTTTTAGAAAAGGAATTTCTTGCAAAAGAGATTAGTGGCTCTGAGGTAGAACTGGAAGAGGTTCCAGCTGAACAAAACACAACAGAAGATTTAGTGGAACCAGAAGATTCAGTGGCTCCCAATGAACCTCAGCCTCTCCGCCGATCTAGTAGAGTTCCTCGCCAACCTGAGAGATACTACGGTTTTCTCATAGATGGTGGGAGCGAGGATTGCATCATGGAGGATGATGACCCAACTAGTTTCGAGCAGGCCATCACGAGTAGGGACTCAGTGAAATGGCTGGATGCTATGCGGTCCGAGATGGAATCCATGTACACCAACAAAGTATGGACTTTGGAAGTTGCTCCTGAAGGGGTAAAACCCATTGGGAGCAAGTGGATCTTCAAGAAAAAACTTGGTGTAGATGGGAAAGTGGAGACTTTCAAAGCTAGACTTGTTGCAAAAGGCTTTCGTCAAAGACCAGGTGTGGACTATGACGAAACCTTTTCTCCAGTGGCTATGCTTAAATCCATCAGGATCATGCTTGCCATCGCTGCATATCACGACTACGAAATCTGGCAAATGGATGTTAAGACCACCTTTCTAAATGGTGATTTAGAAGAGTGCGTGTACATGACTCAGCCAGAGGGCTTCGTAGACAGTGGGAGCAGCGGGAAGGTGTGCAAGCTGCTTAAATCCATTTATGGATTAAAGCAAGCATCGCGGAGTTGGAACATCTGCTTTGACGTCGTTATCAAAGAGTTTGATTTCGTCAAAAACCCAGATGAACCTTGTATTTACAAGAAGGTAGCAGAGAGTAAGGTTGTCTTCCTCGTATTGTACGTGGACGACATACTCTTGATAGGAAATGATATTCCTATGCTGCAATCGGTCAAGCTCTTATTATCACAAAGATTCTCAATGAAAGATCTTGGTGATGCCTCCTGCATATTGGGAATTAGGATCTATAGAGATAGATCCAAACGGATATTGGGATTGTCCCAATCCAGGTACATTGACACCATACTAAAGAGGTTTAGTATGGAAGAATCTAAGCGTGGGAACTTGCCCACGATCTCTGGAGTCACTCTCTCCAAGGAGATGTCTCCCAAGACTGATTTGGAGAGAGCTCGCATGCAAGGGATACCCTATGCTTCGGCTGTAGGCTCTATCATGTACGCGATGCTATGTACCAGACCCGATGTTGCATACTCACTAAGTGTAGTGAGCAGGTATCAAGCTGATCCGGGAGAGAGTCACTGGACAGCTGTGAAGAGCATTCTCAAGTACTTGCGAAGGACTAAAGAGATGCTCTTGGTGTATGGTAACGGAGAACTCCAAGTGGAGTCCTTTACCGATTCAAGCTTCCAGAGTGATAAGGACGACTCTAAGTCGCAGTCGGGATTTGTCTTTACCCTTTACGGAGGGGCGGTTAGCTGAAAGAGTTCCAAGCAGGAAACCGTGGCAGACTCGACGATGGAGGCTGAATACATCGCTGCCAACGATGCTGCCAAAGAGGCTGTCTGGATCAAGAAGTTCATTACTGAACTTGGAGTGGTTCCATCCATTGAGCATCCAATACCTTTGTATTGCGATAACAATGGAGCGGTGGCTTTGGCAAAGGAACCCAGGTCCTATCAGCGATCCAGGCATATTCTGAGGAGGTATCACCTGATCCGGGATATAGTTGATCGCCGGGAGATCGAGGTCAGGAGGGTTGACACGAAGAACAACACGGCGGATCCACTCACGAAGGCCATTCCCCAGATACAGTTTGAGAGACTCTTCGGGATGCTCGGTATGCGATACTACAGCAGCTGGCCCTAGTGCAAGTGGGAGATTGTTAGTTATATGTATGCCCTAGAGGCCAGTATTGTACAGATGATGTATATTATATTGGATGCTTGGACATATATAGAGATGACTTTCTTGCTCGATATGATAGTATGCTATCTGGTTACTCTTTATCTTAACATGTATACTAGTCTCTTTAAACTGTCTTATAGTTACATGTTGGTAAAGCCCTTAGGATGTGTACTTGACTACCTGGACTATCATATAGATCATACTAGTGAGGACATGGTAGTCCATAGGTACATCCTTCAAGGTCCCTAGTCGTGGGTGTATCGAGACGGGGCATCGATATACCAGTGTAGACTAGCGTATACGCTTCTCGACCCATGAGATGGGCGATGGATGATCCCATATCCATTGGTGTTTGACATCAGAGATGGTATACGGGTGCTCAGTGGAGACTGGGTACACTGGACGGACTCGCCGAGAACTCCCAGATGGTATTATACCTCACGTCAGATGGCAGTTCTCAGGTGACACTTGTGCAGGTTAGTCTGTAGACCCGAGATCGTCATAGAGTCTTGTGTGATTCCCACTGTGCATTGATCTCCACCTTACCATGTCCATGAGGGCGTGCAAAACGGTGGTTTTTGGGTACAGTCCCGAGTCACATGGAGGCAATGAGCGATAGGAGGGGTTTCGTCTCTCCCGGTATTGGGGGTTGTTCCCCCAATCTGAGCAAGGCTCATTTAAATTTTGAAAATTCAAATTTTCTGAAGCAACGCTTCAAATTCCGTGCGTTGCGCAATGCGCAAGCGGTCCACAGTGCGACAAGTGTCTGCACAGTTGCGCAAGCGCACCGCTGCGCGACACGTGTCTGCGCAGTTGCGCAAGCATTGTTGCGCAAGTGCACAACTGCTCGACACGTGTCTGCGCAGTTGCGCAAGCACTGTTGTGCAAGTGCACAACTGCTCGACACGTGTCTGCGCAGTTGCGCAAGCACTGTTGCGCAAGCCTTCCACTGCGCGACACGTGTCATTCATTGAGGAGTTGCGCAGAAACAGAATGAAAATTTAATGAAATCTTTTCTGTTCTTTCCAAAACCAGAAGATTTTCTTCTGCCTTTGGATCAAAGATCCAGCGGTGGGAAAATTCCCAAAATCACTCAGAAAAGATCTTGTTAACAAATTCAACAAATTTGTGAGCACTATAAATAGGACCCCAGACCTGATCAACTTGGAGAATCGACTTCTAGCAAAAAAAAGAAGAAAAGAGAACTCTTGGAGATTATTCAAGAACAGGAAAAAAAAGAAGAAAGGTAAAAACCCTTTTTTAAGAGAAAAATCTCTGAAGAACAAAGGATTTAAAAAAAAAGGGAAATAAATGAAAATAAATAAATAGTGCCTTGCACTTGTTGTGAACCCTTGGTTCTGTGAAATCAGGGAAAACAAGAAGAAAAACTTGTTTTCCTTTGATCCAAATTTAGATCAAAAGTGCTATGCACTTTTGTTCTTAAATCTGAAAAATTCTTGATGTTCTGCACAAATGCAACCCATTATTTAAAAGGGCCTGGCCCAAATCAAATTGCAAAATACTAAAGGGGCAGAGCCCTGTTTGGATTGATTTTCAAGTCGGGCAAAGCCCAAAATAAGAAAAAAAAATTGGACTTAACCCAATCTTGGCTGTAAGTCCTTAAATTAAATTGATGGAGCAAAATGGTTCTCCTAAACCAATTCACGACCGGTTCGAGGGTACATCTCCGAACTCTTTTGACATCCCTCGTTGTAATTCTTCAACGACGTCAAAGAGGTGACGGGTCCCAATGACCACACATCCAAATGGACTGCGGGGTCCTTAAACTCGTGGACCGAAACGTCCCTAAACTAATATTGGACCGAAACGTCCCTAAACTAATATCGGACCGAAACGTCCCTAAACTAATGATGGACCACTATGTCCCTAAACTGGAATATGGACCACCACGTCCCTAAACTGGCAATGGACCACTACGTCCCTAAACTGGCGTTGGACCGAAACGTCCCTAAACTAACATCGGACCGAAACGTCCCTAAACTAATATCGGACCACCACGTCCCTCAACTGGAATATGGACCACTACGTCCCTAAACTGGCAAAGGACCACCACGTCCCTAAGCTGGCGATGGACCACCACGTCCCTAAACTGGAACAATAGAGCCTCCAAATGCTCTCTTGCCGGATCTAAACGGTCCCGTTTAAGTCGATCTTATCCCCAAACACGGCTAACGTATCCTTAAACATTCATATGGATTATAAAACTCCCAATCAACTCTGGTTCGAGGGTACATCTCCGAGCTCTTCTGATACATGTCGTTGTAATCCTTCAACGACGTCAGAGAGGTGACGAGTCCCGATGGCCATATATTAAATTAATCACTACGTTAAGTGGATCTTAGTCTAAAACAGGACTAACGTATCCTTAACGAACGTTTAAGTTGATCTTAGTCGCAACGCGACTAATGCATCCTTAAACTAAAAACACCAAACCCAAATCTAAGTAAATACGGATTTGGACTAATCCACGTCCTACGGACGACGGCATTACTCAGTCTCCGTATACAATCCACGGGCAACCACAAACAAAACAAACACACACGACACGAAGTGAAATTTTGGAGAAGGAGAAAGTTGTTATCGCGATGCGGTAGTGTAATTAACTGCAGGGGCTTGCGCCTGCAGGGAAGAGCGTCCCCACAATCAAAAAACCCCTCACCCTGAGGGGGAATCTGACGAAGTCTGCTACATCGGCCGCATCCGTCTAAACCTCCGATCCACGGTGCCATAAATCAACTTGGCATCTTCGGAGAGGTAGACGGATAAAACCAAATAGCATCTGCCCCGAATCTCAGGCAAGACGCAACGTCTAGGCCGCCGTTCGGAGGGGAACAGGGGTTGATGTTGCGCTGTGCTCGATTGGCCGTAACAGGGAAGTCCCTGGCCAGGGCTGATCAGAGATATGCTGGTAAGTGTTACCAGTAGTTTCTCGACCCGTTATGAGCCTCACATCGGCACGACTTATCGGTTATTGGGGTCTGACGTTTACCACCCCTAGACTTGATATGCGACATATCAGATGAACAGACCGGACTGTACGGTAAGTGTTACTGGTTGGATTCACAGGAGTGTGAGAGGGCTTGCTCATCGATCTTCTGATCGCTCAATACCTGGGTGGCCATTACGTTTAGCAGACCGCTTGCGGCTTCTGGATGCTTGATATGATCATCATCTGCTACCGGCGTATTGACGAGTCTTTAGAGTCCTACATAGAGGTTTCCTGGCTCAAGCGAAACGAAATAGGAGCGCATATGAGATATGTGCGGGACCGAGAATAATGCGTGTATGTGATACCGTATTTCATTCTCGCGATGAATGTTTCGATTGGTTGTATGCGATATAACCTAGTTATCGAATCGAAGATTGATTCGATAAGTCGATACATTGAATACTAGTCGGTTATGTGCGACATGACCGGATCATTGAATCAAGTGTTGATTTAATGATTTAATGTATAATTATATATTTGATATATTACTTTGCATTAACCAGTATTGGTTCACTTTAAAAGGTTTTTCTCACTTGATGTGCACATTGTATATGTGATATATTTTTGTGTACACTTGATTGTATCATGTTTGATGATACATGTTTACTTGGCTTTGTGTAAAGACTTATACCATGGTTATGATAATGATTAGGGTTTTGATTTTATCAATTATTTATTTATCCATTCTTTTTGACAAATAGATAAAAGAAAAACAAAATGGTTTCTTTTTATCATGAAGCTTGTTGAAGCTTCATGAAGCTTTGACTAAAGTGACCATTTTGTCTTCATGCTTAACCCTAACCATTCCCACTAACCATGGTCTATTCTCTACACCTAACCAAGGTTAGGATATGATAAGTATTCATTTCTTTTCTATTTTGAAATACTTTTTATCATATTCTATCTTCATCTTCTTCTTCTTCCTTAAAGAGAAAAACTTGCCACCATTAATGGCATCTTGGTAAAAAGAGTGAGAAATCCAATTCTAAAGTGAACCCACCTCCTATTTCTTCACCCTCTACCTCTTGCCAAGTAGTATAGGGTGTTTACTTCACAAGTTTCATTACTTGGTGAAGTAGGAGCTTGATCTTGTATAACCTCGACGTAGATCATCTTCGGCATCGTAGCCGACGACTAGTCCGCTCATTTCTCCGATGAAGCCGATGCTAGAGTCCGAGATCCGACATGGACAGCGAGAGGACGTCTACGTGTTGCTAAGGAAGTGGAGAACCGGATCTACAAAGGTTGTAGCCTCTTTCTTTTAGTTAAAACGTTAACTAGTTTCACTTTTCGCCTAAACTCTAGTCAACGAATCCATATTAGGGTTTCTCGGCACTTGTAAAATTTGAAATTGGCATGGTTGATGCCTTGTGAGACCTCATTAGTGTGCCTAGGAACCCTACAGTAATTGCAGACATGCGATTATGATAATTGAGTGAGGACCTATACAGGTAGAACAATCTTACTCAAGACGATAGTATGCTATCTGGTTTGTCTTTATCATTGATGTGTACACGTTTTACTTGTTATTACGTATCGCTAATACATAATGATGAAGCCCGTAGGATTCTTGCTTGACTACCGACATTATGATGGCAATTATATACGTGAGAGCTGGGTGGTCCTTAAGCACATCCTTAAATGTCTCTAGTCGTGGGAGTATCGAGACTGGGCATCGATATTCCGGAGTAGACTAGTGTATACGTTTCGATACCTCGATGAGGGGCGGTGGCAGGTCTCATAAGCTATTGGTGTTATGTCACCTAAGATAGTATACAGGTGCTCACTGAAGGTGAATACACTGGACGGACTCGCCGAGAACTTCTAGATGGTATTATATCTATCGTTAGATGGAAGTTCTCGAGTGGTATTATTATAGGTTAGTCTTTTGACCTGAGATCGTCATTTGTATCGTGTGAGTTTCAATTGTACTTTGATTACTACCCTACCATGGCTCAAAGGAGTCGTGCAAACATGTTTTAGTTGGATACAGTCTCGAGCCACATGAAGGCAGAAAGTGATTGTCGAGGATTCGTCTCTCCTGGTATTAGGAGTTGATGTCATGATGGGTTCGGTAGGCTGTCACCTTAAATCCGTGGCCACGGTAGATGAGATTTACTGATATGAGTTCAGTAGTTTCTCGGGTGGTGATGAGCTTGACTCCGACACGACTGATTGATGTGAAAAACTAAGTCTTTGTGTATTCTAATTACCGCAATCAATAACTGTGTAGCAATATCTAGCCGCTAGTGAGTACGGGTCGTCCACAGGGAAATGGTGAACTGCTTTTCTTGCTTTAGACGAGTTGATAGAAAAAAGATGGGATTGTTATCGTTTTATACTAGAAAGTTCTGAAATGTTTATAAGAGAAGGGCTTGTAGGATTTATAGGATTTAGTAGTTAATGGATGGAGTTTTAAAAATAATTCTTTTTATATTTTAATTATTTAATACTAGAAAAATAGCGATGAATGCGGATTAGGGTTCTTGGAGGGAATTAGAGTTTCCCTCTACTGACCCTTATCTTTCCATTGATCTCTATTTGTCTCAAGCCCTTAACAGAACAATTATTAACGAAACTCAAATCATGGTCGTGACTATCATGAATTGATAGCACGCCTGATAAGAGAGTTTATATTCATTTTGCTAAAGTTTATAAAAATTAAAATTTTAAAAAAAATTGAAGAGATATTGTTTATTAATTATTCTACTCTATCCTACAAACCCTAACAAGCGATAATTTGCTTGCTCATGGAGATCAATGAAGTAAAAGAAAGGTGAAAGAACGCGGAACCCATAATTAAAATTAAAAATGCAGAAAGTAAATACAGAATGTAATTGCGGAAAGTTTTTCAAACTGTTATGAGCCAAATATCGGCATGACTTATCACGTTACGGGGGTCTGACGTTTACCACCCCTAGACATAATATGCAACATATCAGACGAAGAGACCGGACTGTACGGTAGTGTTACTGATAGGCTTCATTTAAAGTATGGACGAGCTTGCTTATTGATCTTCATATCGCTCAATACCCGGGTAGCCGTTACGTCCAGCTAGTACCGCTGACAGCTTGTAGGTGACTGATGTGATCATCACCTACTGCTGGCGTATTGACGAGTCTTTAGAGTCCCACACAGAAGTTTCCTGGTTCAAGCGAAACAAAGTAGGACACATATATGATATGTGTGTGGGCTTGATTAAATACAAGTATGCGATACCGTATTGCAAACTGGCAGTTATCTGTTATCGGTAAGGTTATATGTGATATAACCAGATTATCGAATTAAGTGTTGATTTGATAATGTGATAACAGATAAATGATATTAGTCTGTCATATGCGATATAACCGGATTATTAGATCAAGTGTTGATTTAATAATTTGATATAAATTAAATTTGATATAATTATATATTAACTAATATCATTAGCTCACTAATTGCTTTATTTATATATATATATATTAATTTATATTTGATATATATATACATATATTATTATATTAAGCATGGCATGTTTTTCTATTTTGAGAAAATAGAAAAACGAGGTGTAAATTGTGGAGATATTTGTGGAATGGGCAAGTCATGGGTTTTATTATTTGTATATTACTCTTGACTCACTATTCAAGCATAGTTGCAATTTATTCCATGCTTGAATAAGTGAGGAAAAAGATATCGTTTTCTCATTCTATGCTTGCATACATTCTTGAGTTCATGCCTTAGCCATTTCTTAAGCTCTTGCTTCCTCTTGCTCTCTACAATTTTCTTCACATCACCTTCAAGTTCAAACCCTCACATGTGATGTGAATCATTGAACTTGAGAGAACCCTAGTGAGAAAATTAAACCCCTACTTCACCATCTCACATTAGATTAGCAATTTGAAGTGGATTGTTGCCTTCACTAATGAGATTAGTGAAGGGTTAGCTTGAGCTAGTGGACTTCGGGTGGATCGTCTTTGACGTGAAGATCACGAAGGAGGTTCTTTCATCTTGAAGAGGAGCCTGGTGGAGTCGCGTGGACCACAACCCGGAGCTAGAGAAGAGAAGGACTCGATCTACAAGGGTATAACCTTCTTTCCTTCTCTACTAGTATGATACCAATCTAAATCCTAATATTCTAGCGAAGATGTTGGTTTGTCTGGCTTAGCACCAATAAAATTTTGAATTTGGCAAGCTTGATGCCACTTGAAACCCATGGTGGTGCTAGGGTAGACTTTCAGTTGTGGAATCAAATTTACAAAACTGGTAGCTCTAGTTCTTGCTTTGCATAGCGGTATTCCTTATAGAATATCCAACACCTCATTCGATGAGGAAAGAGCCGAGATCCCTTCACCGGGAGTGACCTCTTTAGCAAAAGCTACCAGATGCTACACCCACTCGGTTTATTTTGAAAAACTCGATTTTAAAAGTGGAGCTTAAACCACTCCTTTTCAAACCACTCGATTCTACAACGATATCAAGTTCATTACACAAAAAGTTTTCTTAAAAACCTGTCGTAGCCCTCCGTCATTTCAGATAAGTACTATTTAGTATTCGTGCTACGTTTGTTGGCCTTCGTCAAGGCGTAGTGTGCGGTAGCTGATTAGTGCTTATCTGTTGCATATGATGCGATTGGATTAGGGTAGTCGTACGACTTTGTTGGCCTTCGTCAAAGGTCGTGCGGGTGGGTTTAATTCAATCATGAAATGTATGGGTTGACTTGACTAGCGCCCTATGGTTTGTTGGCCTTCGTCAAGGTCATAGGACGTTAGGGGCGAAACATTATCGGGAATTTCAACTGTTAATATTTGCAATGAGATTGCATACCTTCTATGAGATAGTTAGATCCCGATACCCACTGCGCGTAAGAGTTGCTCCTGGGAGAGTTTTACACATCACAATTAGCCGATCAAGTAGGTGTCTAGAAAGGTGTTAACGGGGTTACGCCCCTGGGAAAACGGGGTTTATTTTAATTTGGTCCATGCGAAAGTACGGGGAACCTCCCTCAAAGTACCAACACTGGCCTGGCTGAAAGATTGACAAACTTATAGGGTGTAATTAATCCCGGCTAGTTTTACCTTTTAGGGTTTGAAGGAAGATTTGATAAAAATAGTGGGAGCCATCCTGATTAGATAAGATAATAACCAATCTAATCTTGCAAGAGCATACGCTAAGTGTTTTCTTTTCTCTGTCTCCAAGTAGCGACCATGTCACATCTTAATCAAGATAATAATATGGATGTATTGACCGAACCCGCTTGTTATACTGAACTGGGGAACGTTGGTTCCTCTCTATCTTATAATTGTTATAAGTCTGAGCAGGAAATAGGGGATTATCCGGATTCCCACGCCACCCAAACGAGAAATAAGCATGCTGATGCATCTTCTTCGGGTGTGTTAGTTACCGAGAACTGTTTCTCAGTACACTCTACGTCCTGGGTATTAGATACCGGATCGGGATCCCACATATGTAATATGTTACATGGGCTAAAGAAAGGTAGAGAACCGGGAATAGGCGATCATTCTGTAAGAGTAGGGAATGGTGCAAATATTGAAGCCAAAGCAGTTGGCGAATATCACCTTGTATTACCAAATGGTAATACATTGATTTTGAACGAATGTTATTACATACCGAACCTGATATGCAATATTATATCGGTTTCTATATTAAGCAAACAAAGATATAATTTTGTATTGCAGGATAATATTATGAATATTTTTCTGAATCAAAAGTTGATTGGATCAGGCTCGTTAAGTAATGGCATATACATTCTTAATCAAACCACGGTTCTTAACATATAGAACACACATAAGTGGAAGAGTTCAGAAATAAATGAATCCTTCTCGTGGCATTGCAGACTAGGTCATATCAATGCGACACGACTAGCTAACTTACATAAGGATGGATAATTGAATCCGTTCGAATTTTCATCTTATGAAACTTGCCAGTCATGTCTCAAAGGAAAGATGACCAAAACTCCGTTTATTGGACACGGAGAAAGAGCTACAGAACTCTTAGGACTGATACATAGTGATGTATGCGGTCTCATGTCTACACATACTAGGAATGGTTCCTTGTACTTCATTACATTCACTGACGATCTCTTAAGATACGGACATGTGTTCCTGTTGAAACACAAGTCTGAAGCTTTTGAGAAATTCAAAGAATATAAGTGCGAAGTCGAGAACCAAACGGGTAAAAGTATTAAAATCCTATGATCCGATCGGGGAGGAGAATACTTGAGCACGGAATTCCGTGACTATTTAAAAGAGAATGAGATTCTCTCTTAGCTTACTCCTCCGTATACACCACAGCACAACGGTGTGTCGGAGCGGAGAAATCACATCCTATTAGATATGGTGCGCTCTATGATGAGTACTGCTGAGTTGCCTGTTTTCTTTTGGGGTTATGCGTTTGAAACAGCCATACACCTATTGAATATGGTCCCTACCAAATCTGTGCCTACCACTCCATATGAGATATGGAAGGGGAAGAAACCATATCTTAATTATATTAAGATATGGGGTTGTCCGGCTTATGTTAAAATGCAAAATCCGGACAAGCTCGAAGCAAGGTCAGTTCTGTGTAAGTTTGTAGGATATCCCAAAAACTCACGTGGGTATATCGTCTACCATTCCGAGGAACAAAATGTGTTTGTTTCTCTCAATGCCACCTTTTTAGAGAAGGAATTTTTTGAAAAGGAAATTAGTGGCAAAGAGGTAGAACTGGAATAAGTTCCAGCTACACAAACTACAATTGAAGATTTAGTGGAACCAGAGTATTCGATAGTTCCCAACGAACCTCAGCCTCTCCGCCGATCTAGTAGGGTTCCTCATCCACTTGAGAGATACTACGGTTTTCTTATTGATGGTGGGAGCGAGGATTGCATCAAGAAAGATGATGACCCAACTAGCTTCGAGTAGGCCATCACGAGTGAGGACTCTGTGAAATGGATGGAAGCAATGCGATCTGAGATGGAATCCATGTACACCAACAAAGTATGGACTTTAGAAGATGCTCCTGAAGGGGTAAAACCCATCGGGAGCAAGTGGATCTTCAAGAAAAAACTTGGTGTAGATGGAAAAGTTGAGACTTTCAATGCTAGACTTGTAGCAAAAGGTTTTTGTCAACGACCAGGTGTGGATTATGATGAAACATTTTCTCCAGTGGCTATGTTTAAGTCCATCGGGATGACAAGGCTGATCAATTGGTACAACTGTCTCTTTCTTGGTTCAGCTTGGCTAAGCTAATTCAATTAGCCCCCCCCCCCCCGATTGAAAAGGGTACCTTTTCAAGTATAGTTTCGCCATTAGCACCAGATATACGCCCTGACGGGCTTATTGAAACCTTCAAGTCAAAATTTCATCCTACTTGCCATCGCTGCATACCATGACTATGAAATCTGGGAGATGGATGTTAAGACCGCCTTTCTAAATGGTGATTTAGAAGAGAGCGTGTACATGACTCAGCCAGAAGGCTTCGTGGACAGTGGGAGCAGCGGAAAGGTGTGCAAGCCACTTAAATCAATCCTATGGGTTAAAGCGTAACATTTCAAAAATATATATATATATATATATATATTATTTTTGGGAATTTTTGTAATTAAATAATAAAATATTGAATATTTTAATAAGGTGATATAATTAAATACCGATAAATCGGGAAAAATTTGGAAAATTATGGAAATTACTGAAAAGAGGATGCTTTATGTGTTTCATGCAAATTATGAAAGTTTATGATTTATTTGACACTATTTTTGTGCTAATCGCGATTAAAAATCGCTAATCGGACTTTAAGCGTGTTTTGTGCACATGTCATTTTTTTAAGCACTTGTTACATTTTCTTCATGGCTTTCTCTTCATTTTTTTGGCATGGTTGTTGTTTTATTTGAGAAGAAAAGAAAAGGAAATGAAAAAGAAAAGAATAGAAAATGTTGCATAGTGAAGGGTATGGGAAACAGAGAGAAGGAGAGGGTGAGGGGGGTCAAGCTTGGTCTTGGTCTTTGTTTCATTCACCATCTATATCATTATTCTTTCCCTCTTCAGCTCATGGCAGCACCCCATCTCCACCTCCTCTCATCCTCCCAAAACATCATCAAAACAATACCAAAACCCCATTCCCACTTCACAAAAATTGTGCACAAGCTCTCAAGCTCCACTTTGGACCAAGAAAAATCACATTTTGGTGCTGTAGGGGATTCTTGGGTCCCAAATGAGATAATTCTTTCACAATTAGTGTAGTGTTTCATATGCTTAAGCCTCTTTTCAAGTTTAAAATCGATTTGGCGAAGTTTAGTGCACTTTGGACATTACTAGAGAGGGTTAGGGTTTAAGTTGAGTTTGTGTGGTGAACTTGAGTGTATTGAGTGACCTTAAAACCCCCATGGTGTTCCAAACCTAGAACTTACACTAGATAAAACCTGAAACCCAATTTTATGAAAAACAGTAACTTGTTATGTCGGTTTGTGAAGTATTAGAGGGTGCAGAGAAATCTGGGATGACCTGGGGTAGCTTCAAGACTAGCAAACAACTTTAGGAGCTTAGATTTACTACCAGGAGACCACCCTACGAACACGACACCCCAACTCCCCTCAAGAACCGAGGTGGCCGGATTCGTCAAGGGAGTGGTCGGCCACTTGGTGATGGGATGTGTCCAGGTTGTTCCAGTAGCTCATATATACCCTATACATCACCCCAGAGTTGTTTGTGCACCTTGGTTTCACCTTAAATAAAATCTGGAGCATGTTTTCAATGTTGCTGTCTTATGTTTTAGATTGTTTTCGAATCTAAGTTTTGATATTTGTGTTTGTGCTCGGTCACTTGACTTTTGTATGTCTATCCCGAGTGTTATTGGGTTGAGTTGCGAGATGCAAACCATAGGTTCTAACCTATAGGCTTTTGAGCGTATCGTTTTGGTTTTCGTGTGTCGTTTCGTCTTCGAATTTGATTTTAACGCGATATGATACGTTATGATGTGTAGGTACCCCATGAAGACTTTGAGACGACAAGCAAGCGCGTGGCGACGTCGGCATCGGCAAACGAAGATCAGGTGAGTAGATATATATCTACGGGGGAAGTCGGGTGGATGGCGTATAGCATCCCCGCAGTTCGATGTACAGTATGCTATATATATATATATGCTATCTTTTATATGAGACATGGATATTCAGGATATGATTATGTGTTCATGGATTAGTAGTGTTACTTGCGAAACCCTAGAGTAGTTGTTGCACCCACACATGCACACACACTTGCATACATTCATTCTTTTACCTGTGCGTATATGGGGATATGTATACACACACACACACTTGGGTTTGGGACTATGTATATATATATACGTATACATATACACGGATTATGAGGATAGTACTTGAGATTGGAGATGAGTCGATGAGATTGGGCTTGAGGCCGTGAGATCGGTGATGTGACATAGTTCGTATTTGAGATACGACATGATGGTTTAGCGGGTCCTTTTGGCATGTTGTTTTCATACACACGCATGCATATACATATGTGGTATCAGTATTGTACTAGACGTAGATCAGTACCCCGGATCATGATATTTGATAAAGAGGATACCAGATGAATAATGTGATAGATGTGACATTTGACCCGTACCTAGATTTGGGATGCCGTACGACGGATTTACCCTACGAGCTATATTGATAATAGATCCGCTCTCTTGACTCGAGGATGTCATATTGTATTAGGGTATCGTATGGGATACTATTGTGGCGGGATCACCAACTATTATATCTATATATGTATCGACTCAGATGTTAGGCGGCTTCCTTACCTTTCGATCATCCTTTTAGTTTAGCCCGGTAGTTTACTTGTAAATGATAGATTAGATTCGAGTCATACCTATTTCAAAACTAACGAATCGTGAGTATTTTTAAAGACAGGCCAAGGGTTTCTACGGATATTTCAAAGGACGTATATTTTCTTAAAAACACCGCAGTCCCTATTTTCTAAACACACGATTCACATTATTTCAAATGGCAAAACTGTACGACTCATACTTAGACATATGTAGATTCGTTATCTTTGTATTTGATATTCAGCTCCCCCATATTCTTGCTGCTCGCATCGCATTGCATGCTTATATTGTGTTTTCATATATTAATATTGAAATCATGGGGTCAGGACACCAGCACCA
This sequence comes from Agapanthus africanus, assembly GCA_030015575.1. Lineage (NCBI taxonomy): Eukaryota > Viridiplantae > Streptophyta > Magnoliopsida > Asparagales > Amaryllidaceae > Agapanthus > Agapanthus africanus. The sequence goes on from JASDDO010000008.1 coordinate 181,932,190, forward strand.
TTACTGATGATGCGTATGTTCCACATACACTTACTTGCCGGCTCACAGACATCATCATCGGTAATTGCCATGTCACGTACATTTTAGAGAATATTGTTTCATTGACATAGCTTGTTAGCTGATAGTTTCGACATGATATTAGTGTACTTTCCTTATATGCCAGTTTAGACATTGCAGTTATTACTTGCTACTTCATGCATATTATTATTCACTGTTTACTCGCTATTGATGATTGGATTTCGGATTTTCATGAGATTTCCTGGATTTGGGAGAAAACCGCAAGAATATATATAAACTTCTCTCTCTCTCTCTTTTTAAAATGAAAAGTGTGGTTTTCTCGTGATGTATGAGTCGTCCACCATGAGTTTTCATGATTGCTGTTGGATTTCGAGACCCGATTCGAGGAGTTGGATGAACCGTCTCGGGTACATGGTGGGCCCGGTATGGTACCCCGGGGCAAGAAGCTCGAGTTGTATTCGATGAGCCTGGCAGGGGAGCACTACCTACCGGTGATATTATTTGGACTCGTCGGCTATCCGGAGGATACTGACCGGAGTCATGAGATGGTTTAGGCTGATCCGTTCTGTCGGAGCCCACGGGTCGATCCCGCAGATGATACTGATGCCTGAGATATTGATATTTAAAATTTGAGGTTTGAGATATTGAGATTTGAGACACCGAGATATTGAGTTTTGATGATACAGGTCAGTCCGGGCAGCCGGAGCCTGAGATATTGAGATATTGGGAATTATGTTTTGTGTCGATACTTGACACAGATTTCTAAGTTGATTTCATTGATAATTACTCGATTTATATACATACAGATATCTCATTAAAAATAGAAAATAGTTGTCTCACTCATTTCATTACCTTACATTCATACCTCACACATATGATATATTGCTACCTGAGGCACCCACACGAGCACTGGGATTACACTTATGTATAGACGTTTACCCTTGCCACCTTTTAATGCTTCAGACTTATCATTTTTAGATTATATATATATATATATATATATTGATCGTATGACCTAGGATTGCGTCATACATATGATTTCTGCTCTGTGATGTTTTCTCCTCACGAGTTGGCAACTCACCCCCGTTGTGCCACAGTTTCTTGCAGGTTTGCCGTACAGGTTTCGTTACGGCTTGCTGGCACACTGTTTCCTTTCCGGGTGATTTTCTTGGTAGGTGGGTTCACTTGTATCGTGACCACCATTGTACTTTATTTATTCATTATATCTAGTAAACTCCATCAACCAGACATATATTTATTTCAGACTTAGAGACTAGAGTTTTTTATTCTTTCGACCTTAGAGTCGCGCGTTGTATTATTATGGATTTCATGCTGTTTTGAGTTTCCTTTTCAGTTTTGATCCTCGCCTTTCGGCGTTGTATATTATATTGCTTGCATGGTTGTGACCGTCGATTGACGAAGAGCTAGCTCCCGCTTGGGGATGCCTTTTTTCATTCATGTATATATTTATCTTGTTGTACCCCGTTCGGGGCCAGTATTTACAAAGGAAACTCTGCCGAAATTTTCAGAAAAGACTTGATGTTTTAAAAACGCATAATTCGGCTTATGCTATTAAAACCCCTTCTTTAAAAACCAGTTTTCCTTCATTTATTATTTAAAATGGTTTTATATTTTCTGGGTTTTTGGATTACTTGAATTAGATGGGGTCCTATAGACTTCATATGATTCAAGGGCTAGTCACGTGCCATTTTGGGTCGTGACAAAGTTGGTATCAGAGCGCTAGGTTAATCTTGGTTCGAGTCTATGTTTGACTATGCGGAGCCTAGGGCTTTGTATATATACAGAATCTAGGCTTGACCTTATGGAACTTAGACTTAGTCGAGGAGGTATTAGACCCGAACTTTCGTCGCATAGGTTGACCTTGGTTGATGGAGTATGTGACTTAAGGAGAGTAACGTACCGTGTGTATGTTCCGCGGCATACTTACGATACGCTACTCCGCTTAAGAAACCCTAGGATGTACATTTCCTTGCACAACATTATATTCATTCTTAATCTATCCTCATCGATATCGGTTTGTGATTTTGCTGCCACGATTACACGAGCAGCTAGAGTTGCGGTCAGCACGAGCTCGTCACGAACGAGGACTGACCAGGGCGTGATTCCAGGGATACGATTGCATAGAGAGGCGTTGTTTTATTGTGTTTTCGCGCCATGAGCATTCATGGATCGCTGCTATAAGATTTCTCGGGCGTGCAGATTTGCACCAGAGGATTGAGCCACTGATAGAGGCCATCCAGAATGTGATGACCATTGATATATCGTTTATTCAAGATGATTGAGGCACTATTCACCATGCAGATGAATGAGCCAGTTGTTACTGCGAACAACGAGATATTGCCCTAGATGTTGGAGCTATTGCAGTACGAGTTGTACTTAGAGATATGATAGATGGTCGCTAGTCACTCGCGTATGAATGACTAGGACGTGTGATTCATTCTTTTACCCCGATGCGAGGTCATCAGATAGATTAATTCCAGCTAGAGACGACTTCACGCTAGTACGTTGAGAGTCGATAGAGGCGATCGAATGTCAGAAACCCATATTCCAAGTTTAAAGTATTCGGAAAGACATGCAAGCAATTCTATGGACCCTCTAGAAGAATGAAACCCTAACTCGACATAATGGCCGTGTGAAAGCCTTTGAACCTTAGGGTTTGCGGCAGTTCCGCGGTGCAATTAGTGAGGCTTGGGTTTGCCCTTCTACGGCTGGTCCACCGATGCTGTGGTATGTACTCGATACTATTAAACCGTACCCAAGATGTTGAGAGCTTGGGGGATTATGAGGTTTTGACTAATCGATCGAATGGTTTGACTTCTTTCGGATGCTATGTGGTGGGATGCATTGCTTGGGAGACTCCAGATACGAGTATAGCCGTTGGAGCGCAGTCCATGCAGCCACGATGAGACGAGTCCGAAGCAGTCGACAGTAGAGAAAAATGGAGTAAGAGGTTTGTACGAGATCTTGATGAAATGACTTTCCACTCCGCCGACATCAGAGATGTGATACGCATGCAGAGGCATTGTATATGGATATATCTTCCAGAAGGAGTCACGATGAGTGTGCAATCGTTCCGGAACAAGAAACAGATTTAGTAAAGGATGATAACTGTCGGACAGTTCGGCAGAAACGAGATTTGGTAGAAACTTCGACAGAACCTTTCTGGAATAATGTACGAGAAGACTTGGACCCAAGAGCGGTCATATTATGCACACTCAGCAGGCCAGAGTTCGGCACCGTCGACGAGACATGTTACGAGTGACCACGACAGTTGGCCAGAGATTCTTTAGAGGATGTGCTTGAACGGGACTATTCCGCCATACTTGATTCCGGTATTTTGGGCGATCTATTCGTAGGATTGAGTTTTGATGACTGAGTTTCATGATATTTGTTTTCGTGCACTATGGTTGCACCTACTGGGTACTTGTATTTTGTGCATAGTTATTGCACTTGAGATAGGCTTTATATGCCGTTGCATTGATTTATGATTTGTGCACAGTTATTGCACCTGATATCGTTTTTGTACCTTGGCTGCACATGCTTATGACTTCATGGATTTCATACAGTTGGGTTGATTTTGTGCTTATGGTACGCACACGATTTGGTTTTGCACTCGGTATAGTTCACATATGCTTGCAGTGCAGTGATACGTATTTTGTGCACTACAGTTGCACAGGACTTCGATTTGATGTTATTTGAGGTATTGATTTTGACTTCATGCCTAGGGTATGCATATGATTTGACTTATGCTTACGGCATAGTTTTCATGCACTTTTAGTGTTTTGATTAGATTTTGTGCATGCTGATGCACATGGTTGTGAGATTTGATACTACGGTATACCTGATTTGGATTTGAGATGTGTTGAATACCGTCGATTTCGATTGCGATACTCGATATTTGTTTTGTGCACCTTGTGCACCTGATTGGATTCTTGCGCATATTTGACGCGCTTGGATTGGATTTTGCGCATGTTCGGCGCTTGATACTGGATTTCGTGATTTCGTGCATGTTGGATGCATATGATTTGGATTTTATTCGTACATGATGGATGCACCTGATTTGGATCTTCACGCATGTTGGATGCATGATTTGAGATGCGATTTTGGCGCACACCAGATGCACTAAATCGGGATTCTTGGTGCATATTAGATGCACCTGATTTTACTGTCAGGCACACCGTTGCCTCTGGCAGGTGTTTCGTGCACACCCGTTGCACTTAGATGTTGTTTCTGTATACATATACGGCATATTCATGGATTTTGATTTCCTTGCGCACCGGACGCACGTAGCATTTATATGCACATTTTGGGATTGATTTCTTATGGAGCAGTATGTTTTTATGATATTTACTATTGATATAGTAGCTGGGCAGAACTAGTCAGAGGACAGTACCTGAACATATTTTTTCATGCATTGATAGTTATCGAAGGGATTTCCAAAAAGGGAGCTATAGTCTTAATATTTACCTACGTGTCTGAGATGACACGAAACGTTTAAAACAAGAAACCCTTCTAAATTGTTTTCAAAACGGCGGTACGTGCATGTAAACAAAGGATATATATATATATATATATATATATATATATATATATATATATATATATATATATAGTTATTTTCTTACTAGAGACGTCTGCCACTATGCAGTGTTATGCGCATCGCACAACGACTTAAAACGGTTTGGCATGTATTTTCTTCAGGTGTTGATATGTATAGTGTTGATGTATATCATGTTGATTTCGTTTTGCATATGACCTTGGTGTCTTCACCATGACTCCGATAATTGCGGGATGCTTGACGGAGTTTTGTTTTTGAGCTATCTGCTCATTGTTCATGCGCATGCATTGCGCCACTGTGCCTTATGTATTTATGATTTCGGAGCCCCGACGACTTGGACTTTTTACTGAAATGTTTTAGTATTGAGGGGTTTAAATTTAAATTCGGGGACCGAATTTCTTTAAGGGGGGAAGATTGTTACATTTCAAAAAAAAAAATATTATTTTTGGGAATTTTTGTAATTAAATAATAAAATATTGAATATTTTAATAAGGCGGTATAATTAAATACCGATAAATTGGGAAAAATTTGGAAAATTATGGAAATTACTGAAAAGAGGATGCTTTATGTGTTTCATGCAAATTATGAAAGTTTATAATTTATTTGACACTATTTTTGTGCTAATCGCGATTAAAAATCGCTAATCGGACTTTAAACGTGTTTTGTGTACATGTCATTTTTTTTAGCACTTGTTATATTTTCTTCATGGCCTTCTCTTCATTTTTTTGGCATGGTTGTTGTTTTATATGAGAAGAAAAGAAAAGAAAAGAAAAGGAAAAAGAAAAGAATAGAAAATGTTGCATAGTGAAGGGTATGGGCAAGAGAGAGAAGGAGAGGGTGAGGGGGGTCAACCTTGGTCTTGGTCTTTGTTTCATTCACCATCTTCATCATTATTCTTTCCCTTTTCAGCTCATGGCAGAACCCCATCTCCACCTCCTCTTCATCCTCCCAAAACATCATCAAAACAACACCAAAACCCCATTCCCACTTCACAAAAATTGTGCACAAGCTCTCAAGCTCCACTTTGGACCAAGAAAAATCATATTTTGGTGTTGTAGGGGATTCTTGGGTCCCAAATGAGGTAATACTTTCACAATTTGTAACACCTTAGAATGTGATTAGTGGCTAATTATACTATAATGTGTGGTTTTTAGTAAAAAGGTTACCAAAAAGATTTTCAAATATTTTATCAAAATTTATGAATATTTTATTATAATTTAATTAGGCTTGCACACATTTGTGCATGTAAACTAGGGTTAAGTTTAGGGTTAAACCATGTTTAGACAACCATGGTGGACTAACCCATTTTATTAAGCAAATTTGAATTTATTAAGTGTATTAGTTTTTCTTTTTAAAATAAAAATGATTTGTGTTTTGAGGGTTGACTTGAGTTGGAGAGAGAGAGAGAGCATGATGGGGTGAGTGTTGGTGTGTAATAGCGCCTCTAGTTGGGTTACAACATCATAAAGTAGTGAACTTTCATTTTAAAGAGGGCTATTATAAACGAACTACGAATCGTAATTAGAGATTAGGGAAATAACATCATTATGTGAAGTCTAAACTAAAGGAAAAGGGAATACAACCTTTGTAGCCAACTCTTTCGGTCTTTAGGACTCCTACGGCTTTGCTCAAAGCTTGGAACGACTCCGCTCAAGGTCCTTCGTCGTCTATGATGATCCACCCGGAGATTCCTAGGTCAAGCTCTTTGCCTCACTAAATGAAGCAAACACTCTACACTAAAGGGTTAGGGTAGTGTAGAATGGTTGTGTGGTTTGTAAACTCACTTAAAAACCCTTTCCTTGTAAGTTCCTCTCTCAAAACAAAACTCAAGAGGGCTTGGAGAAGGAGGAAGGTGAAGATGGAAAAAGCTTTTGTGAATAATAATGAAAACTTAATTCAAAAAGAAAAAGAAAAGAATATATATATGAGACATTCTCACATATTATAGTTAACTAAATATCTAGATATTTTGTAGATGGGTTAAAGAACAAAGGAAATTAAACCATGGTTAAAGTCAATGGTCAAAGAAGAAGTGTGTAGAAAATGAGTCATTATGCTAATTTCCTTTTTCCTTTAATTCATTAACAAAAATCTAGATATTTATGAACCATGTAAGTCTTGCATTGCCATCTCCTTTGTATCATCAACCATGACACATATGTATGTGTGTATGTGTGCATGTACGTCATCATGTGTATGCGTGAACATACATGCATACATCCAAAAGAAAAAGGGTTAATTAAAAGTGAGCTAAAAGTCAATATTAAATCAACACTTGATTTAATAAATCGGTCCCATTAAATGCGACCCAACCAATATTGAACGTCCGATTAAAATACGGTATCACATATTCGTATTTAATCGAGCTCCTGCGCATATCACATATGTACACCACATCATTTCGCCTGAGCAAGAAAAATCCTGTGTGGGACTCTAAGACTTGTCAATACGCCGGCAGTAGGTGATGATCATATCAAAACACCTACAAGCCACAAGCGGTCAGCTAAACGTAACAGTCACCAGGGTATTAAGCGATCAGAAGAAAAACAAGTGAACCCGTCAAAACTCCCGTCGAGCCATTGGCAACACTTACCGTACAGTCCGGTCTCTTCGTCTGATATGCTGCATATCAAGTCTAGGGATGGAATCGTCCAGCCCTAATAACTCAATAAGTTATGTCGATTTGGTCTCTGACCGGTCGAGAAACTACTGATAACACTTATCAATAAATCTCATCAGCCCTGGCCAGGGACTTCAAGTCAGAGCCAATCGCACATTGCACAACATCAACTCCCAATATCGGGAGAGACGAAACCCCTCCAAGCGCTCACTGTCTCCATGTGTCTCGGGACTATACCCAAAATCCACCTATTTGCATGACTCAGTAGAGCCGTGGTAGGGTGGAAATCAAAGTACAGTTGGAGAACACACAAGATTTTATGACGATCTCGGGTCTACAGACTAATCTGTACCAGTGTCACCAGAGAACTGCTATCCGACGATAGATATAATACCATATAGGAATTCTCTATGTGTCCGTTCAGTGTACCCAGTCTCCACTGAGCACCCGTATACAATCTTCGATGTCACAACACCAATGGATATGGGATCATCCATCGCCCATCATATGGGTCAAGAAACATATACGCTAGTCTACTCTAGAATATTGATGCCCTATCTCGATATACCTACGACTAGGAACATTTGAGGATATGCTTATAGACTACACATGCCCCACTAGTATGATCTCCATCATAGCCATGGAAGTTAAGCATATATCCTCAGGGCTTTATCAACATGTATTAAATGAACAGTATCAAGCAAACATGTCAAATAAAGTAAAACCAGAAAGCATACTATCATGTCGAGCAAGAAAGTCATATATCAAAATACACACACACACACACACACACACACACATATATATATATATATGTCCAAGCATCTACTATACATATAATGGCCTCTAGGGCATACATATATCCAATAATCTCCCACTTGTACTAAGGCCAATTATTGGCGTATCTCATACCCAACATCTCAAAAAGTCACTCATGTTGCAGCTGTGGAAGTGCCTTGGTGGGTGGATCTGCGGTGTTATCCTTTGTACCTACTCTCCAAATCTCGATCTCATGGCGATCAACTATCTCCCGGATCAAATGATATCGCCTGAGAATGTGTCTGGACTTTTGATGGGATCTGGGTTTTTTGGCCAACGCCATAGCTCCATTATTATCACAATACAATGGTATTGGATTAATAATGGTCGGAACTACTCCTAGATCCGCAACGAACTTCCTCATCCAGACGGCTTCCTTGGCAGCATCATTTGCAGCAATATACTCAGCTTCCATCGTGGAGTCTGCAACGGTATCCTGTTTGGAACTCTTCCAACATACTGCCCCTCCATTGAGGGTAAATACAAACCTTGAGATAGATTTACTGTCATCCTTATCACTTTGGAAGCTAGAATCGGTAAAGGCCTCCATTTGGAGATCCCCATTACCATACACAAAGAACAATTCTTTATTCCTTCGCAAGTACTTAAGAATGTTCTTCACGGCTATCCAGTGTTGCTCCCCTGGGTTGGATTGATACCTGCTTACTACAGCTAGTGCATAAGCTACATCAGGACGAGTACATATCATCGCATACATTATAGATCCTACGGCTGAAGCGTAGGGTATAATGCTCATGCGGGCTCTCTCTTCATCAGTCTTCGGACAGAAGTCCTTAGAGAGAGTGATTCCATGGCAAGCGGGTAAGGAACCACGCTTGGAAACTTTCATACTAAACCCTTTTAGGATGGTATCAATGTACTTTGATTAGGACAATCCCAATAACCTTTTGGATCTATCTCTATAGATCCTTATGTCCAAAATGCACGAGGCATCTGTAATTCCATGTCACGCACCCTACGAACTTGCGGGGAGGCGGAATATATGAAAAACAATTATCAAAGCTTCGTAACACGGACTTGAGCACATGAATCGTGTCTAAACCGTTACTAGCAAACAACGAGAGGTTTAACTACTCGGATTCGAAGTTATACCTCACGTTACTTGTCCTTCGGGTCTTCATCGCTGTCCTCCACTCCTCGTAAGCTCCTTGGAACATCGGCACCTCAACGGCCTCCTCGAGTCAAAGATGATCCACCCGAGTGCTCCTACTCCAAGCTTGATCTCTAACTTGAGATAACTAAGTTTCTTTAGTTGCTAATCAAAGTGACCTAGGTGATATAGAGTGAGGTTATGGATTAATTAGTCTATCTAATCCTTGATCTCAACACATGAGAGGGGAGGATTAGGGTTTCAAGAATGAGAGAGCTTGAGGAGAGAGAAGGTGAGCATAAGAATGATATTGAAAAATGAACTCATTTGAATATATCAACCATAACAATTTATCAAATAAATAATTCAAATGATTAATCATCATGGTTGATTCATTCACCTTGTGTGATTCATCTCATGAGTCATTAGCTAATAAATGCATCATTTAACTTCATGGATGAATCACACAAATGAGTCATTAAGCAATAAATGCTTATGCCACCTTAACCCCCAAGTCACCATGCTTCTAGAAGCTTCCCGGAAAATTACGAGAACGCCCCTCCAATCCGTGAAAACAAGGAAAAACTTTGGACTGTATAAATCCAAAAATCCGATACTAGAATCTGGCTTAAACCAAAGCCGGCTAGAAAAAACTGTCCGAACGTCGTACGTGCGTTTAAACTTGTATGCGTTCGAACCCTTGTCGTAAAACCATACGACCTCTATATCGTTTCGCCTGGAGTAGGGAAACTCTCTGTATGGGACTCTAAAGACTCGACACTACGCTGGCAGTGGGTTTAACCACAGACCGCAAGCGGCACTAGCTATACGTAACGGTCCCCAGGTAGACGTCGATAAGAAGGCCGATGAGGAAACCCATCCGAACTCCTACTGAGCCTGTCCGTGACAATATCCGCGCAGTCCGGTCTGCTCGTCTAAGAGTATCGCATGTATGGTCTAGGGAGGTGGAGAACGTCAGACCCCTAATAACCGTATAAGTCGTGCTGGTATGGCTCAAGACCATTTGAGAATCTACTGATCAGTCCACCAGTAATTCTCCATCAGCCCTGGCCAGGGACCTATGGTAATGACCAACCGATCACAGTGCGATATCAACTCCCTATACCGGGAGAGACGAATCCCTAACAGTCGCTCACTGCCTCCATGTGTCTCGAGACTGTTCCCAACTAAAACCTGTTTGCACGACTCCTTTAAGCCGTGGTAGGGTAGTAATCAAAGCACAATGGGAACTCACATGAGACAAATGACAACCTTAAGTCAACAGACTATCTGCACACATGTCACCTGAGAACTGCTATCCGACGTTAGGTATAATACCATCCAGTCAGTTCTCCTGCGAGTCCTGTCCGGTGTACCCGTAACACAACGAGCACCTGTATACTATCTCCAGTACGACGTACTGATGGCTGTGGGACATACCATCTCCCCAACTGGGATGAGAAGCGTACACACTAGTCTGCTCCGGAGTATCGATGCCCTGTCTCGATAATCCTACGACTAGGGAGAAGTATAGGATGTTGCTTATAGACTACCCAGCCCCCACTAGTGTGACTGCCATCATAACGCTGGTAATCAAGCAATGATCCTAAGGGCTCTACTAATATGTATAAGTGATAGGTTACAAGAAACATATGCACATATTAAAGTAGACACAAACCAAGTAGCATACTACCATTTTTAGCAAGACTGTCAATACAACTGTGAATATCCCAAGCTTCCATTAAGTAATATACATGCTAGTATGATACAATAATGGCCCCTAGGGCATATACACTAACAATCTCCTACTTGCACTAGGGCCATGAGCTGGCATATCGTAGACCTATCATCTCGAATAGCCTCTCGAACTGCGTCTGAGGAATGGCCTTTGTGAATGTATCAACAATGTTATTCTCCGTCTCTACTCTTTTCACCTCGATCTCCCGGCGATCTACGATCTCCCTGATCAGGTGATACCGCCTTAAGATGTGTCTGGATTTCTGATGGGACCTGGGTTCCTTCACTAAAGCTATAGCCCCGTTGTTGTCACAATACGGAGGTATTGGACCAACACTGGTAGGAACCACTGTTGGGGTAAAAATTTACACCCTGGTTGACCGAATCAAAGTCAAGGTCAACCCCCAAGCTAGGTGGGCCTAAGCCCAGGTCAAGTGGGCCCATGCCCAAGTCAAGCCCACGGCCAGCCTCCCCATGCCAACAACAAAATCATGTAATAAATAATTTTTATGTAATTTTTTATGCATGAATGTAAACAAAATGGGCATAAAGCCAAATTTTTGTAAGCCCATGGCTTATGTGCAAAAAGAAATGGCACATGAGCCATGAGATGGGCAAAATGTCATTTTGCAAAGCCCAAGGGGTTATATGTAAACATGTAAGCCTATATAAGGCAACATTATGATGAATAAAAAAAGAACAACATTTTCATTCTCTCAAAAAAAAACCTAGGGTTTGTTCCTCTTTCCCCTTTCCTGAAGGTTCCAAGCCTTCTTCTTTCTTTTGAATTAAATCAACAGTTTTACTCTTCCTTTTCCAAAACTAAATAGTTTTTCACCATAAAACCCACAAAGGGGAACTTGGATCTACCATCAGATCTCAAAAAGAAGAGATTTTTAAAATCCCACACTTCTTGATCTTCAAGATCCAGCCAACAGAGGACGAAGAAGAAGAACCCATTTCCTCAACCAAAACATTTTTAGGAGTTTAACTCCACTCTAAACCCTATTTCTGGGACTAAAAGCCCCTTTTTCTCACCAGCGCTCTGCGCTCAAGCGCAGAGCGCCCACGTGCCGACACGTGGCGCGCTCGCGCTCAAGCGCCCAGCGCTCGAGCGCAGAGCACCCACATACCGACACGTGGCACCGACACGTGGCGCGCTCGCGCTCAAGCGCCCTGCGCTCGAGCGCAGAGCGCCCACGTGCGAGCGCAGAACGTCCACGTGCCGACACGTGGCACGCTCGCACTCAAGTGCCCAGCGCTCGAGCGCAGAGCGCCCACGTGCGAGCGCAGAATGCCCACGTGCCGACACGTAGCGCGCTTGCGCTTAAGCGCCCAGCGCTCGAGCGCAGAGCGTCCACGTGCCGACACATGGCGCGCTTGCGCTCAAGCGCCCAGCGCTCGAGCGCAAAGCGCCCACGTGCCAAGACGTGGCGCGCTTGCGCCTAAGCGCACAGCACCTAAGCGCACAGCGCTCAAGGCGTTGGCCCCACGCATCCTTTGGATGCCTTTTCCCCCCCTCCTTTTTTATATATATACATACATACATATATATATATATATATATATATATATATATACACACACATATGCATACATATGTACACACACACATACAACACGAAACTATCCCTGTTAGAAAAAAATTTCTAACGGGGCGCTGCCCCGCACCCCGCAAGGGGGCTGCTAGCCCCCTTGACCCCCAGCCCGCTATCCGGGTAGTGGAACCCCCGTAAAAACTCTGCGTGGCTCCTGACATATCCAAACCCCCCTTCCAAAACAACACACACGTACACTACACATTGAGTTCGCATGACCAGTTTAACCCGTTAATCGGAGATTCCCTCGCTCCAAAGGCCAGGGGTAATTAACGACAGCTTAGTCTGCGGCTGCCGGAGATTCGGATCCCCACAATCATTAAACCGCGGCCTATCCTAGGCAGGGGGAATCTGTAGTACGCCTGACAAGCGCGCGCGTATTCCCATCTCAATGGGGTGACGAAAAACACCCTACAGATTCTGGCACGCCCGGTGGGACCAATCTCTCCTTCCATATTTCGGGTTAAACGTTCATGCGAACTCAATAAATATACATACCTATATTTATACTAAAATAATGCTCTTTTATGCTGGTTTTCAAGCAATCACCTTTCAACAATGTCTCCGAAGATGAACACAACTCCCGTCTCCTACACGATGAAGATGGACTCCAGGACGGTCCTCCCGGCCAGTCTCGGGCGACAATGGGAAGAGCCGCCGCTACCATTCGGCTCTATCATGTTCGTGTTCTCTAACGCCGTCCCAGCTCCTCAAGCTCCAACAACAGACAAACCGGTCTCGAAAGGCAGGAGACCAAATGTGGTGATGTCGAGGGCGCCCCAACCCAAACGCAAGTCGGTGTCTGAACGACTTTTCTTGGCCCCAGCTGGGGGCAAGGCCATCAACACCAACAAAGCAACAAGGCCTCTCGAGCAAGCTCCGGCGGTGCCTTTGACAACTGCTCGATCGGGTATCTTCTCTAAGCTCCCCATCACTCAGCCTATGGCGGCTTCCCGGAGAGCAGAAGCCTGCCAAGCGCTCAAGGCAGAGAAGCTGAGGAAGAAACGGCTCAGATACAGAGCCAACAAAATGGATAGGGCTCCGGCCATGTTAGAATTTGCGAATTTCCAAAGTCCGGACCGCTCTGCGAAACCAGGTGCCGGTGATGAAAGGATGGCTGAATGTGTTATCCACACCGTCTACATGGTGGGCACGCGTCCCAGCGACAACCTTCGCAGCAAGAGCAAGGATGGGGCCACCACGTCTCAAATCCAACCGGGTGTGAATATAGCTGTCACTTCTCAAGACCAGCATCCTCCGGAGGGTGATGAAAATCCTCCCAGTGACGCTGATAGGCAGAGAGAGCCCTCAGTTTATGAGGAGTCGGGCTTAGAAAGCGAAGATGAGCCAATCTTCCATCCCAAGAATGCGGAGCAGCAACTTCTTCAAGAGCTCCGAAAACAGCTCAGAAGCAAAGACAAGGAGATGGCCAAACTCTGCTCCAAAATTGACGACTTGACGAACGTCGTCTTACAGCTTACGGCCCAACTTGCTTCTCAGCCGCCCAATCAAGTGCAGGGCTCTGCTCGTGAACCGGGAAACGGTGTCCCAAGGAAGCCTACGCCTATTCCCTCAAATCCAAGGGTGGGCGGACCGCACGAAAGTCAGTCGCATCCTATCTCGGCAAATGTCTTGGCTACTGATGACAATAGCCTGCTAACTCAAGATCAAATCATGGATTTGGTTACCGAAAAAGTCAAAACCTTGGTAGCCGAAGCCGAAGTGCAAAAAGATGTCAGCAGTAGTGGGAGACCATATCCTGCTCAGTATGATCTGGTAGAATTTCCTAGCGGCTATGTCATCCCCAAATTCAGAAGATTCGACGGGACGGGAAATGCGAATCAGCACATCGCCCACTTCAAAGCCTCATGCGGGAACACTGGGGGCAACGATGCGCTTCTCCTCCGCCAGTTCGTTAATAGCTTGACCGATGTTGCTTTCGACTGGTACGCGAGCATACCGGATGGCTCCGTTACTACTTTCGTCTGAATGGAATCTTTGTTTCGACAAAGGTTCATGAGCGTCAGCGATAAGATCACCATTGCCGAGCTCGTAAGGACTAAGCCCAAGAACAACGAAAGCAGCACGGATTTTATAACCCGATGGCGCAATCTTTCCGTCAAATGTGAACCGCCGATAGAGTATGACCAATCTGTCAGTCTCCTTGTCGGAAATCTCAATAATTGGATGGCCCCATTTCTATGCACCGCGGGCCTTAAAACATTCCATGAGCTGACCAAAAAGGTCCAAACGTTGGAACGCTCAAAGCCCGAGTCTGCTCAGGACCTTCAGTTCACAAACAGACCGAAACCTTGGAGAGACGACAACCGGAAAGGTGGAAGTTCTAACAGCACCGATTCTCTAAATAAGCAGAGAGCGGGCGAAGCAAAAACTGACCAGTCTCGAGAGCCAACTTTGGAGGAAAGAAGAAATAAGGTCTACTCATTCCAAAGGGACAAGGTCCACAAAATTTTTAAAGATGCTCTGAAGAATGTCCTGCGGCTACTAGAACCAAAATGGCTAAATGAAGCGAACATGACTGATCATCCTAACTTTTGCCCATACCACCGAGTGCTGGGGCACACTATTGAAGACTGTTGCATCTTCAAGGATTGGGTCGAGAAACAATATAAGGCGGGAGAAATATCATTGTCCCCTGGCGTGTTAACCAACGATCAAGCTGCGACCGCCAATTTCATACAAACGGAGACCGAAGTTCTTCGTGAAACTGATTCTTTCGGACATCTTCCTTTCTTTGAAAACAGACGACCACCACGTCATTAAACTGGGAACGATCGACCTCTAAGTCGTTAAACTGGGAATGTAAAAAAAATGTAAATAAACAAAAAAATGTGTAAATAAAAGAAAAATAAAGAAAAGCCGAAATGATGGGGCAACTCGCAATAAAAATCAGCGAGTGAAAATAAAAATGAAAATAAAGCCGAAATGATGGGGCAACCGCGAATAAATAGCCGAAATGATAGGGCAATCACGATCTTCGCGATAAGAAAAGCTGAAATGATAGAGCAATCGCGGTGAAACAAAAATAAAACAAAACAAAAAACAAACAAAACAAAGGCGAATGATGAGTCACTCCTGGTACCATATTCAAGTGCAGCGATGCAGACGCCAACAAAAATTCAAATTTCCAAAATTCTCCCAGCCCTACGGCCAGTCCCCAAATTGACTGCCGTATACAATCCACGGGCTCAAATAATTCTCATCACGTCCATGCCCCACCGCAACCACCGGTTACGCGGCTGGTCTCCGCCTTTGGAATTATGCTCCATTAAGAAGACCCACTCATGTGTCCTCACGATAAATGAGGAGAACAAAGCTTTGTGGGATCCTTACGACTCATAAAGGAAAAACACACTTAGGAGTCCTTACGACTCCTAAGGAGAAAATACACCTGCGGGATCCTTACGACTCGTAGGGAGAAAATGCTTTTATTGGACCCTCACGGCCCATAAAATTGAAAAGCCTTAGGCGATAGGGATCTAAACCTGTCTCCTAAGCCATCGCTCCCCAATCCCCAAGTGGAGAATGATGAGTCGCTCCTGGTACCATATTCCAGTGCAGCGATGCAGACGCCAACCAAATTCCATCTCCCATACCCCAATGGAGAATGATGAGTCACTCCTGGTACCATATTCCAGTGCAGCGATGCAGACGCCAACAAAATCTCAAAATTTTTCCGGCCCTACGGTCTGGATCATACATCCTGTAAAACCGTATACAATCCACGGGCGTAAACAATCCCAATCTTTCCCAAGTCCTACCGGTGAGACCACATTCAAAGTCCCACCAAAAATAATAAAATAAAAATAATAAATAAATAAATAAATAAAAAATAAAAAAGGTATTTCCACAAGCAAAATGGGCATGGATGAAAACCCGAAAGGGCTCCGTGAGTAAAAACAGCAGGACTGCCGGCGAGTTTGTGAAAACCCGAAAGGGCGCAAACTCGTAAAAGAAAAAAGGAGATGAAATGCACTAACAAGGTCCTCTCGATTTTGTGAGGAGAAAATTCCCGCGTGAGATCCTTACGACTCACAAAGGAGCGACACACTTAGGAGTCCCCACGACTCCTAAGGAGAAAATATGCCTACGAGATCCTTTCGACTCGTAGGGAGAAAATGCTTTTATGGGACCCTTACGGCCCATAAAATTGAAAAGCCTTAGGTGATAGGGATCTAAACCTGTCTCCTAAGCCACCAATTCCCAAATCTTCCTGGGGCAAATGATGAGTTGCTCCTGGCATTATTCCAGTGCAGCAATGCAGATGCCGAAAAAAAAACCAATTCCCAAATCTTCCCGGGGCAAATGATGAGTTGCTCTTGGTATTATTCCAGTGCAGCAATGCAGATGCCGAAAAAAAAACCAATTCCCAAATCTTCCCGGGGCAAATGATGAGTTGCTCCTGGTATTATTCCAGTGCAGCAATGCAGATGCCGAAAAAAAAACCAATTACCAAATCCTCTCAAAGACAGATGATGATTCGCTCCTGGTACCATATTCCAGTGTAGCGATGCTAATGTCAACTTAAATCAAACAAATCAAGCCAACCAATTCCAACATCGACCTCTGCGTCAAACAACAGACACTCCGTCTCGGGGACACGTCAACCAGTCGATACTCCGCCTCGGGAAAACGTCAAGCAGACACTCCGTGCCGGGGGCACATCGACAACAGACACTCCGTACCGGGGAAACGTCCAACAGCAGACACTCCGTGACGGGGAAACGTCAAGCCGACACTCCGTAACGGGGAAACGTCAAGCAGACACTCCGTCTCGGGGAAACGTCAACCAGCGACACTCTGCATCGGGAAACGTCCAACACAGACACTCCGCATCAGGGAAACGTCCAACAGCGACACTCCGTGCCGGGGAAACGTCAAGCAGACACTCCGTGCCGGGGACACGTCAACCAGCGACACTCTGCATCGTGGAAACGTCCAATACAGACACTCCACATCAGGGAAACGTCCAACAGCGACACTCCGTGCCGGGGAAACGTCAAGAAGACACTCCGTCCCAGGGACACGTCAACCAGCGACATTCTGCATCGGGGAAACGTCCAACACAGACACTCCGCATCAGGGACACGTCAACCAGCGACACTCTGCATCGGGGAAACGTCCAACACAAACACTCCGCATCAGGGAAACGTCCAACAGCGACACTCCGTGCCGGGGAAACATCAAGCAGACACTCCGTCTCGGGGATACGTCAACCAGCGACACTCCGTGCCGGGGAAACGTCAAGCAGACACTCCGTGCCGGGGACACGTCTACCAAATCGCTCCGGATCAGAGCATCGACCGTCCATGTCGTAAAAATGGCAGTGCAGGCTTCCCACAAATCGGGAACCAGATCACTCCGTGCCAGGGAAACGTCAAGCAGACACTCCGTCTCGGGGACACGTCAACCAGCGACACTCCGTGCCGGGGAAACGTCAAGCAGACACTCCGTGCCGGGGACACTTCTACCAAATCGCTTCGAATCAGAGCGTCGACCGTCCATGTCATAAAAAGGGCAGTGCAGGCTTCCCACAAATCGGGAACCAGATCACTCCGGGCCAGGGAAACGTCTACTACGGACACTCCGTCTCGGAGACGCGTCAAGCATCGACCGTCCATGTCGTAAAAAGGGCAGTGCATCCCCCCAAAAAAAAAAGGGAACCAAAGCAAGTCGCCTCCACGCAAAAGAAGATCCATCAATTTCATGCACACGACCCATATGTGCGGTGTGCATTCATTGATGGGGGGCAATTTGTTGGGGTAAAAATTTACACCCCGGTTGACCGAGTCAAAGTCAAGGTCAACCCCCAAGCTAGGTAGGCCCAAGCCCAGGTCAAGCGGGCCCATGCCCAAGTAGAGCCCGCGGCCAGCCTCCCCATGCCAACAACAAAATCATGTAATAAATAATTTTTACGTAATTTTTTATGCATGAATGTAAACAAAATGGGCATAAAGCCAAATTTTTGTAAGCCCATGGCTTATGTGCAAAACGAAATAGCACATGAGCCATGGGATGGGCAAAATGCCATTTTGCAAAGCCCAATGGGCTATATGTAAACATGTAAGCCTATATATGATGAATAAAAAAAGAACAACCTTTGCATTCTCTCAAAAAAAAAAACCTAGGGTTTGTGCCTCTTTCCCCTTTCCTGAAGGTTCCAAGCCTTCTTCTTTCTTTTGAATTAAATCAAGAGTTTTACTCTTCCTTTTCCAAAACTAAATAGTTTTTCACCATAAAACCCACAAAGGGAAACTTGGATCTACCATCAGATCTCAAAAAGAAGAGATTTTTAAAATCCCACACTTCTTGATCTTCAAGATCCAACCAACAGAGGAGGAAGAAGAAGAACCCATTTCCTCAACCAAAACATTTTTAGGAGTTTAACTCCACTCTAAACCCTATTTCTGGGACTAAAAGCCCCTTTTTCTCACCAACGCCCTGCGCTCAAGCACAGAGCGCCCAAGTGCAGACACGTGGCGCGCTCGCGCTCAAGCGCCCATGTGCCGACACGTGGCGTGCTCGCGCTCAAGTGCCCTGCGCTCGAGCGCAGAGCGCCCACGTGCCGACACGTGGTACGCTCGTGCTCCAGCGCCCTGTGCTCGAGCGCAGAGCTCCCACGTGCCGACACGTGGCGCGCTCGCGCTCAAGCGCCCGACGCTCGAGCGCAGAGCTCCCACGTGCGAGCGCTGAACGCCCACGTGCCGACACGTGGCGCGCTTGCGCTCAAGCGCCCAGCGCTCGAGGGCAGAGCGCCCACGTGCCGACACATGGCGCGCTAGCGCTCAAGCGCCCAGCGCTCGAGCGTAGAGCGCCCACGTGCCGACACGTGGCGCGCTTGCGCCTAAGCGCACAGCACCTAAGCGCACAGCGCTCAAGGCGCTGGCCCCACGCATCCTTTGGATGCCTTTCCCCCTCCTTTTATATATATATATATATATTTATATACATATGCATACATATGTACACGCACACATACACCACGACACTGTCCCTGTTAGAAAAAATTTTTTAACGGGGCGCTGCCCCGCATCCCGCAAGGGGGCTTCTAGCCCCCTTGACCCCCAGCCCGCTATCCGGGTAGCGGAACCCCCATAAAAACTCTGCGTGGCTCCTGACATATCCAAACCCCCCTTCCAAAACAACACACACATAGACTGCACATTGAGTTCGCATGACCAGTTTAACCCGTTAATCGGAGGTTCCCTCGCCCCAAAGGCCAGGGGTAATTAACGACAGCTTAGTCCGCGGATGCCGGAGATTCAGATCCCCACAATCATTAAACCCCGGCCTACCCTAGGCAGGGGGAATCTATAGTACGCCTGACAAGCACGCGCGTATTCCCATTTCAATGGGGTGACGAAAAACACCCTACAACCACTTGAAGTTCTGTGAGGAACTTCTTCATCCAGACAGCTTCTTTTGCGGCATCGCAAGCAGCTATGTACTCCGCTTCCATTATTGAGTCAGCAATGGTCTCCTGTTTGGAACTCTTCCAACAGACCGCCCCTTCATTGAGGGTAAAGACATACCCCGACATGGACTTGGAGTCATCTTTGTCACTCAGGAAGCCGGAGTCGTCAAAGGCCTCGATCTGGAGGTCTTTTCCGCCATACACTAAGAATATCTCCTTAGTCCTTCTCAGGTACTTGAGAATGTTCTTTACTTCTATCCAGTGCTTCTCCCATGGGTTTGCCTGATACCGACTTACTACGCTCAATGCGTATGCTACATCTGGTCTGGTACATAACATCGCATACATTATAGAGTTACCGCAGAAGCGCAGGGTATAATCGATATGCGATCCCTTTCCAAATCAGTCTTGGGAGACATCTCTTTGGAGAGGGTGATTTCGTGACAAGCCGGTAGGTTACCGCGCTTAGAATCATCCATACTGAATCTTTTCAATATGGTGTCTATGTACCTGGACTACGAAAGTCCTAACATCCTTTTTGATATATCACGATAGATCTGGATCCCCAGAATGTAGGTGGCATCACCCAGGTCCTTCATGGAGAATTTCTGTGACAAGAATCTTTTGACTGATTGTAACATAGGAATATCATTTCCTATTAGGAGAATGTCATCCACGTACAAGACGAGGAAAACTACAACTCTCCCTACAATCTTTCTGTATATGCATGGTTCATCTGGATTTTTGATAAAGTCAAATTCTTTGACAGTATCATCAAAACAGATGTTCCAACTCCGCGATGCTTGCTTTAGTCTATAAATGGACTTAAGCAACTTGCATACTTTACCGCTGCTCCCACTCTGAATGAATCCCTCTGGCTGATCCATATAGACGCACTCTTCCAAATTACCATTTAGAAAGGTCGTCTTTACGTCCATCTGCCAGATCTCATAATCGTGGAAGGCAGCAATAGCAAGAAGGACCCGAATGGATTTGAGCATAGCCACTAGAGAAAAGGTTTCATCATAGTCCAAACCAGGTCTTTGACGGAAACCCTTTGCAACAACTCTAGCCTTATAGGTTTCAACCTGTCTTTCTACACCAATCTTCTTTTTGAAGATCCATTTGCATCCTACGGTTTTTACCCCATCTGGAGCAATGTCCAAAGTCCATACTTTGTTAGTGTACATGGACTCCATTTCGGTCCGCATTGCATCCAGCCATTTTACCGAGTCGCCGCTCTGAATGGCTTGCTGGAAGCTAGTGGGGTCTTCATCATCAATGACGCAATCCTCTCTATCCCCATCTATGAGAAAACCGTAGTATCTCTCAGGCGGATGAGATGGCCTACTACTCCTGCGGAGAGGCGCTGGGATGTCCGGTTCTCCTGAACCTTCTTGTTCTACCAAGGTTTCAGTAATAGCTTGTGGTTCTGGAATTTCTTCCAGTTCTATTGCGCTCCCATTCTTCTGATTTTCTAAAAATTTAGTTTCTAAGAAGTGGGCATGACGAGAAACAAAAACCTTTTGTTCCTCTGCGTAACAGAAATAATATCCCTTGGAGTGCTTTGGATATCCCACAAACTTACACTGTACTGCGCGTGCCTCGAGCTTGTCCGTATGCTGCTTTTTTTACAAAAGCTGGACATCCCCATGTCCTAAAATATTTTAGACAGGGTTTCATCCCACTCCACATATGATATGGTGTGGTTGGCACAGTCTTGGTAGGAACCTGGTTCAAAAGATATGCAGCCGATTCTAGTGCATAACCCCAGAAAGATCACGGTAACTCAGCCTTACTCATCATGGATCGAACCATATCCAATAGGGTTCGATTCCTTCTTTCCGATACACCATTGTGTTGTGGTGTGTATGGAGGAGTAAGCTGAGAGAGAATTCCATTCTCTTTTAAGTAACTCAGGAACTCGGCACTTAAGTATTCACCACCTCGATCAGATCTCAGTGTCTTGATACTTTTGCATGTTTGGTTTTCCACTTCATTCTTGTATTCTTGGAATTTCTCAAAGGCCTCGGATTATGCTTCATCAATAAGACATATCCATACCTAGAGAAATCATCCGTAAAAGTAATGAAGTAGGAATAACCACCTCGCGCATGTGTAGACATTGGACCGCACACATCACTGTGTACGAGTCCCAAGAGCTCGCTTGCTCTTACTCCGTGTCCAGTAAACGGAGTCTTTGTCATCTTTCCTATGAGACAAGATTCATAAGTAGCATAAGATTGATATTCGAACGGATTCAAATATCCTTCTCTATGTAACTTAGTCAACCTTCTCTCATTGATGTGACCTAGTCTATAATGCCATAAGAAAGCCTGATTTAATTCCGGAGACTTTCTTTTAAGTGTGTTCTAGACATTGAAAACCTGAGCTTGACTCAATACGTATATGCCGTCATCTAATGTACCGGACCCAATCATTACTTGATTTAGGTGGATGTGAACTACATCGCTTACGAATGTAAAATCATATCCCTCTCTCGAAAGTGAGGATACTGATATAATATTACAAGTCATTCTAGGTACATACAGACAGTTACGTAGAATCAATATCTACCCACTTGTCAAACCTAGGCGATATTCTCCCACGGATTCAGTGTCCACGCTCATTCTGTTTGCAACTCTGAGAGACAAATCACCTACCTTTATAACTCTACGGTTTCTCAAAGCATGTAATGAATTACAGATATGAGATCCTGCTCCGGTATCTAGTACCCAGGAAGCAGAGTTAATTGACAAACAGTTCTCAATTACAAACACACTTGAGGCCGAAGCCACAACATGCTTCGTATCCTGGCTACTGGCTTCCAAAGCCCTGCAATCTTTCTGCCAATGCCCAATCCCATAACAATAGGAACGTCCCTCTTTTACTACATTCAGTCCCGAAACTTTTGCCCTTCTCTTTCCTTCTACTTCCCTGGTTTCCTTCAGGGTAGAAGGTAGAGACAGTAGACTCAAGTCAGTATATGACCCGTTCTCCAACGTGATCTTCAGGTCCGTGAGCTCATCAATATAGCTAGTCATTGTAAGGACGTTGTCCCCTACAGACGACCCGACAGCCAATCTCGCTTGAAATAATTCGTTCGAGGTCTCATATCTTGTGATATGAGATTGCTCTCAATATAAATCTTTGTTATGGAAAAAGATGGAAACTAAGTCCATCTTCTCGTACTTCTTCTAGTATGCACCATCAACTGAAGCCAACACGAGACACTTGGCTTTCGCTTTATCTTTTTCCCTTGTCTGACGGATATCCATATCTGTGACAGTGGAAACTGGACCTGGGACGGCGGGATCTTTAGTAGTAATAGGGTGGTCCAGCTTGTTATAGGCAATGGACATCTGGACAGACCTTTGCCAGTCATATAAGTCAGATTCAGTCAATTTGTTATCCAGATGTAACCTAGTCGTGGTCACAAGGTCGCTGCAATTAAGAGAGAGAAGAAAACACTTTTAGCATGATACTCTTGCAAGTTTAGAGTGGTTTTTAATTTATCTAAACAGGATGGCTCCCACTGTTTCTCGAATCCTTCCTCAAATCATAAAAGAAGAATTGGCCAGGACTATTCTCACCGTACAATACTTGCTTAACCGTTCAGCCAGGCCAGTGTCGATACTTCGAGGGAGGTTTTCCAACGCTTTCGCGAAGTTCCTTAATTAAATAACCTCTTTTCTCTGGGGGTGTAGCCCCTCTGACACCTTTCTAGGCACCTACTTGGTTTATAGCATTGATCGTTAAGTAACGAATCTCCTGATAAGTAGCATGTACTCACAGTAGGATCGGGATCCAAATATCATCGTATGATAATGTTGAAGGAATCCTACCAACATTCATCAAAC
Organism: Agapanthus africanus; assembly: GCA_030015575.1. Lineage (NCBI taxonomy): Eukaryota > Viridiplantae > Streptophyta > Magnoliopsida > Asparagales > Amaryllidaceae > Agapanthus > Agapanthus africanus. The sequence continues at coordinate 181,955,967 of JASDDO010000008.1, forward strand.
TCCAAATGGTATGCAACCCTAGCAAATTTCAGTTTCTTTAGAAACTCTCGATGTGGATTTTTGCCCCATGCTCTTATGACTTTGACTAAGGGCCAACAAATCGTAAGTCACATGTCAAGTTCTGCCCATCATTATCTTTGTTAATTTGAACCCACCCGTATATACTCTTGACTAAGGGCCAAACAAAGTAATACGACTGCCCCAAACCAACGCATCTATCTATGCAACAAATGAATACCCCAGCAGCTACCAAACACTATGTCTTGACTAAGGGCCAAACAAACATAGCTTGAATACTACTGACCATCCATAAGAAATGACGGAGGGCTACGACTGGTTTTGGCAAAACCGTAAACGTAGTGAACTTGATATAATCGAAGGAACCTGATACTTTTTAAAAGGAGTGGTTAAAACTCCATAATTAAAAATTCTGCTCTTTTAAAATAACCGAGTGGTTTCTTTTAAATTTGTTCTAACGACTGAACTTTGGTTTATTTTCTTTGCATTATAATAATGCGTCCCATCATTTAACCTATCATTACAGAAAACAACGAAAATACAACGTTTTCTTATGCCATCCGCATTCGCCACTGGGTCCCGTCATCACCCGTTAGGTTACTTAACTAACGACAGAGCGGGGGCTGGGCTAGCGCGGGTGTAAAACATAAATGACGTATAAATAGCTATCATATATAGATATTGTACATTTGTCATACGCAATAATAAGCATTCTAGATCACTGATGAACTTTATTGGATATACTAGCAATCCGCGTTTGCTTTGAGCCTGCAACAAAAGACGGATTATACAGTTGTGATGAATAGCCATTACCCCACCCTAGACCCTTACGGGTACGGCAAACTACCCGCCAAGTACCCGATGTGAAGCGATCTCCCTCAACTACGTGAGTAGGCCACTAAACACTTCAAAATACCCGGTAGTTTGTGCACCCCACCTTGGGTCTATCCTAGGAGAAAAAAACAGTAAATGAAATAATACAACGGTGGCTACAACCGCAACCTGGATGTGCCCCGCAAAAGAATATTACAACATATTACAATTACATCGAATACATGAATATAATAACCCATCTCAAACCCCGGCTAATCATCACAACAATCCAATACAGTTCATATATACAAACAGTAGAATCATTACAGAAATGTGCAACCCCCTGCCAACCGACATACTAGCAGTTATGGGAGGTTTACGAACACATTAAACATTACAGAAAATAACCCGATTAGCAATTAATTTAGAACATCGATCGACTACCTTTATCCGTGTCTACCCCAAAAGCAAATCAACACAGAAGTAACCTGGGCAGAAACAGAATATACAGGAAAACAAAACACCAAAAATCATGAATTACAGAGAAAATCCGAGTCAACTTGGAGTTGACTCGGCGGCGGATCCGCGGCCAAAAGCACCATCTTGCCGCGGATCTGCGGCCATCTAACCGAGTTGCAATCTCGTATTTTCCCAGAATTCTTATATTTTCCTGCTATGAATTTTAAGGCATATCAAATATTTTTTTCGACACGTTTAAAATTAACAGAAACTGATAGGGTTCCGGGGTTTCGTTTTCGCGTTTTTCCGACGATCGAAGTTCTAATTAGTTGCTAACAAGCTAGTAATAGTTTAGTTGTCTCTGATGCCATTGTAAGTCCATGTCACGCACCCCATGAACTTGCGGGGAGACGGAATATATGAAAAACAATTATCAAATCTTCGTAACACGGACTTGAGCGCATGAATCGTGTCTAAACCGTTACTAGCAAACAACGAGAGGTTTAACTACTCGGATTCGAAGTTATACCTCACGTTACTTGTACTTCGGGTCTTCATCGCTGTCCTCCACTCCTCGTAAGCTCCTTGGAACATCGGCACCTCAACGGCCTCCTCGAGTCAAAGATGATCCACCCGAGAGCTCCTACTCCAAGCTTAATCTCTAACTTGAGATAACTAGGTTTCTTTAGTTGCTAATCAAAGTGACCTAGGTGATATAGAGTGAGGTTATGGATTAATTAGTCTATCTAATCCTTGATCTCAACACATGAGAGGGGAGGATTAGGGTTTCAAGAATGAGAGAGCTTGAGGAGAGAGAAGGTGAGCATAAGAATGATATTGAAAAATGATCTCATTTGAATATATCAACCATAACAATTTATCAAATAAATAATTCAAATGATTAATCATCATGGTTGATTCATTCACCTTGTGTAATTCATCTCATGAATCATTAGCTAATAAATGCATCATTTAACTCCATGGATGAATCACACAAATGAGTCATTAAGCAATAAATGCTTATGCCACCTTAACCCCCAAGTCACTATGCTTCTAGAATTTTTTCGGAAAATTACGAGAACGCCCCTCCAATCCGTGAAAACATGGAAAAACTTTAGACTGCATAAATCCAATAACCCGATACTAGAATCTGGCTTAAACCAAAGCCGGCTAGAAAAAACTGTCCGAACGTCGTACGTGCGTTTAAACTCGTATGCGTTCGAACCCTTGTCGTAAAACCATACGACCTCTATATCGTTTCGCCTGGAGTAGGAAAACTCTCTTTGTAGGACTCTAAAGACTCGACACTACGCTGGCAGTGGGTTTAACCACAGACCGCAAGCGGCACTAGCTGTACGTAACGGTCCCCAGGTAGACGTCGATAAGAAGGCCGATGAGGAAACCCATCCGAACTCCTACTGAGCCTGTCCGTGACAATATCCGCGCAGTCCGGTCTGCTCGTCTAAGAGTATCGCATCTATGGTCTAGGGAGATGGAGAATGTCAGACCCCTAATAACCGTACAAGTCGTGCTGGTATGGCTCAAGACCATTTGAGAATCTACTGATCAGTCCACCAGTAATTCTCCATCAGCCCTGGCCAGGGACTTATGGTAATGACCAACCGATCACAGTGCGATATCAACTCCCTATACTGGGAGAGACGAATCCCTAACAGTCACTCACTGCCTCCATGTGGCTCGGGATTGTACCCAACTAAAATCTGTTTGCACGACTCCTTTGAGCCGTGGTAGGGTAGTAATCAAAGCACAGTGGGAACTCATATGAGACAAATGACGACCTTAAGTCAACAGACTATCTGCATACATGTCACCTGAGAACTGCTATCTGACGTTAGGTATAATACCATCCAGTCAGTTCTCCTGCGAGTCCTGTCCGGTGTACCCGTAACACAACGAGCACCTGTATACTATCTCCAGTATGACGTACTGATGGTTGTGGGACATACCATCTTCCCAACTGGGATGAGAAGCGTACACACTAGTCTACTCCGGAGTTTCGATGCCCTGTCTCGATAATCCTACGACTAGGGAGAAGTATAGGATGTTGCTTATAGACTACCCAGCCCCCACTAGTGTGACTGCCATCACAATGCTGGTAATCAAGCAAAGATCCTAAGGGCTCTACTAATATGTATAAGTGATAGGTTACAAGAAACATATGCACATATTAAAGTAGACACAACCCAAGTAGCATACTACCATTTTTAGCAAGACTGTCAATACAACTGTGAATATTCCAAGCTTCCATTAAGTAATATACATGCTAGTATGATACAATAATAGTCCCTAGGGCATATACACTAACAGCATCACCCAGGTCCTTCATGGAGAACCTTTGTGATAAGAATAATTTGACCAATTGTAGCATAGGAATATCATTTCCTATCAAGAGAATGTCATCTACGTATAATACGAGGAAAGTGACAGTACTCCCTACAATCTTCTTATAAATGCATGGTTCATCTATATTTTTGATAAAATCAAACTCTTTGATTGTATCATCAAAATAGATGTTCCAGCTCCGCGATGCCTGCTTTAATCCATAAATGGATTTAAGCAACCTACACGCTTTTTCGCTGCTCCCACTGTCAATGAAGCCCTCTGGCTGATCCATAAAAACGCACTCTTCTAAATCACCATTTAGAAATGCAGTCTTAACGTCCATCTGCCATATTTCATAGTCGTAGTGAGCAGAAATAGCAAGTAGGATCCGAATGGATTTATGCATTGCTACTGGAGAGAAAGTTTCATCATTGTCCAGTCCTGGTCTTTGACGAAAACCTTTCGCTACAAGCCTTGCTTTATAGGTCTCTACCTGTACATCTACACCAATCTTTCTCTTAAAGATCCATTTGCACCCAACGGGTTTTATCCCAGGAGGTGCAACGTCCAAAGTCCATACTTTGTTGGTGTACATGGACTCCATTTCAGATCTCATGGCACCCAGCCACTTCACTGAGTCACCACTCGTGATAGCTTGCTGAAAACTAATAGGGTCATCATCATCTATGATGCAATCTTCTCTATCACCATCAATAAGAAACCCATAGTATCTCTCCGACGGGCGAGAAGTTCTACTAGATCTTCGGAGCGGCTGAGGTTCTTGAAGTTCTACTGCAACATCAGTTTCAACCAATTCGTCCTGAGTAATTTGTGTCTCTAGAACCTCTTCTAGTTCTACCACTTTGCCATCAGTACTGTCTGTAAAGATTTCATTTTCCAAAAATGCGGCATGTTGAGAAACAAACACATTTTGTTCCTCCTTGTGGTAGAATAGATATCCATACGAGTATTTTAGATATCCCACAAATTTACACATGACCGATCGTGTCTCGAGTTTATCCGGATTCTGCTTTTTGACATAAGCCGGACAACACCAAATCCTAACTTTTTTAAGAGATGGTCTCCTTCCACACCATATCTCATATGGAGTGGTAGACACGGTCTTTGATGGAACCCTGTTCAATAGATAAATTGTTGTCTCTAATGCATGCCCCCAAAAGGAAAGTGGTAACTCAGCATCACTCATCATGGACTATACCATATCTAATAGGATACGATTCCTCCGTTCTGACACACTGTTGTGCTGTGGTGTGTACGGAGGAGTGAGCTGAGAGAGAATCCCATTCTCTTTTAAGAAGTCTGAAAACTCAGTGCTTAAATACTCTCCACCTCGATCTGATCGAAGTTTCTTGATACTCGAGCCAGTTTGTTTTTCTACTTCAAGTTTGTACTCCTTGAATTTCTCGAAAGCTTCGGATTTATGCTTCAGTAAAAACACGTGTCCGAATCTTGAGAAATCATCAATAAAAGTGATGAAGTATGAAAAACCGCCTCTAGCATGTGTAGACATTGGTCTGCATACATCACTATGTATGAGGCTTAAGAGTTCTGTAGCTCTCTCTCCGTGTCCTATAAACGGAGTTTTGGTCATTTTACCTTTGATACAAGACTGACAAGTTGCATAAGATTTATATTCAAAAGGTTTTAAATATCCATCTTTTTGTAGCTTGTTTAGTCTTGTTTCATTAATATGACCAAGTTTACAATGCCAAAGAAAAGATTCATTTATATCTGAAATCTTTCTTTTATTTGTATGTTGTATATTAAAAACCGTGTGTTGGTTTAGGACGTACCCAATCAACTGTTGATTCAAGTTAATGTTAATAACATTATTTTGCAACACAAAATGATATCCTTCATTGTCCAACAAAGATTCGGATATTATATTACATAGCATACCAGGTACAAAATAACAAGGGTTCAAAACCAAAATACATCCCGAAAACAACCCCAGATGATACTCTACTACGGATACAACATGTACATTGGAACCATTTCCAACCCGTAGAGTGTGGTCCCCAGTCTTCAAAACTCTACTGTTTCTCAATCCCTGCATACAATTACAGATGTGAGAACCAGAACCGGTATCTAATACCCAAGATGTAGAGTTTAATGAAAAACAGTTTTCAGTTACAAACTCACCTGAAGCGGAAGCATCAACATGCTTCTTCTTCTTGAGATCTGCAAGGTACGAAGCACAATTGCGTTTCCAGTGTCCCGACTTGTGGCAGTAAAAACATTCTCCTTTCCCATTTCCCGCGGTCCCAGATTTGTCTTTCCCCTTCGCCTTTTCAACTCCACCTCTCGGCTTGGTGGGATTCTTCTTCTTCTTTCCCTTGGCCTTGGCTTTTGGGACTGAAGAGGAAGATGTCCCATAAAGCAGAGCGGGAGTTTTCGCTGTCTTAAGCGTGCTCTCTGCATTTCTCAACATATTGAGAAGTTTAGGCAATGATTTCTTCAAATCGTTCATATTGAAATTTACTATGAACGGAGCAAAGGCGGGGGAGAGAGACTGTAGAACAATATCTTTATATTGCTCATTATCCATAGTCCATCCCAGTTCCTCAAGTTCTTCTATAAGACCAATCATCTTCAGAACATGGTCTCCTACTGATGCACCGGGGGCCAACCGCATCTGAAACAGCTTTCGAGATGCGTCGTAGCGTAAAGTACGAGATTGCTCTTCATACAACTCCTTTGTATGAAGAAAGATGGATTGTATATCCATCTTCTCGTGCTGTTTCTGATGGATACTGTCCATAGAAGAAAACGCGAGGCACGTGGCCGTGTTGCAATCAATATCCCATGTTTTTCGGATCTCCTTATCCGAAACAGATGATTCAGGTCCCGGGACGAGTGGGGCTTTGGTAGTAAGGACATATGATACTTTATCATATGTGAGTGCAATGTTCAAGTTCCTCAACCATTCCTTATAATTTGGTCCATTCAGTTTTTTTTCTCTAAAAGAAGCTTAAGTCCCATCATCGGTATCTGTCATTAGGAGAGAGAAAAGAATACACTCAGCGAAATGCTCTTGCAAAGATCAAATTGGTTATTATCTTATCTAATCGATGTCTCCCTCTGTTTTTATCAAATTTTCTTTCAAACCTGAAAAGAAAACTAGCCAGGATTAATTGCATGTTACAGTTTCGCTAACCGGTCAGCTAGGCCAGTGTCGGTACTTTGAGAGAGGTTCCCCGTGCTTGCGCATGGACCTAATTAAAATAAACCTCATTTTCCCCAGAGGTCAAACCCTGTTAACACCTTTCTAGACACCTACTGGATTAGCTAATTATAAAGTGCAAAATTCTCCCGGGAGTAACTCTTACTCACAGTGGGATCGGGATCCAAATATCATATAGATGGTATGCAATCTTATTGCAAATCTCAACTCTTGAAACTCCCGATATGGTTTTTACCCCTAGATGCTTATGACCTTGGCTATGGTCAACATATCATAAGCACTAGTCAAGTTCTACCCGTCATTTCGAGATTAACTAGACCCACCCATATGACCCTTAACTATAATCAACATAATCACATGAACGTCCTAACTGATCGCATCATATGCTTTGTAGGAAGACATCACTTAGCTACCGTACACTACGCCTTGACTATAATCAACATACGTAGCATGAATACTAAGTACTCTGCTTCCTAAACTGACGGAGGGCTACGGATGGTTTTTATAAAAACCTTTAACGCTTTGAACTTGATTTCGTTGTAGAATCTAAATTGTTTTAAGAGAAGGAGTGGCTTAAGCTCCGCATCTTTTGAAACTTGCTTTTTCATAAAAAGGAGCCGAGCGGGTTTCAAATCTTATTCTATAACATCTTTAGGTTTCTTTTCTTTTACATTAATCTTATTAATGTATTCCCATCATTTAAGTTCCTAAGCCATTACAGAAAGAAACGAAAAGCAGTATTACATATCACATATATAACAATATCACATTCGTCTCAGATATTGTGTAATCACATCACAGAATAATCAGCAGCAGAAACACATATATGAAAATATAGGATATACTAGGACTCTGTATTTTCTATTTAGCCTACGATAGAAAATACGGATTCCACAGTCGTGATGAATAGCCAAGCCCGCGCCCTTAGACCCCTACGAGAGCAGCAAGTGACCCTTCCAATTCTGGAGTTTAGGAGACCCGGTCTCGACTCCTCGAGATGGCCTCCCACTGAACTCCAGAACCCGGTCACTCGTGCTCCCCTCCTTGGGTCTATCCTAATGCGGAAAAGTAAAATATACATCAATGGAGACATCATCCTCAACCCGGATGTGCCCCAATAAAAGAATAATATATACAATGAATTTTACATGAATGAAAAGATAAACTCTCGTCTCACATAAAACCCCCGGCCATTGAATCACGATGATCCTATACATCATATCACATCAACAATTGAAAAGCATAGACGACGTTAAAATATATCAATCAACACATCAACATACCCACTGTTGTAATAGATCTCAACACTTGAACCTGCATAAAAAATTCCCAGAAATCATATAAAGTACCTACGAATCAACGCAAGAGCGCACGGTCCAAGCCCCACCAACGGCGCCGTGGAACCGCCGCAAATACACCTATTTGGCCACGGTTCCGCGGTCGTTATGTCGAGTTAGGCGCTCGTTTTTCTTGGGGATCCATAGAAAACCCTGCTTTATTTTCTGAATATTTTTAATTACAAAAATTCTAACTTTTGAAAAAATTTCCAGTGAGCATGTAAAAATCGCATTTTTAATGTTCGATTGAGTTTTTAAACGTCGTCCGGTTTACCCTAAAGCTCTAGCTAGGCTCTGATACCATGTTGGTGTGTAGTAGAGCCTCTAGTTGGGTTACAACATCATAAAGTAGCGAACTTTCATTTTAAAGAGGGATATTACAAACGAACTACGAATCGTAACTAGAGATTAGGGTAATAACATCATTATGTGAAGTCTAAACTAAAGAAAAAGGGAATACAACCTTTGTAGCCAACTCCTTCGGTCTTTAGGACTCCTACGGCTTTGCTCGAAGTTTGGAACGACTCCGCTCAAGGTCCTTCGTCGTCTACGATGATCCGTCTGGAGATTCCTAGGTCAAGCTCTTTGCCTCACTAAATGAAGCAAACACTCTACACTAAAGGGCTAGCGTAGTGTAGAATGGTTGTGTGGTTTGTAAACTCACTTAAAAACTCTTTCCTTTTAAGTTCCTCACTCAAAATAAAACTTAAGAGAGCTTGGAGAAGGAGGAAGGTGAAGATGGCAAAAGCTTTTGTGAATAATAATGAAAACTTATTTCAAAAAGAAAAAGAAAAGAATATATATATGAGACATTCTCACATATAACTATAGTTAACTAAATATCTAGATATTTTGTAGATGGGTTAAAGAACAAAGAAAATTAAACCATGGTTAAAGTCAATGGTCAAAGAAGAAGTGTGTAGAAAATGAGTCATTATGCTAATTTCCTTTTTCCTTTAATTCATTAACAAAAATCTAGATATTTATGAACCATGTAAGTCTTGCATTGCCATCTCCTTTGTATCATCAACCATGACACATATGTATGTGTGTATGTGTGCATGCACATCATCATGTGTATGTGTGAACATACATGCATACATCCAAAAGAAAAAAGAGTTAATTAAAAGTGAGCTAAAAGTCAATATTAAATCAACACTTGATTTAATAAATCGGTCACATCAAATGCGACCCAACCAATATTGAACGTCCGATTAAAATACGGTATCACATATTCGTATTTAATCGAGCTCCTGCGCATATCACATATGCACACCACATCATTTCGCCTGAGCTAGAAAAATCCTGTGTGGGACTCTAAGACTCGTTAATACGCTGGCAGTAGGTGATGATCATATCAAAACACCTACAAGCCGCAAGCGGTCAGCTAAACGTAACGGCCACCTGGGTATTAAGCGATCATAAGAAAAACAAGCGAACCCGTCAAAACTCCCGTCGAGCTATTGGCAACACTTACCGTACAGTCTGGTCTCTTCGTCTGATATGCTGCATATTAAGTCTAGGGATGGAATCGTCGAGCCCTAATAACTCAATAAGTCATGTCGATTTGGTCTATGACCGGTCGAGAAACTACTGATAACACTTATCAGTAAATCTCATCAGCCCTGGCCAGGGACTTCAAGTCAGAGCCAATTGCACATTGCACAACATCAACTCCCAATACCGGGAGAGACGAAACCCCTCTTATCGCTCACTGTCTCCATGTGTCTCGGGACTATACCCAAAAACCACCTGTTTGCACCACTCAGTAGAGCCGTGCTAGGGTGGAAATCAAAGTACAGTTGGAGAACACACAAGACTCTATGACGATCTTGGGTCTACAGACTAATCTGTACCAGTGTCACCAGAGAACTGCTATCCGACGATAGCTATAATACCATATAGGAATTCTCTGTGAGTCCGTTCAGTGTACCCAGTCTCCACTGAGCACCCGTATACAATCTTCGATGTCACAACACCAATGGATATGGGATCATCCATCGCCCATCATATGGGTCAAGAAATGTATACGCTAGTCTACTCTGGAATATCGATGCCCTATCTCGATATACCTACGACTAGGAACATTTGAGGATATGCTTATAGACTATACATGCCCCACTAGTATGATCTCCATCATAGCCATGGAAGTTAAGCATATATCCTCAGGGCTTTATCAATATGTATTAAATGAACAGTATCAAGCAAACATGTCAAATAAAGTAAAACCAAATAGCATACTATCATGTCGAGCAAGAAAGTCATATATCAAAATACACACACACACACACACACACACACACACACACATATATATATATATATATATATATATATATATATATATATATATATATATATATGTACAAGCATCCACTATACATATAATGGCCTCTAGGGCATACATATATCCAACAGTGAGCCATGCTTAGCAATTAATGAGGGGGGAGAGAGGGGTTGACTCTCAACTCTTTTGTTTTCAAATCAATTATTTTCCCCCACTCATTCTCACTTCTCTCTCACTCACACACATACACACATTAGCAGCAGCTGCAGCAGAAGCAGCAGAAACACTTGCAGCAACAGCAGCATCATCTGGAGCAGCAGCAGCAACATCAACAACATCAGGAACACCAACAACAACAACATCAGCAACACCAACAACAGCAACAGCAAGGAGCAGCTGCAGCAGAACACCCCCCTTCTCTTCTTCTTCTCCTCCTTCTTCCTGCATCCTAGGATCTAGTGGGGTATATATTTTTTTTAAACTCAACTCTTTTCTTTGCTTGCATGTGGTTACTTTAGCTTCGGTTAGTGATTAATATGGTTTTAGTGCTAGTTTTGTGATTTAAGTGGGGTTTAAGCTAAGTTAGGGTTATTATAGCTTAATGAACCTAATTAAGTGTTAGTATTGTTGTTTAAACCTAGTAGTATCATTAGATTTAGCTAAGTCACCTTAAAGTCGCAAAATTTGAACTTTTAAAATACGGTTTTGAGGCAAGTTGTAGGATATATGAGATCTGCTACAACCATGTTTATTTTCTAGCTTAGCAAACATATTCAGAATAGTATGCAGGCCTTACTGAGTGTTGTGTTGATTTTCGAGCCCACCCCTTCCCAAAAATCCGGCGACCTCCCTTGTAATTCCGGCGTCGCCGGCCCTTCCTGGTGTTTTGGGTGTTGGTGCTTTGTGTAGGGGTGTCTGAGAGTGTTTCTGTGTTTGGTATTGTTTGGGTTTTAGGTTTTAGCAGTGGGAGAAATCTGGGATAGTTTAGTTAGTTTTAGTGTTTTAAAACGTTTTTTTAACTAAAACTTTATGATACATAGAATCTTCTGTATCTAGGATAGTAATTTTGGGAAGAAAACATATACAATAGGCTATACATTGTGTTAGGATTATAGTGTAGAAACCTGGACCCCATTCACCTAGATTTGGCCGATA